>FR989952.1:5941585-7329085 GCA_905404175.1 Anthocharis cardamines | reverse complement strand
ATTGGTTAAGCCCAAAATTTTTGTATTTTAGGACAAAAAAATTATTACGTTAATTATTTTTCCTATATCAGATTCAACATTCTGATTACTTACCTTCTACTTTATGACATTAATACATGTCACACTTATTTTGGTATTGCAAAAAAATTTACGCCTAAGGCGTGAATGAACACCCAGCATCCGGCAATGTCACATTAATATTCACATTTAATATTAGGTACGTGACTTTAGATTTCTCAAAACTTCCTTCTAACTTGTTTAATTGAATTGGTTAATAGTGAAAGTGGTGTCAGCTTGTCTGTCTAAACTATTTCTACGCTTAAAAATATTATAAAGAGATAAAATTGTATTTTTTTTTGTATCTATATTTTTAAATGGCCAAACCTTATATTAATGGCCTTAGTATTCAAACTCGTGAAGTACATATTGCACGTTTCATTAACTGATGTTCTACGCCTGAGGTGTCACCTACCACTAAGTTAGCTTAAAGCTCGTCTGTAAATAACTAACATAAAAAACAATTATTACAAAATATTTTTAGTTTGCGTGCTAGCAATATGTATCTAAATTAGCTCTATAAAAAGTACAAAAAGCCTTTAAAATACAAGCCTAGTAAATTACTAACAAAGCACACACACCGAAGCTCACAAAATAATTATAATATTCATTACAAAAGAATAACAAAAATATGGAAGACAATATAAAGTACAATTTAATAACTAAGAGGATTCAAAGAATCAAATCCATAGGTGTGTAAAAGTGTGTGTGTTGTGGTTGTAATTCGGCCTGGCTCAGCATTATGTTATGGACGTGTTCAACAATGATGGTAATTGCCAGACTCCACAACAGTTACTCTAAACGCAAAAAAAAAAATAACAGAAAAATAATAAAAAAGGTATGTGTATACTTATGTACACGCGTTAGAAGTTATACTTCTTTGGCATCTGAAGAAAAATTTTAAAAAACAAAACTAAAAAGCAGTAAGTAAATATCGAAGATAAATGTTAAAATCAATCAAATTCTATTCTGTAGCCAACTTCATCATGTCGTTTTTTTGGGACATCGCGCGCGCGCAAGCAGGTCCTGAATTTACTCTCATCCAAACGCGCCAAAAGAAGTATAACTTCTATTTTGTAGCCAACATCATCATGACGTTTATTTGGGACATCGTGCGCGCGCAGGTCATGAATTCACTCTCATCCAAACGCGCCAAAAGAAGTATAACTTCAATAATTATTATAATTTCTGAAACACAATAAAGATTTAATTAAATACAGCCTCCGTGCACAACCCGCACACCATTCGCATAGCTCAGCTATATACAAAAGCATACATAAGCAATGATACTTTTTCCCTGTTGATTAAGTATGTATCGATGTCGATAATTGTTTGCTTTTTATGATACCCACATAACGGGCATTCTTAAGCAATTGGATCCTAGCAATCTGTCAAGGAATTATTCGACTCTTGAAGGCTGCTACCCTTATTTATGAAGATGCTCTGGGTCAATTATTATAATTAATTATATTAAATTATCAGTTATATTTCATGTATTATTATAGTACCATTGAGGACTTTTTATATAAATTATTTGCAGTAACATTTGTTTCGTTTAAAATAGCATAAAATAGCATAGCAAATTCTTTTTTTAAAAGAAATTAAATTTTCCTCCAACTCGAGACCAACACATAAAGGAAAAACAAATTCATATATTTTTCTAGCGCATAAAATTTATAATAAATTACATTGTAATATTAAGTATCTACCTTTTAAATTATTCGAAAAGACATTCAGAAATAGAGGTACCTACCTATTTATTTATAGGCGTTATTACAGTGTATCTTAATTTCTATCAGATGAAAGTGTACTTTAGTTGTGTCTGTATTTTCCATATTATATTAGATTGTAGGTACATGTTTTGCATAAATTAGTTTAATTTTATATTAATACAATTTAACATTTGCATGCCATAATACTTGACGGAAAATCAAGGATTAAATATACTTAGCAAGTAAAGGCCGAAGTTTCACAAATAAAAAGGATTTGATTTTAAATAAATAATAAAACAAACGGGGTGAGCTAAATCAAACCGTTTAAAAATAGACTCTAATGATCCATTTAAATTAACAATATCACTGGTAAAATAAGATTTTATAATAACTAAATCTTATTTTTTTATATGCCTTCGAAATGATTAGATATATTTCAAACATTTGCGTCGCAATATCAGTTTAAATAATACTCATATTAACTTTTAATTTGATGTATACTAGCATGCAATGCATTACATAGCAAAAACAACAAACGTTAGACGATAATATGTATTAAGTATTATTAAAATTTAAATTAGAACTATTATGGCGCCACTATGAAAACAACAATTACAATAGATAATAATGATTGCTAGATTCTTGTGTATCATAATATAATTAGCAATAAGTAATCATTTTACTACTACATTACGTGAAGAATGAGTGTATATTGTCTAATTTGATCAATTTGCTAATACCTCGTTAATTTCTGACACCGCCTCACGTTATTTTACTGACGAGATGGAAATTTTACAGAATTATTTTAATCTTTCAACTATACGTGACTTTCTTTATTGAGATCCTATCTATATCTGTTTTTAATGCAATCAAATATATTTTCCATACGATTGGAACTATGTTGACAGAGCTCAGGATTGCGACAAGCAATCTACTATTTCATTACAGATTTGTCTTTTCTTTTCAGATGCCTGCTTGAGGTGTCAGGGGGAAAGTAAGAAAGACTCATATGGGAAGCAAGATTGCGTCGTTGTGTGGGGAGAATGCAACCACAGCTTCCACTTTTGTTGTATGTCTCTGTGGGTGAAACAGAACAATCGATGCCCTCTTTGTCAGCAGGAGTGGTCCATTCAGAGAATGGGCAAATAGATTTTTAGTGTTGGTTTATGGTTTGTCTCGTTTAATAAGCACCTGTTGTATAATGTTGTTGTAATATATGGGTGAACGCAATAAATAATCTCAAAAATATCTTGTATTTTCAGTAAACCATTAGTCATTAGACAATCCTGTCTGTCAATCTATAATAAAATATGTGGTAGGTACTATTATGGGTACTTGATATTTCGATCAAACGGTTAGGAAACCTCTTGATGAAGCAGGACCGCAATGATATTAGATTTCTTAGTAAATTAAAGGCGTTAAGTGCTTGGAGTTTACAGCTAAGTAAAGAAGGCGATAAGCGAATGCCTAATGTTCCTAACCTGTCTTGACTCTAGATGTTCAGAATGTGGTTACTAACGTGGTACAAAAATAGCTTGATTTAACATTACATGTGACATGAGTGAACGATTAGGTACTCTACAGTATTTTAAACAGCTGATTACGTTCCTCATTATGCCTTGATAGGCAAAAGTTAATGCTCTGGCGAAAGTTTGATCAATGTATGTATAAAAAACATCGTTATCTTGATATTTTGAGTACGTCATAACGACACAACCAATAAAGTGGTTTCATTTAGTTCTAGCCTGTCAGCACTCCTCTAGGTACACATCTAATAAATCACTGAAGTCCAAATAGTAATTAATCATGATTAGTTTAAAACAAATACCGCTATATGACTTGACATATTGTTTGTGTTCAGATAATTTAAAGTTTGGTAAATATGTCATCTATTTTCTTTTTCGTTAGCGTTTTTGGTGACGTGATTTAAGGGTTTTTACGATGTAAATTTAGCAAAAAGGAATAATAAGGGCTGTTCTACCGAAAGGGACACTTCTTTTTAAATACCCAGATTTGCATACGTAAAGAGGGACTTGGAGAGAGATCCAAAGCCATGCGACTCCTTAATATTACTTAGGATATTATTGTACATACTAATGGTAAAAAATGATAGAAAAAGAATTGGAGCACTTTTGAGATGCAGACCTGGTTCAGGTTCATATTTATATAAAAATCGAATACAATATTTGCCGCGGTTGAATTTTTTAGAGTGATCTCTTTTTAACTCCCTCTTTACGAGTGCAAAAGCTGCGTAATTAAATCAAAGTGTCGTTTTCGGAAGTATATCCTAAATAAGTCCCTGTATAACAAGTAACATAGTAGATGATGACTCTGATGCGTATTATACTGAGATATGAATATTAATTGTTAGCAAATGATTAGTAAATAATTCATGTATTTAACTAGTGTTTAGTTATGGCTTCTGCGCAATAGACGAGAATGTGGGATGTCATACCTTGTTTCAATATTCGATTACAATAACTGCATATTAATATAATAGCTATATTTATTTAAGATTCTGCGCATTACGGAATTTTACGCCTGCAACTTGTTTTAAACTTCATACCTACGCAAAGTAGGTATAAAGAAATGGAAAAATCCAATGATTCAATGTACAACCATATGTAAGCAATTGATAGTTACAATGTCATATTAATTTGGAGTATTGTATCGATACGATCTGTTCGCCGTAATATATACCTTATATAGTATAATCAGACATGGAAAAATATATAACTCACTGATTTTGAATAATTAATGAAACATTATTCAAGTCAAAAAATGCATCTTAATGTACACTCAAAAGTGGATACACCAGTCGATATTTCTTGTCGCACTTGTAGTTGGATAACTATGCTAAAAATAAAATAAAAATATATTCGAATTTACAAAGCGGGGTTTTAAAAAGGATAGATCAATTTTCATGTTAACAGTATGTTTGTATAAAGTACAGAAGGTAATTTCATTTTTCCGCTCAAAAATATATCAAAAGAAATGTTGTTTTTAAGTATCTGCTCGTCGGAATTTGCAAAATTATTTTTGTTATCTCTATTGTGCCCCGGATGCCCTCCCCTCAATCCGGCACTGGATTGAGTAACGGAAGAAAATGAATCAAGGCCCCAGATCTAAATAAATTAAAATAAAAAGTATATTAAAACTGTAATTTAATCGTTTTAATTTGTTTGAACTAGTTTTCTAAAATAATAATAGAGTTATAGAGTAAATGAATTTGATAATGTGACCTTTATTCGTTTGTGAGAATAGGAGCTACTCATGATAAAAGAGAATGCTAGGAAATTTTCGATAGTATTCGAGTTTGACGGGAAGTCCGGGTACCTTATTGGGCCTTGAGGCAGAATCAATTTTTTACCTGTTTCACTGGTAATTTTTTTACAAGTAATAAGATTAATTAGTATATATTTATCCTTCGCGACCGAATCAATTTTCTTCTTTTCGTCGGAATTCGAATTTCGAACTCAGGAACTCTATGTTAAATGCAATGACTGTACCACAGAAGCGGTCAAGACAGAGTTTTATCTTCAACTATTTTCCTTATAATAGAAAAATCTAATAAAATTAATTCAAACACTTATCCACTATTGCATTTCAGTTCCATTGTTCTTGGTTAATCAAATTATATTTTTTTGAGTTCCTCTATTGTCGTCAGAAGTAAGAAACCTACGTCATTGCAAGATAAATTAATGGTAAATTATTAATTATTCATAATTTTTCTGAATCCCGTATTAGCCGCTCGCACATAGAAACTATTATTGTGGATCAACATTTATTTTGATGTTAGGCGCACTTGATGGTAAGCCAATCATGCCATCATCAAGCCACAGAACAATAGTCTATGATGCGCCGTCGACCTATTTTTTGCTTCAAGCATTCGAAAATCTGTAGACTGAAAACGAAACGCGCAATACGCACTTCAAGTTTTTTTACATAATGAGAGAAAAAATAATACTTTATTATATGTAACACCAAATATAATTCAAAAGAATAAAAGGTACTAGGACGGTCTAACGACCGAAAAGTTAATTAAGTGGTTTGTATATTATTATATTTACAGATCTTTTATACTCCGACTTAATAATTAATAGTTATAATATCGCGACTTATAGCGAAGTGGTTATAATTGACTAAACAGTTCATAACTATCATAATGCCATATAAATATTAACATGTCGCTCGCATGTTCGCTCCTACTTGAAATAAAAGTATATATCCATGATACGAGTACATACTTATATTTCATTAAAATATGAACGTTACTTTGTCTTTTACTGCTGAATTTCATGAATATTAGTAGTCATCATTATTTGCAACTAAATTTATATTTCTGAATTAATTACTGTCAAAAGTTAACCAACTGTTAAATAACTTTAAAAAATATCCATATATATTTAGTTGCTAACTCAAAATTGTCTAACAGAAACGAATATATTGGGGCAGACACATTTCTGTGGCTGTTTCACTGATCTTTTAGTATCTTTAGAGGCAAGTAGGTAGCCTTTTCAGATCATTTTTTTTTAAATCTTTTCCTGAGATTCGGACCTCGGTTAAACGCACGAAGGAGGTTTTATAATATTGAAGTGTAATTTGATTGATTTCATAGAGAAAGGGGCGTCGATCAATGTTCTAGCTGATAAGTAGCAGAGTCAGTACCACTAATCTTGATCCTTTTCCTGTCTCTGCCTGAATCCAGCACCTCAGCATACGATGCGGGGCCCAGAAATACCAGACTTTTCTAAGTTCGTCACGGACGTAAAAATGAGTAAATAAGAAGTAAACTTGGCGTTTTAAGAATTTACAAGCTTCGAGCTAGTATTACGCGTTTCAGTTTCAGTCTATGGGTTTCCTAATAATTTAAGTAAGGACCATGTCAGCGAATCATTGATTGGTATCATGTGTCTATATCACCTACAAGTAAACCTAACTTTCATCTGCTAAAAAAAACATTATACATACACTTCTCATTTCTAATTGTTCTACTTGTTGTTTTTTTTTTTTTCATGTCAGATATCGACAGACGAGCATGAGGTTCACTTGATGGTAGGTGATACCTCAGCCACAGAACATCAATCAATGATGCGCTGTCGACCTAATTTTTACTTCGAGCATTCGGAAATCCATAGACTGAAATCGAAACGCGCAATATGTACTTCACGGTTTTTCCATCTATGAACGGTGGTTCGTTACCCGGTCGGAATTTAGATATTCCTCCCACCCGATCAATGCCCGAAGTTACCAGACGTGGGAAAAACATGCTCACAGAAAATTATAAGCATGTGCTCCCGGTGGGATTCGAACCCACGACCCATCGATGCGCACGGCAGGTGTTCTACCGAACGCGCCAACGAGCCCGTCTATGTTGTTGTGATCTATTATAAAATGCCTAATAAATATATTATGATTTATGTAGATCGATATTTTTTAAATCCACAAACATAAAATCTTTTATTTCTTGAATGTTTCCCGAACGTTCGTGCTTAACGAATATTATAATATTATGATCATAATATTTCGATGTAAGAATTCCCGATTGGGGCATGGGGCTGACCCATTTCTGTGACTGTTTCTTGGCTTTACAGGCAAGTATCAGCTCTCTGTACCCTGACTGACACCGACTGCAACAATATATTTTTCTAATATTGTTTCCCCGGGACTCGAACCCAAGACCTCCTACGCTAAAAGCCTCGCGCTTTCCACTGAGTCTCCGAACTGGCTTTCAATGTAATAACTAATAATAATAGTAGATTATCCTTGATCTCTTAATCAGTATATGGTTTAGTTGACACAAATCAAAAACTAGGTCTATAAACAATAAATAACTGTAAAGGATGTAGGTCACACTGTAACGGTCTGTGGCGCCAGACTTATTAACGGATTGAGAGATTAAAGAAAACATCGCATGTGCAATCAGATGACGCTTGCAATACTTGATCAAAACAATATGCACTTTTTTCATATCATGATTCATATCACAATCGGGAAGCGAAGTAAACAGTCTGTACTATGTATTTTTTTATCAGACATTGATGGTTCTGTGAGGCTTAATTGATGGAAATAATTTAGCCACAGAACTTCAACGATACGCTCTCGGTATATTTTAACAGGACCGGAGCAGAGTGCATCCGGGGCCTCCACAAAAAGGGACAAAAACAATTAGACTTCGGGATGAAAATCTTACAAATTCAGAGTAAACACTAGTTAACAACTTTTCATTTGATATTTTTTTCGCAGTTTTACCTTTACCTGTTGTACTTTGTACAAGCTATATAATTGTTCTTAGAAATAAAAATTTATGTTAATTAAATTTGGAAATGGGGCCTCCACTCCTTTGTTGCCCCAGGGCCTCTAGACCACTAAATCCGGCTCTGTATTTTAAATTCGTTTTATTTATTCAAAAATAGACTGAAGCTATAATCATATATAATCTCCTTATCGTTATCAATATTCCTCTCACCCAGTTTAATACTCAATTTAGCCATACAAGAAGGTCTTAGGGAATAATCAGTTTAGTCATACAAGAAGGTTCGATTCGATAGGTCGCGGGTTCGAATCCCGCTGATACATGTTTCTTATTTTTTTGTAAACATGTTTTCCTGTAACCACTGATCACTTCGGGCACTAGCAGGTACGAGGACTATCGAAATTCCGTACGGACTACGAAACTGTGAAATGCATATAGGGCGCGGTTTCGATGTAATTCAGAATGCTCAAAGTAAACAAATAGCTCGACAGCGCATCATTGAATGACCTACCAACAAGTCTCACCATCCTCTGTCATTATCTTACATATTAAAATTCTTCCTCGTTGACGTTATAACGAATAACAAGTAAACAAATATTTGCTCGACTTGGCGGGGGCACTGCCGTGCCCCCAGATTCTAGAGAGAAGCTAACAAAATAGAGAGAAACTGACAAATAATTTTGAAAAGTTTTACATAAGTGAAGTGGATGAAAGCGATGTCCTCTTGTGTAATGTAAACAGTCGAAATCGTGTATTACGGAAGCTATGCCATTAATATTAAATCAATATCTACTACAACTGCCTTATAACATATATAAATTACTAGCGACCCGCCCCGGCTTCGCACAGGTCTAGATTTTTTGACAAGAAAAAGTAGGGGTTGGTAATAGAAGAGTGAAAACATAGAGTTGTATGTATTTTTAGTGCCACATTATAAGAAAATAAAAACAAAAAAAATCGTCCAAAAATTAAAAAAAAAATTTAAGGGTGAACAACCCTTATCACTTAGGGGTATGAAAAATAGATAGAACCGACTCTCAGACCTACTGAATACGCATATAAAATTTGGTAAAAATCGGTAAAGCCGTTTCGGAGGAGTACGGTAACTAATATTGTGACATGGAAATTTTATATATTAGATTAATCGTAGTATGACTAGTAATAGTGATACATCAAGACGATCACAATATTTTTGATATATACATCAAAATTCAGAAAAATTATAACATTTCAATAAATTATATAGAGTTGATATAAGTATTTATCTATAAGCCTTGCACTTATCAACAAGCCTTTGTTTTATCAAAGGAACTTGAGACAAGCACTATTTTGTGCGAATACAGACACGTTTCGCCACACCCGGCCAGGCCTCCAGGGGCAACCAATCACGAGCCTCCAATGGTAACTGTAATCGCAACTTTCAATGTGTTACATTCAACCTTGGATAGAAGTAACGATTGCGTCAGCTGGAGACTAACCATTATTATTATTATAGGGAATTAGCTGATATCACAAACTTCAACTACAGAACGTATTTGTAGTACGTAATTTAGGTATCTGTAGTTATTTGTTTATTTATTTACTCTAGATGACTGGCCAAACTCATTTTATTTCATTTTTAGATATTACTAGTAACGCTTGCACGGATGCAATGTAGCTATGTACTATACACAAAAATAGCTTTCTATTGGTGAAAGATATTTTAAAATCGGTCCAGTAGTTTTGGAGTTTATTCGTTACAAACATACAGAAACACAAATCTTTTTTTCCTTATGATATTATAGTGTAGATTTAGCTCGAAAAATGTAACTTATCATTAATATTATAATAATGAAAACCAGATTCACCAGTTCCTGAGATTAATCCCAACTTACGATCATTCAATTATATAACTATTAGGATAGATTACCTAAAATCAAATGTAGAGTTGAGAGAAACACCATTTAAGAAAAATCAGCTACAAATGAACTATAAATGAAAACTTCATATAATTAAATTTTGGATAAATCAATAAATTAATTAAGGCCCATTTACACTATCCAAGTTTCTTGCCTGATGCATACAATAAAAATTAAGCAATAAATGACTTGGATTTTCTAAGCAACACGTAACATTCTTAATCAAGTTTGTTTCAATACTTTTCTTAGTGTAAACACCACATAATATCCGCGTGTAGTTGCTTTCAATTCTTAGATGTCAGTTATTGCGTTTAAATTATTGCTTTCAATTATATTGCTCCTGTATATACAAGAAAATGGCATTAAGTGAAGGGGCCTTAACGATAATAATTACTTATGAGAATAACCTTCACAATACAGAGGCACGATAAAAACAGTCTTCCGTATTTAGACAGTTTCATTATTTATAAAGTAGGTATCTGATAACTAATATTTGTGGTAACTTTCTTTATAAATTTCGTCTTTCATACTTAAAAAACATAGTATAAAATAACATTATTTTAATAGGTTGTCTGAATCAAACTTGCCGGTATATTTATTACAATAAAGCTAAAAGACAATCGTATGAACATGATACATTAACATTATAATAACAAATAGTCTCCGTCTTTTTCAACAACTGTGTTCCAGTGTTGTGGTAAAGCCAAGACACTGCAATATTTGCCATTTTGTGAACCTTGACGAATTTCTATTTCTATGGCCACTGTGAACGTCTGCCATGATTTATATCATTTGCCACCTAAGCTGCGCTTCAGTTGATGGAAACAGCAGTGGCGGATTTACCAGCAGGCTGAGTAGGCTTCAGCCTAGGGCGGCAGATTTCAGGGGCGGCAAATTTGGGGACAGATTTTATTTTTACGTGTCTTATAGAAATCAAAAATAATTCTGTCGAACGTTTTTATGATGTCATTCAACGAAATATCAAACTTGTATATCCTATAGCAAAAACCCAGTTCGCCACCCCGAACCATTAATCGGACTCTATAATCTTTAAATCTCCTGTCACGATGTTTGTCCGCGATGGACTCCTAAGTCGGGGCGGATCGCTAGTATATTATATTAATTTAAACATAGACATTTGCTGGGGGGGGGGGGGGGGGGGGGGTAGTTAATATTCTACGCCTTGGAAATGTGTAAATCCGCCACTGTATAGAGGCTAGGGCGGCAAAATTTTGATAGCCTATACGCCGAAAATGTGTAAATCCGCCACTGGGAAACAGCCATAGTCACATGGATATAGATTTAGAGAATGTGTAGGCTTAGGCTTGGCAAATTTTTGTGCTGCCAATTTAAGCGGGAGTTTCGTTTTTGGCTAACCAAATCATCTCATCTCTCATCGAGACCAGTATCTTTTTCAGGGGAAGGATAAAGTGACACTCGTGTTTCGTGAATAGTGAAAGTTCATTTTAATTTCAATAAAACGTAATACGTACCATTCATCTCACAATATGCCTATGAGAGAAATAATTAAAAACAAAGCGGCAAGTTTGAAACAGACAACCTAATATTAACTCCGTGCAAAGAACTCCCCGAAAGTAAAATGTTGCAAAAATATTTAGTATCGAAACTCTAAACTGACTTCGTTAATAATCATGACTTTTTGTATGGAAAACGGACGCTGATAGCTAAGAAGTCGTAAGCGTATCCCATCTCGTAGTTAAGATACAAAAATAATACATGGGAAATATGCAATTATCTTTATTACCAGAGGAGGTTCTAGAAGGCCAACATCTTTCTCGATCAATTGAGGTGACCATATTTAAACGAAAAGCAGGACAGATCGACTAAAAATTTCATCACAGTTTCATTTATTATTCAATTTGTAGCGACACCTATGATCCGCTACAAGAATCAATACAAATACGTCCATTCCTGAATCGCGCTATCAAAGTTTCTGTGCGCGCTGAGTATATATACAACATCTCGACATCAACCACTGGGGCCTTAGGGCTGGCCAGTCAGTGGTTCGACTGGTCGAGGATCCTCCCATTAGTTTGGAGGAAGACCACACCTCCCTTCCTCCACATTGGTGACCCCGACGTGATTCAGCCACCTTCCTCCACATTGGTGACCCCGACGTGATTCAGCCACCTTACTCCACAAATTCAATGTTAAATTCAAATTAATGATAATTAGTACTACAATTATTTTTGAGTCGTAGATGTATATGTAGAATATGTTTTTTGAAATAATATTTGTTTAAAATGGCTGTACAAAATACCAAGAAATAATAGATAAGTATAAATACAAGTTTCCTCCGGCCATGTCTTCACGGTCTTAATTAGAGGCATTGAGGTAAATTGTACTTATTACATAAATAAATAAGTAATTTTATGTAAGTAGGTATGCAAATGCCACTTCTAAAATGTTTTTAAATTACTTATTTTAGAATTTTAAAATAAGTACGTAACTCGTTATCCTTATATAATAAATATTTAATTATATATTTAACTAGTACTTTTCCTCTTTCATTATGCGAATCGCTAAGGATTGGAACTCCCTCCCTGCGTCTGTCTTCCCCGAACAATATAATAAGGGCATCTTCAAAACAAAAGTAATTAGGCACCTTCTAGGCAGTTGTCACAGATTTCCCACAGTTACGTTCAGGTCGTCACATCATCTTTTTTTTTGATTTGCCACGCTTCCGTCTCTTATATCCAATGACTTAATGATCAGTGAAACAGACGAGAAAGGAGTCCAGGTTTTATTGCAATTTGCTTTCTGGTTATAAATATTTTTCACGTACAGTTTGGACACTTTGCGGACTGCAGTAATTTTCCACTCAGTGAGTGCATTGTAAGTGGATGTTTATGAAATACTACGCCTTAGCCATTGTGGTATCTACAATTTGCCAATGAGCTGTAACATGAGAGAGATGCCAGAAAATTTGTTTTTTAGGGTGCAACTTTTGCGGAAAATAGGGAAATATGTTCTAAGATTAATCTTGTTCTTATTAATATTTCTTTCACTTTATTTATTTTGCATAATATAAACAGTAACAATATTTTCATTTGACAGATCATAATAATATAGTTACCGTTTGCGTGTTTGGTAGAACACCTGCCGTGCGCATCGATATTTTGTGGGTTCGAACCCCACCGGGACGACATGTTTATAATTTTCTGTAAGCATGTCTTCCCCACGTCTGGAAACTTCAGGCATTGAACTTTGGGAGGAATATCGAAATTCCGACCGGGTAACGAACCACCGTTCATAGATGGCAAAACCGTGAATGATATGTAGTATATTGCGCGTTTCGGTTACAGTCTATGGATTTCCGAATGCTCGAAGTAAAAAGTAGGTCGACAGCGCATCATTGACTGATGTTCTGCTGTGGCTGAGGCCTCGAAAATTTATGAATTACCTACTTAAAAGCCGCGAACGCACCAAAAAAATTTTTTTCCAAAAAAAAATCATCTTTTGCGCTGGCAGAGGGCTGGCAAAATGAATCTTGCCCACATCAAGGTCTTACGCCGCCATTGGGTATCACCTACCATCAAGTGAACCTTATGCTCGTCTGTCGATTTTTAACATAAAAAGTACCTCACATTACAAAATAGTACCTACGATTGTAATAAAGGATCTCAAATCTAATAATGATTAGATAAAATGTAATCCTTTGGGTAAATAATGTATACAGTTCGTTTATTTAAGGCTCTGAGTACATATTTGCGGTAATATGCACCATGTACCTGTCCAGGAGCTAACTGCGCAGTATATCGAAGTAGGTAATTATAAAAACTTATCAAAAGCGAGTTGGACTATCATCGCGAGGGTGCCGTATTGAATTAACGAATATATTAAGTATATTTTTATGTAAATTTAAAGGCTAACTATGAGTTACGGTTGATCGCGTCCGTGGCTCAGTGAAAAGGGCGATGCGTTTAGTTTCAGAGGTCCTGGGTTCGAATCCCGGTGAAACAAAATTAAGATAAAATTATTTTGGTCAGACAGGCACAGAGGGCTGATAATTTACTTGCCTGTAAAGAAAAATGATCACTGAAACAGATAGAAATGGGGACTCGATAATTCACTTTATGAGTAATGATTTTTGTCTTATTGTCAGATATCGACAGACAATAAGGCATTCATATTGTCAATCTGTCAGTTGTATGAGAAATTATTTTTAATATGCAATATTTAAATAATTATTGCATACGAAACAGTTAGACTCTCTGGTTAGTTATTTTGTAAATAGTTAGAAAAATATTTTTGAAGTACACACTACAACATAAAAATATTCAATATATTCGAATATCTACTAATACTAATATTATAAAGAGGAAAGAACAAACACCATTTCGCGTTCAGTTTCGCACACCATTACTCAGGATGTGTAAATCTTATAACAATTGTTTCCTTGACGTCGACATATTTTCATGCTCCCATGCTGAGTTCAGGGCGGATTTAAATTTAAAATCATTGTTATTGTTACCCCTAATTTAATTAACTTGTTTATTCTTTTGTATTATTTATTGTATTGTATTAATGTGTATAATTTAATTATACTTTTCTGTGAATGTTTGCGTTTGCGATTGTGTACCACTTTGATATTTTCTTTTGTTATTTCTGTATCTGTGAAACATGTGTTTGCATCTATATTAATTATATCTTGTATAGAGATACATCACAACACACATCATAAGAACAGAACATATTATAAGAAGAGTCTTATAATATGTTCTGTTCTTAGGATGTGTTTATGTTTCCTTATAATAAATAAATAAATAAGTGAGACCTTTGTGTTTGTATGTTTGTAACGAATAAACTCAAATACTACTGGACCAATTTAAAAAAAAATCAATAAGATTAATTTTAAGTATATTACAAGTTCGGATAGGATCAAAGTGGGAAGCTATTTAATATTTATATATATTATAATACATACTATTTCAATTATTTAACGTGCACAGGAAATTTATATACCTAAGGATTATTTTGTTTTTCATGTTTTTAATGTATTTCATTACGCGATTTTGATATGGCAGACGAGCTGACAGACACGTAAGTGATCCTAAAAGGGTTTTTTCATGATATATAAGGAACTCTTAAAATAACCAAGTAGTTAGGTAATCCCTATTATATTAACTTGCGGTCATCGTATATAATAACATTCTCAACGTTAAGATCTAATGTATTCTCATTATCATTGTTAATTTTCTGGAAATTGTTTTTGTAGCATTCTTTTAATACCTGGTTGTAATTGACATATTTGAACATTGAAGAATGTTATTTTTCCTGCTACCAAGACCAACACACATATTAGGTTGGTAGCTGACAGTTGGACTATCAATTCAAATATCATTTTACTAGTTAATTGCAATTAACTATTTGTGTTTAAGTACTTAATGATTATATTACCTACTGGCTTAAGATTTTTTTTTGCACTATCCGATGGTTAATATCTAAAATATTCTTCAATTCCAGAAGTATACATATATAGTATTATTTAAGTGAGACTCAGAACGTACCTAAGTATTAGGTTATTTTTGAGATCAAAGTGGCCAGTTCGATAAAACACCAATTTCATACGTAAGGACATAATATTATAAAAACAAAACTATTTAACTTTGAGATACAATTGTCTAATGGGCGAAAATGTATACAACCTCAATAGTTGTTGAATAGGTTTAATATAATCAAAATTCTAATTTCTAATGAAACTCCGAATAATTAAATGTGCTCCAATTATAGTACTATTCGATAGTAGCTATCGACCTCACCAGGTTACACGTTGAATTTAATTTGAAAGTAAAATTCCCACCTACGTAACTCACACGTTTGATAGACAAACTCTACTTTTCCAAACATAAATGAAAATAAATAAATAATTTGAACAAAAATAGCATCTCTAGGGGATAGGGAAAATAAATGAAAGGAGGTGTGTCGAGGTCATTGACGTTGAAATTGTGAAAGTTTAGTTTTACTTGATATTATAGAGACGTTGGACGGGAGAAATTATTAGCAGGTGCTATATGCATTCCAGTCATAGAAGTGTGTTGAATAATATCCTAATAATACCATCACGCCAGTTGGCAATAGCTAAGTATTGCAACAGTTGCATCACACTTACCTATCCACAAAGCGAATGACCTGAAAGTATGTCATTATTTTTAGAAATCTTTAAATAGTAAACTTTAGCTTACTGAACTCATTCCCATACTTGAAAAGCTGTAGTAAGTAATATTTAATAAACCATGTTAGAGGAATGGTGTGTACATGTATTTTAACTAATATTCCTTTCGTTTTCGTACGAATTATTGCTAAAAATTTGGATGCTCATAATATATTAATAGGTACCAATGAAATAAATATTTTTATGTAAGATATTTTCGGCAATCATAGAATATGCATATTTTTTATTATGAATCGACCTCGTAATCAGACTGCGGCTTACATAATGAAATTGACATTGATATAAGTATAGAACAATTTTAGTTTTGACTAAACTACCCACTGAAAATTAGAACTAAAATTTTGTTCAGTCCATCGATTTAGGTGTGGATGAAAAACGAACTATTACGAAAAACTATACGTTTATCTGAATTTCTATAGTTCCCACTATACTTCAAGTCATGACCGATTACCCAATATCTAGGATAGAAATGCCTTTAGGCTTAATTTTGTATGATTGCCGCCTCCGTGGCTCAGTGGTAAGCGCAATGCGTTTAGCACCGAAGGTCCTGGGTTCGAATTCCGGGTAAAATAGGTATATTTTTAAAAAAGTGTACCGGTCGTGCCGGGTAAAGGGGCTGATCACCATCTTACCTGTAAAGAAAAATGATCAGTGAAACAGACACAGAAATGTGTCTGCCCCAAGAATTTTATTTCTTATACTAACCAAAGCCATCTCAAAGTGTATGATTATCCTCAATTATTCATTTAAATATTTGAGTATGCATGACATTTAGCAGAAGAGCTGTTTTAGTCAAAAAACGCCAAAACAAGTCAACGATTCATAATATTGTGCAGGTAATTCTAGTTTTATCACGTTTTTTGAATGATTTAGCATTTAGTTTGGCATTTCATGTTGTATTGTGTAATAATACTACATTTTCCGACTCTGACGCAGCTGTAATCTCTGGCAGCCGTTGATTGGTGTACAGCACCAAGCCCCTACACGTCATACGATACACGCTACCACAATAACTCGTGACTAGAGTCACATTGCGATGATTAATTATTTCAATTTCTCATTACTTATTTCGGATTTCATCATCTATTCAAGGAGAGTTAAGACCACACCTTAGCACACCCTAAAATGTTAGAAGGTCTGCATTAACATTGCATCATTGTTTTATTATGGCACATCACTTGTATTTGAATAAAATTTAACAATGTTGGGAAATATTTCAGAAATCACATTAACATCCTTTGATTTTTGTATAGATATTAACAGAATAATATTTTCGTTCTCAGTTGTTTCAAAATCTTGGTAATATAGTTAGTACTTCCTGTTTGTTTTGCATAAAGTGACAATCATTCGACGTATTCTTATCTTATTTCTAAATCGTGAGTTAATCAAACTGTTATGCACATCAAGCTGTAAGATATGCTTTCAATTAAAGGTACATGAGAAATTAATTTGCCGTGGACAATTACAGTTTCAGTAAACACACGTGATAAATTGGCCTTCAACATTATCGAAAGAATGAAGGAGGAAGGAAACCTCGTGTGGGTGTGTCGTTCGTGTGTACATCATATTCTGAATTATTTGTTTAAAATATTACTTTAATGTTCCACTGGGATTTATTGTTATTAAATTATATATTATATTGTCTTATTTCCTTAACAATTATTCCTTAAGTTTTCCTAAGACTTAGATCTGGAAAAATGGTAATGGTAGATATTTAATATAATAGTATTAGGTCAATAAACTCATTTATATGCATATGATGATGTTAAAACATTATCTTTTCACATTTAAAGTAGGTTTAGGTAATAATTAACATTAGCGAAAAATTATTTATTATAGAGGTTTAATTAAAGAGACTGTTTTTCCTATATGTAAAATATGTAGTTACCACAGAATTCACATATTTTATTGTATATATTTATTGTCACACTTTTTGTCGATTGTGTACAGGGCCGAATTTAGAGGTGTGGACGCTTGGGGCAACAAAAGAGTGGAGGCCCCTGGTCCCTATTTATTTTTCAATTTTTTTTTTATTATTATTATAGAACATAATTATAATCATATTTGTAAAAAGTACCGTAGGTAGAGGTAAAATAGCGAAAAAAAATATCAAACAAAAAGTTCTTTACTACACTAGTGTTTACTCATCGGACTTTGAAAGAAATTTTTTCCGAAGTCTCTGTCTCTTATTGCCTCTTTTGTGAAGGCCCCAGGACAGTAGCCCCAGATTTCCTCCTCTAAATACGGCCTTGATTGTGTATTTTACCTTTTTAGTATACCTACATTATAAAATAATTAAAAGAGGTTTAAAAAACTATTGTCAGCAAAAACTACTGTAACCTTGTATTTAATTTAAGTAAACATTTACATAAAATCTTCAAAAAAAATATATGAATTCCGTCTAGATATGTGTGATTTTTTTCATTTGAAACAATTCGATTCGTTTGTGTGACTTGGCTCACGCGCGCTATTAATTGTGGGGGTCAATTGGACCGAAAAGTTCACAAAAAACTTAATTGACAATAATAAAGAATTATTATTGTTGGACTTCAGCCGATCTGCGTCAACTGTTTTGCTGACGTCATTGATTCACTAAGTAATAATTGATGCAGTAAAACGAACCAAGGCCTGTCATTTCTATATTCGAGCACACACCAGTTCAAATATGCTTATTAAACCGACAATATCTACTGTCATACGACCCTGAAAGGATATTATAGATTTCCTAACATCTTGCGTCACAACAAGTTCTTATATTATTCTCATTGTAATAAATAGTTGACTGTAAGTGGTAACGCGCTTTTTTATATTTAATTTCCTGCTCATTTAGCGAAAAAAAATAAGTAGAAAAAATTGCTTAGGTACGTATTTAAATCATACATATTCATTATATTATGTACTTACATAAGCTAATGTAAAAAAATGATAAACTTAAATCGAAGTGCTGGCCGTAAAATAGTGATAAAAAGGTGCATTTTAGAAATTAATTATTTGATACTTAAGTCTTGTAATTATACATGTCGGTGATCCACCAAGTTATTTTTAGATACCTACATAGGCATGAGCTAGCACTAATGTTGCGTATATCCCTACTGATATTATAATACTAGGATCACGTCGCGGCTTCTCTCGGGCGCATTATAAATGTACGGTACACAAAAAATAGCCTATGTTACTCACGTTATTTAAAATTGATCCACTAGTTTTTGAGTGAAATCATAACAAACAAACAAATCTTTCCTCTATAATATGAGTATAGATAAATGCGAAAGTAACTTTGTCTGTGTTACCTCTTCATCGTTACCGCTGACCTGATTTAACTTGATGAAATTTAATAGAGAGATAGCGTGAGTCCCAAGGAAGGACCGAGGATAGCTTTTATCGTGGAAATTATATCACAATGTTGTGAAAAGGGGGATGGAAGTTTGTTTGGGAAATAAATCATTTCTTAAGTAAGGAATATAAAACTCATTAAAATTTAACCTACTGTAAAAAATATTTTAATTTTTAATGTTTCTGAATTTTTAATGTTAATTAGAAGATCCTAAGATTCTTAAAAGGTTCTTTGAATACCCTATCTACCGTAGAGAGACATCTATACTAACCACTGAGAGATTAATATGTAATAGATACATATTATCTAGCCGCTATAAGGAAATTGATGAAAAAACAGTTCGGATTAAAAATAACCCGTTGTACTAATCCTACGCAGACAAAGTCGCGGGCAGAAACTAATATACATATATTAACATAATACATATATAGTTATATAGGAACTTATTATCAACCTTAATAGATAATATTTCTAATGTTGTCTTCGCTATTAACAAATATCCTTTCTAGAAGCTTAGACTCAAGAGCTGACCTCTTGAAACTGATTAATATAATTATTTATTACATACTATGTGGAGAGTTTTTCTTGCCTAAATCAATGATGATCGTGGAAATATTCAACCATCAAGCACTATGATGAAATCGCTGAAAATAAAACTGACATAAACACGCAAGTCCAAAACGCATTTAATAAGTGTTAACAATACAAACGCGTATGAACGAATCGTAAAAAAAATCGCTTTGTATATCGAATTATCAATCGTTATAATATTATGACCTCCAGCTTCACACAAACATATCTTTAAAGCATACATGTGTAGTTAGAAGGCGTGTTCGTGTACATGCACGCAACTCGATGTAATCATATAAACCACTACAAGGAAATATCCGTTCGTGTGTGTGTTCCAAGAATGCGATTCGTTTGAAAAGGCGCCAGTCGACACGTATGCCAGTCACCTGACCGTCGCGACTAAGCCTTCTGCAAGAGCGAAACGTTCTTTAGTGCACGTACATTGCATTCCAATATGTACTGTAAACCAGTAAGATGGAAAGCATAATCCCAGAAAGCGTCATTATTATCGTTGAGATAAACTCAGTCTGGTCAGGAATGATGATTTTCCAGTTAAGATTTGTGACGCTGTATCAGTGTTACCATAAAATGGACTTTGCGCCTCAAGCATAAAGCTGCACACAGATAAAAATTACTATTATCAGTACAAATGTAAAAAAAGACACACAGTTTTACAATCTATTTTTAGATAAGCGGAAAATACTTTTATTTTTAGTCAACGTTGATACGTTGTACAAGATATTTTTAATATCTGCCTGATGGCAGATATTAAAAATATCTTGTCATTCAATTCGTGTTCAGTTAAATAATAACAGCCAATACTTATATAGGCACTCATAGAATAATTTGAGTACTTTAAAATATCCTAATATTTATTTTACACAATTATTATTTTTTAAATTAAATTACACAATTATTTATTATAATTATTGATTCCATAACTTGTGTAGGTAATTGGTCTGGTAAATAATAATGGATTATATCTGGATAGAATTACCTAAAGTCAATTTCATCCAATAACCAGTTTCACACTGATACATTTGTTTATTTAGTTAATAGTATAGCTGTAAGGCCATTTTATGTACACTGTCCTCAATCGATGAAACTGAATACATAAAATATTAGAAAGGAAATCTCCATCCATCCAAAAGCGTCCATGAAAAAACAAAATTTACTTAAAAAATGCACAATGAATAACACAGTTACATATAAAATATAGTTTTATTTAAAAAAAAAAAGATGATATAGCAAAAAAAAATTGAGCTTGACCCCGACGTGATTTGAACACGCAACCTTCTGATCTGGAGTCAGACGCGCTACCGTTGCGCCACGGAGTCGATGTTCGTTGATGTCTAATTTTGTAATAGCTTAAACCAGATACAGACGTTTTTCAACCACACTATTAAGTAAATTTAAATTTGTTTTCATTTAAATGTAAAGAATAACGAAGAATATTAAAATTAGGATCTTTCTCTCAAAAACATTTCGATTGTATTAATAAATGGTGACTACAACGCTATCTATGAATAAACTTCTGAATCTCGTTGAACAGCAAAGTCACGTTATTTAATCACGGATCACGGTGAGTGATTTAGAAATTGTTTTGTAACTTTTCGAATAAATAAGTAATATAATAATTCATAATATCTTATACAAAGGTTTACTACAATAAAAAAATGCAATATTATTAAGATTTAATAACGTAGAAATTATATACACTAAATTGGAAATCAACAGTACGAGCCCCTGTGGCCTAATGGATAAGGCATCGGCCTCCTAAGCCGGGGATTGTGGGTTCGAGTCCCACCAGGGGTAGTAACATTTTTTTTTCTCTTCCGAAATAAATAATCATTGCATACTTTATATATGTATTATGTTTTTAATTTTCTTGCATTTATATGTTTTCGGTGAATTCCAAGGATTTTAAGAAAAAACAAAATATTTTAAAAAACTTTTTTATTAAACAAATATACTAATGAGATCAAGAGAGAAAGCCAGACTTTCCAAATTGGCGCCGGACGGCCCGCCGATCCCGACAGAGGCAAACATCGCAAACCAGAATGTTGTATGTAATAATCCACTTGGTGCGGCAGTCTGCAATCTACATCTGAAATATAAGCAAATTGTTACTGATGGAATTGCACAAGTTTATTCCAAACGTAGTCCTAATTGCACAAGTTTATAACAAACATAGTCCAGGTATGGTCCAACCCAAAAATAGGTAAAACTAATAACTATAATGATATTTTGATACTCTTACAAAATTTAATACATATTCATATCTACACTACTCCTAATGTTATGTTATGATTAGAGTCATTTAGTTGACTTTTGAGTTACATTAGATATAAATAATGAATTGAATTTTGAGCTAAATATTCTCAGGATATTTCCTTAAAATATTTATAATGTTATATAATATAGTTTTAATTTGCGTTGTTTTCTATACTTTCTTATTGATAGTTTATTCAAGTTTTATGAAAAATGTGCATTCACATTTTGTAGTGTCTATTACTTTTAGGGGATTAAATGACTTTATTAATATTATACTGAAAAAACTAACATTGTAATTTGGAACTTTTTTCAGAAACCAGGTTTGCGCACAATAGGTTCAATTTCTAGTTTAAAAGTTGTCATGTGTAATATGCTCAAACAATAGCTTTTATATAGGTATATTGTCGTTTAGACGGAGTCCATATCAACGGCTGCATTGCAAGAATGTAATGTAAAATACGATTCTCGATTTTGAACGAAATTAGTTTCAAACGCGGAAGCAACGTCGCGTCGGAAACAAAATAATATTATTTTAAACACCGATTTTGCATATTATCATTTATTGCTATCGACTTAGCATTACCTAAATGGCATGTGTATCGTGGCACTGTTTCTCAAGATTTTATGGAAAGTTGAAATTTTTTAGTATAAAGATATACCGACTGAAGTCATCATACTTTCATACATTTAAATTTAAATATCTCTCGGTAAATTTACCGACCGATAAAGCAATAAATATATTAATGGAATTTTTTAGTGTTTTAAGTTCGTAAAACCCTATTTATTGGCTTTCACTTTCCAACTTCGGTTCAAAGGATTTCAATACCAGTATCGATATAACACAAAGAATTTTTCATTCAAGTCTGAACATTCGAGATTTTTACTTGTTCATTCGAGTTTTGCGGCTAATTAAGTCACTAAACGACCTTCACTATTAAAAACTTTATACGTATCGTTGGTTTGGCTATGCTGCAAATTCAAGCTTGTCTCATACATAATATGTATGCATTAAAATATATTTTTTGCTACATTGACATAAAAAAGTGTTATCAATTTTGATTGGTTAAACTTTGTGAAGAAAACTAATAATAACATATTTTTAAATTTGGAAGGCATAATAAAGCTTCCGCAACTATCTGTCAACCAAACTATAGGTTTATTTCCAAAACTGATTCGACATTAATCGTATTTTCAATTCGAACTCGATTTTGATTTAAACTAGATCTTGAAGTCATACTCCTCAGCCAATTCGAGTCTAAATACATACGATTGAATAAGGACAACGTCATCGAATGTACTGATATTTTATTTGGATCTTATAACTACGTATATATTATCTTATATTGCTAATAACTTGAACATCTCGATAGTTGTCGTGAATTTCGATCGACATTAGTTCCATATTGAGCCACAGCCCGATCATGCGTTTTGGTACGAATTAGTTTAGTTCGAATCGTACTCAATTGATTCCGAAATCAAACCTGTCGGGAGTATGCCAGCTGTGAAAATCGTTTAAAGGGTTATTAGTTAATACGTACGTGCACATAAATTCTGTGATGATAAAGCTGTAACTATGAAATTAGCCGGTGTGCAGAAGTCCGGCGAAGGGCAGGGTTGCGTCAAATTAAAGGAATGCACCTCTCTTTCATTTAATGCTTGACAAGAATGCGTTGTCTCTGCGCCGCGCCACATACATACTAAGATGCGACCTTGAATATCGTGCCGAAACTAAAACATACAAGTTTTTGTTATTATGTTAGATTTGTACACAGTGGCGGATTTACCAGCAGGCTGAGTAGTTCGCCGAACCAGTAATCGGACTCCATATTAATTTAAGAAAAGACAGTTGTAGACGGGGTTTGGTTGGTAGTTAATAGCCTACACCTTGGAAATGTGTAAATCCGCCACTGTTTGTACTATCTATTGATTATTTGATCATAATTATTAAAATATTCCCGCGAATTACGTAAAAAAGTAAAGTTGTTGAGATTGACCCTTGAAATATGCAATGTACTTTTGTATAATTTAAGTCTTTAAAACAGTAAATTTGGTAACAGTAAGGTTGAGGTATGTTTGAAAAAAATCAACGATTCAAAAATACTTGTAAAAGTTTACTTGAATGAAGTTATATATGAATTTCAAAAGGTGGGTGAACTTCTGAAAGTTTAGACAAAATCGCATCAGTGGATTATAAAAACAAACATTTACTTTCATAGTTATAAAAAAGCTTTAATAAATTGCTGTAGCTTTAATAAATGTCCATATATAAACAATGTCTAACTGAATATTTTTTTAAATTTTATCTATGGATAAACTCTAATAAATAATATTGAAATACACTCACAATATTTTGGCTCTAGATTTTGCAAATAATACCTTCTAAAGATTATGGAATAGGGAATATAAGCTCTTATGTTGCATAACCCTATCAGCTCAACTGATGATAAGTAATAAACGGCACCCATAGACATCTGCTACAACAGAGGACTTGCAGGTGTGTTGGCGGCCTTTAGCACTGACACAGGAACTGCAGGTGTACCCCAAAATTTTTGTACCCCACGCCATGGGGGCCACGAAATTAAAAGTAGTGCCAACTGCTATGTATCATTGACATTAAGGAATAGCCCTTTTCTTGAAAGTTCTGATACGAATCAAAGTAGATATAGTTTTTTTTATTATCTAAGTAATACCTGCACATTAATTAATGACTGTTGTCTCAAATAAAATGGATGAATACGATAGAGTTGCTCTCGACCAGGTAGCACGTAGTCCTCGTACGGGATTTGCACGTAATCAGTTCCATTGAAGGAACATTGAGTGCTAAACAGTCTCGACGGTATTACGTTTTTAACCAAATAAGATTCAACAGCGGACGCAACGTCGGTAACTGACGTCGAGGAGACCTTAAACATATTACAATATCTATAAATTCAAATTCAAAAATCATTTATTCATTTAGGTAACACAATGTACATCTATGAACGTCAATAAAAAATACATATTAAATGCTTCTAATTTTACATTTACTGCCAGTTCTCAAATCAAGGGCGTAGAGCGGACGAGAAGAACTGGCAAGAAACTCGCCGCCACTCTTTTTAATCGCCAAGTTTTTGTTTTACAAATGTTTTGTAAGGAGCTGCAACCATTACACCATGTTCCACATGACATCTTTAAGTAATTATCAAAAAATAAATATAAACGAAAAAAAATAAAAAACAAAGATTTGTCCTCTATCAGCAGTATGTATGGTGAAATAGGAGCACTCACTTACATTCTCGTGGGAACAACACGCAAATACGTAGTCGAAATAACTAATATCACCGCATACACGAATTCAAGTTCGACCTGTCACCACAAGTAGCACCCGTTCACGAGCATGACACATGGCCAGCCATCGACCCCCTCGCCATATTTTAGGGAGAGAGACAACCCGACGCATGGACGCCGCCACAAGCAATGACATTTAAGCGAGCATTACGATCCTTGAAATGTGAACTTGGACTAATCTATATCTATACTAATATTATAAAGAGGAAAGATTTGTATTTTTATATTTTTGTATGTATCGAATAAACTTAAAAACTACTGGACCGATTTTCTTTCACCAATAGAAAACTACACTATCAGCGAGTAACATAGTAACTATATTTTGTATATAGTACATCTACATTGCACCTGTGTGAAGCCGGGGGGTATTTCTAGTATATTATATTAGTAACACGGTCCTGTTTCGCACGGGTGCAATGTATATGTACATTGTACTATACAAAAAATTCAATAAATAAATAAGCCTATGTTATTCGCTTTTAATGTAGCTTTCTATTTGTGCAAGAATTTTTAAAATCGGTCGATTACTTTTTGAGTTAAATCGTAACAAATAAACAAATCTTTCCTGTTTATAATATTAGTATAGATATAGACAAAATAAGATTAGTTACACCATTTATAACTCAAGCACGGCTGCACCGATTTAAATAATCTCTTATTTGTTAGATTCGTCTATGTCCCGAATAACAGAATAACTACAAACAAATATCAACCGACCGTTAAAAATAGTTCAGAATAATCCATGTATTCGTTGTTAATATTTTTCAGCTCTGACGTATCTTGTGCTGCGTAGGCGAAGTATACGTCAAAGAAACTAGTCCGCAGAGAGCTCATGAGACTCCTGGTTCTTTCTAGTTCGTCTGAAGAAAGCCGGTCCGTGGGAGTGACTATGAGGACCACTGTACTGGGGCCCGCACTTCTACCATCCGATATGTCTTGTAGTGTCGCATTTCGGGTGTGTTGCAACACAGCTGATACTATATTCGGAAGATTCAAGCGATTTGGCCCTGGAAATGAAAATGTATGATGATGCTTTCTGATTTGTTCTCTGACTTTTTTGCCTTTAGGTCTATGTTCTTTAGAACAGGTAGTACTAAGTGAATGAAGAGTTAGGTAAATGTTGAATAAAAGTTATTTTTTGTGTTTTGTTATGTAATCTTTATTGAATACTAGCTTCGCACGGGTGCAATGTAGAAAAAATAGCCTATGTTACTTAAATCAGTTCAGTTGTTTCAGAGATTACCCCCTACAACCTCACAAACTTTACCTCTTTATAATATTAGTATAGATAATCAATTAGCTACATCCTTTGTCGTAATAATGTAAGTTTGAATATAAGTTTTTACACAAAAGAGTGGAATGAATTCTTGTTTTTGAATAAATAGATGACAGAATATAACGCAATATTATGTTTTAAGAGTCAAATTTTCTGTTAAATTTAAAACAGTTAAATTTTCTGAAGTAGTGTTCTATGAGTGTGTTGAACAAGTCTTCAACTTTCTGGTTTTTTTTTCAACATAATATATAAAGTTATAAAAATACTAAAGTCTTACCTTAACTATATATATTATATTATTGCACCAATTATCCTGCTAATATTATAAATGTGAAAGTTTGCAACGATATTTTTACTTTTTCACGCAAAAACTAGTGAACGGATTATGATGAAACTTAACAATATTTTTGTTTATACGTAAGGATAACATATATAATTTATAACGATATTGAGTTAATTATAACCATGAGTGTCAAGTGAGTCGGAAAAAAACCTCTCATCTATCTCTAGTCTCACTTTGTCTGATTTTGATGAAATTTTCTTATACTAATAAATATTTACTTCATGGCCTCTCCGTACACAGTAACAAAGAGGTCGATAGCGCATCATCATTAATTATTATTGACTGATGTTTTCTACCATCTAGTGAGATCTATCATAAAAAAATCTATAGAAAGTTGAGGCTACCCTGGAAAGTACAATAACAATTGTTTCAATTATCTCGCTAATTACTGTCTATAAAATTATAAATAAAATAATTTTCATACATTGATCAGTATAATTGCTGATTGTATTGAACAACTCCGTCAATGTTTGAGTGCGGGGCGCGATCCACTCGCCCGTGTTACCGTGGAGTAGAGCTATACTGCTTTTACTCAAATTTATCTCAAGAGCGCCGCCAATCCAACTATTGTAAAACAATGAAATGATATATATTATATATATTTATTCAAGGCGGCACGACAATAGTAAAGATTAGTACAATAATAATATTAAAAATAAATTACAGCAAAAGTGTTTAGTGTTTAGCAAAAGTGTTAGTGTGTGTTTGTGTGCAATGTTGCAGTGGGTTTATTTGTAATTCGATCAAATATTTATTTACTAGCAATTGCCCCCGCAACCCCCCTTGTGGGTTGAATTTCGTAAAATCCGTTCTTAGCTGACCTCTACTCGGCGAAAGGAATATTCCTACCATATTTCAAGTCCCTACGCCTTATGGTTCCAGAGATATCGTGATGAGTGACTATATAGGTGGAAATCTCTTTTATATATATAGATTTATTTAACACCCAATTAAGAGAACACTAAAATTTAAACACAACTTAATTCTAATTTAAAGAATTTTAAAATATGTGCATATGTATGTACCGCAAGGATGTCAAACAGTAGCTCCACTCAGCATATGCTGTGGTGCATCAACGTCACAACACTGACTTTCAGCGGGCCCCTTTACAACCATTGGAACCATTGGACAGCTATAAAGCCTCAACCTTTTTTTAATTTAATGTTAATACCCACTACATAATAACGATGTAATATGTATGGTATTACGTTGGACCTGTAGCCAAAACACAACACTCTAGAACAAAGTTACTTCTGAATAATACTTTATACTTGACCTTATTCGTTGGAGAAATGAACTAAATGAAATAACTTGATGTATTTTAGAAGATAGCATTCAATTAATGAAACAAGAAAGAACTAAATAATAATGATATACATATATTTTCAAAATAAATAAATAAAAAGAGAGGAAAATGAATAAAACTTACGAGGCAAATTGTTCTACTTGATATCCCTGCCAAGAGCTGTCGGTGGCCAATATTAGATCCATACTCGGTATATTTCGACTGGCTACGCATTCCACGTGGTACTGTCTCAATACGGATGCTGAAATAACGATACAAAGATATTTATTACGAGAATATTTAATTAAATCGTTTAATCCGAACTCCAAATTTTCCTGTAAAGTTTTGGAATGGCGGTTATCCCGTTTTTGATGTTAGCCATTGTAATATCTATTTGAACTTTATCCTTTAATTTGAAGGTATTGGCATTATTTGTCGTCCTACAGACATATAGATAAGATAATTTAAAAGTAATAATATAAACTATTATCGATTTCTAGAAATAATATATTACTCATTTGAATTTAGTGCTAACACAGACGCCGATTTCAATGATTCACTGATTGGAATCAGACTTTCATTCATGATAAGGAATAATTTATTTGTCAACACATTTTCTAGACCATTATATAAATAAACAGTGTACGTTGCATGCGCTGGGCACCGGTTCGAGTCCCAGAGAAACAAATATAAAAAATGTTTCGGTTGAGCCTGCTCAATATATAACACTGGTGACCTACTTAGGTACCTGTAAAGGAAAATGATCAGTGAAACAAACACATATTTTTTTTATGTTACATATCGACAGACGTACATGAGGTTCACTTGATAGTAGGTGATACCTCAGACACAGAACATCAGTGAATGATGTGCTGTCGACTTACTTTTTACTTCAAGCATTCGAAAATCCATAGACTGAAACCAAAACGGTTCACGATTTTTTCATCTATGAATGATGGTTCATTACGCGATCGGAATTTCGATATTCCTCCCACCCGTTCAATACCCGAAGATACCAGACGTGAGGAAGACATGTTTACAGAAAAATATAATCATGTCGTCCCGGTGGGATTCGAACCCACGACCCAACGTTTCGCCCACCCATAAAAATGTAGACGTCTTGATCGTAGAAATTATTATACTAATACACTCTGTCATGGAATATATTTTATCGTTATATACTTACGAACGTAGTCCATGAAAGCAGTGACCACGGCCTCAGTAATTCTATTCATTTCATCGACCGGGATATACACAGTGATTTGCCGTAACGACAGTAGATGGGCTAGTCTAGAAGTTTCCTTAAACAACAGTTCTCTAGTGACTATTTCCGAGAACAAGGCGTGCCTGTTGCAGGCGCGGACACCGGGGTCGAACGATACCCCCTCATCGGAATAGTACATCTCTATTATCTGAGATAGACGCAACGTTCTTCGTTGTTCCACCCACAATGGTGCGTAGTGTGCTAATATTAAACCTAAAAATATCTTTGTTTTAATGTAAAAATAGATAGAGACATCATTTATTACTGACACGGTATTTGTGGGACCAAATGGGAAATTAAAATTGAAAAAAAAATAAAGAGAAAAGTATTAACGTTTACTTTTCTAAAAACAAATGAACAATAATTAATTAATTAAAAATCAAAAGTTAAAATACTGATAGAGTCATTATTAACAGTGTTGTTTTGAAAATGTTTATTTAAAATATTGTTTGAATAAAGTGACGGTATTCCAAATTCGTAGTTCGATCAAATAATAACATCATCGAGTGTTTTGTCGTTTAATTTTGATCCCTTTCGATCCAGCTTCTTGATCTTACCGTCTATTCCCGCCAATATCTCAGCGTCTGTCATATGCCAATCAGTTGAAGATGCATTTTGCATGAACAAGTAGTAGTCTCTCGGCAATAAAGTGTCATTCCACCTGTTACTTGAGCCGATGACCATACGCTGTGGTGCAGCACCCACTCTTGCCCCTTGATTCACTACTACTTCAGCTAGATCACCTGGAATTTTGAATACTGGACCTGTATCACGTTCTAAGTAGTATTATTGTAGCCTTACTTTACGAGAAAATATGATAGCGCTATACATTTCTATAACTGTCTCCTATCATCAAGGACTCTTATAAAAATACTGCTTTAAGACATGAAGATAAAATAGCTAGTAAGCATAATATCCGTAAATATTTTCTCAGACCACAATTTTATTAGTACCAAGGTTCCATAGTTAGAAAGATCCGGAGGTTTCGTATTCGAGGAAACTTAGAAAAGATTTGAGTCGGAAAGGGACAATGAACTGATCACCTGTTTGCACGTTCATAAAACTATAGACATATTTATAAAACAAAATTAAAAATATCTAGTTCCAATTTTGACCACCTCAAAAGATTTATGTTTTTTGCAGTCTCAATATTATGTAAGCTTACGATACATTGACAGTTACATATATCAATAATCAAATATACATATATAATTACCAGCTAAGGTAGCAACCCATATATTGCTTATATCAGAAGTATCACTGGGATTATCATTCAATTCCAATCTTTCCAATTTTGAGTCCCACTCATTGAGTGCCATGGTAAGCATAGTCGTTGGTACATCTTCTTGAAATATATTCGTTTTCAATATATCAGTTACTGCTACTTTTTGAGTTTCCAAGGAAGAAGCGATCGCTGCTACGAGGGTTCCCGGAGATATCGTACCCCATGCGGTTTGAATTACGCCATCTTCTATAGGACATCTGCTATACAGTCTGAAAATGTAAAGTTTAATGACGACGTTCCCATATTGAGAGCGGTAGTCTATACTATCTATACTTATATTATAAATAGGAAAGATTTGTTTGTTGGTTGGTTACGATTTAACTCAAAAACTACTGGACCGATTTTAAAATTCTTTCACCAATAGAAAGCTAAATTATAAGTAATATAGGAATTTTTTTGAGTAGGTATAGTACCTACATCTTACATTGCACCCGTGCGAATCCGAGGCGTGTTACTAATAGTATGTAGGTAAACTAGATATGCCTCATAAATACCTCCAAATTTCAGTTGATTTAAATTAAATTTTCATTCCCCTTTTACTGGACTAGTGAAAAGACTCAGAAGGACGAAACCTTTTGAGTTAGTGTAACAATATAACAATGTGTAAAGTGCAAGTGAAGTGAACACAGTGACAATTATTAGTGTTAGTGTAATAAGACAATGTTTTAAGGACACTAATGGGTGAACTTAAATTAAGTAAAATACCCTAGAAGTTTAAGTTAGAATAGAACTGTTTATTAGCCTCTGTTGGCTAGATTACAGTAGTTTTAAAGAAAAAAAAAATTCCCCTTCATTTATAAATTCTTTTCGTTCTGTTCGTTTCTTCAAAAAAGATTAACAATAACATTCTACACCAAACAGTGCAGGGCTAATATAACATAAACTTCAAACATACCCTGAAACTTCGAATAAATATATCGATACACACCTACTTGTACTTTGCGAAACTATATTTTGTCTCTGTTCTGCTGATAGAGGACACACTATATTTTCATCTCCTCTCTCCCATGGTTGTATCGAAGAGCTTAAGACCTTATGTAGCAAGCATTTGTCTTGTAAGGGAAATATCTCATCCACATCTATGAGGTCTTGGCTTGGTAAAAATAAATCCATAAGCATTTTGTACTTATGAAATTGGAAAGCTGATGCTCTATATGGAAGCAGGAACTCTGATTCAATTGCATTAGCTGCTTTTTCTATTCCATCTAATCGGAGACTGTAATAAAAAGTATCATAAAAAAAACTATATCGTCAGTAGAAAGACAGCGGTGTTAAAGCGCCGAAATGATACTTGTGGGAAATTCTGTTTTTTTTAAATCATTTATCTTATATTCTTCATATAATTAATTTTATTAAAAATAATAAAGTATCTATATCTGGAAATGAAATATATTATGTGTTTATCTATTTACAAATTGGCTCTTTAGATGGTATCATACAAGCCCAAAAGCCCGGCACTCGGCTTTAACTTAATACGTGTTTATATATAACTTACATAAATACGTTAAATCATGTTATATTTGACTTATATAATTACATTAAGGTCATTATTATATTTGTTTTTATGGTTGCATTAGGGTAAGCCGGACTTTTGAACATGTATGGTGGTCCCGCCACTAGATGTGTATGTAATATATAAATAAAAATATAATAAGTATTACCTTCTCAATAAAGAAGTACTTAATAATCTTAAATCAAGTCGAGTATCCAGTTCCAGTCGTCTGACAAGGCTGAGAAATACATCTAGTCTCCTGGGTGCCCCCAGCCGGGGTCCACCGCCGCGGTAACACGCCAGTAAGTGTGCTGGAATACTGGGTAATACATCCGCATAAGCAACTATAGAAATAATATACAAAAACCATAAGTACGGTAATGTATTTATTTAATTATCACAAAGTCACACACCCTTACAAACAGTGGCGGATTTACCAGCAGGCCGAGTAGGCTTGAGACTAGGGCGGCAGATTTTTAGTGGCAAATTTGGGGACCAATTTTCTAACATGTCTTATAGAAATCAAAAATAATTCTGTAAAACGTTTTTATGATGTCTTACAGAGATTTTGCCGATGACTTTTCCCTTTTCATTGTACATTCAATGGTAGGTATATTAAAGTTCTGTATCCGATAGTAAAATACCCAGTTCACCACCAGTACCAGTAATCGGATAAATCCGCCACTGCTTACAAACACATTTTAACGGTAACCTTATCGGTTTCACCTCTAACATTACTTTTACTTCAGCCTTTTAAAAAATAAATTATAATGTTGAATTCGGTAAATTAGGGTAGATATCAATATAATATAAAAAGGTTAGTCTAATATTTCACTTAATGTTATATGGTTAATCATTCACGTTAAAATGAAACAAATTAAAAAAGGGCATAAAGAATATTAAGAAGGAAATTAATGTTCTAAACTTTACTTATAAGTCTTGACTTATAATTAAACATCGCCACTTACTGCAAACTATTGTAAGTAATAAACACAGTACTTTCATAGTTGTCACAAATTAATGATTCATTATCACAATAGCGTTTTTGAAAACACAAACGTGCTATAGCTAAGGCAGTATGTGATAGATTAGTTTAGATAAGATAAATTCTTTGTGTAAGTAGGGCGTTGTGCTGTAGATTATTTATATATAATTAAAGGGCATCGCGTTTTATCTAAACAAACTAAAATCTGCAAAAATATTTTTATTTCATACAAATCGTAAGAATTATTACATACTAAAACATTTTTGGTAATTAAATTGTGTAACTCTCTTGTAACTATAAAACACCGTAAAGAAAAAATTTCATTTAAAATATTAATCTCATCTCAATATTATACATTTGAATATTTGTTCATTGAGGAATGTAAGTTTGTCAATGCAATAAATATGTAATTCTAATTAATAAAATTAACAATTATGTAACTAAAATTAAATAAATTAGTAATGTATGACCCTGCTACATATGAAAACAGTACAGGTGTTAGGGGAGCCGCATAGGGCGACGGCCCAGGGCGCCAAATTTAGGGAGGCGCTGAGGTCTGAAGTCTCCTGCCTCCCGTCATGCATACCCTCAATACCTTTGCCTTACGCCCTGTGCACTACGAATATCGTTACTTTGCCAGGTTGCCACTCTTTCGATCGAAAATGAAACCGCTGGAAAATTACATATTTCTATTTTAATCCGTTTCTAAAAAAAATAGCAGATAATTAACATTCGATATTGATTTCGCAAAGTGGGTGCCACAATATCCTTGCCCGGGGCGTCAGTGGCCCTAACACCGGCACTGAATGAAAATATTACACAATTATTATTAATTCATCATTAGTAATTTCATATTGAAGTCCGTAATTCAATATTTTTATTGCAGTAGTAAACTATATCATAAATTGTGAATAGCTTATACTAATTATGTGGCATCATTAGAACATTATTATATTATTATGTTTGAGGATTAACAATAATTATATATAAGAAAAAATCAAATATTAACCCAAAATTGAGGAAACTTGAATGCGAAAAAGATATCATTATTGGCACTAAGGACTTGGTATATCGTAATTTTACCCACAAGACTTTAATATACAAAAACAACAAATACTTATTTTTATCAAACAATATGTCACTGTTAATCGTTGGTACCAACTATATTTATTTTCATATAATAGTTATAAGGGATGTTTATGACAGTTAATTTTGACCAGTTGTTATTCAATAAGAATTTTTCATATAATTTCAAGTATTAAAATGAAGAAAATGAGTCCTTTAGAATGAGAATAAGAGAAAAAGAATTCCTTATATATTTTTCTGTTAGTCCGTGTGAGATTGCTAAGCATGTTATATCCATACAATTCTACTGTTATATCAACCCTATAACTTCAATAAAATTTCCAAAACTTATTATTCGTATAAATGCGTAATCATTGTTTTGAGATTTGTACTTTTTTAATAACAATTATTATGCTTCAACTGAAATCATTTTTGTTTTTACTAACGTTTTTACTAATGTTAGTGTGAAATGGTTTTACAAATGCACTATTTAATTAGAACTTCTATATTTCCTAGTGGATTTCCAATAAATACATTCTGATGATAGAGTTTTAATATTATTTTATATATTTCATAAAGAGAACGAAATCCACAGTCTATGGCATGTGAAGCCAGTTCAGCTTGAAAACTTATAAATTAAGAACTGTGCTCTCACTCAATTTACTCGCATAAAAATCAATCATTCATGCACTTATCTTAGGACCAACTTTGCTGGTTTTCCGTCAACTTGACGAGATGCACCATGCTTAAGAGTGAATTCTCTTTTTAAGTATGCAAACATTAAATCCGTTATAAGAAATATCTGTGCTGTGGCAAATGAAAGAGTTACACCAAAGAAGAAGTTTGCATTTGCTGATCCTGAATATATCCAGAGATGCCACACCGTTGGTCCCAAAGCCGATGTAATAATAAATGCACAACCAACTATAAATTTTTGCTGCATAACTGAAAAAAGAAAGATTAAAGTTAATATACATTATTTATCTATACTAATATTATAATGAGGTAAAGTTTGTGAGTTTGTAAGGGGTAATCTCTGGATCTACTGAACTGATTTAAAAAATATAATAGAAAGCTACATTATCAGCATGTGACATAGGCTTTTTTTAGTACATCTACATTGCACCCGTGCAAAGCAGAGGTATGTTGCTAGTATTTAAAAAACAAGGTTATTTTTATTCTTATATATTGTCACTTCTTGTTTGTAAATTATTTTTTTCCAAGAATTTACAAAGGAAGTTAGGAGTTGCCTTGGCTTAGTACAGTTAAATTTTCTAAACAAAACTATATTACTTTTTTTTTATAATTTGGTTATCACTACAGCTGACTATAATAATTTTAAGGAGGTTTCCTAAAACACAGGTGTCGAGTCCTATTATCATCTTATATTATAAGCACACTGCGACATTACATCAAAATATATAATATGTAGTAACCAAATAGAATAAGTAGTAATCAAATGGAATAACTCTTTTTTTCTTTTCAATTAAAGGCATTGATAAGGAACAATAATGTTGGTGTCTCTTATACTAGCTATGTCGCTCATTGGTATGTCATTGCATTTAGAAATAAAGGTCCCAGATTTGAATCCTAGGTAAACCAGATAAAAATAATGTTGCTGTCAGGCGGGGCACTGTAGATATGTATATAGAATAAACAATTATCGAATCAAATACAGAAATGTGTTTGCCCATACTCTACTAATAATAAATAATTAATAATAATAAATAGTTAATAATTTACCTTAGCTTGATATATAATCTAATGTTAATACTTACAAGTGAATAAATGTTTCCACATTGGTAACAATGCTAAGTAGAAACCAACATCACCAACACATGGATATGATCTGAATATTGTGGAGAGAGCAATGAGAACTGTAGCCAATAATACAGGCTCATTCTTAAATCTTAGTGTCAGTGGTATTACATATAGAATCAGAGCATTTATTTGGAAAGCACACACAAAAAGTAATCGAAAGTGCTCAAACATTTCAGTAAAAAAGTACCAAAATAATCCTATGTTTGGCTTAAGATCGGGAACATTTAATCTGAAAACCAAATATTACAGTTATTAAAACATTTACATCAGAGATATATAAAGGCACTAATATTTAAGATACTTACATAAATCCATATGTGTTATAAACATAGCTGTATGAACCATCCATTATGTACGATGATATATAGATTAAAAAACCCCAACAAACAACAAACACTAAAAGGGTTCTTATATAGGAGCATTTATTGCAACCTTTATTTGCTTCAGCTAATAATATTGATATGGGTACTATCAGAGTAATAGGATAGAGGGCTTGATGTGTAGCGAGGGCTATAAAAGAGCATGCTAGCAATCTATGTCCACTAAGTGAGCCCCACAAAGATACTGCCAGTAACAAATTTTGCACTACTGTAGTCGTCATTCCAACACAATTCAGAACTGAATAAGGGTTGAATAGATACACAGACAACACATATTCTGGCACTTCATATAATTGAGAATCTGGCAAAAGTAATGCCTTCGAATCTTCAGAGATTATTTGCGAAGCTTTTTCTTGATTATTCTTGAGGATCTTGACGAATATTTTTGCAGTTTTGTATAGAAAGTATGCTGTTAAGATGTCGATAAGAGTAAATATTACTGGTAAAAGATAAGGTGCATACTTTAGAACATGATAGAAGAATATAAGAAGTAATGGGGATTCATGAAACGAATCACCTTCATATGGATCAATTCCGTGATCATATAAATAAATGCCTTCAATCAACCTTTTCCAGGAGTTCAGAGGAGTTGCTATTTCAACTCTATTTGCAATTGTTTGCCAATAGTCCGAGTGAATAAGCCAATATCTCACTAGGCCGGCAACAACATACTTTAAAATTACGGCCATTATGGGTTTCCTAAAGCGTTTTACATTAAAAAGAATATCATTTTATTAATCTACATAGAATTAATAGAAAAAAGAAAAGATTCTTCCAAGTCCTGTCGGCCGTAATATTCTAATTTTCGTCTGTTTTATTTTTTTATGAAATGACAAATGACAACTGACACTTGACAGTGTAGTAGATATGGGAACTCAGTCTGACATTGTACTTTTTTTTTAATTTGTCTCAGAGCCTGGCTATATTAAATTAATAACCAAAACATATTGTACCTACATAATATTTAAAATTCATAACACAGTATGGTTTCGTGACTAATTTAAAAAAAATGTTTATTGGTTGAGAAAAAATATTCTTGAATATAATATATTATATTACAAAAAAATATTATTGAAGGCAGCGTTAGCCCGCTACAGTGCTTATTTACTCATTATTTAACGCAGACCCTGATGTTTACAACAAATTAAGATATTGCCTAGGGTGTGGTAATATTGCCTTGTGAGTTTTTTATACTAAAATAATTCATATTTTAAAATCGATTGCGAACTCCAAAAAATCTCAAGTCTAGTGACAAAATCGCTAAGATAGCCACACTGGAGTAAAGCTTGGTATAAATACCTATAAATTGATTATGAATCATTTCATATTTCTCATTCAGGGGACCTTAGGACCAAATAATAGGGAGTGATAATTACAATATTATCTCGTAAAGGTATGGCATGCGCCCTCTAGTGAGATGATACTACGTTATAATAGAAATATTCTGCCTACAAGCAGAGGCTTTGCGATTGCGACGAGTCTGTCAAAAAGTCTTCGTCTTCTTCTGTTCATCCGCTCTAGGCTATATAAATGTAAAAGCTACACCATGATGAAATGCAATATAACTGATATTACTGGGATGATTTCAACGAATGATTGGCACCATTCACTAATTACAAATTATTGACATAGTATATTGTTGATCGAAGTTACAAATACCAAGTTAACATTTTGACGGGCTCGTTGGCGCGTTCGGTAGAACACCTGCCGTGCGCATCGATGGGTCGTGGGTTCGAATCCCACCGGGACGACGCGGACGTTTAAAATTTTCTGTAAACGGGTGGGAGGAATATCGAAATTCCGACCGGGTAACGAACCACTGTTTATAGGTGGAAAAACCGTGAAGCGCATATTGCGCGTTTCGGTTTCAGTCTATGGATTTCTGAATGCTCGAAGTAAAAGGTAGGTCGACAGCGCATCATTGACTGATATTATGTGGCTGATGTATCACCTACCATCAAGTGAACCTCATGCTTGTCTGTCGATATCTAACATAAAAAAACATATTTGGTTAATATGATGATATTGTGTAACGAAAGAGATGATAATAAGACGGACTTATTTTAAATAATTATTAGAAAAAACAAAGTAAATATTTTTTTAAACTTAACATTTATTGTTTTAATTATTAACCTATGCCTTATTGGGAAACAAATCATCGTAAGGGATTTTTAAAAATATTTTGTTTGCTATGCGTGATCCAATTTTGTCCCAGTTACTCTGTGCAAACGGTAAAAATTCTTTGTAAAGCGTTCGCCAATTTTCGTTAGTGATTCTTATACCTAAATCAGCTGAAAAAGAAAATACAGTTATGACATTTTGAATAGTGTATTTTGTAAAAAATTAGCATACTATAATGTTTTTATAGAATTCCTATCTGCGTAATATATTATTTTTATTAAATATGATAATATATTAAGGGCTTTAAGGAAGCAAGAAAAGAGTAGAATTTAATTTTAATGTTTCATCATTTACTTGCTTCTATTTTCTTTTTTATTTTTTTTAATTAAAAATATCTATGTTACATACATAAGTCGCAGAAATAGCTAGTCCATTAATAAACATACTTACTCAAGGGTTTACTGTCTGGATCTTCGTTGGAAAGGTACGTTTTCATGGTACCGACATCGGGACGCATGTAAAACGACTTAATCCTTACGTAGGTAGTGCCATCAATAACTTCAGGTGTCCCGTCTAACTTCCATGTGTATACAAGATCAGCTACAAAATAATCATAAATGAATAAACTGCATAACAAATAAAAATTTACAGAGGGTATAGGAGTCAGGGGGACGTAAGAAGAGAAATAGAATAAATCCTGATTTTTTAAATTTTTTTTTGCTTCTCTGTATGTTTGTATGGGCTAATCTCCGAAAATGGTGGACCGATTCACATGAAATTTTACATGGTGGTACCTTATATTCCCGGTCAACATATTATTTCATCCTGGAAAATTAAAGAGTTCCCAACATATAGGCTTTGTTTCATCGAAATTGGTTGTCGAAATGAAAAAATTATCATCATTTATTAAACCCACGCGATTGAAGTCGAGGGCATTAGCTAGTTTATACATATAAAGTACGCTTTTCCTATTTTTGCATCACATTTTATCAATAATCATATTAGCTCCCAAAGAGTAGGCAAGAACATGATTTGAGATTTTTTTTACCAAAATCTTGTGTGTGTTAGAACTTTGGCTCTTTTAAGGTCTCATATGTAATTATGTAATTAACATATAGTATTACACGTACAAAACATCCTGAAACTGAATTTCGACACTGATACCTGATACTAGAGGAGTATTGAAAAGATAAGTAATGGCCCTTGTAAAATATGTTCATACTTACTCATTGTGGTATTGAACTCTCCATTAGCAAGAATCTTCAACGAGTTATAGCTACCACTTCCTTCATAACGGCCTTTAACGACCACTTCTGGTGTATACATGTCTACTTCTAGATGAAACAAATCTTCGTCTGCTTTTAACCTGAAAGAGGTTTATCTAAATGACTTATGGTATAATTACCCAGTGGAACATGATGTAGGATTACTTTTATTTTTGAAGTGAAACTTCTTTATCGACGTATGGGAGAATTTTTTGTAAGTATCGTCACGTTTTTCGGTTACGCGCCATGTTGCTTTTTTTATCAAAGTTTAGTATAGTGACGTAAAGAATATAATGTAATATATTATAATAATAACAACAATATATTAGTTTTGAAGTTTGGTTTGAAATAAGAATAACAATATATTAATTTGAAAGTGATAAAATCTTTTTTCTTAAGGCTTAAGCCTTATCTACCCCATTTTCGTGAAGTTGCAAATAGTACAAAAATGATATGTCGTAAAGAAGTTTCACTTCTTACCTGTGTACTCTGGTACACACACAATTTTTTTTTTAAATATACGATAAGAATTTTTTATATTATAAGATTATTTACTTTAAGTAAAGATTATTATTATTTATTTTTATTAAATAAAATAATTATATTTATTATACCGACTGAAAGACACGCATCCATCATTATGGAATAAATAAAAAATAAAAAGCCCGCCAAGGGCAAGTTCGCAGAATAGGTCTTCAGGGGGCTTAGACATGATGCTTTCGCTTCGGAGCGATTCCATATCTACAATAGCCATCGCTTTAACAATAGCGAAGTTGGATTGGTAGCTAAAGTAACATTCGTTTATCGATCGCTTAGGCGAATCGTTTGTTCGATAAAAGTCGAGTTTAGTCTATGCTCTATCTACAATTGTACTGCCAAGTGTCAATTGTCATCAAACGTTAAATTATTAATTAAATACGCGTAATGTTTTGAACGTTTTAAAATGTAATTTTATTAATTTTTGCTGTTATTGTGACTAAATCTAACTAATCTATTAACTAAAATGTTGATAAGTAATTCATATTTATTTTCGTTCTTGTCAAAAAGCAAATAAAGTTTTTTTCGAAGTAATGGAATCAAGAGCACAAGCTAGTGGATAGCAATTTGCTTCTCTTTTGGAGTTTATTGAAAGGTAAAATATCAATATTAATCATTAATTGTAATCAGAGTTTTTTCTTTAATTATCATAGTAGCTTATAAGCTTCAATGTTATTGCTTCAAATGAAAGACACTTAATATTATGTAATTTTGAAATCCTTTATAATATCCAGCATATATAATGTATTTTCTTTCTCAAAATTCCAGCAATGGTGATCTTGAAAAGTCTTAGTCTGGTGCTCAAGGATATGTTGGTGAGGAAGCCTGACCAATTGTGGCAGGAACTAAAAAAATCATTAAATGCATTGGTCAGCAGAAGCAGAAAGAGGTATAGTTATTTGTGTGTTGATTAACTTATAATAACCATGATTCAACCATAATAATTTAATTATAAAATATAATACCTAATACTCGTAATAAATGTAACAAAGATGTTAGGTAATGATACAAACAAAGATAGACATTTGAATTTTGATTTTGTTTTGCAGATATACTCCCAATTCAGACCCACCAATGCCAGAGCTTGGAGTCCCTGTACAAACATATTCAACAACTGCTCAATCAACCATCCCTCAACTGATAAGACTGAAATGTTGTTTTTGTTTGTTTAAAATTTATTAAGAATTCTTCAATTTTGTTTTAAATTAAGTATATTATTTTAATAAAAGATGATTATTTTTAAGGTTGTTTTAATGCATGTTGACTGTTACAAGTTAAATGTTTATACCTGTATCTGATATAATTTATAAGTTGATTACATATTTTACTATTTTATTTAAAGAAATGTTTTAATATGTGAGGCAAAAGCTGTTAAGAATAGGAAATAATTAAATGTACTTATTGTTTTTGTTGGTATATCAAAGTTTTTAAATCTTAGTTAAAATATATGAAATTACTATATGTATTGTAATAAAATAATGAAGTGTATTAAGGCACACTCTTTAATTTTATAAAGTACAATAATATTCTATTTTGTTAATTAAACATTCACTTGCTTAGGAATAGATTAGTGTGTTTTATTTCTTACATTAGTAATGTTATTATGTTTGTCTCGCTTGTGCCAGCGCGCCCCTCCACCGGAGCCACTGAAAATCATGTTGGGACTTCTGTCCCAACTTACGCTGAGTGGTCTTCCGCTTCAAAAATCACTTGTTTTTTTTTTACTTTTTACAACATTAATGTCTTGTAATTCTTATTGTGTATACTTTCAGAACAGTTTTATATATTTGTAATATTGTTTTATAATGTAATACTAGTAATAGTTTTAAGTGGTTACCTGAATAAACTTTTTCAAACTGATTTACAAACTTTGATATACCAAAGTTTGTAAATCTTAATTCAATATGAAATTACTATATGTATTGTAATAAAATAATGAAGTGTATTAATGCATACCCTTTAATTTTAAGATATATGAATATAGTTTATAATTTATAAGAATATTCTATTTTGTTTATTAAACATTCACTTTAACTTGCTTAGGAATAGATCAGTGTGTTTTTATTTGTACATTAGTAATGTTATTGTTTTTGGCTCGCTTGTGCCAGCGCGCCCTTCCAATGGAGCCACTGAAAATCATTGTTAGGACTTCTGTCCCAACTTATACTGAGTGGTCTTCTGCTTCAAGCATCACTTGTTTTTTTTACTTTTTACAACATTAATGTTTTGTATTTCATATTGTGTATACTTTCAGAAATGTTTTATATATTTGTAATATTGTTTTATAATGTAATACTAGTAATAGTTTTAAGTGGTTACCTGAATAAACTTTTTCTATTTCCATTCTATTATTTACTATTTAAGTAAGTCTAAAGGTTTATTAAGTAATATTATAGAAAGTAAATGTAAATTGTAAGATGTCTAATACTAAATATTAAATAATATGTAAATAGCTGATTACAAATATTATGCAAAGTTGTCTCAAGTAACAAATCAAATGATAAAAAATAACAATATGAACTTGATTGTCACAAGTAGTCAATACACTACTTGTTACTGCATAGAGCTATTGTTAAAAGCTATTGAAGTTTTATACAATCCAAGCATCCTATTATGTATTCAAATTGTATTTCCTTTGAAATACCAAGTATTATATTTATGTAAAAAGCTGATTACAAATATGCTGTTATCTCAAGTAACAAGGAATCACAAATGAAAATGATAATAATAACTTTATTGTCACAAGTAGTTGATACACTAAATTAAAATAATAGGTTTAAACAATTGGCTGTGACATCAGCATAAAGCGCTCCAATAGCAGTTTGTAACCAGTCTGCACAGTGCTGATTTTCAACCAGTCCTTCTACCAGATTTTTTTATATACTCATTAATGCATAGCTACTGTTAAAAGCAAGGCAGCAAAGATAAAAATAAAGGATAATTTCAACTAAAATTAAAGATATAAATTATTTTATTTTATGTAATCCAAACTTCCTATTATGCTATTCAAATTGTATTTCCTTTGAAATACCAAATATTATATTTATGTAAAAAGCTGATTACAAATATGCAAAGTTGTCTCAAGTAACAAAGAATCACAAATGAAAATGATAATAATAATAATACAAACTTTATTATCGCAAGTAGTCAATACACTAAATCCAACCAAAATAATAGGCTTAAACAATTGGCTGTGACAATATCAGCATAAAGCTGTCAAACAGCACAGTTTTCTGACCAGTCTGCACTCATTTCACCACAGTTTTTTTTAATTACCGCATAGCTATTGTTAAAAGCAGTGCAACAAAGATAAATCGTTTTACTGTATGGAATCCAAACATCCTATTATTCTATTCAAGTTGTATTTCCTTTGATACCTGTAAAAAAGCACGAATAGTGGTTATACAAATAAAATAGAATCTATCCTAAATAAACATAGAATTTTCTTGGATATGTCAATAATCTTGAAAATATTCACTTACTCTTCTTTAATTTGTGATCATTTTTATGATGTTTTCGTTTACTGCTAACTAAATTGAGTGCAACCTCTCCAATGGAACGACTTGTTGTTCTTTGAGTTAGGTGTTCATAATATTTACAATTATTTCGTAAGACCCTGTTGCCAAAAGCATCTAAAAAGACTATGATGACGCTTTCCAATTATTGTCCACGCACGGTATCTTTGTTGTTTAAGTCAAACACTTTCATTATGCGACGAAGGGTATGCATTATAAATCAAATTAAACACTCAAAGCACAATACACTCTACAATACAACATATGCAACCACCATTTTGATTCGTTTTCTACAGGGTTTTAGTATTCGCTAGACTTTCTATCAAACGAATCGAAACTAAGCGAAAGCGCTTGTCAAAAGTGTCATTTGGCTAGCTACATCTATGAAACTAAGCGATCGGCGCTATCGATTCGCTGATGGAATCGAATCTTATTAACGTTGACTACCTAATTTCTATTCGTTTACGACAGACCACGTGACATTTCTAAAGCAGCTGTCAATCCCATACATTTTTGGAGTTATCGACTAGCGAATTCGACAATAGAATGTCTTGATGTCTAGGCCCCCTGTTCTGTGTGCAAGTCGGATTCGCGCACGAAGGTTTCCGTACCATTATCTATAAAAACGGCAAAAAAATCACGACTGTTGTATGGGAGCCCCACTTAAATATTTGTTTTATTTTAATTAATTATTTTTAAAGTAAATCTACCTGTTTTCGTTATCAATATCAAGCAAAAATCTCGTTTGTTGTATGGGAGCCCCACTTAAATATTTATTTTATTCTGTTTTTTAGTATTTGTTGTTATAGCGGCAACAGAAATATATCACGTGTGATTTCAACTGTCTAACTGTCGCAGTTCATGAGACTGATGACAGACAGACAGACATACGGACGGACAGCGGACGGAGTCTTAGTAATAGGGTCCCGATTTTACCCTTTGAGTACGGAACCCTAAAATGATATAGGTACACCAATTAAAAATAATCTGTGACACTGCAATTTACTCTAACAACAAGTATTCTTAACCTTGCCCATTACCTTGACTTCAACTATATAATGCATATATGACACTTTAATAACACACTGTCGTAAAACAGAATAAAACAGGATAATCTAGTGAAGTGTAACTTACCGAGTGAAATTCTCAGATACTTTATACTTTGCCTTTGAAACACGATATTATGTTGCAGAATGTAAACTCGAACTCGATCTATACTACGTATTAAAATATTGTTATAAATATACGTTCTACAAACCTTGCGTCTTTTACCGTAGATGTACTTAGACCAACCACATAAATCTCGGTCATCGCCATTTTTGCTTTAATCTAAAACCAATAAAAACAATTTAAAAATAATTATATTTTTTTTTTATTTTTGTTAACGATGTAAATCCACAGTAAGCTTAAACAATTTGCTTAAAGGTTATATCGGATAGATGTTTATTATAGTATCTCTACTTCAATAAAATTGTATTTGTTTGTTAATGAGGATAAAGCTCCATAGTTGGTTGGGCAAGGCACAGAAGGCTGAAGGTTTCTTGCCTGTAAAGATAAATGATCTTCACTGATCAAACACAGAAATGGTCTGGGATAATTCAGTGATTTATTATTTCATAACTTTTTCTTGTGTAGTTGGTCTTCTTAAAATTCAACTAGCATAGATTTGTTTTTTTATGTTTTTACCTATGTACTTATTTAATATGAAAAATTGTTTTATCAATACCGCGCATAACAGTATTCAAACTGATTATGAAAATATATCGAATTTATTTACGTATAGGTATATTTTCATAGTAGGGAAAGCTTTTATATAATAACAGGCATCACCAACTACCGAGAAAAGAAGGAGGGAAGAAATTCAAATTTTAGAACGAGAGATGGAATCTTTTTACTGATTTCGTTATTGCACCACGACCACGAGCTCTTTACACAGGCCGACTAAATCAGTATGTCAAAAGCAGAAATGTCGTCATGTATTTGCAATCGTACCTCAAGTCATTGGCACTCAAGGACTTTAATATATATAAAGTCCTTGTTGGCACTTAATCGCTGCAGATTTTTTTTTTAAATCGAACTTGTCTTGTGTACAGGCAACAACGTCAAAAAGCGTCCACCATGAATAAAAGTAAACTAGCATTATTCTGTGACTTCATCAGCTTAGATGGATTCTCTTGCAGTCGCTTTGGGATATTGTTTGTTGTGTTTTGACGATAATGCTTAGGCAGTGAATAATACTGTGCTAGTCTTCTTCATATTATGTGCCCTTAAGTATGCAGTGTTGGTTGTAAGTATATTCACAGATCAGCCAACCACACAAAAAACCCTAAAATATCAGCGTATAAAATTCAAATATATTCTAGAGAAGAGATGAGACGTCAAATGAATTAAAAGTCACCTTGGATGTTTGTTAAGAAAAATGATTAATTCGTTACCGTTCGGCTTGTATGATAATTAAATTATAAGATGCATATCATATAAGTAAGTTATTTCAAGATGTCATGTTTCGTGATGTAGGTATGAGATTTTCGCAGTTATGACCGCACACTTACAATAATATACTAAAAATATAGATGCGATTTAGCAAGCTCAGTTTTGTAAACAAGCAAGGTGATTATCTGACATTTAATTAGTCTATACCCAAATTGTACACGGGCCACCGGCGACTCCGGTTCGCCGGTGGCCCGTGTTGCTCTATGCTGCATGTAGATGTAGGTATGAGATTTTGCATGTCGCTAAGTTTATGGCGTATGTGATTATCTATGAGCATATATTATAATATTATAAAGACGAAAGATTTGTATTTTTATATGTAACGAATAAATTTAAAAACTACTGGACCGATTTCAAAAATTATTTCACCAATAGAAAGCTAAATTATCTCTGAGTAACATCCCTACTATCCCTACTAATATTATAAATGCGAAAGTAAGTAACATTACAAGAAAAAATAGAGATCCTTAGAAATCCCTACTAAAACCAAGCCATTAGCCAAGGTGTAAAAAAATTAGCCATAAAAAGTCTTTCATCGCATGAGCTGCGGAAAATATTGATGATAGAACAAAAAAAGTTCTACAATATTATAGAAAATATCAATAACAAAAAACATCGCGAGACCATATTATGTCTAACTAATGTAGTTATGTCACTATAACTACTTTTTTACATTTTAAAAGTTAATAGAAATGCCGATCAAAATTAGACCATGTTATCCATAGCTTTGTATTAATTATTATTATACAATTAAATTATTTCCTATTCAAGACTGTTTCAATACCTGTTGATTACTTTTGAAAATCGGAAATTCCGAAAATAAAATGGCAAAATAAATAAAAAATCCTGTGGCGTGGCCCTGTGGCGGTATCCGTATAAGTGTAGTACCTACTTCGTCATTCTGTTCAATCTTTGCGGTTTTGATACGATTTAACTAAAAACTACTCAACCGATCAGCGACTAACAAATGCTATATTTTTTGTATTGTTTTTATTTGTACATATTTGTATTAAGCCGGGGCGTTATGCTATAATATAGGTACATATAATATATTAGAGTTCGCCCGGAGTTTTTGTTCGTTGTTTAAATAATAAATCGCGTTTTAATCCGGTATACAGTATTTTATTTAAATGTGTGATACTCGCGTTAATAAAAGACAATATTACGTTGTTGGTTTTGTTCTGTGTAATGTGTGGATCTATAAAAAACATTATTTTATAAATTAAAGACTCCACTATCGTTTTTATTAATCATAGGTCATTTTATTTATTTGTCATTTAATTTAACTAACACGGGGCATTGATATTTTTATCGTTATACATATACGTTTTCAGTATTTACTTAAATTCATGCAAATCAAATGGATGTAATACATTTTTATTGTCCATCGTAACAAGCACCGGAAATGAAATAATGCTATCATGGTGGCTAGATAGGTAATTACTTAGTAATGATTTGAGAAGTCGTAATTATTAAACGAATAGTTAATCATATGGGAGAGATGCTGAAAAAATTGCAGAATGTCATCTATTATTATTGACGGGCTCGTTGGCGCGTTCGAAAGATCACCGGCATATCTTCTGTAAGCATGTCCTACCCATGTCTCGTAACATCGGGCATTGAAAGGGTGGGAGGAATATTTAAATTCCGACCGGGTAACGAACCACTGTTCACAGATGGAAAAACCAAACCAAAAACAGCTCATTTAGTATTAGGATTTTTATTTTTTATTTTATTGAAGTTATACTTCTTTAGGCGCGTTATGAAAAAATGATGAGAGTGAAGTTTTAAGATGCGCGCGCATCTGTGACACAAAATTAACATGATGAAGTTGGCTACAGATGACCTGCGCGCGCACGATGTCCCAAAAAAACGACATGATGAAGTTGGCTACAGAATAGAATTTGATTGATTTTAACATTTTGCTTCGATATTTACTGCAGTTTTGTTTTTTAAAATTTTTCTTCAGACGCCAAAGAAGTATAACTTCTAACGCGTATACATAAGTACACACATACCTTTTTTTTCATTTGTATTGTGTTTAGGATTAAGTAACTTATCTAATATTTGTTTTCATTTGTTTTTTTTGTACGTGTGGCATAATTTTCATTTCATTTCATATTGCACGTTTTGGTTTCAGTCTATATATTTTCGAATGCTCGAAGTAAAAAGTTGGTTGAAAAACGCATCATTGACTGATGAGTGATGTTCTATGGCTGAGGTATCAGTGATAGAATATAATGATACCGTATCACCTACTATCAAGTGAACCCCATACGTCTGTCGACATCTAACATAACAAAATAAATATGATATTAGTAATTGTGTTTTCTAAAAAGTAAGTTAAGTATTGACGTAGGGCTAAGCCTTAGGACACGTTATATTATATGTTTACATAGTTCTGGAACTTTGAAGCCAACTGTAACCAATCTATTTAATGAAGTTTGAATTGTCAACTATACTAATATTATAAACAGGATATTTTTGTATGTTATGAATAAGCTCAAAAACTCAGTAGTGTTTATGAATTTAAAAATTCTTTTCCCAATAGAAAGCTATATTACCACCGAGTAACATGCAATTTTTTGTGTATAGTACTATATTGCACCAGTGTGAAGCCGAGGCGCGTTGTGTGTTATAAAGTATCTTACGCATTACTACGGTATCACACCTTTACGATTGTGACTTGAAAATTCTTGTTTTTTGGTAAAAGCTTAATAATATGTTTTGGTGGTTCTTAGTATTTCGATTATAGCTCTATAATTTTAATTTCGGGATTGATATCATAATTATGATAATATTATATCTATATCACCAATGTAAGGCGGATATTGTTTGAATAGTTAGAAAGCGTATTTTGCCAACATTTTGAGGTAGGTTATAATTTTAAAGGAGTGGTTTGTTGTACTTATGATACTATTATGATATAAGAACTTGACGAGTTTACGTAGGACTCCTCAAATATTCTATAATTTAATTTAAGTATTATTTAATACATACCTGGTTATTATTGTATTCCATTTTTAATTCTTTCTGGAGGAAAGGGTCCAAAGGTGGTACTCCCAAGTCCTTAGCGCCGCCGACGAGATCCTTCAGGCCCTTCTGAACGGCCTCCACCAGACATTCGTTCACTTCCAAAGAGTTTCTATCGCAGATTTTTAAATAATTTTCTGCAAATATTTTATATAATGAATACTTTTGACCCATAAACCTTAGTCCAGTACAGGTATTTTTATTGTTCTGTTGTAGGGTATTGTTTTAAAAATAATTAAAATGTTTATTTAGGTTTAACTTATTTTAGTTTTAATCTTTAAGTGTGTGCAATAAAACTTTCTGATCTACGTTTAATACGTTTTAAGATCAGTAAGACTTATCTCTTGACCATAGATTACCTACCTATTATTATAATATGGTGGTTTTACATTTTTGTAAATAACACTCCACTAGAGATAAAGGGTAAAAATTTGCATAAAGGCTGAGGCCTTGAAATATGATTTATCTTATGTAATCTTTTGCAGCTTATTAAGAAATTATGAAACGTGTATAGCAGGGCTTTTAAAAAAAACCGTCCATAAGTGGATAAAATAGTAGGGATTAATTACGTAATTCACTCAGGCGAAGACACGGATAATCACTAGTTTCCAGTATGTGCAAATTTAAAATAAACATAGATTTTAATATGTATTTCTATAAACACAGAACTCTAGTAAGTAGGTACTTACCGATAGCAATTTTCGCGTTACAATTCGCCAAAATTAAGGTAAATAAAGAGAAATATTTTAACATTTTGTTACTCTATTTAAATTCCTTTTTACGTGTTCAAAATATTAAGACGACCAAGTGGCAAGCTCTCACAGCCGTTTTGCAGTGACCAAGGCAACATTAGCTGTGAATAGTAGAAGCAGTGGTGTTATTGCATAAACAGAAACATACCCAGTCAATGTCATCCACAGCAGGTTCTGCACAATAAAATTATGATTATTACGTCATGCTACATTCAATGCAAGATTCATCAAATGCCTTATACAGTATGTTTTGCGTACTCTGTCGAAGCTTTTCTCTTCTTTCACTGTGTGAAGTAGTAAGTACCTACTAGAAATTGGTATTCTCTATCGGAGGCACATATCCAAAATAGGTATATATAGAATATTTTTAAAGCAAATTTTAATAGGTACTTGAAGAAAAATCTTACTCGATCCTAGACTTCCTTCTCACTTACCATCAGTTAAAACGCGGTCAAACGTACGTAAATAAATACTTAGCGAGGGATTTTATTATTTCATACTCTGTGATCTGATCGACTTGCTTATATAATAAACCGATAATATTAAATGAACAAGGCTTATACTGGTTTATATTCTGTCAATGCGTATTTCATATTAATTAATCTATTTAATCCTGAATTCAACTAAAAGTGCTATAATTTTATTTGCAGAGCAGAAAATATAAACGATTATAAAATATATTTTTTTAAAGTGCGGTAACATCAATGATCCGGGGGCCGACTCTCGGAAACTGGACTCCGAAGATTCAAATTGACTAAGCCCCACGGTGATTCATTCATTGCCTCCAGGCCAGGACTAACCGCAGCCCGATAGCGACCTCATTTTCATGTGCGGACGCTAGCGCCTAGAGGAGGGTCGTTGACGGTTTTTGTGTTAACGAAATGAAACTGTTAATTACAAACTGATAACCTGTTAAAAAAGCAGCTAATTTTATTAACTGGTTTGCAGTTAGCGACTACGCATTGAATGTTCGTTGAGCTAATCCGCGTGATTCGAAAATCGTTGAATGAAACAGTTAATATATTTAACGGCTTTTGCGGTAAACGATAAGCAGCTAATTCGTTAACATTAGAAAGGTGAAGAAGTGACGAGGTTTATCCTACATTTGGCAAACGAAACGTAGCATTTCGAAGTTCGAACCGACGCGACTGTTAACAAATCGCGGTTATCACAACAAACGACACTCAAAGTCAGCATTATGTGAACACACCTTAGACAAACCAAACCACTACAGACGTTTCGACCAACCGAAAGTCCTTGCAAGAGAAAATAGATTCTTTCCCAAACTGTACCAGGAGGCAATTGAAATTGAAAATTGGAACCTGGGATCCAACAATATCTCTCATCAACAATGTTGATAGACAAGATATATCGATCGACAAATATCTATGTATGTATATAAGTGTAAGTGTCATGTTAGACCCGGAAGACATAAAGAGATAATCGATTAAAACACGAGTAAACGGTCGACAAAATTTTGTCGTGGTTGTCATGCTAGGCCGGCTTAAAGGCATTCGAAACATTTGCGTCGTGGTAAACAATAAATCGCGATTAAATCCGGTAAAATTTATTTTATTTAAATAAAAGGATGAAGAAGTCCATCGACAAACAAATTGTATTCGTAAACACTTTATAGTTGTTACTGTTAACAAAATTTTAAACTTTCTATTAACCATAGCCTTAACCACAGCATAAATAATACCCATCACTTAACACTGTTTATAAAAATTAATAATTTATTTACTACCTACCTAACTCCCTTGCCGGGCTAGCATGACAAGCGCGACAAAATTTTGTCTACCGTTTTCTCGTGTTTTAATCGACTATCGCTTTATTTCTTTCGGGTCTAACATGACAATTACACTTAAAACTCGACTTTTAATATCAAAAATAGATACATTTGTCGATCGAGATATCTTTTCTATCAAAATTGTCGATGTCGAGCTATAATATATAGAGATATTTAACATCTTAGTTTGTCTTCTCTCGCGCGAGATATATCTCGTGGCGGTCATGCTAGCCCGGTTGGTTAATCATACGTTAAATTGAAGTGACATCTGACAGAACATTTTTTCGTAATGTAATCATGCATTTGGAAAAACCAAAATATTCTTATTAAACGTTAATTAATTTTACTTTTGGAATTTGGGTCTGAGTCATGAGCGTTTAAAAATAATAAAGCAAATGATGTTTATGGCGCCATCCTGCATCCAAATTTTACTCGTAATTATTATATAGCTATTTACTCATTAATGGACCGACATAAATGAAGACAAAACAAAACGAAATCAATCAAATCTGCTTACAAAGAACCACTAAAAACCGGCCAAGTGCTAGTCGGACTCGGGCACGAAGGGTTCCGTACTATTAAACGCGAAAAAATTCATGTCTGTTGTATGGGAGCCAACTTAATTTTTTTTTATAACAGCGGACAACCGAGCAGGTGGGATACCTGATGGTGAGTAACCACCACCGCCCATCGACATCCGCGACTCAAGAAGTCTCAGATGCGTTGTCGGCCTTTTAAAAAATTATAGGCTCGCTTTTTAAAGCCAGCGAGGTCGTAGACAGATGAAAACACTGTAGGCGGTAGTTCATTCCACAGTTTGGTAGTGCGTGGAAAGAAGTTGCGCGTGAACCTTACCGTGCTCGACTTCCATTCATCGAGATGATAAATATTAATTTTATACTGTTTTTTAGTATTTATTGTTATAGTGGCAACAGAAATACAGTCATGGTTCATAAGATACAGCCTGATGACAGACGGACGGACAGCGGGCTGTTCGTGGCCGCCGCGCCGCGCCGCTTCTCGATGTTTTGCTCATCTGCCGGGCTAGCATGACCGCCACGAGATATATCTCGCGCGAGAGAAGACAAACTAAGATGTTAAATATCTCGATATATTATATCTCGACATCGACAATTTTGATAGAAAAGATATCTCGATCGACAAATGTATCTATTTTTGATATTAAAAGTCGAGTTTTAAGTGTTATTGTCATGTTAGACCCGCAAGAAATAAAGCGATAGTCGATTGAAACACGAGAAAACGGTAGACAAAATTTTGTCGCGCTTGTCATGCTAGCCCGTCTGAACGCGTTTTTGATTATTGGAAATTATTATTATTGTTATGAAACAGTGTTTATGTTTATTGCCGCCTGCATTTTTACGTAAGACAGTAGGTATATACTGCCCCATTTTTGAAGAAGTATGTACCTACTGCGGAATTACTTTCCGAGCAGGTATAGAATACAAATATGCGTTTTAAATAAGGTATGACTGTAGCATTACGTTATAATGCGTTTTTCATAGTTATCGCAGTTGCGATTTTGAATGCAATTACTCTTCAATTGTCGGATCTCGCGATTGTCAGAGTATAGCTGTGTATATTGCTACTTGTTAAGATAACGACTACCTGCGAAATTGCTTTATTAAAACGTTAGGCGTTATAAAGACGTTTAAATTATATTAATTTGATTAACAGTAAATTAGTTAATATTAGTTAGGTCACCCCACTTCCACTGTCATCCTTTTATTTTCGTTTAATTATATATTGCGAAATATTACACCATAGTTTCTACGTGCATTATATTGTGCAATATTATTTGTTTATTCAAAACGTTTATAAATTAAAAATGGAAGTTTAAAAAAAAACAATAGATATAATAGAGCAACGTACATTCCTAATTTAGTGCTAAAAAGTATTTATTAAAACTATCTACCAACATGAAACATCATACTATACCTCACACACAGATATTTATTATTATTACAAAATTATTGTTTTCTTTATCTCATAAATTCCTTAAAGCGACATTTTAAATCTTTATAATCTTAATTTTATTATCATTGATAAATTATAAATGAAGTATGTACTTTTTCTTTAGAGATATTCGACGGTGAAAATCGTTGGAGGAGGCCTTTACCAAAGTGCACACTGAAATAAGAGATATCCTATAAAAAAAAAAATTGCATGCACTCTTATAATTGTAAAACTTGTATTCTCTTTTTATCAGATATTATTACATATTATAATTATGTTCTTTTCAAATATATTTAATGAAAGACAATATAATTTGTATTTCATCAAAGCCAACTGCTAAGCATCCACCGTGCGTGGTCGGAAGAATCCGTTATGTTTGATACATATAAACAGATGATTAACCATAAGTAAATACACCTACTCAAATATTTTTGCACTGTTCTTAATGATACAATCGTACAGCGAACTATTAATGATATAACGGTAAATTCAAGATTGATGAGGACGAACAAAAAGCTTAATCCCCTAGCTTTGCGTCTATGGAACATCACAATTTTTGAATAATTGTGATCCTCACTGTAATTTATAATCAGTACCGTAATAAACATTAAATATCTGAAGTTCCATAGATAATTATATGTATTTAAGTTTGTTTAGTAAAAGAAGATTGTCACTTTGAATAAGACCTGTGTCTGACAAATTATATATATTATTATTCGTGCCATGTTCTCTTTTATTTGGGTCGGCTCCGTTTTTTTAATTATTTCCTTACAATCGTCATCACATCAGTTTTACTCACAACACATGTATATCAATCTCCACACAGTCAATGTATCTTTTTCCTTCTTCACTTTGCACTTTCATATCTTTTTTTAGATACAGGCTTACAATGCAAGATAAACTTTTAGGTTTCTAATGACAAATCTCTAATGAAAAATGTTTATCTTTAAAAGTTTCCTTTACCGGTTTTCTTTCAGAATTGCTCTTATAATCTAATCAGTTAATATAATATGTATTTAGCTTGCGTTTGTTATATACTAGAAGTTGCGACGTTACTCACTCTAAATTGAAACTTTCCTCCTTGTCCTCACTCGGGACTTCACTTTTTTATAGCACCTTATATATTATATGAGCAATACCATCGTAATACATTACTCGCAAACATTACTGAATCGTCAATGCATTTCATTTACACGTCTTGAAAAATCATATCGGTTTTGTAGTTTTAAGGAAAACAGTATTAACTAACAATTAAACTACTATTTTTCATATTATGAGTGTAGATGAGCGAAACGATGTATCAAAATAGGGGCCCCAATAGAATTAGTGATGATTTTGTAAGTAGATCACCTACAGCTGAAACAATGTCATAATATTAAATAAATCTAAAACATACACAATATGCTTGTTAAAGTTTATATGTAGGTACCCATATACTAGGATGAACTAAAAGACAGGGGCATAACTTACCTTGTATCAAAATTTGGTGGAGGGCCCTTCTTTCTAACTGCAGCGAAGCCCTAATGGAAGGAATTAATAATCCTAACTACGAGGACAGTTGTAAACACCATCACCTACTTCCATTACACCTGAGGAGAGAAGCAGCGGATCTTACATTATTTCACAATATCAGCTTAAATCTGATTGATTCTTCCTTTTTGCTGTCAGAGATCAAGTTTATAACTCCTAGCCGCTACTATAATAGACGCAATTTCATCAAGTTGTATACTCCTCCATGTAAAAATAACTACAGATTAAACTCATTTCTACCCCGGTGTATAACACTATTTAACTCATTATACTCTGAGCACATTGAGTTATTCATAACGAGGCGAAATATTTTTAAAACAACTATATCTGCAATATTCTTTACAAACGAAAATAATTAAGGAACGCTGTATCGGACATGTATTTAATACCATAAGTATATTTCATTTTTGTAACTACTGTATTCTTTTTTTTTGTTTATTGTTCTTTGCATTGTGTTTTTATTACTGTATTGCTTTCTGTTATTTTCACGCATTCATTTTTTGTTTGGATATGTTATTTTAGTATTTTGGCACTATTTTTACTAAGTAGTTTATACTAGTTTATATGTAAAAACTTATTAACTTAATTTGTATTCTATCACAACTCCATTGCTATAAGTGAAAACTATAAATAGCTTAAATATGCTTACATTCTCTATTGTCTACATTTTTATTTATAAGCTGTTTGTTTTCCATGTAAAATAAAATAAAATAAAATAAACAATTTACGCTTATACTGGATCGGAGCCCCTGAAGCTAGCGGGCCCCGTATCTTCGATACGGCTGAAACGGCAGTAGCTACGCCCCTGCTAAAATAATTCAAAGAAGTTTGGACATTCACATGCAACATCAATAACAAATAATGATTCCTAAGATATTTTCACCTCATAGAAACGCTATTCTAACTGCCCTGTAATGCTAAGCTCGTTATTAATTAGTGTCAAAGTACTGTAAAAATATAAATAGCATGTCTCTTTATTTACTATAGGTCATTGACACGATAACTAAACTATGAATTAGGAAGTAGGTAATCGATCTAATTATTCGTTACGGTATTTTATCTGTTGCGAGAAGAATTCTACTTTATTACTTAAATAGCTTTTACATGTGTATTTTAAGAATTAATATTGCAGGTACATTCCATCACTACACTTTTAAAATGAATAAATTTTGCCTATGTTAAAAAATTTTTATTAATTATAATATAACATTTTGAGTTTATGTAACAATACATAAACTCAAAATGTTAAACTATGGACGGGGTCGTGGGCGCGTTCGGTAGAACACCTGCCGTGCGCATCGATGGGTCGTGGGTTCGAATCCCGGTGGGATCCATGTATGGGGAGCACATGCTTATAATTTTCTGTAAGCATGTTTTCCCCACGTCTGGTAACTTCGGGCATTGATCGGGTGGGAGGAATATCTTAATTCCGACCGGGTAACGAACCACCGTTCATAGATGGAAAACCGTGAAGTGCATATTGCGCGTTTCGGTTTCAGTCTATGGGTTTCCGAATGCTCGAAGTAAAAATTGGGTCGACAGCGCATCATTGACTTATGTTCTGTGGCTGGGGTGTCACTGTAGGGAACACAATCCCGAGCATATTTTTCAATCCCGGGATTACGGGATTTTTGTTGCGTAATCCCGGGATCCCGGGACTATCCCGGGATTAGACCTAATTGGGCTCAAATGAAAAAAAAAATGTAATTTCTTTTAAAAAGTATTACTAAGAAAATAAAATAGACCAAAAAAATAAAATACTGTATACCGGGAGAACTCCCCGCGACCACGGTTGCTGAAAAGCATCCGAAACGTCGGGATAAATAATTTAAACAATATAAATAATAGTTCGCGTTTTAATCCGGTATACAGTATTTTATTTAAATGTGTGATACTCGCGTTAATAAAAGACAATATTAGACCAAATAATAAAAACTATACTTTTGTAAGAAATCAAAACGACACCACAAAAAAACTATTTAGAATTTTAAAATGCATAAAATAAAATCGCAGAAATATCAAAGCATCCAATGTTTGACTTCCAAGCCTACTTCTTAGTTTATTATATTATAATATAACTATATAATATAATATGATATGAGGTGATCGGGTGATGCCCCTGTTGGCCAGTTGGGTAATGAACTAAAGAGTATCATAATATGGAATTATTCCGAGATGGGACGTCCCTTCTAAGGTCTACGACAAACGTATCTAAGGGTTGTTTTTGTCGTTATTTTTACATTTAATATAATAAATGCTATTAATATAATCTAGGCAAAGTTATTGTCAAGGCGCTATTATTACGGAATGCAAAATAAACTTGTTTGTGGCAATCCCGAAAATCCCGGGATTGGCCAAATACAGTCCCGGGATTTACGGGACCAGAAAACGGCCGGGATCCCGGGATCCCGGGATTCGGGATCCCGGGATTGTATTCCCTAGGTGTCACCTACCATCAAGTGAACCTCATGCTCGTCTGTCGATATCTGACATAAAAAAATATAACAAAGTGTAAAGTGCAAGTGAACACTGTTGTAATAAGACAATGTTTTAAATACACTAGTGGGTGAAATTAAATTAAGTTATCCTAGAAGATGAGGTTAAAATAGAACTGTTTATTAGCCTCTGTTGGCTAGATTACAGTAGTTTTAGAGAAAAACTAAAAGGTAAGTATAAAATATAAATAAACAGGCGCGGTTTAGGTCTAATTCGGAGGTAAAGATGAGAATTTTCAACAACACTGGATAGAAAGACGATATCTTTCATTCTAATTAGAATTCGAAATTCAAATTAGTTTTATAATATCTTCGATCAACAATGCACATAATAAGTTACGATACTTCTTGCTAAAAAATCAGTACTTCAAAAACAATTTTCTGCGGCGATGCAAAAATGTAAATTGCGCGTTATTTTAGAATTCTGTCTTGACAGTACGCATCACAAACTGCACGCAATATAATTGACGTGTATGGTTCTTGATCTCAACGATGAGCCATATGCCCGTTGAGGACTGGTTTATAAATTACTGCAGAGGTGTACTTAAAGAAATGCAAATGATGATGAACAAGAGACTTTAATTGCTCTACTGTGTACATCGCGACCTGCCGGCCTAGCATGACAACCGCGACAAAATTTAGTCCGTTTTCTCGTGTTTTAATCGATTATCTCTTTATTTCTTCCGGGTCTAACATGACAATTACACTTAAAACTCGACTTTAAATATCAAAAATAGATATATTTGTCAATCGAGATATCTTTTCTATCAAAATTGTCGATGTCGAGATATAATATATCGAGATATCTTACATCTTAGTTTGTCTTCTCTCGTCCGCGACATATCTCGTGGCGGTCATGCTAGGCCGGGTGAGCAATGTTACATCCAAAAACCGCGCAACGGACAATCTAAAAAATTGCAGGAACTAAGACTAAAAACTTTCCGCCACTTATTCACACCTTACTTCAACTGATTTCTAATTTTATTGGATCTTGGTTAACTTTTTACGGAGGTAAACTTAAAATCTGATAAAGTAGCGATATAGGTGTTTCAGGGGAACAAACGACTTTTTTTTTAGTTATAACCTCATATTTATGTTTAATTTAGTATGTGATTGAATTTATATTAGTAACACATGGGTATTAGCTATGACTTAATCAACTTTGATAACAAACTAATCAAATATCTGTAAAACACATATCGACATTCATAAGTAATGATTTCCTTTAGTTATTTAATATAAGCTAGATATACTTAGGTATGCAGACAATCTTTAGATATATAGTCGTTTCATGTGACAGCAATTTTTTTATATCCCCAAATATTAAGAACCTATATCAAAAAACCATAATGCATCCATTAGCTTATCAACCGGATTTCAATTGTATAAAGCCATTGTATTTAATATTATAAATATAATGTAGATATATCATATTACAGATAAGTATCTAAGTAAATATACACTATAACAATAAAGAGGTTGTGTTTGTATGTTCAATGTTATCTCTGGAATTTATTATTTTTCATTAAAAAAAGGTACACTCCGTGATACAAAATAAATTGCTGTTACTGTAGCTAATACAATACAATCCATTATTTTGTATTATTTTCTAAATGTAGTGGAAATAAAAAACGATTGAATTTAGGTATATGAAATTGATAATAAGTACTCACCACCAATTCTTAATTCAACAAAAGCTAAACAAAAACCGAGACAATATACTTTTATATTGATGCCGTTCAATGGATGTGCACGAGTTACATCGTGTGCAATTTGTAGTCTCCTTAAGCCGATAAGCTACCACGAAACCATTAACAAAAGTATTAATACCTTAGCCACATTCAAATTTGAATTAGAAAAAAAATCGTGATTTAAAACCTTATTATGCATGTATTTTACAATACAATCTAAACAAACAATATTTGTGATTGTGATTCTTTCGCTGTAGAAAAGATTGAGTGAAGCTCGTATTGTGTATATGTATGAATTGATTAGGTTTTACCTCAGGGTTTTACATAGATCGCATATGTGTTCTTTTTTTTAATTATTTACTTAATGCTTAAAAGCCATAACAGAAATAACAACGACAACAATAAAGTTAGGTAGGTATAAGTGGGTACTCACGGTACTAAAAAAAAGTACGGTAAACAATATCAGTATATGACAGTGATGTTAACTTTTACCATAAAATTCATATATAATAAGGCTCTTTATATGATTTAAAATCCGTAAGTACAAGTCTTAACCGTCTTTTGATAAGTACATTTTTAAAATTTTCAATTTAACCGAAACAATGCAAGCTTTACCTTTTTTGATAATTATCAAATTGCGGCTTTACCTTCTTTGATAATTATTAAATTGAAAAACATTCAAATCGGGTTTTTAAATTTAATGTATTATGCTTATTATTGTATATGAATTTGGATTCAATACCTTAATTGGATCGATTAAATTTTTATGCTTATTTTATTACCCTGAAGAAATTATGAACCATTTTTGTTGTAACAATACTCATCATATCCCATAATTCCAATGTTTAGGTTTATGTAGATATCATTTCAGAGGTTCAATGAACTCAAATATGTATAATGTGCAGTAAAGATCAGAAAAAATCCGATCAGTCCCTTGTTTTGAACCATTAGAACGGTGAAAAAAAAATAAGTTCTCCATGTTAGATGCACTAATGACTAATCGAATGACTGTCGCGTTTTAAATTCGCTATAATGGTCGGCAAATGTCACTGAGCACAAAAGGAGAAAAAGCTCTGTTATCTTTCAAACAAATGTAGAGCGACAGTTTAAAAATATTATAAAGCCTCGGATTCAAGTTGCTAAAGCATTTTGCAAAGAGTCTCCTTATGAGCCACACATCCTCGCGTCGCCGCGTTTCAACCAACCCTATTAAATACGATTATTTTTCTTAACTCTATAGTGAACTCGTTTACGATATTTTCAAGATGACACTAAGAACTATGATATTTTTATTGAGTTTTATGGCTATTCACGGTTTGCATGTGTCTGAAGAACAAGGATTTTCGGAAAATAATGGCGCCTTTTACACAGAGGATGCTGTTTTCATGAACGGTAAGGTTCCAATTATTTTTCAATAACACGAGTTTAAAACAAAAGCTGCGCGTGTCTAATAACTAATATAATTAAGGGGTTATTTTAATGCTGAGGTTCATTTATAAAACTGTTCATCCAATTATCTATAATTATATAACTACATTAAAGCTTCACTATCCCTTATTTACCTAGGTTATATTTTTTTTTGATACTTACTTTTTTTTGTAATATTTATATATTTAGTCGACAGAAAATGCGCTGTGTTATGACGCTTACCTACTAGCGCATTACTACCTAAACAGTTCACTTTATGCAAAAGAATATACAGAATCATTATTAAGGAAATCTATAAAAAAATTAAAAGATTTTCTTTTAATTTGGGTGTCAGTAAATCGAGGCAAATCGCAATTTCTTTAATATTTATTTCTTTCAAACATTTTCACGCCGTAAAATGCCAATTGTGTTAAAATTAAAAATATTTTTTTCGGACAAAAAAGAGAGCACACCGCATCAACACATAAGAAATTCCTTTAGTGCCATCATAAAACAATACGCCACATTGTTCTTACGAGGTTATTAGGCTAGAGAAAGTTCAAATTTGCGCCTTAGATGTCCGGCGAACGCGATAAGTGTAGGCTGTATAGGTATAATGTTATGGTAGATTAATAGATTTAAGTAGTAATTTGTTAAAATGAAATATAAATGGGGTCATTAACCCGGAGTTGTAAGTATATAAAGAGGGTACAATTTCTGATATCACGTGGGCCATTCTTAGGAATAATCTTTTGAAGCAATTGAATGCTAATGCCTATACGCCTACACCGCAGAATCAACATCAATCACTTCTTGTATATTTTAATAGCGCTCTGTATTATTTTTTGTTGCTGGACATTAAATAGATTTTTAAAGAGTTGGTACTGGAGGTGACACACCTGACATTTCCTAGCAAGGAAGAATTGAACCCGGAATGCTTTTCAATTCAATAAATCGCGTATATCGCAATATTCGACTTGTTTACGACTGACATACTTATGTTGTATGTAGTTATGTGGGACAATTCATCATTAAATAGTATAAATTGAAGTCACCATTTCTGTCTGTTTGGTTGAACGCTTGAATATCCTAAACTATAATATGGATATTGATGTGGTTTTCACTGACTGTAGGTCGCATGTATCTACACCTAATATATGTATATCTAAGCGCCGCGCGCGGCCGCGCCGTGCTGTGACACTAATTTGATATAAGAATATTGTATCAAACAGTGAAATCTAAATATTATAATTATTTACACACCTACTTGTTTAATTAAAACTAAATATATATGAATTCATTAAAATTTCAGATTATTATATGTATATATTCTCTATAAAGCGTTTTTTTATCGGCTTAACTAATAGTCTCAAATGGTAGGACTTTTCCAATGGTCCTTTGTATTATTTGCAATCGGCAATACTTAAGAAATTTACTAATTGTCGCTGTCAATATTATTAATTCAATAATTTTACTAAAATTAAATTTAAGTTCGATGCTGGGAAACTATCATATAGTACGTGTAAAACCCTCATATATTTATATACCAAGCTTGGATGCCAGAGATGTCTAGAGTTCGACGCAGATTCATTCAAAATTGATTCATTTGTAAAGAGCTTCTTAACTTATTTTGCTCTGACAATGCATAGTAACTTGATTTCGATATAAAGTCTACATCTAGGAATGCTTCAAGCCAGTATGTTCTCATTAATGTCACAGAGAACCAGGTTTAATAACAGCAATGGTTTGGTTGAAAATTGCATGCATTATAAACTGACATCTTCAAGGCCGGTTATTTCCTTTGATTTTTTTTAATTTTATTTAGTACTTATTATCCGATGAATAATTATATACGATATAACTAACCATACTTTGCTATACCTCCTGAGTTGTATTATATATAGGCATATTGAGGCGACGCGTTCCGAGGCCATCAAACTACAACTTTGTAAAAATAACCTGCAGTTTATTAACATTTGGTTTGATCCGACTACTATGGGAAAGATATGTGGTTTGATAAACTTTACTAAGATTAAATAATTGACCCTTACATTGTAGTTGAGGTCCTAAATCTTTGTAATAATATTTGACAAAATGTATACCTAAACCTTAATCATGAATCACTATATCTATTAAATGAATTTTTATTCCGTTCCGTTCAGTAGTTTTTTAGTTTATCGGGAACAAACAAACAGTCGATGCGGAGAACTTTGTTTTATAATATGTGTATATAATGTCTCATTCCCATAGGAGTAAGAGACCACGAAATTCCACATGCTCCGATCTTAGCATACCAATAATGTTTTTCCTTAGATTATGTGTTAAGATTTACATACTTATTTATACGGTTTAGTTCTAAAACAGCAATAAAATATAACTCTCTCCCGGCACAAATAGGCTCTGTAAGAGTTGGAAAATGTAGGCTCTATGCATAGCAACATTCCACGAAGATAATATAACACGCACGGATATAAAGACCTCAGAAATATCGTTGATGTACATACGATATTTGTCAGGGATGAGATTTAAATTCTGGCTTCTTTTTTTAATGTTAGATATCGACAGACGAGCATGAGGTTCACTTGATGGTAGGTGATACCTCAGCCACAGAACATCAGTCAATGATGCGCTGTCGACCTAGTTTTTTACTTCGAGCATTCGGAAATCCATAGACTGAAACCGAAACGCGCAATATGCACTTCACGGCTTTTCCATCTATGAACGGTGGTTCGTTACCCGGTCGGAATTTAGATATTCCTCCTACAGCTATAATTTAAGCTTCTGCTATAAGAAATGTGTGATAAATAAAAACGTAAAAATGTCTAAATCTTTATAATAATAATATGAATACTATTAATATATGGTAATTTTGTATTATGGTTGCATCATGTGTGGATGAGCCGCGAATCTACCTTTAAACGTATATTACTTCCATCCAATATGCACTGGAATGTAAATATTATGATTCTTTGCCCAATTCTTTGTATCTTATTATTATTAAATTGTATAGTATTTTACGTGGTGACGACCTCTATGTTAGGAAACGATGTATTAACTCTGACACAAGTAATATAATAGAGTAATATTTTTATTAGATTTTTTTCTTCTAAGTGTCCGTCATTAAAATATTTTTTCTCTTACGGATCAATTGGCTCAAATGTACATAATATAATTATAAGGTCTCTACGCTAGCATATTATACCTACCAACTGCCTAGCTGATCTTTAATACTTTTAAAAATCCACTTTGTATAGCTTAGACCAGTATGTTAATTGCTTTATATCTTCGATTAAAACAAAATCAAATTCCGATAGGTACGTACTTACAAATCAGTAACCGTTATGTCGCGATAAAAAACAACTTGCATGTTTGTTGTGAGCAATGCTTTTTGGACGCCCACTGAATAATAAAAGAATTGGTAATAATTCACTGTTTGATATCGCGATTTGCATATTATATTGCTTAAATAAGTGAAAATGTCGCTAGTACTTTCTTACTAAATATTAATAATCTGATTCAAAATAAGCTTTTTATTTATTAAGAGTCAATTTATATGAATACTAGGAACACCTGGTTTTCCGCGCTGCAATGTAGATTTACTATACATAAAAATTATTCTCTGATAATGTAGCTTTCTATAGGTGAAAGAATTTTTAAAATCGGTCCAATAGTTTTTGAGTTTATTCGTTACAAACATGTAGAAATACAAATCTTTCCTCTTTATAATATTAATGCAGGTACGTGTAACAGCCCTAACGATGTATCTTTCACGTATATAATTCCCTTTATATATTTAACCAAATACCTAATCAACAAACACACTAAAACCAGTAGGGGAAGGCGGGGCTGAAAGTGCCGGGGGTAAGTTGTTCCGATGCAAATATCTAAAAAACAAAAAGAGATAGCTATATGTTCGTATTATCTCCGTCGCTCTGGTAATATAGCGCATGTGCGGCGGTCATTTCAGTTGCGCCAGAGAGGCGGACTCAGTGGAAGTGTATGTTATGATCCTCCAGCATCGAGTGAGTAAATATTTTGTCTTGTATACTTTTTGGTCTCAAAGAAGCATTTTTGGCGTTACGAATATGAGAATTTTACTTATGTGTTTATAATTTATCAAAAAATAATAATTTATGCAATTTTAACGCCCTATACAGGCTGTTTTTTTGGCATATTATGTTAAAAAGTTAACATATTTGAAACGGGGTAAAAAGTGCCGTTCAATCGGGGTTAATTGTGCCGCGGCACAAACAACCCCCAACTAACCTTTAATAATTTATATTGTTTCGTTTGATAGGATGAGAATATACAAGAGAAAAACAAGGGCGAACCACTTTCCAAGATCTTTTACAAAGGGCTGTCAAGATAATAAAGAGTGGACTCACTCCTACGGTTTGATAAAAATCAAGACTGATATTTAATGAGGAACAAGAGACGTCATTGACATGACGTCATATCCAAAAAAGCCCATCTATCTCATTCGAACTTCTACCTGAAGAAGTTAGACAACTTGCATACCAGTGTGTGACACACTGGTATGCAATTTAGTGTACAAGCATTCCACCTTCTTGGGCTGGAAAATAGTTTTAATAACTCTGTCTAATAGATCTCATTTACATTGAAATTAATTAAAAAATATTAATTTAGAAGATAATTTCAGTATCAAATAGTTAGAAGAATAACAGGTTGTTGTTTTCTTCAATGATGTTTAGTAAATAAACTACTAAAGCTTATAAAATGTTGATGTTATTATATAATTAATATCAGCTAACGAATGTTACGGATTTTTTATTCCAAAATCCATTCTTATCCGTGTAAAAGGCCAGACATTACAAACGGCACAACCAACCTCAGCTGCGGCACAACTTGCCCCAGCGAGGGGTTGGTTGTGCCTTGCGACCGCTGCTTATAAATTTAATTCTCTAAGGAAAACTATTAAAAAACCACTAAAACTGTGTATATATTTTAAATCTAGAATAAATTTTACCTCAGATAGACTAGAACTATTAAAGGTAGCATTCATATTTTCCGATTTATCTAGGGATTTGTCAAAATCGGCACTTACAGCCCCGCATTCCCCTAAAGGTGATGAATGCCTTTCGTTTCACTTTAAGTGTTCCTAGAGAGTTCGAAATTTCGCAGCATGGTGTGTTTATTTTTTGGTTGGCTTACATTTTAAAAATGTTCAACCTTCGCCACTGGTATATATATATATATACTATATATTAAGCTATTAATGTTATTACTTACTTAATTTATTTAATTTGCAGCTGTGGAGCGGAAAAAACGTGAAACGAATACTACCCGAGATGAAAAGCAGTTTTTATACTTACAACCAAGACAGGTAGCTTTTTTAGTAATTACCGTATTTATACGCATTTAATGTCTTAAAGCTTTTTGTTGAGCAATTATTGTATAGGGTTAGATTAAACTGGTCAGGTCAGCTAGCCAGACTCAGGTAAAGAGTGTTTAGTATTAAAATTAAAAAGTTAAGATTGAAGTTTGAATGTGTCATGCACTTACCTACTCTCCTTTAAAAATATTATAAAAACTTATTTATACACATATTTATTTTGTATATGTTAGTTATATTGGCTGGTCAATAGTAGACTGTAGAGATCTCTGACCTGCCGACCTAGCATGACAACCACGAGCATTTTGTCGACCGTTTTCTCGTGCTTTAATCGATAATTTCTTTGTCTTCCGGGTCTTACATGACACACTTAAAATTCGACTTCTAATGTCTAAACTCTAAAGTAGAGATATTTATCGATCGAGATATCTTGTCGATCAAAGTTGTCGATGTCGAGATATTATATTTTATCTTATATCTTAGTTTGACTTCACTCGTCCGCTAGATATTTCTTGACGGTCAAGCTAGGCTGGCTGACTTCGCCGATTTCTCTACGACGCGTCGTAGGACAATCAATATTTATACAGTTTTCTATCAAGTTAATATACCTTTCGTTTTTTAGACTGAAGGAGCCATTGGACTCGACTGTGACTCGTCTCTAGGAAAGAAAGGAACTTGCAAGAGATTTCGCGATTGCTACCCGTTGTTGAAAGTCGTCGACTTTTCTGGTTATGATGGTTGGGTGATGGGTCAGTATGATACGTGTAGCTACATCAGCAGCCAAAATAGTGAGGTAAGATTTTTTTAGAAGTGAAGTGCTGGACCCCTCTGAAATAATCAGGGTTTCACTATAACTGCATTACTTTATTTTCGCTCCCATAGAATAAAAAAATTACGAATCACATAACATTGCTTAACAGTGCGTAATAAGCTCTCCATAATCATAGCACTCCATAAAGCAGTAACATTGCTTTGTACATACCTCACTTAAATTTTCATAAATATGCTTTAAAAAACCAAATAAACCTTTGTATGGCCATTGCTGAGCACTGAGCAGCTCAATCGAATTCCATAATAGCTCTGATAACATTATGCAGTTTTGACACCAGGTACATAATTCTTATTGATTAATGATTAAGAAATATGATCCTCGTTCATTGCTTGTACTTAACAAAGTATATTATTATTGATCGGACCATAATTCTCCTTTTTATCCACAATCACCATATAAATAGCAACATTAAACCATATAAGTATGGAAAAAACGGTCGATAATTAACGTTGGCAGCGAAATCCAGTTCAATAATACATTTTACAGGTTTTTGGCGTGTGTTGTACGAAACCGGTAGGCACGCCACCACAGCAAGAGCCTGATGTACAAAGACTGGGGCTACTCCGACCTGCGTTTCCACTACAGATCACGCCTATGCAAATTCCTGGGTTTGTTTTATTTTATTTTCTACTAACAACACGCCACGGTTTCACACTGGTGAAATGTAGATGTACTGTACATAAAAAAACTCCCTTTAGTTACGTTACTCGCTGATAATGTAGCTTTCTATTGATGAACGATTTTTTTTAAATCGGTCTAGTAGTTTTTGAGTTAAATCGTAATAAACAAACAAATCTTTCCTCTTTAATAATAAGTATAGATTGAAGCGAACCTAGGGTATTAAATACTAATTAATGTACTTACTCCTTAAAAAACAATATCTGGTTTTAAAAAAAAATACCGTCAAGAATGAGAACACAATGTATATTTTTTTAAGTGTTATGTAACCAAACAAAAAATGTATGAAACTGTTGGGAAGGATATGACTTACATAATACAGTCTGTCTTGTTTGAAAAAATAAAAAAAAAATATAGTCTAGGTACTTACTTGCGATAAAAATAGAACAAATCACTTGCAAGAACTTGCCATTATAATTGTAAATGTCAGTAAGTACGAGTAGTATTTCGACCAGACGGAAGTTTAGTACATTTGAATAATTAGATAAGTAATTTGAAGAATAAAAACTAACCTTTCGAACAATCTTATAATGTCATGTTGTAACATTTAAGCATAACTGAAGCTTTAAAGTTTAAAGCTGATCAAAATGAATATTGCTGTCTCTTGGACTGTTTTTTTCTGATTATATTTTATTCAAAGATATTATCTAGTTTATCCTAGATCTAGATCTAGATCCGTAGTTATCTAAACTAATATTATAAAGAGGAAAGATTTGTTTGTTTATTTGCTACGATTTACCAAAAAACTACTCGACCGATTTTGAAAATTCTTTCACAATAGAAAGCTACATTATCAGTAACATATACGTTTCATAAATGGAAAGAGACTACCTGTTGTGTATGTTATTATTATATTGTGTAATTACAATAATTAATTATTAATTCCTTCTCGTCCAGTTTATTTATTTTATTTCATAATAACAACAATTGGTTGCCGTGACTATTAGAGAAATGTGTTTGGTAATTTGCCTACGTAAGTATTATTATATTATCATAACCCAACAGTGACGACAGTCATTCCCTTAAATTAAATATATCATATAATATGTTCTATAAAGTTCATATTATAATGTATAACCTAATGTACCTATTATTTTCAACATAGGCATTTTTTTTCAGTTTTTGTTTTTTTTTTTGTAATGACGTCGAAGAAAATGCATTGTTTGGCGGATATTACCACCAGTTATTAATAATAATAACATATTATATATAAAAGACCGATAGTGCATCGAATTCAGAATATTGCAAATAGCATTTTCGATGTATTGTTACTAGTTCTAGATCGACTTGGTGTACTTATTTTTTTGTTTCAGTTTTCCAGGCGGAGTTCAAGCATCACTATATTCACAGTGGTTGTACAATAATGCGAATCAGCGGCAGATCCCAGCACAATGGCCACCGGCGCTGCCACCCCTGCCTACCCACCCGCCTAACCATACCCCGGCCACACATCCACCATCTCTGGGTGACTATTATTTCCGCTAAAATATATTCTTGAAATTAATTTTTTTACAAAAATATAACAATTTGGGCTCCCACTATATAATTATTTTCGATACAATGATAATAATTTGGAAAAGTATTCTTTGAGGTTATACTACCAAACCGAGGACTTTTCTCAGAAGATAATTGAGTGTTCAAAAACGGGCAATATTTAGTGATTAATATTACTATTGCAGTTGCTGGAGAAGTAACCCCTGCACCACCGACCAGTGCGCCATCCACTAGTTGGGGCACAAAGCCGCCGGGCACCACTAAACAGGTAAGAAATTGAACTATTAATAATAAACTCCGAATTTCAAGCCGTAGACTTCGGTCAACAGTTGATCGAAGCCCGTACACTAGATGCGATTGACGTTTTTAAATCTTCATAGTGCACGCTAGATGTTATTTGTATCTTAAATCTTAAATACTTTTGGTTATTATTTATAGTCAATTGTAGTAGCTGTGGTCACGGTTCCTACTGTTTTTTGTGGTGTCCGATAGACCTTCTAACATAAATTTTATGTATATGTAATACTTCTTTAGGCCTCATTATTTGTTTTTGAACCTAAATATTATCTTCAGACATGGCCGCCTTTGTACCCCACGCAACCGACGAAACCTGTAGCGCAGCCTGGCGTTGATGGCTCTTGCGGTATTAAAAATGGCGCACAGGTATTGTTTTCTAATCCCTAATATTTAATTATAAGATTATCAAGATATTTTCCTTACCTTTCATGTGTCATTAGAAAGTAAGTACCACATAGTGCGCAAACAGACATAAACAATATTAAGCTTTTTGACATTTTTAACTTTGAATAATTCCTTTGCAAAGCACCTTGAAAGTTAAAGGCTACAATCGAAATTATCGGTCAGGACTGCAGAATTCAAGGATAACCTACATAAGATACGATATGAATTTAAATCATTCTCAGATACTCAAATTTGAATTTTTCTCAAAAGTTTATACCTAGTAAATTTCGATCGATATTCTTATATAAATAGTATCATGCAAATCGCATATTTTCAGACGTATGAGAGTGTTCAAGACGAAGAAAGGATCGTGGGTGGCCACAACGCCGAGCTAAACGAGTGGCCGTGGATAGTGGCGCTATTCAATGGCGGAAGGCAGTTCTGTGGTGGTTCTCTTATAGACGATAGCCATGTTCTCTCCGCGGCACATTGTGTGGCGCAGTAAGTTTTTTACAGGAAATAATAACGTTAATGTCAGCACTGCACACTGTTCTTAAGCAGATACAAATATTTTGCCCCTACTAAGAAACTTTATATGATTTGACTAGAGGACAAGAGCGTTAGGAAAAAACATATTTTGAATTCTTGAAACCCTTTTTATTATCAGTTCTTATTCTATTTTTAAAAGAAATCTTCGCCGATTCAATATATTTTTTTACTGAGCAAAATTTTATTTTTGCTATATAAATTGCAAGGTGTAATTGGTACTCCATTACGGGTATCGTCAGGTATTTTAATAAGTTTTTTTTGTGTACAAGATTCTATTGATTTACATTTATAAAATGGATATGAAATATGCCAAGGATTTTTTTAATTCTAGTATGACCTCTTGGGATGTGGCGCGTCTGACCGCAAGATTAGGTGACTACAACATCAGGACAAACACTGAGACACAACACATAGAGCGAAAAATTAAGAGGGTAGTCAGACATAGAGGATTTGACATGCGCACTCTGGTAAACATTATTAATTTAATAATATAATATTCTATTATATTGTATTTACATTCTAAGTCATATTTCCTTTAGGGTTAATAACATGAAAGATTAACTCAATTAAAGCACGCAACTACATCAATAACTTACATCTATAAATCTGTAAGAAATATAAAATTTCATCTGTGAGGTCTTAAACTTTTTTAGAAAACAATATTAGAAAATAATAAACAAAATACTTTTTGAATTTTAATATGAAATGTTTTTGTCATTTATCTTTTTAATCCATATTATTATGTTTCAGTATAACGATGTGGCCATTCTGACCTTGGACCAGCCAGTCACATTCACGAAGAACATCAGACCAGTATGTCTGCCCTCAGGAGGTCGCGTGTACGCCGGGCTCACCGCTACTGTTATAGGATGGGGAAGCTTGAGAGAGAGTAAGTTGAGTCTCGAAATAGTTTACCTTATTGCACCCCCAGAACCCGGGTCAAAAAATTACGCTCTATACTTCAAATATTTCCTCACAAAAAGTAGTACATGCATATTTAAAAGGTACAGTAAGGTAACCATTAATTTTAGTCCAAGAGGTCACTAATGTCGAAAGAGATAAATGAATTTCATTTTATACCTGAATCATGTTTTGTAAAATGGACTCACCAAAGCTTTTTTATTTCTATAGAAACTAGGTCGGTCGGTCGGTTTTGAGACACTTCTTACCTCGCACAACCACTCTGTGGAATCAGCTTTCGCCGGCGGTTTTTCCGAACCGATACGACATGGAAACCTTCAAGAAGCGAGCCTACATCTTTCTTAAAGGCCGGCAACGCACCCGCAAGCCCTCACTTACCATCACGTGAGCCGCCTGCCCGTTTGCCCCCTATACTATAAAAAAAAAAAAAAAAGGTCGACCATTTTCTCAAGCTGGATAATAGGTTTTAAACTTATGTCTCAAAAGTTTTTTAATATTTGACCGAAGTATTTACGTATAATAAAAAAACCTAAGGAAAACTATAAACAATTTTTAGGTGGACCTCAGCCTTCAGTATTACAAGAAGTGTCGATACCAGTGTGGTCGAACGCTGAATGTCGTCTCAAGTACGGCTCTGCGGCCCCGGGGGGTATAGTGGACCACATGCTTTGTGCCGGAAAAGATAGTATGGATTCCTGCAGTGTAAGTCGAATAGCTTTTTAATTTTTTGTAGAAGAGGTTAATAAAAATAGTCAATAATCAATTTTTGACAGTTAAAAGTTATCATTGTTAGACGACGCGACGCCTTTATGGCCGAATTCTCGAACGCTAATCAACATTACGAAGGTAAAATGAAAGACAGAATCATTTTAAGAAGCCCTCAAGTTTTGATTATCGTTTCAGTATTCTGCGGTTAGTCTCTTCTAAAGCTCACTCATTTGTTCACACGCTCTCATTCATTACAGTAATAATACATATAAATCAGGCAGGTATCAGACGTCTGCCTGGAATAAACCTATACAACGTTAGCAATAACAAAATGTAATGTTTTACTTCCGGTTGATTTTCCCAAGGAATTATTCTCCATACCAAATTTCATGAAATTCTATTCAATAATTTGAAATCTTAATAGACAGAGTCAATTTCGTATTTATTAGCGTGGCTTTTCACTTCTATTACAAAGAGCTGGGACGGGATGGGTCAGATTATTATCGTCAGGCATGAAGTTCTAGAAATTGATATTTAAATACTTATTCTCTAGGGTGACAGTGGCGGTCCCCTGATGGTAAATGAAGGCGGAAGATGGACCCAAGTAGGCGTGGTCTCGTGGGGTATCGGCTGTGGAAAGGGTCAGTACCCAGGCGTCTACACCCGAGTCACTTCTTTCTTGCCTTGGATTCAGAAGAACTCTAAATAAGAATCGGTACTTGACATCGGCGCAATTTAATCGATTCAAAACAATTATTAAATACGCCGACCGTAGTCATTTTCGACAGTTATTGAACAAAACCAACTTATACGCGAGGTTAGGCTTCATCAATATAGATTTCTAACTAAATCGCCGATTTTAAGTATTGCCATTGAGATGAGTTAACATTTCAAAGGCACCAAGTACGTACATTTCCATCAATTGTTTTAAGAAAGATGAATGTTTTTGTCTTTCTTAATAAATTGATAATATTCTAATATTTGTCAGAATGTAATGTACCAATTTAGAATAAAATAAAGATATACCTTGAAAAGTTGTTTTATTTAAAATCATTACTTAACAATAATTCACAAAATACATATATTATTATAATTATAAAGATTATACATAGTGACATAAATACATTAAACGGTAATATTCAGTCCTTAAAACATGCAATACACGACTGTAAAACTATTATTACATCAAAGATACTGCGAACACAATTTGGCTAATATTTATTTACAATAATAATACTTAATTCATAAGTCGAAGTTGGATACTTGAAGTTGCTGTAGTATGTTGCGAGCTGAAAAGAAAAAGTTGAATTTCATTATATATGTACATACACATGTAGATACATTAAGGTGGTTCGTTTTCCATACAAAAAGTCATAATTATTAACGAAGTCAGTTTAGAGTTTCGATACTAAATATTAAGTTCGAGAGTTAATAGTTGCACAAATATTTAGTATCGAAACTCTAAACTGACTTCGTTAATAATCATGACTTTTTAGGACATGACATGATGTTTATGGAAAACGAACCACCTTAATGCTATCCCTCAAGCCAACGACTTGGATTGTCCTCAAAATTGCAACTTTACAGGAGAGCGATTCGAAGATTCTAAGGCTTGTACCATTTTTATATGTAATATATATTACCTATTATTACATATCAAATTTCAAAGATTTTTGTTTAATTATGTGAATGTTACAAGCTTTAGAATCTCGCTCTCCGAATGTTAGGATTTTGCACCTGTACCAGTATACGTAGTACACATCGATATAATGTAAGTTCGTATAAAGAACCTTGTCTTCCAGTTTTACAACAGAGGCCCGAGCACAAACAACTTGCAAGAAAGTATTTATATCGTCAACGTGTCAATTGTATGAGAAATTATTTGAAATTGCATACAGATAACAGAGCTTTCTCATACAATATAGTGGTATTAGCCCTTTTTAAGGTTTATTGTATCTTTTAAAAATGAAAGCAATAAATAATTATTTACAAGCAATTGTGAACAAACTCGTTTCCTGATAATAAACGCAAGCGTCGATATTAAAATATGCTATAATTCTCAGTATTTATTGTTTTATTCTACACTTACTTATATGGAATTTTTCAACATTAATTAGTCTGTTAATTGGGTATTAATCGTTAATCGATTCGGACACCTATTATGTACTTTAACTACACATGAAATAAACATGACAACCAGTCATGTTTTACAAGCAAACAAACAAAAACGTATAATAAGAATTGGTTTTTTTTTAACAATTTTTTTTTACTGTACAGAGAAAGATCATTTGACTGCGTTTCACCTGGTGGTAAGTGACAACACAGTCTAGCATGGAGCATGGTCTTTCCCTAACAAGTGCCTATTCACATTCGTCTTGAAAGTACCCAGATTGTATGTTAGCGGGAATACGGACGCTGGCAGTGAATTCCAGTCCTTACAAGTTCTCACGATAAAGGAGGTGGAGAAACGTTTCGTGCGAGTACGTGGGATATCGAGGACGTAAGGATGGAAAGTGGAAACCCAACCGGCGTCTGGTGGAACGGAGGTGGAAGGGTAGGTATAAGGTTGTGCAGCTCTTCAGCGCACTCACCAAAATATACCCCATAAAAGACCACAATAAATGTTCGCGCTTGGGTCTTTGGTAGATTTTGAAGTGTGCTTTCTTTTAAATACGAACATCTAAGGACTGGAATCCTCCCTTTTGCATTTATCTTTACAAACCAACATAATATGGTATTTTAAAAGAGAAATAAATCAGCATCATATAGTTTTCTATCGTTCTATTAGCATCATTCTATAATACCTTGAAATCCAGAAAGCACTACAATATCATACCTTGAAATTCAGAAAGCACAACAAAATAACACCTTGAAATCGAGAAAGCACTATGAAACCATACCTTGAAAGTATCCAGTATCGTGTATATCGTCGGGCGTGGGTACGAAGGGCGGTTCAACGTTCAACTGGTTGTCCCAATCCACGTCTTTGAACAGCGGCATCGCGCGCACCTCGGCCGCCGCGGGCCGCGCGCCCGGCTCCATAGTGAGCAGCGCTTCGATGGCGCTCACGGCTTCCGCTGACAGCGCCTCGTCGCCCTCCGGCCATTCTATATCTACAATTTATATTTTTTTTATTTATATACTTAGAAAGACGGGCTCGTTGGCGCGTTCGGGAGAACACGTGCCGTGCGCATCGATGGGTCGTGGGTTCGAATCCCATCGGGACCGCATGTTTATAATTTTCTGTAAATATGTTTTCCCCACGTCTGGTAACTTCGGGCATTAATCGGGTGGGAGGAATATCTGAATTCCGACCGGGTAACGAACCGCCGTTCATAGATAGAAAAACTGTGAAGTGCATATTCAGTGCAGACTCTTCAGATTAAAAAGATGAAAAATAATAACAATGCATATGCAGAATAAAAAGTCCATGAAAATATTAAAGACAATTTGTGCAATACCTATGTCTCAATACCGAAATGTTCGTGACACAGACTGAGAGATTAAAGTAAATATTTATATGACTGGTGAACCCATATATTTTTCTACATAAAAAGGCATTTTAACCTTTATTAAGTTTAATATTTTAAATATAACGAATACATCATTGTAGGTTTCTTGATTAGAACTTACTTTTAGATAAGATATTGTTGAAGACAGCTTGTGGGGTCTCATCATTGAAGGGTGGAATACCGGTCATAAATTCATAGAGACACACTCCAAGTGCCCACCAATCTACTTGAGGCCCATGACCTTGTCTGAAATATACAAAATATTTCATAAGTTGCTAATGTACTTAGAAGTCGCTATGAAAATAGAACATTCTTCACCACCTGATTTTAATCATTCTTATCAAACTGATTAAATTGAAAATTTATTGAAAAAAAAAATCTGATACATACGCCATTTGTATCTGAAAAGCATTAAAATTTCTACCTACATAGTATATTATTAAAAACATTTATTTTAATATTGATAAATTGTTTTATGAAAGTATAATTGGACGCTGTTAAACAATACAGTGTCAACCCACAAAATGATAAAAATTTAAATTTTATATATCATTTAAATCGTTTTAATAGCAAAAATATAAAAAAAAATAGTGGGCACGAAATCCTAAAATGTTTAAATATTTAACAATAATGCACTAAATTCTATTACTTTGATTGCTACCAAGAAAAACAATAATTTTTTAGTGTAATAATAATAATAATTACAAAAAAATATTTTAAAAGGAATTTAATAAAATCTAATTAAAACTTCAAACTCAATTTTCTCAAAATGGCAACCATGTGGGTTGTGACTGTATTGCTTAATAGCGTCCAATTAACATTTCAGTACGAAACATTTCTTGATATAAATCATTTTATTTTTGTTTCATTAACTTTTTTATTTTCTATTCCACTGCTTACACACCTCTACACAAATCCAAGATTAACTGGCAGAAAATGCCTTTAGGCATTAAGTTCGCCTTTTCTATACTTTTTTTTTGTGAAATAAAGAGTTTAAAATAAATATAATTTAATGCCCATAAATTAATCAATTTTCTTATTTATATCCTTACCTAAGTAGTAATTCAGGAGCGAGATAGTCTGGAGTGCCCAATATCCTCTGATCGGACACTTGGTTGCCACGCCTCACGCTCTTAGGCGTTCTGTACGGGGTCTGAGCAGCAATTGGTGTCTTGCACAACTCCGTCGGGGATCTGCTGCCTTCACCCTATTGGAATAATACTACTTATTTTTATTTTTACCTAATAAATACCACATACATACAAACATATACATCGCACATTCCCATTGGGGTAGGCAGAGATCACGGAACTCCATATGCTCCGATCCTTACATACAACTTTCGCTTCTTCTACTTTCATTAATGCTTTCATGCACAATCGTTGGTTACGAGTACTTTAGACCTGGCTCTTTTGAAGAACGTCCCCGATCTGATCGAGGTACGTTTGGCTAGATCGACCACTCCTCTCACTATTCTACTCACACCAGATTCATAAATCAGTTTCGTTTCGCTACTTTCATCAATACTTTGTATATGTACTAGTCAATTTAATTTGCTAATAAATAAATCATAGACAATTATAAAAAAAAATCAATATTTTATAATTGTCTATAATTTAAATTAGGACTATTTTAATTAAGAACATAAAAGCGACAATTTATAAAAAAATTATGCCCTTCATATCTGATTAATAACAACCAATAATCTTATGACAAGGAAAATATTACCTTACTTAATCTTCTAGTAGGAAAAATTTCTAAACTGGTAGAAATATGTTTTCCATATGTAATAGACTTATCCTTAGTCCCAGACATTGGTTCTTCAATAGGTAAATTGAATCTAGTAGCTTTCTCCTTTTTCTTCATATTAGCATTCTTACTGTTTGATACTGGGGTTGAAAATATCACGCCTACGTTGAAATGGTGACTATCATTTTGCGATACCCATCTAAAAAAATTAAACTAAATAACAAGGTTTTTTTCTTATTTTTTTTTAATCAATAAAATATATGGTAAAAAAATATTATTCAAAACAAATCATAAAATCACAAGTCCCACACCTACGTTCTTACTCATAAGCGCAGGATAAGCTTGATATAGTTAAAATATATTTTGTCCCGCTCTATTGAATATAAACAGACTATTGACCATCATAGATGTAAAAACCGTGAATTGCACATTGCGCGTTTCGGTTTCAGTCTATGGATTTCCGAATGCTAGAAGTAAAAATTAGGTCGACAGCGCATCATTGACTGATGTTCTGTGGCTGTGGTATCACGCTCTTCTGTCGATATCTGACATAAAAAAAAGAACAAAAGAATAAAGACATATTTTAAGTATATCAAGCTTACTACGTTTATGAATAAGATCATCACTCTTCAAAAAATATGTCTATTATAATATTATCTAGTCAAAAAAAATACAGCTAAGTCAGAAAGTAAAAAATTGTATGGAAGGTTAACCTTTTCTTTTTTTTTAAATAAAATAATGGTAATGGGGCAGGAAGATGAAGGATTTACCTCTTTTTCAATACACCTTTGATAGGATTCTTCCGTCGTTCCGGGGTGGGGTGTAGAGACATCCTTTTTGGTGTGTTCTGTGTAACCTCCAGTTCCAACGCCATAATCTCTTGCGTGAGACCGCTGTGGTTCTCCTTAGACTCCAAGAGACTAGTCACTCTGGTAGGCGTGTCTCTATCACAGTCCAGAATCCTCTTTCTTTTTTTAGCCCGGAAACTATCCATATGAGATTTATACATTCAAATTTTTATTAAACCTTATAACTATTCATGGAAGTAACTGCTTTGCCAAGTTCTATTATTTTATAAACGAGTTCAATCTACTTGTGTGGATTCCTGAGTTCCTTAGTGGGGCATGGAGTAGACACATTTCAGTGTCTGTTTGATGAATTTTTTTTTCCTGACCAAAACAATTTGTTTCCCCAGAATTCGAATCCGTAACCGCCGTTGTTAATCGCAAAGCTCATATCAATGAGCCGCATTGGTGAAACTTCCCCACAGATAATACATAAAAAAAATATTTCTAGATATATATGTAATAATGAATAATTAATTAAATGATATTAATATCATATTATATTTTCAAGGACCTTCTATCAAAACTGATTGCATTGCAATAAATTCTTATTTACATACCTAGGAATCCTTTTCAATGACTGTCCTCTGCATAGCGGTGACGTCGACTGATCATGCTGAGAGTCAGTCAATGCAGACTCTAAAGAAGATCCATTGGCACTACTGATATCAGTTGATTTATTGCTTTTTGAGTTGGAACTGTTTTTCGAACTTTCACAAGTGTGGTATGAACTTAAAGATTCTGAACCAGAGTCCTTGGACTGTAATAAATTTTAAAATCTATGAATTGTTAGTACAAATTAAATCTTTTAAATAAAATACTGTATACCGGATTAAAACGCGATTTATTGTTTAAATTATTTATGTCCAGTCTCCCGCGACCACGGTTGCTGAAAAGCATCCGAAACGTCGGGATAAATAATTTAAACAATAAATCGCGTTTTAATCCGGTATACAGTATTTTATTTAAATGTGTGATACTCGCGTTAATAAAAGACAATATTACAAATTAAATCTTTTTTATATTCTACTAGTTGACCCAACAGACGCTGTCCTGTTTTAGCCTTGTTACTAAATTCACATTCATCAAACACCTGAAACTGCCAAACTTGTGAAGTTAAAATACTTGATAAGTTTTCTGAAATTATCTAACTTGTTCTTAACTTTTCGTTCCATAAGAACCTTTTATACCAGTATAAGAAAAAAATAATTTAATTGGTAGTCATTCTCAAGTTATGGCGTGATCAAGGGAAACAGGGATACATTTTTATATATAGGCAAACTATTTGTTTGGTTAAAAATATTTAAAAACATTTTAAATCTTTTTTAATAAATTTTTAGCTTTTTCTCCTTACATCTTTACAGTAATATGGTCTACATTTTTGAGTCCATACTTACAGTAATATGGTCTAAGTTGATGCTTTCAGCACTAAGAAACGGATGAATCCCAGAAAGTTGGGAATGTTCCATGGATGGACTGTCTAGTCCACAAGAGCCATCATAAAAAATACTTTTCTTTTTGGCTGGAAAAAAAATTAACAATAATATATTTCAAAAAATGGTGTTAAAATAACGCTAATTCTTTGATCAACCATATACAATGACATTAAATAATATCCTAGAAAGCTTTTGAATGCAGTTCTTAAGAAATTAGTTTAAAATTAACATGTTTTTTCAAAGCTTCAATAAGCTGAAACATACTTATTAACTGGACTTTACTGTGGCTGTACAATTTTTTATGCAGGCTAGTATGTAATTGTATAATGTAGATCAAAGCATTTACATATATAATCATAAGTACTAGATTCTCTAAGTGCATCAAGAAGGTTCTCACAAGCGTCCGAAGGAACATAATCTTGACTACTGTCTCCTCCTCCAGAACCAAAAGACAAATGAGATGTCAAGGACAATAATTGTCCAGGAGTACGCATGTTAAGACTAGGTGTTCGATTAACAAGATCTGATAACTCCAAATCTGTAAATAATACAAAAATTAATCACAAGAAAAGTGCAGTACATTGTTTTCATTCAAAATATATATTATGTAAATATTTAAAATCAGAACGTTGAATTGAACGGTTACTATATAAGAGATTTTTTAAATTGCTGGCAGCTGTTTTTTTTCTAATGATGGATTTTTTTTAAATTGGTAATAAATTAAAGATTATTCATTTTAAATATACATATTCACCTCTATGTATTTCAGTTTTTGATAAACCAAAATCAGTTAACTTCACATGGCCACTTTGAGCAATTAACATATTATCAGGTTTAAGGTCTCTATGCACAATATTATGCTTGTGCAAATAATCCAGTGCTAATGTTACTTCAGCCACATAAAATACTGCCATTGGTTCCTCTAGAAATCCATAAACATTTAACAATGACTTGAGATCTCCACCTACCATGTATTCCATCACCTGAAATAATTACAAAAACCAAATTATATTATAGGAAATATGCAATAAACCAATTCATCTATTATTAAACAAGTTATTCTATTATTTTTATTATTACTTGTATTTAAAAATAATATGTAGTAATGGTAGACTATTTAATTTAAAAACCATATTATATAACAATAGCATTTATGGATTAAGTAAAAGATGATAGCTGGCAAATATAAAAGCCGATAAATAACATTAAAATGCTTTAATTATTATGATTTTTTTATACAATCCAGTAATCTGAACATTCTAATAATTCTGCATGACTCTGCTTTTTAATAGTGCTGGATTAGTGATATTCTACTATATTTTAGTATTTTCTGCTCACCAAGTAAACTGAAGACAATGACTGTAATGAATAAAACAAATGAACACAAAATGGACTTTGAGATAGAGCTAAGGCATTTCTTTCTGTGACAACCTGTGTCACCATATTTTTATTGATCATTTCAGACTTTTTCATAACCTTAATGGCATATAACTGTTCTGGATTGTGTTTCTTCTGAGCAAGAAATACCTTTCCAAAGGCACCTCGACTTATAGGTTTTATTATAGTGAAGTCAGTTATATCTGGAAGCTGAAACAACAGGTATTTCGGAATGAGGAGATTGACATTATAAAATGGAGTGCACAATTAATATTAGAGAACCTAAAGTGTACAATAAATAATGATTTAATTCTCAATATGTGATACAGATAACATGTTAAGTAAACAATAATTAAAATTACCTTGTTTATAAGTTCTGGATTGTTTTCATTAATTTTTTCTAAAATAGTATGACATGGTGATTTATCATTCGAGTCACTGGACGTCATTTTGCTGTTTTGTTATAATGAATAGTTGCAACACTTGAAGATCTACATTTCTTGCATTTTATTTAATAAAATATATGTCGTTAATATAAGCAACGCCTTTCAACGATCAATCTATACCTAAATAATGATAGTAAAGGAACGTATTACACAACATAATTTATTTCTAAACATTCACAGCACATTATTTTTAACACTAGTGTGAAGTCCAGTATAATAATATAATCACTGTAAGACGTACGACATAATTCATAAGGTCCAGGAAATCCAGGAATAAATGTTCTATGATTTCGAACTTTGAAATTTATACTTATCAAACCAATTACCAATGAATGATAAATACCTCCTCAGTTTCAGTTAAGAATTTGAATATTTAAAATTTGACTTTACATCAGTGTTGCCAGCAGTGTCGTGTCAAAAGTTACCTAAAATTGTTAAAAAAAAAGTAACCTTTTAGTATGAAAAGTAACCTTTTTTGTAGGTTGTATTTACAGAAATAAGGTTAATTTAGTAAAGCTTTAATAATGTTTCCAAAATAAACAAAAAAAAAAGCGAGTGCGTCTACAACCGAATGATTTATAATTCGGCGACAAGCACGAACGAACTCTAACAAGAACAAATCCATCTGATTGAATAAGCGAGTAAATAAAAGTTTGGTCGTTTGTGTTATGGAAATGGATACAATATCAGTGCGAGAGTAATATACTTGTTTTTAGAAATTGAACCTCAGAGGATTATTCGTCGTTAGCCAACGTTGCGTTCCGTTTTAAGGTGGTTTCATGTAAGAAATTAAAAAGTAATTCTACAAATTCCGCAAAATCACCTAAAAGTAACCTTTCAAGTCATGTAACCTAGAAATAACCTGAAGGAGTTAAAAATTACCTAAAAGGTTACAAAAGTAACCTTCTGGCAACACTGCTTTACATTTTACAACATGGGCATTTGATTTGTCAACCCATCTGCACAGACTTAAAAGAAAAAAGAATAGGTACCTATGTGTCAATTTAGGGCTAGCACATACATACAATTTCTAAATAATTATATTTATATTTCATTGTGTTTATAGGAATGTACATGACACTGCTAGAAGACTGAAGAACTTGCGCACTGTCAACACGATACTGATAGTTGTTCGATAAAAAAATCAAAAAGCCGTATCGATTTGCTTTTGATTCAACAACTATTGATCAGACGCTCAATTTGTTATTGTGCGCAGTGCGCATAACATCGACTAAATAATCGTTCCGCGACTGTCACTGCATAATAGGTATAATTGAATTCAAACTAATTGGCGGCTGTGAACATCGTGCGTTTCGATGCGCAGAACGCTATAATAAGGTGTTAGCGGGACGTGGAAGTGACGCGCGGCGGAGGTATCGCCCCGCGCGCCTTCTCTTTTCCCCGCAGTCGCCTCATGCGTCTTAATTCTTTGTGTGAGTGACATCGGTATACTGCACACACGCGCACATTTCTATCTAACTACAGTCGAGCTCTTAAGAGTTAATTATTAATTATATTATTATTGTTTCGTTTTTATTGTTATTGAATGTTTAGTTTCATCAGTTATTTATTTAAGTTACATTTTTGTTGTGTTAGCTTGATTGATTAATAAAAAGGATAGAGAATAAGAAGACAAATTTGATCAAGCCCAGAAAAAGAAGGAAGTTCTATGGAATGTATAAATATAATGAATACAATAATTAATAATAGTTTGTATATCTCATAAAATGTTTTTTTTTCTTGCATCCTATGATTACGGACTATATTCACCTAATTCAGTATTTTAAACAATTCTCCAGATACGAATCTATAAGTAACACATTTGTAATAGCATTTCATAATTTAATAGAAATTCAAATAGAGCTAAATAATTTTGGACTTGATTATACCTGCGCGCACTTGTACTTGCCTCTAATTTCCAGCCGCCAAAAAGTTTGCATCGGACTATACTGAAACGATAATCAAAATTTGAGGGCTTCTTAAAATGTTTGTGTCTTTCAATTTAACTTCGTAATGTAAAAGAGATACTTTTAAGTACAACTCAATGTTGATTAACGTTCGAGAATTCAGCCATCAGTCCATAGAGTATACCTTATATAGAGAACATTCAGTTATATAGAATGTACTCTGTGGAACAGTCTCACATAGGCATTTGAAGAGGCGTCACGTCGTTTTTTATCAACCTTACAACCGACGCTATTCTCACTCACGATATACCGGATATTGTAACAACGACTACAAATAAGTTGAGCAAAATATAAACATTTAAGGCACAGCAGATGCAGTGCTCAGTTTAGTATTTATTAATAAAAACAATAATATTGTAAAACAATAAAAACGCATAATATTATAAATAATAGTAAAATATCACTCTTCTAGTTGACACGATGTAACACAATTGCTAAATGCTTGTACAGTTGCTGAACATAGTAAGGGTTGATGAGGATTGTCTTCATAACATTTCATCATCTGAAATATTTTGAATTTTTTAATATAGCTGCTTCTAAACGGGCCACATATTACTAATATATAGTGCCCGGTGTCTGTGCAATATTAAGCTGCTTCTAAACGGGCTATATTTTCGCGACAATATATGGCTGTAATATTAGCAATTATTGCTCGGCTGTCTCGAAAATATTTCAATCTATGGCTGGGCCATTGTTTGACGCCCGGAAGGGTTGATAACATAAACATTGGTGGAAGTTTGAAACCTGTGCAGAAGGCACGTAAGGTGGAAAACTAACACTAGTGGTGAGTCAACAAGTTTGACTAAAAATTAAAATAATTAATTAAAAAAATATATACCCGGCCAGTCTATGTCAGTAATGGTCCGGCCATACATTTGGTATGGCTAACCATTCCCTTATGATTTTTTTTTCGATTTAAATGACGAATAATTTTTATTTTTTAAGCGACAATTTGACTTGACTATAAATAATTTTTGGTTGTCATTTCTTCAGCCATTGTTGCATGATTGAAAACCCCTTTTACGATATCAAATTATGGGCCATATAGTGGCCCAGCCATAGATAGAAATGTTTTCGAGATGGTCAAGCAATAACTGCCAATAGTACAGCCAAACATTGCCGGGACAGTACAGCTCGTTGAGAAGCACCATTTCACTATTATACGAATATATGTAGGTATAAAATGCATTTTAGAAAGCTTTTCATGAATAAAACAGTCACATAAGACTTACTGAGATATAACAATTATGAATATAATTTAAAATCAATAGGAGGTATATCATTCTCTCCATTTTCATAAAACAAAAGTACCTTTGAACGCCAATCAAAGCATGGCTTTATTTTCTGTATTTTTTCCTGAGTTATTTTGGGTGGATCGAAGAGATTCTTCGTACTTTCAATAGTTTTTTCATATTCTGTTTCTATAATTTTATTTATAAGTTGATGTTCGTTTTTGAGATACTCAATTCTATGAACCCAGTAGTCATGTTCATCATCATTAATTTCGATAGCTCTGTTACTTTCTTTATAACTATATTCATTAGTTGTATTCTAAAAAAGTGATATATTTTATTAGTAAACAGGGACTGAGTGTCTGAAACTTAGATGTCTCATGGAGTTTACTAATATTATATAAAGATTTCTACAAACTCTAACTAATAAATAATACCTTTGTTAATATAATCATATCGAGAACCTAGATCTTAGTGACAAAGCGCCCCCACTTTTTTCTAACATGCAAAACGAAAAGTGGTTTAGCTTAAAAAATAACGAATAGTCTGATTTCAATCCCTGCTGACCTAGCATGTCTCTACGCTCGAGATAACTATTATCCATTTTCAGGTAATTCCTATTGTTAAATTATAGTCAATAATAAACTATTATTCCTAGACATCAGAATAGTAAAATTAGAAAAACAATCTACTTAAAATCAGAAACGCCAATTTTTATGGAAATATAAGTAAACAAAATCATTTTTAATCTTAATATAATTTAACATGGAGTAAAGAGCTACGAACTTCATAATTCTACTTATAATATGCATAGTTAGTTCCGAGTTACCGTTTCTAAGGTTTCTAAAGTGTCGATATTTAATACAGCGTTGTCTGTTGATTTAGGAATTGTTAGTGCAGAGCTCAAAGCAAATGTATTATCAAAACTGATGCGCCTTGTGTCCTTACTGGGTAGATGACCCATAATATCTTTAAAATTTTGTATATATTATTATGAAAATCATTTTTATTTAGAATAACTTTAATTGTGAAATTGTCATTCAATGTTTGTAAAATTTTCTTAACCAAAAAGTTTTTTATATTTTAATTATTCACGTCATACAAATATTTCGTCATCAAAGGGACACATTATTACATACTCTTGATTGCCGGCCACTTTGTCCGCATGAAAAAATTCAAATGTTTTTCCGATCTCTTAATAAAGTTCAAGTTCACTTCATTTTGAATTTGGTATACAATGAAAAAATAACAAATAGAGACTTTCGTTATATATATGGAAATTATCACATTAAAATGTACGTTTAGTACCTATTTGCAAGTATTTATTATGTTTTACTCACTCTCACAAATTTAATAATAATTATTTGTAAGTAAACTATGTTAAGGTATGTATTGACTTTAGTCTAATAAACTTTTATAATATAAAAAAGCTAGCTGTTGTTAATTAAACAATATTAAATGTTATCATAAACTTTTTGCACTGTTACCTTATAATATGTTAACCGCAGTATGTTAAGATACTCAAATATTATATGAGAATTGAGTATATATTATGTTAAGTTGGTTTAGGCACGTAGAAAGGATGGATGATATTTCATCCACTCATGTCTTTAATAGCTAATACTGGCAAATATCGGTTTATAAATATATATTTTAATATCCCGGTCATTCTGACAAAATAAGGTGGCTTATTTCATAAATAGATAACAATATTTTCAATAGATGAACACAATCGCTAAATAAATACCTTATATTTTATTAGAGTAAGCTTTAACTATTTCGTGAATACATTTATATATTCACGATATAGTTACAATAAAGTGATGATAGAGATACAGAAATGAGTGATTTCAATGACTGCGGTTGCTGAAAAGCATCCAAAACGTCGTGATAAATAGTTTGCGCCTTCGTAAATAAATAATTTAAAACAATATTTTTTTAATGTTCAGGCAGTAAATTAAAAGTATTTTTTTTAGATTATTTTACTTTTCTCTATCCTATTATATTTTTGTCTACAGTACAAGGACATCATAACGGGTGACGGCGGCAAAGTGAACGTTTAGTTAGTGAATATTTTGGGTCTGTGCACAGAAGCATAAAGTTAAAAGTTTTTTTTTTCAATTATTTCAATTTGACATTACAACTTACAAGTTACAACTTTGAACAATGAACCTTAAGGCTTAAAAGTGTGTAAATAATAATTAATATTCTAAAGAGAGGTTTGTGATATGATACATAACATATATAATATGAGATTCTGAAGAAATAAGACAATATAGGTATAATATATGTACTTTTCAAAATAATGCACTTGTTATGTTTTAGATTTGTTCACCGATATCCTAATCTAATCAAGCAAAAATGTCTTTATACGACGATCTGGATACAATAAAAGCTCGAACCACCGAAAAAGTAGCAGGATGGTCGTCAGGCATAAAATTATTACAATCACAGTTACAATTGAAAAAAGCGGCTATAACTCAACCAAAAAGAGAAGCAGCAAGAAGGTCTAATCAGGTATAGTAAACATATTCCTATTTTTTAAGTCTTCTTATACTGTAATTAATGTCGTAATAACATGTACAGCTAATATTTTTATATTCTGTAGGTTCTAACTCCTGTTATAGATTTGAAGAGTAAACAAAAAGATGAAGATGAAACTAATTCAAATAGTCCAATATCTCAATCAAAGACATTTAATGCTTCTGTGAATGTTCGTGATTTTGATTGGAATGTTGCAAACGAATATGATCCCATGTGGCCTAATGACTATGAAAAGGTAGCGAAAGGTAAAGTTTTTTTATCAATTATAAATATTTGTGGTTGTTTATTAAGTGTTATTCAATGTATGAAAGACATATTATTGTACCTTAACAGTGTCTTTTCATTAAAAATATAAGACACACATTTTTATCAGCTCATGTTATTGTTTTTAGAAATGCAAGCTAAAAGACTACAACTTGATGGTGGTGACAGGGATAGATCAGATAGAAAACGCAAATCGCGTTTTGGAGATGATGATGTCATACCAGAAAAAACACTAATACCAATGGTATGATTTAATTATAAAGAAAATTTAAAGTAAAATACCCATAGTATTATACCTGTACATTTTTAATTTTGCAAATTTTCTTGTGGCATGATAAAATTAAACATACAAAAGACCATAGTTTCTTGCATGCCATTGTTTGTGATAAAATAAGTAATTTTCCAGCAACCTGAGGAAGAAGAAGCTGAGGAAATATCGAAAAGGGCAGCAGGAGCAGCAATTGCCCCACCTCCATCCTTAACAGTGGAGACACCATCACCTCCACCACCAAGTGCTTCTCCTGCACCAGCACCCACCTTTTCTCTGGGCGGATATGGAGCCAGCTCTGTTGCTGCTAAAATTATGGCAAAATATGGATTTAAAGTTTGTATTATTTTGTGGATACATTTTTATTATTCTTCAACTATTGGTTTTATTCTCATAGAAGCTTCAGGATATTTTCTTGAAGAGGATGGGAAGCATGTGATAATCACAAGACTATGTACCTAAATTAACAAAAACCATTATTACTAAATACTCATTAAATATGGATTATCATATTTAAGATTTTGTTATTATAATTATTGATATCAGCTTTGAATATAGCATGTTCTCAATATTATAGTTGATATTTAAACAATTTAGTATACATAATATGTAGTGGGAAAGACATTCCAATATATTATATTGGAAAAAACTAACCAAAAACAGATTTATCTTATTCTCAGTTATGTAATAGCTTATTTTATAAGTTCTTAAAAATTTCTAGGAAGGTCAGGGCCTTGGAAAGAAGGAGCAAGGAATGTCAGTGGCGTTACAAGTAGAAAAGACATCTAAAAGGGGTGGACGAATCATACATGAGAAAGATAACAGTGTAATGCCACCACCCAGTTTTGCTGTTCCAGTTCTACCAGGATCTGGTACGCTTTTCATGTCCTATTTTTGCAAGAGGTTGATAGAATATTGTTCAGTTTATATGTTAGTGGCCTTAAATAACTATTTTATCCACATATAAACTTGCATCTATACATATAAAAGTAAAATTAATTGTGTTTAATATACCAGTAATTGAGAGGGGATAATAAATAAAAAAAAATATTTTTTTAAATACACCAATTTGACAATAAACTGCAATTTAAAACACTTGATTCAAAAACAAGATAATATGATTAAATAAATTAACTTGACTTTTTTACATATTGTTAACAGTAATCAGTAGTTTATACAATATTACATAATGTATGTGAAATTAAATAATTGTCTGACTCCTGAACAGTACCCTAATATATTTATTGTTTTTATTATTTTTTACTCTATTCTGTACCAATGTTGTATTTATCAAACTGAAAGTTTCTATCTAACACAATAATTATTGTTTACAGATTCACCAACTTCATCACAACAAGCAAAGCAGGAACCATCGATTACAGAAATAATGAAGTCACCGAGTAAAGTTGTTTTATTACGTGTAAGTTATGAGAATTCCACTACTATGTATTATAAAACAAAAAAAAAAACTAACCAACCATTTTAATATTTTGCATGGAAAGTGCTTTTAGAGGAGCTCTTTTCGATAATCTTTATCAAGCAGACAACTTTAATTGAATAATATTCTCTTGATTAAAACCTATTTTATTTTGAAAGGATATTGTATGTTAATAAACAATAATTATCTTCTTTTTGAATTAATAATACATTTATTGCAGAATATGGTTGGACCAGGTGATGTGGATGAAGACCTGGAACCAGAAGTGAAAGACGAATGTAACACAAAGTATGGAGATGTTATCAAAGTTGTAATTTTTGAGATACCCAATGCTCCTTCTGATGAAGCTGTTAGAATATTTGTTGAGTTTAAGCGCATTGAAAGTGCAATAAAAGCTGTAGTAGATCTTAACGGAAGATTCTTTGGTGGTAGACAAGTAAAGGCCGGGTTTTATACTGTCGAAAAATTTAATGCATTGCAATTAATGGAATAATAAAAATATAGAAAGCTACTGTACTATTATTTTAGACAAATAATTTAGCCTATCGAGCGATGCCTTTAGGTTTTTAGGCTTAGGAAATCTCAGATTAGATATTTGATGTTTGTTTAGAAATGGCTGTGAATGAAAAAATATATTAATTCAGTATATTTTTTTCTTCCCTGGTCAGAAGTCTCATGTTAGGATAAAATAGTGTAGGTATGTCGCATTTTGATTTTGCACCAATAGTTTATAACCACTCGAGGCTCCTGGGTACTAGAGTACCCAGAAAAAAAAGTATAGTTGTGTGTCCTGGCGTCAATAGCACCCAGTAGCCATAGTTTACAATAAACATATAGTTTTAGAATAGCTTCATCTTGTAGCAAATTTGCTACAAGTTGCAAGAAATGATTTTCGTTCAGCTATATTTTTTCGGGCATTGATCGGGTGGAAGGAATATCTAAATTCCGACCGAGTAACGAACCACCATTCATAGATGAAAAAACCGTGAAGTATGCACGGTTTTATGCGTGTTTGCATTTCGGTTTCAGTCTATGGATTTCCGAATGCTCGAAGTAAAAATTAGGTCGACAGCACATCGTTGACTGATGTTCTGTGGCTGAGGTATCACCTACCATCAAGTGAACCTCATGCTCGTCTGTCGATGTCTACCAAAAAAAAATGTTATGCATAGCTGGGATGCGTGGCGTGTTTTCGCGCCTGTTCTGTTTATTATTAATTATTATAAGCGCTTGAGTGGATAATAATACTAGTCTATATAATTTATGGATAATAAACCTATATTCCTATTTTTTGCACATCAGTGTTGCCAATACATAAAATTAAAATAAAATTGCAAGCGAGTGTTAAATATCCCGTATATACAAGTGGATCATCAAAGATTATGTAAAAAAAAGTAGGTACACTGAAAAAGGTTAAAAACTCCGATATTAGCAAATTATATTTTTTTTGTTCAAATAAAAGACGCTAGCGCGAATTTATAAAAATACAAGTCTTTTTTTATTTGGGGTCCTGCGCAGTATATTGTTCTCTTTTTCCATTCTGTTCTTTCATTTGTTATATCATCAGTCACCCCTCTCAAACACATAATAATATTATATCATTCTTCAAACAATATTTTTTGGTCTTCCTCTGCTCTTTTCCACTTGACAATTGACATGTATCATGTATGGCAATTGTCAAGTTAAATATAATTATGACAATGACATTAACAAAATATAGCCTACACATCAACTTCAAAGTCATGCGCCTTACATTTTAGTTTTTACAATTTACAATTTACATCAGTATTTCCAATTTCCCTTATTCAAATCAATTATTTATTCTGATGATTTGTAGATTGTATTTTATACTTATCGGCATTTTTAAGCAATAAAATATCAGGAATGTAACAGAATAATAATATAAGATTTTCTATTCATGTAATTAAAAAGTACAAAGGATAAACGATGGCATTTTATTTTTGTAGTCGTTATAAAATTATTGTTCTAATAATGGTTGTGCTGATTATGTGGCAAATTTATGCTAATTATTCTCGATTTATGTTGAAAACAGCTGTCACTACACCGGTAAGAGTTTTATTTATAATTCTTACAAATAAGTTAAATCTGTTTCATTTACATAGACTGTTCTTATTTCAGAGCAATATTATACAACTTGAAGATGACACTTATAATAAGCATAAGCAAGACAAAGTTAAAGTAAGAGTTTATTATGAAACACTGTGTCCAGATTCGAAGCATTTTTTCTTGAGACATTTAGGCCCAGTGACTGAGAAACTTGCAGAGTTTCTTGATGTGACATTAGTACCATATGGAAAAGCTACTGTGAGTATTTAAGAAATTCCGACTATTTAAGGAAACATTGTGTTATGGATCAGTTAAACACATAAGGGTTGCATTGTATGTGAATAATGTATTTTCTTGTTTTTAGACCACAGAAAGAAATGGACAGTATTATTTTAAGTGTCAACATCAAGAAGAAGAGTGTTACGCTAATAAAGTACATGCGTGTAGCATTGATATTCTCAATGATATGGAATTAGCTGTTAAGATAACAGTGTGTATGATTGATGATAATTATGATGCTGATGGGGCTCTGCAAAAGGTAAGTACACTCTAAGTTGTGACTAGTACTAGCATTGGACCACTTTGTTTTTAAAGTGTTATCAAGTCATCCTATTATTTTTGTGGCACTATGGTGATAAATGCAATGTGTTATTCACTGGAAGTCCTGGGTTTCAGGGAATAATTTATTTATTTATTCAATTAAAACAGACATACATCCAATTACATTAATTAAAAATTATTACAATGATTGCAAATAAGCATAAGAGTAACAAAATAGAACATTTAAATTTACATAATGAGTGTGTAATTACACAATATATGGAACAGAATGCTTATCAGTTAAATAGACACAGAAATGAGCTAGCTTGCCACCTAGGAGACAAGACTTAATTATTTTATTGGCAATTTCAAGTAGGTAGAATGGAATGTGTTATCTATATATGCAGAATCAGTAATTAAATACAAATCTATTGGTGTTTTCTTTTCTTTATTTCAAATTTAACATAGATACATCCTTTTTTCTTATATTGTCAGTATTGTAACAGATTTTTAAAGATAGATAGAGCTATAAACTATTGGCTTTTGATCCTGTGTTTAGTATGGGTATAGGTTTTGTATGTTTTTAAAAACCTTTCATGGCAATAAGCAGCTTTCATATTACTTCTAGTAATCATTCATATTTATGACATTTGTTTTAGTGTGCGAAGCAACTTAATATTGAACCAGAACCTATTATCAACTGCGCAGGAAGTACTCATGGATCAGAATTATTGAAGAAGTATGGAGTTGATACACATTTACTTAAACCCACCTTTATACCAACAATTACATTGAATGGTTCAAGGGATAACCAAGCTGCTATATTGAAAAATTTCCTGCTTGAGGTATGCAAAATGATTGCAATGCCTTTACCTCCACCCTGTTTGTGACACTTCCGACTTATTAATAGCAAATACATTGTGGTGAATTAATATTTTCATCAGAGGCTCTAGCATCATCTATTGTCTATCTGTTATTTGTAGACATAGTTATCGTGGGGGTACGAATCAATTAATCTACTTATGTGTACATAGTCTTTTGAGAGTACCTAACCTTTATCTGCATTGGGACTTGCAGCGTTTCTGCATTAATTCATATCTTTATCAATAACAAGGCCAAGGAGTACCAATGGGAGGAGGCCAATGAATTAACATCTCTAAGAGAATAAATCAGGTCCATCTCAAAAATTGTCAAAATCTACAAGTCAATATTTTATTTATTTTAAAATACGTATGTAGATAATTTTTGAACAGAACACTACTGGCACAAATAAAAACTCTCAGAGAACTCATAAAACTAGGTATTACATACTAATTGTCTAATCTAGACAGATTTTCTTTGTTAATTCATTTGTGCCCTCACGATAACGATGTCTAGTCATTTGTATGAGAAATTATTCAAAATTGCATAAAAATGATAACCTATGATACAAATACATTGTCGCAAGTTGTTCGAGCTAGGCCCTTTGAAATAAGAAAATCTTGTTATTGTAATAAGTGTGTATTGTAATTTATTTTGAAATATTTTCTAACGTTTTTTAATGCTATTTACAAGAAGTATATTTGTAATAAATGTACATATTTAAAAACATTAATTATCTTCTTAGATGTGATATCATATGATATAAATTTCAAAACATTGTATTAATTTAGTAGTTCCTTCAATAATTGGTATTAGAATCATTATTAATTTTATCTTTTAGACAAATTGACAAATGTATTATTTTTTGAATAAGAGGCTATGAAATTTTTTCCTATTATATTTATTATTATATGTACTAAATACTATGTACCAAAATTTAATAATTATACACTTTTACATTAACTTATAGTTTCTAATAATACTATTTTTGACAACATTGTTTTGGTTGTGATTTTCCTTTTATAAGAATATATTTTGTGTTAAGTTTTATTATTTAAGGATTTTGTACAATTTATTTGATATTGTTTGCCTCCTCAAAGTTACTCATTAATTAAAATAAGTACATAACATAATGTATATGTATGTAATTAATGACTAAAATTCCGAAATAAACAAGTACCTATTAAAAAATTATTATTAATTTTTAATACTAGTAACACTAAGGAAAGCGTTATGTTTCACAACTAGTATTTTTTGTGTGGGAATTTTTGAAACATGTCCTATGTTTTCTAACTAGTAACTAGTAAAATTTCTAACTAGTAAAACTAAAAAAAAATGAGTCTTAAATTATTTCTCTTTCTGGCAAGGAGAACCTGTAGTTTTTTAATTGTAAGCTCTCATATTTATCCTTGTATATTTTTTGTTCTGAATTCGTGACCTCCAAATTAATGATTTTACCAATTAAAGAGTCAGTTTTATTTAGCAAATAATTAAGGTTAATGAAAAACGTTGATGAAACTAGGTACCTATTGCATTACTAGTACGAAAGGGTTCTCAGCGCGAGAATCGAAGAAAACTACCTTAAGTCAATCCAATTTAAAACAGTCTGACAACACCAATTTCCCGTCGTCTAAATGGCTACCTTTGCTTCAAAAACTGTTTCGAACGCAATAATAAATCTTCGCTTTAATCATGCTCTAATTTCGTGAAAGCCCCGTCTCGCTTTGCTAATTAATATGAATGGCATTTGCATCCGGCTTTTTCTCGTACAGACCATTTCCAACTATTGTTTTGCGAAGATCCTCACAATTTATTCCTATTTTACTAGACTTCCTTTTGGTGGGGCATCTAGTTATTGAGAGTAATAAAACTTCGCTGTGCTCCAACTGAATTTTAAAAACTTTTGTTTCATTTGCATAATGAAGATGATTCAAATTACACTAATAGGTAGTTGTTGTAAATAAAATGTTTGCTATGATCAGGGCCGAACTTAAAGGTGGAGGCCCCCTGCCCCCAAATTATTTTCATGTTAACAATATGTTTGCACGAAGTTCAGTCAAGGTAAAACAGCGGAAAAAAATCAAAGGAATAGTTGTTCACTTGCCGGAATTTGAAAGATTTATTTCTGAAATCTCTTTTGTGGAGGCCCGGGGCAGTAGCCCTGAATGCACTCCTCCAAATCCTGCCCTGGCTATGATATTTTTAAAATTTAGTTTTAACATCTAAGCACTAAACAATTTTAACTTGCATTCCAGAGTTGTTAAATCGCTTAGCCTTACCGGGAAAAGATCTAAACATGAGATGATGTTCCATTTCATGTTTCAGTCGTCAGGTAACTTCGGGCATTGATCGGATGGGAGGAATATCGAAATTCCGACCGGGTAACGATCCACCGTTCATAGATGGAAAAACCGTGAAGTGCACATTGCGCGTTTCGGTTTCAGTCTATGGATTTCCGAATGCTCGAAGTAAAAAGTAGGTAGACAGCGCATCATTGACTGATTCTGTGGCTGATGTATCACTTACCAGCAAGTGAACCATGCTCATGCTACTCTGTCGATATCTGACATAAAAAAAGAAAAATCTAAACTAGCGACCCGCCCGACTTTGCACGGGTGCAATTTTGATAGTAGATAGATGGTGTCAGTGTGACCAGTAATATTGCAGTCTGCTTGATTTCATCCGACATCTTTAATAATGTTCGTCATGTTCCAACAAATTAACATAGTAACAGTATTAAACTATAAGTACAATCCTTTCCTTTTGAATCACTCTATCTATTGATGAAAACCGCATTAAAATACGTTGCGTAGTCTAAAATGTCTAAGCATACAGAGGGACAAACGGCGGGAAGCGACTATATTATGTAGAGATTACTTTTACGGTTACCTATATATGTAGGTATTCTTCAATTTCAATTAATTTAGATAACTTGTCGTATCTACCAGGGGCATAGCTTACCCTTGATGGGCCCCGGGGGCCCCTTCTTACTAATAGAAGGTTTTTCGCTTACACGGGTTTGGGGCCCCTATAGCTGTACACCCTTGGTATCTACCTAAGTTTTTATATAAAATCGACACGGAGACATGGTTAATAATTATATATGCATCAATAAAGTTCCTAGTATATTATTTAGAAAAAAAAACACATCACTGCACCATATCGGCGATGTCGCAGAGACTGCAGCGCCAGACTTACGCAGCGCTTCTTTGTAGAATCGCCAGTTTTGCGAAACTCTACCTACGCATCTCAAATAACGAATTGATCGATTTCTCCTGACAACGAGTTCTTAAAGCTTAAACAAGTAAATGTACATAATATGTACCTACATAATATATACATACATACTGTACATTTTATATTAACTGCATAGTACTAGTGAAGTCTACAAACTAACGAGTGGTATACGAGTATTCTATTCTGATTGTAAGCTGAATAAAACAAAAGTATGTACGTCTCCGTGGCTGAGTGGTAAGCGCTATGTGTTTGTCCTGGGTTTGAAGCCCGGGGAAACAAGATTAAAAAAAAATTGTTACAATAGGGTACAGACCCTGCCCGACACAAACAATTTTTTTTTATTATATTATATAATATTTTTTTATTTAGCTTTCTGTAAAGCTGATGATTTTCTTGCCTCTAAAGAAAAATTAATAGAAAAATAGACACATAAATGCATTTGCCCGATGCCATACTAGGGGCCTCATAAATTCACTTTTGCTAGTGAAGGTAGGTACTATGTTGGTCAATTTATACGTGGATAACCATTTCAGGGCGATTGCAAAACACGCACATTACAAATATTTGCATAGGTATATCTTTTGGTGGAGCGCAACCCGTGTCTCATTAAAACTTTCCTCAGACTGGCTTGCACGTGTTTTTAATTTTTATCGAGAGCACTCGTCGTTAGCTAGCGGACGCGGGGCGCATGCTGCGGCTTCGAGCTTTGATTGCGGTAATGACGTCTCTCCCGTCTCCACCACCACTCGACTCATCTTTTGACTTTTTACTATCTTCATATTTTTTCTTGCAAATTAATTCATGTTTTTAATTAAGAGACGACATACGTGTAAAGTTTATGTTATAGTATCTATACGTTAGTGCATGTAGCTTGGACTGTAGGTTGTATCCACACTTAATTAACATTCATGCTTAACTTCTTTCAACCTCAACTCAACTTTTATGCCAACGTGCACTTGCCGTAGATATATACTTACCTGAATTGACTTCGTAGCTTTTATCTGATATAAATGATTCTCGAGCTATTTTTATTGATCCATCGTTCATTCGGACATTTGGAGACTAAAGTCGAAATTCCCAATTCACTTCGGGCCATTTTCCTCTATGAATAGTGGTTCGTTTTCTGAACAGATTTTTGATATAGATAGCATTTTTTTATGAATATTCATAGATAGGCACGCGTATGACTACTATCCGACCTTACAGTAAGTTTTTAATATGAGAATTGGCCTGATCATGTGAGAAAAATATTGTTCATAAACTAGAAAGTCAGACCCGCTAATGATCGCGCAAGTGATATCTTGCCATATGGTATAATAATCACATATATACCTACGTATGTCAGAAAATAGTAGCTAGTACTGTATAGACTATGGAGTTTCATTCCAATTGAGAGTAGCAGCCTCAGTAGCAGCAATCAATAATGACAATACTCTTCTACACAAAAATTTAAATATATATGTTTTATATTTATTATGGTTCCGGCTCTCGATCGACGACGGAGTACGGACACAGTATATAGTACAGAGTAGGTACACAATATTATGTTATATTCCAGAAATGAATAATATAGAATAGAACAAGCATTTTCTAATGATGATTTTTCTCTATATTCTACTGCGTCGTGCCGGACTGTAACGTTTTCTTGCTTTCCCATGCTAAACTCTTTGCACATAGGTATAATGAAGCTACCGAGGCAGTCAATAATTTTAGCAAGGTTATATTTAAAGAACTTATACTGTCCAATACAAAACCACAAAACCACAATGCTAAAAATCGAGTGACAGCTACTGAACAAGTGCTCCTAGTCAGTATTGAACAAGAAGACTGATTTTCACAAGCTAATAAGTACTCGTAAGTACCGCAATATAGGTACGTGTAGCATTTCGGTACATACATAAGCAATGTACTGTTTTAAAATGTGAAACTTAGAGATAATTCGGCGAATATACATATTTATTATCTCGTAATAGCGTTAAACCTATATAATATACAATAAAGAGGTGGAGTTTGTTTGTAGAGGGTTATCTCTGCACCCATTACGCACACTTACGTGAATGTAATGTAGCCTAGAATAACAATATTTCTTTTAAATTAATATATAAAAAAATGTAGTATGTTAAGGATACATTTTATATTGGAGGTATTATAGGTTTTAATTTAGTCACCAATGGTATATATTATTAGCAAGTTAATAAATTTTGCGTGTTTACTTAGAAAAAAATGTCGTCTACTGGAAATTGACCCCTTTATCCTAGCAGAAGCTTAGAAGCTTTCAAGAGTCCCACAGCCTGTGGAATTTCGTTAGATTCACATAGAGTATGCGATGATGTGTGTCTGCATAGCGAGCGCAAACTGCAAGCGGATGCAGCCGTGAGCCGGCGAGGACGCAACAAATCCGCTTAGCACGGTCACTGACGCCGCCTACGTCCGTCCCGGTATCGACATAAACGACCTTAATGGATTTTTCATGTCGATTGCACTCTGTGTAAGTGTGTGTACCAGATTATCGAAATATTCAATAGATATTTCGTAGGCAAATTGAAATTTGAATTTATTTGTGAAAATACAATGAACAAAAATATTTCTATATTCATTCCGCTTCAATTAATAAAAATGGACACCCTTGATTATTTTTACGCGAATACAATAAATATGTCCTTGTTACATTTTAAAATGTCCATTTACAAGAATTAAGTATGCAATAACAAGTCTTATTCCTGCTCAGTACCAATTAATTTGCTTAGGGTCAGCATATTATGTTTTTTATTTCATTCTCTTCTTTCACTTGTCATTTCAACAGTTAGGCCCATTAAACACCGATCAATACATATTTTTTACACAGAAAACAAGTAATAATATTATTGTTTTCTCTGATCTACGCTCTACTACTCAATATGTTAATATTAACAAAATTAAGGGGTAAACAGGAGGATTTAACAAGCTGTCTTCGGGCTATTAATCATAATTATGTCTTTGGCTTTGCGGGCGGCGTACACCGCATATTTTGACATTAATTTTATAATTGTTGTACGATACAACAATAGGAGCCTCCCTAACAAAAACTTGTAAGTCCCGAACCTTCGTCGTAGGAACAATTAATAACAGTTACCTAACTAAGAGATGTCGGATATTTATGGAAAATACTTCTCGTAAATCTATAGATTCTGAAAATATAGGGTGTCAATATTTTGAAAATAGTAGACCTATAAGGTAGGTACTTTTGGCAATCGGTCACCGTAACATCGAATAAAATACGCTATTGAATACATTAATATAATGATTGCTGACACCAACATGATCATCACCTTCCTAATTGATAAACAGGACGAATACCACCTTACTTCTGAACATCAATAAGAATGAGTTTTTCTCTTAGATTTAGTATTTATTGGGATCTCTGCTAGTAGTACAGAAGATGATGCATGATTAGTTAGCACCCTCAGTCTGCTCTAGCACAACACATTTCAAAGACGTCACCAATATTTAATCATACTATTAAAGTTTTTCTAATACTGTATAGATATAAATGTTTGGCATTCAGGGTCATGTCATCAATGCTCTTTCCATTTTAGGGACATACACAGATAATGAATGTCTCCTTGGTTCAGTGATATGCTTTATGCTATGTTTATGATATGTTTAGTTCCAGTTCTTAACACGAGGAAACAAGATTTAAAAAATATATATCGGCCAGGCAAGGTGCATACTGCTCTATTTTTTGACTGTAAAGAAAAATGGTGAAACACATAAATTAATCTGACCTATGTCTAAGTGACTCGGGAATTTACAATACTTTACACAGAGAATCACTGCCTTCGTTCATGTTTTTTTAACTAAAACCTTTTATATTTTATCCTTGGTTATATTATACCCTATTTTAAGTAGTCACCAACGCATACATCATTTATCTTTTTTATGTTAGATATCGACAGACGAGCATGAGGTTTACTTAATGGTAGGTGATACTAGTGACCTAAAAATCTCTTTTTAAAACTCTTACAAAGTAGTAGTAGGTAGTTAATTTATTACTAGCAACGCGCCCCGGCTTGCGCAATGTAGATGTACTATACACAAATATAGCCTATATATAGCCTATGTTACTCGCTGATAATGTAGCTTTCTATTGGTGAAAGAATTTTCAAAATTGGTCCAGTAGTTTTTGAGTTTATTCATAACATACAAAAATACAAAAATCAAAAATACAAATCTTTCCTCTTTATAATATTATAGTATAGACAAAATGCTTAATATAATGTGTATACTGCACCATGGGTATGACATTTATTGAACAACTTGATAGGTTATTAGCGAGAATCAGAGGAAGTATCTAATTGATGTCTGAATCTAAAAGTACCTGTAGCTCTTAATCACATACTGATTCATTAACCATTGAGTATAAATTGACATGACTTCGATTTATTTCATCACCGAAGCAGCACGCCATGTCGGCGGGGTTGCTAATATTTTTAGTATTAGTTACTTTTGGACATGGGGCGAAAGAAAAGCCGGTAAGAAAATTGTGTTATATTTTAAATAATATTAATAATACAATATGTTATAGAGATTTCTTAACTTGCAGTTAAAGTTATGCAATTCAAACACTAGAATTTTGAGCCTGCTAAAACGGCGCTCACATCTCGTATTCCTCATTGATTTGGCACTATTATAATAAATGCAACACTACCTTTTGTCTTTATTTAGGTAAGAGAGTGATAGGCTATTTTATATCTTCGGACATTTCTGTATATTTTGCTACTGTCTTTCTCAACTATCTAAAACTCATCTATAATTTCTCAAACCGTACGATACTGGAAATACCTCTAGATCAAAACTAATTTCTTATACCATGTTACAATTGATAAAGAAATATATAAATAACTCAACGTTACCAACGCTGCAGTATTCATTAAACATACTCGTGACATTATGAAATATGACGTTCGACCTTTACATTAATATATTCTACTAGCAACACGCCCCGGCTTCGCACGGATGCAATGTAGACATACACAAAATATATATGCCTATGTTACTCGCTGATAATGTAGTTTTCTATTGATGAAAGAATTTTTAAAATTGGTCCAGTTGTTTTTGAGTTTATTCGTTACAAATGTACGAAAATAAAAATCTTCCCTCTTTATAATATTAGTGTAGATTTCCGTCTGAGATTTGGAGGAAACGTTCTTCCTTTATGCTGTAAAAATAAGAAAATTAAGCTTAAATTCTACTACAATGTTCATGTATTAACAGGAATTACAAACAGCATAAAGAAATAATATTATTCATGTAGTATAATAGGGAGTGCCCCTGTAAAAAAATATGACTGTGTACTATAATAATATGGAAAGCTTTAATAAAATGGAAATACAAATACATTAATATTGAGCTTTTCCAAAAGTTTAAACAAACTTTATAAATAGTTAACATACAGTGGAAACAAGCTCTAAGCTTTATTAATATTTGATCTTATGATATCAACTTGATGCGCTATGGGTTAGTCCCAATGGAATCTCAGCTTAATAATTTTCTTTGAATCATTTTTAATATTAAAGTGACATCTTTGCCTTCTCTATATTCACAAAGACATTTTTTCAGGACATAATAAAGAGACTATGACATGTATACTTACTCGAATTTTATAGTAAGTTAACGTAACATAGAGTCCCAAAATTACAGTATACATTTTATATTGAGATACGACCATTTTAATTCAATTTATTGTTTAGTAATGTAGTGGTTTACACCATGATATCAACATCACTCATATGCTCGTATATTGTGTACAAGTAACATACCCCGGCTTCGCACTCGCTGATAATGTAGTTTTCTATTGGTGAAAAAATTTTAAAATCGGTTTTTGAGATAAATCGTAACAAACAAATCTTTCCTCTTTATAATATACGTATTAGTATAGATTGAACACATCTATATATATAAAAATGAATTGCTGTTCGTTAGTCTCACCAAAACTCGAGAACGGCTGAACGGATTTATCTTAGTCTTGAAATGTTCGTGGAGGTCTAGGGAAGGTTTAAAAGGCGAGAAAAAATCGAATAATTTCCGGGAAACCCCTAAAAACAGCCCTTTTCTATTTCCCATATAAACGTTTTCTAGAGTCAATTTAATTATATAATTTCGAAGCCAAAATTGTGGCAGAACAACGTCTGCGGGGTCCACTAGTTTTAATATAAATACTAGCAATCGCCCCCGCAACCCCCCTTGTGGGTTGAATTTCGTAAAATCCGTTCTTAGCTGACCTCTACTCGGCGAAAGGAATATTCCTACCATATTTCAAGTCGCTACGCCTTATGGTTCCAGAGATATCGTGATGAGTGACTATATAGGTGGAAATCTCTTTTATATATATAAGATAATAAGATAAGATATATTCTTAATATAATAATACTTATATGACCGGGATATGTGTATATACATATACCGGTGTAGGTATATATATAAAATATATATTTCTATAATGTACAACTTGTTAATTCAATTAAGGGGTCGTAAATACCTTTTTTGTGTCGAAAATCACATAATCTTATATTACTAAAAACTAAGTAGACCTTTGGTTTTCAAAATACCTTACAATGCATTAAGAATGACTGATGATAAAAATTTAATATTGTAAAAAATAATGCAAACAATTCGCCGCTTTATTTTACATTAAAATTATGTCATAAGTTATCATTTTTTATGTTAGATATCGACAGGCGAGCATGAGGTTCACTTGATGGTAGGTGATACCTCAGCCACAGAACATCAGTCAATGATGCGCTGTCGATTTTATTCGAGCATTCGGTAATCCATAGACTGAAACCGAAACGCGCAAAATGCACTTCACGGATTCGAACCCACGACCTATTGCATGCGTGGTGCATTGCATGTGTTCTACCGAACGCGCCAACGAGCCCGTCGAAACACTAAAAAATATGGAATGTATATATCACGCCAAACATCTAGTACGCTCTGAAGTTATTGCACGCAGGGTTACAGTCAGGTACATAATATTTAAGTCCATTTAATATTGTTTTTATCGCGTAAAACTTAATTAATGATGAAACATTCATTTCTCACTCATAAACTATGTACAAATAATAAATAACACTTATATTTTGCTACTGCGTCGCGACTCGTGCCATATTCAGAGCGTACTAGAAGTTTGGCGCGATGTGTACATAAATTTATAAACAAAACTTAAAAAATCGATCATACATCCATAAACATTTATCCTTTTAACCTTAAATTAACAATATGTCATGTTATCAAGATAAAAATTATTTATTTTGATATTATGGACAAATAATACCTTTTTGGCTAGTTATACAAAAAGCTAGAGCAATAATAAAAAATGCGAATCGTATTTCAGGAACTTAGCGACGAAATCAAAGAAATAATAGAGCATATTCACAACGAATGCGTCACTCAGACCGGAGTGGCTGAGGGTGAGTTGAAAAAAGAAATAGCTATTTATTTCATCTTATCTTTGTTCTTTTTACTTTTGACGCAAACACTGTTGTATCCGCGGCTTAACTTCATCCACAGTCCTGAAAAAAGTATAGACGACAAGTGTTTATAAATTGTAAATAATATCATGTAGGTATGACATTCAGTACTTATTTCTAGATTTAGTTTACTTATTAATATCCGATTTATATATACTACAAGCGTTCCGCCCCGGCTTCGCACGGGTGCAATGTAGATGTACTACACAAAAAAATAGCCTATTTTGAGAGATTTTTTTAAAATCGGTCTAGTAGTTTTTGAGTTAAATTGTAACAAACAAACAAATTTCTCTTTATAGTTTTAATATTCATATTATTGTTGCTATTATAGTTGTTTTTTTCATATACCGATTTTTGGCCCAAATATACAGATTTTTCGATACTTTGCAACCATACAGATTGCATTTGACATGGAGACCACTGATCTTAACTCATTAAGTAACTACTTTTGACCCCAGTAACTTACTGAGGCAGTGTTTTCTTTATAATATTCCTTTATTAATTGTAATATAATTCATGCCTAATACATAAAAGGGAAAAAATAGAAACGATTACCTAAAAGTAATGAACAGTTTCCTCACAATGTGAAAAATATGACACATTTGTGTACCTACATACATTAAAGAGTCTTTATTCTTACTTGCCCCTAGAGGATATAGCGAATTGTGAAAACGGCATATTTAAGGAGGACAACAAATTGAAGTGCTATATGTTTTGTCTGTTGGAAGAGGGAAGTCTTGTGAGTTATTTTTCTTTTGTTTACTTAAGTTCTACCTACATAGATATAAGGACTAATATTATTTTATTTTATCACGAGGATGGTAACAGAGAAACAATGCTTTTTTTATGTTAGATATCGACATACGAGCATGAGGTTCACTTGATTGTAGGTGATACCCCAGCCACAGAACATCAGTCAATGATGCGCTGTCGACCTACTTTTTACTTCGAGCATACGGAAATCCATAGGCTGAAACCGAAACGCGCAATACGCACTTCACGGTTTTTCCGTTTATGAACTGTGGATCGGTACCCGATCGGAATTTCGGTATTCCTCCCACACGTTCAATGCCCACCATGTTACCCGACGTGGTTACAGAAAATTATAAACATGTCATCCCGGTGGGATTCGAACCCACGATTCATCGATGCGCACGGCAAGTGTTCTACCGAACGCGCCAACGAGCCCTTCAAAAATGTATTTTATTATCACACACTGATATATCTTTTACCGTCTCTCAACACTTTTAATTTATTATTTTATACATCCTGCGACGTGTTTCGAGTGCTTTACAGCAAGCGTGGACACAGGCGGACTGAATGATACCAACTGTTTGACTGGATTTTTTTTACAGAGCAGTCTGGTTATCTGATGGTAAGTAATCACCACCGCCCATTGACATCCGTGACTTAAACGTCTTAGATGAGTTGTCGAGCTTTCAAAAATTTATTATGTTTCTTAAAACTAATAAGTTTCAATACTAACGCCTTCTACTTTGTAATTTTCTATATTATGGCAATAATGACTAACATACTTATTTTTAAGAATAAGAATAAGAATAGATTTATTAAGCACAAAACAAACAAACAATGAGAAGAAATAAAAATATAAAATCAGTAAAACATAAAAAAGAAAAATTTGTTTGCCAGCTACCTAAATGGTGAGGTTACTCAGCTTGTGCTATGTCAATATTATTGGCATAGCGCTGGTTTTCAGAACCTCACCAATGTTGAGGCATCAGCCAAAAATGACAAAAGCTACAGTAAAACTTAACCTATTTCCTATGACATAACAATTATTAAAAACTTTAGATAAAAAATAAAAATAAAGAAAAAACATAATTTGCCCAAATTTTTTTTATTTTTTTAATTATGGTTTCATTTTTTGATTATTGGACCTCAGTTATTTCCAAAAACCATTTAACTTTCATCGTGTAGCTTATGAGTTCAGAGCGAAAATGCAGCATGCACGCTTTGATCATTAGTTGCTACTTACGATCAAACTGCTTATTCCAAAGTGGATTCGGGAATTATATTGATAAAGTTCAATCTAAACCACCGATTCATTTTAACAGGTGGATGACGATGGAAACGTTGATTATGATATGATGATAAGTCTGATACCTGAAGAATACACTGAAAGGGTCACTAAAATGATATCTGCGTGCACACATTTAGGTAAGTTATTATTTTATAACTGAGAAGGAAGCTACTTTAAATATAGAACAATAGACACAATAATGATACTATGGGTTATTTCCAGCAATTTCACCTCACTAAATACTATTTTTAAGTGAAAATATAAGAATAACCAAATAATATTATTTTTATTTTTAGATACTAATGATAAGAATACGTGTCAAAGAGCATTTGATGTCCATCAATGTTTATATAAGAACGATCCAGATGTAAGTTTTATATATTAAAACTCTTTTAGGTACAATTTGCCTGAAAAAGTAGCAGTCAAATATAGAGAGAGTCACTAAATATTAAGTTATTAAAGATGTGAAATATGAAAGTGGCTGGGTATAGGGGAATAGGGAGGCCAAAATAGACATGGATTGACTGTGTGAAGAATGATATGTGTTTGAAAGGTGTGACTGATGATTTTTTTTTTTATGTCAGATATCGACAGACGAGCATGAGGTTCACTTGATGGTAGGTGATACCTCAGCCACAGAACATCAGTCAATGATGCGCTGTCGACCTAATTTTTACTTCAAGCATTCGGAAATCCATAGACTAAAACCGAAACGGGCAATATGCACTTCACGGCTTTTCCATCTATGAACGGTGGTTCGTTACCTGGTCGGAATTTAGATATTCCTCCCACCCGATCAATGCCCGAAGTTACCAGACGTGTCGAAAACATGCTTATAGAAAATTATAAGTATGTGCTCCCGGTGGGATTCGAACCCACGACCCATCGATGCGCACGGTAGGTGTTCTACCGAACGCGCTAACGAGCCCGTCATGGTGAGTGAAAAGAGAGAATAGAAAAAGAGAACATACTGCGCCGACCCCAAATAAAAAAAGGGAACCAGGCAGGAAGAAGAAGACTAAGTATTAAGGAAGTACGTAAATGTGATAGGTAATTAATATTCAGATATCAGATACAAGCATTTTTCTCATTTAATTGTAGATAATACCTCAGTGACATTAGATTAATAATATGCTACAGTTGTGACATTTTATTTTTATTAAAATATTTTTCTAATGCATTTTTGTATGTTTTCAGTTTTATTTCCTATTTTAAAAAGTAATAATGTACAATAAGGGCTGCTGCTGAAGAAAGGGAGAAGCACTTTATATGAAAGCAATAAATTGTAAAATGTTAAAAACATTCAGTGTTTCTTTTTCCATGCTATATACCAACTTTATATTATGTTGATAATATATTGCATTTATATGAGAGGTAAAAGAAGTGCCCTTGTCCGTTAGTGAGGCATAAGGCAGGCAGATTTATGTGTGTTATTGACTTTTTTACATACAGTTTTCTGTACCATTGCTTATCTCATGTTTTCCGGATTGAAACTCCATATAATTGATGTTTGACGCAAATAATGTATATCTGAGCCACAGAGGAGGCCATAAAAGAGACAAGTGATATGAAAAAATATCCAAACTTTAAAGGGCAAAATTTCAATTAAGTATACTTCAACATAAACAAGAAAACAAAGAAATATCTCGCAGTTGATATCTATCCTTTAATATTAAGTAAATCAGATCTATCCTACTAATCCTACTATACTACTAATATTATAAATGCGAAAGTTTGTGAGGATGGATGTTTGTTACTCTTTAACGCAAAAACTACCGAACGGATTTTAATGAAACTTTACAGTAATATAGCTTAGAATATTACATCAGAATAACACATATGCTAAAATTTATAAAGATTTTGTATATTACGATAGAAATCAAGTAAGACGGAAAAATTCCTGCCCTCTGAGAGCTATCTTGCCGTTGGAGTTATACAAAGATAATGTATGGTGGGATTATTTGTTTTAAATATTTCTCACACATACATCTCCGCGACAACATATATCTACCTTTTATGTGGAACCCATAGGTATATTCCAAATTATGAGCCATTAATACATTTAAATTACTTTTTTTAACAATGCACATTTTAGAGGATTTAGCTAATTCTTATTAAAATTAATACATTTGTCGCTTTCAGTATTTAATGTAGATGAACTTTGTCTTTTACACTTAGTAATTCGGACAAATAGTTTAAAAAATATCACGATAAGATTGAATGAGTGGAGCGCCATTAAGCGGAGATTGATGAAAAAATAGCTCGGTTAAAAAATTAGCTACCCGAAGTACTAATTCCACGCAGACGAAGTCGCGGGCAGAAGCTAGTTTCACATAATTATGTCAAACTGAGAGTAAATATTGAAGATAAAGAAGGGACTCTTGTCAACCATTGTTTCAGTCTCCACATAATTTCTTACACATTTTCTGCCTTGCACAACCGCTAAATGGAAACCCTATGTGGTTTGAACGAGCTGATGACTTGAGAACCTACATGAAACGAACCTATTCTTTCCTGTAAGGTCGGCAACATACCTGCATTTTAAAAGATTTCGCGCCAGGTAACACACAGGTAACAGAGACCATATAAATACCACAGTTCATAGATGGAGAAAGTAGTAGATCAACGTCGCAACATTGACTGATGTTTTGTTTTGTTTTGTTGACCATCAAGTGAACCTGATTTTTGTCTGTCAATATCTAACAACTGAACAAAAAACTACTGCACTGTCCAAACTAGGTATGATATTGTTTGTGCTATTAAAAAACAAATTGTTCAACCACCAATCTACTTAATTAAAAATAAATATAAAAACGCCGGATTTCGAAAAACAATTCACATTTAACGAGTATTCGCGCATTTTGTAAATCCACTGGAACTATTTTAGCATTTGTTATAGGTCCCTAATAGCTATGGTCAAAAATTAAAATGTAAAAACCAATTCCCTTAATTTCTTATATATTTTTGACGCTTTATAAATTGCACGTTTTATCGTAAAATCTCATGAAATGAAATGTATTTTAATAAAATTTTAGATTAGCAATTAGCATCTAATTTAACAGATTTATTTTGAATGCTACATATAGTTTTAGAACAGATTATAATAGCTCTTAAATTTAATGATACAATCCTTTACCTACTTGATTATTAAAGATTGCTAAAATAATGTCTACTTACTTAAAATTGTCTGTTTGATTGGTTTAGCAGCTATGTGAATGTAAAATTAAAACTATGTATAAAGAACATCTATAAAAAGTTTGCGACAGCAATCATTTTAAAGCCTAGAGTAGCTATTGTTACTTACTTCTATTTTACCCACTGTAAAATTAAACCCGCAAATCTAACGAAAGAAAGGAATAACTTAAAAAGTAAAAACAGTAATGGAATTGCCTTAATAGACTGACTTTAGTCCCATACATACTACAAGTGGAATTAAGTAAAATCTTTCAAAATACGATATTGCTACTTCCTGCTAAGGAGTATACCTACTTGTAAATAACGATGTAATTTGGCTTTTGCCGCGGGCTTCGCGCTCGGATATTTTTTATGAAATACTTACTTTTCAAGTTTATTCAGATTTTGAAAGAAGTATTATACTAAGGAATTAATTTGCTTCACGAAAAATAATTTCGGCTAAGAAATATAAATGAGTTTGAATCTTGTAAAATGTGTAATTGTAATCTTTAGTGAAATGAAATTCAAAGGAACTCCTTCGTTTAGAAGCAATTTCAAAGCTCGGTTCTTTTTATGTTATTCATTTGAGAGCATACCTCTATGACCCAAGATATTAAACACTTGTAACGGTAAATATTAAATTTTTTGAGAATGATATAAATTAAATAAGATAGCAATAAACGAACCTAAGTGTATTATACGATTTGATTAAATAATATGTAACTGATTCGCTTAAAATAATGTTCATTTTGCTAACTTCATGCTTATTTGAATTCTATGCCACAACAATAACAATAATATGCATTGAAGTGAACGAGAAGTAAACTTAAAGATCCAAATTACAATGAAAGCGCACGTTATTTAACAGTAAAACGACATTCAAAAGACGGAAAAACCGAGGGTCGGAACATCTGCACATAAAGAGGCAATTTGGAGATTGCCGGGGGCGAGCAACAGCCACAGAATTGTCCTCAAATGTATTCAAAATTAAAAAAAAAATGTTCAGAATTTCATTGTGACAAAATAAACATCAATGGTGAGGTACGGTAGAGAGACGATAAGCTATGAGTTGACGGGCCTCGCTGGCGCACTATTGCTACCTGCTGGCTGTTAAAGAATAAAGTCTACGATAAATAAAACGAACAGGACGAGCTCATTTGTTTAAATATACAATGCTTGTGCGATTTCTATACATAAATAGCTTTAATAGGACACTCATAGAATATTTCATATTAGCTCAGGTAGTATTGAGGGTGTGATAATATCACTGTAATGAGAATATGTAACAATAGGAATGGTGGAATGTTAATTAAAGCGTTTAATGGATTAAGCGTGATTTATTTTATTTTTAATTCCGGCGTTTCGAGCGGTTTATTTCTACGTATCTGATTTTTATTTTGATGGTTTTGTTGTTTCATTATATGTCACTTCCTTAATTTTGCATTTTGATCTTTCATTGCTTGCCTGTAAGAATCACTGCTTAGTGATAAAGCCGCCATTTTCACGCTACATTATTTTGTTCTGTATCTATAATGTATTATGAAATAAAGAGTAAATAACTAAATAAATGCCGTAAGTGTAGCAACATCGAAATTCCAATTTAGACATCATTCACTATAATATTTCTACAAAGCAGTCACGGAACAATAACAAAATAAAAAATATCAGTTAAAAGTATTTTAATTTTAATTTAAGAGCGGACGTGGACCTATAATCAAAACATCGCTATGGTTTCTAATGAAGAAGATTTCCTAAATAAGCAATAAATTATGTGCTGTAATGACAAAATTGGAGGAGTCTGTTGGCTCCTACGTGGACTGCAAGTGCGAGTTGCGACGCTAGTAAAGGCTGCGGACGTCGCAATTTGGCGTCGCGCCGCAGTAATGACGGCTGGACGTTGCGGTCGCGTACGTGCGCCAGCTAAACCAATCCCACTATTCGCCTTCGTTAGCGTTATCATTTTATGAATACCCCTTTCCTTTTGCGTATCTTAATTAATTTTGGACGTTTAATAGGAATGTTTAACTACATACGGACGCAGTTAACAACCAATACTGTTGCTATTCTGAGAATATTGAGTTTGAAGTTTTAATTAGGTTTTATTGAATTTCTTTTAAAAAGTAACAGAAATAATAGTTTTTTTTTTGTAATTATTATTATTACACTAAATGTACCTATATCGTTTTTATTGGTAGCAATCAAAGTACTAGAATTTGATAAATAATAATCTAAACATTTTAGTGTTTCGTGCCCACTAGTTTTTTCAATATTTTTGCAATTAAAACGATTTAAATGATATATATATCTTTTGAAATATGTACTCCAACTCATAGGGAGGCGATTGTTAACAAAATTTATATTTTTATCATTTTGTGGGTTGACACTGTATTGCTTAACAGCGTCCATACAACGTTATCTACTGTGGTTAATATTGCCAAGTTCAAGTTGAGGCCACTTCATTCCATGATTTATTCTATAATGATTACGATTACCGATAGCGTTAGAATATTGATGAAACTACACGTATGCTTTAACGTGTTTGTAAAATAGTACTTATAAAAAAAAATCAATGTGTTTGTCCTCAATGAAAAAACCAAATAACCAAAAGTCCCAACTCTGATTATGATGAAATTTTAGTGAGTTGTTCTACATACGCCCGCGAAGATTCTTGGCCCAAAAAATAACATATTTTTTAATTTACGTGTCATAGAAAAGCATAGCGGGTACAAATAGTGTTATATAAATAAAGATTAATAATTAATTTAAACCAATTAAGAGACCGCTCTAACTGAGCAGCGTGAATTTGTTGATTACATTCTGTCGGATACAACTGCATCAAGCCAATTATGACATTTCTGTAATCTATTCAGTAACGTGGAACAATTTATTGGTGTAGAGCACGTTCATGAAACAAGCCAATTATCCAAATAAATTGAGTTAGCCCCCTTGCGTCGACAGCGACGAGCCGTCACCCGCGTCATAGTTCTCTTCAAAGGAAGCGTGTTATGCTACTTTGGAAAGGTGTTTGTTTTGCAGGCGCGCCGCAAAATGAATATTGATGACTTCATAGGGACCGGAGATGATTTGCTGAAAAATTAGCTTCTTTTCATCGTTTTATTGCACGGCCCGAGCCAACGTGATGAAGACTAATATAGGCTTTAATTTTAACAAAAGATTGCTTTATGATGATAAGCGATTGTCTGTATTCAAATTTTCTTTATTAATATTTGCCTGTTACAAATGTTGTTGTTTTGCGTTTATATGAATAACTTTATTTAACAATGTTAAGGAAAGAAAAAAATTGTATATTCATACTACGTAATGTTAGTTTAGTTGATGTTAGCTCGTTCGAGTTTCTTTTTGGATACAATTTTTTTTTATTTTATTTTTGAAAACTAAAGTCAACTGCAGTGTTAATTATTTATTTAGACAATATAAACTACATTGTTATTTTAAGTACCAATTCAATGAATATAAAAAATATTCGTAATCACTTAAAATTAGTATTTGGGATATAAAATAAAAGTATTATGATATATACGTTTTTCCGATTATGAAGGCCTATTTACACGATGCCTTTGCCCCAAGAGCAATAATTGAATGCAATAATTGACAAAATTATATTACAATGAGGATTGTAAGCAACTGTTTACATTTGGATATTATGTGCTGTTTACACCAAGAAAATTATTGAAACAAAAATTGTATAAGAAATGTTATGTGTTGTTACTATGTAAGGTCGTTAATTATTATTACTTCAATTAATTTGTATGCAACTGGTAAACTCGCTTGGTGTAAATGGACCTTAACTCTAATTTTTAATTGGATTACCTATCCTGACGTTTCGAGCGCTTTACAGTTAGTGATGGTAAAGTGTGTAATCTGGTAATTAAAAAAATAAAACATTTCATACAAATTTCTATACTAAAACACAATCTCTGAAGAGATTTTTATTTTCAAGTGTTCTTCAGTACTTATAAACACAATTAACTTGGATCACATTTTTTTTCACCACTTACATACGTAGTTTTGACCTCTAGATTCTATAGCGAATACTTATTCAAAAATTAGTTGCGTCCGAAGATACAAGAGCTATAATTTAAAATCATATTAGGAATTCTAATGTGTTATGTTTTTAGGGAGGGTAACATCATGGACGTGTGTCATCTTGGCAGTGAATCTGACCGGAAGACACAATTTATATGCAAATTGAACACAAGATACAAGGCAGTGATACGCGCGCCGGGTGCCTGCCTCGGCGTAGAGAGGCTACAAGACACCCGGATTGTATTACCACTTCTGAAATGACTTTCACGCTTAGAATACTATATTTCCGCCATTATTCATTCTGATTAATATAGTTATGATTCGTGTAATGAATGATTATACGAGGAGAGAATTCAATTTAGGTATAACCTTATGAATAATCCATAATGCTTAGATTATACACTCTTATGTCTTACCTAGGTTAAATATTTTGTAACATGACATTACAATATTTGAGTAAAGACATACAGCATATATATATACAACATACAAGTATTTGTGTTATTTTAATCACAATTTACTAGATACGATAGTGCAATTTTATGTAGTCCTACGTTAGGGCGAGTCGAAAATTTTTGTATAAAAATAATATTTTAACTGACGCTAACTGGCGTTTCAGACTTCGTACTGATGAGTAGAGATCTATACCCACATCTTTAGGATTAATTCGATATTTAATAAAATCCATATCATATATATCGTTGCTTTGGTTGTTAAACTCTCAGGTTATACCATTATTTGATTTAAATTGTTTATAAACTGATTGAAATGTTCTACTGTTTCTTAATTTAAAAAAGAATGAAAGTATAACAACGACAAGCGATCCTCATATTTGAGTCATGAGCCTGTCATGATTTAGGCACCTCATGTTTTAAACTCTTTACATCGACCTGGTCTGCAGACGATCTGCAAATGAACTAATCACTAGTATCACTAGTTCACTTTCCCGGTACACTGTATTGTAACAATTTTCTTATTCACCTTTCTTTTTAGGTTCTTTCTCTTGCCTTCCTGCCTCAACTAAATGGTTTTGTTACCATCATAAGAAGTAATTGGAGAGAATATGCTACTACAATTATTCTAGTATCTCGATAGCATTTTCGCATAAAATACTTGCAATCTAAAACACCAATATCATAGTTAAATAAAGTCAATTCTTTATCTCAGTTCACACTGAATATAAAAAATATGTTGTATGTAAACATTTTTTCTTTCGAGCTCATTATAACGTAGTAAACCACGGTCTGTTTATTTAAATTTTTCTTTGCTCTGGCAACCTGAAGCGGAAGCTGTACATACGCCTAAGCGGTGCCTTGCGGCATCTCGTAAATTGCCCGCTTCTTATTAAACCATTTCATTTGCTTTGTTGTTATTCAAACATTCCTTGTAAATAAATATTATGAACCAAGATGATTCCTCATTTTATGCATAAGACTTTTAAGTAGGTCACTGAGCTAGTAAGTTTTGAGGTCAGTAACACAAAGAAATCTTTCTTGCCTAAGACATAGGGATAGTTACAGTGATTGCATCTTCATTCTGAGGTCACTCTCGCTAAATGATTCTATAAGGATTATTTTAGAAATGGATGCGGTATATTAATAATAAACTGGAATGGGATTTAACAAATGAGTAAACGTTGGAATATTTGCTCATGTTTAGTATCTATGCTTCAGCTTCATACACATACGTATATATTTTTTATAAATCTCCATTACGGATTGAAAATTTTTTCAGGTGTATAAATGTATTTTAGTTACCATACTAATTTATACACAAAAAAAATACTTGTTTTCAAACGAATATGTTATTAATATACATATAATTAAAAAAATATTATATTAGAGTAATTTTTGATTCCAAAGATAATATATAAAGAAACTGAAACACGCTATATACGCGTCGCAGCTTTTCTAACCAACAAGGGAGGTTTCTAAGTTTTCAGTAACTTATCGTGGTAACTAAGGTAAAAATTGTGAACTTTTCAACATGTATCTATTTTTAGTTTTATATAATATCTAAATGATGGGGACAGTAATATACTTAGGTACAGTTGTATTTACAATACTGATAAGCGTTTGAGTATTCAGGAGAGGAAGCAAATGTATTTAAAATACATACAAGAGCCGATGGGAATCGAGTAATTAGCTACTCAAATTACTGCTCCAAATCTCCCAAAGAATATCTGAATGTGTTTCTTCGTACACAGCAACTAATTGAAATTTTCAACATTTGCCGTATCCATTGATATCGAAGCGAGTCGTTTTGTTTTTAGTGCAATGGCGACCGCTGGCTAAGCCAATTAGTGTCCACTTGGGTAAACACCGGCTCGTTAGCGGACTTGTGTATTTTATTCAATTCAATTTGCTAACTCCACCACCACTTATTATTGACAGTATCTACTTTTCTTTACTTACTTTTAATTAAGTTAGCTTGAAGAAGATACTCATGATTAGTCGATGGTCGCTTCCTCTAATTCTGGGGTAGCTTACTCACTCAACTTTATTCCACCTCACAGCATATCAGACTTACGGCAGTGTTTTAAATTTAGTAATTTAAACCTTATTTTATATATATACAATTAATTAGTAAAGTAATATAGCAAGGAATAGAATAGAGTGGAAATCATTAGAGACCTTTATCGAAAGACAAGCTATATCGCCGGTTGCCGATATATAATTTTTTTTTATGTTAGACGACAGACGACCGTGAGTTTCACTTGATGGTAGGTGATACCTCAGCCAAAAACATCAATCATACTTTTTACTTCGAGCATTCGGAAATTCATAGACTGAAACCGAAACGCGCAATATGGACTTCACGGTTTTTCCATATATGAACGGTGGTTCGTTACCCGGTCGGAATTTCGATGTTCCTCCCACCCGATCAATGACCGAAGTTACCAGACGTGGGGAAAAAATGCTTGCAGAAAATTATAAACATGTCGCCCCGGTGGGATTCAAGCCCACGATGCGCACGGCAGGTGTTCTATCGAACGCGCCAACGAGCCCGTCAGATTAATTGATACAGACAGAATTGGAAAATATTTGACTTAATTATGCACTTAGCATGCGTTCTATATAATATCTAATATATAAAATTCTCGTGTCACAGTTTTCGTTGCCATACTCCTCCGAAACGGCTTGACCGATTTTGATGAAATTTTTTGTGCTTATCCGGTATCTATGAGAATCGGCCAACATCTATTTTTCATCCCCCTAAATGTTAGGGGTAGTCCACCCCTAAATTTTTTTTTTAATTTTTGGACGAAATTTTTTGTTTTTATTTTTTTATAATGTGGCATTAAACACAATACATACAACCCTAAATTGTTACTTTTTTATCACCAACCCCTGCTTTTTAGAAATTATTTACATGGCAAAACAACGATTGCCGGGTCAGCTAGTAACAAAATAAAAATACAATATTAAAATATATGTATGTTTGATGGAAGCAAAACAAAGTAACCCGTTATTTTTTTGAATAGAGATATTTTGTGTAATATAAGTATAGAATACTAAAGTCCGTTTTTATTATGAGAAAACATTATAATTTTTCGACGCAAGTGAAACCGCATACAAAAGCTAGAAATATATAAGTTCATAGAAAATGCCATAAAAATATATATTTGATATGTTTGATTCTAATAAGAGTTCAATACAATATGACAAGGAGACAAGTAATTGAACATCTGTTCGTTCAACCGAACCAAAGGATTCCATGACTGTTCCGCACCCGCAATAATCTTGTTCGTGACTTGCACGTGAAATGCGTGCTTTTATTACTTTCCTGAATGTGTTACGTTTGTACTCCCTACTATACTTAGGTATTTTGATGGAGTGTTTCTTGTTTTAAATAACTTATATGTTGTCTTTTAACTGTTTAGTTGCAGGCAACCTAAGCATAATATAACCTAACATAAAATATATATATGATATAATATAATACAAACACTTTAACGTATTTGGTGTTTATATTTTGTATCGTAATCAATTAAATGCTTGGCAGCTTGCACAAGCAACTACATTATGTTTGGCTTTTGGAATATCACAGAGTTATATTTCACCTATTTCTACCGAATTATTTCTATAAATTTTGATTGTGGTAATACCAGCTTATCTAATTGACTGGCGCAAAGACTTATATCGAAATTGAGAAAATCTCAAAAAAAAAATGCACCAATTGTAAAACTATAACATATTATGGAGGCATATAAAGTTTTTTGAAAATTCATAATAAATAACCAAGTATTGAATCGAATTACATCGATCTTACTTATCATAAGCATAACTTTAAACTGCTCTCCTGTAAAGTATGTGTTTTGCAATTTCGACATATTATGTCTAACATATCGTTAAATATAATAAAAAGTTCGCGCATTTTAATAAGTTGTTAGTTTTTTGAATACATAAATGTACTGTATTTTTAATGTTTGAATGTCGCATATTAAACTATTCGGATATACCTACCTATGCTATTTTGACTATCAAACTATTTATTGAATTATATCTATGTATAACTAAAATAAAAGGTTAAACATTATTAACGATAACTTTATAAGTAACTGGCTTGCTTTATTCTCACTACAAAGAACGTAGCGTTCATTGAGTAGAAAATTATATGCATAATCACGGCTGACGTCACGGTCCGACATAGACCCTGAGGGGGAAATAATTAATGTTGCAGCCTTGGAAACTCTGAAATTTGAATCTTATATAACGCAAAATATTTTCCTAAAAGAGATTATCCTAATTTTATGAAACAATATTGTAGTAGAGGATTAATTTGGATCAGAGGCATGTGCTAGCCAAAGCCGTTTTAAAAACATGGCGCCTCCATAATGATTGCTTGATGAGAGTCAGTTCTGCATAACCCGCCTGCGTTGGCTACCCAGCAGCCCGCGGAAATTAGTTTACTTTCATTATTAATAGTATTAATACTTACGTAGTTTAAATGAAAAGCAAATGAATATATCAACATTAAAAATTCAGTTCGAATCGAAACAGTCTTCTAAAACTATTTAGAAAAGAAAAGGGTTTTCTAAAGAATATTTAAAAAGATGTATGTAATAAAAATAATACACGTTATCCTTAATATTTTCACAAAGTTCTTTAAAAAATGGTAAATCCCAATAATTCATTGCAGTTTAATGTTAAATTGATTTAAATGGCCAATTGTATATGAGTACGGCGTATAAAATGATAATTTATTGCACTGGTATAAAATGCTTGCCAAAAGCCAAAAACTCTGATTTTTAATGGAAGTTAGTCCTAATAATTTCGTCGACGTCCTTTTGTTTAAGAGAAGGGCATTTAAAAGGTTTCAAAAGTAATGATTAATTAGCCATAGGTTAAGTATGAGTTTTGTTTTGTTAACTCGACACCGTCTTTGTGTGTTAACGATCGAACGAAAATTAGAGAGTAACCTACGAAATACTTACAAGTTACTTGTTAGTTTTATCATAGGCACTGCAGAGGGGTGAGTCGAGGGCGTACTAACAAGTAAACTGTCCCGTAGTCGCGACGAATAATAATGTACGCGACGATGTCCGCAGCCAAACTACAAGCTATAATGATACTTAAAACTTAGACCGATGTCTTATATAATGCATCATACATTTTCACATTGGCTCGTTGTCGTGTTGGGTATATACCCTGCATCCCGGACATGTATATAATTTTCTGTAAACATGTTTCACCTCGCCAAGTCACTTCGGCTATTAAACAGGTGGGAGGAATTAGGAGGCTCAGTGGCCATGCGTTAAGCGCCGGAGGTCCTAGGTTAAAATACCAGGGAAACAAGAAAAGGGAAGATTAAAAGGCGATTTATCAATTCCGTAGAATCAGACAACTGTCACATTTCAGCCTGCCCGTGACCGTAAAAACCGGAATAAATAATACATATAATTAATTAATCTTATTATATTTTAACAGATGTAACGTAACCGGAGCTAAAGTCGAATTCAAGGACTATAGTATTCCGTAATAAATTAGGCTTATTTATATGTTTTATAGTATAGGGGGGCAAGCTGCAAGCATGAACACCCGCAATACCAGAAAACTTGCAGATGCGATGCCGCCTTAAGGTAGGAAATAGGAATTAGGAATAGTAAAGTGAGACGGCTCACGTCAACGCAGTCAGAACTATTATACTTACAAGAAATAGACAAACTTATTCCAGTTTACCTTAGATATATTTATACATGCAACAGTACGAGTTGAGCGGAGTTTTTTAAAAGTTTTCTTCTTTACTTATTTGAGGACGTTCGAAGCGAGCGTCGAACTCTCTAACTCGTGTTATTGAATTTAATGTACCCCGGCTTCCACCTAGTTCTATTCCGTGTCGATAAAATCACTTGGACTAGTTAGACATTGCTATTTGCGGTAACGTTTGCAGTCAGTTAATAGAATTCAACTGGAAAACCGAACAATGTGTGAACTATTAAGGTATGTTACCTAGTGGATTATATGTATATCGTAAATATAGTGAGCTAACTCAAAACTTTGGTAAAATTACTTTTCTTCATAGAACAGCTTAAAACAATTTCTAATCATTAACACAATATTTGCCTTACCGAACGGTAATGAAAACTGTCAAAAACCTCTTAGTTCGAAATTATAAAGGCGAAATATTAATAGTTGTCGAAAACTTCGATTATAATATTTTTAGCGTTTATCAAAAACATACTCACTCTTATTCTAAATATATAAAAGAGATTTCCACCTATATAGTCACTCATCACGATATCTCTGGAACCATAAGGCGTAGCGACTTGAAATATGGTAGGAATATTCCTTTCGCCGAGTAGAGGTCAGCAGCTAAGAACGGATTTTACGAAATTCAACCCACAAGGGGGTTGCGGGGGCAATTGCTAGTTCTAAATATAAATTTATAACAATTTTGTCAATATATGCGTATAGTTTTCCTTCAATAGGTACATGTCTTAAAAAAATATAATACCTAATAGGTTTCTCTATTAAATTTTTCATAATATACTACCGTACTGGATTGGTTTTTTTATTTAATAAAACATTTTATACTTTTTAAATGAATTTCCATTAAAAAAAGATGACTCAAATCATTACATATAATTTTATATTTCATGATAAGTACTAACGTATTGATAGAATAAATTAATCTGCCATATGTTCTTGTCCTTTCCATCAGAAGGTCGACATTAAAAAAAACTTAATTAAATAATAATAAAATTCTTTATTAACCATTTTTTTTTCGTGTATGACGTTAAATGTGGCTCTGACTTCTTAGCTAGGAGATCCTGTGTTAAAGAAGTCAGTCCTTCCTTATACAATGACAATATAAATATGTAGTTAATAAGATATTTTTATATTTAAGCAATTAAGAAAGAAAAGAAAAAAGAAAGTAATTTATTAATTTTAGGTCTTTGCCAGCCAGAGGAGAATAATTACTTAATTAGACGACTTAAAAATTTGAAACATTCGAAATATATACAGTGTATATATTTCGAATAATTATGCGTCTATATTATACACGCATCATAAATTCAATCCTTCGTACCTTGTATTGATATACATCCTTTAAACCAGTGATTCCCAAAGTGGTCTATATCGACCCCTAGGGGTCTATACAACCTGCAAGGGATGTCAGCGAAAAAAAAATTGGGGGTCCATGAAATGAAAATGGGGGTCCACAATAGTGGATCTCAACCCATACACTGATAGTACCTATTTACATACATCATACTATCTTATAATATCAAAACATATACATTATTTATAAAAGTACCTATGAAGAAAATAAATTATTATATATGTTTATAAAATTGTGTAAGTTGTAGGATGTTGGTATTCGCTTTGTGGTCGAAATACTTTTTGAACTTGTAAAAACCTGAGAGTCGCAGTCTCAGAGCTTCGCTACCTTGCACTGACTTGTTCAATTCGTCACTCTATAAATACATTACCTACACAACCCCTTACACAAAATTAACATGTGTTTTTTTTAACACTAAACTTCACTACAGTTAGAAATTTACAGGAAATCAATATCAGCCATCAGGTAAGTAGGGGGTCTACCCAACACGGAAAAAATGGCAAGGGGAATACAACACAAAAAAGTTTGGGGAACTCTGCTTTAAACAATAGGCGAGGGAAAAAAACGCTAGGAAAGTCACTGCGTTAATTTTCCTTTGGACATAAAACTAATCTTTCCTATGTTGTATGATCCTGTCAATGAAAATGTATAGAATAATTATTTAATTTGACATCTTAAAACGAGAAATTCATAACCCAAAGATACACTCATCATAAATCAAATCTTTCACATGTTTGTAGATTTGTATATTCCTTTTCATTAGAGGCGATGTAAACACCGCAAGGAAAGTCAATGTGTAAATTTTTCTTTGGATGTAGGTACCTGCCGCAAAAGGTTTCTTGTGCTAACATTTACATTTGTCGTCTCGCCGCATTCGTTTGCGCCGAGTGTTTGCGGGAACGCACTTTAATCACGGAGAACAGGTGGAAAGCGTAGCTGAACAATTTCCACGTTACAATTTCTGATCAAATCTCATTTCCCATGTAACATTTTTATAAATTAAAAATCAAGAGTTTTACGAAATCTTAAGTCACTCAGAATAAGAATATTGAGAAAGGATATTTACCAAGTCAAAAACGAATAAGTACAGAAATAACTAGTAATGCCAAAGGGCACTGAAGTGACTGTGAATACCTGCACGTATTCAATTTTCCCGACAATATTTCACCCTACCGACATGCTATGTTGCTTTTCGAGATCACACAAGAACATATAGAATGTGTTTGGTTAAGAATATTTAACCCGAAATATCGTTAGTCACGTTGTTAATATAAGTGGAAGGACACTTTTACGTATAATTTCCTATTATTAGCATGAAATTTTTGAATCTTATATATAATCATCTCTATAATAAGACTTGGTATCGTTGACTTTTTGACGATAAGTATTCACTACGCCTATCCCATCTAATATATAAAATTCTCGTGTCGCGGTGTTTGTGGTTAAACTACTCCGAAATGGCTTTCCCGATTCTCATGAAATTTTGTGTGCATATTGGTTAGGTCTGAGAATCGGACAACATCTTTTTTTCATCCCCCTAAGTGATGAGGGTTGTTCACCCTTAATTTTTTTTTTTAATTTTTGTACGAATTTTTTTGTTTTTTATGTTTTTATAATGTGGCATTAAAAATACATACAACCCTTGCTTTTTTTGTCAAGAAATCTAGACCCGTGCTAAGCCGGGGCGGGTCGCTAGTAATATATAAAATTATCAAAATCTTAACCGCAATGCTTAAAGTTATAGAAATTATAGCAAGACAAGATATAGATGATTATAACATTAGAACACTATTATAATTTCGTGTTTTTTTATTATATCATTTTCTATAGTTTTCTAGGCTACTTATAGGTTTATAGCGATACCAATAACCTAGGAAATATTTTGATACAACATACGTACATTTCAAACGTGTCAATCTTATTTTATTATTAATTAAGCTAAGGTGCAAATCATCTGATTTTGTTGCTTTACTTTGTCTATTATTAGATTTCTAACGTATGTTCATAGAGAAAGAGTCCATTTACTGAGGCCCAAGCATGAAAACATTTCGAAAAAGTATTCGTATCGTAAGAGACTCTAGATATTATACTTAAGTATCTTACGGCCGCAAGCATAGTCAAATTAAGTTATAGTTAAAGCTATTTTGTTTTTGTTCATAATTTAATTTAAGAAAAAGATATTTAAATAAAAATAAATAATACAGGCTTAAGATGAGTTAATGCAGTCGTATATATAAATTACAAACATTGATTTTTTTTTAATAATATTGTGGCGCAGTAATACTTAAGTACCTAGTAAATTGCTAATTATAATCATCAAATGGTCCACGTTCTCTTATCACTTAACCAACTTAGTGTTCCAAAGAAAAACAATACAAATCTCAACAATATCGATATTAGAATACACGACGTAGTGTCTGTATCAATATCCGGATTATATCGTATCAAATTTGTTTTGTAGGATCAGGATTTATGCAGCGTTCTCAATTTCCTGCGACGACAACGGTATATCCGGTGCGCTGGGTACTCCACCCTAGTCGCGCGAAACCTCCAAGCCGCCATACCGGCCCAGCGGAAAATGGAGCGCGAGCATTTGCATACCGACATCGGAGTCGAGTAGACCGGCAAATTGTTGTCGCATCTATGACTCGATCAATATGCCATATCTATCTATGCATGTTATCCTTGGACACTGTTTGCATATTACACATGGTTCAGTTATTTTGATTGTATGCAATCAGTTGTCCACCCAATTGCATAACAACCGATTTGTCGCTGTTCACTAAACTAGAAAATTCGTATCTTAGCTTGATCATTTATTAATAACTAATAGCCTATTATTATGTACAGTTATTTACTTAATTTGAAGTGTAATAATATAATTTTATTCTATTTCTAATGTAGCTAGTTTCTTGTGTCAATAAAGAATAATTCATTTTCATCAAGCTCTGTAAATAACGTGTCTGTCTCAAATAAGCATGCATCAAAGTTTTCTTAAGAAATGCTTTCAGTGCGGTTCGTTAAAGCATAGTTGAGTCTAGACTTTCGATTTGAATCTTCCTTGAGGGGTGTTAAAATCTCTTATGCCTTTTTATTACTTTACATTTATATACGTTTTATATAAAGCATCCTTAGTATCTACTACTTGTGACTTACACACATGAGATATCTATACATATAATAAAAGAGTAGGATCGAAATTACGCTTCACTAAATATTTTTACCAGAAATTTAGAGGGGTGATAAAAGAAGGGTAGCAGAATGCATAAATGCAATTTTTAAGATTCTTGTCTGTCTGTCTGTCTGTCCGTCTGTCTGTCTGTCTGTCTGTTTGTTCACGCTAATCTCCGAAGATACTGAACCGATTTTTGTGTAATTTGTACAAATATATTAATCAAAGTCCGGGGCAACATATAGGCTTTGTTTTATCGAAATCGGTTGACGGAAAAAAAAGTTATCATCATTTAAATATTATTTTAAAGCCACCATTTCAACAAATTGCAATGAAAACTGACTCGCGTTGAACTTTTTCGAATTGTCAGATGTCAATCACAGTTTGATATGTAAATGAAATAGTTTGATGATTTCGCAGTTTTCGATATGTATCCGTAGAATAGTGGATATGCAGTCCCATTGCGTATCTGAAGATGCGAGTTCGAACCTGGAGTTGAACTTTATGAAATATTTTTTTGTATTTATTTATTTATTTTTTACAAAAACTATATTATAACAATAGAAAAAGTATTATTGAAAAGTATTTCTAATGAGATCGTTTATTTTATCTTTTCATCAATCCTTTCTCTTAAACACGATTATTCGACATTGCTTTTATTGCTTCTGACTGCCGGGTAGGAATCCCGAGAAAAGGGAATTTTAAAAATATTCCGAAAATGAAAATGATCAATTAAATGAAATACATAAATATCGAGGTGGATACAGTATCTTCCCCACTAATAAAATTTAAAGTGAACCCCACGCGAACGAAGTCGCGGGCATCAGCTAGTTAATAAATAAATATATAAAAATAAACACACGAAAATCTTTGGTCATATAAACACGATTCAAGGCTTATTTATAAATGATCAAATGTACGCAGCTACAATACAGTTCAATTTAAATTATCATATCATAGCTTGATCGAACAGAATGTCTTATATCATTTGCTTCTAAGACAGTCAGAATTGAGGCAACCCTACATCTATTTGGAATCACAGGGTCGATTTCGGTTCGTTTAAGTTTGACATCCATAACGGGGTTATTTGTGCAGGCTCTGTAGTCTGTACATGTGGCACAATGACAGTGTTTGCAATGAAAATTTTCACTGGCAAAGTGCAATGCGGTGACATTACAGAACAGGAAAAATCTGTTCCGTGGGTGACATCAACCTGAAAAGCGTTTGAGGCTTACCTTATTATTGACCGCCTCTGTGGCTCAGTGGTAAGCCCAATGCGTTTATCACCAGAGATCCTGGGTTCGAATCCCAGGGAAACAAGATAATAAAAAATGTTTCGGTCGGGCAGGGCACAGAAGGCTGATCATATATTACCTGTAAAGATAAATGATCAGTGAAACAGACACAGAAATGGCCATATCGCACTAGAGGGCTCGCGAATTCACTTTATGTATTAGATTCAACTCGGTATCTTTTTTCGGGCTCGTTGGTGCGTTTGGTAGAACAACTACCTTGCGCTCCGATGGAATGAGTGGTCGAATCCCGCTTGTACGACATATTTATAAGTTTCTGTAAACATGTCTTCCCTTTTTTTTTTTTTTTTTTTTTTTTTTTTTTAAAGAGGGGAATGCATTTGCGCACTGGGTACCCCCCCGCGGGATGTTATGCGGGGGGAGTGTAGGACTCGAGCTCACCCGGTGAATCTCTCTGCTAGTCAGAAAGCCGGGCGAGTAATACCCACTAAACCTCTCTTGACCCTCAGGTCCGCCGTTATGAGGTTTCTGGGATCGCAGAGCATGCTGCCAAAAACCCCGACGGAATTTACTGTCGAGAGCGGAGATCGTGAGTGGGATCGAGAAGGTGCGCATAACGCCTCTTTCTCCTCCCACCACGTCTTTCCGCCCTCAGAGGATCAACAGCGATCCTCTCTCGCTCTCTTTCAGCATTCTCCTTCTGCAGCATAACACGCTCGCAGAAGGAGACCACTGCCTTCCACGCCTCTTCGCTATCAAGCATCTTGGTGACGACACTCAACAGCGAGAGGTTCACGCCGACTACCGACACCAGGTCGTGACGCTCCCTAGTCCACGCCGTGCACTCCGCAAGGGTATGCACGGCCGTGTCCTCAGGAGCCCCACAGTGGTGGCAAACGGGGGTCGGCTCTCGCCTGGCTACTTTGTACAGGTACTTCCCAAAGCACCCGTGTGCTGATAGTACCTGCACTAACCTAAAGGTAACGGCACCCTTCGCCCTGGTCACCCAGAGTCTCAAGACCGGACGTATGGCCTCCAAAGTGTGAGCTCCCGACTTTTCCTCACGAAGGTCCTCTTCCCACAGGCGAAACAGGGCATCCTTTGCACTCTGCATGGCCTGCCCTGCTACCTCCACCCAAGGACCTAATCTGCCCTCCTTGGAATCCACCTTTAAACGATAGAGGGCTGCCAGAATTTCAGCATCCCTCTCCCAAGGTGGAGTCCCGGCAATCACACAAGCCGCAGCGAAGGATACGGTCCGATAGCAGCGAGCTGCTCGGACCGCGATCACCCGCTGCGGCCTACGAATGAGCATACGATTAGTCCTTCCCATGGTGTCTGCCCAGACGGGGGACCCATATAGAGCCATACTGCGGATCACTCCGCAGTACAGCCTTCTCACCATTTCATTCGGGCCACCAAGGTTAGGTAGCAGGCGCCCTAAGGCTCCCGCCGCCTTTACCAGTTTTGTCCCGAGACTCTTGAAGTGAGCCTCGAAACTCCAGCGGCCATCCAGCAACAGACCCAAATACTTAATACTTGAAGCCAATGATACCCTTACCCCACAAATTGTTAGAGCAGCACCCAGTGGTGGTCCCCCTCTTGGACCGTGAAAAAGGAGGGCATCGGTCTTATCGAGGGAAACTTTTAAGCCTAGCGCTTCAATTCTATCCACGACCAGTGTCACACCTACAGTGGCAAGTGAGGCTACTTCCCCAAAGGTACCACCATGGGCCACGACGAGAGTGTCATCAGCATAACAGAAGGCACGCATCCTTGGTAGGAGCGTGCCTCTCAACACCCAGTCGTAACCCATGTTCCACAGGAGCGGCCCCAGGACCGATCCCTGTGGAACCCCGCATGACACTGGTCGTTGGACAATGTCTCCTAATGCAGTTGTGTATGCCACTTGACGCCCCTCCAGATAGTCCTCCACAAGCCGACGCAGATAGAATGGCACCTCGAAAAATCTGAGGGCTTCCCTAATCACGCTGAATGGAAGACTATTAAAGGCGTTAGTGATGTCAAGAGACACTGCCAGCGCTTTCCCCCCCTGCTCTACAACCTCGGACGTGTAACGTCTCAGTTCAGTGATGGCATCCACTGTTGAGCGGCCAGCCCTAAAACCAAATTGTGACTCGTCCAGGTCCGGCCCCACAGCCAAGAGATGTTGGTTAATGCGGGACGCCACGATCCACTCCAGAGTCTTACCAACCTCGTCCAGGAGGATGATTGGTCGGTAAGCCGATGGAGAATCAGGCGGGCGACCTTCCTTACGTATAAGGCACAAACGCCCCGCTTTCCATGTTCTTGGGAACCGTCCAGTATGCAAACACGAATTAAAGAGTCCCCTCAACTCCTCCTCAAGGTGCGAAAGCGCAATGGCCAGGACTCGGGCATGTACCCCATCTGGCCCTGGTGCCTTCTTTCTTGCCCTCAACCGGTCCAAGGAGGTTTCCATTTCGAGGTCAGTTACCTCAGGAACTTCTCCTTCATTTTCCTGTGTATCCTCGTCCGAAGTCATCCTTGGGGTGATCATGTTTGGAGCATTCGGGAAGAGGCCCGACACAACCCTATCCACGAGATCTGGCTCTAAAGTTTCCGTGAGAGGAGCCCCACCAATCCGCAACCTTTTGCGTGCTGAGCGGTAGGGGCGCCCCCACGGATCATTGTCCAGACCTTGCAGAATCTCCTCATAGGCCTTTGCTTTAGCCCCACTTATAGTTTCTTGGAGAGCCCTCTTGTGAGCATCGCATACCTCACGAAGACCCTCCGTAACCTCCACTGCATCGCCACTCCGCCGACGACTCCTTAGGTAGGCCCTCCTAGCGTTAAGACATACTATCCTTAGCTCACCAACCTCTTGTGTCCACCAATATACTGACCGCCGCGGAGGGGGCATCCTCCATCTTGGCATGCAGGAATCGCATACCTCCATCATCGCACTCTTGAAACGATTAGCCTTCTCATCTACATCTCCAGGTGGAACAGGAGACGCACACCACGCCTGGAGCAACGCTGCCTCTCCCGCTAGTTCACGGTCCAGGCGACTGATCACCCACCGTGGAAAGGTCCGACAGGTGGCTTGGGCTGGCTCTCGTATACTCAGGGACGTGGAGATCCCAATTCGGATATATCTGTGATCCGATAGGGTCTCAACGTCCTCGACCACGTGCCAATCATTGACCCGGTGCGCCACATCTGGAGAAGCCAAAGAGATATCCACTCTTGACTCCCCCTGTGGCCGCACACAAGTCGGTATTCTCCCTTGGTTAAGGAGGAGAAGCCCCACCTCTGTTGCCCACTCTTCCAGAACCTTACCTCTGGCGTTCGTTAGACGATCCCCCCAAGTTTGGGACCTGGCATTCAGATCACCCAACACAAGTACCGGCCGCGGTCGGGCCCGTTCCACTGCCACACCAACGCCATCGAGAAAGTTTTCAAACTCCCTCAACGGCCTATTGGGGGAGAAGTACACACCCGCCACAACCATGTCCCTCCATTGTACAACCATTAAGCCAGGCTCTCTCTCCCTCAGAGTTAGGGGCTCTCCCACCCGCGCGACGACCGCAACTAGGCTTTCCTGGTCACCCGCCCAGTGACTGTGTGGTGATACAAGATATGGCTCTGCTGCGACCGCCATATCTATCTTCCATTCCGCCATAGTCTGCAGAAATAGATCTTGAGCTCCAACACAGTGGTTGAGGTTCGCCTGGAGGATGCAGATGCCATACTTGTCCTTATTAGGAAGACATATCATCTGCATCCCCTGAGGCGGACCCTCCTGCGTTAGAGGGAGACTTCCACACGGCCGGGAGGATCCCTCCCGTTGCCGGAATTGGTTCTGCGACCGCTTCAGCTGCCTTCTTTCTGACTGGGGGGGCTTTGCACGCTTTGCCCCCCATCTTGTGTCCCGCCACTTTGCCTGCTGCAGCACAGGCAACACAGTGAACCTTGGCCCTACACGCGGAAGCGACATGCCCCGCTTCGCCGCATCGAAAGCAGAGATTGCAGCGCTCATGCTCAGACGTGCACGTCGCCCTTGTATGTCCCAGAGCCAGGCATCTGAAACACCGTAAAGGGCGCTCCTCCGTGACCTCAATACTAGGGGTACTGAGCCCGACCAGCATCCTTCCCTGAGCTATCCTATTTGCAGCAACAACAGGACATTGCACAAACATTGTGCCAAGCCCATTACTGCCCACTCGCAGAGTCCCTGGCTTGATCTGCTCGGGCGAACAACCACCCTTATCCGCTAGGGCAGCAATCAGCTCCTCTATGGCCACACTGTCCTCCAGGTCCTTGATGAGAAGGTCTGCACTCTTCTCAGGCCTGTCAACCCGAGCAGCCTCCGAGATAGCTTCTCGCAGTTTCCCGGCGAACTGGTCCGCCTTGGCGCCGCGCTGAGACCCTGAGATCTCAAAAATTCGAGCTCCCGTGACTGTCTTCCGGAGTTTGATCTGACTTATGCCTAAATCCGGAAGCTTTATGCTCTGCTTGGCCTTAGCCAAGACAGAGCCATAGGTCTCCCCCCTCTCTATCGCCTCCTCCTTTAGGGTGACTACCACCGCTGCGGAAGAGGGAGGAGTAAGTTTAACTTTAGGGGGGGGCTGTCTTACCCTTCCTTTCCTTCCTTTCCCCGTAATTTTTCCACCCTGCACAGGGGAGGGTCGTAATGTCCCAGCCGCTGATCCTGAAGTTCCGGCTCCACCTTTTTTATCCAACTTGGATTTTGCAGCAGGCATCTGCCTCCCCATTGACGCCGACAATGCAACCGGTGCAGACGATGTTACAACTCTAGACACCACCACAGGTGCAGATGCAGGCGCAGATTGGATCACAGACGGCACGAGTAATTTCCGCGCAGCCGGAATCGTGGGCTCCTCTACCATGGTTTTAGAAACAAGTCTTGCCGCTGTTGTAGCGGCTGGAGAGGACTTCTTGCCTACTCCTTTCCCTTTACCTTTAGCCACCACAGAAGCCCAGGTCCCTTTCGGCTCCTGAGAGACGACAAGCGGTGAGGCCTCAGGTTGAGTGACCTGGTCAGATGTGACCAGCCTACTGCCGCATAATCTCCTACTGTTGCTGCCCACTCCTGCAGCAAGAGGGGGACGGACGATCGGTGCTGGAAGCAGCCGGTCGTTAAGCCCCGCAAATTTGGCCTCCATCATCTCACCGACGGTACGGAGAAGGTCACCCTTAAGGTCCCTCCTCAACTCGTCGGTGAGCTCCTTCAGCTTCTGCAAAGAGACGGCCTCCGAACCGGCAGTGACCGGCAAGGAGTGTGCTCTCTCCGAAAAATCCCTCTTTAAGTCACTTAGCTGCGCCTCCAGATCCGTAATACGCGCCTTCATGCGCGCATTATCCCTTTGTAGTCGACGCGTCTCGTCTGTACTCTGACGATCCGCAAGAGACTCGACCATCTCAGCCATATCTCTCGCAGCCACCTTGAGGTCACGTACAAAATCCCCCTTTAGGTTACTAGACTTTTTGGCGATTTCGAAAATGCGTTGCATTCTCGCTGTCGCCCTATCCCGTAATTCAGATGTGTCCAACAGTAAGATATCGCCCTCCATGTATTTGGGGGGTTCCGGAACCCTATCCACCCTCCCAGCCACAGGCGCAGTAGGGCCCCCAGACGCACCATCCGCTTTAGCGGCAGTGCCCCTGCTGGCCCCACCGCGCAGTTGTTTGTTTAGAGCCTCAGAGACTGATAGCTCACGGGCCTTCTCTAAAGCTTCAACAGCTTTCTCAATTCCAAACGTATGTTTTATAGCCTTTTTTTTTACCCTCGTACTACGCCTTACCGAGCGATTCGATTCCTCAGTCTCCGTGTCTGAGACCGAGGAACCGTCCCCCCCAGAAGTCCTGACGTAAGACCTTTTCCGTCCATTGTCGTTGTTGACTATGTCACTAGGCAAAAACGACAACGATAAGGACCGCTCCATCTTAGTAGCAATTTATGTTAAATGTCAAAAGAAAAAGAAAAATAGTTCAAATTCTGAACTGACCCTCAAAATATACAATATCTATTATATACAATACCTATTTACAATACATAAAATATGTACCGTACATAATAACACGTATATACACTTATATATCCTATACGACTTAAAGCAACCGACCTAAAACTATGACTTAAAAACTAAGATTTATACTACGACTTAGATCTAAGACTTAAAACTAGTTCTTACAAACTATAATAAAGTCTCTTGGATTATCCGCGGCAATCTTCGGATCCCGTGGGCCGATTCCGACAATTCAAAAACTTTCGGAATCATCGGGCCGAAAGAAGACCGCCGATGCCGATCACACGTACACCTGATGAGCAGGAACGCCACTTCGCCAGGAAGTAAAATTTCCAGGGCCGCAACTCCAAAAGCACTCAGTGGAACTGAAGCGAAGTGAGCGCGAAGGATGAGGCGCGCCAAGACGAATCCAGCGACACCCCACACAGCACCCTCGATGCAACAGCAGCGCCGACCAGATTGAGGGAGCCAAAGAGAGCTTCCCACGGCTCTATCTTCGGAACCGCTCGACCAAATTCCGCCAAAACTTAAACCCACACTATGCACCCCGGGCACAACGATTTAGTTCAATAAAAATCGGGGGTTACCGCATTCAAGATCGCGGCGCACGCCCTCGAAAATTTTCACGAACGTCAAAACTTTCACCCGGGATAACTTTCACACCACGCGTCCTATCGCCACACAACAAGCACCATTATACTCCCAACACTTTTTAACAACTTTTGGTGTATAACACACCTCCCAATACGCGATTTAATCGCAAATTAAATATTTATTTCCACATAGCATGCATTACGCGATGCGTCCGCTTTGACATCCGTCAACCGTCAGTAAACATGTCTTCCCTACTCACTTTCACACAGGTCACTTCGGGCATTAAACGGGTGTGAAGAATGTGAAATTCTGACCGGGTAACGAACCACCGTTCCTAAAAGGAAAAATCGTGAAGTGCACTGCGCGTTTCCGTCTCATTCTATGCATTTCCGAATGCTCTAAGTAAAAATTAAGTGGGCAGCGCATCATTGATTGAATGTTCTGTGGCTAGGATGTCACCTACTATTAAGTGAATCTCATGCTCATCTGTCGATAACAAAAATAAAATAAATAACAAGTACAATAATTATGGAATATAAGCGACATTAATTAAAATTAAATAACGCAAGAGCAGCTCACATCCCGGTCAACGCGTTAATTTGGCCATACAAAGCGGTATCGCTGCTAGTATTTTGGGTATGCACCCGTTAGTCACAGATATTCTATATTTGCAAATATTGTTCTCTGTATATTTCAAAATAAGCAATAACACGTCACCGAAAATACATTAACACCTCGAAGTATCAACAACTCTTATAAATATATGTATTAATATAAAATATGTTTTATCTCGCTACTTCCAATAATAAATAACATTAGAAACAAAATAGAATTTAACTATTCCAAGCTTATAATAATAAACAATAATTAGAGTACCGGCACTATATTGTGTAGGTATACCAAATTTTTGTGTTATCATAAATAAATGTACTTTAAAATTTCAATGTAAAGCTCTTAAAAATTTCAAAATAATTTCTATATTCAACGTCACTTAGTTATTCTTTTTTCTAAACAGATTTGTTTGTTAATCATGAAAGATATTCCCGAAATAATAAATTTCAAAAGCAAAAGGTAGGAACACTTTTTGGAGGACAACGTGTTTGAGCTACATCCTAAGTAAATAATGATTTAATGAGAAGCGCCTGGCTATCATTGCATTTTCTATATAGGGACTTTGCTTTCTGTCTACTGAATAACATAGTGAAAATAAATTGTCCATATATGTTCTAAGTTCTTTAAAAATGTGCTAAAAAGAGGGCAAACGAAAAGTATTCAGCTACCTTCTTTATATTGGTAATAAACAGTAAAATGTTCATACTCTTGTCTTTTATTCACTTGAGTATCACACATACATAAATAAAATACTTTATAGTGGATTATTATTTGTATTTTTTATGCCGACGTGTCGGATGCTTTTCATCAACCGTGGTCACGGAAAGACTGAAAGGTGACAGTTGTCTGATTTGAAATATGACAAAGTTGCCATTAAGTGTTGAAGTGAAATGTTACGATACTCACGATGCAGATGATGAAGTCGCAGGTAAAACCTAGCTTATTCTTTAATATTGTAATGGATATCTTGAAACTTAAGAAAGCACATACATTTTCGTCCCAGGAAAGAACATTCCAACTTTTCCATGCTTGCAAAATCGCGGGTAAAAAAATGTTCATGTATGTATATATCAAAGTTGTATTTTATTTCAGACCACATTTAGTTCTTACTTAGCAATAAAACTACAACTGTTTTATAAGGAATCTGTTTAATTATTAAATACCTATTTTGGTACCAAATCATTTAAATAATGTTCAGAGCAAACTGATAAAACGATTCAGTAATAACGAGGGACAAATAGTATATTCATAAATGTATAATTTATTATTTTGAGTTTCCGTTACATTGTTATGTTAATTCAGTAAGTCATGTCTTCCACTGAATAATTAATTTCGTCCACATATTATATAAAAATGATTCTTTTTAGGATCTATCTGAACAATATTCTTTTTCTGAGGAAGAGGTATCAAATTGAAATGAATTTTAAATACTTAGTTCCCGATCCCTTAATATAGTCAAAGCAGTCAAAATATATGACTCAAAAGTAGATTTAAACCATTTTGGAACATACTCGTACGTTCTAAGCCTACAGCAATGTTTTAAGCCTACGGGAAAATTCCCGTTAAAACATTGAAATTAATACTAATTAGGTAAATGCAACGAAAATATCACCTCATTAAATAATGTCTTTTGATTAGTATATATCATTTACCATTAAAACTAATAATAATAAGAGATCAAATTATTAAGAAGAATGATTTCGCGTTCCGTGGGGTGCTCGATCGCACGCGGAAGTACTTACAAGAACCGCCAGCTGTTACGAAAGCTGTGGGGACTGGTAATTCTAGGAGCTGCTATGGCTTATTAAATACATCTTTTTTTAAAAAGGTTTTCTCTCCTTTCTTAGTATAATTAACTGTAAAGTGACTGCCAAAACTAATCTTGACATTTTTGAATCTCTGTGCTTTTTGCTTGTCTTGGGATCACTTACGCGATGAGTGGAACATCTATATAAATATATTTTTCTACATCTCCCTACTTCAAGCATTAAAAAGAGTGGGGATTTATCAAAAGCTATGCTGATCGCGAAGAATTTTCATTGATAAAAATACCATGCATACAAAATAGTACAGCCACAGAACATTATATTAATGTACTCTTGTTGAGATATTATCAACCACCTAGTTCACTAGGTGCTTAACACTTAATGACCTTAAGGTAATGCACCATGTAATACTTTTATTATTGTTTTATATTTATTGTGTTCTGTACATTTTCTAGCTTGAAATACAAAATAGCGACCCGCCCCGGCTTCGCACGGCTCTAGATTTTTTGACAAAATAAGCAGAGGTGAAAATACAGGGTTGTATGTATTTTTTAATGCCACATAATAAAAATATAAAAAAAATCCAAAAAAAATAAAAAATATTTATTTTGGGGTGCACACTGCACACCCTTAGGGGTTTGAAAGATAGATAGTAGCCGATTCTCAGACTTACTGAATGTGCATAAAAATTTCATAAGAATCGGTCGAGCCGTTTCGGAGGAGTATGGGAACGAGCACTGTGACACGAGAATTTTATATATTAGATAGGTTTTAAAATTTAAAATAAGACCGTGATTGATTTAAATGTCTAGGAGGCATCATTCAACAAACTAATAAATTACAATTCAATCTCCTCATGAATATTTGAATGATAGGCGTATCATCAGCTCTATATAGCTTCCATGATCAGAAGCTTTCATTAAATCTTTCATTTTCCCGTTATATGAAAGTAGACACTGAATACAAATGCACGTAGGATTGCACAAGTTTATATTAATTTACTTTAAAAGTTAACAAATGTTTCACCTGATTTATTCATATTAATTATTATCAATGATACGATATAAGTACAAATTGTATAAAGATTGGGAGCAAATGCGGGGACTTGCTTACCATATAGATAGATTTCCTCTGTCAACAGTCCTACTGCATAAATATACATGATTTACTTTCCCGGGGAATAACGAGAAACCCTTGCAATACTTTTTGACCAATTTGGAAGAAGCTATATTCTAAGAAATCTATAATACAAAAAAAATGTTTCTGTCTAAAGTAAGAATAATAAATGTTATAAAATATCATAATGAAAACATTGTAATAGGTACTTATAGTGCATAATATAATATTTTATTCGTTGTTAAACAACTGTCTCCCCGTGACCACGGTTGCTGAAAAGCATCCGAAACGTCGGGATAAATAATAATTTAAACAATATAAATTATAAATCGCATTTTAATCCGGTATACAGTATTTTATTTAAACGTTGTTAAACAAATTTTATTAACTAAGCTACTTTTTATCACATCTACTATTTCTATTTTCAACGTGAACATTATATTTTTCTTTTTACATGTAACACTGATACGCGCTACGCTATAAATAAAGTCTATTAATGAAAGAAACGATCGACAGTTTTAATTAGCGATAGCAGTTTCACCAGGTTGTTCATTTTTGTGGCTGAATCACGAGGACAAAGCGCGAGAAGCGGCGCGAACCCAATTAAAGCAACTGACTTTAACGTGTATTGAAAAGTTGTAGCACAACGTAGCTCCGTGTGTACCGAATTTATGGGCTGACTAGATACCGTATACCAACTGCCAATACTTCAAATAGGCTTTTATTGCATAGCGCCAATTTAAAATGTACCTGATGATGTTTTCAGAGTACTGATGAGTTTGTGGCGTCATCTAAAAGCTACATGCGGCTTAGTCAGCCTTAGTAATTACTAAGGTTAGATGAAGCATCTAACTTGTTCATAATTATATTGCTAAATACTTGTATTTATAATTTTCCTTCATTAAAGTCCAAAGTGCGATAAATAAAAATCAGTTCAGTTTGCACAAAAATTCGCTAATATAATTTGCATAATCAACACAAAATCGAATGAAAAATAAATTTCACGAATCTGATGTCGTCAACAAACGTCTGGGGATTAATAAATTTAATGTCATTCTTCTAGACCATAAACTGGAAAAATACGTAGATTTTTCTTTGGCAGTAGGTATTTCCCTGGAGTGTAGGTTTCCAATCGGCGTTGGCAGGTCAGCCGGGAGTCAATGAAAAGCGGTAAAGTGGTGCCGCGGCGCTGATTAAAGCCTGAAGCAATCGCCCCGGAAAAGTATTTATGGGTACACCTGTTCGTTAGCGGCGCGACTCCGGCCAACTCTTTGATTAGGCGCCGACGGGCGTTGTTTCTCCTCTACAACAAATAAAAGTATTCCGTCTTTATGGCCAACTAAGAAATTACGCTGAAAACCTTTTACACTATTGAAAATATCGCATCTTCCTCTAAAACAATATTAAATTTCACTAGATGATTAATTTAGATTACTAGTGAGCTTGGAAAAAACGAACAAAGTCTAAGTGACATTTTCAACTACTAAATATTTGCATCTTATTTAGTCTAAAAGGTTATTTTGTTTTTATTTAACCTCTAATGGTTTTTATCATACTTATATTGTTTGTGCGTTCATGGTTACTTTGGAAAGATAATGTTGCTATGGTATCTAGTCTTCGGACTCGTTGCATGATGATGATGGTTGCACATAGGCTCCTCAGTCTTCACCGAGAGTGCACAGTAGAGGCGGATAAAAACATTATAGAATCTGACACAGCACTTTCGAAGAATATTTTACAAAAGTTTCATTTTTGTAGATTGACAAGGTGTTGGTTGCTTGTGTGGAGTCTGCTATTGGTTTTGCATGTGAATGGGTTTGTATTCGTTGCACGCGTAGTGCGTGCGCGTCTGACTTGAAGATCGCGACTCCGGTCACGGAACCCCGTAATAACATCACGTTTGATGCGCCTCTATTATTATATTTTCATCTTCAGAACGTCCCATGACTGGGAGTTGCGCGTGGATAATATTGTAGATACGAGTTACGAGTTCTTTGATTTGTTCTTCTTGTTTTTCTTACTATATAAAAGAGGAAGTTTAAAATTAGATTTCGCTTTTATCGTTATGCTATTATTAAATTTTATCGTCATGCATTTTAATGAGTAGGGTTATTTTATTTCTTATCATTTTATTATTACCGTTACATGTATATGTTACTTTATAACTATTAATATGAAATCCACTATCGTCTACCACAAATTTTACTAGCTAGATTAACAAGCCAGCTTTTTTTAAATTATCTATCTCGGTTAAACTAAGATTTCGAAGCATTCCAAAAAATTCCAATTCCAATTTACAAATGCGAGCGTGAAAAAAACGGGCAAAAAATCATAGACATAAAGATAATATGTTCAAATAAAATTATAAACATCAGAATCGATCAGGATTTGAACCCGCAACGATTAGAATGCATGGTAGGTGTACTGCTCAACGTGCCAATAAGCCCTACCAATATTTAGGAATACACTTCTGAGTGAACGAGAAAATTCCGATCTAATATAAACCGCTCACGTTTCACCAATGTAGATGCCTACCTGAACTTTTTCTTACCCCTTAACACATTAACTAGTCAGCTTCGCTTCTATACTTAAGTCACGTGAAAAGTACGTAGTTGAAATTATAATCATTGGCGAGGCTTACTTTTGTTGTGTTCTTTCTGGTGCACTTTGTGTGTAATTTTCATGTTTATCTTATAAGTTAAATATAGATGCGCCAAGAGCCACAAATGGGGTGACTGAAAAGCAGCGCTGTATTTATCAGCTGAAGCTCACCGACCTTTTGAGCGGCCACACAACACGTTTTGTTTAGTTTAATATATGTATATAATTGTTTAGCTTTATTAGTGTAAGGTTTTAGTTTACTATTTTATGTATAACTATATGGCCCAGATGCATAGATGGCTTCGCACGGATATACTCATGAAGAAAATGAGACCAATTCAAAGACAAAAAACACCGTGACACGAGATTTTTACATATACATACATATATAGATTAATAATGAATAATCTGAATGCATTGTTATGAATAAACCCAATTTTATCAAGACATGAAAATCAACATAAGATATACTCTCAAATGATTGCTGACAAATACATTTAAAAACTTCTAATTTTATTTAAATTGGGTGTTTATGAATTCAGCATCTGATAAGCGAAAGTATTAGTTTAATTAAACTTCGGAATTGCGTGTGGAGTGTGATTGGTTGGATTCGGGATATATTTTACATCCAAGAGGTAAGAGCGGCTCTCAGCGCGCTGTGCAGAGAAGCAGGCTTCGTTACGCGCGCTCCGATGAACCCGCGAGTGACACCAACGAGTCTCTTCACGACCAAATCTCGCCACAAAAATATATTAAATAAAAAACACCTTTTTCAACATTCTGAACAAGTTCCAAGTGGATGAAATATCACTCCAGCGTTACTAGTTTCTATCATTATAACGATAAAAAGTGGGACATTGTTGAATGACAATCAAACAATGAAATTGCGACGTAGAAATACAGAGAATTTTAAGGAGTTTATGATAGTACTATAATATGATTTTATTTAGGTTAATATCTAAGATGAAAAATGATAATAATTTGTATGTGGTTGTGAATTGCTGTCATCTAAGGGCCGATAGCATCATCATTGAATCTAGCTTCCGTCACGTCATGTCGGCTAATTCCCATTTTCAACAAAAACGTCCGGAAATTGGATATAAGGATCTGCGCGTTCGGATCCGACTACGTGACGTTTGTCGAACACGTCAATTCACTGTGCGGTAATTTCCGCTCAGCGCTCGCGGAAAATTACTTTGGCCGCATTAAATTTCCGAAGTGTAAAACATGCCCAAAAATCAAAACACAAATGAAAATACAATTTTATCAGTATAAAGCCTGTTGATAGACGTATTAATAAAACAAAAAAAAACATATATAAAATAAAAATTAAAGGAGGAATATTTTTATTTTATTTACTTGTGTAGTATTATTAAAAAAAATATCCAGCTATCGCGCACGGTGTCACCCGCAAAATAAAAAAAAAAATAATATCGATTATTTATAGATGTCTAAAGAGTATTGTAATTTTATTATTGTAGTAGTAACTAACCTACATTTAACTAACAAGAAAAGGGATGAGTGGCGTATCTCGAAGGAGGCTTTCACCGTAAAAAAATGGTCATTAAAAGATAGGATTTATAGATTCTTGTATTTTTATTTGTATTAAAACAAAAACAATTAATCTATTTTATTAGGTACTTTATGGTAAGCCTAACCGTTTAGTTAGCGTACAATAAAACCGCTACACAACGCATTTTCTTTCGACCTCATTTACACATATTTAACCCAAAAATATGATTTATTCCCAATTATACAAATAATTATTGAAGTGTTAGTGTTCAACATTTTCCCAAAAAATAAGTGTTTAAACATCAGATGTCATACTTGACATTTCGTAATACATTGTCAAGGTTTACCGTTAATTCTCACATTCGATTTCGACCGTTACAAGGAAGAACACGAACAAAGAAAATCAGCGCACGATTTAGTTATACAATATCTTTGTAATCTTTGTAAGAAGAAATTATACGATTTGATATATTATCACGCATTATCATTCAACAATAAGCAAAAACTACTTTACATTTACTTTACATTTTACTTTATTGTATGTGCGGTTTCCTTCGCGTGCAAAAAAAAGGCATCTTTGGATAACAGTGTATCCGTCAGTCCGTCTCTCTCCATCCATCAACCGTCCATCACCAAAATAAAATCTATCCATAACTGCGCGTTTTTAAAAAATCATGAAAAATCTTGAATTTTATAATATTTATATTAAAGGCCACCAATAATATTTATATAAACTACCAATTACTACTTTTATGTGTGTTGAATAAAAATATTAAAATCAAACTATTATTCCGAACATCGATTCATTTCACATACAATGATATCTGTATTTTTTTATACATAGAAAGTAATTCAAAAATATATAAAACCTTTTTTTTCAATGTGTTGTTCGAATACATGTAATCTTTAAATTTTTAACAGAAATGACTATTGCATTACACAGAATTATGATGAAAGCTTTGCTCTTAGCTACGTAGATCCCATGTCCTGCAAATATAATTATGACAAATGGCCTCGAACTTTATTAGTTAGGTATCTAGCTATATGGAGGAAGAGACTGAAAGTTGGAAAACTTCATTAGTTTAAAAGCTGAGGTCCAAATTTATTAGAAACAAACCTAAAAGCTATTTCTATTAGCTTCTATGAGTCGTATATGCTGTAATATGAAAAGTAACTTAGTTTTATATGATTAAAGAGATTCGCGTTGTAGAATGGCTTCCATAGCGACTTAATTAATTTCGTATTCATACTAGTATTCACTAACCTGTTCTGAATATTTTAGCAGTACTATAATCGATTCTTTTCTTTTTTTATTTTAGATATCGACAGACGAGCATGGGGTTCACTTGATGGTAGGTGAAGGTTTTTTCATCTAGGAACAGTGGTACGCTATCCGGTCAGAACTTCGATAATCCTCCAACCCGTTTAATGCTCGAAGTGGTCAGATGTAGGAGAAAGATGATTCCAGAAAATTATAAGCATTTCGTCCCGGCGGGATTCGAATCCGCGAGCCTTCGGTGCGAAGGTAGGTGTTCTACCAAACGCGTCAACGAGCCCATTTCTCTTCTAATATAATTTTGTTAAACAAACCGCGGAATACTGACACGATAATCAATATTGAGGGCTTCTCAAAATGAAAATACATATCTTTCATTTTTCGAATATTAATGCAGCAATATATTTAATTAAATTTCATTGTTGATTAGCATTTGAGTATTCTGCCAAAAGTAACTTAGTATATGAGTTTGTTTTGAAATATTGTGTTTCAATCTCAAAAATATCCTGTCATTTAAATATCGATACAAAACATCTCAAGGTAAGTGCCGAATTCAAATAATCCAATATATTTTGTATAATAACATTAGTGAAACAGAACAGGTATCGCAGATTACCATAATTTGCTTGGATGCATTTGAATAATGAGAACGTGAGCCCTGTCCCCCATTCGATTTTAACCATCCATCTATTAACAGATCTATACAATTCAGTGTATTGTCTATGTGTTTATAATTTGAGTTACCATATCGATGCCTCCCGCATAAGTTGTGGTAACCAATAAAATGAGTGCTTTACGTTTTTAAAATACAACGTTTTCGTATGTTTTTTAAATTCGCAATAAATAAATATGCATTGAAAGTTAACTCAGATACTTACTTCTTCTGTTCTGTGCTTACAATACACGAGAAAGAGTAACGTATAGTGTAACGTAGCATAAAACGCTTTTTTTATTAAACTGTGACGTGTTAGGCGTCGATATTTCTATATTTGCCTTAAGTACATACATATCGCTCAATTTGTTTTTATTAATTTCTCATATTCAGCGCTTGACTACGATACGAACATAATATATATTTTTTTTAAATTTTGGAATAAACAAATAACCCTGGGAATTTAATTCTAATTGGCCAGAGGAATTATAATGTTAATTTATGTTCTTACTCCATATTATAATTTATTAGTAATTTAAATAAAATACTTTATACCGGATTAAAATTTGACTAATTATTTATATTATTTATGCCTACGTTTCGGACGCTTTTCAACAAGCGTGGGCACGGGCAGACTGAGAATTCAAACGTTGGCATAAATAATATAAATAATAAATAACGTTTTAATCCGGTATAAAGTATTATATTTAAATGTGTGATACTCGCGTTAATAAAATACAATATTATTTATAAGTACCTTATTATATGCAGTCCTTCGTGTTATATCTGCCTATATGAAGGCTGAAGAAAATTTATTATAATATTATTTCAATTCCTCCAGACCGTAGTAGGAAGGGGTGTTTCGATGGCATCGCATCCGAAATGGGTTATTGTGATACTAGTGTCTCATATTGCCGCGAGATTTATAGAGGTGCCTCCTACTACATATATTGATATAGACCAATACCGTAGTCTATCAACTTTGGCAATATTACTTTGTAATAAAATTGAGACCAGAATGTGAAGCTATCATTATTTATTACTTTAATAAAACGGTTTTTAAACAACATTTATTAGTTTTTGTTTTCAATAACATCTGTAGTAAACTTTATTTTGGAGTACAATAATTAAGGTAATAATGAATAAATAAACTTAAATTTGCTAACCAAACTATATTTTTCATAAACATTAATAAAATTATTCTGGTAAAACAATTAATGTTACACATTACACACATCGCTATTTCCTTCGGGCTGTTTTGATCATACGAGTAAATAGTGAATTTTCAAGTGCGAAAAAAGCATACGTTACTGTATTTAGATCAATACAAAGACATATTTATTATAAATTATATATCTTGTACAACCGGGTGAGGTTGGCATGGTCCTCTAATTATAAAAAAATATCACGAAACAGTGCCATTTACAACTATCTACAGCTTTTCAGTCTTATTATATGTCAAGTTAGTCATTGTATCGTAATGCTAGCTAGTTTCATCTCAAAAATGAGAAAATCTCATATTCTAACAACACTGCTTATTAAACAAAACAACGTGGCACAGAGCGCTGTTGGCAATAGTCACGACTGTATAATTCAAACTAAAGCCTGATTTGAATTCTATGGAAACAAGTTTCAGAGTTTGTAAAGCATATTCTCATAATCATAAAACTTGATATTCCTTAACTTTGTCTATAAAAATTGGAAACTCTACTTTAATGGGAAACAATTGTATAAAAATCGTATTAGCAAATAACTTTTTTAATTCGATGCCAATAAAAGATAAATATGGGTATAAGTATATTCTATAATAAAATGTTTATCGATAACGATGTTTTAGATAACCTTCCACCTTCAATGCTTTTTTGAGTCAAGTAAATAATTTTCGTGGCCCAGTCTTCGATCAACAATACTATGTCAATGGGCCCAGTAGTAGATATGCACGTTGCGTTCAATGGAAGTCTAAGTCGAGTCGAGTCGAATCTCTGATAAACAAGATTAAAAAAGAACTTTTTTCGTTCAGACAGCGAATAGAAGATTAATTATTATTTGCCCGAAAAAAATATTTAAGCAGACATCCATATAAATTTGTCTGTCTCGTGCCCGAGGATTTGGATTCGGGATTTTCACTTTTTCTCACAGTTATATATATATTTTTAAGATGATAATTACAATCTAGGAAAATATTTTATTAATAGTTTACTTTTGTAACATGATTACGACGGCAAAAGTCGCAAATTATTTTGATTGTATTGTGTTATATTATTGTGCAGATGGCACTTAGAAAATAGTTGAACCTTGTTAGTCCCATTCGAGAGGGAGTGATTCCAACAGACTGCGTCTAAGTCCTCGTACTGAGTCGATAAGCAAAATATACCCGGGTGCAGAGCAATATCAACCTCCCGAATAAAAGTTTAATTGCGAAAGTTGTTTACAACGCTCAGACGGCTACGCGTCTTCTATCAGTCCGCATATACTTACTCAAGTATTAACTTATCTGAGTAAATCATTTATTTTTAAAATATATAAATATCTATGATTTTTTTCTGTTAACTAGTTTAAAATAAAAACCTCATCTGCGACTATTACGTAATGGTGAACTTAAAAAGATGTGGATAGTTTTGAGTTCAGGAGATAAATTAGCGGAAGGAATATGAAAAGTGTTTTTTTATTCTATTTTTGTCATCGATTGGAATGGACAAAATCAGAATTATTTGCTGTTATTTAGATAATCTTAAAAATATATTACCGACTGATAAGCATTAATCATAATATTTAATTGTACTTCGTTGTGGGATAATGGATGTTTAATGAGTCGCTCTTTTGCAGAAAATAATAATTAATAATAAATATGTTTTTGAAAGTATGATTGAGCAATATCCATAACTAGCTTTAACTCCTTTTTACTGAGCATCTCTAGTCTTTAGAATGATGAGATTTGTTTCAAGACTGCGAGAGTAAAAGCGACAAATCAAATCAGTGCAGATTTATATCGTGTCGTGTATTCCAGGTTACTGGGTAGTCTTATCTTGTTTACGGCTGCCCGCCTGGCGACGCCGCGTCTCATACTGCAATGGTTTACATGCATTAGTGCTGCGCTATGCGATATCCTTTAAAAGTTGGTATATTGCAGTGGTGACAGCCTTGGATTCTGAGATGTGGCGTGTGTCGCCAATTTATGCTTTTCTCCGTAGAAGTCCGTAGCATTTGCCGTAGCGTAATCGTAGCAACTAGTAAGACGACTCATTTTAAATTTGTGTATAATATCAAGAATTATAGTCATTGACTCTTTATTTTCATTTATTATGCAGTTAAAATAAATCAATGCAATATATATTCAAAATTTTGGTTATACAGTATCATAGGCCTGGTATTCTGTTTACGGACACGTATTTTTAACTTTATGAATGAATAAATATTAATAAATAAATAAAATCATATTTTATTTAAATATAATGAGCAATTTCAGCAGTTATTTACTTTTGAACATTCAGTATCATAAAAGCTCTTAAGCTTACAAACGGGAACGACATCTCAAAGTAAATATAATTAGCCATGAACACGGCGAAACAGTTCAAAATGAATAAATAAACGACCTTTGTTTAATAGCAATTGCGTTAGCGGTCACATTACGGTAATGTTTATTTCCAACATGAAGCTTATCTAGTCTTCTCAAACGGCAGTAAAATTGTTGGTTGCAAGGTAGTTAACCCTTGCGGGCGCCGCAGAGAGGGGCGCGGACGAGGGCGCCCGGTGTGAGCCCCGCAATAGATAAAACAGTGATAGAACATGCACCGCTCCGCAGACATGAATAATTCATTAGTTTCAGTTGCCACTTTTGTTGATATCGGTGGCTTTTCAGAGCTTCACACCGTCAAAAATGTAGGTACGTTACGACCCCGTTATTATCAGATCGTATAACACGATATTTTGAACTCGTTCTTCTATACTCGTATGAAATATCGATAATGTTCAGACACAGATTGTTTGGGTATCTGATCTTCTTCTTTTCAGAATGCATAATATCACTGGTATAATTTATGACGTTACGATATTGTGGTCAAAACTTCAAAAATCGGCTTTAATTGTTAAATTTGGCCTACGCAATAGGAACCTATACCGTTATTTACTTTCTCATATCAACCAACCTAACATGACCATCAAGAGATATCTCGCGGACGAGTGAGGACAAACTAAGATATAAGATATCTCGATATCGACAACTTTGATGGACAAGATATCTCGATCGACAAACATCTCTACTTTTGACATTAGAAGTCGATTTTAAGTGTAAGTGTCATGTTAGACTCGGAAGACATAATCGATTGAAACACGAGAAAACGGTCGGCAAAATTTTGTCGTGGTTGTCATGCTTGACCAGCTGGTGACTTATATTGTATGTACATTCAGGCTTCTTCAGTTGTGGTTGATTGTGCCTCATGTTTGTTTATTTTACGTACTGATTTTCTTTGTATAGTACTATATTTAGTATTATTAAACCTTTACATTACGTTCTTTTAAGTAATGATATAATAATTGTAACATTGATTAGTGATTATATATATTGGAAATAATAAAGACATAGCTGAAGATAACCTTTATCATACAATCGGAACACATTCAGAGAAACTATGCCTATTTCAAATCAGACAGCTGTCAGCTTTCAGTCTGCCCGTGACCACGGTTGCTGAAAAGCATCGGAAACATCAGGATAAATAATTTAAATAATAAATCGCGTTTTAAACCGGTGGAAAGTATTTTATTTAAATGTGTGATACTCGCGTTAATAAAAGACAGAAACTATGCCTTATAAAAAAGTACTTCTGCGTAAAAACTAATAAGTTAAAATGTCAGGGATGATAACACTTTCGTAATCGTTAGGAAGTCTGAGGCAGCCGCGGGATATTCGCGCAGACCGCGAGCATCCCTCATGATTTACGATCATCCTCAAATCCGTGGATTATTTTTATTCGATAACAATAAAGGTGATGCTGATCCCTTATTATCACCCGAAATTCTTCTTTTACACTACCTGCATGTAGTTATTAGAAGACTATTTCATTTGAAGTTCTTTACGGAGTCTTATGTAATTTCATATTTATCAACAGTAGCAACATAACGTAAGGGGAAAGTTCTAAAATGAAGTTTAAAGAAAAAGAAATAATAAAAATTAATTTCTAATAAATTAATAATATTATTAATTATTTATTTTAATTATTTTTTTTATTATTTTTTTTATTATTTATTTCTATTAATTTAATTTTCTTTTTTTTAATTAATTAATTTTAATTTCCTGATAAAGATTTACAGTAAAATTAATACAAGAAATACTAATAATAGAAAGTAAAGGGTATTAATTATAATATTATATAGGTTCTAGTCTAGATAAGAGAGTCTCTCTAGCTACAAGGCATGCAAAAAGTAAGACTCAAGAGACAAACCTTACTTTGTTCTGGTGTGCACGTTGGCGAATTGAATAGACTACCTACATTTCCATTCCGATGGGTCACGGGTAAGAATTCCGTTGTTTATAATTTTTTATAAACTTGTTTTCCCATGTCTGGTCATTTCGGACATTTAACGTTTCGGTTTACGTGTTTCAGTTTGAGTCTATAGATTTCCAAATGCTCGAAGTAAATCGTAAATTGACAGCGTATTATTGACTGATGTTCTTTAGCTGAGGTATCACCTATCACTAAGTGAGCGTCAGAAAATATTTTAACATAAAATAAATAAATAATAGGGAGAAAACCTTCATGGTCTGAATAAAATACTTTTAATCAGGGACTGAATACCGGTTAATTTACTATGGAAGTTATACCGGTATAATAAAGATTTTTGTTAATATTCTTTCGTTTTTATTCATATTTACTGAAAAAATTACTGTGGTAAGTTTAGTATGTATTACTCTTTAAATCCAATATCATGGTATCTCAGTCAGACATGTATTTTGGAAAATAACAAAATTAACCGGTTTCAGTCCCTGATTTTAATAATATGCAAAAAAAATATAACATTGGGCAGCATAACAGTCGATAAACAAAGGGGAACGTAGATCGAAGGCACGTTTGGTTGATCAAGGCGAAGTCAGATTAGAGGCGACCGAAAGTGATCCGTTATAATTTCAAGAGCGGACAGAAGCGGCTGGTACGCACAGATTAGCCCCTTCGATAAACAATAGCATTAGTATGCGAGGACGCGCTGACCGGCGCCGATCAGGCCAGCCGTGCTCGGATTAATTTGCCTCCTGGATATTGTGGTGGCCTCTGTGTGGAACGTTACGGGAATGCGTCTCTCTCACCGGGATTATGCTGCTTTGTTTTTACAAAAACACTAGATTTAATTACTACCTATATAGAGCATTCAGTATAAAACTTGTAATTACAATGCGTCTCTCTTACTGGGACTTATTACTATCTAGTCAAAGATCATTCAATAGGTTAATATTATACATCGATTTAGTTTACTAACGTAGTTACTAAACGCAGTTAGCTGCGTGGCTGCTAAAAATCTACTAGGTATCTCTTGAATGATAACAGTCGAAGAAAAAGGAAATATTTTTAAATTAATAAATTTTCAGGTCATTAATGCAGTCGCTTTTCCGATGTTAAGGAAGAAAGATGTGGATTTTTATGGGAAAAGGGAATTACTAGTTTCAAATAAAAATACACATCTGTGTAAAAACTATCAATTGCGCACTATAACGACAAGTAATTAATAACGAAACTACCCTTTTCTATAAAGACTATTTTTTTAAATAGAGTTCAAACCTATATTTTATAATCTTAAATTGATGAGGCACTTTGGTTCATGTTTTTTTTAAGTCGAGGGTGATAGCAGTAATAATAGCAATAGAGTGTAATTTATTTGATTGCCTCGCTATATCCGGTAACGGAAACAAGCACACACCCACCGCCGCAAAGTAATGAGGCTACCTTTACAAATATGCCACTCAACCATACTTAACTCTAAGTACATTATGAGACGAGATTGGTTGAAACTAGAGCGATATCTGTGTATATGATATAAATAACATAACGGTAAAAACCTGGTTTGAAAATTGAATGCCAAAGCTACTTGTTTTTCACTTCCTGGAAGTATAAAGATCCCTAGGATCAGGTGTCCAGTGTTCTTTATTCTTATCAAAATGCGTCATTATATACAAAATTATATACGTATTTTGCAAATAAAATACAAAATTATATGTATTTTATTTACAAAAATTATATATGTATTTTATTTACAAAATACATATATAATTTTGTATATATGGCGGTATTTAAGAATTCTGTTTACAAAGAAATTTCACACGGGTATGTTATGTTCTTCCTCAGAGCTCAAGATTTTCTCTCAAAATCAATTCAGTTCTTTTGCTCTACTATTGCACATTTACTAATTTTTAACTGCATGAACTACTTAACGAGAATAAATTAGATTCTCGTTGATAACAACGATAAGTATTGTACAAATCATAATTAGACTGTAACTTTACTTTACTAATATTACTTTTACAAAAAAAACATTCATCAAACTTAAAGTCCAATAAATCAAAAGCTAATTTAGTCAAAGATTTGGTGGGTGGGTAGCGATGCGTGCCGTAATGTGTTCTTTACATCAAAAACACATTTAAAAGAAGTTAGATTGGCTTACGGGAGTTGGCGTCCGTCCATACGTAGTTGGAGCCTTTTCGGCGCCCTTAAAGCCAGCCTTAATCTTTAAAGATCTCCCACAGATTGTTTGCAAGCATTTTGGCCTATCAAAATAATATGACGGATTGAGACTTTGAAAGTCGCCTTTGTTCTATATTTACGGAGCCCCTCAATAATTTATAATTAGCTATCGCAATAAATTGCGTTCTGAACAAACACTACGGTATATTTATTTGTATTTTTCATGTCAGACATCGAACTCATGTAATTGTAAATGATCACACACATTCATGAATGATGAGTCAGAATGTGCTGTTGATTTATTTTTCTGTTAATATCGTATCGTAATATTGACTGGAACCGAAGTAGCTTTACAATTTTCCATCTATGAACCGTAGTTCGTTAGCTGAACCTCTTACCCATTCATCACTTAAAACATGTTTATACTAATAAATTATTGCTAGACTGAGAATCAAACCCGTGGCTCTCCGTGATTCAGGGTATTATTTAAATTGTTCGTTCGTCCAAATTTTACTTATAATTTCTACAGCACTACAAGGAAATGAAATTTTTTGAGAATAAATATGACTATTTTCTTGATATAATAATTATGTATCATTCATATTAAAAGTGTTTTTTTAACATATCGAACTAATCATATCCCTTTGCATAGTGTAATAAAAAGGAGTGGTTCAATAAAAACACAATTATGTTTAAAACAAGCTTTATTACCTACTTATTAATAGTATCAGCGCGTGAGGGCCACGTATTACATATAACTGTTTATATCTCATTCAACACACAATGTAAACAATCAATACACTCTGTCAATAAAAACCCCCATTATTTTGCTTAAATATTATATTTACAATAATATATTCTATGCAGCATTTTTCTTATAATTAGCTTTTTGGCAACAGGTTAATGTTAACATTTACGTAACGACAGATACCAATTTTAATTGACGGATGAAGTACGATTTTATAAATTATAATATTTTACGACTGTATCGATAAAGACTGTAAGTTAATGTGACAAGCGAGCACATCTAAGTTGGTATATTTACCAACTTACATTGCTATGAACTAGTAGCTACCTACTGCCGGGTTGCAATACAATCCCTAGCTTTGGCATTTTCTTGGCAAAACATCCCATTTTCCATGCCCTCGCTACCTCACACATTTTACAAACTCTTTTACAATAGTTGTGGATATAGTTTTCAAATAAAACTAAAGAATTATTTACGTTTAACGATTTCTCAAATATTTTTTTCGTCTACTCGATTAGGTAAATTATTTTACTATAAACATCCAAAATACATATCTATTTTAAATATAATAATACAAATCGCTTTAATAACAATACATATTGAAATATTAAACAATGTAATAATCCAAACATTATAATATAAATGAAACTAATAAATTAATTCCTGCACATCGTTCAGTCTTAGTCTATCATAGAAAAATTGGCTACTTTGACATAAGTGCGATTTACAGGTACTCGTATATTCTAACGTGTGCTGAATTTTTTTTAATTACATTTTACTATCAACAGATCAAGAAAATATGGAAGCATGATTTCTTTTACGTTGCATGCTATTATGAATATTTTAATTTCCGAATATTCTATATAATATAATCATATTTGCCTTTATTATCTGCAAATCAATCATCTGAGTTCTAAAAGTTAACAGATAACTCAAACTTTACTAGGATAATAAATAATCCTTCACAATATTTGTAATGTCTGGTTTTTTTGGAAAATAAATAGATATAACATAGTTCTGATTAGGAAAATACATATTGAGTAAATATATTATACTTGCGTGCATTTTGTGTCAAATCACGTGCAAAATCATATTTAAGTATATTTATAGATATTTAAAATACGGTAAGCTCTATGTTATTACAATTAAGTGCTCATAGGTGCGTGTAAGAGATATATTTCTCATTTTAATTTTTGACACACAAGGAGGAGCTCTCTTTTACGTGTTTTTATTTCAATGTGATTATTTGCCTACCGAAATACAGAACAACAAATAAAAATAAGAATCCCGGTATGAAGCCTGTTCATTGTGGCTTTATCTGAAATAAAAAATAAGTTTAAGTTTAAATACAACGAGATAATAAATCAATGAGACAAATATTGTGTGTATTCACTTTCGAATTTTGTGTAGTGTGGATATACTCGTAGTATCAAATAATAAAAGAAAACAACAGCAATTCAAAAATGGAATACCAAACATAATGAGCATAATATCTGACTTTATTAAAAAACGTAAACGTATTAATATTAAATTTTTAACAAGCTAAAGCTGGCATTCGTTGGTCGGTGGATCGTCGTCGTGGACCTTGGAGCTTTCACGTCCTATTTCACCTTCTTGATTATGGAATGTTAAAAAATAATAATATAAGCAAGAACAACTTGCATCATTCTGTCATGTACTCAACTTCAAAAGATTTTTCATACAATTTTCAAGTTCGTAAACCGCAGTTTAGGTTAGATAGATGCATTTGAGAAATAAATAAAATAGACTTGTCCACGACTCGAGAAAAACTCCAATAGAAAAAAAAAATTAAAATTTTGTTTTTAGTAAAGAGAACGTAAGACGTATACCTGTGACCTGTGATGCACCTCCCACCCAGTTTAGATGCGTCTTTCCGCCACCCTCGTCTGGCTTCTGCTTCCCTTTATCGATCTCGTTCAAGTTTGATTGATACTTCGTTCCTACACAACGTGACACATTTTAGTTAACAAACATTTAGAAAGTTACTAAGAAGCAATACAGAAAAGGAAAATTAATATATTTAAAAATATCTATTTAGAGTTGATCGTTTGCAAAACAAATAATTCAGTAATTTCTATATATAGCCATAAAGTAGATATTAGTTTGTTATTCAGATGGTATTTTTTTTATTGGGAGGGCTGGGAACAGAAAAACATGTCTATTATATTATAATAAACAGCATCAAGACCAAGCCCGTCGAAAAACATAATCACATCACAATTACTTTCATGGTATTTAATCATCATAGCACATAATTTATAAACGCTAAGATAAAAAAATAAGATCACGTCTGCAACTTTGACACAAAATTTAGAAAGTCGTTCTAAGAGCAAAACTAAAATGTCCAAGTAGACGTAACGACAACTCATTAGGGAAAGGATTCAATATGGCAACGGACGGGCCAGCGGTCGACCGGCAGTTATTGAAAAGTTCGCAATATTGTCGAGTGGCCGAGTTTGCCGTAAATTCGTAATGGACGCAAAAAATAAAACAGAAGCGTCGGTCGATGTCCCATCCGCGGCGCGTCGCCACTACTCGTAAAAACAGTTACTCGTTAAACACCAAGCGAGTTTTAAAGGTTAATTTTGATTGATTAATAATTGCGAAATATCTATTAAAGGCAAATGATATGATGTTTACTTTTTATTACTAATATCCTTCCACCCACCTATCGAAATACCACTTCATATATATTTTACTATTATATTACTCACTATTCACAATTTAAAAGAAACGTTGTCGCGCGTAGTCACTTTTTCCCAAACTGAAACTTTTATAGAGGCTTCAATATAACATAGACAATAAACATAATATGGCATTTCGGATCTCACTTATAGGTAAATTCAACCGTTTAGTCAGTCTAATAATATTATTCATGTAGTCAGGCACTATATTATTTAAGAACTAGCAAAACATATTAATGAGTTTCGAGGAGAAAATTGCTAAGTTTAGAACTTGAAGTTGCAAGCTGACACTTGGTTGTTGTAATAGGATGTTTCGCAAGATGTTGTCGTTGTCCACCGGACGGAGACTTGTCCGGGAAATGCCTAACTTCCCAATAATAGGGGAGAAATGACGCGCACCAAACATCTTATAAACATAATATTACATTATACTCGTAGAATAGCATGGCAAGTTTAAACAGTATGGTCATAAAATTTACGGCTTATCTGAAGTGTTATTAAAATAACATCTGTACAAATAGAGGCACACATTTATTATTTAAAAAAATATATGTTTGTTTATAATCGATTTATTTGGGTGAGGTATATAAAGAACAGAACATTTAAAACTATATAATATTTAATAGCCCACTGACTGGCGACAAGCAGAGCGCCGTAATGGTTTATGATCTATAAACAAATATAACGACCACTAATAATAACTGAAACAGCAGCAAACAATGAAAATAAACTGAACGATCTCAAGGGATACAACTATAAAGGTATTATCGTCTCTTAATCAACGGAATCACTGGTGTAAAAATCTAGTTTATGTATTTTATTGTATCGCAAATTTTAATGACTTCATTATACCACATAAATTTATTAATGATGTATAAATTGGAACAGTAAATAATACAATTTATCTGAGCGTTTTCATTGTCTTTCTACAAATACGAACTGTGTTTTATTCGATACAGAACTACAAATGACTAGTGATTTGTCTAGATTATCGTTGTTTTCTTCGTCAGCGTACATTTCGCAGGAGATACTATATATTTTACGAGTGTACCTACATTAGAGTGAATGTTGTTTTTTACAATATTTACGTAGGCATATAAAACTATTTTTATGGTATCCATTACAGAGATTTCAATTCAAACCTTTGTCTGTACTTGGAGAGTCGCGACGAGGTGGTCTCGAAGAGGGTGGTAACGTAAGCGCTCTAGGATCTTGTGTGGTTGTTGGCGGTGAAGAAGCTGCAATCAATGAGCTTATTAGTACTTAAAATGATAAATATCACTCAGTATCACTCTGACAATAACTTACTGTATAATCGTATCGTCCCGTCTGATTCTCCTCTCGGATTCTTAGCTACACATTTATAAGTACCATAATCGTCTGACACAATATGTCTAATGAGCAGTTTCATATGCGTTTTGTATGCAGGTATTCCAACAGTATTTTCCATATGGTATTTGGAAGTCTCGTGGATCATATGTCCATCATCTCGAGTCCAATAATTTAATGAAGTTGGATGTGCTTCTGTAAAGCATTCCAGGGTAACATTGTAATAAAGCGGTGCACCGACGAGTTGGTGAGGTATCCATAGCATAGGTGGAACTAAAATTTAAAATGATGTATCAGTATTTTAACATATTATTAATGTAAATCTATAATATTTTTCATATATTTGTTAAGTTTTAACAACTTACAGTCTACGCTAACTTTAACTCTCTTGGAGACTGTGGGGGGGACGCCGTTACTGGCTATGCATAAATATGCTCCCATATCCAAACGAGATATCCTCGCCATTTCTAATATCTCACCTTCCCATTCTGAAACTAATAAAAATAAGACCTCATTAGTAACAACCCAATGTTTAATGAATTCGAAATTAATTGACGCGTCTAACCAGTATAGCCTTTGCTAATGGAGATTTTTGAGTTGTCATCCCGTTTCCACTTGATGGTGGGCTTAGGAGAGCCATTAGCGCGACAGGTCAGAGTGACGTTGGCGCCCTCTCGGACGATAACGTCGCTCGAGCTCAACGAATCGTCGATGAACGGGGGCACTGTAAACATCGATGAGTTAACATACAAAGTTTTGCGACAGAAACTTTTAGTCCAATTTATAAATGGAACGTAAGTATACGAAAATAAAAGCTAATTAGTAAATGGAAAGCTTTCCAACTTGATGAAGATATATACTTAGGATAGTTCTTAGCGAGTCTGATATAATATAAAGCATATATATTGGTTTAGATTTCGTAGCATATAGTCAGCAATTGTTTTTCTTCTGTGTCGGGATTAACAAGCATTTTAAAGATATTCATATAAATATTAAATATCCTTATATATTTAATATCTTCATTCTAAAATACATTAAATACATTTTCATAAGATCGAACTATCTTATTTTATTTTTAGTTCAGTAATCTAACAAATATTTAATTTACAAAAACAGACAAAGGGTATGGTCAAAATAGAATTACAGTATTATCTACTTATATTAATGACAAAAGTACTATAAAAACATACCGACAACATGTAGATATCCGAATTGCGTTTTAGCTGTTACGGTATTAATTTGGCACATGTAGCGACCGCGATCCTCTTCTCGTACATCGGAGATGTGAAGAAACCACGTCCTGTGCTTGTCGTGGGTCACGCTCACCCGAGGATTCCTAGTTATAACGTGATTATGCACTGTCAGTATAGCTGATTGTTCGAAGTGCATCCAAGCAACCTGCAAGCAAATTAGATATTATTTTATTAAAATTAAAATTAGTAAGAGATTTTCATTTTTTTTTGTAAATATGTTCAACATTAAAATTTGTAAAAAATCATATTTTAAAATAAACAAATTGATCAAACGCAACGATTAATAACAGAAAGCCAAACAAAGAAACCCATTTCAATAAAAATAAATATCTTCAATCGAAATCTTATAAAATACATTACAAAGTCTCTGTAAGTTCCGATCATTTATATTTTTCAAAACCGAGTGACGCAGCGGAAATTAAAAAACGTCGCTCTTTACTTTCGAATATCATATTTGCAATACAAAATAACATAGTGATCGTTATACATTTTCGACATAAAGTTATAATACTATTTTACTAACTGAAGATATTTCATTAACATTCTGTGTATTCATTATTTTTGTTCCTTCTTATATAAATGAATAATTAACCTAAATCACTATTATTATTATTTACAATAAAAAAGATATATATAATATATACCGTGAAAAATATAAAGACAAAAATTGTGCACAGCGTTATTGTAGCGCTACAAATGAAAGAACATTAATAGCTGACGAAATTGAACGCTTATGGTTTGCCATTAGATGTCGCGTTGGTGCCGGCCGCTGCATGCTGCAAGTGTCGAGCTCGACATCTGTGTAATTGCATAGAGCTACCGTTGCTCCCCTCTTCGAGCCAGTTTCCACAGCACTTACCCCATAAAATGCATTAGTCAGATTATTATGTTTCGAACAATCCCGCCGCTTTAATTTTCACTTGATTGCAAATTAAGATCCACAACGTCTTTTAATGTTATTCGAAGTTTAAAAACAATCTTCATTTGAATATTATTTTTAGGAACTAGACGTCCCTTTAGAGAGGCTATTTTAGAGGAAGATATTTAGACAATAAATAAGTTCCCGTTTAAGCAGAGCCCGATTTAGAGGTCTGGTGGCCTTGGGGCAATAAAGGAGTGGACCGTGGGCCAAAATTATTTTCACAATTTTTCAAATTTTTCAATAAATAATTTATTGTGAAACCAAGTAGATTCTTTTAATATTTAACAAATATATATCACTACATAGTATAAAACAAAGTCGCTTTCTCTGTCCCTATGTCCCTATATCCTGCTTAAATCTTTAAAACTAAGCAATTTTTTTTGATGCATTTTTTTTAATAGATGTGATTGTGATGTGAGTGATTGAATAGGAGGGTTTATATGTATAATAACATCCATTAAATAGTGGAAAAATACTGTTATTTTTGAGGTTTATAATGTGATGTCGTAAATAATTACATTTTTGTTGATTTAATATAGATCTATATGGCCCTTTACAGCATATGATTTAAATTAATATTTTCGAAGATATTACAGATTTAAAATTGCGGGACGTAGCGTTTGCGGCGGTACCGGCCGGGGCGGCGGGAGCGTTCACAGTTTTTCTGTAGTTTATTTAGTATCAGCATTGCACCCGTGCGAAGCCGGGGCGGGTCGCTAGTATAAATATAATCGAAAACAAGAATTCGAAAAAAATATTTGTACAAAGTACGGTAGGGAAAACAAATATCAAAGGAAAACTTGTTTACTAGTTTTTACTCATCGGAATTTGAAAGATTTTCTTTTCCGAAGTCCCTATTGAGGAGGCCCCGGACCTGTAGTTCCGGATGCCCTCCCCTAAATCCACCCCTATTCAAGCAGTGATGTCTGAATGTAATTAAAATAACAGATGTCTCATTTTGCCACATTGGTATTTATTTTTTAATTTTTGAGATGTCGAATGTAATGCTCAGTTGGAGGTAGATGATACCACAGCCCAACTGTTAATAGATAAAATATATGCATCTATGAACAGGTCCTTCGTTATTTAGTCAGAATTTCAATATACCCTACAATTGTTAAATGCTTGAAGAGGCGAGACATAAGAAAAACATGTATACAGAAAATTATAAAACACTAGTAATAAAAAGCCAATGATACTCGTTGATAATGTATATTTCCATTGGTGAAAGAATTTTTAAAATCGGTGCAGTAGTTTTTGAGTTCATCGTAACAAATAAACAAATTTTTCCTTTTTATAATATTAGTATAGTTCAGTCAGTTTAGTATAATATTAGTCTGATCAGGTTGACCCATCGGAACGCAGGGCAAATGTACTCAAAGCGCTAATGAGTCTGTCACGGTGAGCTTAGCTTAGTTTCAATTATCATATAATTACCTATCGGTTAAGAAAATTTCAAAAAAAATTAAGTGCATTTTGAAAACACTTGAATAAATCTAACTCATTCTTGAACAGCGATGAGCAAGATTTGTTTAAGTATAAAAAGTTGGTGGAACAAGCTTCATCCCTTAATGCAGTTTATCTAGCCTTAAGTTTGAATCATGGATAGTTCTTTTTATCAAGATAGTGAGCGGTGGTAATATAAGCGAAGTTTGTTAGCTAAAACTCGTGCGGGGTCACATCTTACCTATCTTAAATGATACGGCTCTGAGCCTCTGTCTAATTTATAATGGACTTGCGGAAACTTTACCCATTTTATTATGCAATGGGACAGAAACCCCTCTAATGACGACGACCTGACTTCTCGTCGTAACCTGAGCTTTCCAAGTTATTAAATAAGACTTAATATAACAAATTATTGTAGTTTAAAAAATTCAATACTGCCTAACAAACATAAACCTGTTTGTTTTCTCACCCAGGTTATATTGATTATAGATATATCATTTATTTTCAGAAGAAAACATACACAGGAACACACAAAGAATAATATTTTTTTATTATCGAGACTATGTACAAAAAAACTATATATTATAAATAATCAAATATCTATGGCTGTGAATGTGGGTGGGTATTGTGGTAGTAAAAAGAGCCTGGCCTCAACATTATGTTGTAGATGGACGTGTTTCACAAAGCTGATCCGCAATTTAAGTATATTATATAGATGCTAAGTCATATAAGGTATAATGTTCAGACAAAATCATAAATAAGCAGAATAGATTATTCTAGGAAAATTAAATTACTTATGTGAATTTTCATTGAGTATGTTATGTAGCTGCCACTGTTTTGATCGACCAACACTCTTGATTGAATTTAATGTATTAGTTGCCAGTGAACAAACTGCTTTATAGTATAACTAGCGACCCGCCCCGGCTTCACACGGGTCTAGATTTTTTGTCAAAAAAAGCAGGGGTTGTATGTATTTTTAATGCCCCATTATAAAAAAATAAAAACAAAAAAAATCATCCAAAAATTAAAAAAAAACAATTAAGGGTGAACAACCTTTATCACTTAGGGGTATGAAATAGATTAGAATAGTAGCCGATTCTCAGACCTACTGAATACGCATATAAAATTTGGTAAAAATCGGTAAAGCCGTTTCGGAGGAGTACGGTAACTAACATTGTGACATGGATATATTAGATGTAGCAATATTAATACTGCAATTTGTATAGTGGCTCATGTAAAGATAGACTCGGCTTAGGCGTCTAGCGAAGGTGTCGACTGCTGAGCGACCGCGATGTTGCCTGATGTAAATCTGATCTGCGTAATTGTGGCCGGCGTCTAATCTAATCAGAGCGGTGTGTCCGTCTCCACCGCACTGATTCAATTAGGATTCTCAGCCCACCGTCTACCGGCACTCGGATGCAGCCTTATCGCAATGTCAATATTTAGAATACATTAGTATGCTCAGGTTTACATAAGTCATATCTGCACTGTCCAGATGTATGTTCAGCGTTTAGAAAGGTTTACTAGTTTTATTTCTATAGTTCCTATGATATATGTAGCAACGTGAAAAAAGGTATATATCGAAGGTTAGCGGAGTTATTATTTTTGAACGTTCCGCAATTTCAATACAATGATTCATTATGGATTTTAATTATATAGAATTCCTATTCTGTTGCAAATATCAACCTGCCAGGCAGGCAGGTAAACGGGTAGGTAACACAATGTACACTTATGAACGTCAGCAAAAAATACATATTAAATGCTTCTAAATAATTATAACTAAAACTATATTTTGCAACACCAAAAGGCTTACAGATGCGTTGCCGACCTTTTTTCGGTAAAAAGTTTTATCATAATTCAAATCCATTTAAAGGTTCATTATATTCATCATCCACAAATAAATTGCGTTGAAGTTTCATTTTATTGTTTGAACATTAAGATAAAATTAAAGAGAAATCAAAATTTTACAAGCGGTTAAGAGATAAGCTTTGAGTGTTGAACTTGGGAGTTTAACATCGCACGGCGCCGGCGGTCGGGTCGCTTCCAAATATTTCCTAACGTCCCAACTTAATTTGGAATTTGGATAATAAAATTTCTAGTATAATGAAACTACGAAAGTTAATATATACTCTTGGTAAATTTAAGACAAAATTGTAACTTATTTCATTTCATTAAATAGGTCTTATATACTACAGACATAAGAAGTATAAATAAGCCAAGGCTGTGCTCACAAGGAATACTTGGTATATTTTCCCAGAATGAAAACCTTTAAGGCTTTCCTAATACCAGATTTATGAAAACCAATTCAGCGGTAAAGCAATGAAAACACAAAATGACAGAGCTCTATTTTAATATAAGTAGGATAGAATATTTTTTCCAATTATTGCAAGTATCACTCATATTTATTGAAATATGTATATGGCCCTAGTATAGGAGCATTATGAAACAATACAGACAGCTGTGACCTTTCAATCCGCTCGTGATACGCTTTCTGAGATACTAGTACGAACAACTTGCGAGAAAGTATTTACTGTGAATCCGTCAGTTGAATGCAATTTCAAGTATTTTTTCATACAACTGATATATTGACCAATACTTTCTCTCAGTAAAGCACTCGAAACTTTGTGTAAAAAGCCGCTAAAATCTATTTATATAAATTACTAGCAAAACGAGGCAATGAGGCAAAACTAGCACGGGTGCAATGTATTGTAGATGTACTTACTATATACAAAAAAAATCGGTCGTGTAGTTTTTGAGTTAAATCGTTACAAACATTCATATAAATCTTTCATATTTTAATATTAGTATAGATATAAATATGAAGTATGGATATTAGTTCTAAATAAGTGTAAGTTCAAATAAAATAAAATCATGCAGCCTAAAAATAGTTTCATAATATTCTCGTTTGAAAAATTATATAAATATAAGTGAAAGTGTAAGTCTCGAATCTATTTAAAATTATATAAATAAGTGAAAACGGCACTTGACACTAAATGAGTAAAGTCTGTAATGAAGCCGGCAGAAGTAAATATGATATTTCAAATGGCGGTAGCTACGGACTAATTTCATTCGTCTGCGGATCCTAAACGAGTTAGGGCTGAAGCGAGACGTCATTTGTTACCAGTTGCATAAAATTTCGCTCCAAACATATTCACTTTTTTATTGGATGCACTGGCATAAAAATCAAATTAAGCAAGAGAAATTGAAAGCTGCTTAATTGATGGATTATGGAAATATTATTTTTTGTATGTATTGAATTTACGCTATTTCTTCTTGATCTTTTTCTAAAATGCCTGATACCTAAAAGTATTCTAGAAGAGATTGCTCTTCATATTGTATTAAAAATAAACAAAATTCATTCGTGCAACGCTGGTATGAATGTAACTATAGTGTTTTTTTAAATAGGGGGCAAATGGGCAGGTGGCTCACGTGATGGTAAGTGATCACTGACATCCATAGACATCCGCAATACCAGAGGGGTTGGAGGTGCTTTGCCGACCTTATAGTATATACGTTATATATATAAGCAACTTTTTTTTTCTTTGTTATCGATAAACTTGAAAACTACTGGACCGATCGGCATGATACCATGACCATTCGACGCGGAATTAATTGTAGAAGGTTTTAGGCTATTCATTTGAATTCCATCAACCCTTTACCATTTTTTTTCAAATTTATGTGGATAGTTCATATTCGTCTATCCTTTACAATTCGCCTAGCGAAGCGGGCGGGCGGGGACGGCTAGTAGTATACTAAAAATAATGTAGGATATACACAATTACATAGTATATTATTTTAATAGAGTGGCAAAATTAAACTTTGTTTATTAAAGTTTGAATTAAACTTTCTTCGATGATAATAGGTAATCATCGCAAGCTTCTCAAAATCAAAGCAAAGTTTGGAAAAATTATAAAAGCCCCGCTATGGAAATGACGTTCATTAACTTGTTATCTCTTAAGCACCTTTAATTTGAACCCTTCTTTCTTTTTATCTTAATTTGTGGGATAAAGTTAAACTTGTGTGGTTCAAGAGGAGACGCTTGTGGCCCCCAGGACATGCCTGCAAGGCGTCGTTTGATTTATAATGGACTCGTTGCAAACTTTAGCCATTCTGTCGCGGCACGAAACCTCCTTAACGACGGACCCCATCGCTGGAGGCGTTGATTCGTAGACGTGTTTAATAATATTACGACAGATTTAATTATGAAACGTTTAAGGAGGCTCATCTCACGCTATTATCTTTATTTCGTTTGTAAACTCGGGTAGGTTATTCGTTGTAAGACTTTATTGGAAGTTTTATCTATTAATCTCGAAACCAGTTTTGTACGGAGAATAAAGTTGGTGAGTATATATATCAAAGGGATTTTTGAATATTAAAAAAAACATCTTATTGAAGGTATGTTATACAGCAACAGAAAATGATGACTTATTTTAATAAAATAAGGTACAGTATATAAGAACGTTGAAAAATGCATAGTTAAGTAATTTCATTATCTATTGATATTTTTAGAATAAATTTGCTTATAGTCCATCTTTTATCTTTAAAATCTATGTTTATTATTTTATTTACATTGTAGCCCGTATTTGTATATAAATATTATTATTTTTGAAAGCTTTATTAAGTGTACAAAGCTAAAACGAATATAGCAAAACGGTGGCTCACTAAGTAATGCAATCGTACACACAAGAAATAAGTGAACATCTTGCACGAGACGGCTTAGCTTACTTTTACTAAAAGCCCACTTAGAGATCTCTACGGCTACGGATTTGTGACAAGGGTCCTCCAACTTTGCGATCTTCAACCAATAAGATATTTTCGGATTGATGTTAGTTCATTCTATCTATAAAGTTATAAAACACTAATGGATATTATTTATGTATCAAAACATATTTATTTTGTATACACATACACAAATCGCTTTATATAGTCAATCAGTTTAAAAATAAGCTGAGGATTATGAACGGTCGTTTTTGGTCACTCAACATATTATGTAGGCACGAAGCTACGGAGCGTAGACACCTACGCTATGTACTCGTAGTAGCAGCTGTGACGATAGTCATTTTTTGTGGCGATACAATAATAAGGTTCAGTTATACTTAAATTGTATGCCACAAAACTACATCTAAAGACATCAAATTGTTGAAAACTTGATCGGTTTGATAATAAAAAAATACAACAATTTTATTAGTTCATTTCAAAACATAACACTAATTTCATATCACGAGAAATATTCCAGAATTTGAACAGTTGGTACTCACATACGGCGCGAGTCTAACATTGCTGTGACTCGTTGTGGCATGTTATTGCAAACCCACATACGTGCTCCTGACTATCTGACATTTCATGCCGATGAAGCTACGTGCACATACTTCCTCCCATCCTTCGGCCAAAATTTAATTATTGTTATTTTCATACGTATCTATATATTCAAAATATACGAACACAATTTCATCCCTCCGCAATCTTGATTTGATTGTGTTAGAATAATAATATAATTATTTTAAATTTGCTAGTAATATAATATTAATAATTACACGATCCTTTAACAAAATAAAAATATATAAGAGTACTGTTATTAATGTAAAACGATTGGGTAAATGGGAATACGAAAATTCTCAAACGCAATACTTCATGTGAGTTAATAATTCTCCATAAAAATACGAACAAAAATCTTTTTAACCGTTGCGGAAAACTAATGGCACAGGCGAAGCTTTCGAGAAAATCCGCTTCTTGTTGTCAATACAGGGCAACCGTGATGGCTTCCTCCTTTAAGCCTTTATTTCAAGAATATGTTTACTATTTTGGCTTTTATAGTACCCACATTGCGTATCAAAGTAAATGCAATAAAATATTGTAAGAATACGTCTTTAACGTCACACCGACTTCTTCATTTCTAAGTGTGAGACGCATTTAATGGTAAATGGTTAGTCAAAGGAAATTAATCAGTGATGCGATTTTCAATAAGCTTCATAATAATTATCTATACTAATATTATAAAGGGGAAAGATTTGTTTATTTGTTTGTTTGTTTGTTACGATTTAACTAAAACTACTCCACCGATTTTTTTCACAAATTCTTTCAACAATAGAAAGCTACATTATCAGCAATTAACATAAGCTATTTTGTTTTTTCAATTTATATTTTTGGTGTATAGTACATACACATACATACATCTACATTGCACCCGTGCGAAGCCGGGGCGGATGGCTAGTAGTATTATAAAAGCATAATCAATCCACAGAGGCTAATATGTAATGCTATCTTAAGTAGACTGCCAAATATCCTTCTTCCTTTTTAGTTACAAAGATAAGCAAAGTCTACTCAGTGGAGTAGTAAATCACAACCCTCTTCTCTAAACAGCACTTAATATAGTTGCGGTTACGTTTTGAATCGAATTATTTTATATATTTCAATTTATATTACTTTAATGCTGTTTCTTGAGGATTTTAGTTAAAGATGTATATTCTTTGCCAAATGCTGAAAATAGTTAACTGGAAGAATTTTTTCGAAGAAACTTTTTTAAAAGGGTAAACAAATATTAATAACTGACAAGTAAACAACCCAGTAATTGCTGTCGACTAAGTTATTTAATAAGTACTAAAAATTATACAGAGTAATATTGTCATAGAGATGACTCTAACAGATATTTTAATAATATTGTCTTTTATTAACGCGAGTATCACACATTTAAATAAAATACTGTATACCGGATTAAAACGCGATTTATTATTTATATTGTTTAAATTATTTATCCCGACGTTTAAGTGGTTCGGGGAGGGGATGGTACACTTGGCCATACTGTGTTTAGAAAAATAACCCATACTGATAGGTACCTCAATGGTGATTCCCACCACTACCCTTGCCAACTCTCTTCTGTCGGTGTATGTTTGTTTCAGAGAGCCCACCGCCTCTGTGATGCAGCCCACCTCAACGGGGAACTGCAGCATGTTAAGCGAGTACTCCGTGACAACAAGCTGCGGGTGCCTCCACAGCATCACAGAAACAGGAATAAACCACAAACAGTACAACGTCTACCAGCCTACCTGCCTTATGTGAAGAGTGTTACAGACAGGATTGGAAGAATCTTAAAACGAGCTTCTATTAATACAGTTTTCAAGCCGCACAAGAAGATTCAACAATTCTTGAGACCAATAAAAAGTAATATTCCTTTACAAGATCCAGGTGTATATAAACTGGATTGTGACTGTGGTTTATCCTACATTGGGCAAACTAAACGTAGCATTTCATTTCCGACTTAAGGAACACATTGCGGATATCAAACACAGACGTCACTCTAAATCAGCAGTATGTGAACACACTCTGGATAAACCAAACCACTACATACGTTTCGACCAACCGAAAATCCTTGCAAAAGAAAGTAGATTCTTTCCCAGACTAGTACGTGAGGCTATTGAAATTAAAAAACATCCTAACTTCAATAGAGAAGATGGTTTGAGACTTTCTAACACCTGGGATCCAGTAATTAAAAATCTAAAGCCCCAAATCAAACATACTAAAAAACAAGAGGACACCGTTAGTCAATATTGTCATAATATAGAAAATTACAGTAAATATCAACTCCGTAGGAATATATGTAATGATTGTAAAATAAAAACTTGGCGATTAAAAAGAGTGGCGGCGAGTTTCTTGCCAGTTCTTCTCGTCCGCTCTACGCCCTTGATTTGTGAACTGGTAGTAAATGTAAAATTAGAAGCATTTAATATTAGTAATATTAGTAATTTAATGTGTATTATTTTTTATTCACGTTCGTCGTTCATAGGTGTACATTGTGTTACCTAAATTAATAGATTATTTTTTAATTTAATTGAATTAAATATGGCAACTTTGTGACATTTCAAATATAAGACAACTGTCATCTTTCAGTCTCCCGCGACCACGGTTGCTGAAAAGCATCCGAAACGTCGGGATAAATAATTTAAACAATATAAATAATAAATCGCGTTTTAATCCGGTATACAGTATTTTATTTAGATATTTTAATGTTCATCATACTACTTCGTTTTCTGATCTTTTTTATCATAGATGGAAAAACCGTGAAGTGCACATTGCACGATTCGGTTTCAATCTATGGATTTCCGAATGCTCGAATTAAAAATTAGGTCGACAGCGCATCATTGACTGATGTTCTGTGGCTGAGGTATCACCTACCATCAAGTGAACCTCATGCTCGTCTATCGATATATAACATTAAAAAAACCCAAAACTCCAATGCAAAGCTGTATATTAGTTTACTCCGTATACAAATCAAACAGGCTTAAAGAGCCATTGTTTCTCTGTTGACTTCCTAAGATAATCTTTCAGCTCCATAATGACAACTACCTACATAGTTGTTTATCAAAAAGTTTGAGGTAAAGTTTTACGAATGCAAAACTTTACCTCAAACTTACACCGGGAAGTGAAATGAATTTAAGTATTGGTAACAGTAAGACACTGTGACTAGTGAAGCATAATTAAAGCTTGAGAAGAATAATTACTACTGCTTTTCAACGTACCTTATAGGAACCCAGATTTTTGACGGAGCAAGCGAGCCGCACGCTGCGACCCGCTGGGACCGTTACGTTTTGGATGACATCTGTGAACTCCGGCTCTTCCACAACTGAAACAAAAATTACATTAATTTTAAAAATCAATTAATTTATTCAATAATATTTGCAGCATTGCAATATTACTTTAATTTGTCTACACTTATTCAAAAGCCAACAGAGCTCTCCCGTTATGAGGACACTTCTCTGTCAAAAGATGCGATTTGTAATTTTCAAATTATCAAAGTAGAACGCTTTTAAACAAATTGAGTAGGCGATAAGGAATAATGTCGTCGTTTATCAAGCTTGGAGATAGATGACTCCTGTTCTGCTCTGCCCATTTTAAATACGTTTGTCTAAGAATTGCTAAATTGCCTTCTTTATAACTGATTCACAAAGTGTTCGTCTCTATGTCAATGCGGCATTGGATGGTGTTATGTTAATAAAATATGTGTCAGAAATACAAAGAGGTTATGAGAAATTTGTCCGGGGATGTGCTGAGTAAACATTTGTCATTCGTTGAGCGGAGGGAGTCGGAAGGGAGTCGCGACAAGTCGACGACACGGAGTTGGCCCGGCACGAACTCCGCATACAGACACCGCACCACACTGTTTGGTAAATAAACTTGCTCGGTGCCGATAGTTCCCTCTTGTTTACGTATCACGGTCTCATTCAAACTGCCACCAGTAGTTTTATTTTATCCACCACTTAATGTTATTGATATATCCAAATATAACTTTCCACTACAGCAATTGCTATATTGCCCCAACTTAATGCATTCTATTATAAATAATTAACTCTAATAATCAGAGTACATATTAATTATTATCAATGAATGTGTTAGTGAACACTGCAAGTTAGCATTTCTAATGTTTGAGCAAGCACTAAGACATAGCCGACTGAAGATGAAAGCACTGTTACGTGTTTGCTCACCTGATCGTATTAGCTCTAAGCACGATGCTCCATTTTCTACCCGACTGCTCACACTCAACTGATGTAAATCGCGCATTACCATCCATAACGCACCCTATTAACCGTATCTGTGCTTTCTCCGATGAACGGAGCTAATAATTAATATTTGTACTTTCCATATTTATTCACTGGGTTTCGGAAGAGAGTAACCAAACTTGTAAAGTATGCAGACCGTTTAAATATGTTCGAATAAGCTATTTATACGAGTATCATCTCTTAAAACATCTTATAGCCAGCTGCTTAAGCGATACTATCCATATGATGTTTAATGTTAATGATTATAATTATACATTAGTTATTAGTAATAATCTTCAAACATATGCGGTTGTTAAGCGCGTACAGAGGTATTTAGGGGTTAATTAAGGAACCACACAGGACGTGCTGACTGTAATCCTTTTGTCAGAAGTGGTGAGGTGAGACGCTGTTGCTCTTGCAGAGAGGAGTGTGTTATTAATGCAAATATACACATTAACTTCAGTTCTATATAAGTGAATTTAAATCATAATAATTATAATACATTTGACGGGCTCGTTGACGCATTCGGTAGAACACCTGCCGTGCGCATCGATGGATCGTGGGTTCGAATCCCACCGGGACGACATGTTTATAACTTTCTGTAAACATGTTTTCCCCACGTCTGGTAACTTCGGCCATTGATCGGATGGGAGGAATATCTTAATTCCGACCGGGTGACGAACCACCGTTCATAAATGGAAAAACCGCGTTGCGGTTTCAGTCTATGGAAGCTTCCTTCTGAAAGCTTGAAGTAAAAATTAGGTCGATAGCGCATCATTGACTGATGTTCTGTGGCTCAACCATCAAGTGAACCTCATGCTCGCCTTTCGATAACTGACATAAAAATAAAATACATTAAAAATAAATTCTAATATGAACATAGATATAAATATATTTTTTTCTATATATGTATAATACAATAATGGAACTGAATATAAAATAAAAAAATATAATAGAATGAAACATAATCTTGACTTGTTTCCTTTATTAATTCGGTTTAGCACACGAAAACTAATCCTACTACAGGCGGTATTATAAATTGTTACGGAAAGGACAGGGCTGACTAAATATTCCGAAACTAATAACAGTAATAACGAATAGGTCTGGATCGTTGGGGGCCCCTAACTCAGGAATAATCTCATAATATTAAAGCCTTATGCAAATCAAGAGCGGTCACTCGGAAGTCATCAGCGGAGCGCGTCGCGGGACCCGCCGCAAATTGACAGCTCTGCGAGTCGACAAATTGATATCGTCTAGGTATAGTACCTATCTCCTCGTTATAATTTCCATCGAGCGTAAATAACGAACAGCGTATCTTTTTCGTAGGAGGCTTAATGTAAACAAAATGGTCAAATCGTTTGTCACAGTATTGTACCTCTAGATGTACTATTTATAATAATAATAATAATCTATCCGTTTGAAATGGCTATGGCAATCCGGAAATTAATAGCCTAAGCTGTTTAATTTTGTAACTGAGTTTTTTTGATGTAGTACTGCCGGCCTAGCATGACAACCACGACAAAAAAATCGATCGTTTTCTCGTTTCTTACATGACACTTACACTTAAAAGGTCGACTTCTAATCATAAAATTAGAGGTTTGCTGATAGAGATATATTGTCTGTCAAAATTGTTGATGTCGAGACATAATATATCGAGATATCTTATATCTTAGTTTGTCTTCACTCGTCCGGGAGATATCTCTTGATGGTAATTGATACCTGTAAATATAAATGGCAGATGAAATACATATCTACTGCAGAACATCATTCCATACAATAAATATAAAATTCCCAGTCTTTTTGTTTCAGATTGTCCAATCTCCTCCCACTATCTCCAATTTATTTTCGTATTTTTCAGATATAACCTAATTCGGACTTTTCCTTGAATTCGCGCCAACTCTCACACTTTACCTAACGAATAGTAGGATGTCAGAATTTTAAAATTCACACATTTTTATCAAACTTGTTCACTTAACTAAAAATCTGAAAACTAGTCCTAAATTTACCACTGCCGTCATAAAAAATAAAGATCGCAAAACTTTGTGGTCCCGTAATTGTAAAAAAACACATATGTATATCTTAATTACGAGAAATGTACAAAACAACTTGTTTACAAATAAAACACGTAACTGAATTTTCGTAAGATCTCGTACATAAATGTAATATATCATTTGTAACTAAGTAGTGCCGTATTATATTAATCAGTTTATTTCTGTTATGAGAAAGGTCTTTGGATATAAGTTATCATATTATTATTATTCAGCATCGTATTACAACGCTGTTGCTGATAATTACCAACATAATATAACCTAGCTTTAGTCATATCATGTTACCAATGTTACCTATAAATGAGTAAATTGAAAAACTTTTTAATGCACACAAAATGTTTACGCAATTGTCTATTTATACTTAATATTAAAAAGAGGAAAGAATCGATTTTAAAATTTTTTCGCCAATAGAAAGCAACATTATCAGCGAATAATATAGGCTATTTTTTGTATAGTACATCAATATTGCACCCGTGCTAAGCCGGGGCGTCTTCCTATGATTATAAAACATAATACATATGTACCCTATATCTAAAAAGGATTATTATTAGTTTCAGAACAGGTTCACAACATTTCTATGTATAATGTATGTGTAGCTATACCTATGTTTAATATTGTGTAATCACTATCCTACTACTAGCCATTGTAGGTTTTATTACTCAACCCAGAGCATCCGACTTTTCGTTTAGTAAAAAGTCTATTTGGAAAGAGTCCAAATACTACGTAAGTAATAAGCGCCGTAACACACCCTTTGCTAAACGCTATAGGTATAGTAGTTTTGTTTTTAATTTTCCACCGCAATAACATGCTTTCAGTAATTGAATATAAATTGGGATATGTGGTAATCGGATTAAAACTTATTTCATAAGCGTCCGTCGATAATAAAATCTGGTGGTTTAGCGTGTTTTTAGTGTCGATGTTTAAGTTTATTCGTCCCTTGTAACAGATGTTGCTTGTAATATTCTCATATACGATCAAATTCTTTTAAGAGAAACGTAGATAAAGAACATGGCGTCGGGTGTTTGGACGCTTCGGACTTTCACTTATTTGTATGCCTCACCCTTCGCGGGACGGGACGTGACTATTCGAGATACATAAACTCTGAGTGAATACAGAAAATAGAAATAAAGTATCATATTATCTTTCAGTGGACGGATTGTGGAAGAATACCTATTTGTTTTGTTGTTGTATTCACTATAAACCTTCTTACGTGCATAAGAGTACAACAGATCTTGATGTATTACATATGTTATGAAATGTTTTGTAATTATCACAAATATTACAAATGTTTGAAATTTGAACTATTCTTCAATTACGTTTAGCTTAGGCAGTCGGCGGCGTCTTTTTGATGACACAATATATACGGAATTTGATATATTTTGAATACTTGCCATAAATAATTTAATAGTAATTTTTACGTGTAAACTTTGTGTAAAATGTGACAATATATATCTATAACTTTTTTATAGGTAAACCTCTGAACTGATGTTGGTGAATTTAATATGGAACTCTGGGGAAGGACACAATAAAAACTAACCAATGATGTGGCATATTTTGTTTTGTATTTGATTAAGTCATGTGTTGGAGAGTGACATCGCCTTTTATCCCAGGAAAACCATTTACACATATCCATGTGTTATTCGAACAATATTTTTTTGATCAAAGAAAAAATAAAACGGGCTCTTTAGCGTACCTATTGGATAGTGCCTTGCGTTCCGAAGAGTCGCGTTCGAATCTCGCGGGTATCAAGTTTATGATTGACTGTTAACACGTTTCCCTATGACTGACATTAAAGGGATGTGAGGATCAAAATTTCGATCGGGTAACGAACCAACGTTAGTAGATGGAAAACCATATACATATACATAAACATAACCGAATATTCGAAATAAAATCTATAGCGCATTGACTTATGTACTGACCACCAAGTCTTCTGCTCATTTGTCAATATCTAACACAAAAAGACAAATATTGAGAATGTAAGTCGTTAATGTAACGCTTTACAAATTAGGGATGTTTACTAACAAGCATCAAATGTATCACAAGTCCGGAGCGAGGTCATGTCGCGGTCAGTTAAGCGGAAGTACGGAAGCAGATGTTGACAGTTTCCCCGCCCCTCTTATCAGACTCCTGTCACCCATACTCGCTCAGACGCCCTTTCAATTTCTTGTTTGGCCGTAAAATAAATATTTTGGCATAAGAAAGTTTAGGCCTTGTATCATCTTATACAAATATTTTCTCCTTAGATATCTCTACAATTCATATAAACACTGCATAATATAAACATTTTAGGAAGTAATTAAAAACATTATCAAGTCGTTAGCTTTTAACACGTGCAAAAGTTTGTATTAAACTCGTAAACAGAATAAAAGTTATTGTGCAACAGACAAAAGTATTAACGCTGTTTTACGTGACCAACACTCATATAATGTTTTCAGTGCGTGAAATTGCAATGTAGAGTAGCTGCCATAAATTCAAACTGCATAGCTCTCCGTTGTTGAACATATAAATATATATAAGTAAAATTATGAGGATTCCAATATTAATGTGGTCCAAGGTTCGACTTTTTTAATATTATATATTTTTTTTAAATCCTCAAACCTGTAATTCAAAAACGGCCAGAGAGCTAAAAATATTTTTTGGTATATATAAATATACAAGATGATGGTTTTCATAAATAAGTTCGAACAAATGACAACAGAGACTGAATTTAAAATTAAGTAATTAAGAGCAATTCTTAAACAACATTAAACACCAAAATACCTGTTTCAGCGACTCAACGTTTACATAATACCATTTCTTAAGTCTGATCACTAATTGAACAAGTGTTTTGCAGCTCGCGGGCGCGTAAGTCGAGAGATCTAATTAAAGCACCTACCGCGGTGAGCCGCCGAACCCCAGTCGGAGCCTATTATCACGCCTCCACCTCCTATTAGCATTGTCTCCTCGAGGGCGATACTTATCTTTATTTAAATTCACTTCTTGGTAATTGGGTTGACGAGTCGACAACGTGATTTGCATTGACGAGAATTGCCCAGTGTATCAGGATACTGTAACTTTATAACTTCTCCTAATTCATTTGATTGTTTTTAAATAACCGGAATGATTTTATTGACAAAATCCTAGAGAAGTTTTGCTTTTTAATTTTTTGTTATTTTATCTAGTCTTCGTCGGATATCTCGTACGATTACGCAATCAGAAATCATTCACAAAGCAAAGCTAACAACAGAGACGGGAATGACGCCTAACGTTTACACGTATAATTATTATTTTTTCAATTTGTTTGATTAACATAGGCGTAGTGACAATCTTGATAGTAACTGCGTGTGAGTGCAGTCAAAGAGGATGCGCTTGGTTATTTCTCATTAAAGCATACACGATAAAATCACACAGACTCGTTGCCTCATTAAAATCTTCTGGTGCGCGCATCTGTAAGCCTTTTGTGAAGGCAGCAACGCTACGCTCTCGACGCTTTTCATGTGTCATTTCGGGCACAATACCGCACGGCGAGGGACGCCCTACCTCGCTATTTTTGCTGTGACATGTCGGCGTGCGCTTTTTATCAGTTTATCGAAGAATATTATATTATTTCCTGTAGTCCTCTTTGTCGTTCATTTTAATAATATCTATTAGACGGCGTCTGCGATTGTACCACTTTGAAATGTGAATTAATTATGAAAACGTCATAAAAATATATTATTTATTGCATTGATAAAGTAACCTGTAAACGTAATTTTTAAATTTAAATAAAATACTGTATACCGGATTAAAACGCGATTTATTATTTATATTGTTTAAATTATTTATCCCGACGTTTCGGATGCTTTTCAGCAACCGTGGTTGCTAAAATAATTTAAACAATATACATAATAAATCGCGTTTTAATCCGGTATACAGTATTTAATTTTTTAATTCTTAAATATTCTCATTTTATTATTAATTTAATGCGTAATCGTTAATAAATGAATATAATATTATCTAGGTTATTCAAAGGAACACTATTTTATCATTAATTTACGTTATTTAAGCCATCTAGGCACAATACGGCATTCCAATATTTAACGTTGCTCACTTTGCATATTCACAAGGTGGTCGGACGGAAAACCACACCTTCCGACTTTGAATGGTAATGATGCCTATTAGCGAACACTGCGCTTTAACATATTTAATGTTTTTAGAAAAGCTAAATTTTAAGGAAAGCTGAATTTAGGAATTTAATAAAGGATTAACAAGTATTAAAATCAGTATTTACTCTGTGTAATGTAGCAGAAGGATTTTTCATAAGCAAAGAGTCATATTTTTTATGACTTTTGTTATTTTTTATTTAGGATTTAGTAGAAACTTGTGGCCATTTAGATTATTTTTTTAATGTATCTTGTAGTGTTATCAGTTAAATTATATAGGGAAATCACTGTTTAGAAGTAAAAACTTTTTGAATCGTTTTTCTAGAAGTTCTAATCTTTGTTTTTTATGATCTTTCCTAATAAGATTATGAATATTCTTAAATGGGTAGGTTCGCTCTTATTTTTCTTCATTATTTAAATACTGATTACACTATAAGAGGTCTTTAGTGTTTAAAATAAATAAATACATATATTATACTAGCGAATGCTAGCGCCCCGGCTTCGCACGGTTGCGATATAGATGTACTATACATAAAAACCAAAGAATTTTAATAATCGTTCGAGTAATTTTTGAGTTAATTCGTAACAAATAAACAAATCTTCCCTCTTTATAATATTAGTATAGATTATTTTTATTTGATTTTTTTTAAATACTAGATTAAGTTAGAACTAAGAAAATAAAACTTTTATTATTTTATTTATTTGCTCTGTGTAATAATATCATAATATGAAAGAAGTTGCGCACTCGAGCATCTGGGATTTAATCATTTATAAAAATGTTTTAAGGTCCTGAATATTGACCAGTAAAATAAAACCAACATTGAGATTCGTATTTTTTCTTTGAACTCCACTTAGAAATTTCCTACGAAAATTTAAAATTGATTAAAGATACGTGGATATTTCTGTCATTTAAAGTTTTATAAATTTAGCAAAATACAACATACACGCAGTATGAACAATTCACTCACACAGAGTACAACGTAACTAGAATACCAGTTCAGAACTAACTTTGAACTTGTTTGTGTTTTACAGACTTAAACTAACCACTAACAGCGTTCATTTAACTAATTAATATATGCAAGGTTTTTAATTTCTGTCACACAACGCCAATAAGTTTTAATTAGTTAAATAGCGAGTTGAAATGAGCATCGTTCCTGTGTCAGTACAATGCAAGTCACGAGCCGAGCGCACGTACTGGGAGCAGCGACACAGTATAAATAACCCTGTATGTTCATTTCATACAAATTCGCGGAGCACGACAACTGCTCTGCATTGAACTAAAAATCTCTTTGTAATAAATACGCTTTGAATTTGCAACTTTAGGTTGATGTTATTTGTCTGCTACTTGGCAACATAATAAAGGCGTACTCTATATTTTTGTACACAATTTTCAGTATCTCTACGCTTATCAATTATTATTAAATAGTATATTATGACCTGCCACCTTCTCTACTTCATTTTATCAAAAACCAAATTTGCGATTTTATAGTGATAAAGTAACAGACGCACAAAAAGTATTCCAGTTCGTATTGCATACGCCGTAGCAACTCGCAATAAACGACTACGAAAGCTCGCGTAAAGCTACGTCATTGTCGATGGAACGTTTGTTGCACAGAATGTCGGATACTATTATTTTTTCCGACATAATATCATAGTGGAGTTCTTTATATTGTATAGGTAAATACCTAACAAAACAAAAAATATGCAATAGTCTGTGTTATAGCTCATTGAAACCATGGCATTCGTGTCTTGGTACTTACCAATTTAAAAATTACAATTACAATTGACTACATAAATAAATCAAAGAACTATTGCGCTATACCTAACTTTAAATCGTATTAAATTGTTCAAAAGGGAATTTATTCAGCAGCTACAACGCTGACTGAACACATTCATTTTACTAAAGAAAATCTGTTGTGTTAGATATCTTTGATAAGCAGCCATGCCACTAGTATGTAGATCTATGCTTAGTGCAGTTACGTATTCTGTCGTCGGCAGTGGATCGTTATCTGTTTCCACTAAAGGAAACTGGCTTTTCGTAGAAAAGAACCACCCCGTCGGTTTCTGCACCCCCTCGCCCGCCACGACTTCTCCTTTTTGCGTTATTTCATTTTTCTTTGCCGACGTGCACCTGTTAGTTAGCTGCCGCGGGCTCTCATTGCTTATGCTACGATGACTGAGTTTTTCCTAGAATCGTTTTCTCATAAAGTACCACGAATTTAGTAAAATTATCCAAAAAATTATCATCAATAATGTGGTTTAAATAAAAATCTTATGCAAGACGAAATTCACATATATCGACACGGGACATGAAACAGCAGACCATTTATGAAGTTTAATGTTTGATGTCAACGCGAGGGATGGCACTCAAAGGAACGCTAGAACACAGTTTCCTGATACATTTGTATTCCTTACAGACAAGTAATCAATATCCGTTCGACGCCGGGAGTGCCGGGAGCGCCGGCAGGGGCGTCTTCTGTGTGAGGCAATTTTTCTCACAGTACGTGCGCCAGCGCATTTAATACTTGTGTTTTGTTTCACGCTTTTGTGAACAATTTAAAAAGCAAGGACAATAAGAATTGTATGAGTTTACATGATACAAAATGCTCACTTATTTGAAGAGAAGAGAGAAAATATGAATATTATGTTGGCACATATTATATCGCAAAAAATGAAGCTGATGTGACGTCACGCATATGAAATAAAATAACAACGACAACATGGTGCGGATGAAGCTTGATACATATTTGAATACATTACGGAACACGCAGATAATACTAGCACACTGTAGGTATTCATAACGGCTGTTTGCGACTCTTGAATACAAATACGAACATTCTTCGATGACAATGTATATGGAAAATGAAATGTCAATAATCTATTAGGTACATTGAATATATTTAAAATTAAATTCGTCATTCAATACCCTTTTAACACGGATTTACTTGAATCTGTTTCTAGTTGATAAAATTTAAAATACCTATAGACACAAATATTAAATGAGATAGCTCTATTAATGTAACAATTATTTATTTGAAAGCAAGCCTTTATCGATGGAAATCCTATTTTTATAAGGAACACATTATACTACTTAGAAGTTACTTATACTTCTTAGAAGCTAGGTCAAGTACAAATATGTCGATGAAGAAGATCTTAAGCTGTGAGGATTAGACAGAGCTTGTCACCTTGTGAAGTGCCCTCTTGGTGACAAGTGCTTCTTGAGACAAGCCTCTTACCTCTAGAGACATTTGTAGGCAAATACACTTTGGGCAAATATGAGGAGCAATATCTTCAAGTCATCTTTATAGTGGAAAATAAGAACATTGTTCGATATTTTATACTATATTATCTATTATAATTATATTTTTATTCAATAAAGAAAACGAGTTTGTTTGTTTTTTGGTTTAGACGGTAATATATTTAAAAAAGATGTAAAATTCTTTTATTAGTATTTTTTAGCCACACTAGAACTAATATACATAGAAAGTTGGATAAAAGCTATGTGACGACTTTAACGGCGTGCCTTAATTTAAACATTTTAGTTAACCTATAAAAAAGTGACGTATCTACAATAAAGATCTTAAATAGTTCTGTAAAAAAAATCGTTTATCTGTCTTTTACATTTGAGCCACCGCGGCCGATAAGGTTTTTTAATTGGTGTGCAAATACCACACGGGATTGCTAGAGTTCTATAAATTCGAGAATTAATAAAATATTACGAAATCGAAAAACTCTTCTCATTCTAGACACAATAGCAGAACCATTTTATTAATTTTTAATGCTTCAATAAAACACAAAACATTCAGCAAAAATAAAAAACCAACATTAGAAGAAGTTACTAACGTTTAAAATTATAGACAATTATTTGACCACTATCTGATGACTGTCTGATGGTAAATGATGATGCAGTCAGAGTGGTATGTCACAAATAAAATTCAAAAATATCTAAATGTATACGTAAATAAAATCTTTTATACAAAGCCACTTATTATCAAATCTCACAGCTATTCGGATATGAATGTAACACTAGTAAGATTTTCGTTGTTCCAAACTGAAGCGAATAATTAGAAATGTTCAGGCGCAGAGTCCACGAGTGATTGATGTAGTGGAAGTCGCCGAGCACCGACCCCCTCTCCCCCTTCTATAGCCTTTCGCGGCGACAACTCGGAGACATTAAGAATATTTAAATTGTAAATTACACTCCTGTACTGAATACCTATCCGCTGAAAGTTTGCCCTTTTTACAGTCGCGTTGTCTTAATGTTTACAAACTGTTGACGTTACGAATTGTAGTACCTACCTACTTTGGTTATTTTTTACTAAATTGTCTTTATGGTGAATATGAGAGAAGTTTCATTGTCAGTCATCAACAGAAGTTAAGTATTTATTTATATTTCAAAAGCATTTTGCTTTATATTCAATATTACAAAAAAAGCGTTTATTTTTGGAATAATATTTTTCTGTACCATTGCAATTGTGAATTCCCGATTGAACATATGTGTCTGTTTTACCTACTATGTATATGTACCTAATTTAATAAGTAGGTGCATACATATAAATATTATGTTCACAATCTTAAAAAGAGTGAGCAACAGAATTCTATTAAAAGTTTAGTTGAGGCCACAAAAAATCGACTACTTGTCCGTAAATAAAAATGATCAGTTATTCTGTTATTCCTATCGTATATACACACAAGGTACCTAATATATTATTTATTGAATACAAGTGGACCCGGTAGACGTTGTCCTGCAAGAATATAGGCTTCAAACGTAAAAAAATACGTGACTTGAACTGTCAGTTTCGGAAGATGGCGGAATTCCGAAACTTATTTATTTTGAAATAAACTGAAATTTTCTGATATTGTGATAGAGTTAATCTGTTATTCGAGACATATACGAATGAAAAAAATAATATATCGTTAAAATCAGTGCAGCCGTTCTTGAGTTAAAAATGGTGTAACGAACACAACTTTGTTTTATATATATATATATATATATACCATATATATTATACATAGGTATATAGATTCCAAAATTTGAATTAATTTTACAAACAAAAATCAATCTAGCTATCAATTTCAATTCATTCATACTTATATGAATATTCTTTCAGAACAAACAGCCGATACCGTGTCCTTACAAAATGAACAAATCGAGTAAAAAGGCAACAAGCTCATAACAATAAGACTCATGGATACCGACTGTAACATGAATGTAACAAACTAAAGAACTGGCCTGATTGAATCATCCGGCTGTTCTTTGTCATAAATCCGACAACGGCCGGCCATCCAACAATGCGTTCTGAAATCGTTCCATTTCTCATTTTGTTACTCTCCCCTTTAATCTCGCATCCGTAGAAAAGTGGATCGACGTTGCAAAGGGTAGTGCAGTAGACTTACGCTGATTAATGTATTATCATAGAGTATCGCATTGATAAGCTAAGGCTTCTGGATTTATGCAATATTCATTAGGTATTAGACTAATTAATTTTACATCTGGATTAATTAGATGAAATTCTATTCTACTATATTATCAAATATTCCGTCCTATCTCATTAAAGGACTAGGCGTGGATCCATAGGCTGATCCCAGGGCCAGATTTAGAGGAGGCCTTGGGGCAACAAAGGCCCCTGGTCTCAAATTGTTTTTATGTTAATAATATAATCATGTTTGTACAAACTACAGTAGGTAAAGGTAAAACAGCGAAAAAAATATCAATGGAAAAGTTATTTACTAGTGTTTATTCGTCTGAATTTGAAAGATTATTTCCGAATTCTCTATTGGGCCCCTCTTTTGTGGACGGGGGTGTTGCCCTGGATGTCCCCTAAATCCGGCTCTGGATAACAAACAGAAAACCACAATTGTGTTTAATAGCTAACTCGTACAATAAAATGTTTACCTTAGAAGCAAAAAGCCCATTTAAAAATGTATGATTCAATTTACTTTTCATCAACATAACAGCTCGATACTACAAATTTAATACCCGCTGCAAAAAAATTTGCCAAAGTATGTATGTAAGCGATAAAATAAACGATACCTACCCACTAATAGCATAATCCTTGATTCAAAGAGCAGAAAATCCGAGTCTGTCGAGATTACAGCCGCTAACCAACAGAATCTCGGAATGGAAGAAAACAGAATGTCTTGCGAGTAGGATAATGTTAAATTTATTGCAGCGCTAAAATGTTTACGGATATCGCGCGGCGTCGGAACTCCCGCTCCGCCCGCGAAGAGCGCTCTACTCACCCTTGTAAACACGTTTTATTGGCTTTATAATATGTTTTACGCGTGACGTTTTACAAACGATCCCGGCGGAACGTCGAATTATTTTTACAGCACGTACTAGCACGCCACGCGAAAACATTGGGAAACCGGGGAACTGGCAACACGAGGGATTTGTAATTACACCTCTTATTTAAACAGTTTTTATCCTTTGATGTGGAATGGAAATTGAGCTTACAACTCGCAGCATATAAATGTAGATACCTTTGAAGGATGCGTGATATATTGCTTAGAAATCTATCTATGTATATAAAACAAAGTCGTTTTAGTAACACTATTCATAAATCAAAAACGGCTTCCTGTCTCGAATAACATTATAACTATTAAAATATTGAAAAAAATATATGCAGAAAATTGATTTTAAAATAAATTAAGTTCGGAAATCTGCAATCTTTTTTTCACAATTGACAGCCCACGTCACGCACGCTCCTAGCTTTTTTGTAAGGGGCGGGAATAGAAGTGGGAAAATAACATATTCAAATCTAGAAATACATATTTTTTTACTTTTGAAGACAACATTCTGGGAGGACAATGTCTGTCGAGTCAGCTAGTGAACTATCACTTATAATACCACACGAGCTTCAAAATTATCGGGAAATACCCGATAATTTTGAAGCTCGTGTGGTATTCGGGGGATTATTTTTCCGTCCCAAATATCGACCAATAGAATTGCACCATTCGACGTCACGTGGTACAACCTTTAAATTTTCAAAAAATTATCAGTATAATACCATGTAGGTTGTACCACGTGACGTCGAATGGTGCAATTCTATTGGTCGATATTTGGGTCGGAAAAATAATCAGAAATATTGTATTTATAAATACAAAAGTTTTAAGCGCATTTTATTTTTGTTATTTCTTTTATTTAAAGGCTTATGTGACATGATGTGACAAGTCGGTATCTTGAGGTGTTGACTTTAAAATAAATGAATGAATGTTTTTCAAATCCTACAAAGACCTTGATCATTATTTTTAAACAAACTCATGTGGAAGCAAATTCAAATATGATCAACATTATTATCATTTATTTAATTAAATCTAGTTTTAGTGAGTGCAAAGCAGACTGAAAATACATACATACATATACATATATACATATACATCACGCCTCTTTCCCATTGGGGTAGGCAGAGATCACGGAATTCCATATGCTCCGATCCTTACATACCACTTTCGCTTCTTCTACTTTCATCAATGCTTTCATACACACTCGTCGGTTACGAGTACTTTTGACCTGGCCCTTTTGCAGAACGTCCCCAATTTGATCAAGGTACATACAGACTGAAAATAACTAAGAGAAATTGAAAAATGTACGTATATATTGTGTTAGGTGTGGAATGTCACGCAGCGGAACAATTGCACACCCTAATAGCAGTCAACCACTTGATGAAGGTCCGACCATCCCCTCACCCCGCACGCCTCACTTTCCACATCACATGTAAGCGGTTTGTAAACAGAAACAATCCAATTATTGGATCTCACGAAATCACTATCAATTCATTTGTAATCCATCACTTTTATAACGTAAATAAATTACGCCTATTGTCATTCCTATAAAACAATTTTAAAATAAATTACTTTTACCAGTAAAGCGCTTTATTATATATAATGATAAATATATATAAATACCTTTTACCTTATTACCTTCTATCTTTCAGTAAATTAAACTTAATAAAAATAAAAATGTTCATCATTAATTCTTATTCTTAAATTTAATACAAGAAACCCATTTTAACAAATGCCAGTGTAAGGGGGTACCTACTGCCATCTTCTAAAGTGTATGACTTAAACTAGCGGACCCGACAGACATTTTCCTGCCAGAATGTTGTCTTCAAAAATAAAAATTAATAGTTTTATTAGGTTTTAATATGCTATTCTCCCACTTCTACGGTCTTACTTATAAACGTAGTATAAGCTTGATAGAGTTAAAGTATGTTTTGTCCCGATCTATTGAATACAAAAAGATTACAGAATACTACGTTTATAAGTAAGACCGTTATTCTATAAATGTCTAGTTTATCACTGATTTACAGTGGACATCAATTATTACAAAAATAATAGTGCGTGACGTGAGCTGTCAATTATTCGGTCGCGCTCTAAACCCAATTTAAATAGAATGGATGTAATAATTAATCAGAGTCATCTTTAACATCGTTAAACTTTTAAAACGTGATACTGTTTAAAATTAGTCCTTCATTTTTTTAACTTTAAGTCATATGCCTGTTATTAATGCGCTAAAACTTTGAGTAAGTTTATATTCGAAGTTCTTGCATAAGAGTATCAGTCAGATGTCAGTAAATGTATGGACAGCAGTGTATATATTAAAGATGGAACTTATTTATATAAATGCAAAACAGATCGGCAGCTTGTCAGATCGGCTCAGCGCGTATTGCGATCGAATATGGATTTACTCTTCCCCATTTCGTCAACTCAACGACGCACCCTCACTTTATCGCGGTTGGACAACCGAAAAATAATCTTTATTTTAAATCCATTTCCTTATATGAACTTAAAACAACTTTTCACAAAACCAAATAACGAAAAACTTATAATTACAATTAACAATCTAGGTTTTTAAGGTTCTAAGTTGTTTGTCAAGACAACAAGGTTGGTGGTAATATATCGATATAAGATCCAACATTTTTTTTGGAAAATAATTTAGGACCAGCCCTTCACACGTTTGTTGACCCAAGGCCTCCAGACTACAAAATTTGACCCTGACTGGAACCACCTATCCTAAGCACAGCGCGCATACTGCAAGAAGTAAAAATATAACCATAAATAACTTTCAAAAGCTACTCGTATGAAATAATCACCCATAAAAAGTCAAATATATACATCTTTGACCGTAATTATCGTAGGACGTATCTTCGAATTATCGTATGTATTCGTATTGACTGGCAAAATATTTTCCCTACAGCCCTCAACCGTACCTTCGTCGTGACTGTGGGTGAATCTAATCGGAGGGATATTAAAACTTTCCGTCCTCACTGCCTCGACCTTTTGTGCTAACTGGAATGTCGGTGCCAACGTGTTTTTAAACTAGCTTTTTTCCATATTTGCTATATCGATCAACTATATTTTTGAAATGAAATGAAATGAAATGAAATACATTTATTCGGGACGGCACAGAAGTAAAAGTACATCATTTTTGTGAAATATAATATATTTCAGTAACTAGTAGGTATTTATAATATACATAACTTTAGTTATTTTTACTTGTTGAGATAAAAAAATTATTTCAACGTTTTTCGTTTCTTACTCTAAACTACTTAACTAGCAAAACATCATAAATTAAGTTTGCAAATATGCTTCCTCCACATACTTATTAAGATTTTAAAAACCCATTCATACATATATCTTAAATGTTAGTTAGTCTCTATACCCATATATTTAAGTCCTATAATTGGTTCGCTACATGCCTCCGGATTCATAAATCAACCTTTCATTAGAATATATCAACTGATACAAATAAAGACCAAGAATAATATTGTAAAAAGATTGCGTTGAAGTTCAACTGATACAATAAATTCATACAGATAACGAAGAAAGTTTATAGGAATTAGTCCAAAATAGTTTTCGAATCAAGGGGCATATATAATTTAAAATACTACTTAATAAGTTTTCTGCCTTCTGTATTCTCAAGAAGTTTAAACGGTATGTTATTCATATGTCGATTTCATATAGCAAGCTAGGCAGACTATCTAATATTGCCTTCATCTCTTCAATATGAGCTAGTAAATTTTAGAAGAGTAATTTATTTATAGCAGTGAATAAATCGATCCTGTAATTTGTATTCGAAACTCGGTTCGTTCAACGAAAGCGAAAGCATTTCTTTCTTATCCCCAGAATCAATTTGTATACCAGCAAGCAAATTAAAAACTCGTAGACGGTTTTTTACTTAAAACATCAAATATTGAGTAAATCCATACATTATGCTTTTAATATAAAATATAGATAAGTAATTAATTGTATAGAATGATTTAACGTAATTATTTATAATACAATAGCGGTGATAAGAAATTGTTTAAAACAAAACACAATTACCAAAACATAATTAACGTGCCTTGGTCTTGCTAAAGAATTTTTGAATTAAATAGAAAGTGACGTTAAGACAGATGTTAAGAGTCGGAACAATAATTAAGATGAGGTCGGTTTGAAACCGCGTTGTCGCCGGCGAGATTTAATTAGTGAGAGAACAATCCCACCGAGGAGACACGGTAGCCTCTACAAGCTTTTGCACACAAACCACTAAACGTTTCCCACTAAAATATGATTTCTATCTTAAACTACCAACAAAACTGTGTGTACAATAGTTCGTGTAAGACTACTCTAGAAGTGTTTTCTCATATTTTTTCATATCGATTGTATTATTTATGCTATTAAAACATAGTATAATAAAAAAGTATGTATAAAAAAAAGTCCGATAACACGACACGTCTGGGACTACTGGTAAATCCGATTTCCCTATCTCCCCATATTTGTATTCGAAGCCCGATCCATCTAATATTTCCTTCCAACTCCGCCGACGCTATCTACGTTCCTTCCTGACACTGAATCTAATCGGAATAGATATTAAAACTTCTTACAGCGGCTACATTCTTTCTCTGCCATTAATAAAATCGATATGTAAGAACTTACAGAATATATTTATCTTCCATATTATAACTATAATGTTTACATAATATATTTACTGTTTGTAATAATAACTACTAGGACTTATAATTACTTCTTGATAATTCAGACATGAAGGTGTATGGAAAATGTGTAAAAATTTACTCGTGCTTACTATCGGTTACGAAGCACTGCCGAGAAACTGCAAATCTAAATTATTTTTTCCTTGATATGAATCAATTTATTTTGTCGAGAAAACCACAAGCCTCTTCGTCAATTTCGCACGTTTCTTTATATTCGGACTTGCTTTCAACCTGACCCTCTCGGTCTTGTAATCCCCTTTTCTTTTCAAAGAAGTTAACAAAATTTTGTAATCCCGGATTAACTGGTACTTGTAAAACATAATATAATATTTAGCAATCTTTGGGTAATAAATATGCTGAATCTAATATGACTGTATGTAGCTTGGAAATTTATATAGCTATTTAAGTAGATAGTGTTTTAATATATAAAATACACTAGTTCACAAAAGTTATTTTACTTAATTTAAAGTTAAAATATAGTGAGTACGTGCTGCAGTCTAGTTAGGTGTATAAAATATTTATCAAAAGACTCCGACTGTGCTCGAATCTCCCGGGAGCATCTACGAATGCATCACGACCCGCGGTACGCTCTCACGACTTAGCACCTCATAGAGGCTTTTTAGTCTGACACCTTACGCGTTCTTACTTTTTTTTTAATTTCACTTAAGGTAGAAAGGTGTTTTATGCTTGTTTTATTTATAAAACAGTATTTAAGATATTTATCTAGCATATAGCTATAAGTAGGTATAGTATCATGTTATGATAACATGATTTTATAGTAGGTTATAATTAAAGTGTTAGTTTCAAATTTAAGTTTAATCTTGATTCACTCTAAGATTCCTTAATTTCATTACAATATAACATCAGAAGAATCAGTTATATTATCGGGAAATAATACTATTACATATTCTTACCTTAACAACAAAATGACTAGTAAAAATCTCCATCTTTACGAAAGTTTTTCAATTTTAATTTGCTGCATTAAGTTTGAGCAATTACATCAATAAATAAAAGAAACCTTATTTTGTTACTTCCATCAAGAAATACGAAGTTTTAAGAGATAAACTGCAAATGGAAGTTATTGTGCGATGTTTCAACGTTCAAGTTTGCCTCTGAAAGCTCGCTCAGTATACAATCTCCACCACAATACACTAAGAATCAACAATCGATTTCACTTATTAAATTTTTTTCTAAGGGCGCTTTAATAATTAGCGTTTTCTTAAGCTGTTAATTAATAGTAGTTAACTACTATTAATTGTTATTAAGTGTATATATTATTTTGTTACAAAGTAAACTATAAGAATATTTTAAATATAGGTAATTAAAATTTCTTATTCTATAATATATTCTTTTTCTATTAATTGCATAAAAAAGATGCAAGGATATAATTGATAACATGAAGATTAGATTGACAATTACACAGATATTGTAAATAGCGAAAAAATAGGCATCCTTATTACTTAATATAATATCTTCTACAACTATTCGGGTAAATGAAATACATTATAGGGAGACAATTATTTAAATGATGACAACAGAATGCTATTTCAGTATTCTGATAGTGGTGTTCTTATGGCTGATTTAAAGGTAAGATGTGGTGGCGGTAACTTATGATGCTGTTTTTATTCTGATTGTCGCGTCCAAATTTCGTAGCGCCTGTCACAAAGTGTCGCGCGGGTTGTTCGTCTATTCACCGATCGTCCAAACTTTGTAATTAGTTCCACAACAATAAAGACGCCCATCTCGTTACCTTGAAAGTATTTCTTTAAATATCGAAAAAGCTTTTTAAATACCTCGGAATAGTACGATAACATAATTTACATTTACTTTATTGAACATATTTTACACATATAAATATTAATTAAAACTAAAATAATCTATATTATTCAAAGTATATAAATCCTAAAGAACACGCTAGTAGGCTCACTCAACATAATAGGTACCAGCGATGGAACGCAGAAACATGAACCAACCCCAAAACCACCCCAATAGACAAATCTTACGCTTGCAAGAGTACCTACTCTTAGAATTGTGGTGGTAGAACGATCCAAAAAATATTTCGTGCCAGACGAATTTTTTTACATAAAATACGTTAAATATAATATTTACGTAATAATTCAAAAACGTTTCAAAAAATATATGATTTCATATTCCATATACTTGCCATTTTATTTAAATACAATATTATGTTATGGACTGCACTGCATTGTTTTCACGAACATTTAACAAAATTCTAATATTCCAAGTGAAAGCGTATAAAAAGGTCTCATATGTTCACGCGGTATTAGAGGTTGCACGGACAGTGGGTATCGCGGTATGTCGACGAATGAATAGCCATCGGAAAATCATCAGTTATGTAGGACGTATCGTCGGTTCGCCATGTGGCGGATGGCTGGCTGCGTGATTTTTCCGCAGGCTATTTTCCAAACAACCACGCTCGTTTTCCCCTCACTCATGCTTTATTTAAAATACAAATGCTAATTTTGATAACGACCTGTGATACAAAGGTCATACCCAATTTGTTTTCTTTGCTGAATCCTATCTCGTTAAAATATAAAATAATTAGGTGTTTTGTTACGGCATTGTTATGAATGGAATTGTATAGCTTACAAATATTTATAAAATTTATTTTTCGGTTTTGCATAAAGTACGGACACGGCTCTACGTCATATTTAATTAATAAAAACTAAAACGCATTCAGTGCTTTAAAATATTCGAGTGAGATATTATGCAAATGTCAAATGCTAAATGGACATTCGAAATCGATTCTTTTAAAGGTATTTTATGAAAGAAATACAAATTAAAACCATATTTCTGATATCAGAAAGTCATTTTACATTTCCACGTATTATTTACCTACATTACCATTTACTTTAATAAGTTTATGTTTTTTTAAGTTCCTTATGTATAAATATGAAAATGTAAAACTGATTTTTGTATTTTACTTAATCAATCAGAAATATTGGTTCGGACAATACTTTTACAGCTTCTGTATTTGAAACAAAGAGAATTGATAAGATAACACTTTTCTTTATTTTACGAAATCCGAACATTTCATAAGGAGATTCGTACATATCGCTTATCATGATTTATATAACGGTAAACAAAACTACGATTGCATCAATAATAGCCTTTTGCTAGACCAGAATTTATAAATTTAATTAAAAATAATTTGCACAATAATTCATAATATTGTCATACAATTAATGTTAATAAATTAATCTCTAGTTCGGGAGACAAATTAGACGCAGGCTGCTCGACTAACGACGGACTATTTGGATTAAATGGAGGGTTGATGTTTATGATTTACGTAGGCCTGTATAATTGTGGCGCCTCTCAGTCGCCGCTGGCTGCATGATATGACGCGCGTCACCTAAATCTAACCATTATTTATAGGTGTTGCGGCTAATTTATACCATAATGGAAACGTTGCACTTTATGAATTTAGTAACAAAAAAATAAGATAAAAAAAATGTTGCGTTCGGGTAGGGCACAGATGACTTTACGTGCCGGTAAAGAAAAATGATCAGATATAGACACAAAAATATGTCTGCTCTAAATTTAGCTCTTCCGCTAGGGACCTACCACGACATGCTCACGGTATAATAGGTTTACTAATTAGTTTATGATATTTTTAGTAAGTTTCATTTAAGGTTATATTTTATTTTATTTTGTAAACGCCTACGTTAAATAATTGTATTATTGTTGTTCTAATAAACTAAATATGGTTTGCTTATTCAAATTACTATAAGAAAAATAGTTCCATCTGTACTTCACGAATACATTACATTTGGTAAGAAAATGGCGTGGGATGGGACTCTAGGGTAAGATATAGGTTAGGTTAGTTTTTATTGGACACATTAAATTTTGAATAACACTTAATCGACATATATTTTATCAATAAACAATCTTTTATCAGAAAGATAGTAGCAGTAATTTAAGATACAATGCCTCTTAGTTTTTCCATCCTGACGATAAAGATTAAAATCCAGAAGTACTTCTATACAACGTCTCTATTAAACGGCTGGAGTAATGAACAATTAATTTTCACTTAACTCTTCATTACGGGGTTATTTTAAATGTTATCCTCGTGATGTATACATCGTGTATGGTGAATATTGGCGACGCGATGGTAATAAAACAATGACGATCAAATTATGAACGAGAATAAAGGCAGCGACGGCATACTTGACGGCGTACGGCAGACTACAGCGGCAACCGGTAGGTATGTTGACTATTCATTATCGCGCCATAAGACAAACAGAATTCTGTTATTGAATTCTCTACGTACTTGCCTAGTTTGAGTTCTTATAACTATATACTGTTTATCAAGGCATTTTATTTCGCCATTCAATATTATTTTATTAAAATTTTCACTACTGTACTAATATAATAAAGATTAGTATGTTTATGTGTAAATGGTAATGAGAAAAGTAATATATACGTAGAGTTACCGAAGCTATTTGAAAGTTTAAATTTTACAATAATAGAAAACCAAACTATTTCTGATTAATATATTGTTATTATATATTAAATCAGAGAAATTAATAAATGTTTGACAATTAAAAATATAAAGCATACATTGATCTTTAACCGGGATGATAATAATAAGGTTACTTATATTTTTAATTTTCATCTTTAAGTTCGGGAAGTTGGTGCGCGAAGATATCAACTGTTGATCTACATCAAATAACATAATATTGTAATCTATATAATAAACACATTATATTGGTTTAAGTGAGAGCTTGTTTGTCCTCGCAGACTAATTAAAAAGTTTGCTTTGTGAGTTCCCAAGTGGAAGTAGCACCAGAGTGAAGCGGATCTCAATTTGGTAAACTAATAAATATAGAATCAACTTTGTCTTCGCTGTGTATATTAACGTATTGATCTGCACAATGCAACTTTCAACGTACGGAACTGAAGTTTTATTATAGTTAAAGTAATAAAGAATTTGTCGTATTCGTGGTCTAAATCTAGATTTTTTTGACATTTTAATTGTTTCTGTGAATATGTTTTTCACTGCATCTTACAGTTAGTTTGGAAATTACTTGTTGGAATATTGAAATCTCGACCGGGTAACAAAACCACCGTTCACTGATGGAGAAATGGTAGACCGTGCATATTACGCGTTTCGGTTTGATTATATATATTATAAGATATATTTCTATAAGATGAGTTTTTCGCGAAAATCATATATTGGTACTCTTTTTATTATTTTAGAGTATCCATGTTTTAATAGTATATAGTAAATAGTGTGTAGTATATTGAAAAATAAAAAGTAATAGTCTAATAAATATAAGCTTCCCCAGTAATAAATATTAGGTTATTAATAAATAACATGGTATTTTTTTTCTAGTAATGAGGTACACCGGGTAAAAAACAACGAATACAATACAAATAAAATTTTGAGTCAAGCCGTAAACACTTGTAATATTTGTTTGTATAGGTGTAATAGGTGTTTGATCTCATTCTAAATGTAAGTAAAGGTACTTACTGTTTGGATTTTATATAGATACAATAAAAGCTGATAAAGCCAGTGATACGTTGGAGAAGCAAATATGGGACTACGCACACATCCTATGAATATTTATGGACGGGTTAGCACGATCCTACGGATAATAGAATATGCAGACGATAGCAGATCCGATTTGTTTTGTCTGCAATTATGTTATGAAAGATGCAATGATTTTCCTATAACGACAACAAACAACTGTGCTATAATAATATCTTGTTATTTTAATATTCGTTAGAATATAATAACAGTAAGATAATCTGCCCTTTTATAAACCTCAAACGAATTAAACGAACATCATGTTAGAAATGAAGCCTATATATGTGACTTAATAATCAACTTTTGAAAGATCTGTATACTGGCACGAACTTTTAGGCGTAGGTAAAAGTAATCGGGGCGATTGGCGAGGGCGATGTAGAATGTCCTGTCGGCACTAAGCTCACTAGTACGCCCTAATAAATTGCGATTTAACTTGTCTCTCGGATAACGCCAACTTTTCCGCGTTTGTTCCGCATCCGACACTTTTTTCCGCTTCTTCATTTCCTATCTCTTACTTTTGTATTTTCTGCTCCTTCCTCGCCGAGATAAACAGGCGAGAAACGCTGAAAGGGGCTTTACAAATTCAAATTGAACTTATCACACAACTTTTTACATTTGTTTCTGGTCTTGGATTCGAAGGAAAGGAGCGAAGAGGCATTTAATAGTACAATCTCAGGCAAGATTGATGATTTTGTATCACACCTCGCTTCGGGCGGCTCGTAACGAGTTGGATGGTTCTCGACGTGGGTCGTGCTACGCCTTATCTGGAATGGGATGTCGTTTTATCTTAAATTATACATTTTACTTTAAATCGGCTCTTAAAGTGAGTATTTTTATACCTTTTCCTAAAAAATATAGAAAATGTCAGAATTTGAGTAGGTACCCATATCATCAAGTAATAATATTTGTTTTACATAATAAATGAAAAGCATATTTCAAGATTTAACGCAAACAATGTTCATTTTCTTTTGATAAGATAAGAACATCTCGAGGCGAGAAAGGTAATCAAATTAATCAAGCAGCGGGTGCGAAAATTTAGCCGCGTGAAGTAAATAGCTTTCACTTAATTCATGGGCCATGTGTGGGCATAACCGCACCATATTTACCCGATTATGCGCGGCACGGCGGTGGCCGCGGCGATGCGAGTCACGTCGCTTGAAACGAATCGCATGTGACATTATTTGTGAAGATCGTGCTCTATCTTCGTCGGCGACATCGCTGGGACGTGGAGGGATTACTCACAAAGAAGTACGATTTCAACGGTAGGATAAAGAAGCGAGAAGTAACTCGCGGAGTATATCCTCCCGGGCATTAACGCACGGTTATACGATTTACATTTATGAATCAAACGAGATGTTACGTATATTTTTTTGATTAAGAATTATCTCTACAAACTATATTTTGATGGTCTCATTGGCGCATATGTCTTCCCTACTTCTGGTCAGTTTGGACATTAAACAGGTGGGAGGAATATCGAAATTCCGACCGGGTTACGAACCATAGATGGAAATCCGTGAAATGCGCGTTTCGGTTACAGTCTATGGATTTCCGATTGCTAAAAGTAAAAAGTACTGATATATAAATACTGATGTTCTGTGGCCGCAGTATCACCTAAAATTAATTTCACATGCTCGTTTGTCGATTTCTAACTTAAAAAAATACTCGTATATTAAACTTGCTATGTTATGTCTAGCACGTTATATACTGGACAAAAAATCAGTTTATATAAAGACCTGTGGAACATTATAATATATAAACTAACTATTACATAAATAAATTATTATTATAATATATATGAAACAGAAACAAAAACTTGATATTACAAATGTCTTAAAAAAACTTAAATCTACTTACTTAAATCTTGATTATTTCAAATTATTTGAAGTACGAATATTACACGCCTTCAAGAGCACTTTCATACGGCTTTCATACCTATGTTTTTAACATCACCTAATGAAACACAAAACAAGATCGATACCAGATCTGAGGTTCCCAGAACTAAGAATAATGCAGATGTGGGCCTTATCAATAAATAGACTTCGCAAATTCTGTATGTAAGCCTAACACAGAAAAAACTTGCTTAAAATCATATTATTTTACATAAAAATTTCGAACATACGATCTCACTTTTATAACAACATATTACAAGATGGCGTCAATTATAGGTAACAGCTATTATATGTATATTTCGATTAAACTAATATTTGTCAGTTCATGTTCACAAACATCATTTGAATATAACAACAAATCACTCAATCACAAATCAAATTATATACCTATAATGCAATTCAAATAGCTATTGTTACTAATAATATGGCAATAAATATTCAAATGCAAAGCAAGCCGTTCTATAACGGATAAATAACATACTAAAATAATATTGAATTTTCGATTATTTTTTAGGAAAATATGTTTAGTTTTACTTTCGATAATTATGTACCTATTTAGTTTTCTTTAGTTTATATATGTTATAAATAAATAGGTAAACAATGTAGATCAATTTTTGAACGGTAAGTGATCGGTACTTCACATAATGGCATTTATTTTCACAGTTATTAATTAGCGCTTAACTGTTTTCTGTGTTCGCTGCGTTTACCTAATTAAATTATATATATTACATACGATTCGACCCTGCTTCGCACGGGTGTAATGTAGATATGCTAAATAATAAAAAAAAATACTAGCTAATTAGCTTTCTATTAGTGAAATATTTTTTTTTTAAATCGGTCGAATCGTTTTTGAGTTAAATAAAATAACAAACAAATTTTTCCTCTTTATAATATTAGTATAGATATAATTATACATCTACATAAAACTATTTGAATTACCTAATAATACTAGTTAAGTTACTAACCAAGTTAATTAAAAAGTTCGGTAGTAACGTGCAGAGGAAATAAAACGATAAAAGAGGGCATTAGCTGGAGGTATGTGACTCAGCACAATATTAGCCAAAGCTTGGGCTCGATGCTATTTGATATTCGTACCGCGCCGCGTGGTCTGGCGATGCCTTCACCATTCCCACTTACTAGGTAGGTAGTTTTATCTACAGCGCAATTTGACGTTTTATTTAAATACTTAATTCATTTTTCTATATCATAACGAGTAAACATAATAAACGAACAAACGATTCGGATTTGAAACAGATATGCAACATATTGAGTCATAGTTATGTACAGGTAACGGGGTAGGATTGTGTAACTATACTTACCCGAAAAATGAAGGCTATTCTCAAAAAACTCTCATCAATTTTAAAAAATACAACCTCAAAAAACTACTTAGAAATTCTGTGATACCTAATAAACGATTACTCTACATTTATAATCTAGTAAGGTGTACGCTACTATCCGAATTTCAGGATTGTCCTGCTTGTATTCCGAAAGCGCATCTTACTCAATCCTAGACCGACATCAAATAATGTATCAAGTAGAGATAATATTGCGATTTTTGTATCGTACTGCGTTTCAAATGTAAAAGAACTACGTATTCTTAATAAGAAACAAAGTCAAATACATTTTTATGACATGAAATAAAACTATATTGTAAACTGGTTACCATTTTTTTTTATGTTAGATATCAACAGACGAGCATGAGGTTCACTTGATGGTAGGTGATACTTCAGCCACAGAATATCAGTCAATGATGCGCTGTCGACCTACTTTTTACTTCGAGCATACCAGACGTGGGGAAAACATGCTTACAGAAAACTATAAACATGTTGTCCTGGTGGGATTCAAACCCACGACTCATCGATGCGCACGCCAGGTGTTCTACCGAACGCGCCAACGAGCCCGTTAATTGTCTAGTAATTTCACCACTCAAAATTAGATAAAGTGTTTTCACTGTACTTGTTACAATCATAAATAGATTATGAAATGTGTATCGAAACTGTATCAATGCACGTAGAGCGGTGTAGTTGTGCGTACTACGGTAACGTTCGGAGCCGGGGTGCAATTATTGCAAATAGCCATTCATTTTTCCGGCGGCTAGCAGCGCGCTCAACCAAGCGTGATTTTGTTTTTGTGTGTTTGTTCGGTGTCTGAACGCTTTACTGTGGTTATTTTGTTAAATTTCGAATCCCATTTGTCGTGAAATAAAACAGTTTCCTGAATCGCGGTATTTGATCGGCAATTTGTAGTATGAAACGTAACCGCATGCATTTCATATTAATGTTTATTCAGAATTCGGTTAAAAACATCGCTTTCATCATTCATCAAGTTGATAATAGTACGTACCTACGTATTGATTTTTGTTCCAATAGTAAATCTGTAACGATTTTCGCGGAATGTGAACGCGGTGCAAAAGATTCAATAGAGGGTCCCCAAGTCCCAAATTAAATCATGAAACATCTCCGCACCTGCCACAAGCCCGCGAGGCGCCGCGCCATGCCATCGCTTAACACTCTATATAACGATTTCTTTTAGTCTTTTGTGATTTCTACTGCAATCTCTGTCAAATACAAAGACATTCTTATAAATAACATATTTCATATTTCACCTTCGCATTCACTTTAAATGAAGCATATAATTTTTAATTCAAAACAGTTACGTGTTTCGTTTATAATAAAAGTGTGTTTACTCATTTAACATACAGTATAAATGTGTTATATGAGTTCAAACATATTTAAAACATATAAGAGTGTTATTTTAAGGCTAGTGGAATAAAACTCAAAGACCCCGTAACTGCCAGTGAGTTAGGGATTTACTCGCAATCTCGTTGAAAAGGACACTATCTCTATCTGGTCAATCGGATGTGTGAAAAAGCTGTGGCTTTAGTGGGACAAATTCTTTTCGATTCAGTCACGTCCGGGCAAGATGGGCCTCTTAGCGGATTTGGTCACCGTATGTTTAGGATTGAATGAGGCACTTATTGAAGGAGATTGAATGAAGTGCACTTGTGCACGGGGTTTGAATTGACATTACCTTAGGGAGCAAAGTTTTAACAAAATACAGCCCAGCCATTGCTGAGTAACGTTATGATAATTAAAATAATTATAACTCTGAAAGATATTTATAGTGAATTTTTCAGTGATTTATAATAAGCTATATAAGGATAGGTATTATTTTATAACTATGTAGTGACTTCGCGGGAAAGAATAACGAAAAGAAAAAACAGCATTTTCGATGAAACCTCTCAGTCGGCTTGATTTCTTCCGACATCTTGAACAATTATCGTCATATTTCAACAAATAAACACGAAACAACAATAAAGTATATGTATAAACTTCCCTCTTAAATCAGTCTATTGATTAAAACCGCATTATAATTCATTGCAGGATTTTTTTAACATAGATAACATAAACCTTAAAATGTACCTATATAAAAATATACAACTCTTAGTTCTCATGGTTATAAAATTCGGAATATCATAAAATTTGGAAACAAGGAAGCTTTTAAGAATTTTAAATAATATTCATTTTTAATAATATGATTCTGTAAAAACATTTTATAATTTCAGATAATATTCATTTATTGTTAAATATCTGAATATGTGAACACGCCTCACTAGAATTAATGTCGGAAAGGTCATATATTATCTGTAAACAAGTTATGTAAAGTGACACGGCAGCCGCTCGTCTGAATGATTATAGCGGATATGGTAAAAGCTGGGAAACTAAATTACTAGTTGTACGTCATTTGGCATGTAATTGCAACGCACAGCTGTCGCATCGCGTCGCTCCCGCTCGGAGCCTCGCACGTGCTACGGCGAGACTACGGTAGATACTCGTAGCATCGATATTGTCGGGACGGACTACTGACAAGTATCGGTATAATGCTATACCGCGGTAAAACGGTATAAGTTGCGCAATAATGATCTATGTTTTTTTTATGTCCATTAATGTTTTTAATATTTTATAGTATGTTTGTATTAAATAATGTAATTATGGATAGATAAAATATATTTTTTGCAACAGAAATTTATCTTAAAATAACAAAAATGTAATTTGTCGGCCCCGTTGGCGCTTTTGGTAGAACACCTGAAATGCGCACCGAAGGGTCCGGGACGACGGCAGCAGACGATAATTATCTATAGACATGTCTTCCCCACGTACCCCACGTTTACTCCGAGCATTACGTGTGGGATTAATATCGAAATTCGGACCGGGTAACGAACCACCGTTCATAGATGGAAAAACCGTGAAGTGCATATTGCGCGTTCCGTTTTTCTCTATGGATTTCCAAATAATCGAAGTAAAAATAGGTTGACAGCACATCATTGACTGACGTTCTGTGGCTGAGGTAATCATCAAATACTGTTTAATCAAACCTGAAATTGTTGTTAACAATAAACTGGCAACATTGACGCGTACTGGAGACTATCTTTAAAAATATACACGTGCTATTTATTTTTTTATAATCTAATATTGTTAATAAATTCTTCATTCTATTAAAATATAAAGTACAAATTGGCTCTGATGAAAGGCTCGCTGAAATTTTATCCTATGTCAACAATTTTCTAAAACATAACTATTTAGGATTCATGCTGAGCAGAACGAAAATGAATTTTAAACAACATATGAAAACTTCGTGTCGTCGTACAAACACAGATAATTAAGGAGCATAAAACCATTTTGAATATTTTGCAAATATTTCATATGTATGAGAACATGGGCACTAGATGAAAATTGTATCAATTTGCATAAAATGTCGACGAGAGATTTTTAAATGGAAAATTATAATCATGTTTATGTGGGAATACTATGTTCAACGCTCACAAGATACATTTAGTATTGGTTATGTGAGTGATTTAATTTATGATAATATATTATCAAATCAAAGGGATAATGTTAATCATTTTACATTATTATAAGAAAACATGATGTGAACAAAGTATATACGTGGAAGGACATAATGTTTATGTCAGGTTTCAACAGAAGAGCCTTATTTGTTTTATTGATGATACTTCGGCCACAAAACAACGATCAGTGATGGGATGTTTGAATGTTTTTTTTTTTTAAAGAAATAATTGTAGACAGAAAAAGACTAGCGTATATTATATGATATAAATCGACTTGTTTTCCGAGTGCAATATATTTAAGTTATAGTTTCAACAAGATTCATAATAACATTATGTTTCACAATATTTCTTCTTACATTTTAATATTTTGACTTATTTTTGGTTTATAATTTTTGTACCTGAAAATAAATAAATAATTATTATTTTTCAGTCTCCTTTAACCATTGACATAGATATACTATGTTAAAAATTCTAAAGGCGGTATTTGACCCCAGTGCAACTAGCTAGCTGCAGCCTTCACTGCGGTGTAAAGGTTTACGGGCCCGTTGGCGCTTTCGGTAGAACATCTGCCGTGCGCATCGATGGGTCGTGGGTTCGAATCCCACCGGGACAACATTTTTATAATTTTCTGTTAGCATGTCTTCCCCAATGGAGGAATTACCATGGGAAGAATATCAAAATTCCGACCGGGTAACGAATCATAAATAGAAAAACCGTGAAGTGAATATTGCGCATTTCGGTTTCAGTCCATGAATTTCCGAATGCTCGAAATAAAAAGTAGGTCGACAACGCTTATGCTTTGACTGATGCTCTGTGGCTGAGGTATCACCCAACATCAAGTGAACCTCATGCTCGTCTGTCGATATCTAACATAAAAAGAATCTCATAAACACGCTACATTTGAGGCCCGTCATTCCGCTGAACGTACTATAGGTTCAGTGAGCGAAGCCATGACGCCGCCACATTGCGCGTGTAATTGCCGAGCGCTCGTCGAGTGCCCATTAATCTCTCCAACACTCGATAAAACGCAAGTCACCATAAAACCGTTACATGCTACTTTTGATTCCAACATGTAAACTTTGTGATATCATCTCACATTATTAAACAAATTTCGTAGTACGTTGATTAAATCGAGGTAGCGTTTAGTGTGTGCTCGGCGCGATGCCAAGTCCCACAGCTAAACCACATATCGATTAGGTGGGTCGCTTATTAAGCTTGTTAACATATCCACCTCCATTCGTTGCACAATCCGTTACGAGTCCTTGGAAGAAAGTTCCGTACACATATTTAGTAAAATATAGAAGTTGATTGTTTAATTGTTTACTTTGTAAGTATAAACTTTTACAAACAATTTGTTTATAAGTAGATTTACTTGAATAGGCGGTTGAATATTGCGAAATGGCAATCCTATGCGTTAAGGAAACGAGCATATACCTATGATTTATTAATATATATTACACAAAAGATTCAAATGTCTGCCAAGTTATTAATAATGCACAAATTACCTAGAAATATCTCAATCCTCTCAATCTAAAGTAAGTATGTAAGTATAAGTTTTTGATCGTCCCCGATAGTACAATCGATTTAATACTATAAATTAAATAAGAGAAGACCAAGGTCCATTGATTTTTTTTTATTACAAAAGTAGAGCATTTTTGTACAACCGGCGCGTGACGCAACCTCGTCAGCCTGGCGGGAGCTTTCGGAACAAATTCAATTTGCGCGAACGCCGGCAACGGACCCGTTTGCACTGCTAACTAGCTACGACGTGAATATCGTCCCTTGTCTTCATATTATTATATCGAATATGTGATTGAACATTAGCATTACTTTCCTCTTACTTATTAACATACAACTCACGATCTTTTCACTAATATAAACAATTGATTACCTAATGCGATCTAAATGTTATTAAGAAATTTATCTAAGCAAATTAGAACTGCAAATATATGAAAATTAATTAGTTGATTATATAAACCAATTTGTATCTATATAAAAACCTATAAATATATAAATATCAGTGGCGGATTCACAAATTTCCAATTAATTTTTTACCTCCCTTGCCTCTACAATTGTCCGTTCCTTATATATTCAGAGACCGACTACTAGTTAGTGGTAGCTACCTGTTTTACTATATTATTTATATAACATATAAAAGTTCACTGCAGGTACTGTTGAATGAACAAGGAAAGGGAAGAGGGATAAAGTCATCGACAAGATGTCTTGAAGATTTCTATAAGACATCAGAAAACCATGTCATTGAAATATTGTTGATTTCTAATGACAGCTACTCGTATATAGTTAAGTAATATAGCGTTCCCTGACCTAGGCTCCCTGACTCAGCCTACTAGTAAATCCACCAGTATAATATTATGATTTTTTATAAAGTTGACTATAAAGTAAAAAAATCTATAATAAGCTATTGATTTTAATCGTGATTCAGGGGTGGGAAAATGAGCCGTGGAAAGCGCACGCTGCGTCTAATAGCAGTCGAGAAAACACATTTGTCTTGTCCCGGCCCGTTAGCGTATATTACACTATCCTGAAACATCCCCTGCTGCGAGCTTCTTAGCTCTTCTGCTATTATGTTAACGCATTTTATTGTATTTTTATGGTGGTATTACAGACACCAGTGATTGGATTGGTGGGCAGCTCTGATTGCTCTGGATATTTTTTTAACCCTAGAAAGATAACCATATTTTTCTATACACTAAAGATAACCATACGTCATTTCGACGTATAGGTGTTTGAGTGCGCACATGCTAGAATTAATATATTATATGCTTATGAATGTGATTGTTAGCTTTAATATATGCAATTAACTTAATGATAAACAAAAAAATATATAAGATAACTTACATTTTTATTAGCAAAATCATAAATTCACTAAACACAGCTCTTCTAACTCTAAAAAACTTAATCATGATGAAGTCTCTTGATCAGCCTTATATTTTAAGAAATAAACTTTTTGAAATCAACTTTTTATACTTTTTATAAAATGATAAACATTAAAAAATATTTTTTTTTATTCATTTTAGCCATATATCTACTTAGGACAGGCGCTCGACTTATAAGCTATAACTGCGTATGTGGTCTTACGGCCGAGAGTTCGTCCGCTAACTTATCAATCAGAGTTTGAGAAATTGATGGATGTTTGAAGGCTGTACAGGCGGCACGTAAGGTTGATAACAAAAACTGGTGGATGTTGGAAGCCTGTGAAGGTGGATAGCATAAAGCGGGACCACGGTTGCGTGCTAAGCGATCCCGTGAGCCCTAATAGGCAGAAATGACGATCATTTTTTTTTTTTTGAGGCTTTCGACTTATAATCCCTTCAAATGGGTTTTTGCAGTTGTCGCACGTTGACATTGTCATTCTTCTAATTTTTGAGAGGCTTGCTTTCAGTATCCATCCATAGGGTTTTCTAGTGGTGCGGTACTCAATTCACAGTCCTCGACATCACTTTGAACATTATCTTCGAATATACTAATCAACCCCTGACATTCTTCATCACTTTGTTCTTGTAATAATTTATAGATTTCTGCATCTATGGACTCGTTTATATGATGACATAATGTGGTTTTGTTATGGTCTTAAATGTATGAAAAAAAATTATAAAATTATAAAAAATGTACATTTAATATCAGTAAAAACAACACAATTCATAATTACAAAAGTTAAAAAAACATACACTAAAGATAACCATACGTCATTTCGACGTACGGTATGTATATATTGACGAAAGTATTGCACTTACCTAAGCAATACGAGTGTCATCTGCAAGCTCCTTGGATGAATTGAGTTGACAGGAAAGGCCAATACCATGGCGCGTATATAGAAAGAGAAATATCGATTTTTTGAAATCGGTTACGTCGATCCGACGTAGGTTATCTTGCTAGGGTTAAAAGCACAATTATACAAACTAAGTAATTGTTATGTCCATCAAGATTAATTATTATTGAGTAATCAACATCGCAATCATCATCGCATCACATCCTTACCCAAACTTAACTTGTTATTTTACATAGTGTTCCCCCGGGATTCGAACCTGAGACTTCCAGTGCTAAACGTGTCTTATATACCACTAAACCATGGATGTGGATTGTTATTATATACAAGGAGGAATTGTTTCTGTATATCTATTTTGTTAATATTTTACAAATCTATACTCGGTTCAAAATATTTATATGATAATAAATGTAACGTTTCTGTTTTATTATTACACAAAAACTTTTCAACAACCCTCCATTATCATGCAGTCGTCTTGTAAATAAAGAAAACGCGCATCAGAAGGTAACTTTGTGACAACTCACGACAAAAGCGGTCTCAGCGGTAATAAGCCGGAATGCGGTACTTGTCCAAGAAAATTAAGACACGACTGGATTATAATAACGAAAATTATATTTGAGTTAAAAGTTGCATACTGAACTTAATATACTCTGAGCAATATTTTACATCTTTCACCTTATGAATAATAAAAATATTATTATAAGTACTTATTGTAGTGAACTGATACACCATCTATATACTTACATATAATACCATGGTGTTTGTGATCGCACTCCTCCGAAACGGCTCGACCGATTTTTATGTATATTTGGTAGGTATGAGAATAAATCATACTGACATGTTTTCATAGCGCCAGGTGATAAGAGCATCCCTATACATATTTTTTATTGTTTTTGTTTTGGCACCAAATTATACATATATCCAGTGAGGTGGGCACGTATTACTAGTATTCAATAAAACTTACGAGTATAACTAATGTTGTCCCACGTTAACTATAAACGTAGATTTTTCAAACACATTTTTTAAATAAATGTTCCACATTGTTCACGTGTTATGACAAAGGTGGCGCCATAGAGTCTCCTCACTTTGTCCCCTCTAAATCTTGTAGCAACATGGTGTCATAATGCAAGTAAGGCACAAACATGTCTACGTACGCCAAGCTTGTTAAGTGGCTTGGAAGAAAAACATCAGAAAAACTTTTCTTATTGTCGCAGCCCATTTAAGACATATGTATTATGTAGTCCTATAGAAATATATTAGACCGGCGATTCCTTACGCAACTAGAATTGTCGGAAATAAAGTACAGAAACATTTCAGAGTTTTGTAAGTATTTAATACAAACAATGCTTTTGTAAGTACGTAGTTATGCTGTTTGAGAGATACTAATTGAATTTCTAAAAAATTGCAAAGAACCGTCCGCGGATCACCCTCAAGAAGTTAGTGAAACAACCCTCATCCCTCAGAGATGTTGTGGTTGAGACTTTGTAATAATAACCTTTATAATTCTTTATGTAAAAGTTACTGGAGGAGAGTTTGCCGTCATCCTTCATACGTAATGAAAAAGCATTGTAAGAAAATATGTAGACAGATTATATTGAATAAATATTTTTCCTTGCATATATGCTAATATTATAATGAGGAAAGAAAATAAACTCAAAAACTACTTACTACCGATTTTAATAATTCGTTCACCAAAAGAAATCATTAATGATATTTTGGTGTATGTACATAATTAGTATGGCTAATGTAGATACATTGTATCCATGCAAAGCCGAGGCGAGTTGCTAGTAGAATATAAAGCAACAAAAATAATAATTAACAAATACACTGACAAACTTGTAGTAATATTAATATTGTCTTTTATTAGCGCGAGTATCACACATTTAAATAAAATACTTTATAACGGATTAAAACGCAACGAAACGTCTTCATAAATAATAAACCGCGTTTTAATCCGTTATAGAGTATTTTATTTCATTGTAGTATTATTTTCAAGTTACAATTTTATATGTATTTTAATAATAAAGCATAATATAATAAAGCATTTTATATTAAAATTACTATTTTAATAAAATAAGAATCATTAGGTTTTTTAGAGATCGACGATTTAAACATTATATTATAAGTCATCACAAAAGCTCTAATTAAAAAGGGCTATATAAAAAGAAAGGATAAATAAATACTCTCCTCCAGTGGTCAGTCCACCAACTCACGTAGTATAATAGATTTTATTTTAAATGTTTTTCTAGGCATCGTGAGTTTTTGAAACTGTGTGCCTATATACAAACAAGTATCCTTTTTGAAATTCCTTTTTAAAATGGCATCGGCGAGTCTAACATGTACGGCGACGCGACGTCCCTCGTGCACGACCCTAACCCCACTACGCCGAGAATATTTTTTGTGGGGACATCATAATAATAGCTCTGTATTACTTCAGGAGAAATTCCAAGAAGTTTATAACTCGAGATGAGTTTCGTGTTCCTTGTCATAAATAATAAAGCGGTCGTCGACTACAAGGTTGTGCAGATTTTGAGTGAAGTAAAAATTCAAGAAATAATTTTTAATTTTCGAACCCCGAGTCAAAAGGAAATTGTTGGAAGTTTCTTAAATTAATGAGAAATACGAAAATCACCGTATAACATAATGAAAAAGGTTTCATAAAATTATACTGTTATTTTCGCAAACTGGTTACGAAGCTTTAAACCCAAAACATCATTGTGTTCTAATATTGTCTTTTATTAACGCGAGTATCACACATTTAAATAAAATTCTGTATACCGGATTAAAACGCGATTTATTATTTATATTGTTTAAATTGACCACGGTTGCTGTAAAGCATCCGAAACGTCGGGATAAATAATTTAAACAAAATAAATAATAAATCGCGTTTTAATCCGGTATACAGTATTTTATTTAAATCATTGTGTTCTTATTATTTATTGAGAAACATCATTTTATATTTCATAATACAAAAATCTACAATAGACAAGGAAGGCATCTATGCTTTAAAATATATGCACGGATTAAATGAGTTGATACTTTTAAACCAGAAATATCCTTGCGGTGATGTAACTACTCATGCTCTTATGTATGAACAGTTGGAAATGTTCCGCGTGATCGAGTCGTTTGTTATTGTCGCATAATGGAGAAGGGTGACTCTCGTTTTGGCGCGGCACGCCGCTGTTGCAAAATCACATTCTTTTCACTGTGACTACATGATAAATAGCATTGATCAAAATCAAATAACTTTCAACAATTCAGTCTACTTCCAACATATATGATCAAACACAAATCAATCTTACACTTTTTATTTTACTAGGTACTTAAACAGAATGGCAAAGTAGAAGCTGCAACGTTCTGTTTCGTGCTGTCTACAGATTCTACTTAAGTTAATGGATAAGTTACGAACTGAGTTTACTTTGTGTTTTCAGGTAGACGGACTTGATCGTAAAGTTTTCTTCTTTAATTTGTACAATTCAGAAGATACTCAAACCCTATGCTCACCTATCAACAGTGTTGAAAATGAAAAATGACTGTATTGAACTCCTACTACCTACTTTATTAAAATGATGAATGTAAAAGTTAACACGTACAGGATGTATTTAATAAACACTGTTGGAAACTTCACAGGAATCCAACGCAAATTACAACGAAATTACAAGTTGTTCCCAAAAAAGTAACTCAGTGAAAAGTTCCTCCGCCTAAAGAATTATGAAGATTAGCATAACAAAGTAAGCCGAAGCTGTATTCACGGAATGCGTCTTCGCGGAGCGAACCAATGTTTCTCTAAATTTATGTCTTAGCACTACGGAAGGATACCCTATCATATCTGTGATGTAAATTAAGTTTAACAGAAACTCTACCTGAGCATTGGCAGGACTTGAATGTGTATGTCACGAGAATATGATTGGTTGAGAAGCAGTAACGAACGTCGCAGGCTCGGTCACTTCGCTTCCGCTACCAATTACGCTAATGGAATTTATTTCAACTCAGGCTTCTTCAACTACTCTTCCCCCTGCACTTGGAATGCTCTTATAAGTTACTCGTAGTTATCATCCTCGAGCCAATCACGACAACAGTTATTATGTACTTAACTTGATTTGAGGATTTATGAAAGTTATTTTCGTACTCTGTGTCGCCAATTAGTTAAATATTTTAAAATGTTTTACTGCCACATTATAGATATATCGAAACACTTTCATATGATATACCATAAAATGATACTCATGGTAATAAAGTTTCAATGAGACCTATTTACGACATCGTCGAATAAAACCGTTTTAGTTTTATTTTAAAACTTCAAAGTCTGTAAGCTAATACGTGTTCTTCGTCTCAAGTTTCCTGCTCACCTCTAAGGAAGTTCCCCCACAGGAACTAATATTAGTCAATTAGGTATTCAGGGCGCGCGTATACCCCGCTCGTCTCGTCTGGCTACTGCCTACGTTCTAGCCGTTTGGAGCCTTTGCAGCAATGCTCTACGGCTACACTAAATCCTCTTTTCAGTATAAATAATTAGTAATGTATGACACTATGAGCGATAACATGTATAACACTAGATTAAGTTTAGTTATACATAGACTCATGCTAAAGTGCAATGAATAAGAGTTTATATAATTTTGTTCAAATTCAAATGTTTTCTGCCTTAAATACGATGTATGATGCAAAATCCTCTATGTATACTTTCCAATATGTATAATATTATTAATTCGAAATTGCAATTATTCTCTATATACGAGTATAGTACATAAGCTACCCCAAAACTATGCCATAATTACATTTTAGGACCACATCCTTAGCTCAGTGGTATCCCGTTATCTAACCCTAAACACATTTTAAAAAAATATGGGCAAAGCATATTAAACCTACTCACCTACTTGCCTTTATAAAAAAAATCAATAAGACGGACATGAATTTGTGCTCATGATCTTATGAGGACTTGAAATTTCATATAAGTAAAATCTCGATAATTAATCGATTTATAGTAACATAAAACTCTCCTCTCATATATTATATTATGAAAATCATAAGATACTGGTTGATCACAATGAACCCTCAGATTTCCAATGCAAAACATATCTGCTATATTATGTCTGTATTCCTAGTCAATTGTACTGCGAAAGCCCACTTTTAGAGTACTCTTGGGTGTTACGACTTTTATCATAGGAGATCTCTCTTTTCTGCATAATTCATCGCTATGAAGTTCAAACCAAAGTCGTAAAAGAGAAATTGCTCTATGATTCCACGTCTTCAGAAAACTTTCTACTTGTCTTTTTTCGAATCAATGGTCGCGGCAGGCGCGTTGTATTAGCAGCAGTTATGTTTTAGGGTAAAAAGATGAGTTTTTCCTAAGTGTCAAATGATAGGAAACTTATACGTAACGAATGAATAAATCCTTCGTATGGTACGCTTGAATACTTCGTTGTGTGTATACTTAATCGTAAGTATTGTGTAAATTATGGTACAATTTTACGCCATAATTTATTACGGTATTTATTTACTTTTAAGATATTGATCAGTGTTTCTTTGTCGTAAAACAACGTTGATAGTAAATTATAGAAACTTGAGTAGGTAACTAAATGTTTCTACAAAATTTACGTATTTAGGTATTAAAGTTTCCAAAGAAATAAAAATATTTAAAAAATGGATGCTTACAGATAGACTTACAGCAAATGGAATCTTATGAACTTACTTTTTGCTCTTTTCAGAGGTTAGCTAGGAAAGTCGAAAGCTTCTTTGCAAGAATGCTTTAACGTAAATTCCAAAAAAATCTGAAGAAGAAAATGAATTAATGTTTAACAAAAATCCAAGTTCTCACTAAAAAAAATTTACATTCTACACCACATTAAGGTGCAGACATTTTTATGATATCAGAAGATAGTATAGTATAATATCATAGATAGAAAAACCGTGAAGTGCATATTGCGCGTTTCGGTTTCAGTCTATGGAATATGGATTTCCGAATGCTCGAAGTAAAATGTAGGTCGACAGCGCATCATTGATTGATTGATGTTCTGTGGCTGAGGTATCACCATCAAGTCAACCTCATGCTCGTCTGTCGATATCTAACATAAAAATATATAATATAAGCGCTATTTAGAATAACATTTTTAGTTTACCTAATACGTAATAAAAAGTTTTTAATCAGGATTAAAATATATTATTTTCCTTATGTAGATAATATAACGCTACATGTATACTTAATCTAATCAGTCATATTGAACATAAGCGATATCTTGCTGATTCAGCGTGTGATATTATAACATAAATAAGGCCAATCTCCCCACAAAATGAACCATGTGCCCGCCTAATCCTGCAATATATCATCATTTAGAACGAATAACAATCATTATGTACCTAGTAGTGGTGACTGCCGGGCGATGCGACGCCCGAATTGTCTAATACATCATGTATCAAATAGACATTAGGCCGAGATTTTCTACTTATTTCCATTATGACAGAGATTAAGGGCCAGAATATATACAGCCCAGTGCAGCTGATAATTAAGATAATTTAAAATTGAATTATCTTAATTTATTATTACAACGACGATGATTTATTTTTTTTATTATTTAGACGATCACTACGATGAGAATGGAGAAAGGCATTTTGAGGTGCTTTGGGCACGTAGAAAGGCTGGATGAAAGTAGGGAAACGAAAAAGATTTATGAATCTGGTGTGAGTGACCTAGGCGAACATATCTCGATCAAATCGGGGATGTTCTTCAAAAGGGCCAAGTCAAAAGTATTCGTAACCGACGACTGTGTATGAAAGTATTAATGAGAGTAGAAGAAGCGAAAGTGGTATGTAAGGATCGGAGCATATGGAATTCTCTGATCTCTGCCTACGCCAATGGGAAAGAGGCGTGATGTACATAATATGTAATATTATTACAAAATAACAAAAATACTGGATGGAACGTAGATGATTATAACAAGCATTACGAACACGAATTATCAGTAGATGTAACAGTTTCTTAGCCGAATATGTAATCTAGATTTCTTTTCTAATGGAATTACTAAATTTTAGTTTACATGTAAGTACTTAAATATTGATTCGAATGCCATGGTTATGGTTTTTAAACAGGGGTGACTAGTACCCCGAGAGATGGTACAAGTCCCACTGGGACGTGTAACGCGCCCTCTGGATCTGCCCGGGGCTACTTCATCGATGCACGAACGCGATCAGCCTTTCCGATCATTCATTCGACTGGGGTGCGGAACAATGTTGTGAATTTATACGTCTCACACATTCAGAGGGCCTAGTACGAACAACTTGCGAAAAAGTATTCGTATCGTCAAGCTGTTATTTGTATGAAATCTCAAATGATTTCTCATATAGTTAGTTGACATATGGACGATTCGAATACTTCGATACTCGTTCGTGTAATGTGCAAATTACCATGATTACCATTGCTTTCTTATCTGTGAATTGCATCGTACAAAAATAAGTAAAAGTACATCGTATAAGTGGCTAATTTTATAATTACATAAATGGTAAAATGAGTTAAATTAAAATGTCATCTGAGTTGATTTCGATCTTTATAACTTGCTATTTTCTACACTATCCCTACTAATATTATAAATGTGAATGTAAGTTTGTTTGTTACGTTTTCACACCAAAACTACTCAACCGATTATCATGAAACTTTGTACACATATTCGCTGTAATTTATTAAAAAAAAAAAATTACGGAGAATAAAAAAAAATATTTTAGCAACAATGCAACCGTGCGAAGCCGGGGCTTTTTGCTAGTAATATTATAAAGAGGATAAATTTGTATTTTTTAATGTTTGTAACGAATAAACTCAAAAAGTACTAGTCCTAAATATTTTAAAATTTTAAACTTCAAATAATATATACCTAAATGTGTTATGTACACATCACAATACCACGACCGTCTAAGGACGCGGTTTGCGGTGAAAGTCTCCCCCAAATACTCCTTAGTATTATAGTAGTGTTGTGAAAAAGGCAAGTTTGTGAGCATTATGTGGGAAAATTAATTATATTGAATTATTTTTATCATAAATAAGTAATATAATAATATAGATAGTTGCAGATGAGCCTACAATTATCTGGGGGCACGGTAGTGCCCCCGCCAAGTCGAGCAAAAAGTGGCACGGCCGTACTATCCTTTTCTCGAAGTAGTTCGGGCCATTTTCGACCCCCTATAACTTCGTTGTGGATAAAACTAGAATCCTGAATTTTCAGTCACTAAGCAGACATTGTATAAACTCGGTATATTTCAAATATCATTCTGTTTGAACCAGTAGTTTAAGAATTATAACTAGTCAAAGTTTGATAATTTGTCACTCACTCACTGACTGACCGATCATCAAAACTCTAAGGCACTTCTAGCAGACATAGAAACTTGAAATTTAGAATACAATTAGTGTTTAGTCTATAAATCAAGGAAAAACTACAATATTTTGAAATTTCGGTCCAGTTTTCTAGATATACAATTTTTTTTTGTATTTCTGTATGTAATGAATAACTTAAAAACTACTGGACCGATTTTAAAAATTCTTTTACCGTTAGAAAGCTACATTATCACTGAGTAACATAGGGTATTTATTACTAGAAAAAATAGAGATCCTTAGAAGTCCCTACTAAAAACAACCCAAGGTGTAAAAAAATTTGCCATAAAATGTCTTTCACCGCATGTGCTGCGGAAAGTATTGATGATAGAACAAAAAAACGTTCTACAATATTATAGAACATATCAAAATCTACAAAAAACTTCACGAGACCATATGTCCAACTATTGTAGTTATGTCACTATAACTACTTTTTTACATTAAAAAGTTGATAAAAATGCCGATCAAAATCAGACTATGTTATCCATAGCTTTGTATTAATTCTTATCCAAATAAACTAAGAAAAGGACTATCTACAAAAAGAAATGAGATGCCATCAAAAACATAAATTGTAAAAAAAGCCAAGTCTTGCAACTCAGTTCTTCTATCGTAAAAAGTTGTGAGATCCATATAATACCAAGTCGGTCAATTTATTCAGTCTCTACTGAAGGATCCTTCTGTCTTTAGTAATTACATGATAAGCTAACCTAACAATATCTTATAGTGATCGTATCAATGCCAATATTTAAAATCTTTGATGTTTAAAATAAATAGATTGACTTGGCAATCGCACTAAACAATCTAATTTAATATAATATGTATTACTTGTGAGATACATTATGTTTTTAATAAAATAAAAAAAGATACATTGTGATTTCATGCGATAGCCGAGCCAATCTATTTATTTTAAACATCAAAGATTTTTAATATTTGCATTGATACGATCACTATAAGATATTGTTAGGTTAGCTTATCATGTAATTACTTAAGACAGAAGGATCCTTCAGTAGAGACTGAATAAATTGACCAACTTGGTATTATATGGATCTCACAACTTTTTACGATAGAAGAACTGAGTTGCAAGACTTGGCTTTTTTTACAATTTATGTTTTTGATGGCTACAATTTACAATAAATACTTATATTATGTCAGGAGATATAGTAATTATTAAAATCAATACTATCTAAAATATACGACAGTCGAAGTGACATAAATGATAATAAAAATAATATTTTTACAGGAACAGTGGTACGGCAATAGTAGTGCGCCCCTTAAGCTTGCAAATTAAAAGGTACGGCTATCCCGGGGGACTCTCATTTCGAATCGGTAAAGATTTGCAGGGGTGCCACGAGCCATTCTCTATGGTTGACAAGCTACAATCGTTTATTAATTACATAAAATATATTGTAATGTAATATTCACGCCACATGTTACAATAAGTCTCCCCAATAACTTTCTCATGTGTCTGGCACAAATAGGTACGTAAAAATAAGTATAAGAAGTTATCTTTTGAAATTGAAAATATATAAACGCATTGACGCAAAAAGAAAATACAATCACGGCCGGCCACGTACTGCGATTATGTGTTCTGTGGATAAAAGATTAACGCGTCATTAATCGTTATGTCAAGATACTTCCCCAAGTAAGGCATAAAAATCCTACAATCACACACAATGAGATAGAATTCGCATGGAGCGTGTAGATAAGCATCTGCTGAGTGGATCCCCTTGTGTTTTCCGATCGGCACACGCTTCGTGTTGCTATTAATTTCTGAGCCCCGTCACAAAGCTAATACAGAGCCTTGGACAAAATGTGATTATATTTGCAAGTGTAATGTATGATTTGATATAATTCCGCACAGATATTTCGTTTATAATTAGGTAACAGACATTATGTAGGGTGTGGTTAGTACTAAACACACCATAGATGATATTGTTATTCTTTTTAAATACATTTAATGTTATTTTCAAAATCAACTTTAATATCGAATATAATTTGTAATTATTATGATGCGTTTAATTAAATGAATTATCATTTGCAATAAATAAAAAATATTAATTGTCTATTTATTAATTTTAATTATTGTCAATGTTTACGTATTACTGAGAGTGACGCATGGCTTTCTGAATTACATAATTCCCATCTACGTTTTTGTCTTTTCCTCTAAAATTTACCGGCATTCTCTTAAAAATGAGGGGAAACGTTAATAAAAATTCCGCGTTGAAACAACAAATTAAACGAAGCCGATCCACTCGAAAAGCCATAAGTACCTATCTCAATTGCCATCGATAAGAAATCCAAGCCGTTGCGATGTATTCGAAGCACGTTTCGGCTTACGGTTTTTTGTCTCTATGCCTCTGTTGCCTTTAAAACGAATTGACTCTTAAATTCTTCAGAATGAAATGTCTGAGTTTTATTAAATCGAGTGTAACCATTCCTAACATTACGCAAATGGCGGGTCCTCCCCTACATCTGTCGCAGGGATGCACCCCCTTAATAAGTGTTAACGCTCGCCGGCTGCGATGAACACTCCGTCCTGGCTCAAGCTTAAATCTCTACAAATTCTTGATACAAATTAATGTCGTAGGAGGACTCCGCGAATGTCTCTTGTAATTTCATTTTGTAATACCACCGAGCCCCTTCGGATAAAGGTAACATTACAATACGGAAAATTCTCTCGACGTGCTTGCATATCTCCGTTGGCTTGATGTTATTATATTATTTATAAACTTTTCTGAATTAATAATTAAACTTTCAGGATATAAAAAATTAATAGAGACATATTATTATTTAATTAATTTCAATTCAGATACGCCTACAAGTTCACAAAACAAGTTTTTAGTACATCAAAAGATTTGCTACTGACCGTAACAAATACCACTAAACTATAATATATGATACCTATGAACTCTAAAGTACTGAAGAGCGAACGTACTCATAGATCAATTAAAAATAGTGAAATTCATCAAAGTATTTTTGTTTCCAACAATAGAAATGCCACACTATAGCGTGAAATGCTGCAATTCATTTCCATTTTTCAGACCATTAGCCGTGGACATACATACCTACATCAACCGCGCGCATGGACGGCGGACGGTGTGAAATGAGTGTTGAGCGAAATAGTTCCGAAGTGGCATCATCGGTGCAAATGTAAATGAACAATTAAATGTCGTTCTCGAGAACAATGATAATAATTATTTTAGTTTGGAGCGCCCGCGCGGTTGTCATACGACGAGATCCCTCACTGGAATGCTCGGACCCTGTTTTCACTATTCAACGACGACACTTCTGCTATTCCTAAATTATTATCAAACCTTTCATTACTTGGCGCCGTAACAAAAGGTCTCTATAAATGTAGCAACGTCGTGATTTAACTTCTACAAGTTTGATTCAGCTACGCCGTACCTATTGTTCTCGGCTAGAAATCATAGTTCATATTGGGTGCGAGGTGAAATCTTGATTAATTTGTTACACAGTTCTAGTTAGGTACGGGAAGTCCCGGACGACGAAGTTTTGTAAAGAGCTAACTTGTTATACTTACAGTAATGTTATCCAACAATTGTAAACTTTTAAACTAATTTATAATTATTAATCTATACCATTTGCAATTATCTTATTTCCACCTCGATACTAAAACTTTTACTAAGCAAGATTGAGTACGGCGAATGCTAAACAATAGGTATAATAATATATGGTTTTTATTTTTATTAGAAGGTGACAATTTATCTAGGTACTTGCCTAATTAATGGCGACTACCATTAAACGTGAGTAACAACTGCATTGCCAACATTTCAAATAAAAGTATGCTCTTTTTTTTAAGAGTTCTAAATCGTAGTAGCTCAGAAAATTTGACCATTTACCTACCATCATTTTAACAAAGATTTTATCCAAAAACAGTAGAAGTCTGCTATACTGCATTTTTTTATGTTAGATATCGACAGACGAGCATGAGGTTCACTAGATGATAGGTGAAACCTCAGCCACAGAACATCAGTCAATGATGTGCTGTCGACCTACTTTTTATTTCGAGCATTTGGAAATCCATACACTAAAACCGAAACGCGTAATATGCACTTCACGTTTTTCACTCTATGAATGGTGGTTCGTTACCAGTTTCAATTACGATATTCCTCCCACCCGTTTAGTGCCCGAAGTTACCAGACGTGGGGAAGACATGCTTACAAAAAATTTAAATCATGTCATCCCAGTGGGATTTGAACCCACGACCCATAGATGCACACGGCAGGTGTTCTACCGAACGCGCCATAGATCCCGTCATCGCATTGCGGTGATTATAATAAAATGTAATATTTTATGCCAATGGTAAGCACCTACTTAACAGTTATTATACCTTGACGCATATAGTACCATCAGTATATCTTATATATCTGGTGTTATCCGACGGGGTTCCAACCCCCTACTCAAGGGATATTCTACCCAATGTGCCATCAAGCCCGTCACGACGTCAGCATTTCCCGGAACGAAGAAGACCGAGATCGAATATGTGTAATAGTAATAGGCGGGATTATACCAGCTACGAGTATTATTTAATTAGTAAAGAGGTTATCTTACTAGTTAGTTTCAGTATACTCCTCAGTACATTATTAGCTCCTCCAAAGGCTAAGCTTTATAAACAATAGGTAGAGATTATTACAAATGGCATACGAAGAAGCAGTCATTACAAAGGATACGTTTAATTAATTTCATTGATTCAAAGCTCATTAATTTCAAAGTAGATATACTGAATTCCTACATATCAGTGGACGCGAGTTTCAGGGAAATGAAAATGGTTCACATTCGGCAATAGTGGAATGCTTTCAACGCGCGTAATTCAGTTAAACGTGTAATTTATGACCAGCAAATTACTTGCATGACTATGTCTGCTCCCCAAATATGATACTCGACTAACGCATATTATGATGCAGCTCTTACCATAATTATTGGAATGTTTCAAATATAATCAAAATTCTGCCTTACAGCATTATCCTCATTAATTTTCTAATTATTAAATTAAAGTTTGCAAAAAATAGACAGGGTTATAAGTAGGTACCTAATGACGACACAGCTTTCGTGCAATCTTTGAAGTATGACCATGGTTATAGCGAGATGAAGACATGTGTCCTTATAAATTCGAAATTGGGTAAGAATCAGTTAACATCCTTATGTAATCTGATTCTGATATCATCCAATGTAATGTAAAACTACAGTATAACAGTGCGTTGCTGCTAGTTGAAGAGTTAATAAGTCATATTGTTTCGGACAACTAAGATATCACGCGGAGGTCGACTTACAGATTAGGAAAAATTAGGTACATTTGATACCCTTATGGAAGAATCAGCTTGTAATCCAAATCTCTGTGAAGGGACTTCTCTTTTACAACTCTCTCACGTATTTTTGGTGCATTTGCGATAGCTTTAATGAATGTATTCCTATTCTCGTTGTATATTACTGTTTTAAAAATGCTTTAATGATTTGTTACAATTCTACTTTACCTGTCTCTACCATATAAACCTATACCATTTTTACCAATATATTGTACTATGTAGTAATAGACTAAATTGACACCTTTGTTAGTAATAAATAATAATTATGAGATATTCTGCTCTTTAACCTTACTTATACAGTCTAATTTTTATCTTATTTAAAAATGTATTTTATCCATTATCTTTGAGCAGGCTTATTAAACACGGAGAGCTATTGTCTCATATATCGAAAGTAGAGAGTGAAGGTACTTGATGACAGGTGATACACTAGACGAGGTTTTTTATTGAAGTAGGTCCATTTTTATCAATACCTTATTCGAATATTATTTAATGATTAACATGAAACGCAGTTTATCCAAGAATAATACAATTTGGTTTATTGGATGGAATTTTGATATTAATCTCAGGAGTTTACCTAATAAACTATAAGTAGGAAGGGAAAGACTTATTTTCAAAAATATATAGATTTAGGTCCTAGCGAGAATCAAATGGACATACTAACGCAATATAAATTAAATTAGAAGCACGGACTAACACGTTATGCTAATAAAAACATAACTTTCTTTTAGAAAACAGCATATGTTGCAGTCGAAGACGTTAAAGCAAACGAAAATGTTAAAGAAATAGATGTACAAAATAAGAACAATATTTAAATATTATTTATTTTAATTTATTTCAGTTAAGTAAGGGCTTGTAAAAATTAATAAACAATCGTCCTAAAGTTGTTAATATAATTATTAAATTATATATTTTAGGAACTATGGTAAGTAGTTGCAATATTAGAAATAAAACGAGCGTTATTGGGCTTAAAGGTCTTGAAAACTAACCAGACTTTGGAAATGAAAGTAATTTAACTATACAACCCTACTACATACGATTTATAACAAAAATAATTTCCTTATAGGCAATATGGTTTTAAGCCAAAAAGCTAAAGCATCCGGTGCTTATACAAAAAAAAGTAAAGATTTTGTAAATCTAATTGTAAGTGAAAAATAATAATAAACTCAAACATTTATTCCACATCTTACATTAAATTATAATACTAAGAGAATAAATAACAACACTATACAATAAATGCTCCGACTACAATTTTTTTATCGATGGAGCGCCAATTTCAGTATACCCCCGGAGGGACCTCCGGACTACCAGCTATTCTACAGAAATAAAAAAGAATATAAAACTATAAACCATATTTCTGTAAAAGCAGCCAAGTTAACGTATAAAAAATTAATAAATTTCAAAGCATTTATTTTAAACTTTAGACTAAAATAAAATTTATCGCTCTTAGTTCTGATTTTGTATTGTAGCTGAATCCGGTAAATTGTTATCACCTATCGAAATTACTCAAACATGCCCACGGCCACGTTTCAGTTACTCATGTAAAAGCCTTTACTTCCTAAAATAGGCGTTTTAAAGTGAATTTACAATAGTGATTGTCATATATTTATTATTCACACATCATTTTATTTAGAGATAAATAATGACTATTACGCTTTTCTTTCCAAAACTGCGGACGACGACGGTTGCTACAAGCACTGAAACTTCGGGATAACTAATAATGTATTCGATATGAATCAACAGCGTAATTCGTTTTTTTCTTCTTTTAATAGGTAAAATTTTTGTAGGTTGTAAAAGGTCTACATTTTGCATATTATAAAATTCAAAACCGCAATCCCTCAGTTCGTGCATCTTCTGACCGCCTCCGTGGATATGCTCGTTACAATAAGACGAGGAGGTCTCGGAACAGGCCGAGAAATCCGGGAAAACCAAATAAAAAAAGTTAAATCAAGCAAAACACAAATAGTACTTCCTACTAAATTGTCTGTAAAGAAAAATTATCAATGACATAAATACACACTAGTCCACCTACCTAATACTTACTAATACTACCTACCTAAAATCTCAGAGCTTAACTTTTCGGACTTACAGCTAACTGAAAGACTTAAACTGTATTATATGCATGTGGCATTAAAATATAATGCGCGACCTACCTGAATTGGTAAGCGTATTATCTCCATGACCAGTAGACGTATCAACATCAGCCTGAACGTCAGTTACGAGTGGAAGGAGCACGGCGCATGCCCATGCGCACGACGCAACCAACCTCCGCGCGCATTGCCAACCAGACAAATGCTTCACGGCCCGGCGTTTAGCCATTGCACATCACCAACTACTTGTCTAAATCTAGCTGCTAACTGTAAACACTATATTGTAATTATGCATCTACAAAAATATAAAGACTGTGCTCTGAAACTTTTAATTTATAAGCTCTTTATAAAGTTAACGAAGTTGCGTTTGTCGAGTGTTCGTATAGTTAACTTTGCACGGGAGCTCGGATTGCGGACGACGAGAACGTGACAGCGTGGTCGCGGCGGCACTGTCCGCGGGTCCACATTGCCACGACCGGCACTCACGGAGTCCCGTCGTCTCACACCCGGCTACGAGGAGGGCCACTGCGCGCGCACTACGACCCCACAGCCAATAGCACAGCGGGGGAGGTACCGCGCTTAAGACGCACGGAAGTATATGCGAAGGCCTATGTACAGTGACGATAGCGGACAGGTGGTTTCGCGACCGTAATTAGCCATTTGATAAGTTATGCGATTACCTACATAAATAGTTTCTTTTAAAGCCGTTTCGTCGTTTAGATAACCGAAATCGTTTAAGAACTTAATTGTCGTTTCCTTTACCGTATATGTAGGTACGTATTGGTTGAAAGGTGTCTTGCATTTTACTTGTATTGTATTTGAAATAAAATAGTTTTAATTAAATCAACTCTGTAATTGTAGATAGAACGACTTATGTTTTCTCCAGTCAGTAGCAAACATACGGACGCAGGATAAGGACAATTTATTTATTTATTATGAGTTACCATAATTAACACAAGGTAGATTTGGAAACTAAACTAAGCAAAGCATGTATGTATTAGCTCCATAAAAATCCCTGAAGCAAGGCTATTAACAAACGGGTTATTGATATTATCGTAAAGTATACATAAAAACTTAAATTACTGACAGACTAAATTGTTCAAAAGACCACGTTTCAAGTGAAACACATACACATAAAAATAACATCCAAAAACAATTGAGACTTTTCCGAGACTCAATAACTTAAATTCAATTAACTTTAATTTTACCCATGTATGTATTTAAAAGAAAACTGATTTTGGTTGTTAGCGTGTTCAGTAGAACACCTGCCGTGCGCATCGATGGGTCGTGGGTTCGAATCCCACCAGGACGACATGTTTATAATTTTCTGTAAACATGTCTTCCCCATGTCTGCTAACTTCGGGCATTGAACGGATGAATAACCAAACTGCATTAGATCATAGATGGAAAAACCTAGTGCATACGAGTATTACGCGTTTCGATTTCAGTCTGTGGATTTCCGAATGCTCGAAGTAAAAAGTAGGTTTACAGCGCATCATTGACTGATGTTTTGTGGCTGGGGTAACACCTACCATCAAGTGAACCTCATGCTCGTCTGTCAATATCGTCTAGCATAAAGAAAATCGTATGAGAGGCTATTTTTAAAATAAGACCTATACAAGGTTGTGGTATTTGGCGTAGCACGATTAGAAATGTCACTTAGGATAACATTCTAAATTGTGGTTTAAGTTGTTTTAAATGTATTTTATATTAAACTATGTAAAAAAATATGTACATTTATTAAAAAAAAAATACATACTGTCTGTAGAGTCAACACTTACGTTTGTCAAACGAACTCAAAAATTAATTTTATTAAAATAAAATATTAATATATTATGTTAATCAGGGACATTGAAGCTTTCTATTAGTTAAATAATTATACGGATCAGTTACGAAGAAACTAGTGTAGTGTAGTTGATCCTTTTTTACTCAAAATCAAAAGGCGCAATAATTAGAATTTGCCAGAAATGATAGAATTTTTTTATTATAAACTATGTGCATAACTTTAACCGCGTATAACTCTTAAAGGAATGTTTTTATCGAAAAAACCCAAGAGACCTTTTTTGTAGAGCGCAAAATTTTGTATAAGAATACTTTATCAATGTTGTAGGTTCATTTTCTTAGGAGATAAAAAATTAAATGCAAAAAGTACAAAAATCCCATGTTATTTATATGGGAAAAGTAACATGATTTAGGCACGGTTTAACTTGAAAATTAAGAGCTTGTTTGTGTTGGATAATTTTTTTTAGAGCAAAAACTATAACTTCAGGGCTCGGCTGCAAAAAAAAAATCAACTTGGGAAATAACGGACACCCTAATGTACATATATGGTGTTTGGATACCACATCAGTTAACTGCATGTCAGCTTCAATATCACACCGGCCGCGGCGTCTGTACACAACTTGTCTTTTTGCCGCACATTCAACTCTTGACCACCTATTAAACATATCTCTCTCTCTCTCTCTTTTATTACTGGAGTTGAAAATACCCGGGAGCGCCAATGGTAGAGTCCAAATGAAGCTGGAAAACCAACTCAGTAAGAGTTACTGAGTACCCTGACCCTAAAATAGTTATGTTGTGCGTCTGGTGGAATATTTATGGAATCATATATTGGGACCTCCTTCCTAGTGATACTACCAGGACTGCCACAACCTACTGTTACCATCTTGACAAGTTGAAACTGACATCGAGCTGAAACGTCCACAGCACGACAAATTTTTCTTTTTGCATGACAACGCTCGACCACATATCGCAGAACAGTGCAGCAAAAATTATTGGAGTTTTCTTGAAAGATAATTGTTCATCCACCGTATTCGCCAGACTTAGCACCGACAGATTATTGTTAACTCAGGTTCCTGATTAATGCCTTTTCTGAAAAAAACGGTGATGAGGTCCATCTACGACAATACCTACTTAGACGAATTCCTTAGGTCAAAACCAAAACAGTTCATCATTTGCCAGGGAGGTGGAGACGTGTTGTTGATTCCGACGGTGCTTATGTTATTGATTCAATTTTATAGAATAGTGGATATGCAGGCCCATTGCGTAACTTCAGATGCGAGTTCGAATCTGAAGTTGAACGGAAATATTTCTTTTGTATTTTTTTTTTAAAGAACTATATTATAACAATAGAAAATGTATTATTGAAATATTATATGAAAAAGTATTTCTTATGAGATCGTTTATTTCACCTTTTCATCCAGGATGGATTCTTTACAGAATTACGATTATTTGACATTGCTTTTATTGCTTCTTAAGGACTGTCTTCGTATCTTAGACGTTTCCGCATTTAGCACCGGAAACCCGAGTAGGAATCCCGGGAAAAGGGAATTTAAAAAAAAATTCTCAAAATGAAAATGATCAATTAAATGAAATAAATATCGAGGTGGATACAGTATCTTCACCACTAATTAAATTTATAAAAAATATAAGTAATTTTCTTTAAAGTCAGGTTCATTTTTTCAACAATGGTATTTTTATTGAATTTCAAATTATACTTCGAACCCCAATCTCAACCACCATTAAACGTGTCGAAAATATGATGCAAAAGCAACCGTCAATGACTAATTTGATAGCTCTTTCCCAAAAGAAATCACCAAGTACAGAGGATGGAGGATATGTCATTTGAAGAAAGCTTGCTCAAAAGCTAAGCTTAAAGTGAACCCCACGCGAACGAAGTCGCGGGCATCAGCTAGTACATAAATATATGGTCTTTTCCATTTTGTCATAATCGCTCATTATTTATATGCCAACCCGTTTATGGTATTACTAGCGGCTTCGCACGGGTGCAATGTAGATGAAAAAAAAAGCAAATCCTATGTTACTCGCTTACTATTGGTGAAAGAATTTTTAAAATCGGTCCAGTAGTTATGAAGTTTATTCGTTACATACAAACATACAAATCTTTCCTCTTTATAATATTAGTATAGATTAAGAATTTCCTCTTAGGCAAATCGAGTCTGTTAATTAAATTATCTACATAAAAGAGATGTGTTATGTGAGAGTTATTTATGTGAGATATCATATTCTTGTTCAAATTCCATCGCCTCATTAGAAGCCATGAACTGCGTAGGTTTATCATACTGCCGGGCTAGCATGACCGCCACGAGATATGTCGCGGACGAGAGAAGACAAACTAAGATGTAAGATATCTCGATATATTATATCTCGACATCGACAATTTTGACAGAAAAGATATCTTGATCGACAAATATATCTATTTTTTATATTAAAAGTCGAGTTTTAAGTGTAGACCCGTTTCATGTTCGACCCGAAAGAAATAAAGCGATAGTCGATTAAAACACGAGAAAACAGTAGACAAAATTTTGTTGCGCTTGTCATGCTAGCCCGGCTGGACATCATTTCAATGTCAAGATATTGCTCTTATCATAGTTGATATATATAATAATAAGCCCAAATGAACACCCAATTCAATTTTATAGCCCTCCTTAGTAAAAATAAAGTTTCGATAAGTCTTTATTTTTCTTAACGTTTCCTCTAAAAATATTTTACAAATACTAAATATTATTGTAAAAGTTCGACAAAGAAAAAAAAATGTTGGTTCAATATTCCTAATAATGATAAAATGTAAAAAATTTGGCTATTTCTTACATTTTACTTGATTAAACCTTCCTAGATACGAGAATTTTATATTCTTACTAACTGACCCGGCAAGCGTTGATTTGCCATGTAAATAATTTCTAAAAATTTAGGGTTGTATGTATTTTTTAATGCCATATTATAAAAAAATAAAACAAAAAATTTCGTCCAAAAATTAAAAAAAAAATTTAAGGGTGAACAACCCCTAACATTTAGGGGGATGAAAAATAGATGTTGGCCGATTCTCATAGATACCGGATAAGCACAAAAAATTTCATCAAAATCGGTCAAGCCGTTTCGGAGGAGTATGGCAACGAAAACTGTGACACGAGAATTTTATATATTAGATGATAATATATTGATAAATAATTCTGAATGAAATTCTTGTGACATATTATAATTTCGTTTATTTTGACAAATGAACAAAATTGTTTTGTGCTTCTAATTTATCTTACTGTTTTGTTATTGAAATAATTGTACTAGTTATTTTAGTACTTTACTTAAATAATATTGTATTCTAAGAATAGAATCCAGCGTGGTGTTTCAGTAGGTAGACCTTCACCTACTTGCTTTTACACCAGAGATGTGCTACGTTGCTAAGCTACGGATGTGTGTCAAAACCCCCAATAGAATCCCTTCATTTTCATCGCTTAGCTTAACTTCGCATTGGGGTCACCAAAGCTATATTTTTCTATATGAAGCGATGAGAGATAAACGCGCTATATGCAGAGCAAATTAGAATTTGGTAGCTGAAGGATGGCTACCGAGATGTTGGTAGAATGACGGAAGACTTGTTAATGATTATTTATTTACAATAATGAGCCTATATATACCAACAAACCTCATTCTAAATCTTTTCGAAATATAAATTCAATTATTTTGTCAGTCTTAGTTTCGACCGAGAGGTCATCGCTTACGTAACTCACACATCATGTTTAAAAGCAAGTTAAGAGTTTTATATAATTTCCACATTAACTCGTCATTTTGTGATCCAAATCTATAATTAACCTAACCGTAACAATTATTTTATTATTTCCCCGACATTATTATTTTTTTAACTTTAAACATCAAGTATTACATACCGTAGGTTATACCTGTCTTTAATGTTTAAACTAGCTAACTATAAGTCATTATATAAAATATGTACCTTTGTTAGGTATATAAAACTCTTTCTAACAGATACAGTCATTATTCACAGGGATCCTGATCTGACCGATAAACGTTTATCAATTATATTAGGTACCTACCATTCACTAACCATTAGACTTATTTGAACTTCCTTATTTCGCCTTCGAAAATCTTACCAAAATGTTGATTAGTTAATAATATTTAGGTATCAGTGGCAAGGAGTAATAGCAAGTCGATTTTTCTTTACTGTTATAAGCAAGCGTTGGGTCGCTATTTCATCTGATGAATTTTGACGGGCTCGTTGGAGCGTTCGGTATAAAACCTGCCGTGCGCATCGATGGGTCGTGGGTTCGTGGTTTATAATTTTCTATAAGCATGTCTTCCCCACGTCAGGGCATTGATCGGATGGGAGGAATATCGAAATTCCGACCGGGTAACGAACCACCGTTCATAGATAGAAAATCCGTGAAGTGCATATTGCGCATTTCGGTTTCAGTCTATGGATTTCCGAATGCTCGAAGTAAAAAATAGGTCGACGGTTGAAAAACATTGAAAACAAGCTATTAATCAAACAAGCAGAAATAGGGGAAAGAAAACCATTATATTTACAGGGACTTCCCTTAACCACTGCCCACGCCATTTAGCTCAACGAAACTCGGACCCTAACGGTAGGCTAAACAGACTTTATGCTCGAGAACAGTCTTAATACGAGTTTTACGCATTAATGTTTTCGAGAAAGGTAACTCCAAGCCTTTTAACCTTTAGTTTCAAAAATATTCGAACATATAGAAATAGTTAGAATAGACATTCAAACGTACGAATGTACGAAATACTTCACGTAAACATTAATATACTAGAACATAAGAATACTGGAATCAAAAAATCTGGGTGAAATCATCACAAGCCAGGGGTAAATAAAACAATATTTTCTACAAAATACGAAGTTTATTAAGTCTATTATTGACATAGTTTATTTAATCTACATTATTAATTTATCCTCCTTTTTTCCACTTCTCACCAGGTGTATATTCAGTCATTGGTCTACCTGATATTCCACAAGTACCGATTCCGACCCTTCCTTCTAAATTGTCAGGAGATGCAAATATACTCTTACTTCTAATACCAGGTTTTTTGGACGCCTTGGTATGGAAGTTAAGCCATTTATTCTTCTCACTCTCTCTTTCTTCCTCAATTTGTTTGAATCTTTGTTGTTTTTTCTGTTTCTTCTTTTTCAAGTATTCTCTATTATAGCCTTTACCATGTCTGTAATAAATTAGATTTAATTAATTTAAGCTATTACTTAACACTTAATGGACCGGTCGAATCTCCTCTGTGTTTCCTATTTTCCAGGCATTTTTCAGGGGAAATAAATAAACATAAATGTATGGATTTCAAGCATTGTAGTTTTTCCTCCATTTTCAAAACTACAATACTTGAAATCCATATTTGAATATTTGTATTTTAATACAAATTATTGCAATATATTAATTGAGAGAAAATCAAAACATTTTAGTACAGAAGTGTTAAATTTTGCACATTATATTGAATATCAATAATTTCTACAATATTGTTTAATATGTACCCGTGCATAAAAATTAAAAACCAAAATAAGTTCAATTAGTACATACTTTCCTTCTTCTCCCTCTAACTGCCTCTTTGTTCCAGATCCAATTATCTTTACATCAGTCATCAGCACTGGTTCTGCGGTTGTATAACCGTCAAATTTCACTTTAAGGCTATTCTCATTAACCTCTTCAATTGTTGCTTCATAAAAGCTAAAATTTTAAAATCATTTAACTGAGAACTCAAAATAAACTTATTATAATAAGATTTGTTTTAAAAGATAATACATTTTTGTTATGAATACTAGTTTTGGTACTTCCAATCATAGACTTGGAAATCTTCAAGTATAAAGTCTATTATAACAAACTAAACGAACAAACAAACTTCTTTATTCAAGCTCCACATATTATGACTTATATCTAATAACCTAACTTAATAACTAATAGTGTGGCAGCTTGAGCAGGCAGCGACTCAGCATATGCTGTGCTGCCGACGATACAACACAGAGCTGATATTCTGTCGCTACCTAGCGACACTTGTGGTAGACAGTTATACACATTTATAATATATACACTTATAAACATTTAATCACTTATAACAACTACAATATAAGAATGTATTTTAAATATAATAATATGAAGTTAAAATATGATTAATAAATACAACTTACGAAAGACTTAATTAAATAAACAATAAAATTAATTTACTCCGGTTCTTTCCCTAGCGCAACTAAGTCATTGATTACTTAAATGTCAGCAATGTCACCTGTAAACCATCTGATATTGCGGATGTTTATGGGCATTGAAATCACTTACCATAAGATGAGCTAAAATGATTATTAATCTCAATAAATTAAATAATATAGTAATGATTGATACAAACATTCCATCTGTTTTCCATTTGGCAAGACATCTCTCTCCGACATGCCATTTAGAAAGAGATCTTCCAGCAACTTCAGCAGTCTCGGCAGCAAGCAGGGAAGCTGTAACATCATCATCATTACTAGAACTATGAATATTCACATTAGGTTCACCGTCTTGAGTTTTTATTAAATCTCGTGTCAACTCAATTACTTCTTCCAAATCCGTCTTAAGTTTCAAAAGTTCCTCATTTTGCGAATCAGTCAATAATGCTGCTTCTACCTAAAATATTGTTGAAGATAATATTTATTTGTGTTCATAATAGCAAATGCGACAGAACTGGCAAAAAAGTACCTGCTGCAACTGCAGTTTGTAGTTTCTCAAATCGTCTGCCATTATATATATGCACTTAAATATTCACTCGTATTAAATATAAATGTACAACAGAAATTAGACTAATTCACTTGAACGCATGTTATTAAACTCCAAATGATCACTCAGCGATGAAAGCAAAGGTTTCACTGAGGTCGCTATGAAATATGAATAATATAAGAACCCGTTAAATTACGTCTTACAACAAGAAATGTTAGTATTGCAATATATAGCAACAAACGAGTCTAAAAAAATAATTAAATTAAATAATATTAGGAAATACTAATGAAAATAATTTCATAGTGCATTTAAAAAAAAATGTATGACGTATGACAATTGACAGGAGTACAGGACAGTCCATGCACAGATTAGGTAGAGATGCACACTATTATTGCCGTTTTGTTTATGGAAATACTGCTAGATTTATTTAGATCTACACTTTAATATGCTAAAAAAGTTCCGAATGCTAATGGCCGAATACACAAAAGCCACTCAAATATTTAAGAGCCCCCTAAACAATTGAGCAGCCCCTAAAATCGAAATTCGTATTCTCAAACGTCAAAAATAAGCAGCCCTTAGATTTAGGTGCATCTTAATTTAAGTGGACCTTAAAACGCCACTTAGTAAAAAAATGGTATACCGGAACGCCACTCAACGCTATTTTGCTGTCAAATCAACTGTCAAATGTATTTGAGTGTCCCCCAAATCTGAGAGTAGTTGAGAGGACTCTTAAAAGTTAAAACTGTTGGACTAAAATGTCTTTATCGTAGTTATGTTCTCTTTCTGATCACGAAAGTCCTACCGTGAGCCGTAGAATTAATGTAGAAAGGTTAAATGTTTTCAAAAAATTCAGTTAGAAGATTCCATATACCTAAAATATGGAATGGATAATCCTACCTATTATTGTAGAATGTGCCACATTTAAGATGATACTGCAATAATGAGTACCAGTGACGACCATGGGGATGCTCGGAAATCACAAATTACCATCAAGAGCATAAGCGATTGGACAAAGAAATGGTGAATCAAATCAAAAAAAAACGAGTCACATTCTGTACATATTGATTTACCAATAAGCATATTATATAGTATAAACCTAAATACTTAAACAATAAACGAATCCCATATGCAATTACAACAAAGTACCTAGGTGTGAAATGTGAAGAATTAGATAAAAGATTTTTAAAAAATGTACTGGCAAACAATCACCCAATATCAGTATAAAACAAGATTACAAGCAAATCTTAATGTGTGGATGTATGGTGTTCAGCTCTTGGGCTGCACTGCCAAAATTAACCAAGAAATCATTCCGATTTCAAAACAAAGTACTTCGGGGTATACATACATACATACATATACATCACGCCTCTTTCCCATTGGGGTAGGCAGAGATCACGGAATTCCATATGCTCGGTTACGAGTACTTTTGATCTGGGGTATAGTTGTGGCAATTCAGCTCCTAAACACCACGGATATAGTGAGAGGACTCAAGCAAACTAAACCTTTTGAGTGTTAGGGAAATGCCTAGAAAAAAAGTGTATGTGCTTGGATAAGGACACATAAACAAATTAAAATTAATTGTAAACATTTAAAAAAGATACTGGACATTATCATAGTAACGTTAAACTGTAGTATTTTAAGTTATATGTAAATTACTTATTAGCCATTATTATTAGTTATTGGTGACTAGATTAGCATACCTAAAGTTTCTACAACATTTATTGTAGAGCTTTATACATTAAATATTATATAAAAACAAAGTGCACTTTTGCATAATATTGCTCTCTAGACAAGATGCATTGATTTTGGGGGATAACTCTTGTTGAGGATGAATTAAAATTTTGTAATTAGGACATTGTTAATAAACACACACATTTTCAATATTGCTTTATTTTACTAACAAAAAATATATTAATAAAATAAGTTTTAACATATTATGTTAATATTAGTATTAACATAATATATCTAAACAAGATTCATGCTGAAAAAATGCCTTTTAATACAACTTAAATTTGAGTTTGATTATGAGCCTTCTTGACAAAACGGATGAAGGATTTTCTTCTTCTTGTTCTTAAAGGTAAATAAATACTACTGGCTGTCTGGACTCTTTCTCATGATCATACTGGCGTTGATTTCCTTGTTTTCAATAATTTTCTGATATCTGAAAGCACAATACAATATACCGTTACTCTATTTGTAATTTAACAAAAAAACTTGAAATGTGCCTATGTGGGTATAGTTTTAAATGTTTACTTACTTTTTTTTACCAATTCTAAAAGAATTTCCTTTTCAGCAATGGTATACTTGCACCCGCATTTCTTTTTGTCTTCAATATAATAATTATAAATTATTATTTGTTTGTATTTCGTAATCCAGTTAAAGAATCGCGCTTTTAGCTCTGTCTAATTGACACTTGACAGTTGTCATTAAACGATAATGTTTCGTTCTACGATAAATAAGTAGTAAATCGTGATGTTTATTTTCTGGCATAAAAAATATTGTATTTAATGTTGTTTACTACTAATATATTCGCATAATATACTAATATGAATTAAAGTATTTTTTAAAATAGAAATACAATAACTTTGAATAATTTTAACTAAATGATCCTGCATAAAATTATTATTTCTTCAAATAATGCTGCGTATAACGAAAACGTAGAATAAAATTATTTGATTTGTAATTGAAAACATACTTTTTCTATTGAATGTTGCCAATAAGGAGACGTGTAGGAGCTGCTTAGCTAATCATGACATTAAATTGCTTGAGTGGCGTTTGTGAATTCCATTTAAATTTGGGGGATGCTTAAATTTAAGAGGCCTTTAACTGAGTGGCTGATTTAAGTAGCGTTTGTGTATTCGGCCATAAGTCTTGTTTAAATCTTACTATCTTATCTTACTATATATTATTATAAATGCGAAAGTTTATGAGGATGGATGAATGGATGGATGGATGTTAGTCTCTTTCACGCAAAAACTACCGAACGGATATTGATGAATCTTAACAGTAATATAGCTTATATATCAGAATAACACATAGGCTACAATTTATATAGATTTTTTGTATATTGGCAATAATATTACGATAATTATCAAGTAACTCGGAATTCCTGCCTTCTGAGGGCTATCTTGGCGTGCGCTGCCTAAACTGTTGGAGTTACACAAAGATAATGTATGATGGCATTGTTTATCCTAACTCAACCTGTTCAACTCTTTTAATATAATATATATTATAGCATATAGGCAACAACTGCGACACTTTACTACAGCAGATCAGTCTGTTCCATGAGTTGACACAAAATGAATGATCATTTGTCGGGCTCGTTGGCGCGTTCGGTAGAACACCTGCCATGCGCATCGATGGGTCGTGGGTTCAAATCACACCGGGAGCACATCCTTATTATTTTCTGTAAGCATGTTTTCCCCTCGTCTGGTAACTTCAGGCATTGATCGGGTGGGAGGAATATCTAAGCTCCAACCGGGTAACGAACCACCGTTCATAGATGGAGAAACCGTGAAGCGCATATTGCGGGTTTCGGTTTCAGTCTACGGATTTCCGAATGCTCCGCGTAAAAATTAGGTCGACAGCGCATCATTGACTGATTTTCTGTGACTGAGGTATCACCTAACATCAAGTGAACCTCACCTCAACCTAAAAGAACATTGAATAAGAATACACTATGAGCGTGTAAATCACTATAGGAGTAAATTCGTTTGAAGCTGTCTCGTAAGACCTGGTCAAGACTCTGTCCGAGCAGACTATTATCGTGTCAACCTGGCATTATAAGCAAACGCAGGTTCATAACTGTTTAGTCGGTATAAGCTGGAAAGGTAAAAATGTAATAAGAAACTGAAATATTAAAATATAGCATTTATTGTAAAAAAAATTAAAATACCTATTGAGTATATTAATAAAATGCTACTTGCGTTCTGATCAACTAAAACCAGTTACTAACAGTGAACTATTTAGTTAATATATTAGGTCCTTACCTATGAAATTGGGGTTTTATCGAATTGGCCACTTTGATCTCAAAAATCCGGCGTTTGTTTAGGAATTCCAAATTCAATTTTACATCAATTTAAAGCTTGTCTATTTGTGTTTAGAAAGTGACTAGCGATTTGAAGGTGCGCTGGGACGCAAGGACCTGCTTGCAGTCCAGCGCACCTTGAGACCTTGGATTATGTTATTAGTTGACACTCGTTTATTTAGAAGTGAGACTGTGTCCCATCTCGAGAGAAGAAAGATTGTGGTGGCAATGGTTTTGCGAGATGAAATGCTTGACAATACTGATTCAGTCTCTTCTGCTCCATTAGGAACTGTGACAGTGTCCCCAGGAAGAACAGCAACAAAAAATAAAAAGGGAAAAATAAAAGAACTGTGTTTTACACTTCATTATGGGCAATTTTTGGTCACCTGACGTCATGTTTCGTTTTATTTAGTTTATAGAAATTTAATAGAAAGTACCTACCTAGATTACCTACTACACGAAAACTTAAGTATTTAGGTATACCTATACTTATTTATTATATTATATTAAACACACTAGATTAGAAGACATCATTAACAAAATGCCGTTTGGTGCGCGTGTGCGTTTGGTTTTAAACCGAATCAAACTGATTATTATTTATATCGTTTGAAGAAAATGAAAAATAATGTTTATGAGAGTTTTTATAACTTAGGTAGGTAATACTTACGCTTGGTTGGACGAACCAACTAGAACTAATCTCGCTAAGTACATCAGTATTAGTATATCACACATTTAACCCTAGAAAGATAACCATATTTTTCTATACACTAAAGATAACCATACGTCATTTCGACGTATAAGTGTTTGACTGGGCACATGCTAGAATTAATATATTATATGCTTATGAATGTGATTGTTAGCTTTAATATATGCAATTAACTTAATGATAAACAAAAAAAATAATAAGATAATATACATTTTTATTAGCAAAATCTTAAATTCACTAAACATAGCTCTTCTAACTCTAAAAAACTTAATCATGATGGAGTCTCTTGATCAGCCTTATATTTTAAGAAATAAACTTTTTGAAATCAACTTTTTATACTTTTTATAAAATGATAAACCTTCACTAATATTTTTTTTTATTCATTTTAGCCATATATCTACTTAGGAGAGGCGCTCGACTTATAAGCTATAACTGCGTATGTGGTCTTACGGCCGAGAGTTCGTCCGCTAACCCATGCGTCCCGGGTTCGAGTCCCAGGTTGATGTTAAGTGTTTTTCAATTTCTGAAACACTTATCAACCAGAGTTTGAGAAATTGGTGGATGTTTGAAGCCTGTACAGGCGGCACATAAGGTTGATAACAAAAACTGGTGGATGTTGGAAGCCTTTCACAGGCTTCCAACATCCAACTGTTTTTGTGGATAGCATAAAGCGGAACCACGGTTGCGTGCTAAGCGATCCCGTGAGCCCCAATAGGCAGAAATGACGGGCATTTTTTTTTTTTGGTTTTCGACTTATATTCCCCTCAAATGGGATTTTTGCAGTTGTCGCACGTTGACATTGTCATTCTTCTAATTTTTGAGGGCCTTGCTTTCAGTATCCATCCATAGGGTTTTCTAGTGGTGCGGTACTCAATCTACAGTCCTCGACATCACTTTGAACATTATCTTCTAAAAGATTATCTTCGGATTTACTAATCAACCCCTGACATTCTTCATCACTTTGTTCTTGTAATAATTTATAGATTTCTGCATCTGTGGACTCGTTTATATTATGACATAATGTGGTTTTGTTATGGTCTAAAATGTATGAAAAAAAATAATAAAAATGTACATTTAATATCGGTAAAAACAACACAATTCATAATTACAAAAGTTAAAAAAACTCACACTAAAGATAACCATACGTCATTTCGACGTACGGTATGTTATTATTTTGTTAATATAGACGAAAGTATTGCACTTACCTAAGCAACACGAGTGTCATCTGCAAGCTCATTGGATGAATTAAGTTGACAGGAAAGGCCAGTACCATGGCGCGTATATAGAAAGAGAAATATCGATTTTTTAAAATCGGATACGTCGATCCGACGTAGGTTATCTATCTAGGGTTAAAAAATCTTTACACAGTTTATAGGTACTCCCTTATATACCTCGGTATAATCAAGAAAATGTAGTTATAATTAAGAAAAACATAGTCATCAACACCAACCGTTTTTCGTTTTAAACTGATTGGTTTAATTGGTTTTAAACCGGCCTTACATCTAAAGTCACGTTACCCAATAACGTGCGGATTTTTAATCGTATCATTACTTGTGATGAAAAATGGACCCTATACGATAATCGAAAACGTTCATCACAGTGGTTAAACCCAGGAGAACCAGTAAAATCGTGCCCCAAGCGAAAGTTGACTCAAAAAAGGTACTGGTTAGTGTCTGGTGGACCAGCGTTGGCGTTATCCACTACAGTTTCCTAAGATTTCAAATTTTGTCAAATAATTGGCAGAAATATCATTAAGATAATTTTTTTTTTCTTAAAATGTAAGTATGTAAGCAATGTTTCCACCATTCACATAAGCCTAACATAACAACGCTCCAGTGAGTAGTCCTTATGGACAACGCCGGAATAATCCAAGTTTTTCTCTATCAGTTAATGTACACCACAGTGAAGGGAGACAAGCTATCGGCAAAGCAACGAGAGATCACGATACTCAACTATGAGAAATCGACTGAACCGAGAGATATTTTTTAAAATAAAAAATACTGATAACTCTGTAATGAAAATAATTTAAAAGTACCAGGGACAGCCTTACAGTACAGACAGCCAATTCTATAAATATTCTAAATATATTCTGTTATTGTTTAACTAAAAAACATGACAATTCATATTGATCTGTCTGAACATCTCGAATCCATTCGACACAACTAGTTAGATTAGTTGATCAGATAGCATATAGCGGATAAAATTACGAATAAATAAGTTAATAACTTTAACCTTATTTTTACATTATGTATATATTTTATTATTATGTTAACAAAGGTACCTACTTATGCACACTTAGATTTTCGTGTTTATCAATCAAATTAACTTTATCAACGGATTTCTTTCACCAATAGTGTACATTAGGTATCAGCTATCTGCAACTGCGGAAATGGTAAAAATAAAGAAAACCGCGGTAACAAAGACTTAAATACAAGGTATCTAATACATTTTTGTAACCTTCCTTTTTTATTTTGACTTTATGCTAATCTAACTGTACGTTTCCACCAATGCGTATGGTAGCTAAATATGTGGTCTAACCGCAGAATACTGAAACGATAATCAAAATTTGAGGGCTTCTTAAAATGTTTCTGTCTTTCATTTTACCTTCGTAATGAAAGAGTTAGAGATACTTTTAAGTACACCTCAATGTTGATTAGCGTTCGAGAATTCGGCCGTAAGTTACTCTAAGAAAGGTCAAAATATATAAACTATTCAATGTAGCATTATTTTCTAAGTTACCACAGCTTTATAGCTTCGCCTAATTTACAAAATTGCTAACTAATTATTCGTTGTCTTCTTATTAAAATTTTCTGATTATTGTTAGTAAAAATTTTAAAAGTAATGAATTATTGCGAATATAGTTCCTAACTTATGCTGATTCTAGAAAATACTATCTCAAAGCAGTTCACCCCAAAAGATGGGCTACAGGTATCTAGCATAAATATAAAAAAATATGTGGTATATAAGAGATCACTCTACACTTAATAAGGGGAACAAAATAATGCAGTGGTTTGATTCTTAAGTTTATAGACTTAAACGGTTATAATTAGCTATCTACACTAACAAGATGTGTCTGTAAGGCAGTCGACTGGTGGTAGCGTCTGCGAGACGCAAAGTCTTCGTTGTCGTCATTGAGCCTCTCCTGTTCCATGGAAACGTCGGCATGTACCGGGGTTACGACCAACTGCTCATATTCTAAAGGACGCTTGCTGCAATATAAGAAATTATTTTAATCCAAACAAAAAATAATATAGGCCAATGAAAAATATAAGTACATAGTGTTATTAAGTATCTACACTAATATTATGAATAGGAAAAGAATTATTTGTATTTTACTATGTTTGTAACAAATAAACTCAAAAAATACTGGAACGATTTCAATCTTTAAAATTCTTTCACCAATAGAAATCTATATTATCATCGAGTATCATAGGCTATTTTTGTGTATAGGCGTGTTGCTAGTCTGTTATTTTAAAAATATCTGCACTAATTAAAAAACGGGCTCGTTGGCGCGTTCGGTAGAACACCAGCTTCGATGGATCGTGGGTTCGAATCCCACCGAGTCAACATGTTTATAATTTTCGGTAACCTCCGCTCGTCTGTCGATATCTAAAATAAAAAAAATATTTACCATAACTATTAAAAGCAAACATATTACTTTATCGATTAATAACAATTTCTCAAAATACTATGGAAACTCATATTACCCAATTGCTTGCAAAAACGACATTTTCAACCAATGAAAGAAATGAAATTCAGACGCTCGGCCTGGCTTCACGGCTGGATTGGCTGCTCCAATGTAAAGCCACAGGAGCCACAATATTAACATACAACCGAGAGCGTACATCCAGTGAACCAAAACCATTAGTAGTAATTTTATTGCCACCTGAAAAATAATAACACACATTAGAAAAAATAAACTTGGAATGACATCACTTAACACGAAAAAACCGGAAAACACACAGTGAAAGCAATATTCAATTTCAAAATTACTTTATAACTCTAATTACACTTCTACAAAAAAAAAAAAACTAAAGTAATTATCAATATAAACTCCTAATACACTTTATAGCACTATGTGTTTAAACCCGCATTCTACGCACTCTTTTCCGTGACCTAAATCAGCCATTTTCACACCGGAAAAGCGTGCGTAAAATACGGGTTTATGTCACACACGTGCTATAAAATAGTATACGATACTCGTGACCTAAGTTGCAATAATAGATAAGTCACACATATCGTAATGTACTATTACGTGTCTGGAGCCGAATATATTTCAGCCGAAATATATTTAACCCTTTAACGTCACAAATACAATTTCAGAAGTCGATTTTTCGACTTGATTATTTACCATGAAAATGTCAGCAAAAAAATGTCAGCTAAAGTACCTTATCAACTATTTTCAAGGGTGCTCTTTCGAATGGCGTAACTTAAACTTCAATAAAAATAATTCTTATATCATATTATTGCAAAATAACTTGAAAATACACGAATTTTTGAGTGTCTTTTTTTTCAATTTGAATTTCGCAAGTCTTATCGGATTATTTTGCGGACAATAAAAGTGTCCTCGATAGTTGTACTATCGAAATATGCAAAATAACACACAGTTTTAAGCCTCACGCTCGTACATAAACTAAATTAAATAACAATTTACTTACACCAGCAAGTGAAAGCCATCTATTACACAGGTGAGAGTACCAATTTTTATTTTTTGAATGTACATTTATTGGAGGCCGGACGTCACCATTGGACATTCGACCATTCATTATCGCAGAATCTGTAGGCGATGGTGTAAAATCCTGTGAAAATATGTATTTTTTTAAACTTCCAATAATGATATCAAATCTTTAATCATTTTTTTAATATAAACTCATTATATAGTTATATTTGATAAAATAAAGCTATTACCCCAACAGTTTTGTGCCTAATTCTTTCAGGAAATAATAAATCTAAATCGCTTCCAGTCGCACCATAAACTTGCGTATCTCGTTGGGAATGACCCTGGAATCTATGAAAAGGCACTTATAATTTTTCAAAAAGATCAACATTATCAGTGGTACTGTGATAATGTGTAAAGTATTATCTGAGGCTATATCGCAATCTCTAAGAGCAAAATAGGTGCAGTCTTACTTTACGAAAATATCTTATTCTTTCTTTTAGGTATCCTGCAATAATACTGCTTTAAGAGATGGCGGTACAGCCGCAGGATCAACACAAATACAGTTCAGATGCATTTCTACATTAGCAGAGCGGAGCTGGGTAATAAAATGGTGGTGGAGCCTAGCTTCTAAAGCACTAGACCATCAAATCCCCAAAACCCAGCGCAATAAGGATCCACAGGATTCTGGTTTTGCTCTGCGCCTTATTTATTTAAGATACAGTCATCAACAGTATTTGGTTGATTCTATCCAGTTTCAGAATAGAGTTATGAACATAAATATGTATATTATGACTTGTTCGTAGTAAGATATTGAAAAAAAAATGGAATGCTGCAATAGCTCTTGTTATAATTATTATATTAAACATTAACTGATGCTGACTGTACATTTCTGGCAATAGTAAACAAGCAAAAAAAAATAAAGTCATACCTCATTTCACGGCGGTGTTGCAAATCAAATGTTTGAGCGAGAGCAAAGTAAGAATAATCAATACTAGCATATGTGATCAGGAAGGGCATGGTGACGATTGGTGCGAGTTTATTGATGTCTCCAATGATAATGAAAGTTACTGTCACTACGGCTACAACAATCATGGAGTAAATTGGCACCTTATTAGGTCCCCTCTGTAATTGATAGAATTAAGACAATGATATGTTAAATCTTGTTAAAGATTGACTACTACAGACACTAATAATTAATATACAACAGTGGTCAGTATTTAAGTGAAAACATTGCCTTCAAATACTTAACATTATAATGAGGGTACAGTGTTAAAACCATATAGCTATAACCAGTGGCGGGACTACCATACAGGCCTAGAAGCTCGGTTTGCCGGCTTACTGGCGTAAATATGATTATATAGGTTTTATATTATAAAATACGTAATTCTGTGCCTTATGTAATAACGTAAAGAGCACTATTTATGGTTGCATTTATAGGGCAAGCTGGCCTATTGGGATTGTATCGTAGTCCCGCCACTGGCTATAACCATAAGTATAAAATTTTAAGTTTTCAAGTTATTCAATTTAAAAAGTTTAGGGACTAAAATAGCTAAGTCATTCAAAGAATATCATCATAATGAAATTTTGTGATGTAATATATTCTTTGAATATCTTAGATACTTAACAATTTTTTTTTTTATTTTTAAAATCCATTCATACTTATTAGGTTTTAACACTGTCCCCTTGATAAGTTAAATTTCTACACATCAATAGCATATAACTGTCCGCTCTTATATGTGTGTAGTGTCTGGTGGTGAAGGGACAAAACTAGGAAACATACCCCATGACCTAAAGTCTCTAATCCAGGAATGACTTTCTCATTGCTTATACTTTGTAACACTCTAGGTGTGCCATACATAGCTCCCAAACAGGAACTCATGGAACTGACATATAATCCCGCAAGCAAAAGAATTTTAACTGCAGACATTTCAGCAGTTATTGAGAAGTTTGTAAGCAATGCCTCTCTAGTTACTGTTGCTGCTAATGTTATTACAAATATTAGGTATAGAAATGTCCTGCAAAAAATGTTTACTAACAATAAAATGATATAATCAATAGTAAAATACTTTGTAACTGAAATAAACAGATTTATGAACACATACCCAGTACTAATAGCAGCCAAGGAACCATTAGGTATATTCATTGAAGGATTCCTTAAGTCACCACTCATATTAATCCCTGCTAAAATACCCGTGATTGTTGGGAAAAAAACTCCAAAACACTTGAACCATGTGTATCCATCCTGATAATCTGCCCATGTGTTATTTCCTATTGTGCCACCAAGCCACCCTTTAAATTCTACATCTGAAAGTAATATATCAAAATAACATATTAATTTAAATAAACTACCATAATACCATTTAAAAATATTTATATGAGTAACAGTATTTACTTGGGACAGTTGTAAAAGACCCTACAAAAAAGTCGAGAGCAGCAACTAAAATTATGAGTAGAAGAACAAACTGCAGTTTGATCACCCATTTGACACCAGCAACATTGATTGTGCCCAATAAGAGAACTGCAGAAACTGCAAATCCTCGGGCCGCCCATGTGTTCTCTGTGCCAACAAGGCTAGCCATGGATTCACCAAAACCAAACACATTTAATGCACATCCTACAGCCTGAAATAGATCAAATTTATGTTATTTTAATTACTTATATAATGCACATTTATTTAATAAAAAAATTTAAAAACATACTTGTCCAAAACAATAAATCATTCCTAATGCTCCACCCATTCTAGATCCTAATGTATGGGCTAACAAAAAGTAAACTCCTCCACTTTCAATCCTGCATCTTTCACAAATCCCAACAGCAGACAGTACCGAGATTAAGGCAACAAATACTGTAAATAATTAATTATTATAGTAGTAGTATTAAACTTTACTAGACTTTGATTCAGCCAAATGTGTAATTAAGCATAAGAATACCTGTAAAAATCACTATTAGCACAGCATTAACTAAACCAGCTTGTCCCACCATCCAACCTGATCGTAAAAATACGATAACACCAAATATATTTATAAGGCATGAAGTAAATACACCATCCCATGTTCCAAAAAGAACTGGCTGTGAAATGAAGAAGTTGGATTTCCACCACGGAACGTCACCCTGTGAAAACAAAATATGAAAAGATTGGTGATGTCATACTAGATTTTTATAAAGATTCTGTAATTTACCAATAGGAAGGACTACCTGCACATCAGCAAATATCTCGTTAGCGCCTGAAGCTTGGTGTCCACCTGTACCATATTGTGATTCATTCCCTAAGTCAACAAATCCACCAGATTGTCTCCTAATACGCGCTCTATCGTAATCCGGCTCTCCACTATTAAAACTCGCAACATCTAAATCCATTCTTCTTGTTCGATTATTTTGGTCCATATTGGTAACTTAAAAATATGCAGTTTATAACTATCGAAATAGGAAAATCATCGGAATTTTAATAAAACTTTTATTTACAAGGAAATAGTAATATTGTTATCTGACTGTCAATGTCAATGTCTTTAACTACACTACAGACTAAATTAGGACTTACGGGTAAATGTCAACTATATATCAGATGTCACTGCCAAGTTTCTATTGCTATTCGAATCCGATAGCTGTTAATCTAAAATGTTCCTAATCTACATCCGCCTCCATTGAAGGCCCGAGTCCGTTGGACCTACATGTATCACATCGGTTTCCCTACAATGATCAGCGAACATACAGTGCGTTCGACGCCGTCCCACATATTGTAAAACAATGTCCTCCACCGAGTCTGTCTGTCTGTCTGACTGTAGCTACTGAACGGATTTTCATAGAGTAATAGATTTCACGAATAGAGTAGTTCTTGAGGAAGGTTTATGTATATAATTTTGTCAACTTGGGCCTATAGATAGTGCCTTTAAAGTTTAAACACTTCATACAAAATCATTGAATATTGTTTTCTCATAGTGAATAGTAGTAATATACTGAGGTATACATACTTCTGTGGGCTTATTTACCTATTTATTGCCGATATTTCAATACTGCTTTTACGTATTCCTTGACTCATGCATATCAAATGGTTATTTGGCCACGGGCGTTGGGCAGTACTTAGAAAAAGTGTAAAAGATGAATTTTCCTTAAAACTTTCATAGAAGGTATCAATTTGGTATTCAGCGCTGCAGCGTAGTGAATGTAATAACAATATCTTTAAATAATCTAAGAACAATATATGTATTTATTGTATAGCGTCTACTTATCTTTTTATCGCCTTAATCTTTTTCATTGTTGATATTTTGATATCAGGATTAAGAACTTAATTTACCTACATAACTTATACTTTAGGTTTGTATGTACGTTTCTAGTCAGTATGATTTGGACAAATTATCTATAGTACAATAAATTATGATCTAACGGAGCCAACAGTTATATGATGCAAAACTAAGAAAAATACGTTTTAATAATATCAGGTTAATACTTCTTATCATTGTCTCATACCACTACATTTAATGAGCTACGACGTTTACACCCTCTCGTTATAAGAGCGTCGCATCGTACGCTCGTGCCCTGTTATCTATGCGGCCTGTACTAATAGGCTGACACTGCAAACCCTTTTCAATAACCAGTATCGATTTTTCTGCATACACATTACCATGAATCAGAATACTCCACAGTTTTTTTTTGTCAGATACCGACAGACGAAACCAGTCCACTTGATGGTAAGTGACACCTCAGCCACAAGATTTCCGTCAATGATGCGTTTTCGACCATCCATCTGGGGCATTCAGAAAGCCATAAACTGAAACCACGCACCAAGTCGCACTATTTACACTAACGGTTTCATACGGTTCCATCTATGAAATGTGGTTCGTTAATCAGTGGTGATATACCCCATCCATGAACTCTCTCAAATGATGACTAATGAGAAATATGTTTACAGAAGATTATAAACATCTCTTGCCGTCGCTATATGTACCTACGACACATAGGATCTTAAGATAAAGTACCCAACACGCCAACGAGCCCGATATTTTAATTCTTTATTGTTTGTCTAATCGGGGCACATAATGGCTGATATAGCACTCCTAAGCGCTGGAGAAAGTTGTTGTTGTTGTTTTTATATTATTAGATGTGCATTTCTTCTTCTTCTTTACTCAATTTAAATGAATATATGAACATTTCAGTTTTATTCGGAATTTACTAGACTTGCAATATTTATTGCCTTTACAAACTGCGTCATGTGTAGAGATTAAATCTCTTATTAAACAAGAAACATTCATCGTAATAAATGTAGTTTTTTTCTAGAACATCTTACACAGTTTTTCACATCACATCACAATATTTCAACACCACGTAAAGTTGTATAATGAAAATCAATTGTCCAGACAGTACATTCCTTTGCTTTCATACCTAATCAAAACAGTATAACACAAGCCTTTCTAAGCCGGAAGAAAGTTCTTAGTATACAGGGGATAGCCCCTCATTACATAGGTAAAAAGTGCTACAAAAAACTAATAAGTTCACACCTTACTTCGCCTCTTGTTTGACACTATATTTTAGATAAAAAACCAAAAAATATTTCATCTTAAAATATTGCCTATATTAACATTTAAAAGGCCGGCAACGCACCTGCAAGCCAGGCAACACCGGAGTGTTGCAGATGTCTATAGGCGGCGGTGACCACTTACCATCACGTGAGTCACCTGCCCGTTTGCCCCCCATTCTATAAAAAAATCATTCTTTCAAAATATCTTAAGATATTTCTGTAGCGAATTGTCACTACCGCGGCTGGCAACACTAGATCGTTACTTGCACTTTCGTCTCTGCGCGCGAGTGAACCTCCACGCTAAATATTTTACTATTGTTTAAATCTACTGTTTTTTTATAAATCTTATACAAATATATATATACTATTACTACAAAACTAATATTTTGTTATAAATATAACAAAATAATAATTAATTTGTTACTAAAAAGTTTAGTGTGATTTTATACCCCGAATTGGGTGAGTGTTGAATTCTTATGTAATAGTTTTTAATTTTGTCTTCTATATTATTTTATAATCTTATCTTATTTAATTCCGCTTTTTCATCTACATTTCATCTTTGCAATTCATTTTTTTCTGTGTTCTAAAAATGAAGGTACCTACATAAAAGATAAAAATAAATTACTTATTAAATTATCAAATTTGCTTTTATATATAATATCTAAGTGTTAAAAATGTTTTCATATTTCTTAAAGTAAAAAATTGTTTAGTAGCTTCTTATAAATAATATTTTTTAATAATTTCCTGTTCAGTATATTGTAAATACCTTAATATTTAAATTCTTTGTTTTGTCACTAATATAATTCATTTGTTACATCCACATCAATGCTACCTATTTAATGTATAGGATTCACTAAACCCGCTTGCATCGTATTTCATGTTACCGCTAATAACGAGAAACATGACACTCTCTAAAATGTCTGGTTTTGGGTAATTCCAGGTCTAAGTTTGGAGTACAATCATCCCACTGCAGTCTACAGTCAACGCCAGTGACGGAGCATGATATACATCGATACGCAGGGGAGTGCTATCCTCGGAGGAACCTTGTGGTCGATGCTCAATTCTTAAAAAATACTCACGACCCGTAATTTTATTATCCTAGTTTCTTAAATATTTTCTACTTTTATTATTGTTAAAATTACAATTTCTATTATACGAAAATTTCTATTTTTTATTCTTCACACCTTTTTTATAATTATATTATATTGTAACTAAAAACGTTACATTTCTTACAATATTCTTCACTAAATTAAAAGTTCACGAACATAAAGGTATATTATTATATACCTATTTGTATAAAGCGATTCTGAAGAAGGGACGCTTTGTAAGATAAGGATAAAAATATTATAATATGCGTAATCAGATAATAATTAGGTACATAATATCTTTGTTAGTGAATTTTTCCTCTCCTCTACAAAATCAAATGGGCGATGAGGAGTGATAGATCATGCTGTATGGTGGTAAGAATGGCTTTCAGCTAACTTTCAATAAATAGCCGACAGCTTTTCAGTTTAGATTATAAAGAAATACGTATTTTGTACTGACTTAGAATAATGAACTAACAAAATTGAATAGTACTAGCTCTAGTACTTTTCAACTGGTACTAAAGTATAATAGTAATACTTAAATAAGCATTAGGATGATCTGTAGATAGGTCAATTTTGTTGCATTCTTAAGTAGGTATACTATTTTTTAATATTAAGTTAAAAATTACACTTATAACCAGCCTTTAGTTACCTACTAAAATCATCAAGTGTATACCTAATAACATGTAACATTATATACTTTAAAGGGCAAAAAAACAAAAGCAGAACCTTATCACACACCCCCACTCGACTAAATTCAATAAACAGGAAAAATCCCTGTAAATTTTTATGTACGTAATCGTGAGGCAAATTGAAACAGAGCCGAGGCGATATTGAATATTCAAATTACTACGAATTTTTCGTTACGGAAAGAATTTAACACAGGGAAGATGACCTGGATCGTCAGAGATGGTAAGCAATTAAAAGCAGCAAAACGGGTGAGCGAGGGCGGTATATGTATGATGGGCGGGCGTCGCGTCGTTGGTGGCCTGTGCTCGTTACTAAGCGATATTTCATGTATCACTGCTAATAGTAACATCTTATGAATTCTCACTTCGCAACATTCTCGATATTTCTGTTCGACTTATTCTAGTCCTCAAAACTATTGAACTTGCCATAGTTGCAGTGTGACCAGTGGCGGATTTATAGGGAAAAGGCTGTTAAATTTTTGCCGCCCTTGCCTATGAGGGTAGCTGTACTGCCAATATAATGCAGCCAATACAGTCGTATGGGGCCCCGCTTATTCAAGGGGGCCCGGTGGGCCACAGACGGTACCTTTATTACAATAAAAAAAACACAAGGAAAAGATGTAATGTCCAAAATTCTAATATGTCAGGCCCTATATTGTCATAGTGGGTTGTGTGTAATCACAACTTGAAAATAAAAAATCTTGCAATATCAGTTTTACCAACCAACCAACTTTTCGTAGAGCACTCGACAGGCCATGTTCATTTTCAAAAGGCAAAGAGCATTTTTGTATTGGGGCCCGAAAACTACACTTTCTAAAATAAAAAGAAAGGAGACAGAATGTATTACAAATCAGCAAAATGTATAGAGAATCTGTAAGATATCAGAAAACCATACATAAATTTTTGATCTTTGATTTCTATAAACCAGCTAAAAGAAAATAAATTGGTCCCTAAATGCCACCCTTAAAATATGCCGCCCTAAGCTCAAGCCTACTCAGACTGCTGGTAATTCGTCCCTGAGGAAATAACTAGGAAAAGCACCAATTGTTTGATAGCCGCGATTATACCCTGCGTCCTTAATCCGTGTGATTACCAAATCCAAAAAATATAAGTTTCAAGAAATAGTCAACTAGGGGAAAGTGTTGCCATATACGAATATTTTAATGGATATTGATTCACGAGCCCTTAAAAAAAACAATTGCTAACGTTCACGCGAATTATAATTAGCATTAACATTCACGTCTTTGGGCGGTGGCGCACAAGCTCGGCGCGGCGCAACGGCTATGTGGTACGGGTACGGGCGTGTTGCGGTGTCACTACTCGTTCGGGCTTCGGCACTCAACAGTCGGCGCTTGTAAGCCGCGCACGGACCGCAGCGGCGCTTCCCACCGCCGCCCGCACCGGCGGCTATTATGCCGGCGCCCCGAGGCCGCTCGCAACGCGCCGCGCGCTTTACGCCTCCGCGCAGCGCCGTCTCCACTACGATCGCGACGTCTACGTGCTCGCCCTCTGTCCCTTAACGTACGCGATCATATCTTACACGACTACCTAAAGTGTAAATATTTATGGATGTCCGTTTTCAGTTGTTTAGATTGGCTGTGAAATTTAAGGTATGTAAGTAATGATGATACGATGTTGTGGTTATGTTTAAATTGCTGAATTGGATGAATGAAAATTATCGCATGCCCTTTGTATATGCACCATATAAGATACCTCATATATAAACAATGACAATGTTTATAATTGCTAACAAAGATCAGTTATTATGTCGTTTCGTGTGCCCTTCGCCAATCTGGATCGATAGTTTACCATTAAACGTAGCCGTGTTGGGTTCAGAGATTTTTCGCATTCAATAACGTATTTTAAGGATATCGCTGTTAGCATAATAATAAGTAGTAAACTTACTGCGCCGCCGCAACTATGCTTTACGATCCTCTTCGTAGGTTAACTATTCGCTTGAACAATGGTACTGAATATAATAATATAGTAATAAATATTAGTCGATATTGAAACATAAACTTTACCAACAAAATCAACATTACATGTTTATTAAAAAATATTATATCAGAAATGTATCTAATTTGAATATTTAATTAAATACTAGCACAAGAATATTTAAATAGAGAAAAATGAGCTGTAACTACTAGCTCATAGTACTAATTTATTAGTAACCTAATACACAAACTCTCACTCCTCCAAAGTTTTACTTTAAATTATTCTAATTTATCTATAACAACATAATATTTATTGGCATAAAATGTTTAGGTGAGAATGAAATCAACAAGGCGTGTTCGGGTACATGAAGATGCTATTCGTCATAGGTAATATATTGAAGTTTTACTTTTATATATTATGATTAAGTAGCCAATTTATAGAACATTAATTGTTTCCACAATTATTTACCAAATATATAAAAAAATCTAATGTAATGTTACTCATCCTTTGCTCGTGATTACTTTCCAAAATTTCAGTTTCTAGATTAATTACAATAAAAATCTGAATTCTCAGAAGTATACTTAGTTTATTTAAATTAAATACCATAATTTTATAACGTGTGCTGTAAATTCTAAATATGAAAATTAAATCTGTTGTAGTTCATTTAAAATCGTCGACCTGCGTAGTGTTTATTCTGTTACCTACTCGTATATTGTAAATAATGTTTTTATGGCCCTTAGAGTTCCTGTAAATAATAGTTTTATTTATAGCTATAAGCACATAAGAAATACGAAAGATTACAAAATCGATTGAGAGTTTGGATAAATCTTTTAAGATATAGTTCCATAGTTCATTAATACTGCACCTTGATAAGAAAATAAAATACCTATTCAATATTATAAATTAAATAAACTTGAGAGAAGTTTTTGATAATAATAATACAAAATAATGTACTAAGAACTCATTTTTAATCTCAGTAAAAAGTTGCATGTGATAATTTTTTTAAAGCAAAAAGCCCAACATTTTAATGAAATATCAACTAAAGTTCAGCCGAAAAGTTCTCTCAGAAAACTTCCAATACCAATTAGATACTTGTACATTTTTCTATGTAACCTACAAGTTCGTAATCTCTTGCGAAAACTAGGCATATATCAAAGAGCAAACAATATTTTTTTAGTTCTAAACGCTCTATGATGACTTAGCGCTTAATAACAAACGCTGATGACAGACGAATGATCTATAAAAAAATATGTATAGTCTAGATCTCGCTGTAGATTGAAGCCTCTATAATGGTTTTTAATTTGGTTGAGAGTATCAACTAGTACAAGCGGGATTACTGGCTATCATTAATAGAGTAGTTCTGACTCATCAACACAGAGGTGATAATATCATATACATATATTATGTCATCCATTACAACAACTATCACGACGACATAAGCGTTTACTGTATTTATTATTGAATGAGTCGCCTAAAACCAAAAAAAATATATAAACTATCCCTATAATTATGATAGCAATTTATAGGGATCGTGAAAACCGCGATATTGTATACAATAGAATCTTGCGTTGAATATATCCTTATTTTTTTTTGTTTGTTTTTATCGCTGATATTCATTTTTTGGAGTTTCGTCTCGTATGGGAGATATTGATATGTTCTATAATATTGTTGAACTTTTTGTTCTATCGTCAATACTTTCCGCAGCGCATGCGATGAAAGACATTTTTTGGCTAATTTTTTTTACACCTTGGGTTGGTTTTAGTAGAAATTTCTAAGGATCTCTATTTTTTTTCTAGTAATAAATATAGCCAATGTTATTCAGCGATAATGTAGCTTTCTATTGGTGAAAGATTTTTTGTAATCGGTACAGTAGTTTTAAGTTTATTCGATACATACAAAAATACAAATCTTTCCTCTTTATAATATTAGTATAGATATAGATTTATTGTTTGTAATTTCTTACATTCTTACATAGAATTGGGTTCTATGTAAAAGTGTAAGAAATTAAATTAAATTTCTCTTATTTTTTAATCCTCTCTGAAGGAGTAGGTACATAAGGCAATAGAAAACTAACACGCAAGCTGCGCTTTATTATATTAATAAACAAAAATAAGCTTCTTAAAACTTTCTAAAGGCTCTGTGTGTCTCAAACAAAATGTCCTCTACAAAAATTATTCACAAACCCAATATTTACTTCTTAATTCTCACAGAATCTCTAAGTCCGAAATCGAAAATTATAAATCAGACAAAACAATACCAAGATAGTAAATCATTAAAATATATTATTCCTTGATATCTCGACATATTTAGGCATATATAAAAATGAAACGAAGTCCTTATTGTTCACTTATTGTCTAAGAAACAATAAGTTTTATTTAAAGAAAAAGTAATTTGTAATAACTACATGAGAACAATAAAATAATAACAGCATTAACAAAGCTATTAATTTATAGTTTCGTTTAAAAGTGCTGTATCTAAACGATTCACTTAATATGTTTCAATTTGTGGTAGAGTCATAACCACTAGCTGATAGCTTGTGTAGGCAGTAATAGCACTATTCGTAGCTACGTGGCTACGTCACAACTGTACTCGTAAATAACATTTAATTAATAATAATTAATGGGTTTTAAAGTTTTATCACATTTTATGTTAGCAATTAATATATTATTTTGGAACGGGAACCAAAGTGATTCCAACAGAAGATCAGCGCTGGTTGTTCACAGCCAGCAAAATGCTAAGTTGGGGCTTTTTGTGACTATATTTAAGTTTAATATATGACTTTATGTTTCTTATGTGTCCCAATTTAAAAGTATAATAGGTACATATGAGTTACTATTCAGTATTTAGCTAAGCTTACCGTTCCATTTGTGGTGATGTCTGTGCTTTATATATCAGCTTGTAGTCTCTGTTTATTAAACTACTTTAGTACCGAGAAAGTAACAGGTGCATCGATACTAAATACTAATGACTGCACTTCGAATATAACGTTCAATACTTAATTGCCTTAAAAGCCAACCTTTTTAACAACCTGTGTCTTCATTAATATATTATTATCAATTAACTCACTTAAATTCGTTATATATATTCATAGACCCGAGAATAATTGAAGGTAACAAGGGAAACTTCAGTTTGAGAACTTAATTTGATGAAACCACGTTGACATTGTATCTAAGTCATCTTTAAATAAACAATGGGTTTATTGTCGTAATAAATAACAAAGTTACCCATGCTTTATCTCTTGCAACTTTATAACAGAAACTTTATAATGTATTCAAATAAATATAGTTTTATAGTGTTACAAAACATAATTCATATCGTGTTGTACACAACATTTGATATCAAAAATGTATGATTTGTCTTTTAGGTATTTGTACAATATATGCGAAATTAATTGAACCCAGCACTTCGAGCTATACCATACCTACGTGTGATTATCGCATCTTATCGATGTGATACTTTTATTTGCACTTAAATTCGTTATCTACTGCTTATGGTTGCTGATTTTGTAATGACTTTAAAATATGCTGCTTTTTTAAAAATAAACGCATGTACTTAAATGTTTTTACACGTAAAATCATTAGTTTTACTTTGTAAGCTTATGAATAGTTTCACTTAATCATATGTATCGCTATGAAAAATAAAGCACTATATAGAATAAATAAAAATAGCATAATACGAGTACTTAATATGATAAGGTACTACATGTTCTTGCAAATAATTCCTTTATGTAATCATACTTATGTAATTAACTTCAGGATTCAAGGCTTCTATTAGCTAAGTTATTTAAATCTTTAGTTAATAGTATCCTTATTATTATGCTGAATATAAAACATTTCAGTCAGGCAGGTATAGACTTCCACATCACTAAATAAAAGAATTCTACGTTCTACGAATTCTACGTTGAAAATATTATTTGTTAACGTGTCAATTGTCACGCCAGATAAACTATAAAAATACGAACATTGAAACATTTCGATGTTGGTAGCTAGTAACGTTTGGCAACAATTTCCGCTGTCTTGAATTGATTTGTTTGCATATTATTGTTTCACTTGACGAGGTTTCCCGCCTTTATACTAGCGCGCCACGATGGCGCCTCGCCAGTAACTATCACAAATTCACAAACTTTTGCAGGTTGAACACCAGACACCTGTGCCGCAAGTACAAACAACAAACTTATTATTCAGTTTTATATTTCTTGGGCTAGAAACATTTATAAAAATTTATAAATGTTTCTATTATAAAACTTTGACGTTTTATGTCAAACAACAATTATAAAAAACAAAATATTTTAAAGATTTTTGTGTTATTCGAGACCTATGTTGACGATTCTTGTTTTTCTTGAAAAGGTTTGCCTGCTATTTGGTCTCCTAGAAATGGATTTATTAAATTGTTAGGAACTTATCAAAATATTGATTATATAGAAGGAAACATCAGCTCGATTTCTAATCGACCAGCAATGTTATAGTTAGGTATATCTGCATATAATTAGTTTTTTTGTGCTTTATAATATATTAAATTAGTTTTAAAGGTTAAAAGAAAATAAGAATAATTAACCACAAATATTTTTATTTTGAAAGTAGAGGAATTTCATCATATTGGCGATTAACAATTTGATGAAAACTTTCAGACATTGTGACTAGATCTCCTTAATGGACAACACCAGTCTACTGGAAATTGTGCAATTAAATAAATATAGGAACTTACAAATTTACTTAAAATGACAAATACTAAGAAGTTATATTTCAAGATTAATAATAAGTTTTTTAATCGTCATTTTGATTCGATGTTTATTAAAAATCAGGTTTATATACAACTACACCCGCACCTCTACGCCCTACAGAATATTCGTAGCACAAGGTCGTAGCACGATAAGGTGCTTGCTATACATCTGGTTTATATTCACGTACTGGGGATACCCTAACCTACACACCCTACCTTATTTAACAAGAAAAGTAACGATACACTATTTACAGCTTTGTCTCATTCAATCCTCAAGCTCTCCTGCAATAATATAACTTAAGAAATGGTACTTTGGTCCGTGTTTGCCACAGAACAGAAGAAGTAAGGTGTTTGCTATATTTTTATGTTTGATGATTCACTCCAAAAATTGCTTTCTAAGCCCAACTTCATGACTATTATACATTTTTAACACTCAAGAAGTATTATGATATATTTTCATATATCATATATATCTATACCTACCTACTACTATGCCTATATCTATACCTACTATCTTTATTTAGAACAAAATAGTATCGCTTTGAGAGTAGTGAAATAAATAAAAAAATATACATATAAATCTATATTTTGTAAAATTGTCATTTAATCTAATTACTGTGCAAGTGTGTAAAGTTCAAACAAGTGTAACAGCTGTAAATAAATAGAATATTTCCTCGAATTAAACAGTACAGTAACCCAACAACAAGAAGATTTCTTTTTAATAAATTTTAATAACACCTGACCTATATGAGTTGGAGCTGAAGTGTGTATTTTTGTTGAAATTTATGTTGAAATGTTTCAATTTAAATTTTTCTACATAATTTATTTAAATAATTAACATATTATAATTGAATTTGATCAAGCAGTACCCAAAAGGAACATTTTATTCACAGTAAAGTTAATTGTGACTGTTTTGTATCGTTATGTAGATCGAAAATTTATTTAGATCTTGAAAATCGTGGTAATAATGATAACCCAATACTGCATCTACTTTAAATTATGTGACGTATGTCTTTCTTACTCAGCTGATGAATACGGATTTATGTACGAAGATAGCATTTACACTAATTGGTTTAACATCCGAAAATAGAACATATAGAAAGACAGACGCCTCATAGTTTTACTTAGAAAAACCTCCGCCCACGCACCATAAATGAAATTAAAATTGCAATAGGTTTTATATTTTCCGGAAGAATTTCACATGACCGTGTAGTAGAAAATATAAGTGTTTAAAGAAGTGTTAATTGTAGTCTTCCGTAGCCAATATTTGCTGAACCTGAAGGTTGTATACTTATTCTGAATACATCAGGAAAAACTACAAAAAGATCATATACGAGTATTAACTTCGCTCAAACATTTCATTTAGGTGTCCGATACATATACCTATATTTCTGGCCTATAACAAACAATTGTTAAAACAACGAAAACATGGATGAACGGAGTTTTTCAACGAGCTGGCATAAACGTACCGTTATACATAACATGTCAAAAAACAACGAGCACCAAACACAATGACGGAAAGTAGGAGGTATCTAAATTAATGTTTTTTTTGTATGTTGAACATTATTCCCAATTTTGTCGAAATGGCCCTCCACACTGTATACTACACACATACCTTCTATATTATACGAGTACGTTATTTTTAAACAGTTTTTTTTTAAATGGTAAGATGAATTAATATTTTTTTTTAAAACGATCAAGATGACAAGAAGACAGTGTTAATTCTAAATTTTTCGTGTCTTTTTTTTTAAAACTTTATTACTATTTAATTTACCAAAATATGTATATCAAACCAAAAGGTTTAGAAACCCTTACCCTTTTCTTGGTTATATTCTCTAAACCACAACGTATAATCAGTCATGACTTCACATTTCTAAAGCTTCATTTCTATAAACGTTACTTTATTATTTTAATTATAACAACAATTTTTTGTAGTTCGCTCCGAACAATGCCCTCGTCAACACCACAACCCCACAACTGATTCGATCTAAAAAAATGTTTTCCTTGTCTATTCGTTGAATATAGGTCGAATCATCAATACTTTAGTTATCGTTGAACATACAAACGACGATCGGGTACCCGTAGAGAAATGAGCATAGCTCGGTAATTATTACTGCTAATAAATACATATTTTATATGTTACTAGTATATTATGTTCACTTTAACTTCAGGATTGATATCCTTAGCGTTATTTTCTTTAGCACTATATTCTACTCTCGCAGTCTCTTCCGAAACTAGTCCCGATTCTTCCTGACTGCTTCCGGATTTTTTTAAATTAGTTTTCCGTAACATCCAATAGCTTGTAGTTTCTATATACCTACATAGTTATAGCAGGATAAACTTGGTTGCAGTGAGTGCAAACGTGGCGGCGACCGGCTGGCGACGCCGCGGATGTCGCTGCTCGGCAAGCCCATCAGCTACCGCGCCACGCGACGCGACGCGTGCTGCCGACGATTACAATCAAAGTTTTACAATTTCCTCGAACGGCCAAGAGGTTTTAAGGCCGTCCTTTATCATATGATTGTGTGAGTTACTCTTATGTTTTAAATTAAATATAGTGGACATCAAAGAAATTGAGAGATTTAAAAATTTTAATAAAATAGTTTTAACCGGATTATAAACGCGATATATTATTTATCTCGATACTTCGAATGCTTTCCAACAAATGTGGTCACGGGCAGTCGAGACGAAACGTCGGGATAAATAATAAATCGCATTTAAATCCGGTAAACACTATTTTATATGCGCTAATAAAAGACAATATTAAGCGTAGTGCTTGGCATGTCTGTGTAAATTTACCTGCCTGCTTTATCTCTTATGTATGATAGGTATACAATTATTGGTTACGGTCAGCTTAAACGTTCTGCATGAAGGTTGTATTTTGAACCGCCAGGGTTCAAAAATAAAAGAAATACAGTAGATAATAAGGTAATTAAGCTAATAATAGAATATGTTTAATAATTTCAACCGGTAAACTAACGGGTGAAGTATAAATATACTTATATTTATTATATACCTATACGACGGTTCGCCATATTTTAAACTAGTAAATTCATTATTTTTTTTTTTTTTTTTTTTTTATTAATGATAGGCAGGCGTTTGACCACAATCCCACCTGATGGTAAGTGGTGATGTGATCTATGGTGGAGCACGCCGACCTAGAAAAAGCCTATTCACCCGCGCCTTGAAAAGATCCAAATCATAGTGATCCGGGAAAACAGTCACTGGAAGAGAGTTCCACTCCTTTGCTGTTTTGATTAAAAAGGAAGAAGCGAAACGAGAGGTGCGAGCTGGTGGAATATCCACAATGTAAGGATGATATCCCGATGTGCGTCTAGATGTACGGAGGTGGATGATGGAGGGATTGGGATGGAGGAACTAAGTCATGGAGCTCTAAAGCACACTCCCCAAAATGTAGACGGTAAAAGACAGAAAGACATGCAATTCTGCGTCGGTGTTCTAAGTTCATTTAATCACTGACAATCGTTATTGTTAAAGTTTTGACTCTTGACCATATTATATAGTGGATTCCCGAGACCCCTAGTGGGCCGTGGCCCGTGGGGCAGACCCATTACTGTGTCTGTTTCCAATTTCACTGATAATTTTTCTTTGCAGGCGAGTAGGTGATCAGCCTTCTGTGCCCTGACCGACCGAATTTTTTTTTTTAAATTTTACTTCCCCGGGATTTGAAAAACCCCCAAACCTCATGAGCTAAACGCATCGCGCTTAATACTCAGCCACAGAGGCGGACTCTTATACTACTTTATCTAATACTAGCAACGCGCTCCGGCTTCACACGGGTGCAATATAGATGTATTATACACCTATGTTACTTATTGTTACATATTTCTAACGGTGAAAGAATTTTTAAAATCGGTCCAGTAGTTTTTGAGTTTATTCATAATACAAAAATAAAAAAAATCTAAAATACAAATCTTTCCTCTTTATAATATTAGTATAGATAGATAGATAGATATACCTACCCATAACGAGAATTCTAAAACTAAAGTAATTATCATGATAACTCCTCAAAAATTATAAGCTCACATTAGTAAATTCTACATGAAATTATATTTATGTCGATGTAATACGATTAAACCGAGCAGCACGTATCCAAGTTGTTTTGGTCTAAATTCTGTGAGTAAAAAATGTCCAAATATTGGATAAAAACTGTTTCCAAAGGCCATGAATGTGTCAATAAAAAACATGTCGAGCCGTGCTCACGTTATAGGATGAATAGTAGACCCGATCTTTCCTCCTTATATGCAAATTGTATGCTTTCATGTTTTGTAACGAAAAAAAACTACTGACTGTATATAGATAAATACGGTTCTTTTGCTACAAAAAACTGAACAGAACATAAATTGTTTTTATTTTATTTCCCCGTTGTAGAAATCTTATTATTAGTTTTGCTGCCTGCATCGAAGTTTTCCTATTCTGTTGATAAGATAAATAGGAATAAGTTGAAATCCATGCCCGCTCCTAGCTTTTTCTGAAAGTTATGCGAACCTTCACTTATTAGTTATTACTTAGGTATTTCTTACTTTAATCAAAAGGAAAGTATGACGTAACTGAATAACATTATGTCGTGTTTCCAATAGGTTCTTGATGGTGTTCATGTGCTTGTCGCTGTCGGTTTTCTCAACGATTGAAGAATACGAAGCAAAAGCTGGCATTGTCCTTCTCTATATGGAGGCTGTGGTCGTCGTGTGGTTTGCTATAGAATTTTGTTTAAGGTAAATAAATCAACTGTTACTTTTTAATAATGCATACAGGATTATCTAACAACCAATTGCAAAAAAAATAATAATGCCGCTATTAAGCGGTAAAGCCGCCCTTTGTACTATATATTATAATGTATTTTTATTACTATATAAGTACATATTATTTTGTGTGCAATAAAGTATTTTTATTACAAAAAACAGTATTTTTTAAATCAATTATTTAAACAGTATCGATATCAGAAGCATATATCGAAGGATCGTTAGTTCAGGTTTGATTCCCGGCAATTCTAACCTCATATATTTCTATAGGTAAACATGTTTTGAACTGATGAACTAGGCTTTTACACAATACTACGAAAAAGAGTTGCGTTCCCTATGTTTCGATTACGTAAAAGCGCCAATGGTATTCTGAGAGCGTTCTCTGAACAAACTGAAAGTCCACTTTTTAAACACTAATCCAGACTACATAATTCAGTTTAGTAATTAAAACACGTTAATAAAGTAGTTATAATATAATAAATTATCACATAAACATATTATTCATTGTCTGCCGACTTCGATTAAAAATGGTGGCAGGAATACGAAATTCCATCCAAACATCATTTGTGAACGGTAAATAAGAGAAGTGAAGTTCGTTCCTTTTTTGGCTTTATGAGTATTGAGTATAAGTTTCCATTTCCTCGAAGTAAAATTACAATAGGCCGATAATAATTAATCTTTATTCCGTCCACTGTGGGCTGCTGCTCAACAAGTTACCCTCATACTCGTCTACGAATAGACATAAAATGGTATCCAATCCAATGAGAAATGAAAACTGTTCTGGAAGCTTGTTGAAGAAAAGTTTATATTAATCTGTTCTATACGTATACAATGCGGTAAGTCATAATGGGTAACTAAGCAACAATACGCTAATTTATTTTTGTTAGTTAGTTATTCTTTACTTAAAATAAAGTTAGGTTAGATACTTACGATAATTATAAATCAAGGAATGAATTAAATAATTCGAAAAAAAATAATTAATTTTCATTATTAAATCAGCCTTTTTAGTTTGACCTTCCGTCTGTAATCAGCGAGCAAGTAATTTTACATATACTGCCGGCCTAACATGACAACCGCGGCAAAATTTTGTCGACCGTTTTCTCGTGTTTTAATCGATTATCTCTTTATTTCTTCCGGGTCTAACATGACAATTACACTTAAAACTCGGCTTTTAATATCAAAAATAGATATATTTGTCGATCTAGATATCTTTTCTATCAAAATTGTTTGTCTTCTCTCGTCCGCGACATATCTCATGGCGGTCATGCTAGGCCGTCTGGATTTAAAAACAATTTAAGTACCATCAAACCGCAAAAATACCTATATTTATATAGATGCTATGGATAATAACCCCACAAAACATGTAATCATGCTCCATTTATCGTAAATAATAATAATCATTAGTTTGCTTTGAACAGACTTTATGAATGATGTGAGCTTTTAAATAGCTGTTTTTGATGCCAAATGATTACGTCAATAGAAGATAACTTAAGTACTGCGATGGCACGTCCTAGACCGGTTGATAACACTGATTGCTCGTTTAGTTTTAAAATAACCATAAATATCGAGGCAAATATATGTAGGTACTTTGATAAATATACAAGCTACACTCTACTACGACTAATAATAACGTTGTGTAATGCATTATAAGTAAGTTCTGTTCCTCAGGGGAGACTTGCTAATTAGCGTGGCTTTCGAACATTTACTGTGCTATTTTCCTTACTAAGTTGGTCAACAAGCTCTTGCGGAATACAAACCAAAAATAGAGTACTTTGTTTATACATTTCAACTATGAAGTACAATGTTACATTCTTAATTATGTTTTAATTAATTTTCTCTTATTGTTATGACAGGTTATGGTCGTCAGGATGTCGTTCTCGGTATCAAGGATTAATGGGCCGTCTCAAATTTTTGAGGCGGCCTTTTTGCATAATCGGTAAGATTGATTATAACATTATTTAATAAGGGATTTAGTTGTATTTTATATCATATTGGCTGTTTTAAACAGGAAATGGATGGATGTTTAAAATGTAGATGTAGCCAATTTAATACGCCTACATTATTTTGGTGTCGCCGACTTAATTTGAATACGCTACAGTATCCTCGGGGGAGCTACTCCACCACTGCCGTGCCGTCGTAACTGACAAATATAGCTGCACGATTCGCTCACTTGGGTTTATTAATATTGCTCTACGATAATATTTTACCTGAACTTTGACCTATAAATGTCTCTGTGTTTCTACTTTTTTAATGACGTATTATTGATCCAAACAACTTTAAGAAAGGTTATTGTAACTAGCAGTAGATTTATCCGAGGATATCTTCTATTTTTAGCATCTGGAATAGATTGGTCGCCGTCCCAATATGAATATAGCCATTACCAACATACGTTCCATAACAACGTACTTATTTATGCAAACACAAACACAACACAAAACCTTACAATATTACCATATTCTCAACATTTACATATGTTACGAAAAGAATTCGAAGTTTCTAAAAATATAAGCATAACTACTGATACTTCCAAATCTTATTGATTCGAACCGCTTCGTTTCTGGATAATAAATTAAAAATGAAATATTATGACTTACACTTCACAATAATATCATCTATTTTTTTTCGTAGATGTTACCACAATTATAGCATCCATGGTGGTATTGGGCATGGGATCCTCTGGCCAAGTATTCGCGGCCTCAGCATTGCGTGGGCTACGATTCTTCCAAATATTGAGAATGGTACGAATGGATCGAAGAGGTGGCACGTGGAAACTTTTAGGCTCAGTTGTTTACGCACACAGACAGGTAATTAAGACGCCATATTCATACTTATTATTAATGAATTTATCTACATATACATATATTAACGGTTAGTTTTATGTAAAAAAGATTAGTACTGAAACCTTTTGCTAGCCGCACATTTTTTAAATATACCATAAAACTACACGTTGTATGATCAACTGTTGAATGTTCTTTATGGCACTATGCCATTACCTGATCAACACTTTCATAACACTCTATCCCTCTTCACGTAACGTTAAATAATATATTATGTTTTATATATTTACACCGTATAGAACGTATAGAAAGACTGAATAATTTGAGAATCTAATTTAACGTAATGTGAAGGAGTCTTAAATTAACGTTGAGTGACAATAAAAGAAAGCAATAATTTAAAGTGAGAAGCCTTAAATGTTTTGGCTTCTTAACGTTTTAGAAACCTTTTATCTTATCAGCTTGATGGTATAATAACTTTCAAACTCATCTAATAAGCGAACAACAAAGAGAGTTACAAAATATCTTCTGAAATGTCACAATATTGTTCTTTTTAAGAACCTTATTAAAATATAATATAATAAGGAACTTTTGTTATTTATGAATATGCATGATAATAATATGTGAACAACCCAAACGACAATGAGTGTGTTAATGTATTTATTGTTAAACAACCAACGTTTAAGATGGTGCTGAAAATCGTAATCGTCCGTGAAGAACAAGTTTTATATTTTTAGTGACTGAATACATTTACGTAACCTAATTACTTTGTGTAGATAATTTTAAACAGATACAAGTTTTAGAATGATTTATTTTCATAAATATTTCATACTAATCATAAACAGTATTAAATCTAGTTTACCTACTTTGCCACAGATTAAATAATAGTGACTTCGCAAATATGCATGATTAGTAGACATATTATCGGAACATCGCAATTTCCTTCATGGGTCAAGTCGATACAAATATAAAGTGAGAGGCCCAATATCCACTTACAATTGGTTCAGTTTAAGCTTGTATTGGAGAACAAATAAAGCAATATCCGTTGCCGACATTCTTACACCTTCTGTGATATTGACTAAGCAAATAAGTATCGAATTGCAAAGTAACCAACGTTGGAACAATATGGACTTAGATATTCTGATACAAATTTAACGATACTTATATTATATACGAGTATTTTTTCAAATTTAAGTGAGAGTAGGTAGTTACTTAATTTACCTCGCGTCTGTAAGTATATTATGATGTAAAAACCATGAAGATCCTAACATTCACAGCCATAAAAACATCTTCAAAATTACATAAAAGCTGAAAATTAACATAAATGTGATAAAATAAAATTTTAATTTGCGGTATAATAAACACGCTGTATCTTTCTAAATAATCGTTTTGGTATTTTATTTTTCTTAACGGTCGGTGACTTGTAAAACAGAGTACTATGTTAAATCAGCGTTCTTTGTTCGGCTCGCATCATCTCCATAGAGGCGAACCGAGCTAGTCCTTTTTGTAAAACCAGCCTTTGTTACGTTCAACTTGTGTAATGTGGTAGAAATATCCTACTCGGCTATTCAGCTTCCTTCGGGCGTAATTGTTTGGTTGTTGCTGTAAATTGATTTCTCTACTTAGTGCATCTGCTACAATAACTAATTATATTAACTTCAAACTTTGTTTACTAAAATTTATACTCATATACATATTATAAGATGTTAATAAAACCTTAACATGTTTAATCATTAATGCAAGCGTGCAAATAATATTAAAAATTTGAGCTCAGTTGAAATTTATAATTTATCATAAAAATATTAAAAAAACAAACATAACACAATAATATAAGGGAAATTATTTACGACTAAATCTTGTACTTTAGCACTTTAGATCATCGGATTCATAATAGTAAAAAGAACGATCCGTCAGCCGAAACTTCGTATTTTGTTTTGGTAATAGGCCTCCTGATGTATGCTATTTCACCACCCGAAAAGGAACATTATCCATAAGTATAAATCACTGACTGGCGCAGCCCCTTGGTTGCTGTTAAATGTAGTTAAATTTATATTAAGTAATTAACGAAACTCTAATAGGGTGATTCAGAATTCATGACGTTCTCATATCCATTTTAGGTGCCGTATTACGGAAGCATGAGGTATTACGGAAGCGTTTTAATATGTACTATAATGCATTAAACACTTATTTAGACATAACAATATGTAGATAATTAACAAACATTATAATTAATAAAGTTTCATTGTTCAGGCGAGACAACTAATTCTTATGAACTAAAATAGACATCTTTTAATAGTTATGAGGCTATATAGATATCGTGGCCATGGCTGGTAAGATAACACAAAAACTATTGTTTGGTTGATACATTTCTATGAATAGAAGAAAATTGCACTTCGTCGTTGTAGGAGAATCTAGCAGTATTACAATACTCTCTGAATAATAGGAAAAGTAATGCGTTTAGATGCGATTTTAAACACCGGTAATATCTTTGTATAACAAATAAGTTTGAATTTGTAATGTTTTTCAAGGAAAAGCGCTAGAACGATGAGACTACAAGCGTATTTAATAACTTTTGTACTTCTAATTTATCATGGTACTTTTTTTTCAGGAATTGATAACTACATTATATATAGGTTTTCTTGGGCTGATTTTCGCATCATTTTTAGTTTATTTGGCCGAAAAAGATGTTGCTGACACAAAATTTAAGAATTTTGCAGAAGCTCTTTGGTGGGGTGTTGTAAGTGATTTACTTAATATACTATATAATATGAACTGAAGAACGATTCAAAATTAAAGTTAAAAAAAGTCTCCACATATTTTTTTTATTAGAAATCGGCAGAGAAAGAAAATATTACAGTATAACATCTGTCATTAATATACACAGTTTAAAAAGCTGAAGCCTTAAATCGATACCATTTACTTATATATACAACTACAATACGTTATCATTCGTTCTTAGCAACTACATACATATATAACTATAGAAAATCTGCGTCCAAATATCTGATAGAATTACGAATTTAACATTAGCATTCATAATTGCTTAAGAAGTGTCCATTTCCTTAGATCACACTGTGCACAGTTGGATACGGCGACATGGTACCGCAAACCTGGCAAGGAAAACTCATAGCCTCGTTCTGTGCTTTACTAGGAATATCATTCTTCGCTCTTCCTGCTGTGAGTATGCCAGTCATCATTTTGATAGAGAAACGATTACAGATGTAAGATAATGATGTATAAGCTGTCAATAGTTATAGAATAGCAATATCGATTCATACATATTTTTTACCGACGCGGCTTGTTAATTATAGCTACAGAAAACGTAAGATATTCTTTACTTTGTGAAACTTCTCAGTCGGAACTCCAACTTTACATATCCATAGTCCAACAACATAACCATACCGATATCAGAAAAAAAATTACGGTTCTAACCGTGGTCATTAAATTATACTAAGCGCTTACAACCATATTTATTAAATTTTAGCATGAGAAAGGATAAATATAGGATTTCAAAGCAATTTAAAAGGATACATAAAAAAATCCATTAGAGCAAAGAGTGGTTACCCCTTGTCATTATGTATAGTACATATTTAATTATAGCATATTATAGAAGAATGTGATATTAATATGTTATTTTATAAATATATTTTTTTATTATTACTAATTTTATCATAGCAGTATTTTATTTTTTACATGAGTTTCTTAAGAATACAATTATTTTGTAAAATATTTTATTGGCAGCGTTAAACCGACTTGATTTTTAAAACATTATATATTCTCGACACAAACAATTCATTATAGTGAATTTTATATACTAACTTCCATAAGAAATTCTCTAAATGTCAGTGCAAACAGTATCATAATGCTTTGCGTGCGTTAAGCAGTAAGCGGAGAAAAATACGACGCATAAACTTTGTTTTAAACTATTAAGAGATTACAAAAATCATTATTTATGTGCAGGGTATACTAGGTTCAGGTTTCGCTCTTAAAGTACAACAACAGCAAAGGCAGAAGCATATGATAAGACGACGACAACCGGCAGCGACACTCATTCAAGCTCTCTGGCGGTGTTACGCGGCCGATGAGCACTCAATGAGTATTGCTACCTGGAAGATACATCAGATACCGCTTCCAAGTCCACAAATAAGGTTAATATTGTTTTATTTAAACTGAAAGTTTACTTAGATCTATGACATTTGTGATATTTGATTCAATAGTTCAATTATCAAAAATTATCAGATGTAAGTAGTTAGAAAAAAACTCAACTACCTTTTTCCTAATTAACACCAAGACTGCTAATTGATACGCTAGTCCATTATGTAGATTAATATGATACGATATACGTTTGACAGTCGGGTCATGAGTGCATCATTCAAGAACAATGCTTCCTTTGTATCGCGGTTGCCGACAATTCGCCGACATAAAAGTACTTCTCTGCATTCCCCCGCGCCACACTCAAAACCAGCACATCGATACGACGTCAACGCCAGCGCTGAAAACCTCGGTAAGCATATATTATTGTATCAAACTTTATTACCCAGTTCACAGTGATGTATAACAATAGGTACTTACTCTGGAGCTCACACACTTCATTTCATTGTTAGGTTATTTACTACATTAATATTTAGGTGCACAAAGGACTGAATCACTTTACTGAAATTGCACGAATTAAATTAATTACTCATATTTTCAAAACATATCCAAGAAGAATATTATCATATTAATTTTGGCTAAGAACAGTGTTAATGTGGTGCTTTCGTGAAAAGGGTAAGTATTTTAATTTAAATAATAAAATGGACTATATTTAACTATTTATTTCAAAACCAAATCGTTGTAAAAATCAAATATTAAACAAAATACTGACAAAAATATAAACATAATAATACGATTCCAAAACAAGATGACTATACAGGGGTAGGAGAAAATCATAAATTTTATCTTATTTACGAACTTGATACTCATACATAGTGCCACAAACAAAATATACAAATAGGAAAGCCAAGAAATAGATATATCTATTTTCTGATTGTATAACGTCAATACCTACAAAAGCAACAGTTTAGCGTGATGAACAAGTACACAAATATCACAACTTGTATAATATTTTTATTTTGGATAAATGGAGGAAGACATGATTTTATGCCCTGTTTCATAGATAATCGCACATCGGGAGGGGACCGTGCGTGTTGTCTACTTCATTGTTGGAAAAGCTGCTTTAAAGGTTTAGTTCTTCATCTTTTAGACGGCACTATGGCATGAAAGTTAAAGTCAAGAAAGCTGCGTTTCTTATCCTTATTTAGTCAAACTTTTCAACAATGTGTATACACTGAAAAACATCGTATCGGCGTAGCAGCGTTGATACCGGATAGGTTATCTTAAATCCGGCTACGATAACTGCATCTGTTAGCTCGAAACACTGTTGCTGGTATAAATACCTTCTATTCAGTACTTCTTTCTATTTTTTCACTTTTTGAAATGAAATGCACCCGCGTAGATACGAAAACGCTTCGAAATACCTAACTGATATCGCATTCATAAGCTTTATTACTATATTCATTTGAGAAACAAATGCCTTCTATAACTTCAGACCGCTTTAGTGTTTAATGCCCAAGTAGCTCTATAGGAAATATGAAATTTCAAGAAATATTTTGCTACATAATATTAGCTAGATAGGTCTGTCTCGCATCATAGAGCGCAGTTCACACATTCAATTTCCTGATTGTTGATCTAAACAAGCCAAATAAGCATAATCTCTTTTTACTGGAATGGCTTCATTTAAGCTTCGATTTTTTATAAAGCCTATATAATAATAAAATTTTACACCGCTTTGCAATTGTTTATGCATGCCAGGTAGACTCTTAGGACTATTAAATTAATAAAAAAAATTGATGTATATATAAATACTTGAATAAATAATTTGTGAGATACCGATCTCATATTATAATATTATTATCAGCGGTCAAGCAAGACTACAAATAATGGAAATATCGAGAAAGTGTCATAATTATAAAAAAAAACTAAGCAGTATAGTCTATATCGATTTTACCATTTTATTCTTATTGGTAACAACTAGTAAAATAGTTAACATTTTATCGTTTCATCATACAGCACCAAAAGTTTTCAAGATCGTTTTGTATACATTTAAATAAAAAGAATTAGATATTTGTTTTTGTCTGTAAAATTAATTAAGCCTATAATGGCGTTTTAATTTCTAAAATCATTGACCTCTTTGTCAAGGACTTTTAGAAGTTTTTGAATTTTGCTATTTATTTTATATATTAAATATACCATAAATATAAGTTGGACGTAAATGTAAAACTTTTTAGTAAAATATGCCAAGAGGATGTCGGTCAATGCTTAGAATACGGATTCGCAGCTGCAATTACAATCGCGGTTGGGAACAATACGGAACCGCACTACCGACCGGTAATAATAGGACCCACATTGAACTGCTAAATCGTGTGTAAACCAGGAGCATCTTTTTTTTTTTAATTCAGTTTTTTACACACATCTTAAGTACTTTTGAATTTTCTCTTATTCTAAAATAAATATCTCTCGAAATAGTATTGTAGAGATTTTGTATTAAGGCCAGAAAGAAAATTAGGTGTCCGTAGTCCTAGCCATAATGCTTCGCAGCGGCATATTAGAGCGGAGTTAGCATTACCAAAGTATCGACAAAATTTGAAAAAAAAAATAAAATTTGGGTTTCGACAAAACCTCAGTATTTGCTAAAGTTTATTTAGACACAAAAATTTGCGGTTGCTGAGATCTGCTCACAACATAAAAATGCCATTTGAGTCGCTCCATAGGAGCTTATTTTATTAATAAACATACATTTTTAATATTATTTAGTTTTCTTATGAAAAGAGAACTTTAAGTCTGCATCGGACATATATCTTGTTAGAAAGCTTTATATTTAATATAGGCCAGATGATATCAAAAAGCACTCTGTGTTATATTGCATTGTTGGATTTCCCGAGAGGCAAAGTAGATCTAAACATAGTAGAATTGTAGACGTAGGTTAAGACAATTTTTGGAAATACTATGTGTCTTATCAAGAAATGATATCTGACTTTTCTCTACTAGAATGTTAATAAGAAGTATGGTTCCTATTTTGTGTAGTAATTGTTAATCATCTATACAAAAAATAGATATTTTAAGTATTAGATAAATTCATGGTGTTAAGATCAAGAAGTCATTATTATAATAATAAAATGAACGCTAATGGATCTACATCGTAGACATTTTGCTACGCGTTTGTAAGATCGATGCTACGAAACAAAAATAAAACTTTCTAGACCTTTTAACATATGTCATAAAATTCTAAAACATGAAGAGATAATAATATTAGCTAGTTCTATTGTAATAAAGATTAAAAATAGTCCCAAAAATGCGTATTATTTTAAAACGAAATTAAGACGGAACTATTTATTTCAATAAGGAGACATGACCATTTATGTCTTAACTAATTGGATATTAACCCAACTTCGATAAAAGTCGAATTATTCAATGGCTACTAAAACGGTTTCGATTAAATTTTACCCTGGATCTATAATAACTCTTTAGAAATAATAACAGTAACACTTGGGAAAGAAAGAGATAACAAATGGATCGATAGTTTGCTTAGACATTAACAACCACTGCATTGACCTCATTATTTAGGTGGTATTTTTATGCAGTACCAAAGAAATAATTTTATAACTTCTGTTTCACTTTTTCAAATAAAGAACGTAAATAATTGCAAATGTAATAAAGAGTAGGTTCGACACGAATTTAAAATGTGGATAGAAACAAAAAATCGATAATTCGTGGTCACGGATGGTAATTTTAACCGATAGATACATACTACTAGCGATCAACATATTTAGGTTTGACCACATAACGTGGAGTGCGGGTCCAGTGTCAAAGTGAGCGTATGTATGGGTTGACAGGGGCAACGAATGACCGTTCGGGGCGCACTCGACCTGTAAACTCGGCGCAAAGCAAGGACTCAGTGGCCGAGACGGCGCTCTCAAACAAAAACTCCAATGGTAAGATTTAAGAGTCTGGAAATTACTATCTGTCTGTAGACCTCTTCATCTCTATTGACAATGTCAAAGTGATATAATGAATGCCACTGACCGCTAACTCTTGGTTTTCCTATTCCTAAGCTATTTATAAATTCTAGTTTTCAGTTACGGTTTTAATAGTTACATATAATTATAATTTTAAACTGCACTCTAATAGGAAAGTTCTCAAATATTTATATTGAAATGAAACTTTGTTATTACCAGTGATATCACGCTGCATTGATTGTGTTGTTTGATATAAAGATAAAGATATAGGTACATAATATTTAATAAGCCTAAGTGGTTTCTAAGGGTTCAACCTGATTTTTTCAAATTTCTTCATGATCGGGTTCGTAAACGATGAAAATGTGTGGACTGTGTTTGTGATTTGCGGAGGTGCTTATATAATGTAAAAGCAGATTATGATTTTCTCATTGTACGTATTACTTTATTAGTTATCGGCTAAGCATAACATTGAGAAGTTTAAAAATAATATTAAAACATACAAAATATTCGCATTTAATTCACTTAATTATAAAAATTAGAAACACCTCTACCTATCTTATCTAGTTTCTCGCAATGGAACCGGAAATTCAATAAAAAAAATTATTCCTATTTAGCTAAGTGTTTTATTGTTAATGTTGGATTGAAGGAATTAAATAAAAGTGTAATCAATTCTACATTCTTAGTACCTACCTACAACTATTCCATACATATTCTCAGATTTTTCTATTATATACAAGTAACTTGCAATCCCTTTACAATGACTTAATTATACTTGATAAGTTACGATTTTTTTTAAATCTCCATAAGATTAAAATTAGTAGTAGGCATCATTTTCAACGTAACCCAAGCGTCTTCAAAGCATGCCTATAACGCCTAGCAACATAATTTTATATCGATAAGTAAATTAAAAAAAAAAAAAAAAACAGATTTACTTCAGAAATCACTCAATATATAAAACGATAAACTAAATGCTATAAAACATTTCATAACCCATATTAATCGAGGATAGTGAAGCTGTTTAAACAGTCCAAAACAGTGATCAATCGTTCCTGCCTCTTTGTTATATTAGTTTAGCTTAACGTGAGTGGTGAGCTCTGTGTCTCAACAGTAAAAATACTGTATTTTAAATTATGTACATACAATGAGTATATAAGCGTGTGCCAAAATTTAATTGATTTTCCAATTCAAATTTAATGATTTCATATTTAGAATCGAAATTTTGTTGTTAAACCAGAATATCATATGATAAACAAGATTTCATGTGGAACATGGTAATGGTTGCAGCTCCTTAGTCCTTACAAACATTTTGTAAAAACAAAAAACTTGGGATTAAAAAGAGTGGCGGAGAGTATATTGCCTGTTCTTCTCGTCCGTTCTACGCCCTTGACTTGAGATCTGGCAGTACCTAAATGTAAAATTTGAAGCATTTAATTGTTTTATTTGATTTGATATCGAATACCCACAAGAACCGTTATTGTTAATCTATATATATAAAAGAGATTTCCACCTATATATTGACTCATCACGATATCTCTGGAACCATAAGGCGTAGCGACTTGAAATATGGTAGGAATATTCCTTTCGCCGAGTAGAGGTCAGCTAAGAACGGATTTTACGAAATTCAATCCACAAGGGGGGTTGCGGGGGCAATTGCTAGTCAGTTATAAAGTTTTGGCGGTTGCTGCTTAATTAACGACATTTACCTACACTGTAACAGTGGCAACTATGGTAAGACATATCACGTGTTCAGTTATGGCTATTGACTAGTCCTACAATTAGAGTTCACATCTATAAAATAAATTATTTTTTATATGTAACAAGAATAGAAGTTTTACGAAAAATTTGAATTTATTGATCTAAAGTTTGGTCCAAAATTATCCTGTTTAAGCAATTGTTCATCGCTTCTTGAAATATTAAATGTTTTGCTTATCATTGCTGTTGTTCTTATTTATTCATATATTCTTATATATGTAATTTGTAAATTAAGATTGCAAAATACACAAGCCGTATTTTATTTGCAAATCCAACTTTACGGTACTACCCCTTTTTAAAAATATTATATAATAATAATTATGCAGTATGCGCTTTTTTCTTTAAAGTTTGGTATATCTACGAATGATGAAATTTTGATTGATTCACGTTTCAATTAAGCAGTTTAATACAGATTGAGGTTGATCGTTATTAACTCTAAAAAAATATTATTAAATGTAGATCACCTAAATATTTTTTAGAATATCTAACATAACGTATATTTTGAATACAAAGATTTTATTAAATTTCTATATTGAAAACTACTTTCATATGGGTATGTAATATAAATAAAATTGTAAATAATTTTGAAGCAACTTTTGTTGATAAGATTATAATAGCGCAATACGTATCTTGTATAAGCTAAAAATATAAATATTATTAATTATATACAACTAGAGTAGATGTGTTATGGCATTAAATGTTTTAAAACAATTCTATTATTAACAATTTTATGAACCATAAGATAGGATTTTTGGTCAGCTTAACATTTTGTCAGCAACACCGCATGTGTTTGTCAAACACATGCGGTGTTACTGATACCTAAATTAAAACCTTATAGCTGCTTCAATATAAAAAAGGATATATATTTTTTGATAGATATAAAACCACAACAAACGTTATTGTACTCCAAAAATATTGACCTTTTTATTAGAATCAATATTGTTGTAGTACAAAACATACAAGCCAAAGTTAACAGTTTAATCATCGAACGCTGAACGCCAATAAATACCTTACTTCAAAAGCGAATTTTCTTCCGACATTCTTTTTAAATGTCAGATATAGGCAAATTAACCTAATGCCACAAGAAAATTATTGGTATCTCAGCCACAAAATATCAATTTAATAATTTATCCTTGATGTGATGTCAACCTTTTCTATTAGTACATACTTAGACCCTTCTGAAATTAATAGACTGAAGCCGAAACATCTAATGTCTCTCGACATCTGTTTGTTACACGGACATTATTTCCACCCGTTAAATTTTTGTAATGGCCAAATGTAGGGACAATAAATATACAAAACTTTTAAACCGAATTTTGACGCACAAACCATCGGAAAGAAATTAATCTATAGTGCCAACGCGTATGTCAAATTCATTAAAAATATTAGTTTGGAATTAAAATTTTATCAAAACCAACATTTTTTTTAGTATGAGTGAAAGACTATAAATTTTCCCTTCGATGGGATAATAATATTGAAATATTATTAAGAGCTTTAGCACTTAGGTTTTAACCAATCATAATCGATATTGTTCTATTACTGTTTTTATTATTTTTTAAAGATAAAGCGAAACGAATCAATAAAATATATACTTTTGTAAAAACTTGCCTTGATATATTTGGACGATATTATCACTCGAATATATTCACTGAAACGTTTAAAATATACACAAATCTTTTTAGAAAAAAGCTTTAATCGGGCCTACATTTTATGCTGCTAAAGATTATAGACGTAGATATTAATAGTCTTCATAAAAATGATAACCGCTAACCTATTTGTTATATACCACTTGAGATATTTATATAATTATTATTTTACTATTAACCATAAATTATAATTTATAAAAACTAGTTGGAAAACAGGGTATTTTCTCTGGGTTTGCTGTACAAATATTAAAATTTTGAAATTAAATCTAATTGTTAGCAAAATAAAGTGTTCCATTTTTAGTCAAAAAATAAATCAATCAATCTTTACTCAATTGTACTATTATTAAATTAGCCCAATACTTCCAATGTTTACTTTATTTTAACCAAACTCCACCTCATATATAGTGTAGATAAAAATACGTGTTCATATTTGCATATTATTGCTTCCATTAGGTTTTGGGGAAATCTATTTACAATGAAAACTTGGATTTTAAAGGAGGAGTGAAGCAATCACTTGAAAGTTTGGTTCTCACCGTACAAGGCCTATTAAGTATTTTAAATGCACCTGATATCTATAAAAATCCACAAAGACTCTTATCAAATGAATTATAAATGTTGCTATTTTTTATAGCAGTTTTATAAAACTTCACGTCTTTGCGATTGTAAAAATTGTGAATTCCAAGTAGATTTAACCGTTCTATTTTTGATGCAGATGAGGACGAGGAGCCCCGCTGTGTGACACTCACTCCTCGGCACAAGGCGGCTATTAGATTCATAAGAAAGGTAAGGTTTTACTTTACTATAACCCATTTCAATTATAAGTAATTATTGTCGAACGACATAGAAATGACTTAAGTACAAGACCAAGTTTATAAAGTAATATTGATATTAATTATTAACATTTAAGTTTGAATAAAATACTTTAAAATATTTTTATAAATATTTTATTTAAATGTGTGATACTCGCGTTAATAAAAAAACCATACTAAGATGTAAGTTCTTAGAAAATATACTATATAATGCATTTTTGTTAAAGTGATATCATCAACAATTTATACAAATAAAGGCTGCAACTTTTTATTGATAATTTGTATCGTACTTAAAACGTCTTGTTTCATTTAAAATATATTATTTAAATAAGCCATTATTACTCATTACATAACCTTACAATATAGTATTTATTATATGCCGCTAACATCACATTCAAACTAAAATATTGAATGGTCGATATTTTTTGTTTACTATCTAATAAAACAATGTACACAAATAAATATCCCTGCATATTCCATACTTACAATAATAAACAACGTAGTACAACACAAATTTGATTATTCAGCTAGGTATATAATAGAATATTTATAAGACAGAGGAAACAACAAAGCCAAGAACCTAATCAAGGAGCATCTTGAATTATTAAATAATGTTTACTGTGTCCAAACTTACTGCTTAACCTACGGCCTTTTTCAAATCTAAAGTTTCTTTTATGTGCTTTAATAAGGGATACCTTTAAAAATCGGCTCTTCACGTCAACGAACGCTTTTCCAAGCTCGTATTCGATTCTATTTTATCGTTGCCCCGATGTTTTATTGATACTTATGTACTACTCTCGAGGAATACGAAGAATTGTTAAATTTTTTAGTATACTAGCACTAAATTATTTATCAAGTTACCCAGACGTGCTATTATAGGGCAAGGTAGTGCAGTGTATCAGACCCGAAGATCTGAGGGTCTCCTAGGCTTTAGAAAGAAGCGAGCAGCGAGCCCACGAAGCTAAAAAAATACCATTTCACAGCATTTTATGGTTCAGAGGGCCTAACACGAACGACTATCGAGAAAGTATTCGCATCGTCTAACTATAATTTGTATGAAATTTCAAATGATTTTAACTTACAACTGACAGTTTGACGATTCGAATATTTTCTCGATAGTCGTTCGTGCTAGGCTCTCTATGTATGTAGCATGCTCAGTGCTCACGTAACGTTACGGTCGTGGTTTCCACTTTAATTTTTTTTTAGAGATACTAAATATGAAGTAGGAATAGTTATAAAATATTTTTTTGCATTGTTAAAAAAATAAAGAAGGGAGATACGAATTTTTCTCTGTGCACCGGGCGCCTTATTCGGTAGTAGCTACGGCACTGCCTACCAACTTCAAACTTAAAATTTAAATTTTAAAATAGGTAGAATTGGATCCAATACAATATACCTACATACATTATAACTACTACTTCGGTTTATAAATCAGTAAGAATAAATTCTTAAATTTATAAATGAATGATCCGTCCCTGGTTAAAAACTTTTTAAGTGACGTGGTTTATGATTTATATGATAAAATGTATAATATTCCACAAAACTGATTAAAAACCGCTGCGAGGTTTTGTATTACCAGTGTAAATATTAGTATTTTCAAAATTATATCTTGTCAAGGACTTTTTCGGTCTACATTTATTGCTTAACGTACTTATTTTGATAAGGATTATTTGCCTTTCGGCTTTACCTTTGCGAAAACTTAATTTTAAATGAAGCTCTGAAACTCAAAAATGATTACTATGGATCATCCTTAAAATAATTATTTTAGTACATACATTTTATCTCTTAGTCTAAGAACCATGTTGCCGAAAATTATTATATTGGACTTGGAATTTAGATTTAAAATAATTTACTGCCAGTAGAAATTATTTATGTTAAGAGCAGCATCTAAATACGTCACGTAGTTTTAAAATATAAAGCGGACAAGTTACCTAAGTTACAACTTTATAAATTATTTAGAGAATTTTGTATATACTCTATTAAACTCTTGAAATTTTAAAAACTGCTTACAGCTAGACCTTACAAATCAATACAATAAATTAAAATGGTCTTGTGAAATTCTAACAGATGAAGTATTTTGTGGCTCGACGTAAATTTAAAGAAGCGTTAAAACCGTACGACGTAAAGGACGTAATAGAACAATATTCCGCGGGACACGTCGACCTGCTGAGCCGAGTGAAAAACGTACAGACTAGGTACCATCAATAAGGCTTATTGATATTATTGCATACACGCAGACAATGAATTACCCTTTTTTGTATTAGAATTTTATCAGTAATAATTGTCAGTGTGAATGCAAAGCATCGTTGGCTCAACATACCTATCCCTAAATTACCTATATCAATGCACATCAATTCACTAAATAGTCGATATATACGTTTGTTTAATCCTTCTATGGTTTGAGCTCGTCCCTATGAAACTTAATATTTTTGTAGTTATATTGTCTAATACTTTTTCTAATAACGTAGTTAAAATTACGTAGTAGTTATCTACTGTCATGTCATGCTCGATATTACAAGCGTTCCAAAGTATCTATTTAATTTATTAATAAAATTATTATAAAGACATTGATTATTTCTCTATTTAATGAGTAAACTAATTGCTACGAACATAATAGAGACATTTTCAGTGACTTTATGATGGTTTTGTGCAGATAGAATATACATATTATATACTAATCCCTCTTTTATCTATCCATACTCCACGTATCATCTTTTTATAAGCATGAATAAGCCTATTTGTTTTAAAATATCTTGCAGTCCATCCTCGAGCTTTTCCTATTGCTATCTACGTACACTTACAGACAATATTATACATAAATTATAAAAATCTTGCTAGATATACATGTATTACATATATCTTTACTGATCAGAATTTTTTTTGGTTTTGTTTTGGTTAAAATGGAACAAATAAACATTCATTAACGTTTGATAAAAACAAACCAATATATTTTGAAGCAGCTATTATAGATATTACGCGACAAGAGGCGTTTTTGCAATCAGGTACTAATTCGATACATTTTTGTTTCACCCTAAAATTACCCCTGAAGATGTTTTGTTTCCGTATAGCTCAAGTATTTTGTCGCACGCAAGAGATTTAGAGAAGCTTTGAAACCCTACGACGTCAAAGACGTGATCGAACAGTATTCATCTGGACACGCCGATCTCCTTAACCGAACCAAGAATCTACAATACAGGTGAGCACTGCGATACAATGGAATTGTTTTTTTAAGGGAGTAGAAAATCGCGCACTGAGAGCTCTCGGCACGCCGCCCTCCCGCGCCGCGGCTTCATTCACAGCTCGAGTGCTCATCAGCCAGTTCTTATGAAAACTCTTCTCTATAAAGATACATGCTCGTTATTTTTATAACATATGAAGATCATTAGCATTATCTATCTGTGCTTTAAATTAGATGGTCCTATCTAATGACTATTCTAAATCTTGAGTTCATTTAAACGTGTTGGTAAATTCCTTTTTAGCCGTGGACCTATACGCCTAGGAATTTATGTACCTCTGTTTCCTCGATTATATATATATATTGAATCTGTACTACTTCACTTCTATGTGTGATTTTTTTATATTCTGCTTTATTACTATTGGATATATTGTTTATTATAACAATTCTTGCACATTCCGAACACATGTATGTATATGCATATATTGCCTGGCCATTATATTTTCGTTATTGCATGAATATATTTTTAGTTATTTTTTCTAGTATTAATGTGAAAACAAAGGGTACATTCGAAGCGTTTTGTAATAATAAATTGCAATTAAGTAAATAAAATAACTATCTGAACCCACTTTGTAACATGCAAAAGTATCAGTTTAATCTCTTGAGTTCAAAGTGATCTACGTCAAGCCTCTAAGCGACGCCATGGACGCGGTCAAAAGCCTTTTCAAAATTATATAGGTACTTACCTATATCATACATTTTAAAACCTCGTGAAACCTAACGTTATTAGAAATTAATAAACTAACTGGTAATTACAAGGTACATAACCTCATTTATATATCAGGTACTACAGGATACAGATGTATGTATTACTATTCATAAATTAAGAACTCATGTGCATGTTCGTAAATTACTATTTTAGTAGGAAAGCAAAAACAAACAGCCAGCTATTAATAGGTACAATTTGATTACCGAATAGTACGTGTATCACCCAATGTTTTCACATTTGCGAATGTTCAAATAATAATTACGTTTTACTGTGTAAACTGTAAATAATGTGTCTATTTTTATATGTTATTCATATGTGCCAATAAAAACATAGGCATCGCTGAATAGAAATATTAGTATACATTCAATAATTATGAAAATGAAAATATAGAAGAGCATTTCTGAATTGAAACTCTATCTCCATATATATTTAAAAGGTAATAAAAATAACTAAATAACAGTGGTTGTTTAAATATGTATATTTAAAGCTTTTGAATTTTTGATAATCATTCGCCGACTTCATTTAATATTTTATTTAATTATATAGGTTAGATCAAATTCTCGGCAAGCAAGGGTCAAAAGCAAAAGACGTCTACGCATCAAAAATCAGCTTAGCTTCCAGAGTAGTTAAAATCGAAAGACAAGTAAGTAAATATTATCTAAAGATTAACACATACATTTATTTATCATTAGACAATAATTAAAAATATTAAATGCAACATTTTTCAAAAACCTACCTCTTATATACCTAATATACATATATAACACACAGCCACAGACAGCCAGAATAATTAACAGTAGGAGGATATAAAAAAAACTCACCTTGAAGTACCTGTTATATTTTTTGCAGTAATCTTAGTGATTGTATAAAGAATAAAAACGGTGTCTCCTTTATTACAGGTAGATGATATAGAAAGTAAGTTAGACCATTTACTAGAAATGTATGAAGAAGATAGACGCGTAGCGAGGAGAATATGTAACGAAGCAAATAGTAAAGGAGGCACTTCTGGAGATGTTCACGGAATATCGCGACCCGCCATAACTGAAAAACAGAGTTCGGAGCCGAACTCACCATTTTCTCTTAATTTTGAACAACCAGTTCATACTTCTGCTCCCCCTATAGCTCTCAAGAGACCAATGAATAGGGGCTACTCTGATTTAGGAACCAGATTCATGCGCAAGAAAGTTATAGTCAAGTAAGTGATCGTTGAGATAATACTTTATCTTTTATTACCGCGAGATTATATTTCTACGGTGTTGATACTTGCTGTAATTTTGTATATTATGGCAATATTGGATAATAGTCCAATTACTCCTCTTGTTTTTTTTAGTATTTTTAAAACGCCAAATATTTTATCATTGTAATACAGCGCTTTGTCATCCATGCCCTGAATAAAACAGTCACTTTTTATTAATCTACCGAAGAGCATTATTGTCGTACTGTATCGCTTTTACGTATACTTAGCAATATAGTAACAACACACCGCCAAAGCTACCACATAACTCGTTAAATCCAAAGCCATTTAAGATTTTCGAACTTAAAACTAAATGTAATCAAAATAATATAGAGTCGACGTTAATGATGTTGCTTTCTTTTAGTGTACTATTTTTCAAATCGCTTCAGTAATTCAAGAAATAACTTACTACACACAAACAAAAAATATTAAATAGTGTAGGTACTATGGAGCAACGCTATATACCTACATATTTTATAAAATACAACAGTTTCTTGATGTTCCATTTGGTTGCCCAAACCAAATGGAACATAAAAAGGGCGAATAAATATATCAAGGGTAAAATTTACTGTTACTGTTTTTCTTCTTTGCCTCTATTGTGTTATTATGTAGATTAACTTAAGATTTGTACACTGAAATGTAAAAACTTAGTAACAAACCTACCACGTTCTAATGAAGATAAAATGACGTTAGCTAGTCAGTGATACACCGGTTACCGTAAATAAATGGAATTACCGGAATTAATGATTATTATTTTTTAACAGTAGGTACCTAGGTACGTTAGGGCCATCATTTTGTGTTAGCACCATCTTTAACGTAAACGCATACGTTATTTGGAGTTGAAACAACCCGTTCTAAAGGTACTGTTACTCAAACAATATATCGAAATAGGTAATCTTCTTATTTTCAGGACATCGTCTAGTCGAAATGGTGAATCTCCAAGAGATGATGAAGTAGTTATTGTAGTACCTACAGACCGAGAAGATACTCCTCCAAGGCTTATCACTGACAGCTCTGGTAATGTCTTCAACTTTAATTCACACAACAAAGTCTATATAAAATGATAAATAAAAAAATACGTTATTTTCAAGAAAAGCAATGAACAGGTTCATCGATTCAGTGATAAATAATAATCATATCAGTAGGTACTAATAAAAGTTATAATATATCACTGTTTGTCAACGTTTTCACAGTTAAACCACTGACCCGATTTTATTAAATTCGTTTTTATTCAAGCTTTTATGTCTCACGCCCATCCTTATAATCGTGATAACATCCGACGTTGATTATTATCATTAAGCTGGCGAAATAACATCGGGGAACGAATGAAAGAAAATATCACAATATTCCCACATTATTCGTGTAGAATAGATCATGTTTAAACACAAAATACTGATCTAGAATTATTTTTTAAATGTAAATTTTGTTATAATTACAGAGAATAATATAATGCTCGTAACAATTTCAAGTAAACTCTAGACGTAAATCGGGAAAGTAATTTTACTAAAAATAACTTCGACCTAACGATCAAAGTATGTCATGGTGCATTAACTGTAATTCTTTAGTCATTTACATAGATAGGTTTATAGATATAGGTATAGCTGTAATCAATAAACCAGATATTAAAATAATATGGTTTTTGTGATATGTCATATAATCAATGTAACATGATTATCATTGCCTCAGGTATAACTTTGCGAATGTTAAAAAATTGCAGCATCTTATGAAGACTATTCGTCGTCGACATCCCTCTGACCGACAACATCATGGGCCAGCCCCATTCTTGTCGGCCGGCGACGGCTGCGTGAGTCCTTAACCTTGCCATTTCGATGTGGAATGTTAAAACGTTTTAAATAGTTCCATTCTGTAACCTCCCACTCGTTCCTGTCTGGTGAATGTATTCAAGTCAATGTTGTATTTAATAAACCGAACCTATGTAACATTGTGTTAAATAGTTCGAGTTTAAAAAATAATGTTGTTCTTAGACACTTTTATTTCATACATATTTTTGTGACTTATTGTTATTCAAAATGTGTTTAGGTTTAGTTCTTTAATGTTCGTTTGATGATATAGTTTATTTTTTAAAATAGATTATTATTTGTATGATTACTTTAAGCATGATTGTGATTAGTGATTCAAGTAGTTTCTCAGGTTTCGTTTACCTATTATTCTTACTAAATTAATGAATATTAATATTATTTCATTATCTGATTGTTCTTTACACTTTTTGGAAAGCTTTGTTAATGTCTTTGTCGCGTAAATAGAAGATTTTTATAACTCTAGGGTACGACGTGTTACAGGTACCAAGCAATAGCTAATGTTAAGATAAATGAAAAGTCTACTATAATATACCTCTTTTTCTTTGCGAATTTCAAACAAAGAAAAAACTTTCTTAATATTTTTAAATTTCATAGAACCGAAACATTTAAATAAACATTGTAATAGAGTTTGTCGTTAATTTAGATAAGAATAATTGCAATATGTTTCAGAAGTATGCGCCAGCTGTTCCGTGGAAGTTGAAACAGAGGCGGAGGCTGGCGGCACACGCTCCGACACTTCCGGCTCGCCCTCCTGGTGCGAGGGCGAAGCTGGCGACGAGCGGGGCTACGCCTCGGGTGACTCTCTCGCCGAGGAGACCGCGCTCCTAGGAGACTCCGTACCGCCCGCCCACCAGCCGCGCATCCTCCGGCCCCAGAGGCGAGACGTAGCTGTCGACCTTCACCTCCTACGCCCCGATGTATGAAAAGTGCTAGTCATATTGGACATTACCATAAAAACACACGGAGTGATCCGAGTCAAGGAATCCACAAAAATATAAAATAGCTCTCGAATAATTTAAGCTAGGTGCTTATAGGTGATAACAATAATACATAGTGAAAAGTTGTCCCCTATTTAGTTTGATAAAGTCACAAGAAGTGCGTTTATTATTAAATAATAATTGTTCAACGACAAAGTATTACCATAATTATAAGTAATAATTTAAATTATGTTAATGTTTAAATGTTACCTTCACTTATTATTAATGTATATACAAATAATATATTATAAATAAGTTATAAATATTTAATTATAATTCTACTTTGTGATTATAGTAAAGTAATTTTATTATTTATAATATTTGCTTTGAACATTTTTTATCGATTTGTAAGTGAAAATCATAAATAATGTGAAAATAATTCAGTATTTATCGTAGATTACAAACAACACACCTACGCACGAACAAACGTCGATCTTTTCGCCACAGGCGAAAAGGTGAATATTTGTATGTACCTATTTAAAATTAAAAAAAAATAGTTAATTACCCTTACAGTAGTTATTCAACTTAATTTGTTCTCTAGAATTTAATAAATAATATAATTCTAATAGCTACATTATATTATACCCATAGAATTGAGCTGTGATAGTTAATATTTTCGTTTATAGAGCATTGTTAGACATGCATTTTGCATAAAGTGGTAACAAAAAAGTTTTCGTGGTATACCTATTCTATTTAGTTGGCTATGCACGCATAGTGAATACAACCAAACGAAACTTTCTTTTTTTTAAATTGATTTATTCACCACTGGAATAAGAAAATGTAAATTGAGTAGGTACTTATATTTTAGATTAATCAATATATAGTATTTTCTCTAAGTTTAAATCGGAGTGATTTTTTTTTTTCATTACGTTAATCTGTTAATAATAATTATAATCATTAAATTTTGCTAGCATGTAGATTCAACGATTTAAATCCTACTTAGTTCCTATCGCCTACCGAGATAGATTTGAATAAGTTTATAATATTACTACATAATATATAATATTATAGTTTTGAATTTGTAAAAACGGCCATTATTCGATCTTAGAAAATAAGTTAAACCGCTCTCGATAAAACGTGGCAACACCGTATCATGCTAATTTCAATAATTGCAATAAAACGGCAAAAGTACAAAAAAAATAAAAATTGAAGATCTGTTTTTTTCCTTAGTATATATGCAAAATAGAATCTTGCGGCCTATATTTTAATAGAAATACAATAGAATAAAAGTATTACTTAAATATAACATGTTAAGCACTAACCGTCTCTGGGACCAAATTTATCACGTCTTTTTTATTTTTATCATTGTATACTTGACCATATTTACACTAGCTACGACAACGTAATAGGTTAGCTCCGTAGTAAAATTCGATTATTTAGATATTTAAAAAAGCTGTTTTATTGCAAATTATGATAAAAAAATCCTTTCGCAAGACAATCTTACCTGGAACCAATTTTACAGTTTTTGGATACGTTTCTTAATGAAAGCAGGGTAAATACTTGCCTGACATTCAATACGCGTAAGGGTAAAAGTATAGTTGTATAAGTCGTCTAGTAAATCATTAGTAGGTAATATAAAAGCGCCGTGAAGTGAGAAATGCACATTGCACTATGATGTTATAACGATCAATAAGGCTTTTGCCTGAATCTGCTATACCTAAGTGCTACTTTGGGACCTAGTTCTGCCTAAAATATTTTTATTATTAAAATCAGAATAGTTAAACATAAGTTTAGCTGTATCATCGGGCCATATAGGATACCTCATACCTCATACAATTTTCATCTCTCATCTCCATGCACATTTTTATGCATATATTATTTTAAGTATACTCTACTATACATTGTACAGTAAATCAATTTACGTAAGTAGTATTAGATTATTCTTTCCAACACCTTAAAACCCTATTATTGTCATAGCTAAGATATGAATAGGTACTTTGCATATGAAAAGGTACTTTGCGTTTTTTAGTTATATACCCAATATTTAAATCAGGTTTATTGTTTTGTAATTTACGTAATCAAATCTAAAACACTGTTCGCAAATTGATATATGAGTCGTATAGAACAGAAGTCAGCAATCTTGGTTGTAGCAACTTAAATAAATTATATCCAATACTGTGTCTATTCAAATTTACTTGCCATAACTAAGAACGATTCTATTCAAAAAAGCACTCATGACTTTGTTGAATTTGTAAGATATTCGATTGTAAAATATTATTCATATTGCTAACTTTAATTGTAACAAATGTAGAGCCGTTTTTATTAACAACGCGTTACGCGACGTTGACAAAGATTGCCGCTTTTGGTTAGAATGGCCATGTTTTAACTCCAATATATTTTAATAGATAAAAGGGTTGTGCTGGATTAAATAAAAATTCAAACAGACATAAAAATATTGTTTGTTTTGATTTATTATACATATAAAAAACACTATCAACTCCCAAGAAGTATTTTATGAATTATATTTCAATGAAATTATCTAATAAAAATAAATTATTTAAAAAAAAAGTGAAAGAAAAAACTTAAAATTCTTTCTGTCACAACGAAAACAAAAACAACAATAATTTTAATTAATTTTTAATAAACATATTTTGATGTAAGATTAACTTTGACTCTATACGACTCATATGATAATTAGTAAATGTTAATTACATTTAATTGTAAATACAGAAATAATTTGATATTATTTTTAATGCAATATTTAGAGATAGAACTAGCACTTTTAGATACTACTTATAATTTAACTGCGACTTAAAGCACGAAATAATATACCTATGACTGCTTGGACTTTATGCATATAAAACTTTTAATCCTAATTTTTACGACTCAAAAAAGCAATTATTTGAACCATGATTTAAGAATAACTGATCAAAAACAAATAACATCTTGCTGCAACTTCATATTATTTTCAGTACGAGTTTATATGTATGAAGAAATATCAAATCCTGCATGTAGGTATATTATGTCTTCGAAGATAATTGGTATATCTAACAGTCAGAGAGAGAAGCTAGAGGATGCCTTGAAACTAAATTATCAAAAAATGAAACACTTATAATAATATATATTATTAATATATATTATGCCTGCATACAATTATAGAATGCACAAAAATAAAGTTGTAATTAATCGTTTAACATGTACCTAACTACCTTATTCATAATTATAAATTTAATATATTATTTTATTTTTATTATAATGTGTTGAGAATTATAGTTTTAAAGAAACGTACACATTGTATTAAAAATTGGACGATATTCTGTTGTTTTAAATCCTACAGCCCATAACGTTTATTCCCAAAAAGATTCGCACTACTTGTTTATGGAGCCATAATATCGCTAAGAATGTAATTTTCGTTCGTTATCCAATTGTGACAAAATATAACAGATTTAACTGCTGACAGATAACAGAAAGATAAAGTTTTATTTCGAAAATTTTGGTGAAAATATGTTTTCATACAATTAAAAGAAATTTCCGTAACCTCTTCATACACAAATTACCTGCACTTGATTTCGTCACGTTTTTCTTTGTTTAGTGTCATGCATTATACCGTTAAAATACTATAAGTTATCGGATATAATATATATAGTTAAGAATTCGTTGTGAATAGAGATATTTTCATATTTTATTTGAACACTTTTACTGTAGGTGCCACTATTTTACACATAAAACTTAACCTATAAAATAAATTAAGTAAAACAGAAAGTACACTACGGTGGCCTTATTGTTCAAAGCAATTTCTTCCAGACAACTTAGAACAAATTAGTGGGGTAGAAGATGCAAATAGATTTAATATAGTGATAGCTTTCATAGACGCTTTTGTCACATCGTAAATCGAAGCCATTTTTTTTTAAGTTTTAAAAATGATCGCTCTCTAGTGCAATTTGCACGATCAAAACTCTGAAATTTTGATTTTCAAAATGCATTCATTTTATAGTAGTAATTTTGTATGCGTATATCAAAGATACAAATTGAACCAACTCATTATTTTTAAAAGGCCGTCAACACATCTAAGACTCTTGAGTCGCGGATGTGTACGGTGGTGATTAAGGTAACCCACCTGCTCAGTTGTCCGCTCTGAAATAAAAAAATACATATACTACTCACAAAAATTAAGGGATATTAAAAAAAAAATCCAAATATTGAGGTGATTTTGAACAATAAATAACTCGGATATTAAAATGGTCGTACGGAAAATAAAAAAAAGATACTGACTTCAAAAAAATGGAAATTTTATGAATTTAAGATATTTGGAAAGCTGGGTATTTTTGATATAATGCTAAAATGAAAATCTCGTCGGTAATATTTAAACCTTGAAGTGTTGTAATAGATGTAATAGATGAACCAGAAGAAGTAGAAAAAGGTAACTCGATCAAGAATTGGTAGTCAATGGGAACTGCTTACCAGGGTCATAAGGCATGAACAAATATGGATAAAAAAATATAATATTTAAATAAAACCAAGTCTGTATTTGTATTGAAGGTCGAAAATCTCTGAAAACCGTTTAAAGAAAAAATTTAAAAGGAAAAGATGTTTACTCGTCGGAATCTGAAAGTTTTTTTTCGAAATCTCTATTCTCTATTGTGAAGTTTAAAATAAAAAAATGTTTTCTCCCTTAGGTACTATTTATCATTATATTTATTGATCTGGCAACTTTGCACAATAATAATATATGGCCTTTATTTTATCTGTCCATAACAAAGAACTCGGAATAGATAAATAAGTCTATTCTGTGCCAAAACTGTCTAGTCTTTGCTGCGAGTAATGGTATTGGTGACAGATGAACAGTCAATATCAAATCTAGTCTGTGGCCTGTGCGTTTACGTTTACAATTTTCAATAATTTTGCCTATTAACTTATATTTTACCTCAATTCTGAGGATATTTTTTATTTATATTTTAATCTATATTATGTTTATATAAAGTTATTATTATTCATTAGATTAATATAGGTTTCAGTTGCAGCGTAAAAAGTTGTTTTATAACCTATTATCATCATGTCAAGCAAAAAAAAGTAAGACAAATAGATTAATTTAACTTTATACGTTACAATTTAATTTGTGCAAATTATTTTAGTTAATAAACTGTAATTAACCTCTAATTACAGTTTGGCGATATCAAATGTTTGTCTAGAAGTTTAATTTCATCATATAACAATTTTTTTCAGATATGGCTTAATTGTACCTGAAAAATCGAAACCTCAACTAACTTTTCAAGCAGCACATAATGTTTTTGGAAATGATTCAGATTCAGAAGATGAATCAAAGAAAAAACCTATCCTTCTGCGGCCAAGTGACAATTCAAAACGCCAAGTAATTTTTCAGCATTAACTTTATTACATCCATTATTATCCGTGCAACTAGACGTTTCATAAGAGCCTGCAAAGGCCTATTTGAAATAAAAAACTTTTGATTTGATTTTTGATTTGATCCTGTGATAGTACAAGTCACGTTAGACAAATTAACAATTTTAGAATTTATCTGTATCTCAATTTCAGTATAGTTTCTGATAATGCAAAGAAATTTTAAAAGAGCTATCTTTGAATTTTATAAAAACTTTAATTTTCGTAATTATAAAGATACTAACTGTAAGAAAGAGTAATGAAGAATTTTTGAAAAGATCAATTTTAATAGTAACTAGAATACTAATCATCAAAAAATATTATAAATTGACTATGATTATTATTAGACAAAAATAACACAAGAAAAGGCTGTTCTAGAAGATCCAACAGTTTATCAGTATGATGAGATTTATGATTCTATTGTTACACAAAAGGAATGTAAAAATATAAAAAGTAAAGAAGAAAAGAAGCCAAAATATATTGAAAACTTATTAAAAACCGCAAACAAAAGAAAAATAGAAAATGAACGTAGAATTGAAAGACAAGTAAGTGTCTTTTAAAAACTTATGAGATGTTGTTCCTCTGCATATAAAATAAATCAGTTTGTAAGCATAATATTACGTCAGACCATTTTAAAAAAAAAAATGGCTTTAACTGTGGATGTCTGTCAATGGATTCTATATGTTCAAGTTAAAAATAAATAGACTACGGTGAAACAATCTTCTGAACCAGTGTAAGGTTTTCAAGATTATAAGTATTAATTTTGCTATAAATTGGTTTAATTTTTAGATACAAAAAGAGAGAGAAAAAGAAGGGGAGGAATTTGCTGATAAAGAAGTATTTGTTACATCTGCATATAAGAAAAAGTTAGAAGAACTGCGTTTAGAAGAAGAAAAAGAAAAGCGTGAAGAATATTTAGAGAAAATAGGAGATGTTACACGCCAGCAAGACTTAGGTATATTATATTTCATTTCTATATTTTATGTTTAATTGAGGCGGATCCCTTTCTGAATGCATTTAGCATAATTGTCTTTACCCCAAAACCTACTAAATGAGAGAAATTCACATTTCTGTTCAATTTGAATTACTATCATACCAAATCCTATTTCTTATGATTCAATTCTATGTATTTTGACACAAAATAACATTTCAGGTGGATTTTATCGTCATATTTATGAACAAAAATTGGGTTCAGACAAACCTGAAAAGGATACCACTCCAGAAGAAAAAGCTGAACAAGATAAAACTTCTGCAACCTCTATCAAAGAAACTCAAAGTGAAGAAACTACTTCTAATAATTCACCATTTTCTAAAAAACGTAACTATAGAAAAAGAAGAAAATCGTCTCATGACATTAATTTATCTGAAGGGGAAATAGAAGATTCTGATGATGAAATAAATCGTGGGCATCTCAACAAGAAAAAATCAAAACCAATAGAGAAGAACATTGATGCTGATTCAGATTTTTCAATTGACGAATCTAGTGATGACGAAAATAAACCAAAGGAACAAAGCCAGGAACCAAGTAGTGAAGACAAATTTAAAAAACCTGATGATATTAAAGTACAAAATGTTGAAAATAATGAACAAGATTTAAAATCGTCAGAACCAAAAACTAAAGATAAAGAAGAAGTGAAACCTAAAGTAGACATTTGGAAGAAAAGAACAGTTGGAGAAGTATTTGAAGAAGCTTTGAAAAGATATTATGAGAGAAAAGCAGCTAGGGGTTGTTAACTTAAACACACAAGAACTTATTGAATTAATATTTATTTAAGAGTACTCAAAATAGATATAATATTAAAATAATAAAAATCCATTTCACATTATGTGATATATTTTTCTGTCTAGCATACTTAGCGTAATGCCTATATCATGCATTAAAAAAATCCTAATAATGCGCCTTGCAGTGAACTGAAAGAAAAATAACAACATTTATTAAACACCAATAAGTTTTTGAATATATGCATTTCCAATACTATTTAATGGTTTCAAGGTATATTATGATAACAGTTAAAACTATAACTATAAGATTTTTTTTTTATCAATTGTCGAGCATGAGGTTCACTTGATGGTAGGTGATATCTCAGCCACAGAACATCAGTCGATGCGCTGTCGACCTACTCTTTACTTCGAGCATTCGGAAATCCATAGACTGAAACCGAAACGCGCCATGTCCACTTCACGGTTTTTACATATATGAACAGTGGTTTGTTACCCGATCGGAATGAATGAATGTAAATAAGTGAAGTAGACGCTCTGTCGAAAATAACGCTTATGACTTATTAAATTAAGCTTATCAAAAATGTTATTCAAATGGTTATTCATTTTATTTTTGATCATCATAATATTAGTACATACTACATAGCATAGTATTAGAATACCCACTAAAAAACAAATTTGAATATCCATCTGCCTGATCGCTTAGAAAGCAATCGTGGCCCCGGCGTTTTATGTTATCCACCTTCACATACTTCTAACATCCACCAGTTTTTGTTATCAACCTTATGTGCCGCCTGCACAGGCTTCAAACATCCACCAATTTCTCAAACTCAAATCGATACGTGCTCAAGAAATTGAAATCCACATTAACCTGGGAATCGATCCCGAGACGCATATATGAATTCCTCCTAAACTAACCCGAAATGCTTCCTGTTCTTTACGTTACGACAGATTTTTCACCATGCTATAAAGAAGTTATAATAATAGGAAGTTAATTTTTTTTTTTCACATACCAATAAACTCTGAAACCGGGTCATTTTCGCCTTCAGCTCTCATGGTGCCAGTGATTTCTTCATTCTCAACCATTGGCAATACTAGCTGTACAAATTCAGGGGTAAAGGGTGGCGCTATTGCATCCAACACCTGATAAATATCAAATTTCATTACAATTTTTATAAAAAGTTCAGTTCAAAACTTGTATAATTAAACAATGTCATACATACTTCTGTCAAGAAATATCGGATTAATGAAAGATCGACATCTCCACGACTCGTACAGTTTTTTATATATAGTAACACCGGGACTACACAGCCTCTACTTAATAAATTCACCATGCGATCAAGAAGCATTTTTCGTAGCTCTAACTAGAAAAGAAATAATTTGTTAAAATATTGACAAATTAAAACCGATGATAGTTCGAAAAAAACTAAAAATATATGCTTAAGAGTGATAATATCATAAAAATAGGATATCACACTTAAGGTTGAACAAGTCGCGGGCTCGAACTCACTGGTGGGCGTTGCCAAAAAGCATGCTGTTCTCCCGCACCGCACCGGGGCAGTCATTATTACGTGAGATGCACGATAATTCATAGTAAAAGGGGCGTCTAAAAAAATACGAAAAAGCCTTTGGAAAATCGAGTTTCATGAAAAAACCACTGCATAAATCAATTACAAATAAAAGTTATTGTATTCTTCGATAATCGTGCTGTGTCGGTACTGACTTTGTTTTGAAAATTTGATACTTCTTTTATTACTAATTTAAGCCCAAAGTTGTTGTTAAAAATGGCAATGAAAACGAATCTTTGGTAGCTCGTAACTTTTTAATGATTTTTTATATTACTATTCTGTTTCTCAACAAACAAAATTAATAATGAGACAAAACGATATCATGTTTAACTTTGCATGTACAGTGCTAAATAGTGGAGTAATACCCCCCCGAAATTCCTATGGAAAAAATGTCGACTAGAGTCACCTTAAGTAGTGGTATCATATTATATGGCGAAGTTTTCTCCCTATACAAATATATGAAAAAAAATTCTTCATCAAACATTTTAAGGTCCAGAACACTGGATTGGACTTCCTAATGTCAACTCTCAATAAAAATAAAACAACTACAACTATTCTATTGTTACCTGTACTAAAATTTCTAGGTCTTCTTGATTTGACTCAAATAGCCTTATCAATAATTTTAATAGTCTGTGGTGCAGTAATGGATGACAGGAAGCAACCTCATCGAGCAAGGCTAAGTGCACAGGGCAATGTTCTGTACACAACTTGAAGTATGATGGCTCCGTGACAACACACTCAACCCAAACTAGCACACCCATGCCTACAACTGGAAATCTGAAATTGTTTTATATATACTAATTTCCACAATGATCTTATAATATTAATTACAGAGAAATAAGAAAAATATTGTATACCTTATACAATGATAAAGTGAGGGTAGTTCTGCAATAAGTTCACTAGAACTAACAGAGCTGCTACAAACTGCATGTATTTTTTCAATGGCTTGCAGAGTTGCTTTTAATTCGTCCTTTATAGGTTTACCAGGCGTCACTCCCTCACATACACTAGCAGAATAAGCCAGGAGATATGTGTACTTAGATTTATGCTCTGGATTAAGTTTGCTTCCCAATTTAAAGAGGGAATCCACAAGCAATTCTAAAAAGAAATATATAAGTCATAAATCAATATTTTTAAAACCTAGGAACAAGTTATGATATCTTTAATACATATGTTTTAAATGGTAAACTTCCAATGATTATCCCAATAAATTATTTATTTTTGCCGCCTCTGTGGCTTAGTAGTAAGCGCATCGCATTTACCAAGTAAGGTCCCGGGTTCGAATCCCAGGGAAACAAATAAAAAAGATTTCGGTTTGCAGGGCACAGAAGGCTGATCACCTACTTGCCTGTAAAGGAAAACGATTAAAGATACAGACAGAAAAGTTTCTGCCCCATGCCCCGCCATTTTATCTCTATCAAAACACTTTTTATGCTGGGAAATGTATGGGGTGTGTCTACCTAAAAATTGCGGTATCCTCAACAAATGTACGGGTGGTGGTTCTGGCTGGTTGTACGCTCTGAAGAGCACAGATATATCAGCGGGGTTGAGCGCGCCACGCGACAACATGGCGGCGAGCGCGGTACGTGCGCCGCGCCACGCCTCGCCCGGCGTCAACGCCAGCGTGATCGGCGTTACGTCGTGACCACTGTCGACAGACGAGCGTGAGGCTCAATCTATGATAGATAATATCCCAGCCAGTGGCTGGACTGCCCAAAAACTCAGCTTAACCTAGTATATAATGCAACCTAGCTTAATATAGTATATAATGCAACCTAGCCCTTAACGTTATTATATGTCATATTATATTATATAAATTATATTATTACGTAATTGTATAAGTTATATATAAACATCTATTACGTTAAAGCCGGCAAGCTAGGCTTTTTGGCTTGTATGATGGTCCCGCAACAGTGTAAGTGATACCCGTCATAGGATATCAAGCACTTATGACCACGCTGTCGACCCAAATGTTGCATAGTCTAAAACCGAAACCCGCTCGGAATTTCGATATTCCTTCCAACCATTTAATGCCAAAGGTGACCTAATTACATATACAGGGTGATCTATAGGAACACAAGCTGTATAGCTCAAAGAGCCCGTCAAAATTGATTTAAAAATAATAATTAATACATACATTTTTCATTACGAAATCAATAGAATCCCACACATAAACATGAAAGATTGACAAAACCAAAGTCACTTATTGTAAGGGTCCATTTTAAAAATATAACATTTAATAATTGATAGATTTAAAATTATCAAATTAGCTAGTCTACTAGCTCACCAAATGCAATGAAACTGTAACGGCTTTTTGAACTACCTTTGTTGAGCACACCTAGTGATTTCTTGACTTAATCTTTTCATGATTGAACCTCCTCTTGGCTCTTGTGCCAGTATGTGAACAATGACCTGACTGTATACATAAGTGTGTGCCCCATGACAAACCATTTTCTGCAATCAATTAATATTGAATTAACCAATGAATTTAAAATATAGTAATCACCTATTTATGTCTCACTCACAACTTTACTTTAGAGTTTAAGCTTTTCTAGTATGGCAAACAAATTAATAATCTTAAGGCCCATTTACACAATGCCATTTTCTTGTTCATACAAGAGAAATAATTGCAACATAATAATTGACATCCAAGAATTGTAAGCAACTGTTTAAAAGTGGATATAATGTGCTGTTCACACCAAAAAAAGTACTAAAACAATACTTGTATGACAGATCAAGAGTGTTGTTTTATTTAGACCATGCAAGCAAGTCATTTATTGCTTCAATTGTATGCAACAGGCAAAAAACTTCCATCTTGTGAATGGGCATTTATGCAATTAAAAGGTGAGACAGTTACTTTCACATTTATGACAGGTTGTACTCACAGCACATTCATTGACACTATTTTGCCAATCATCTGAACTTTGCAAAAACCCTACAATTGCAGATTTCAAAACTCTCGAAAAAACTTCAATTTGCTGAGCTGCTGTTGATATACTGGTAATTTCACCTTGAAAGCCTGCATCAGATATGAGCTGTAAAATATAATACATGTAATATGTTGTGTTTTGGGTACAAATAAACAAATCTTTTTATATTATTCTTGTTGAAATTGTTTTCAGATATAAAAATCTGTTGTACTAGATTATGAATACGAAATAATATCTAAGTTATTAAATTAACCAAGAACAAGTCATTTACAACTTGTAATGTCATATATTTATAAAAATACCTTTATTGTAAAATTTAACATGAGACAATCTGGGTAATCTTCTGCTAATCGATAGATTAAAGATCGCCATGTAGGATGTTCTATCATTTCAGTGAGCCATGCTGGTGTCTGGAAATAAAAATTATGAAGAAAATTATAAGTAGGTACATAATATATTTTCAAGAATAAAATATAAACTCTAGCAAATAAGTACTGACATGCATTAAAACTCTGAAGGTTTTCATAAATTCATACAACCAAGGTACTAATAAGATTAGACTTCACTGAAGATTGTGACTCCCTCCATAGCTCAATAGTACAGATATATACTGGTGGATTTAGGAATTCACTCTATTTTAAGATTGAAAAAGACCAAGAGAAATCCTAAGAATTTTACACTTACCTCACCTTCCTCTGTAAAGATTGTATCAGCTTTCTTAGGATCAAATGTCTTAATAATCATGTCTTTCAAATGATTTTCCACCATTGCTTGAACTTCAGTCACTTTAACTTCTATAAAATTAAAGTAAAATTTTAATTACTTATTTATTTAAGTATAGAATGTAAAATTATAATCAGAGATGTATCTGCCACTATCTTTTTAGCAACATAACAAGCTATTTGGCTAGAGTTTTTTGCCAAAATGTGCAGAGATCATATTTTTTAATTTTTTTAATTTAAAAATAATATTCTCTCATATCTTTAGTCGCTTCATCTTCATCTTTAATAATGTTATCATTTATTACTATCTAGCTAGGTATTTTATTAGATTAGATTTTAATTTGTATTAAGTTTTTTGTTACCTACTATTACTACTTGAATAGCAGATTTATCCCCATGGGGGTAATTACCCTCAGGTTAGGAACCACTGACCAAGACAATAAATTAAATCAAAAGTACCAGCAAGAATCAGCCATTCTGCCAACAAATTAGCCATCTGGGCAACAGCATTATAGTTATTAGATAACTGCTCTATAACTTGTTCAGGATTTCCACCAGCTTGAAAATATCTCTTCAATTGGCCAAAAATACCAGGTTCCATTATATAATCAGGTGTCTTAAATTTTTCAAGACATTCTTGTAGTACCTCTTCTGGATTGTCAATAACATCCTCACTATTGTCATCCTATGGAAATTCAAAGTTTAAAAACAAAATTCCAAAGTTGGTTACTATATCATGATTTACTGGTGCATCTGTAGAATAGAACAATTATTTTTATTTACCTCATACTGAGCATTTGGTGCTTCCCATGATCGGTCTTCTTCAAACTGAGTGGGCATATTTCTGTTGTTTCAAATCTGATTAAAGTAATAATATATGTACTTTACACATATAATAAGGTTTAAGTTTAGTATTTATGAAAGAACTTAGAACACAATTCAATTGGGTTATACCCAAGCATTAAAATTACTGCATCCAAATTTCCAGACTAAATTATATATAAAGTTTATTTATGTAGAAAACATGCCTAGTCCGAACTTATAAATAATGTATTTTCTGAAAAATTAAATCAAGAGTATTTTTTTTTTAAGAATTTGGGAATTTTCTAAAATCTATACAATATTTAGATTGATTGGTATATTTCGGCAGACGATATATTTAGTGCATATTTAATTGAGTTTATGATTAATGAAACGATACTAAATTGAAAAGTAATAATAAAGGCAAAACATTACGTTATCCTGTTATTTTCTAATAGTAAACAAAGTCAAAACTCAAATTATACAATCAGTCAGGACAACTTAAGCCTTCTTTCAATCTAACATTTAAACATTAGCGCACTAGTCACTCTTCGGAGTTCGGATGTTTAATGTTCATGTTTTTTAACCTTTTGACCGTCATGTCAAAACGGCATCTCCGTGCCCTGTAAGCTGCTGTAAGCCGAGCCTGAAAATCGACATAAATACCGACGTAAAAAATGGGGATTTCTAAAATTTATTTAGTTTAATTTTTTTTAAATAATATAGAAATTTAGATTTACTGAGGTACTATCCCACCAAAAACACTAACTTATAAAACAATAAAGCATTAGTAAACGTGTAGTACCAGAAAATCCTTCTAAACAGGGCCAAAGTTACCCAGGGGCCAGGTTGAATGTAGTTTCTCTCTCCAAATACAGTGTTGGCAACACTGGCGTCAATAAAATCTCAATGTTGTATTTAATATTTCGACTGAAAGACAAGAGTAAGATCCATGGTCATACAAAAATTTAAACAAAAATGTCAATACTCAATTGTCAATGCTAGTCTTGGGCATAGTAGTTCGCAACTGAGATCGCTCAGTTTAGTTCGCCGCTCCTAAACGAACTAGTTCGCTCTTCTAGTTCGTCAGCTCCCCGCTCGAATCAGTGAAAAGTATACTCTTTGGTGAAAAGCAGATCTTTGAATCGTTTTCATCATGCGATATGATGATGGAATGCTGTACAGTGTACTTTTACCTACAATTTTTTGATTAATTATTAAAATACCGTTCTATATTATAAATGAAGTTTTGAAAATCATCAACAATATCAACATATTCTATTCCTTGACAGAATAATAGATGACATAAACCAATCAAAATTTAACGATATTGGTTCGGTAAACGCCACTCCCGCTCTTTCGGTCACGAACTAACGAACTATGGAGCGGGAAATGAGGGAACTAGTTCGCGTAGTTCGTCTGTGGGAGCGCTCTTACGAACTAGTTCGTTCGCAAACTACACAAGACTAGTCAATGCCAAATTCGCAAGATGAAGATGCTGTAGTGTAGGTACTTCAAAATCTCAAATACATACAAATTCTCTATTGTTTAATTCGTTGCGTTGTAAACATTCCGTTTCCAATAATTCGCCATCACGTATTTCGTAATATCTATATAATAATATAGATTCTGTTGACAGTGACTAAGCACTTTCAGAAAATGGAGCTCCAAAAAGACAAATTTCCTAAAACAGTTTTAGGTTATTATGTACGACTTTACTCCAAGAAACTAAGAAGTAAAAGAAGTGGAATCAAGGTTGGTTGGACGAGACAACAGAAGACACCTACCTTTTCTCGAAGAGTTTCGTCGTGTTTTTGAACCCATATAATATCGTTTTGGACAGAGATAGAATTGTGCAAATTTTCAAAATATGATTCAACAGAGTACTTAATAAATAATTTGTATAAATTAACATCTAAAATACCCAGATTTCGTCACTCTTACTGACTGATGATCATCAAAACTGTTAGGGTAGTCCTGAAGTCATAGAAAGCTGAAATTTTGTGTGAAAACATATTAGGGGATGAAAGTTTGTATGGAACTTTTTTCCAATTTTCAACATAAAAGGTGTTTAGAACCTAAACGAACGAGAAAATAAACAGAATAATAAAAACTATGACAATTATGAAACTTACAAAAAGAAATAACATACCAAAAACATTTTCATGTAAAGTAACGCCAAGACGAGTTCATACATATAGGTTGCACTGTAAATGTTATCAGATCTTATGGAGAGCCAAGCTCTTAGGCCCTTTTACAGTGTACCTACTCAGCTTTTGGTTACTTTACATGAAAATGTTTTTGGTATGATGCAAAACTTGTCCCTGACCTGATACAAATTTACCATAGTATGGATGGTGCAATACATACAAGCTTTGATACTTGACTGTTGGTGCATCTAAAATATATTTAAGTTGTGAGAGGTGTTTTAGCCTCATAGGTAGAGTGTTTCCCTGTGAATCACATTGACTCTTAATAGTGCTTAGGAAATATTTTATAAAACTATCATGAATTTAATTTTTAGAGAAACTTAATAGCTGAAGCAACAAAGTCATGGTTAAATTTAAATTCTAAAAAAAAACAAGCAATCATAATAAAGTACAATAGTCATCAATTAAAGTTGAAGAAAGTTTTTGCTGATAAGCTTAGAAATGTAGTACCTTTTTCAAAAAGTAGTAAAACAGAAACAAATGAGAAGTAAGTTTTTTTTTTTGTGACACTCGTTTGCTTAGTGCAATATTTAAAAGTCAATATTTGTTACAGGTCAGTTATCATAGATGACTCAACTGATAACAATGTTAATACAAGTCATATTAATATTAATGAAGATTTATCAAATAATACCTTAAACACCAAGGAAAATAGCGGGTATAAAATTATTGATTTAAGTCTTACTTATTTAACAAAGAGATAAAGTAGTTATCTCTGAAGCATTTGAACAGATTTGTTAAAAATAATGTTTCACTAATAGAATGCTTTACTATCCATGATTAATATTTTTTAAGATACAAAGTAGTTTTTGGTCAAAATTTAAATATTTATAAATACAGTTCACTTTTTGGCGGCTTTATTGTGTGCACTTACTTAATGATTTTGTTCATTTAAAAGTAATGTACCTACTATGAGATGTTCTTAAGAAGATATTTAAACTACTATTAACCTTCATGCTTGGGACTATTATTAACCTTCATGCTTGGGAATGCTAGTAGTCAATGAAGGTATTTTAAGTATAATAACTGAAAAGTTAACAAATATGTCTAGGATAATTTCATTTCAAGTAGAGTATGGATGAATGTAGGAAAAAAAATGTTATGAATTTGAGTGTGAGTTTGGAGTGGTCGACCTACATAGGAAAACATAGTTTAATCAGATCAGGGATGTTCATCCAAAATACTCAAAAATGACTAGTGTGTAAGTGAAAGAAGCAAAAGTGTTATGCAAGGATTCCAATCCTTATTAGCATATGGAAATCGGTGTTCTCTGCCTAACACACTGGAAAGAGGTGCGAAATATATATGTATGTGTAAAAATTAATTTATTTATACCAACAGCAGGAATATTGATACTTCACAATCTTGGGATGATAATTTTGATGAACCTGGTTTAAGTCTTGAAAATGCAAACACTTCAAATAATAATTGGTAAGTCAATATATTCCTACTCACTTTATAATATTTAAGTGGCTAAAACTAAACATTATGATTTCAGTTTTCTTGGCATGGATGTACCTGAGCCTACACAGCTACATTTGTCAAGGCAACAGGACCTAGAGCATCCTGCTTTATTACTTGACCCAACACCACCTCAATTCTGGTAATTATATCATAGCATTTGATTATTGTTGCTAATTTCATATTTCTATTGGTTCCCCATAAAATAATAAATTGGTCAATATAAATACCACAAAAAACTACAAACTAAAAATGGGGGTGTATTGTGTAGATGTACTGAAATTTAAAAAAAATACAGTATGAATATTGTATTTCCCTGTATAGAGGTATTGTTCAGTTTGAAAAATAATACATATATGTATATCTTCTGCTGTGTGATGACTAAACACTGTTTAGTAAACAGTAACTAAAAATACTGAAGTTGTTTGCATAGCTAGTAATAAGTGCTTTATTTTCAGGTCCAATAAAGACTTTTACTACTTAATTAATAAAAACTCTGAACATATTTTTAAGTGGGATGAAATTACAAGAGGTGAAAAGGCCAAATATGAAAGAGCTGCTATGCAAATCAGGAGAAGCTACCTTATGTCATATAGAAGTTTTTTAGAAAGTTTAACCCCTAATGAACTCTATAATTATTATAAAAATATTGCAAAGGTTTAAAACTCTTTATAATATAAGTATAAAAAACATCAATTTTTTTCATTTGAAATACCTAAAAAATCTTTGTATGTTTTTTTTTATGTTAAATATCGACAGACAAGCATGAGGTTCACTTGATGGTAGATACCACAGCCACATAAGTCAAACCTACTTAATACTTCGAGCATTCGAAAATCCATAGATAGACCAAAACACGCAATGTGCATTCAGTGGCAGCGTAAGGCGTGGGCGACGTGGCCACCGCCTACGGCCTCGCGCCCCGAAAATTGATGCATTAAGCCGCGAACGCGCCAAAAAAATGATTGCAGGCAGAGGGCCCCGCAAAATTAATCTTGCCCACATAAAAATTAGGTCTTACGCCGTCACTGTGTGCACTTCACGGTTTTTCCATCTATGAATGGTGGTACTTTCGATCGGTCGGAATTTCGATATACATCCCACCCGTTTAATGCCTAAAGTGACTAGACGTTGGGAAGACATTCTTATAGAAATATATAAACATGTCGTCCTGGTGAGATTCGAACCCGCGACAAATCGGTGCGCAAGGTAGGTATTCTACCAAGCACACCAATGAGCCCGTCGAATGTATAACAAGACATATTGTATGTCTCTTTCCCATTGCGGGAGGCAGAGATTCTATCCTCCAATCTTTGCATATCACTTTAGCTTCTTCCACTTCCACACATGCTCATCAATTTCAATACTAATGTCCTGGCCTTTTTGAAGAACATCACCAAGCTGATCGAGATACATTCTCGTAGGTTGATTACTCTTCCACATACACCAGATTCATGAACCTTTTTTGTTTCTCTACTTTCATCCATCCTCCCTATTTTCCCAAACCAACTCAATTCTCATCACTATATTGTCTTTGACAATACAGTGTCTTTGACAATATAGTGATGAGAATTGCAATATAGTGATGAAATTTACAATTTAAATGCACTATTCACACAGTTTATCCTACATTCACGTTTCTTCCATACATCAACACTGGGACTGTACTTTTTACGTACATACTTTAAGAAGTGATAGGTAATCAGATAAGTCATTTAAAATAAGAGTATAATCATATTGATTTAACTTTTTATTTTGAATATACTTAGAAAACCAAAATTAACATTACTGGAAATAAATATAATACTTAGTTAACAATGCCTAACATATTCAATAAAAATGAGAAGGGTGTTCCTTTAGCTGCAGATGCTTCTACAATTCTATGAACCATAATTTAAACATTAATAATTTATTGGCCACAAAGCAGACCTATTGCCATACCTGCAGCAAAGGAAGCTAAAAAGACATGGGATTCAGTTGCACGGTATTGGTCTTCACCCACAAAATTGTTATACCAATGTTTAGCCTTTTTCTCTTTTTTCTTTAATAATTCTTCAGCTTTATCAATCTTACGATCCACAAATCTCTCTACCTGGAAAATCACATAATATGCACTTTCTATACTGTAAGTTAAACGTTACACACTAGACTGCTACACTTAGTCACTAAATATAAATAATCACTAGCATTATATCGATGGCTCCTACGTATACAGGCCTAAGTGAAAAAAGTAAATTTTACAGGAGAGCGGTTTGAAGTTGCCAGAACTATATTTTGGGTCATATCTTTTAAACTACTGATTCGATTTTTATGTAATTTTGCAGTTAGTGTTAACGTATGGTGGTTTTTATACATATGTACATAAATTTTATGTATTTTTTATATATTTCGAGATTTTGCACATTCGTCTTTTTACTTTGTTGGTTTCTTACGATTTCAGTTTTATTGTTCAACGTAAAAAGGCTTAAATGACTTTCAGCCTATTTACAAGGGTAATTTCCATACAAACAGCCTGCCTGCACTTACGCCATCGGATGTTATTAAGTCAATAGTAATAATTAACTAATAAAGGAACTGTCATAGTATACAAATGTATAGTTCTATGCATAATGATATAAAAAAAATCTTAATTAGTTTTCATTTGGTACAAAATATGACATGTCTACAAAAAAGGCGAATACGATTTACTAAAAACCGACACACGTAAAAAGGCAAATGTGATGTTTCGCCTTTATACGAGGTTTTGAGTAAACTTACAGTTATAATAAAAATATTTTACAATAACTTAATAATGATTACTTTACTAGTGCAACATAATATGTATTAAAAGGTATAATAAATTAATTTTGTCTTATCTGGACATACCGTTATATTATTTTCGTTTTGATTCTCAGTTTTGAAACCTAAATCATCATGGTACTGTTACTTTGATTAATACATTTATTTATAATTTTTTGAGCGTAAACGGCATACTTTTTTTGGTGTAATTTTCGTTAAAACTATTTAACCAATAAATTAACTTACGCTACAGTCGCGCGAGCGTAACAAATACTTCGGACACGGAGTAAAAGGACTGAAACGGTACATTCGCCCTCTCACCGTGCCCCCGACGCGATCACACGACGCCGTAAATCAACCAAAGGTTTGATCGGGTTTTGTACGCGACCAATTTGTGTACATACGCCTATGTGCCTAAAATTTTATTTTGTATCTATTAAAAAAAATAAAATTTTTGTTTGTGAGTGTCATAGAATAGGATACAAAGAACTCAATGCACTAATAATTGGAAAAAGGCTTAAGCGGCAGTTTCGCCCCTATACGTAGGAGCCATCGATATCTATTGCTTCCTAAAGTAATTAAAAGAGATGAAACAGCTTAACCCTTTTTAAGGTGGTGGCAACCATGTTGCCACCATGTATTTAATCGATTTTCTGTCATTTTTTTAAAATTGTAGTCTATTTTGTCTTATATATATCGAACACTGTTAAATATATGTCAGTTTCAAAATGGTTCCGACATAGTTAAAATTATAACTGCCATTTGTAGTTGATGTGAATTTGTAAATTGGCGGTTTTTCAGACTTTTTTTCAAATCTAGTTCAACCTCGAAATTGTGCCTCTGTTTTGGTAAGTTTTATTTATTATTTCTATGTATTGGGTAAATAGCGATACAATAAAGGTATATTTTCATGTTTGGGTTGACTACTTGTAAAAATATTGGGATTTGTTTAGGTGGCAATATAATTGCCACTGCCTTATTGTGTATGGTGCATCATTTATTGTTGGAGTTGTTGTTTTTTACTTTTGTAGGTAAAAATGCGGCGATTTTTGGCAGATAATGAAATCGAGGATGAATCGCAGTTATTTTTTGTCTTTCTGACGATCCTGAGGTTTGCGAAGACGTGTGAACCTAAACCAGAGACTTTTACCGACATAAATATCATAAATATCAGTAATGGTTTCGATTGTGCTGCTTTGTGTGGTTCCTTGTTTTGATAAATTTCATAGTTAGCAGATCTAATTATAAAATATACCAAAACGGGAAACTAGCAGATGGATCTGCAATAATATACTTTGTTTTTATTTTATAATAAATACTGTGTAATTGAAAATGACGTTTAATTGACAGGCTCTGGCCACCAAATTTTTCAAAATTTTCCCAATGATTTTCGCAAAAAAAAAGTACATTATTTTCATCATAAAAGTATTATCTTTAACTTTTAGTTTGGTATACATTGGTATCACTTCTTATTTCCTCGGCCTTAAAAAGGGTTAAATCATGATTTGGTTACAAAGATTGTAGCAGTTAATCCTCTCAGATAAACCTTGCTATAAAACACTCATATTGAAGTCATAGACTTAGTTGTATGTGAAAAATTTAGTAAGTTTTATTTTTTAAGTGGATTATCTAATATCTAGACATTTAGCATAAATTTATATAGTATTTATACTTGACTGCATAAGCATTTTATGCTTTTGAAACTCACATAACTAAAAATTGTTTCATGAAGATGCAATTCCGATAAAGAAACCTCCTGTGAAGCCTGCAGAGTAATATGAGTTATCTTTAATAAATAAAAACACCTGTAACAAAAATGTTTTATTGTAAACCAGTTGAGAAGCATGAGGTGCAGTCAAGTATAAAAAAATAACTAAAATACAGCAGCAAATAAAAAAAAAATAGTCTTACTTTTTCAAACCAATCTGGTGACTTTCCAGTTGCTTCTTTTTCAATTTTGTCAGTTATCTTGTCCACTTTTTTGTTAATTTTATCCCAATTTATATCAATGTATCCCTTTTGACTTGCAATGTGTAATAAAATAACACCTCCTCCCAAACCCACTGCAGCTATTTTTCCTATTTTCATAGAAATAAAACCTGTTATCCTGCAAAATTATTATATTTATTCCATTTAAAGGATCTTCATAATTATCTGTTTAATGAAGTAGAGATTAGTATATCTATCGCTACAATGTAAACTTACCAGCCTGACGCAGTTCCTAAAATTAGCTGCTTTGTTGCAGATGTCTTTCCAATATCAGCAATAGCTTTTTCGATGAAATTTTTCGCGTCATCGACTACCTTTTTAGCTTCCTCAGAAGCTTCGTCAGTTTTGGGTTTGGCCATAGTGAAATTTTGGGAGTAAAATTTGTTTATATAAGTTGTAACTCAAAAATTCCCAACACTGAATCACAGCACTGACCACTGAATGATCTCAGACAACACCACAGATTACCAGTATATTGTATAAGTGTATAACAGCCAGAATGTACTCTGTGGTGTATAATCCCTCAGTGTGTATAATCCTCTATGGTATAATCTATGGATTACACCAGTGTTGCAAAAGTGAAAAATATATATTTTTTTAATTTGCCAGCTAAAAATCGGGAGATTTATGTTCCATTTTATCTTTAAAACATATAAAAAGTTAAAATCATTTTTCAAGTAAAATCTAATATTAATAACATGAAGAGAATAAAATTTTAAGTAAGTTTGTTTTTTAAATAATTAATTGATGAAATTATTGAAAAAGTGATTCTTGAAACGTAAATAAATAAATCTTTTTTTTAAGTAATATATATACATAGATACCGCGCTATATTTTATGATTGAGAAGTCCCCATGCATATGAATGGTTTATTATAGTGTTGCCGTATTTAGAATATTATTATTTTCAATTTTACTTTTCTTCCAATCCAATCTTCTCTTCTCTATATATATAAAAGAGATTTCCACCTATATAGTCACTCATCACGATATCTCTGGAACCATAAGGCGTAGCGACTTGAAATATGGTAGGAATATTCCTTTCGCCGAGTAGAGGTTAGCTAAGAACGGATTTTACGAAATTCAACCCACAAGGGGGGTTGCGGGGGCAATTGCTAGTATATTATATAATAGTTAACACCACATGTACTGATTATCGTAAATAAAGATTGATTTGATTTCTACTTCCTGTCATGTTCCTTTATTTTTTTATTTGGGGTCGGCGCAGTATGTTCTCTTTTTCCATTCTCTTCTTTCATTCTCCACCCCAGTCACACCTTTCAAACACATAATATCATTCTTCAAACAGTCAATCCATTTTTTTTTACTTCCCTCTTCCCCTATATCCATCCATTTTCATATTCAAAACTTTTTTAGATACATGTTATTCATCTCTCCTCATAACATGCCCATACCAAGCCAAACGATTACCTTTCAATTTTACAAATGAATATTATTTTACATTAAATACAAAAATCGGGAGAACTGATCGCTAAATCGGTATATCGGGAAATCGGGAGACACTAACCAAAATTAGTAGATCTCCCGATTAATCGGCAACTTTTACATCGCTGTACACGCCTTAACATAAAATGTATGCGTGTGTTTGGCAGAAAAAAGCGCTTGCTAGCGCTAAGAAACGTATACTTTACCTGAGACTCATAGATAGACGTCGTTATCGCGGGGACACGAATCATTTATAGATTATGTAAACAGAGTGGACAAACTACATGAAGTCTTTTGAGAGTACCTAACCTATATCTATATTGGAACTTTTTGCATCAATTCATATCATTTCAGTAACAAGGCCAAGGAAGTTAAATACCAATTGTAGGAAGCCAATGAATTAACATCTCTAAAAGAATAAACCAGTAGGGTTATTCACGATCATTCGAAATCATTCCGCCCGGAAAGCTACGCTCTCCCACTGAAGTGTTTCGTATCCTATTGGATATGAAAATGGTATTCTCAATTTCTATAGAATTGAGCATCGGCATTCTTCGGGAGTTTCCGATTAAAATCTTAGTATAAAATGGTAGAAAGCTTGATATATCGGTACGGAATCTTGTAATATCGGTACGGAAAGTTTTCGAATGATCGTGAATAACCCTACTGATCACTCTGTAAATTGTCAAAATCGACAAGTCAATAGTTTAAATATTGTCTTTTATTAACGCGAGTATTGCACAATGCACATTTAAATAAAATACTTTATAACAGATTAAAACGCACTTTATTATTTATCCTGACGTTATAAAATAAATAATAAATTGCGTTTTAATCCGTTTTAAAGTATTTTATTTAAAAGTCAATAGTTTATTCATTTAAAACTTTTTTTGAAGAGAACACGACTTGCGAACATAAAAACTCTCAGAGGACGCGTAAAACGAGGTATTACATACTAATTGTCTATTCTAGATAGATATTCTTTGACATGTTCGTTCGTGCCCGCGCGATTACGATGTCTACTCATAGAATTTACCCGTTCGTTTAGTTTAGAAAGCAGTTACCTCCCGTCCTGCTTCCTCATACCTACCGCTCCTCTAATGTCGCTCGGTTAGTTCGGATTATAGATATAAGGCCGGTTTAAAACCAATTATGCCAATCCGTTTAAAACGAAAAAAAAGCGTTCAAAACCGAAATAAACCATTTTTTTTTCTATTTAAAACGGTTGGTTTTTCTTAATTATAACGACATTTTCTTGATACCTATAAACTGTGTAAAGATGTTTTAAATGTGTGATAATATCACAAATTTAAAAAATCTTAGACATGTCAAAATGCCATATTTGAAATATTAACGAAAAACTTTATTTATAAATATTTTCAAATCTACCCGCACCTGTGCGAAACCGGGGCGTGTTGCTAGTCTCTAATAAAAAAGAAGGAATTCCATTACGGAGGTCACATCAAACATAGTGTGCATCAAAGAAAACTTGTTTAAACCCTGTTAAATATTAGTAGCATAAAAGAAAACTGATTATTTGCTTCTATTTCTTCATTTAATCCTCTTTTACATACATACCCTGAGGCGCACAGCAAGTAATAAATCTACAGGTTTTATGTATTTTTTTTCACTTGTAGTTCTAGTTGTTCTTTCGGTTTTGCTGCACTTTGTATTGTAAAAATATTTAATATCGCACGACAATCAGGATATAATTCATATTTTATTCGTTTGATACCCCTTTTTAATCTCTTTGAAACTGCTTCCTCTTTCAAAACCATTTTGAAAGCTTTCTCTTCAGTAATATGGGGTAATTCTGAAGCTGGAATTTTAAGGTCACACATGGGCACACCATCAACCTGCAACAGGGTTAAGCCATGTCTTAATTCCACTATTTTTCAAACAAAAAACAAACGCGTAAGACATTTCTTTTATCTAACATCAGAATTGAAAAAGGTGGCCTGATTGTTAGCGATACGAGTTTATGATAACAGCTTAAACAATTTACTTACTACCAATGTACCAAACTCAATCCACATATAAAATATGAAATCTATAGGCACCCCTACAATCGATTTTCATGATATCAAGTGCAATAATCCCATTGGCAATGGGTCCAGTATCAATGAAGGTAGTAATCTAAACCTGAGGCAATCTTTCCTCTATAATAAGTTTCACATTTTGTGGACCTATCCGGCTCACTACATACATCCTGTTTGCTTTTGAAGATAGTCTAAGTGTACTTGACTTATAATATTTAAATTAAATATAAAAATTTACTTACTTTGCATTGAAAAGACAATTTAAAGTGATTATCTACAGTAGGCCATCGCTGACTTAAAACATCTTTGTCCCAGAAAATTATACTAGAATTAAGTGAAATTCTATTTGGAGCAGATAAAAAACCTGCCCAAAGTTCTGAACAAAAGTGTGGCGTAACTGGAGACAGCATTATTATTAAAGAAGCTAAAGCTAACTCAAATTCTTTGCTTTTCATTATAACTTCCACTGGGACATTATTCTGGAAAAGTTTAAAGTAGTAATTTTATTAGTATTTTAAATATTTTATAGGCATATTGATATTTTAGTAATTTAGTTTTAAAAAACCTGCCTAATGATGAAACTGACAAAATTTTGAACTAATTGCCAATATAAGAGAACCTTTAAGAATTGCAAGACTAAAAACTTACTCTTAAAGTATTTGTTAAACTTTGTAACTGTGAAATTCCCACACTTAATTTTTGTGTGTATTTAAAATGATATGTTGACGTTGCTATAAAATAGTTTCTTGCTTCCCATATTTTTTTATCAAAATCATTAAATGTTTGCAGACATAAATTATTGTTATTTTTATTTAATAAATCTGAATCATTCCGATGTTTTAAAAATTCTTTTAATGTGATCCAAAGCCTATGTTGCCAATTTAAAACTCCTGGTAATGCTGGAAAGTTAAGGGTTATTAGAATATCATTAATAATTTTTTTTGAATATTATATAAATTAACTTGAAGTCTTACTTGCATCAGACCAATGCCGTGTGGTAGCAGGTGGAACATCTGCTAGTACAAGAAGTCGTGTTGTATCGCACCCATAATTAGATAATAATCTTAGGGGATTTTCACCATTATGTTTAGATTTACTCATTTTTTCCCATTGTACAAAGATTGGTTCACCTGACCTTTTCTCTTTATAGACATTTCCCACCTTTTCTACATTTTCTTTTGGAATGTATTTACCTGATGATTTAATTTTGTATGACTGACCCATGACCATACCTTGTACCAAAAGTCTTTTAAATGGTTCTTTTGTAGGAGTCCATCCAAGTGAATGTAAAAAATGACTCATAAATCTAGCATAGTATAAATGAAGTACTGCATGTTCTTTACCACCAATATAACAGTGTACAGGAGATTTTCCTAGCAATTTTTTATAATCAAATGGTACTTTTTTATTGGAAGGATCAAGAAATCTGTAGTAATACCAAGATGAATCCACAAATGTATCCATTGTATCGGTTTCTCTATGTGCATTACCTTTGCATTTTGGACATTTGCAATTCACCCAGTTATCAAATTTAGATAAGGTGAAAATACTATTATCTTCAGAAGGTTGAATAGGTAACTCTACTGGCAGATCCTCATATGGAACAGGAACAGCACCACATTTACCACAATGAATAATAGGGATTGGTGTACCCCAATATCTCTGCCTTGATATTAACCAGTCCTTTAACTTTGAACTAACAAAGTAACCCCCACAATTTTTACTTCTTGCCATCTCTATAGCCTTATTATTTTCTTTATCAGTGTTTATATCCCTAATTTGTTTTATTGATAAATTCAAAGACTCTGATATTTTTCTATCTTCAGGATCTATTGCAGGACAAACTAAGCATACCTCTCTACCATTTGGATAGTTACAATTATCGTCAACATAGATTTTAATTTCAGATTCTGTGAGTGGATTATAACATGTTAAATTTTCAATTTCATCAGTTGTTAGCCCTTGTAAAATTACATGATTGCTGCTTATAGTTATAAATTCTGAATGTAGAAACTTATATGGATCTGAAGACCATATATCTAATGGTATCATTTTATTATTTAGTTTAATTTGAAAAGTGACAACACTACCATTACATTCACCAATCCAGTGTTTCTGCAAATTTATGATGTCTCTCCAATTCTCTAAATAATTACTATCGAGACCATCATAAAGATCTTTAGCAAACTTTGTTGTTTTTATAAACCATTGAGTGAGTATTTTTTTTTCTACTTTTGCTCCTGATCTCCAAGAACAGCCATTGTCATCAACTTGTTCATCAGCTAAAACTGTTTTATCAACTGGATCCCAGTTAACATTGGCCTACAATTTTAAGTAAATTATTTTAACAAAAATATCTACAACAGTAAGAATGTTTAAAATGTCTGAAATATTCATACTGTTCAAAATGTATGTTGCTTACCTTATTTTGATAAACTAAATTTTTTTCATATAATTTTAAGAAAATGTACTGTGTCCACTTGTAATAGCTTGGGTCACACGTTGATAGTTCTCTATTCCAGTCAAAGTTATAACCAAGCTCAATAAGTTGATTTTTCATTGAATCAATGTTAGATTTTGTCCAAAACTGTGGGTGTATGTTACGTTCGATAGCAGCATTTTCTGCAGGTAAACCAAATGCATCCCATCCAATGGGATGTATAACATTGCTTCCATTTAGCTTATGAAATCTAGCAATAGTATCAGATATTGAATACACCCTCACATGACCCATGTGCAAATTTCCAGAGGGGTAAGGAAACATAGGAAGAATATAGACATTATTTTGGGCTTCATTATTTTCATGCTTTAATACATTATCAGACCAGTATTTTTCAATCTTCAATTTTATTTCAGTAGATATATTACAGTCCTATAATTTTTATTCATAATTAATAATTATTAACGAACATATAAATAACAAAAAAATTATTAATACTAACTAACCCAGAGGCCAAGACTACTTTTATGTCTTGAATAAAAAATGATGCAAGGGGATCTACAGCACAATCGAACATAATTCCTCAACATTTTATCGTCTGAATTTTAATATTATTCTGCCTGTTTAAGCAGGCAGTTTATGGTTAACCTTTACAGACGAGTCTCTAACATTTCCGAAAACCTGAACTTAATTCGCGTAGTTCTGACACGGATCAGGTAGTGGTGATAATATGTATTATGATAAATGCCAAATGGTTTAAACTTTTAGACTTAGGGTATACACATTTGCTATTTCCAAGATCCAAAACTGATTTCAGGAATCAGATTTATCATTTGAATTGATTCTCGTCAATTGTCATTAATTGACAAACTATTTTGGGTGCGTTCCAGCCTCAGATTAAGTGGTACCTGTTCCAGCTCCTCAATTTTCAACAAAACAAAATTTCATAAAAAGAATGAAAAAGACGCAATATCAATCATAAATAATATATTTTTATAATAATCATCTGTGAAAACATATGTTTATTATAAAAGTAATTTTTTTTTTTATTTTAAAAATAAAATAAATATATATTTTTTGTAAATTGGTTAAAAATAATATAACGATACGAAGTGTCGGAAAAAGTCAAGCCGCGAGAGCTTTCATCAAAAGCGCTGCCTAATCCCTTTGAGATATTATATCAAAACAATGCATGGTAGGAAATTCCTCTTATAGATCTACAAAAAAGTCCGCGATAGCAGAATATACTTATCTATCTTTTAAGGATAGCTTACTATACCCATTCTATCTTCTAAAAAAATGGTCACGTATTAATCCTTATCAATTTAAATATGTTAGTAATTAGCTTAAGCATTCCATACACATTATTTTAATCTGTTACACCCGGCGACCGTGTTCGCAGGTTACACCATATAAATTAAAATAACTTTTTTATGTTAGATATCGACAGACGAGCATGAGGTTCACTTGATGTTTCCTATAATATAATATACTATACTCTTTGTCTTGATGGAAGGTCAGCCACAGAACACAAGTTAATGATGCGCTGTCGACTTACTTTTTACTTCGAGCATCCGGAAATCCGTAGTGTGCACTTCACGGTTTTTCCATCTATGAACGGTGGTTCGTTACCCGGTCAGAATTTCGATATTCCTCTCACCCGATGAATGCCAGAAGTTACCAGACGTGAGGAAAACCTGCTTACAGAAAATTATGTCATCCCGGTGGGATTAGAACCCACGATCCACCCATAACGCGCCAACGAGCCCGTCAATTTCTTAGGAGTTATCGGCTATCGCAAATACAACATAATATACTTTTAGGAATAATATTAGGCTCTACTACCCGTGCGGAGGATTTAAACGCTATAAAGTATTTTATTTAAAGTGCATAATATTTCTATTTTTTTTTATGAAATAAAAATTGGAATAATTTTTGAAAAAGTGATTTTTTTATAATAATATGCGAGCGCTTGTTTCAAATTGTCGCCACTGCAACATCTGTGTCAAATGTCAAAAAATGTAAATCAATTGAAACCACAGAGTAAGTAGGTTTTAACTAAAGTAGGAAACTTATATACTCTTTGTAGGAAACTTCAAACTAGGAAAATTCATAACAAACAATTTAATCGAGATTTAGGATTCGAAACAACTTAATAAAAAGGCTTTTAACTAAAATTATTTGCACGTTTCAGTTAAAAATTTTGTTGAACGAATGATATCAAAATCAATAAATGGGTTACGAATTACGATATATAATTACTGAAATTGTTTTGAAATAAAAAGAATGCAGTGATGAATTTTAACGCCGTCGAAATGTAGAGATTGTAAAATATTTCTAGAGAAAGTTAAGATGCAAGCAAAGAAACGGTATATACTTCTTATACTTTCTGTTGTTTTTGTATTGTATTGCTATATTGGAGGATATCGTATGAAGTCTAAAAGCTTGCATAAAAATTATCGTAGTGACTTGCCATCGTTCGCTACCATAGAAGAATTATACGAGGCTCCATCTAGCCTAAAACGTAATCCAGATTCGAAAAGAAAATCATGTCGTATGGAAACATGTTTTAATTTTGCTAATTGTGGAAATGATCCAAAAGTTTATGTATACCCAACTGACGGCCCGGTTAGTGCCACATATCGAAAGGTTTTATCAGTTATTCGAGAGTCTAGATATGTTACTCGTGACCCTGCCGAAGCCTGCTTGTTTATACCAGCAGTTGACACGCTCGATGCAGATCCATTATCTCCTGAACATGTAGCAGATGTAGCATCCAGATTAACGCGATTACCACACTGGAAAAATGGTCGTAATCATTTAATTTTTAATTTGTATGCTGGAACATGGCCAGATTATTCTGAAGGATCTTTAGGGTTTGATCCTGGTGAGGCTATTATGGCACGAGCTAGTGCCTCAGAAGCATTGTTTCGTGAAGGTTTTGATATATCTTTGCCACTCTTTCACAAAGAACATCCTGAACGTGGTGGCATACCACCTGCTGCAACAGCTAATCCATTCCCTGCCCCTAGACGTCATTTGCTTGCCTTTAAAGGAAAACGTTATGTCCATGGTATTGGAAGTGAGACAAGAAATTCTTTGTGGCATCTTCATGATGGTAATAATTTGATTTTGGTTACTACTTGCCGACATGGAAAGTCTTGGAAGGACCTTAGGGATGAAAGATGTGATGAAGACAATAAAGAGTATGACAAGTAAGGCACTGTAATTTAAAAAAAATACACAACCATAGTGGATGCATGAGCCATAAAAAATATTGAATTATTTTTGTATTTCACTATCATTTTATTTTTTTAAATAATGTTTACAAATTTAAGAAAATGTGTAATATGCATTTTAGATTTGATTATGAGCAACTGTTAGCCAATTCAACATTCTGCCTTGTTGCTAGAGGAAGACGTCTAGGTTCATATCGTTTTTTGGAATCTTTGGCAGCTGGTTGTGTGCCCGTTCTCCTAAGTAATGGATGGAGGTTACCATTTGATGAACGCATAGATTGGCGCCGTGCAGTGATATGGGCTGATGAACGTCTTTTATTACAGGTCACTTGTATTAGTTATCATAAAAAACAAAATATTGAATAATTACAATAAATTGAACATTTTGGAATGATTCAACAAAAACATTAAATTAATCTTTTAAAATTGTTCGACTGTACTGCATTTGAATTCAATGCATTTTCAAGCTTCTAAAGTGGCAATCAACCTTGGCAGTAAATAATTATTATATCATTAGTTGTTGAATTTGATATCCTTAAGGATATATTCTTTATTTTATTTTAGGTGCCTGAGCTGGTACGGTCTGTACCTCCTGAGCGAGTCCTGGCTTTAAGACAACAAACACAACTTTTGTGGGAACAATATTTTTCTTCAATTGAAAAAATAGTTTTCACTACTATTGAGGTACTCTTATAATATTTCAGTTACATTCCAATTAGTACACAAGCAGTAAAAGCAAACACTGATATTTTATATTATACTGAACTGACTGTTTATTTAAAAAGATTGTATGGCTTTCAAACTTTACTTTGCCTTTGTTGATATTTCGTGTTAATTACATTTAAGTGTTATTTTGTATATTCTTTTCATGCAAATATGTACGACAGCGATATTGGTGCTTAAATAATTTTTTTTATTGTACCACCTAATAACATTATGTTCTCTCTGTTCTTTTTCGACGGAGCCTTTTCGACAGTATACAGACAGTATACGACAGATTGCGATCTTTATATAAATACAAATAAGCAGCTAATGTTGCACATCTTGTTGTGTGTGTACAGCTGTGTTGTTCTTACCAAGGCTCGGAAACCGGTTAATTTACTATGGGAGCTTAACCGAAATAATAAAGGTTTTTGTTAATATTGTTTTGTTTTTAGTTATATTTACTGAAAAAATTAGTGTGGTTGGTTAAGTATGTATTACTCTTTCAAACTAATATCATGGTATCTCAGTCAGACACGTATTTTGGAAAATAAAAATTAACCGGTTCCGAGCCCTGGTTCTTACAATGTATGTGAGCTTTTTTAAATGTTATTTTCTAAATTATCAAATATATATAGATACTTACAAATATAATATACAGCAATGCGCCTCTGCTTCACACGGGTGTTCTATAGATGAAAAATAGCCTATGTTACTTGCTGAAACTTTCTATTGGTGAAAGAATTTTTAAAATTGGTCCAGTTGTTTTTGAGTTTATTCATAACATACAAAAATACAAACCTTTCCTAGTAGTTTAGTTTCTTAGTATTAATATATTAGTATTAGTATAGATATAGAAGTATAGTTATATACATATCACAAAAAATAAAGTATTGCAATATCTATTGATCTTATAGATAATACTGGAAAGAATAATGGCTCACAGGACATCGCGACATCGAGAAGCTTTAATTTGGAACAGTTCTCCCGGTGCTCTGGGAACATTGGCAAAATATGGCGATTCTCGCGCGCACTTGCCCCTAGGCGTAACCGCACCTGATCCTCCACCGACCCCCTCCCTGCCCCCCATCCCTCTCCCAGTGCCGGCCGTACCTCTCGTTGCTCCACCTTCCACACCCGGTAAAACATTTACAGCTCTGCTTTATGTTCAAGCTACATCCCCAGCCTTACATAAATTACTTGCCAATATTGCTAGTAGCGAGTATTGTGAAAAGGTATTTTATTTTTTGACATTTTTTTGTATGAAATTTAATATTAAAAATGGCTTCTATGAAATTGATTTGTTAAATAGGACATACATTTATTTTTTCACTGTCTGGTTGATATTAGAAAAGGTCAGATTGCGCGTTTCCTTTTCAGTATGGCTATCCTAATGGTCGAAATAAAATGTTCACAGAGCTTAAATTAATTGTTGTCACATATCATAAAAAATATATATTTTAATTTTATGAATAATATTATAGCAGTTTTTGATTTGAGCGATTCAGCCTTGTTGCGAACCTTGTAACACTGACATATGCTTATAATAGTGTTATTAAATTACTTTGTATTTTTTTTAATATTAGGTTGTCCTTGTATGGGACAGTGAGCGGGCGGCACCCTCATTGAAATCTCTCTCCCGAATTGCTGGCGACCCGCGTGACCCATTGCCTGTCACAGTTGTAGATGCTACAACGCACTACCCCGGGTAAGAAGACTTCAATGGGTTTATATTCTGAGTATGCAAATCTATGACTACAATAGGGATGACATTGTCTTTTATGAGTTTCTCCAGTTAAATGAAATAACTTCTATCATATTAATGACCAAGCGATTTATTAATAATATTGGTGTACAGTACATATCCAAATGTCGGGATGAATAATATTGTATATAAAATATACATCTCACTCCGGTAAATCCTATTATAGTTAAATAGGGAAGTATCTAAACGGAAACCAGGGGGTTGGTTGATCATAACAATTATTGACGTCCAAAGGGGGTTTTATATTCTTATAGCGATAGCGGGAAGGCCCCAGTGGTTGTTTAATAAAAAGCTGCCTATGGTAATTAACGTAAAAACAAATTCTTCATATCGGCATCATAGCGCAGTTAGAAACATGTTAACAACGAAAATAATGTTTGTTTGGGTGAATATTTTCAAAAGGTAAGCCGTGCCAAATACCCACACCATGAAGCGAAATTTCGAACTTTCATACAGTGCTAGAACAATCCAAAGTAAACCGAAAGGTATCCACCATCTTCACTATTTTAAGTTTAGGAGATTAGTTATTGGGTTAAATACATAAAGGGACACCGGTAGTAATCGGCTTGTTAGAACTACTCGACACAACTTCATGCAACTTAACATAATTGATTTTACTGACACCGCATAGTACTTTATAATCTTATACCTTTAAACGAGCAATTCTTGTATATATATATATATATATATAATTGGAATCTCGGAATCGGCTCCAACGATTTTCATGAAATTTAGTATACGGGGGGTTTCGGGGGCGAAAAATCGATCTAGCTAGGAATCATTTCTAGAAAATGTGATTTTATTCGTGTTTTATCAACTTAAAAGAAAAATTACTTTTCCTGACATCTATCGGCGAGTAATAATACTATGTCATATTATTCGTGTTTTATCAACTTACACGAAAAATGACTCTTCCTGACAGCTATCGGCGAATAGTAATACTATTTTTTTTAAACTAGGAATCATTTCAAGAAAATGTCATTTTATTCGTGTTTTATCAACTTAAACATAAACTTACTTTTTTTTTATTGGGAGAATAATAACAAAAAGGTGGCGTTTGAGTAGTCCCAATTTAAACTGAAAATGACTCTTCCTGACATCTATCAGCGAATAGTAATACTATTTTTTTTAATTGCTTTAACGACACAACAACACTAAAGCTATTCCAGCAGATGGCGTTGTTAAGTAACACGAAGTCAATGAGTGTTTGCTTTGAGGTTAGACTTGATTTTATTAGTATGTAATTCGTACTTAAATATAATTTCCAAGAAACACAATTTATAAAAATAAAAAAACTACCGAGCAAAGCTCGGTCATCCAGGTACTTTTAATTTATGCGCGCTATAACGCGGGTTACAACACGGGGCAGAAATAGTTTTCAAAATATCTAGTAAAATTGGTAGAATTTGTCTCTGGCAAGCGTCAACCACTTCTGCGGCATCACGGGGTTGTTACCTGTGGTCATCATATTAATTTAGCCTATATATTTATTATTCCCATTTTTAGTTAGTAGGTTGAATTTGATTTTGCCTTCTGACGAAAATAAGAATTTAAAGGCAATCATAAACCCTAAATAGTGCAGTCATGTGTGGAATAGCAGAACCGCGCTGTATAAATTATTTAAAACAGATAACTGATTCCCACAAGTGGAAGTGTAGTCAGCAGGAATTACAAGACCTGTCATCCAATATGGAAAAACACCATATAAAGTATGTAATGGATGAAAAGCGATAGTATGTATAAGCATACCTTAAAGAATAATTCTGCAACCATTGGTATTATTATTTACCAAATATTTAAACGTAATTTGCATGAAGAAAATACATATTTAATACACACTGTATTGATACACGAATATATCAATATTATGTCGGGTAGGAGGTGGAACAGTTACTTTCACTTGTCTTATAAGTTTCTTCCTATAAGGTGTTGTTACAAAATGTATCAACAAATAAACATGCAATATTTTATATAAGCCTATTATTTTAACAACATTCTTATTTCATTTAATATATCACTATTTCTTGATTATTTATTCAAAACATTAAATATGATTAGCGTTTAAAAAATGGAAATTGAAAATTTTACGTCAGTAGGTACTCAATAATTAAATCAATATCAGTAATCAATAATTCAAAAAATAAGTCAAACTATATACATAATATTATATACCTACGACTTGTTGAAATGATCTAGTGATCACTTTGCTAGTGATTTACAATACAGGTTGCTTCTAGAGGTGTTTTAGAAAAATTTAAATACATAATTAAAAAATAACAGCAATATAATAAAATCTAAGTAGATACTTTACACGTAAAATTATAAAACCATATAGATTTATCAATATTTAGCATCAATAACAAATCTGCGTTCATTTAATTAGTATAGTTTCCGAGCGCTCTACTAATAAGTATAAGGTTTAAATAGTAAAAATAAAATAAAAAAGTATGAGATCTTGTATTGAAGTAAGTTCATAATATTTGAAGGGAAGGAGTGTCAGCGAGGTGGCAGCCACTGTGGGCGATACCAACAGCAGCTGTATTTTCGCTAGACGGCGATGCACCGCTTTTGGCTGAAGAACTCGATTTCGCTTTCCATGTGTGGCAACAATTTCCTGAACGTATTGTTGGGTACCCTGCAAGAAGTCATTATTGGGACGAATCGAAGGTAAGAATTTTATTACAATTTACAAATTTTTAACAATATGTACCTACCTTAAAAAATAAAATATAACCATAGACCATAAAAAAGTTAAATGTTTCTTAATAGTAATTGACAATAACTAAATCTTATTTTGAAAAAGGAACTCTTTGTTGAATACTTAGAAAAACAGTGAATAAAATTAAATAATTATTTTCGTTTTTTTATTTGAATTATAGCATTGAATAAGTTTATTGTCATTGTAAAATCGCCCTGTCCTAAATTATATAAGCAAAAACTAACGATCCCGACATCTTACGCGACGTCTTGCGTGAGCGATCTTGACGCGAACGCGAAGCGGCGCGGCGCGGTGCGAAAACAACAAACAGTCAATACCTATGTAAGTGGCCTACGTGACCAAACGCACGTAGAGTGCAGTGCGGCGCGGCGCGAAAGGAAGCGAACGCGATCAGTCGGTTTGATATTTTCGCGCGGACTGGTTGCGGTGCCATAATTTATTTGTTTTAAATAATGGATGTAGAATTTTTTATTAATTCTATCCAAGAACGTCCCATATTATGGGATAAAAGGAACAACAATTATATTAGTTTCATTTCTCTGCCGTACATACTTTTTGAATATTTGATATTTAAGATATGAATTTTCCAATAATATTCGCTTGCGTCCGTCCATGACAAATTTACAGTGCCGACTGAATGTAGACATGTGTAACACTGCGCTGCGCCGCGCAATTGCGCCGGCACGCTTCACTGCGCAGGGTGAGTCAGTTCATACATTCATAATGTGTTGGCGCACGGCGCAGTACTCACTCACTGAGTGAACTATGAGCGTGGCGTTGCGTGCGTTTCGGAGGTTTCACTGCTCACTTTGCGCGTCCCATTTTGTTGCGTCGTGGCGCAATTTTGAGTTTACTCAAGGAGCCGATGCACTACACTGCGCCTGAGTTGCTGAGTTGGCGCGGGGAATTTCGCTGAGTTACCCATGTCTAACTGAATGGCGGCAGCGGTGCGGGGCGATTCGCGCGCATGTAGGACAAAGCTGCCGCATCGCACCGCATCGCGTTTCACCGCATCGAATCGCTTCGCAATCGCGTTCGCTTTGAATCGCCTACGTAGGACGAAGCCTTAGCTTTTATGGTCACGCTAGAACTCTGAATGAATATAATTTTTTTTTTAACATCTTCCGTGTGACTTTAACTTCAAACAATGATGTATATGGTATTTCTTACCGCTAAAACCCCGTCGGTGGCATTCCTCCATGTATTATAGAGGATTTTATGGAGATGAACGCACCGCCCCCAAACTCTGTTGCTTTCCTGGGGTCCGAGGTTGTTAGTGGTTCGTCCCCCTTGGACTATCTTCGGACCCTTTTACTCGTCCCGGCCTAAGTGAGCAAGTGTACAGGGTGCGTGGGGCTAAAGCAGTAAATGGGGGGGCTCATATTCATGGTGCTGCCGAGCGCCGCACTGACTCTATTTGTTGCCTTCCTGGGGTCCGAGGTTGTTAGTGGTTCAACGTCCCCCTTCTACCATCTTCGGACCCTTTTACTCGTCTCGGCCTAAGTGCGCAAGTGTACAGGGTGCGTGGGGCTACAGCAGTAAATGGGGGGGCTCGTATTCAATGGTGCTGCCGAGCGCCGCGCTGACTTATTTGTTGCCTTCCTGGGGTCCGAGGTTGTTAGTGGTTCAACGTCCCTCTTCTACCATCTTCGGACCCTTTTACTCGTCTCGGCCTAAGTGCGCAAGTGTACAGGGTGCGTGGGGCTACAGCAGTAAATGGGGGGGCTCGTATTCAATGGTGCTGCCGAGCGCCGCGCTGGTGCACCGGGCGGCGCTCGCTCTGTACGCGGCGGCCGCGCCCGCGCTTCGGCTGGCCGTCCGCCGCGCGGACAACTGCGAAGACATCCTGCTCAACTGCCTCGTGGCGCACCTCACCCGCCGTCCGCCGCTGAAGCTCGCACAGCGCAGGCGCTACAAGACCTCCCATCATAGATACAAGTGAGTGATTTCAATTAGGAACTGAAATTGGTTAATTTTTATTTTCCAAAATACGTGTCTGACTGAGATAGTAATACACACTCAACTTACCACAGATTTTTTTTTTCAGTAAATGTGAATAAAAACCAAAGAATATTAACAAAAACCTTTATTATACCGGTATAACTGCCATAGTAAATTAACTGCCATTCAGTTCAATTGTGGCTAATTAGAATGTCGTAATGTGTAATATTCCATTTTTAAATAACTACCGCAGACTGCCGCGACCACGGTTGCTGGAAAGATTCAGAAACGTCGCGTCGGCATAAATAATATAAATAATAAACCTATACTATATAGTTATATACAATACCTATACAAATATAAATTTGTTAGTTTGTTAAGATTTAACTCAAAAACTACTCAACCGATTTTAAAAATTCTTTGAATTTGATTTTTGAAAACTACATTATCAGCGAGTAACTTAGGCCATTTTTTTCTGAATAGTACATCTACATTGCATCCGTGCGAAGCCGGGGCGGATCGCTAGTTTACGATACATAAAGTAAATGAAATTAAAATCTTAAAAGTTATCAATAAACAATAATGTGTTTAAATACTGACTGTCATATTTGTTGTTTTCTTTATTTTTCTAGAACGTCTTGGAGCGATCCTGAGCATTTCGTCCAGAGACAGTCGTGTCTCAATACATTCGCGGCAGCGTGGGGCTACATGCCGCTCGTGCGCTCGGTCTTACGCCTAGATCCTATATTATTTAAAGATCCAGTCTCTACACTCAGGAAAAAATATAGAAAAATGGAATTAGTCACATCATAATTAATATGTGAATTATTTATTTACCTCTTTTATTGTATTTAGAGGATGTTGTATTTCTAGGGATTTATTCCAGACGAGGTTGTTACAAAAAATATTCATGTTAACAGTTAGTTTTCTTACCCAACTCCTTCTCTCTGTTCATGTTCTCCTTTTTAAATTTAATTATACGACAATTTTTGCAAATTGTGATTAGCTGATTGGTAGTTATTAACTATTTAATCAATTTGCAACAATTATTTTTCATCCCCCCTCTACTAAAGCAACTCGATATTAGATCTCTAATAATGTCTTAAGGTATAAGTTTTTGTTATGATTAACGATCATTCTTCGGTAAAAATGTGAAATAATCGAATACAGCTCTACCCCTAGAGTCCCTTAGTACAACGTATGATTCTTCCCGTGACTTTTAATATATGTATGTTACAATTAAAACCCGTGGCAGCGGCCGACGAGTGCCAGAGCCTAATAAAATAAAAAATAATTGACACGGGCATTTATTGGAAACTAGTTTTAACTAGAGAAAACGCGATATAACTAAAAATGGGTTTAAACTGTAACATATTATACTGTATACATTTGTAATTATCTTTGTAATTCGTGTAGGATTACAGTATTCCATATTTAAAATATTTCAACGAATAATAACTTATAGTAATCTAGTCGCACTTTTTTCTTTGCAATAAATTTATATTCTTATTTTAATTTGGTATTTAATTTATATATTTATATTTATTCCTTAATAATTATACAATGGGAGAGATTTGTGCTACACGTTTGGAGTTATTTACATTACATTTATGAAGAAATTCTTGGAGTAGATGGGTTGGTGATTAATTCGGACCTTGCCCTTCCTGATTTGTGTTATAGTGCTATTTTATGCAAAAAAAAACAGAGAAAAATTAATAAAAAAATATTTATATTTAATATGGCATGTATAATGTATAAATAGAAACGTTATCGAAAGTAGCCAAATGGTCTATTAATAATAATCTCCTGCTAAACCCTGATAAAACAAAATATTTAATATTCATAATATCAGATTGCTAGTTTAAATCCATCTTTGGAAGTGATTCTTAATTCTTATGAATGAATCAATTGAGCGCGTATCTGAAGCACATAATCTGGGTTTGCTTATGTACTCTGATTTTCGTTTCTGTTAAAAATTATTTCTATAAATTAAAAGTGTTGTACAAGATGAGACCTTATATTAAAGAAAACAAACGCATACAACTTGTCGAGTCACTTGTTCTATCTAAACTAATTACGTGGATGTAGAGGTAGGCCCGCGTCTGCTAGCTAGGACCCAGAAACTTGTGCAATGCCTTCAGAATGCCTGTGCTCGTTTTTGTTTTGAAATTCCTTCAAAAGCTCATGTGTCTCCATATTTAAATACTCCATAATTAAAATGAAACATGCACAAACGTTGCAAGCTCCATTTAGCTTGTCTGCTCTTTGGTATTATAAAGTTTAAAAAAACACCAGAATATATGTTCCAAAAGTGATCTTTCGTAGCTTCCCAGAGATTTTGTGGATCCCGGCAGTGTGCGATGCAGCTCGTCATACAAAAACATGAAACAATTGCTTTTAGAGGTAATTTCCGCTATGCTGCATCAAAATACTAGAATAACATTCCTCCGCCGTTAAGGAACCTGCATCGTGTTAAACTTTTTAAATTAAAACTTAAAAATTATATAAGTTAACGCCAATGGAGCCAGGAAGCACAGAACACTGATACTAGTGTTATTTAAGTATTTTTCTTTTTCAATTATTTTAGTCTGGTTTCAATATCTACTTATAGTTTATTTATATTCAGTTAGTAGGGTGTAGTGGATATAAATACATTGTGTGTCGTGACGTAACCAAGAGGTCCCAACGGAAGATCAGCGCTGGTTGTTTACAGCCAGCAAAATGCTTAGTTGAGGCCCTTTTTATGACACTCGTTTGTAAAATTTCTTCCTGTGTTTTTGTTTTATAGTTTGTCACAAATAAATATCATTACATTTCATATTTAATTTCATTTGAAATATAAGAAAATGAGAGTAAAGGGAATGGCAGATGACGAAACTTAACATTTAACAAGTTAACGAAACGTAAATTATTTTAAAAATATAAAAAAATACTATTACTAAGAGTACTATTAAGTATTATACTATAACAATTCATTTTCTTCCCCAATCACATAAATTAAATTAAATAAGGTTTTAAAATTATGTATTGATTTTTTGTGCAATAAAACATTACATTCATTTATGTATAATCCTATTTTAATTATTGTTACTTAAAAATGTCAAGCTATAATAACAAAATTGTATACCTATTAGCCCCCAGCCGGGCTAGCATGACAAGCGCGACAAAATTTTGTCTACCGTTTTCTCGTGTTTCAATCGACTATCGCTTTATTTCTTTCGGGTCTAACATGACAATTACACTTAAAACTCGACTTTTAATATCAAAATAGATACATTTGTCGATCGAGATATCTTTTCTATCAAAATTGTCGATGTCGAGATATAATATATTTAACATCTTAGTTTGTCTTCTCTCGCGCGAGATATATCTCGTGGTGGTCATGCTAGCCCGGCAGGAGTGTCTTTACATTCCGAGTGGATAACATACATATAATGATTAATCACCCTACATATTTTATTGATAAAAGATTAAATAAATAAAAGCTTGTAAAAAGGCATGTTTTAAACGAATATGTTCATCAGTAATTATAAAGGAGAACATAACTAACAAGGGAGGTTACCCTATTGAACCCTCACAACCTGGTCCAAAAAAAAATACGTTTGTAGTTCACATTAAAATAATACTGCAATTTTGAGGCGTATAATACTTTAATAACGTTTAAAAATGCACCCTGACTGGGGCTATATTTATTAATATTATACTTAACTAATGAGGCGTATAATTTCGTCATTAATTACAAAATTAAACGAAACAAACGGATAATCTTTTGGGGCAGTCGAGGGGTCATCTAAGTGCATTGAATTTGTAAACGTTGCATAAGTAGAACGCGGCTGACATAACACTTCGCAATTCGAATGGCCTTGGCACGGATGGTGTGTACCGGCTGGGAAATAATGCGCCAGCGATCGTCGACCACTAACATAGTGCAGCGCACCACTGCCTGCCGTATGAGTAGATACGTTCCTATATTATTTCGACTTTTGTTCCAAACTGTACCAAATTAATTTTTGATCAAGTGAATTGATAATATGAAGTGATCGTTGTGATTAAAGCTTACTTGAAAGTTTATCCGATTTTTTCCATATATCTTATTAAGTGACGGTAAGACGTAAATTAACGTTACTATTTTTTAGCATAATTAAAAGTATAAAACTATATAAATATATTACATTATGGTGACACATAAATAAGGAGGTGAGAATATGTTAAATGCGTATTCTGCAACGATTGGTGAATGGTAACTAAAGGCCTTCAGTTAAGTTTGTGTATTTTATAAAGGTTAAATTTTTGTGGAAATACAAAGGCTTTTAAACAATTATTTATAATTCTCTGGTAATGTAGCAAAAAGTATTTTTTTTATTTGTACACTAGGATCTTATTAAAAATATGTATATATTTATATATTTTAGTACGAGTAATATCAATGAATCCAAATTCATCTAAGGCATTTAAATACCTTGTGAGAGTTAGCATTAAAAAGATATCAACGCGCGCGTAGCTTACGCCCTTGCTGGAAAATATAAATTGTAGATTCAGGGCTAGACATAGTAACGCTTTTTATAGTTAAGCGTTTTTGGTCGTTATATTTGGTAGATGAGTAGGTTGTTGAAAAAATATATATGTTCTAATATAAGTTCAATCATGGCTTACCCGATTTGCGAGGTATCTATTCGGAGCGAACAACTAAATATAAGCAATATGTGAATTCTTTAAAACTAATTTTTAGAATATTTCTTAATAATCGATTTCATTGGTAGGGCCATTTTATTTTAGATATCAATAAAGTATGTTTTTTATTGCAGAATGGACAAGACAGCCGGGGGTCACCTTAAGATAAGGGTTCACTGGCGCCTAGACTTAAGCACGAAGTAACTATGAGGCTGTGAAGTACATATCTTAAAATCAGTAAATACGCACGTCTATAACTGTTCCACGAAACTTTTAAACTTCTAAATTTTTAGGAAGGGAACCTTTATTTCACATCTTTAGAGAAATCTACTACATTTTAACGAGTTTAATATCGGCTCAAAGACCGTAGATAAGTGTTCGTTGTTTCATATTATACCTACTTACCTACTGTTGTCGAAGTTCGAAAACGAAAATGTATAAAAGTCTTAAAATTATTCATTTCTAGGCATTGGATATAGTAGAATAAGTAAACCAAATTACCCTATAATCAGTGGCGAATTTACACATTTCTGGCGTATAGGCTTTTAAAATTTTACCGCCCTAGCAGATGCTAGCGGTAAATTAGATATGAATGTGAGTTTTTAAATTTTCTAAAAAATAATGATAGGGATTGTCTTCTACACTTCTCTCTGTAAGTCTTACTTTTAGAATTATATTTATTATAATTGTAAGATACAGAAAACCGACTTACTTTTAGACTTGAGTTTCTTTAAAAAAAGCTTTTTAAAAAAAGAAAAATACCGGACCCCTTTGCTGCCCCTAAAATCTGCCGCCCTGTGCTCAAACCTATTCAGCCTGGTGGTAAATCCGCCACTGACTATAATCTAAATTATATTTTTACAGGTCGTCAGAATTAATAGGAATGGAATAAGCGTAACATCGTTTACTTGACCAATATTTGTTAAAGTAGCTATCGATCAACAGGTGGGTAAATTATATTTCCATTATGAAATATGTAGGTACGAGTACTAGATAGCTACTAACTGCTAACATATTTTGGTGAAAAATGATTTTTTTATGTCCAGTTTTACGGAGCTTCGAAATGAATCTTCGGAGTAAATCATAAATAATTACCAAATAAAAATTCACTCATTACGTTTTTTCCGTAATATTATTTAATTTTTATTATATCAGAGTCTAATTAAAAATATATATAAATATATATATTTGGTGTTATTAACGCAAATGAGCGTGAGGCACATTTGATGGTATCTCAAAATAAGAACCGATGATACAAGCATTTGAAAATAAACCGAAATGAGCAATATGCACTTTGCTTTTCCGCCAGGATTTCGATATTCCGCCCAGCCGTTTAATTCACAAGGGTCTAATTGATAAAACAATGCTTAAAGAAATATTTATAAATGGCAAACCACGATCCATCTCAACCAACAACCATTAGATTATGTTAATATGTTAGCAGTAATATATTTATGTACTAACTAAAAATAATTACAGTTTATGGTCAAAATAAATTTAGCTTGTTACAACGCTTTCTATTAAAAGAGTCCAATTTCAATCAGACATTTTTACTTTGTGTATATGATACATAATCATGTTGATATGTACTGGGGCACTCAGAAGTTTAAGCGAAATTAGAAAATTAGTTTTACTATAAATTTTCAATAACTCACAAATATTCTTCGTCTTCCTTGTCTAAAGTTAGAACCAATTTTTGAAATCATTTTTCCAGTGTTATTCAGATGACTTCTTCTAAGACCTACTCAAACGTTGCAAGTTCCGGCGATGAAAATCTTTTCAACAATTCATTCATTTTTGGGAATAAAATACATGGTGCCAAGTCAGCACTGTTAGGAAGGTGACTGGTAGGTGTTGTCATGCTGAAGCAATAGCCAAAAGCCGCGTTGCTCATAGGCCACAGCAGTTAATACTTCTGACAAACATTTGAAACAAAATAGCGTTATATACTATGATCTCGTAAAGGTATAACCAGATACCCCATCAAAGAAAAAAAGCTAGCAATAAAGGTCTTCCTGCGCATCATTTTGGTGGTCGTAATTTTTTCATTTTGAAAAAGTCGAATAATAGCATCATTCATGAAGTATATTTCGCAAAACTTTCTGAGTGGCCTGGTTAGTAAAGGTATTGATAATAATTAGTTGACGATATATTGGGACATTTAATAGGAAGCTGGAAAACAACTCACTTTGCTGTCATGTTTTATTCAAATGATATTTTAAACTAAAGCTTTTACTAAATTCGTATTCTATTTAGTTAAAGCTTAAATACTATCTTATTTATATTTATTATACATTAATAAGGTTTAGTGTAAACCATTTCTTTTTTTTTGTATGATTCCTTTCTACGAAAAGTGATCCAGGAAACTCGAAATGGTGTTACGAAGTGTCGATTACATCTTAACCTGCATCCTGATCGTAGCAGTTACTGCAACGCTAGTCAATGCACAGCCGGTTTGTACACTTATGATATAACCAAAAAACTTGTACCTATTTCCTTAAACAGTTTGCATGGTGGCACCCAAACTTTAAAATAACTTCGGGTTATTGATTAAGAAAAGTAAAGTATTTTCTACAAAACCAATGAAAAATATGATTACTAAGATAGATTTGAAAGTGAATTTAAGTACAATCGAACGAAATCAAATAATTTATTTATGTGTAATCATAACTATAGTTCACATTCAGCAATGGTCCGATATTGAAAATACTTGGAGAACATTTGAATAAAAATAAAAATTACTGAAAATGCAAATCAGCGCTACGATTTTTATAAGCTAATCCTTATTTTAAATACTGTTTCATTAAAAATTGTAGCCTACGGCTGATGCCTCAATTGGAAAAGACCGCGCACTAAGACAATCTTCATTAAGAGCAGTTAAACCAAAATGGGGATTCTTTGGAACTATATTTAGTGTTATTTTAGAGGTCAGTAAGTTAAAAATTAAAAATACTTTTTTTTAAATGTATAATGTATTTAAACATAATATTATATTTCCTTTTGCAGCAAATAAATGACACAAAAAGTGCATACAACCAAATATCCGAGTTGGTAACTAATCAATTTACTGATAATGAGGTAAATTAGTTCTTAATTTTAATTAATTTGAATTAACTATTTGCAATTAACTAATAAATTGGTACCTACCACGTTAATTATTACTTATTTATAATAACTAAATACTTTACTTATGTCTAAAAAAATATCCATAAGAACGTGAAGGTAAACTTCTTAGCATTTCCGGAAGTAATTTAATAAACTTAAAAGTATTTAATTATATTAGTTTGAAAGCATTTCTGGGTCTATTATTAAATCCAATGTACCTATTACCGTTGGATTTAATAATGTCTATTTTATTAAATATTTTTTTTAATTCAATAATTTTAAATATTTGGATGCTCTACTATTATAGTGTTGCACAGATGATTTTTGAGTTTGAGTCAACGTTATCCCTTAATGTTGTTAATTAAAAAAAATCTCTGCAGGCTGTAACAATACCACCGAATTCTTCTAATAACGGAACTACACCGTCACCAAAAATAACTCAAAAAGAATTTTTAAATATACTTGACCGAAACTTGAAGGGGTTAGCACGTCTGCGGAATCTAGAGTGGCGAGAAGCAAAAAAGGTTTAACTTACAATTTTATTAGTAAAACAATATGTGATTCGATTTCAAATTTCAATTAATAATTGTACATTATACTTTAAATAATATATTTTACTTACAATACAGGAAACTATATATGTAAAAAGACGTCCTTATTGTAACGAATAAAAAACTAACGAACGAAAACTAATTTGAAACGAATCACATACATTTCTAATGTAAATGTAAAAACATCTTTTTATGTATTTTTCAGGATTCGTGGCATAACATACAAGGATATTGGAATGAACTATTTGGTAATAATAAAAATCGAAATCGGAGATCGACGAGATAGCACCTGTAGATTTATTATAATTACTATCGATTAAACTTAGATTAAATGGTAACGAAGGGTTTTACGTAATGATAGGAGAATTAAATGAATGGTGTTTGTCTAATTGAGTTGATAAAATATACGAATGATCGAATATTTTCTATTATTTCCTTTTATGTTCCTTTCTATACTAAGAATTTTTAACGAATTTTCCTTATTATACTATGGTGTTCAATTTGCTAATCTTCAATATCTTTGGCGGCCTTACGACTGGATCTTTTTAAAAAGGTTCTACAAACTCAAATTCAAAAATCATTTATTCATTTAGGTAACACAATGTACACTTATGAACGTCAATAAAAAATACATATTAAATGCTTCTAATTTTACATTTACTGCCAGTTCTCAAATCAAGGGCGTAGAGCGGACGAGAAGAACTGGCAAGAAACTCGCCGCCACTCTTTTTAATCGCCAAGTTTTTGTTTTACAAATGTTTTGTAAGGAGCTGCAACCATTACACCATGTTCCACATGACATCTTTAAGTAATTAACTATAATAATCGAAAAATATATATATAAACGAAAAAATAAAAACAAAGATTTGTTCTCTAACAGCAGAATGTATGGTGAAATAAGAGCACTCACTTACATTCTCGTGGGAACAACACGCAAATACATAGACATAATAATTAATATCACCGCATACACGAATTCAAGTTCGACCTGTCACCACAAGTAGCACCCGTTCACGAGCATGACGCATGGCCAGCCATCGACCCCCTCGCCATATTTTAGGGAGAGAGACAACCCGACGCATGGCCGCCGCCACAAGCAATGACATTTAAGCGAGCATGACGATCCTTGAAATGTGAACTTGGCTACATAAGAAAATAATAATAATATTAATTATTCTGAAATAAATTAATACTACATGGATCACGGTTTGTTCCCACTTTAAGGCTCCTCTTCACAATGAGCCATGATGGCCTATCAAATTATCGTCCATGATCGCCCCCATGATCGGGCAACCCTCCACACAATCGTGAACGTTCATTAACTGTCTGTCTACTCTTGTGATATGACGTCTATCGAAAATGAATACCGAGGTGATCTCGGCTGCAGCAATATTTTTACTCTGCGTATATAATCATTTAGGGTTTTAAATAAATGACACATTAACATTATCTACCTACACTTATTTAATATATTTTAGTACAGTACCTACGTTATTACTTAATAGTTTACTTATATTTATTTTTGAGGTGCTTATGTAATAATAATAATAATAAGATGCAGAAGGCAGTACTACTGGACATGGCTCGTATTGTGAGAAGGTTCCTTTCTCTGCCTCCCCCCCACCGGTAGCCTGGGCTGATTATGGCCTTATTGACTTTATGCCCAAGTTTATACTTTTTTTTTAAATATTGGTTACCGTACTCCTCCGAGGACCGAGACGGCTTTTTTTACCAAATTTTATATGCATATTCAGTAGGTCTGAGAATCGGCTACTATCTATTTTTCATACCCCTAAGTGATAAGGGTTGTTCACCCTTAAATTTTTTTTTTTAATTTTTGAACGAATTTTTTTGTTTTTATTTTTTTATAATGTGGTATTAAAAAATACATACAACCCTATATTTAAACTCTTCTATTACCAACCCCTGCTTGTGAGAATGTTCATCAATAAAGAGTATAATAATAATAACATCATTTATTTTGGGATTCCAAATGCATATCTATTTTTGGTATAGTTCTATGAACCTAAAAGTCTCTTCGCAACCATTATTTCTATAACGCCAAAAATATGTCTGTACTGTATCCGAGACTACGTACTGAGTAATCGGCGATTGTGTGGACGCGCACGCCATAAAGGGCAAACATTCCTTTGATGTACCGACACAGCGCCGAATACGTACAAACATCGCCGATTACAGACATTTAAGCCCTCTACACTTGCGTGATTGCCTTTATTCGCCTGTAATGACCCAATGTGAAGAGGAGCCATTACACATGGACCTAAAAAAAAGAGCAGACACCACCTCTCGTTACAATAACTGAAGCACCCCTAGGAAGCCAGCTCGCTAATACAAACACGCCGGCACGCACACATTCACACCATAGGAAGCCGATCGCTCGCCATTACGCTCCCAACCGCCTGCGCGTGATGTTATATGACGAAAAATAAAAGATGCCGTTCTACGTGATGAAAAGTTGTAGAAACCATAATGGTTCCATTAAAGAAAGTCAGGGAATCACCTTTCATAAGTAAGCAAGTTATTTATTCACCATAATTCTCGTTTATACTTCAATATAATTTAGCAAAACGCAACCAAACAGTGTTGTCAGTAATTTAAATTTGCAAATTACCTAAAACGTAGGAGTTAAATTATTTTTATCTTAATGTACTAAGCACCGTGTAAATTTATTATAATATTAGAAATAAATATATTTTTTCATTAAATATATTTACCAAAAATATTTATAGACTGATCGAATATTTTTTAAACTATAATTATAATATAGATCAAATTGTATTTATTAGGAGATCAATATTAAAAGGCACACTTGATATAAAAACCATCAATTATCAAAAAAGACAAATATCTAAATAAGAAGATCACATATTATTTAGGTACCTATACCAAATTTTATTGAGTATAAATAAAAGTTAAAAAATAATTAACATGTTACCTTGAGCTTGAATGCAGTTAATTTATAAATAATACAAACGCAATAATGAATATAAAGATTAAACAAAAAATACATCATTTATTTTAAAAGTGCTCATTTATATAAAATCAATTAGATTTTAGAGTATTGTTATTTATAATAAAATCCAAGTTCTGAGGTCACCACACCTTAAAATTGGGTAATTTTTTTCCATCTGGCAATAATTTAGACACTCACACATAGTTCGCCGCCGCCATTGTGGTGCTTCAAAAATTTCTTAGCGACGTTCTGTCCGCTCTTTTTTTTAGGTCCATGCCATTACATTAAAAAGGTCGTGGATGTTGACGATCGCCCCCGAGTCTGGAATTGCAGCCGAGAGATTCAGTCGCGTTACCTCTTTATACTGGAGCAAATCATATCCAAGCACTAGGATCGTTTAAATATTCATTTATGTTATAATAGGCCTTAGCAAGTAGTTTTACTTTAACGTACGATTTAAATTTATTTATTGACAACACTTGTATCTCACTAAGGATTTTGTTGAAAAAACGTATACAATTGCCTTGGAAAGAATTACTCGTTTTATGCAGCGTAATAATTTATAAAAATAAAAAAAAATGGAAAAAATATAACTAATTAAACCATAAGTATCCAAAAAATTGGTACGCCAAAGTTACAATGATAGTTGGGTAACTTTGTGCCACTTAAATAAAATCAATAATCTAAAAAGTTTGATATCTTTTAGGTCAAATAAACTATATTATAAAAAAATAAACAAATTTTCTTTAGTGCCAGTACTTTTGCGCCACCCAGTATAAAACAAAACTCTTTTGCCACAGAATGAAACAAATATTTAACAAATTTTAATTTTAGCTGCAGCAACCTTGAAAAATGTAGTTAATTTTCTCAAACTACAACATTTACAAAGTAATTTTACGTTTAGAAGTGAGTCCAAAGAGTGACTAGTGCGCTAATGTTAGATTGAAGGCTTAAGTTACCCTGATAGATTGTATTTTTATTCTGTAATTCTGTATTGTCTTATGTAAACTGTCACTGTTACAGGCAACAGAACAATTTAATCAATTACAGAAAAAAAGGCGGGAAAGTCATCAATAAGTAAAGGCGCGCTCTTTTTAAAATTAATTTTTAAAAATATTTTCTCTACTTTTGTTCTATTTCAAATACGTTACTAAGGTTCTACTAATAAAGGTTTAGTCCAAAATAAATAAAATGACCAAAAAGAGACGGTGGAAAGAAAATCCACCAGACCCACGGATCGGGTACTCTTCGGACTCAGACTCTGGAGAATTGGATAATGCGGACAAGTACTTAACTTATAAAGTTAAAGGATATGTCCGCAAGTATCCCGAAGATATTCCGCAAAAGGACTTGGTTGTGTTCTTAGCACATAAGGAGGAAGGCAAAGTATTCAACGACAGGGATCGTATGGCCTTGTCTAAGGGCATTCGGGAACATGGTGTGTCTGGAGTTATGCATTTGCGCTCCATCAACAAATATAAAGTCGGTATAACTTTTGATTTACCAAATAATGCTAATATGTTTATTCAAAATAAGAAATTATTAGATCATCTTACATTAATAGCCACAATACCAGCTGGAGGTACCGAAGTTACTGGAGTTCTCACTTCAGTACCAAGCGATATGTCTAATAAGGAAATTTTTGGTCTGATAGGCAGCTCGAAAAATGTGGTACAAGTAAGGCGTTTCATGCGCAGAGTCAGGGGTGACAACGGAGCAATAACCTATGCTCCTACACAAACAGTTGCAGTTACCTTTGCCTCCCCCATCCTTCCAGAATATGTTTATTTAGATTCTTGGCGTCACGAGGTTAAAAAGTATATCCCTCCAGTTAAGCAATGCCTCAAATGTATGAAATATGGACACATAGCTAAATTTTGTCGCAACTCTGAGGTTTGCTCAATATGCACATTAAACCATAACTTTAAGAACTGCCTAACCGATTCACAAAATGCAAAATGTGTCAATTGTAACGGTAACCATATCGCCATCTCCATTCAGTGTCCTTTGAAAAAACAAAAAATTGAAGAAAACAAAATTAAAACAAAGAGTGTAAACTATTCTGAATTATTTAATCCAAATGCTTTTCCAGCTCTTTCTGCTCGAACCTTAGAAGTACAAATAAACAATTTAATGAAATCTAACACATTTATCAACACTTTAGTCGAAACAATTATTAAAATAGTCAGTAATAAAGATATACCAGTAAATACAACATCAATTAAAGAAGTATTAAAATCTACCTTAAGTAACAAGTTCCCATCTGCCTCATAATGGATTTGTCATATTTAAATATCATTCAGTGGAATGCTCAAAGCCTCAACAGTAATAAACATATATTAATTAATTTCCTCTATACACATAATATTGATATAGCTATAATTAGTGAAACATGGCTTAGGCCTGAACAAACTTTTAAAATAAGTAATTACAACATAGAAAGGAATGATTGCGGTAACATACATAATGGAGTCGCAATTATAATTCATAAAAACATAAATTATACAAAAATTGACATATATTTTGATAATTCATTACAAAATATATGCATTAAAATAGCAGTTCACAACAAATACTTATATATAGTAAGTTTTTATAGTCCTTTAAACTCAGTTCCTGTCTTCAATAAAGATAAATTTGAGCAATTATTGAGGTCTATTCCTCAACCTTTCATATTTGCTGGTGATTTTAATGCACATCATACTTCTTGGGGATGTAACTATGACACTCCACGAGGACGTAAACTTTTAGATGTCTTCGATGAAAACAACTTAGTTTTGCTCAATAGTGGTCAACCAACAACTGTAGGTTCTACAACATGGCGTCCCAATGCTCTTGACCTGACATTGGTCTCTTCATCTCTTGCATGTAATTGTGAATGGAGTGTAAACGATAGTCCTCTTGGTAGTAGTTATCATATTCCTGTTTTAATAAAAGTAGTAATTAGTGAAAATCATAACAATAATTTGAATGGGGGAAATTGTTCTAATGCTATGCATTTGCCTCTCTATCCCAACTATAAGTTAGTTAATTGGCAGAAATATAGCAACCAGGTTGATGATTTGTTAGTTGATCTAAAAATAGATAGATTAAATCCTCTTGATTCATATTTACATTTTTGTACAATTTTACGCAAAGCTGCTTCTAATTCTATTGCAAATAGTTCAAACCGCAAACCTACCAGTAATACCATTGATTGTTCTCTTTTTAAGAATAAAGGTAAAAAGTCCCCTCTCCCTTGGTGGAATCAAAAGTGTACTGAAGCTGTATTAAACTTCAAAACTGCATATTTAAATTTTAAAAATGATCCAAAAGAAGAAAACTATATCCATTTTAAAAGACTTAGAGCTGTAAAAAAGCTTGTCATAAAATCAGAAAGACAAAAAAGTTGGTTTTCTCTATGTGAAACTTTTAATAGGAATACACCAATATCTGTCATATGGAAATTCATGCGTAAATACAACAAAACATATATTTCCAATAATTGTGACAATGATACATGGATATTAGATTTTTTGCAGAAGTACACACCAGACTATGTATCAAACACTATGTCAAATAACAATAATAACAACATTAACTCCAGTAATAGGTTTCTTGTCAGTCCTTTCACAATTAATGAATTAATATCAGCCATAACCTCAAGAAGAGATACTGCTTATGGTCTTGATGGAATACCCTATATTCTACTTAAAAAAATTAGCATTGCCAGTTTAGAATCATTTCTAAATATACTGAATTTAATGTGGGATAAAAACATTATACCAGAAGAATGGAAAAAGGATTGTCTTATACCAATTTTAAAACCAGACAAGCCTAAGTTTTGTCCCGATTCTTATCGGCCCATAGCACTTACTTCCTGTGTTGGTAAATTATTTGAACAATTGTTAAAACAACGATTAGAGTTTTATGTAGAAAATAACAACATATTACCTTCCAATCAATTTGGTTTTCGTAGAAAATTTTCTGCCAGGGAAAGTATTTGTCAACTACAGCTTGATGTTCGTAACTCTTTGTCGGATCGTAAAAAGCTGGTAGCTGTATTTTTTGATGTAGCAGGTGCATTTAACAGTGTTAATATAGATATTCTTTGTCATGAATTATTATTGTTGGGAATTCCTGCACAATTTACAAATTGGGTAAAAAAATTCTTAACCAATAGGGAAGTATTTGTTAAATTAAATAGACATCTTTATGGTCCTAGACTTTCATTCAAAGGAGTATGTCAAGGAGGGATACTATCCCCACTTTTATTTATATTGTACATTCATAGATTAAATATAATCCTAGGATCCCAAGTTAAAAATCTTCAGTTTGCAGATGATTTAGTTATATACACATCAGGGAAAAATCAGTCGGAAGTAGTTCAAATTATTAACAATGCTTTAACAAATCTGTACAAATATTTTACTTACCTTGATCTTAATGTGAATCCATCTAAGTCTAAAGTCATTGTATTTGGCAAACAATCGCGTGACATGCCTACCATACTATACAATTATTATTCTTTGCCGGTCTCGCTTGAAGTAAAATTTTTGGGAGTTATTTTTACTCATAAGTTAACTTGGAATAGTTACGCTAAGCACATAATAACTAAAGCAAATAAAGCCTATAACATCTTAAAATCTCTTTCAGGTTCATACTGGGGCGCTGATCCTAAAATTCTGTTGTTGTTGTACAAATCATTAGTTCGTAGTCATTTTGAGTATGGTTTTTATTGTTTCGCTGCAGATACTAGTGTTGTAAATAGTTTAGATCTTTTGCAAAACAAATGTTTACGTCTAATAACAGGAGCTTTCAGAAGTACTCCTATTAACGCATTGCAGATTGAATGTAATATCCCACCGTTAGCCATTCGATTCAACTATTTAAAAGAAAAATTCTTACTTAAACTTTATAGTGTATGTGGTAATCCATTTTTGATCAATTTGTTACACTCTGCATCTCATTCAAATGTTAAATCATTTTATATGCTGCAAGGTCTTCAAAATTTCACTGATTTTATAGAAAATACAAACATTCATCAATCTAAGCATGTCTTGCCATGTTACGAGGGTTCTTATAGTGGTAAATTTCCAGCAATTAATATAGTTATAAAGAATAAAGAAGATTTATTTTCAAAAGAAGAAGTAAATGCAATGCTATCAGAATGGTTAGATCATAAATTTATTTATACTGATGGATCCAAAAACAGTGAATCCGTGTCTTTTGCTATTTATGAGCCTTCCTCAAAAGTAGGCATAGGTCAGAAAATCAATAAAGATGCAAGTATATTCACAGCGGAAGCTGTCGCTATCTTAAGTGCTTTGAAACATATTGAGAATTGCTATAGAGAGCACACAAAATGGGTTGTTGTAAGTGATAGTATGAGTGTTCTGCAAAATTTAGCAAATAATCATCTAAATGCTCATACTAATTATGTTATATTCTTAATAAAACAGTTATGGGTTGAACTAAGTCATTTAAATGTAATAATTAATTTTGTGTGGGTGCCTTCGCACATTGGTGTTCAAGGTAACGAACATGTTGATTACTTGGCTAAACAAATTGTAAAGTCAGGAGATTCTCCTATTAATATTAGTATTCGTATTCCTTATACAGATGCAATTAGTTTAATCAAACAGCGGATGTGCCAAGCATGGGGAAAACATTCATATTATTGCACAAACGTTCAAAACAAAGGAACTTGGTTCGCCGGTCTCGATGTCCAAATAAATTCTACACCTTGGTTTTGCAAGCACAAAATATTCACAAACAAGAAATTTTATACAACTATTTCTCGCATGCGTTTTGGTCATTGTCGTTTAAATTACCATCTTCATCGTATTAAAATGGTTGATTCTCCATATTGTGTCTATTGTCAATCATCAAAAGTACAATCACTACATCATATCTTCTTTGAGTGTTCGTCTTTCAACATTCAGCGCCTTGTGTTGTCTGATGGGCTTTTAAAAATTTACAATAAAGTTGAAAGTATCCCGCATTGCATTCAGGAGTTACTTAAAAATGCCTCAACTTTTATATTTTTGTACAGATTTGTTATTGAAACTGTTAACGATATTTAAAATTATATTTATGTACTCTTTGTTACAGTAGTAAAATAATAGGTTAATAAGTTTATTATAAGATTAAAGCTGTAAATATATTTTTTCTAGTAAATAAGTTTTTTCAGAATTTTTAAATTAGATTCTCCGTCACCACTCTTCGGGAGTCCTGACGGACAAGATAACGGGATTTGTAAATGGAAATGTGCCTTTTCTACTCTTTGTTGGGTAGTAATAAATAAAGAATTGTACGTACGATACGTATGTAAAATCGGATTGAACAAAATGTATTTAACTAAGATTTTAAAATTAAATGACATACGTCAGACTTATGGCCGCGTGGAAATAAAGATATGATATAATAACTACTTATATTACGAAAAATACTGGATATTGGAAGATTCCGTCTTTGACGGGGGTCGTCATTAATTAAAAGAAGAAGTACTATATTACGATACATATAAAGGATAAGAAACGTAAGACATAAATAAGGAGAGATAAAAGGGAAAAAATAACATAAGACAAGGCGGTATGGTCGAAAGACTTTAGCCTGCCCTATGGGCAAAAAAAAAAAAAAAAAAAAATTAATCAATTACAATAATTACATCAAATTGCATGTCAAAATTCAAAGAGTGTGTGTTAAATTTACAAATTTAGTAATCTCATAGTTCAGAAAAGGATAAATAAACAAATACAAAAATAACAGAAGCTTAAGAAAGTTACTGAAAAGAAAATGGCATTAGCTCTTCAGAGGCGAGCCAATGTAAGTATCTGAGAAATTAATGCCGTATACTTCGCCATGTTACGCTTTTATCAAAATGTATATTTATAATACAGGTACGTCTTCCACCAGAGGTTAATAGAATACTCTATATAAGAAATCTGCCATATAAAATATCAGCGGAAGAAATGTATGATATATTTGGAAAGTATGGAGCTATAAGGCAAATCAGAGTGTAAGTTGTAGTTGTTTAGTTAGTTGTGTTTACATCAAAAATATTGATATATACTCAAAACCCGACTGCGTGAAAAATTGTAAACTTAAAATATTGAAACTTACTTAAAAAATGTAGCCAATCAGAACTTCTCTCACCAATTTCCTTGCTCAATCAATATCATCAAGTAAATCGCTAGTTGTTGGAATTTTTAGTGTATATTTGATGCCTCCGACTGCTTTTTAACAGTATTCAACATCTTTTCAGTTCATTTATTATGTTTGAAAATTTTCAGTCAGGATTTTCTTCTGTATTCAATCCTTTTTTTTAGCATTTTCCATTGTAAATTAGGTGTACATATTGTATAAATTTTTGCAAGCAATTAATCAAACCCTTTTATTGAAATCCCATTTGATAGATGATGAGAAAAAAGTTTTGAGAGACAGAGATATTATGCCTAAAAATTGCCATTTTAATTTTAATATTTTTGATATAGCCAGTGTCACTCTCACAATTTAGATGAACCTAACAAAGGCCTCTTAAGCTAAAATCCATCAAGTTATTAAGGCTACTGAGCATGCCAGAGAAATATACATACATACACTCAAAAAATAATTTTTACACAGTCAGGTAAATATGGGTTTATACATCCATTATAGGAAAATTACTCATTGTTACTTCTAAGTTCAATTCAAAATATTAAACCTGAAAGGTTATATTTCTCTGTTAGAAGAAATTTTGAATGTTTTAATTGTTGATTAGCAAACACTTTGTTACTAATACAGGAGTGTTTTAGTGTCCTCTAATAGCATTTTTAGATCATAGTAATATCATCTAGTTTGTAGTTGCTAGACAGGTCCCTGCGGAAGAAGACTACCATGTTTTGTAAAAAAAGAAATATACTCTGACACTTGTATTTTCAGTGGCAACACACCAGAAACAAGAGGAACTGCATTTGTTGTGTATGAAGATATATTTGATGCTAAGAATGCTTGCGACCATCTATCAGGATTTAATGTTTGCAACAGATATTTAGTTGTCTTATACTACAGATCAAACAAAGCATTTAAGGGTATGGATATAGAAAAGAAACAAGAAGAATTGGATACACTGAAGAAAAAGTATGGAATATCTTCTGAAGATTTACGAAAATAGTTAGTTATGAAATGTAATATGTTGCCTTAAGAATAAATTGTAAGTAAAAACATTTGTTTTGTTTTAATCAATTTGACTGCATTTAAAATCTTTTTTGCATATAATTTGTAAATTGATATAAAATTCCTGCCTTGCATATCTTATTTAATAAAATATATTGAAGTTAAGAAAATTATTAAACAACAAGCACAACACACACACTACAATTTCTATACTCATTCTGAATAAGATTTAATCTCAAGGATAGTGTAGGTACCCCATCTTGTCTAAACTTGTAGACGTTTATGTCTCTACCTATTTCTTTGGTTTAAAAAATAAGAAACAAGGTTTATTTTAGGCCTCTCAATTTTCACAAATATAAGAGCATTTAAATAATAATGTATAATTTTTTACATCTATCTATCCTACTAGATACTACTCTGTGATTAATGTTTGGTTGAAAACTGCTTTTCTTACCTTCCCACACCTACTATGTTGTGGTCAGTTTGCATTGGAAATCAAGGAATGTGTATTCCATTGTACAACAAGTCTCCAATCAAATATTTAGCGTCACAAATCTGAACATGTCTAAAGATATGTTTTTGAGATAGCCTTAATTCATAATTCAAACTTTTGACATTTGAATTTGCTAAGTGAATGCAACCATAGCTCCACATTACACTACACATAAGATAATAAATATCCTCACGTGACATTACACAGGTGCCTAAGCTATCCTACAATCTACACTAAATGATCACACCTTTAAGGTTTTTCATTAACATGTTTCTGATATACTTACATACTTGTGAGTTCATAAAACTGTATCTACAAGTATAAACCATGCTATTAACTAAGAAAATAAAATGTACAAGTACATAATTTTACATTTATGTTGGGTCAATTAAGTGAATGTAAAATTAGGTATTTGAATGTTTCACAAGTCAAATAGAGACTGAAAATTTATCTTTTACTGTAGACTCACTAATCTGACACTATTCAAAACCAGAGGCTGCTGGATTGTATAGAAAAAAAAATCAGAGTAAATAAAACAAAGCATTTTATAAAGGGAATATCACATATGTGTTCATATTTTTTCTGTAACTGTAACATATCTCATATTTAACTACAAATTACATAGTTTTAAAATAATCTTTGAGGTCTGTTTTTGTGCAATTTATATGGATGAGTCAGGAGACGCAGGGGAAGATTGCCGGATTATTGGATGTGTCGGTCTAATTAAGTGCTGGATTAGTGAGATTCTACTGCGATTCCTTTTCAAACAAAGAGCCACAATATTTTTTTTAATTCACAATTTAAAAAATGTCAGTTTTCATTTTTTTAGACAGGACAATGTGTAAATAAAGAATTTTTAATTTAATTTTTAGTAGTGAAAGGTTAATAAAAGATAATTTTGTTTTAGTAATAATTTACTTTATTGTTCACTTTTTACTCTTAGGTTCTTTGACAGCTGTTGGTGCCTTAGTGACATCATCAGGGTTCTCAGCAGCATCCTTCAATCTCTTAGCTCTGATTCCAACCAGCTTGGCTATTGAGCGAGCCTGTAAAAAAAATAGTGTTTAGTATATTATAATATTATGATCACTACATAAAACAAAGTCCTCCATGGCATCTGTCTGTTCGCGATAAACTCAAACTACTGAACAGATTTTCAATCAGTTTTCACCAATAGTGATTCATGAGGAAGGTTTAGGTTTTGTGTAAATTTGTTGAAATATTATTTTATATTTTATTTCCAGGAGATGAAACTCCTTACAGTTATAAAATCGTCACTTCTTTGGATGAAGCAGGGTTATTATAACGAGCCGATGGCTCAATAATTTATATGTGTAAAAATTATTATTATTTTTCACATTCTCATATCGTCGTTGCGCCTGCCAAATTCCATATGTGCATTTTTTTGATTTTTGGTTTTTGCACAAAAAATAATCTTTGTTTTATTCTCTACTGTGTTACTTAAATCCTTTTTGTGATATTCGAACTGGAAAGGAGTTTAACTAATTCCATATGTGTTTTGACCGTTAAGAAAAACTCCGTATGAGTCAGTAATACGTTTTTCGTTGTTTCCCAAATCTATACAAAAATGCACATATGGAATTTGGCAGGCGCAACGACGATATACTACACAGTTTTATGACTAAATTTAAATTCTTGTAGTTTGTAACTATTTTGAAATAAAATATTAATATTCTGAACACTTGCAGTGCTTTATAACAAATGTCTCCCCTTTGCTCTTCTGCAATATAAGCTATGCATAATATCTGTGCATTATATCCAACACAAAATGCACTAAATTGTCAGTTGAGTAACTTGCTCTTAAAAATATGTCCATAACTAATAGTAATGAACAGCATAAATTAATTAAACATACATCCTAGTCACAAATCTTTATGAAGTCAATACTCACTCCTCTCAAATATTGGTAGGCCTTGAAGTCTTTTTCTTCTTCTGTGATGACACGGGCAACTGACTTGGGAGCAGGTTGCTGTACAGGCATCAGAGGACCACGCAGTTGCTTAGCTAATTTACGTTCTTCTTCATTAGCTTCACCCTTCAGAACCTATTTCAATGTTTATATAAATTAATCAATTATTAATTTTAAACTTAATAAGTTTCATGACTTAATTTACATCTCAACTTAAAACAGTAAGTATCAACTGTTGATAATTTCAGGGCCATGTAGCATATCTAGAGATCATTATCAAAATCAGTAGTGTAATACCAACATTCTATCTAGGCAAATCTTGTAAGCCTCAGCTAACAATGATAAATAAGAGCACATTTAACAATCAAATAAATTATCGAAAGTACTATAACAGTATATCAAATTATAAACAACCACATGAATGATTTATTGAGTTTAAAATAATTAACTAAACAAGCTTCTATGGAAATCTCTTAAGAGCCTAGGAAACATACCTTCTTGCCCTTAGGGAATAAGATAAGGCGTGCACGGTACTCCTTAAGTCTCTGAACATTGAGCTGTAGAGATTCCACTGACTTATTGCGGCGACGTGGGTCCACAGCAACTCCAATGGTCCGAGCAAATGCAGGGTTAAGACCCGATGCCTGAAATTTATCAAAAATACTTAAGAATAGGTATTGCTAACAATAGTACGGTTTTCATTTCAGGGTTTTAATGTGTCTAGATTAGATGTGTATTCTTTGGTAATATTATGGTTATAATATTATAGAATTATATTTTTAAATTATATAAAACAATTCTCTATAGACATGTTGTCTAGTAACTAAACAATTGTTTTTGTGAACAATAATCACTGAATGAATATGATGTAGTTCAGATATTTATATTCATAATATATAAAATTATTGGTTATCAATGAGGCTCACCCTGATCTCTCTGAGAGTAAACCCTCGACCAGCACGAACTTTAGTGTGGTAACGTACGGTTGGGCATCTGACAACCGGTCTGAGTGGGCCAGCTACAGGACGTGGAGCAATTGCTTTGGCCTTCTTAATACGGTTCTGCTTTCTACGATGTCTTCTCGCAGGTTGGTTAAACCATGTCTTTACAAATCTTTGCCAATCCTTATGGAAATGGCCATTAGGCACCATATTATTACCCTTACCCATTTTGGTTAGATCCCCAGTTCACCTAAAAGGAAAATATCCAAAAATATATTGACGAATAACTAAGAACGTAACTCTAGTTATTGAACACTTAAATGCCATTAAAAAATAATATCTGATAACAAAAATAACTAAGGATAACAATTCCACTAACCACAGGGAGAAAAGTTCAAATAAAAAGAAATATTTGATAATACAGATTATACAAAATTAAACAGAAGGACAACACAGATAAGTAGTCATTATTTCGGGCCAGATAAAAAATGAAGTCGTTTGTTCATTTCAAATATTTGGAGCAACATTCAAAACTAATAACGCGTCGCATGTGGCCTGCGGTCATTTGTTAGTGGCCCACCTGAAGTTACCATTTTTAATTTCGCACCCAAATGTGCGCTGAGAAAAAAAAATTGATAACCCTTTCAAAGTTCTACTTTCATACTTCCACGTAAATACATGTCGCATTGTTTGCGGGCCCTTACTAGCTTTGAATTTGTTTCTACGATGCAACTAATCTCGCCCAAAAATAATGTATATAGATTGTAGTATAAAATTGCTTAGTTCAAAAATATTGTCAGGGGTCTTCGAAATATAAAAAAATAAGTGATGAAAATACATTGATAATTTCAAGAAGAGTGGGAAACGGAATATTTCACAAATCGTTCAACGAAACCATCATCCATAAGAAGTGAGAAGTTGACAGTGATGCCAACTTAGTTGTTTTCCCCCAAAATTTTAGCGGAATCAAGATATCCAGGGGTTTTAGGGGGTACATTTATTTGGAGGGATTTTTTTAGGAGTTGGCATCACTGGAAGTTGAGTTTTATAAGAAGTCATTGCAACAACCATTAAAGTGTTTTGTCCATGACATTATCACAAGACGTTCGTCATGGTAAATAAGGCATCAGATTTTCGTTTTTTCATTAAAGTAAATACATGATTAAATGACTGTAATGTGTCTGTGGCTTCTATAAAAAAAGGTTGAGTATGGCTGCCGTAATCCATTCTACTTGAACCGCGCGCCATTCGGACGTTTTCATTATGCACACAGCACTCAAGATGTGCGTTTCACCTATAACATTCACTTACGACGCCCGCGGCCTTCTATCGATAGTGGAACGGCAATTTCAGCGGTCGTGGTCGTCAGCGTTGTGGGTGTGGAGGAAGGGAGGTGTGGTCTTCCTCCTTCATCGACCAGTCGAACCACTGATTAGCCGGCCCTAAGTGTTTGGTGTCGCGATGTTATAAAACACCATGTGTAATAATAATGTCAGTAAGATGTTGTCTATACTATATATATATATATAAAGAAAAAAAAAAGATTAGTATTTTTATATTTTTGTATGTATCGAATACTCTTAAAAACTACTGGACCGATTTCAAAATATATTATCAGTGAGTAACATAGGCTTTGATTTTTTTTCATCTACCGTGCGAAGCCGGGGCGTTTTGCTAGTATATTATATACTCAGCGTTCAGAAACATTTATAATTATAGCGCGATTCAGGATTAGACGTCTTCTCATTGTTTCTTGGCGCAGATTATAGATGTCGCTACTCGGACGTTAATACCCAGGAATTTATGAATCATGGTTGTCAACGTCAGTTAACGATCACTCAAAACTTATCTGTGCTAAAACGGAGAGGTGTCTCTCCGTAATAGTATTCTGTGGTGTCTACTGGGTACAGCGTTGCCAGAAGGTTACTTTTGTAACCTTTTAGGTGATTTTTAACTCCTTCAGGTTACTTCTAGGTTACATGACTCAAAAGGTTACTTTTAGGTGATTTTGCGGAATTTGTAGAATTAATTTATAATTTCTTACATGAAACCACCTTAAAACGAACTTCAACTTCTAAAAACAAGTCTTTTTCTCTCGCACTACTACTGTATCCATTACACAAACGACTAAACTCTCGTTAACTCGCTTATTTGATCAGATGGATTTGTTCTTGTCAGAGTTCGTTCGTGCTAGTTCGCCGAAGTATAAATCATTCGCAAGGGGACGCAATCGCATTTACTTTTGTTTATTTTGGAAACATAATTTAAACATTACTAAATTATACTTATTTATGTAAATACAAACAACAAAAAAAAGGTTACTTTTCATACTAAAAGGTTCCTTTTTTAACCATATTAGGTAACTTTTGGCGAGACACCGGTGGCAACACTCAACACTGACTGGGTACTGTCTTCGACGGTCGACCTTCGTTTTGTGGGTTCGTTAAGTACGGTTTTAATTTAATAAGAATCTTTAAAAATGGAAGATAATAAGACCGCACAAGCAGTTGGAAATCAAATTATAAATGACGAGAAAAATTCAAAGAAAAAAAATAAGAACAAGAAGAAGCGCAGCGATGATGGGGACCACCAAATACCGGGTTCTGTAGACGGTACACTATCGCTTCCTAACTCTACCGATATGCAGCAAAATATTTCTATGAAGGACTTTAAAATGGCCATGGAAGCTTTGAATTTACAACAAAAACCTGCAAAAACTACTGAGGAAGCATTACACAAATCATATCAGTTTTGGTCCACTCAGCCTGTTCCCAAAATGGATGAAAAAATAATATCTAATGAACCTATAGAGGCACCGAAATCCTCAGAAGAAATAAGACAAGAACCTTACACACTCCCAGATGGATTTCAATGGGATACTTTAAATCTAAATGAACCTTTAGTGTTGAAGGAACTATATACATTGCTTAATGAAAATTATGTGGAAGATGATGATTGTATGTTTCGATTTGATTATCAAACAGAGTTTTTAAAGTGGGCACTACAGCCACCTGGTTGGAAAATGGACTGGCATTGTGGTGTGCGTGTAGTTAAATCTGGGCGTTTAGTTGGCTTTATTTCAGCAATTCCAGCTCAATTAAGAATTTATGACCGTGCACAAAAAGTGGTAGAAATTAACTTTTTATGTGTACATAAAAAACTTCGTGCTAAAAGAGTTGCACCTGTGCTTATAAGAGAAATAACACGCAGAGTGAACTTAACAGGTATTTTTCAAGGAGTATACACAGCTGGAATTGTGTTACCAAAACCAATAGGAACATGCAGATACTGGCACAGATCTTTGAATCCAAAGAAACTTATTGACATTAAATTTAGTCATCTATCTAGAAATATGACAATGCAAAGAACTCTTAAACTCTTTAAATTACCTGATTTACCAAAAACTCCTGGTTTTCGCAAATTGGAACCTAAAGATTGTGACAAAGTAGTGAAGTTACTAAATGATTATTTGCAAAAATTTGATTTAGTGCCAGTATTTTCCGAGGATGATTTCAAGCATTGGTTTACCCCAATGTCTGGAATTGTAGATAGTTTTGTTGTTGTTGCACCAGATGGGTCAATTACTGATTTTGTTAGTTACTATACTCTTCCGTCCACTGTTGTATATCATCCAGTTCATAAAACACTTAAAGCTGCATATTCATTTTACAATGTGTCTACAAAAACACCATGGGTTGATTTGATGCATGATGCACTGATAACTGCAAGAAATTCAGGATTTGATGTTTATAATGCATTGGATCTGATGGAAAATAAGGAATTCTTAGAACCACTGAAGTTTGGTATTGGTGATGGAAATTTGCAATATTATTTGTATAACTGGAGATGTCCCAGTTTAGCTCCTAATAAAATTGGTTTAGTTCTACAGTAATTTGGGTTATTACTTATATCAATGATTTATTTATATCTTAAATGTGTTAGCCATTGCTTTATTTTTTTTTCACTTTGTAGTGTTTTATTAATTGATTAATTGAAAATATAGCCTTAGTTAACTAAATATGTTTTTACTTAATAAACCATATTAAATTTTATTTGACCTATAGAACATACAAGTACCTCTTAGTGTGTTGCCAGATATGGGGAGTTTCAGCTTTAGCTGGTATGCTTGGGCTGTGCCTTCAAACTTCGAACTGTAAAACGGCCTATTGGGGAGATTTACACGTCATTCACGGCGCTTGCGCCATTCTGGGTAGCCCATCGCGGCACAGCGGTGCTACGGCACGGGGTTAGTCGATCTCCACGGCAGACAGTTCCGCCTCCTTTCAGCGGAAGGAACACTCCTTCCGATGAAATAATGGCACGGATGCGCTGTTGAGCACCGCTTCGGCACGGGGGGTTGCCCGGTCTCTTAAGGGCCTATGTCGATGAGGCTCGCAGGCCGACAAATCGCTCTATTGAATGTGAGCGAGCGAGATTGAAATATTTACTTGAGACATGTAAAAAAAGAGGTAGCTTGAACGCGCTCGGAATAAAACAACGTATGTGCCAAAACTAATTCATTTCATAACTTTATAATACTTTATTTGATTAAAAAACGGTTTTGAGGAATCTTAAAGACAATTATTCTACACCCTTTAAAATAAATTAAATTAAATATAACTCTTTGCCGTTATGCCTTGGGATCCAAAAGTGTAAAAATAGACAATAACTTCACATTTATTTTCTATCGAGAAAATTTCATTGAAACATGTTTTCCTTTTAAGCGACACTGCGAAATATAGTCAAAAAACAAATTCCAAAATTTCATATCAATAATCCACAGCCTGAACAAGTTACACGTAATATAAAAACCGCATTTTTCTCAACATATCCTCTTAAGACAAGCGTGCTTTTTGCGCAAGCCCAAGGCTCTTTGGCCCAAGGAGTGCCATGCGCTGCCGGAGTCACAGGTGTGCGTCGGCACGGCACCCTGGTTCTGCGAATGGGATGAAGCCCTTGCGTCAAATGTGACTGGGATAGCTACGGATCCAACGGATTCCTGCTGTAGCATATTTTTTGATCCCGTCGCCTTTGATTATAATATAAATAATCTAAGCCCGTCGCGTAGGCCTCATTATGTTGCCATAATAAGGCCTACGGGATTTGCATTGAGGGGTGAGCACTACCCCTGACGCAACGGGTGAGATAATGAATTTCCCCTCGGTGAACGTACCTCGATCAGATCGGCGAATTTCTTTACGCCGAACAAAAGTACTTGACACCGACAAAAATGCATTGTTCATCAATGCTTTTGGTATGCAAGGATCGGAACATAAGGAATTCCGTGATCTCCGATATAGAATTAAGATAGATCTAGTCTATAACAGTTTGAAGGTCGAATTAATGAAGATACACTATTATAGTCTACTTTTTAAGGGGCTTGTTGGCGCGTTTGGTAGAACACCTACCTTGCGCAGCGAGGGGTCAGGGGTTCAAATCCCGACGGGACAACATGTTTATAATTTTCTTTAAGCATGTCTTTACCAATTCTAGGGTCACTGGATTTGAAATTCCGACCGGGTAACATTCATAGATGGAAAAACCACGAAGTGCACATTGCTTCCGTCTATACATTTCCAAATGCTCTAATAATCTAATATGAACTAGGTGTGTGTTTTATACATGACGTGTAACACTGCGCTGCGCCGCGCAATTGCGTCAACACGCTTCACTGCGCAGGGTGAGTCAACTCACTGAGTGAACTATGACCGTCAACCGTGGCGCGGCGTGACGTGCATTTCACTGGTCACTTCACGCATCCCATTTTGTTGCGTCATAGTGCAGTATTGAGTTACGCATAGAGCCGTCGCAGTACACTGCGCATGAGTTAACGCAAGGAATTTCGCAGTTACCCATGTCTAATCTGTTTCGCTGCACATTTCGAAATAATGCAATTAATTTCGCCGATTCACCCATAAAAAATAGGTCGACAACGCATATTTGACTGATATTCTGTGGTTGGGTTATCACCTATCATCAAGTGAACCTCTTGCCTATCAATATCTAACATAAAAAAAACTTTCATTCATTCTAGTCTTGGGCATAGTAGTTCGCAACTGAGATCGCTCAGTTTAGTTCGCCGCTCCAAAACGAACTAGTTCGCTCTTCTAGTTCGTCAGCTCCCAGCTCGAATCAGTGAAAAGCAAATCGTTCGATCGTTTTCATCATGCGATATGATTATGGAATGCTGTACAGTGTACTTTTACCTTCAATTTTTGGATTAGTTTATATTTATAATGAAGTTTTGAAATTCTATTCCTTGACAGAATAACACATGACATAAACCAAACAAAATTTAACGACATTGGTTCGGTTAACGCCATTTTCGCTCTTTCGGTCACGAACTAACGAACTATGGAGCGAGAAATGAGGGAACTAGTTCGCGTAGTTCATCTATGGGAGCGCTCTTACGAACTAGTTCGTTCGCGAACTACACAAGACTAATTCATTCCCTCTAGCTTCCACAACTTCGTTTTCTCATTTTTTTCTGTATAATATTTACATCAAGAGGACACCACTGGTACTTTCAAACATAATTCTAATTACAATTTGCAATCCTATAAAATTAATCTATTCATCGCTCAGTCGTGTTTTTTCCTTTTATTATAGGTATACTTAATTTTAGATTTCTATTTCTCCTCCACTCATACCCATACCTCTTTATATATTTTAAAATAAAAGACCAATATTTATTTCATAGAATATAATATGTAACAACGGAATACATATTGCCAGTTACATTGGCGACCATGTTTTCAATACAAGGTAGATAAATATCCAATGTAGAACTGACTGAAAAAAATATAGAATACATTGCAAGAACAAAAGCCAACTCCATATTAGAGAAAAATCAAAGTGAACTTTAAAACTTAAACAAAACTTCTTGGTCAAAATAGAAAGTCAAAAGTGCCCAGTAATAATATTATAATGCCGTAATATATATAAATGTTGACAGTTGCAATGTTTTTGTTTGCAGATTGCACTTCCAATATGCTATATTAAAAGTATACATTTTGGAAATATGCTTTCTACATATTTTTTTATTTATTTTACAATTTTTATTTATATATTTTTTCTGACCGGGGCTCTTTACATTATCATGTAAAAAGCAAAAATAAAAGAAAATTATAGAAGAATGAAATAGCTCTAGGATGAGCAACAAATTACTCCTTCTTTGTAGCTTGCTGTTTGGCTTGGTGAGCCTGCAAAACAGCAACAGCCTCATCTACCTTAGCCTTTAAAGACTCTCCATGTTCTAGCATGTGAAGAAGCTCAGAATTATCAATCTCCAAAAGCATACCAGTTATCTTGCCAGCTAAATCTGGATGCATCCTTTGAATAAGTGGGAAAAGACGTTCACCCAGCATTTGCTTTTGTTCCTGTAACGGAGCTGCCGCTAACATAGTAGCAGTCAAGGGTTCTTGTCCTTGAATGTGGACAGCTGGTTGTGGAGCAGGCGGATTGCGCATATTGGATGTGTACTTGTATCCTGCTGGGCGACCACTAGTCACTATTGGAGCACGAATAGATGTTGCAGCTGGTACACCTTGCTGGCCTGTAATAGGTCTAGCACCTAAGGAAGTCCGCAAAGTAGTTTGTGTAGGACCCCTAGGAGCTGGACGGAATGGAGCTTGCATGTTTGGATAAGCAGAAGCAGCTGTCTGAGTGCTAGGTCTTACAGGCGGTTGAGTCCAGCGGGGGGAAGGTCTTATTTGAGTCATTTGAGCTGGGCCATAGAATCTCTGTGCAGGTGGTATTGTTGGAACAAAGTAACCACCAGCACTACCAGGTTGGAATATTTGACCCATCTGCTGCATTCTCATACTTGCCATACGTTGCATATACTGTGAAGTCAAGTGGGCTTTACGATCTTCTTTTCGTTGGGCTAAAGCTACATAAAGAGGTTTAGTGCCAACAATGCGTCCATTCATTTCAGTTACAGCTTTAGTAGCTTCTTCAGGCGATGAGAAACATACGAACCCAAAGCCCTTGCTGCGTCCATCTTCCAGCATTACCTGTGTAAAAGTAAGAAGTTTAAATATTTACATAAAAACTTGAGTCAATTAATCCTTTTAAGACGAAATAAAATATTCAGTACCTACTTTTAATTCTTTAATATAAATAAATACTATCATAATCCCTTCTATTTCTCCCCAAATGTATATATAATGTTATGGTTTATAAATAAATTTCATATTAGCTGGAGAGGAAAAAACACTGATTTTTATTTTTACTTGGAGAAATATTCTTCAGCAACATAGTTCATTGATTGTATTGATATAGTGATAAATACTTAATACTACATTACATTTTTATATATATAAGACACCCCTATCTATAGAAAAAAAAGGCCTATGTTATTCACTTACAATGTAGAATTCTATTAGTGAATTTTTTAAATTGGTCCATTAGTTTTTGAGTTAAATCATAACAAATAAATATTTCCTCATTATAATATTAGTATAGATAATAGTAGAATAAATTATTCTAAGTACCTTAGCAGATGTTATAGTTCCAAATGGTGCAAATTCTTTACGCAGTCGTTCATCATCAATGGTATCATCCAAATTCTTTACATATAAATTAACCCCTTGGTAACGGGTCAAACGTTCAGATTTCAGTTGTTCAAATTTACGTTTAAGTTCTTTTTGACGTTCAGCCTTCTTTTGGGCTCGTCCCACATACAATGGCTTGCCTTCAACAAGTTCCTTTCCATTAAGCTCCATACAAGCTCTCTCAGCTGCATCAGGATCTTCAAAAGCAACAAATCCAAAACCTCTGGAAGCTCCATCATCTTTGTACATCACTTTATGGCTTGTGATGCGTCCATATTTTTCAAACATGTCCTTTAACATTTCATCAGAAAAGTCTTCTCCAAAGTTCTTTACATAGACATTTGTAAACAGCTTGGCTCTTTCCCCCAGTTCCTTTTCACGTTCCTTACGAGGAATGAATCTACCAACATAAACCTTTTTACCATTAAGCAACATCCCATTTACTTTGTCAATAGATTTATTAGCTGCTTCTTCAGTTTCAAAGTGTACAAAACCATAACCCTTAGAACCCCCATTCTCATCTTGGGCTACTTTACAGCTCAATATATTACCAAAGGCCGAAAAGGTATCATACATGGCTTTATTATCTATAGATTTATCAAGATTTTTAATAAAAACATTTCCGACGCCTGACTTGCGCAGAGAGGGATCACGTTGAGACCACATAATTCTAATGGGTCGTCCTTTTATCATATCAAAATTCATGGTGTCCAAAGCTCTCTCAGCTACAACAAAAAAAATATTATAAATTTTGTGTTAGAGAAGGATAAGGCCTAAACTTTGAAAATTCTTACAACATTGAATTATTAAGTAAATATCGGGTTTGCAGTGTTGCATACAATCTATTTTATTTCATATCGTAATTGATCAATTTGTAGTTTTTAAATACTTTCAACATCTGATTATTATTAACCAATCACCAAACATTACGTATTTATGACGATAAGAATCCATTTTAATTTAGTATTATCGTTTTTGATAGAGAAACATTTAAAATAGCTATAATATATGATATTTATTAACAATATTTAGTAATTTGAGAATTCCTGTAATAAAAAAAAAATAACCAAAAAGTATGTTTACTCACCATCTGTAGGTTGCTGGAAATTTACATAAGCGTAACCAAGAGACCTACGAGTTATCATATCGCGACAAACACGAATAGAGAGGACTGGACCCGCGGTAGAGAATTTTTCAAACAACATGGCCTCAGTTATATCCGAGTGTAAATCTCCGACATACAGCGACGCCATAGGGTAATTAGGTGGTCCAGGATTCATTTTGATTATTTTATTGGAATCGTTATAAATATAGCATTAAAGAGTTTCTAGTGTTAAAAGCAACTTCACTTTCTCTTTATCTATCGCATTCCTTAGACCACGTTGCACGCTTACGTACACTAACTTACAACTGAACGATTCCGGTTTATTTTTATATATAATTTTTCTATTTTTTTGGATTTTTGTTAAATTTTGTATTTTTTTTTTATATTTTGGAACAATATTTCACGAAATTGTGAAGATTGTGTGACCTATTTCGAGGGACCACACAACCTCACGTGAACACACCTTGCTCACCAAAGAAAAGGTGACGTTTTGTAATGGCAAAAAACAAAATGGCGTACTAAAGCTTGTCTATGGAATTGGGCAATAATCTGTCTATGGCCAACTATACCACAGATAACCTTACATATATAGATGTCTGTGAATTATACTAACCAATCATGCTTCCGACATGGACCTAAAAAAAAGAGCGGACACCACCTCTCGTTACAATAACTGAAGCACCCCTAGGAAGCCAGCTCGCTAATACAAACACGCCGGCACGCACACATTCACACCATAGGAAGCCGATCGCTCGCCATTACGCTCCCAACCGCCTGCGCGTGATGTTATATGACGAAAAATAAAAGATGCCGTTCTACGTGATGAAAAGTTGTAGAAACCATAATGGTTCCATTAAAGAAAGTCAGGGAATCACCTTTCATAAGTAAGGAAGTTATTTATTCACCATAATTCTCGTTTATACTTCAATATAATTTAGCAAAACGCAACCAAACAGTGTTGTCAGTAATTTAAATTTGCAAATTACCTTAAACGTAGGAGTTAAATTATTTTTATCTTAATGTACTTAGCACCGTGTAAATTTATTATAATATTATAAATAAAGATATTTTTTCATTAAAAATATTTACCAAAACTATTTATAGATTGATCGAATATTTTTTAAACTTTAATTATAACATAGATCAAATTGTATTTATTAGGAGATCAATATTAAAAGGCACACTTGATCAAAAAAGACAAATATCTAAATAAGAAGATCAAATATTATTTAGGTATACCAAATTTTATTGAGTATAAATAAAATTTAAAAAATTATTATCATGTTACCTTGAGCTTGAATGCAGTTCATTTATAAATAATACAAACGCAATAATGAATATAAAGATTAAACAAAAAATACATCATTTATTTTAAAAGTGCTCATTTATATAAAATCAATTAGATTTTAGAGTATTACGTTGCCTTTTAGTTATTTATAATAAAATCCAAGTTCCGAGGTCACCACACCTTAAAAATGGGTAATTTTTTTCCATCTGGCAATAATTTAGACACTCACACATAGTTCGCCGCCGCCATTGTGGTGCTTCAAATATTTCTTCGCGACGTTCCGTCCGCTCTTTTTTTTAGGTCCATGGCTTCCGAAACTTCGATCAACAATATACCTATAGAAGATACTTAATCTGAGACTAGTCATGGGCGTTGTTGATAATTTCCGTCATCGATGATCACCGGTGTGGCGCTAGCGGCACCCGATGTTGACATCGTTGTTTTCGTTAACGGTGACGGCCAGCGGTCAGTCACCTTTTGTTTCAACGATGCCGGGCGGTTAAAGATGTTTAGTTTCCGTTGACTTTATACATCGTTTTATTTTGAGGGTGATATTTAAATATGCTGTTATCGATAACAAAAACTATGTTGCAGTTGATTTTTAAATTTATGACCTAATTATACCTATGAAGACATGAATGTATGAAGGGGCTATGTAACATTTTTTAGAACTCATATTTTTTACGTTGAGTGAAGGTGTTATGTGTGTACATAACAATATTTATATGTATAATTATTTTATTTGTCAAATTTAGTCACTAAATAAACAATCAAGAAAATTAATAATTTTTAATATAATATTCTTTGATCATAGCCTTCAACGGTTGGAGTGGCCGATGCCGTTGCCGATGAGGGTAATCGGGCGGTGTCGGTAACTCTCGGTAATGTTTATACTGAATCGGGTTATCGAGTTTTACCGGTACCGGTGACATCCGTTGCACATGACTTTGGCATCGGATGACGTCATCGTAGACTGACATCGGTGTTCAACATCGTTGTTAGAAAAAACGGCCACCTCTATCTGAGACCTATAAGTACTTAATCTGAGACTTATGTCAATGTTCCGGAAGAAATTATTTATAGGTAGGTACTATGGAGGGTAGAGATAAGGAGCACTCTCTCATATGGGGCTTTACTTTCAAGTGTCCATGATAAGATGTTAGATTATAGTTCCAAAACCAACTAAAAAGGCGCTGATGACCACTGATGGTTCGATGTGAATTTGGCGATTATTAATGAAGTGAAGTATGCCAAACGGAAATAGTAAAGTACAGAAGTAGTTGTACTGAATAGAGTAGTTTATAAAAATAAAGTAAATGAGTATGCAACTGAAAACGTCATTATTCAAAAGAATTCTGAAATTTTAAAAATTATTGTTATATATTTAATCAATGTAAGAAATTACTTTACTTTACAACTAAATTTTTGAAAGTCGTTTCGGACTGGATATATCTTTCTTCGTTTCATTCTGTCCTACTCTAACAGTTTTAGGCGCTTTCTTTCAAATGCATTCATCAGCTTACAGCAGCGCCACCTTAATTTCACATGACTTTTTGAACACTTCTAATATACTAAGAGATTCCTCCTTTTCTCTACCCTCCATAGTAATCATTGGAATGATTTAACCCCTTCAGACCTGAATTAAATATTGACGATATAAAAATTATTTTTTAAGTTTTATTAGCCCATTAGAGCATAAATTTTTTTTTAAATTATTGTTATATATTTAATCAATGTAAGAAATTACTTTACTATCTCGGCATTCAAAAATTTTACAACTAAATTTTTGAAAGTCGTTACGGACCGGATATATATCTTTCTTCGTTTCATTCTGTCCTACTCTAACAGTGTTACAGTGTAAACTAGAAACGAACTGAAATTGTCTTTCACTCCACCTATCGATCACCTGACCAACTATTTATATATTTTGTCTTTGTTACTATAAATCAATTTGACACAATTGAAATTATTTGTAATTAATCTAAGCTTGTAAGTTATGACATATTGGCTTCATCTCTTTTACACCAGTACACTAATATGTTTTAGAGATTGCGTGTCTCTAATAGAATTGTTGCCTGAAGGGCATAGATTTCGCGTACTGGTACTGAGGTATAGAAGTCACTGATAGATGTTGCTCTCGCAGAAGTAAAACTCAGACTGTTATCGAAGCATATTTATTAACTAAAATAAATATATTTAAATAGTACAATTGGGTAGCAGTAAACGCTAAGTGTTAGCGAGGACTCAGTGAGTCTGCTACCTGGTTGGTCGCTGTTAACGTCGCGAACCTATTGTTCCTGCAGGTGTTGATGAGGATTAGTGAGACGTTGTTTATGACCGTGGTTGCCATTGTCGGCTGCCATTGTCGGCATTTATTGTAGTACGCTACAATGTAATTAGAAAGAGATGTAACGAATATGGAAGTTTTATATCGTTTGTGTTTTGTTCGTTATGGTGGTTTGTGAGTTTTAATATAACTCATGTTTTCGCGCGCTAGTTATGGTTTTGACAAGTTTTCGTGATAACGGTTATGTTAATAAGTATATCGATATGGTATGGTAAGTAACACATAACCGTTATATGTTACGTTTTGATATATCGAACTCATGTCTAAATTTATTTTCGATTAAATTATGTTCCCACGAGATTGTAATGTAAATACCAACCTTTTTTTTCTCGTTTATATATATTTTTTATTACTATACTTAATTACTTAAAGATGTCATGTGAAACATGGTGTAATGATTGCAGCCCCTTACAAACATTTTGTAAAACAAAAAACTTAAAAAGAGTGGCAGATAATATTGTCTTTTATTAACGCGAGTATCACACATTTAAAAAATATACTGTATACCGGATTAAAACGCGATTTATTATTTATATTGTTTAAATTATTTATCCCGACGTTTCGCGCCTGTCTCCCCGCGACCACGGTTGCTGAAAAGCATCCGAAACGTCGGGATAAATAATTTAAACAATATAAATAATAAATCGCGTTTTAATCCGGTATACAGTATTTTATTTTTATAGAGTGGCAGAGTTATTGCCAGTTCTTCTCGTCAGTTCTATACCCTTGATTTGAGAACTGGCAGTAATTAATGTAAAATTAGAAGGTTATCGACGTTCATAAGTGTACAATGTGTTACCATGATTTGAATTATTTACCATGGCTTCGGCGAACTAAGTAGATACATAGTTAATATAAGCCCGCCTCTCTACTAATTGTTTTAATAATATCATTAGTGATGTAAATAAAATTCCTAGCTTAAATAAAGAGATTTGATCCATATTGTTTTTTTTTCATTTAACGATTTTTGGTGCAAATACACCGATTTTACTTGGCAATCGGCAATCCTACCGATTTCGCATTTTGTATCGAGACCACTGCTCTTATGACTTGTCATTGTCATTTATCAGTTTCAACTTTTTGTCTGGTTTCAACTTTCAATTTTACAATTTACAGTGCTATTTTCTATCGTGTCAACGCCGTTATTGTGTAGAAAGAAGAGAATAGAAATATAAACTTGGAGTATAGGTAACCTTAAATAATATATTATTTATTTGGGGTTGATAGCAGTAAATCGTATATTAGTTTAATTATTGAAAATATGTATTGTTAAAGAGACTATTTAACGTTAAATGTGATTGCGGTCTAAATGCCGGATTTCACAATACGCATAATATCTTCTAAGCTTAAAAAGGAATCATTATTTAAAACTATGTTTCAGGTGTGTTTAATAGTTGTTTAATAACAAGAAATACCGTCATGTGAGATTTTGTATGACCATACGTTGAAGACGTGGTGCAAAACACTTCAACTTTCTCAGGATCTCGGGTGCGTAGGAATTCAAGTAAAAGGTTTGCGATTTTCTTATTTTTTAAATCGCGTTATTAATCTACTTCCAATCTGTTACATAAATTAGCTTATTTTGTAAAAAATATCAATATCAACTTTTTTAAAAACAGCTTTTTTCAAAAAAAAAATGTTGTTTGATACATTAGATTTTTCCTGTTGCTTAGGCATACTGAATAGTTTAACCTGACTCTTTTAGTTTAAATTAAAACTAAGTTGTGAATAAAGAAGAGTTTTTTGTGAAAGTAGCTGTAAATTTCATGCTTGTGTTATTCTAACTTTTATAAGTTTTAACTTTGCAGTAAATTAATGGCTTTTGTAATTGCAAGATTCTATTTGAATTGGAGTACAAATTAAGATGGACAGTGATAGTATTAATTAATTATTAATTAAATTGCATGCTTCAGGTATTGACAATGGCTGAAAAAGAGCAAGTTATTCAAGCCCTGCGGGCAACTCTAATTTCAGTTAAGGGAGCACTTACATTAAAACAATGTAACCGTAAGTATTATTTGTTACTTTAATTTATAGAAGATAAAATTCAGAGAAGTTAAAATCATTTTATGGTGTATGTTATAAATGCTAAATTATTTAGGTGACTACAAGGAGTTGCAAGGTGAATGGATACCTTACAAAAGGTTAGGATATCCAACACTTGAAAAATTATTTCAAGATGTTTCTGGTTTTAAAATAAAAGAGGTGAATGGAGAATGGTATGTTGATGCTATAGCTAGTCAAGACACTCAGCACATAGCATCAATGGTGGCTCGTCAGAAATCTAATAAAAAACCAGCAAAATTGAGTTTTCCAGTAAGTCCAGTTTGACCTACTAATTAATAGGTCATTCCATTCAAACTTGCGCACACTTATTGAGATATGATAAGGGAATGGTTGATGTTAATGGTAGCAGTGGCGGGCCTACCATACAAGCCCAAAAGCCCGGCTTGCCCTATTAATTCAACAATTGAAAGAAAAAAAGAATGCCCTTATCGTAATTATATAACATATCAATTAAAACAAAAAAATATTTGAATTAATAATTTTATGCACAACTATATCGAAATTATATTTATATTTGCGCCATCTTACGAGAAGCGTTGAATCGACTCCCACAATATTCAATATGCATCACGCGATACTACATATCTTGCGAATTGCGACGAGCTCAAGCGGAAACGTTTCGCTTCAACTCGTCGCGTCGTCGTGTTCGGTCGTTTTCTTTCTCTTTCTGGCATATTGGGTTGTGGATTGGAATGCCTTTCTGACAAATTTTTCATACAAAACTCAAGATAAAAAGCTATAAAATTTTATAAACAAATCTAGCGATTGTATGGAGAACGTAACCCAGGCTTTCGGTGTGAAGTTAGTGCCAAATTGAAAGAGTTGAGTGTTATTTCAAGTTTGTTATGATTGTTTTTTGCTTTAGTTGAGTGAGTGATAACGTACGCGGTGCATTTTAGTTTTGTTTTGTTTTGTTTTTATTATTATTTATTATGAGTAATAACGTAGTGGAATGTGTTCCGTGTGAGGATTTGATGTGTGTGCAAGTTTTAATGCAGCAAGATAAAGTAAAATCTTTAACATTTCAACAAATATTAAAGCTACTTACTTCGTCAAAACCAACGCCCAACTTGTGTATTTCACAAACGATTAAAGGTCATAAAAGGAATTTCAGGTCAGTTTATAATAATAAATGGATTGTTGGTTGTTCAGATACAAATAAACTATATTGTTGGTGTTGCATATTTTCTTATGACAAAAACGTTTTGAATACATCTGGTTATTACGTTTTAATTAATTTATCTGGAGCTTTAAAAAACATCAGAATTCTCAAAAACATTTGAATTCTGTAATTTATTTTTGTAATTTTGGTAAAAAACGAATTGAAACTTCATTATCTCAGCATAATCTTCATATCGTCAGCTATTAATTGAAATTACTAATCATAACTCCCGTGTTGACCATAATCGCAATATTTTTCGAAGGTTAGCTAGCTCAACAACAATTGTTATTTAGAGGCCACGATGTATGTAAAAATTCATTTAACAGGGGTAATTTTTCGGAATTGGTTTCATTACTTTCAAAGTATGACATTGTTTTAGAACAACATAATATGCAACATCAACAAAGTGGCAAATCGGCACCTAGTTATTTATCAAATAAAATTCTAAATAACATAATTCATTCAGTAGCCTCATTCACTAGTTCAATCATAAATTGAAATAGAGCTTAAATGTGTAATTTTTTGTCTAGTAGTAATACCTTCTGTGTGTTTTATTAAAATCGTTTATTAATACAACAAGGCTTGGGAGTTCACCACAAAAAAGGTAAGATAAAATATAAAAAAATGTCCAATTTTTTAGGAGTCCAGTTTTTGGGCTTGCCCTGCATTCAAACCCTAGGCACGCCACTGAATGGTAGTATATTATTAAGTGTTTCCTAGTGCGTCTAGTTATCAGCAAGTTTTTATAATATCTTTCAAAATGAAATGAAGCGACCTCATAAATTCAGTTAGTAAGTTTGAGCAACGGAAATTTATTATGATTGAACTCCTTTTGGGAAAATTTGCAACTGATATATCTTAAGATCTTGTGAGAGCAATTGGTGGTACTGCGTTAGGGATCATAATCCCGGGATTCCAGCCAGTTTCTGGTCCCGTAAATCCCGGGACTGTACTTGGCTAATCCCGGGATTTTCGGGATTGCCACAAAAAGGTTTATTTTGCATTCTGTAGTATGTTACGCCTTGACAATAACCTTGCCTAGATTATATTAATAGCATTTATTACATAACAACAAAAACAATCATTAGACACGCTCTACACTACATATGTACGTACTACACAGGTACATACTACAATAATAGTGTTTTTGAACTTAGAAGGGACATCCCATCTTGGAATACTTCAATATGATACTCTTTAGGTCATTACCTAAGGGGCCAACAGTGGAATCACCCAATCACCTTATTATATCATATTTCATATTATATGCTTATGCTGCTTTATATGCTTTGATATTTCTGAGATTTTATTTTATGTATTTTAAAATTCTAAATAGTTTTTTTTATGTGTGATACTACATTTAAATAAAATACTGTATACCGGATTAAAACGCGATTATTATTTTTATTATTTAAATTATCGCGTTTTAATCCGGTATACAGTATTTTATTTAGATTTTTTGTGTTGTCATTTTGATTTCTTACAAAAGTATAGTTTTTATTGTTTGGTCATTTTTATTTTCTTACTACTACTTTTTTTTTTAAAGAAATTACACTTTCATTTGAGCCCAACTAGAAATCACATAGTCTAATCCCGGGATAACGCATCAACAATCCCGTAATCCCGGGATTGAAAAACATGCTCGGGATTGTGTTCCCTATACTGCGTACTCTCTAGTCTCTACATACAGTGCAGTTTTGGGTGAAAGCTTTTCACAGTGGCAGAATTTTTACTGAAGAGGGCCGAGGAGGGCCTCACAATCTGGCGCCTGAGCTTGAGGAGCGCATCACTGCCGTGAAAGATAAACTGGATGAAATGAAAGAGTGCACTGTCACCCACCTTCCCGTGAACTTCAGATTCCTGAGACCGGTGTACACCATATATTGATAAAAAATTGAGTATGCATAAGATGCCTGGCAAGTGGATACCTCATCTTCCTACAGAAAAGATTATCGAGGAGCGATGTAAAGCCGCTTCTCAAAACCTATTGCTGCTAAGACAACATCCACACTACCAACGCGGGACATTGGGGGTAGATGAAAGTTGGGTGATTTTATACCGAGCCCCCGAACGTGACCAGTGTTGATTTTGGGTTTCGGATGAGAACTGCCGCAAATACCAGGTCAACAAAAAGCTGAACACAAGTATGTGTTCATAGTCGCCATTACAATCGTAATGGTATCGCCTTTTGGCACTTGTAGGATGAAGAGGAGACTGTGACAGCAGAGTGTTATATTAGCTTTCGAGAGGACGTGGTCAAGGAGTTTAAGGAATAAAATAAAATAAAGAACGCTGTTCTACTCCATGATAATGCCCGACCCCACAAGGCTTGTATTGTTCCAGAGTTTTTGATGGATAACCACATACTGACATGGAACAAACCCTCTTATTCCCCTGATCTGATGCCTCCGGATTATGGCTGTTTTCATCATCTAAAGCGAGCACTGACCGGCCGTCACTGAACTAGCGAGTGGTCAGACCTAAATGAGGCTTTAGAGGTGCAAATTCACGAGGGAAAACAAAACGGCACATTGCAAGGTGTTCGCAACTAGAAGAGAGATTACTACTACTATTTATAGCTTTCAAATGAATATAACCTTAATTTGATTATATGAGAAAATAAAACTAATAAAAATAGTTGTGCAAGTTGGAATGGAATGACCTAATATTTATTAAATTCTATTCTAATAGTTTAATTTTTTAATTCTAATTGAATAATATGGTATTTTTTTAGAGTCGTTTTCCAAAAAAGCAAGGCTCATGGCGAAAACCATCATCAGTGTCAAGTTACTCATCAAATTATAACAACCCCTACTCTAATCAGTATTACAGAGTTAAAACAAACTCTCCTTATAACACAAACAATAACAGTTATAATGGCAAGGTAATCAACACTTCAACTATTATGTTTTTTTATTAATTAGAGCTTTTAAATTATAATTTGTTATTTCTAGTTTAACAAATATAATAAATCGAATGAAACGAAAACGAATGTAGACCAATACACGAAACAAAGTGTAACAAAAACGATAAGCGATAATTCAGACAAAAATGTTGCAAATGTCAAGAGTTATATTCCTTCTTCGCAACTGGCTGGAGACATCGGTTACAGCGAAGAGGTAATCAAGATTTATGAATTTTAATGGAATAAATTATTATGATTATAGATCATTCAATATCATTTTCCATTTCAGTATAAGCATTCCACAAGAAACGAGAAACAGACTGAAACTAAGAGTTCCGTTAAAATTTCAGCTTCACAAAGACTATTAAATTTAAGAGATAGACTGAATACTGTTGATCTGATTCCACTGCAATTACCAGCCCATTATGAGCAATATAATAAGAGTGAATACCTGGTAAAAATATTCCTATATTTTAATATCATTATCTTAATATTTGATATTTAATTAAATATTTTTACAAATTGTAGGAAAGTGACCCAGTGTCTCATGTAGTGCCAGCATTTAATTTAGAACCTCCACCAGATTCAACTTCATCTATTGTAAAATTGGAATGGACTTGTAAGAAGTTGGGTCTTCCACAGCCAGTGTTTAATGTGCAGGATCTGAGGCCAAAACGTGGTCCAGTGAGCTATGCCTGTACACTCAAGGTAGAACACTACATTTATGTATTCTCCATAAGATATTTGATTAAACATAGTCAAATTGTACTATTTCAAGAATGCTTTTGACAGGTCGGAACTTCCTATTCAGTATCATCATATCCAGACTCATCGCCATCAGAAGAGTTAGCTAAGGAGGTTGCTTCAGAGAAATTGCTTCATATAATACAGAGTAATGAAGTGAGTGGGTTGACCACTTCCTCCAACAGTAAAGCAATAGCCAGCCTCACTGAACTTGTGTCAGAACACGAAGCCGGTCTTTGGGCCAGCATCATTCCTCATTTGTATAGGTATGTTAATATTATACATTTTGGGTATCTATGTTCGAGGTTGTCATGCAATATATGTTTCAGGGAGAAGTACAAGGAAAATTTACCCAATAATTGGTTGGAGCTAGTGGAGAAATGTCCCCAGATTATAAAGGAAAAAGTTGTAAATGGACTTCTTGTTTTATTACCTAATAACGAGGTAGGTGGGCTTGACTTCATTTTTTACGTTTGGATTTCTGTTTTGATGTTTTTATATAATGATTTCTGAATAATTATATTTTTTTCGTTTCATGGTTGAAGGACACTAATTTAACTATGATGGAGAGTCTCATACTTGATGATACAATAGAAAGTGAATTACCACCTTTACAATTCCCTGAAGAGGACTTTTGGAATGTATACATAACAGTTGCAAATTCCACACTTGAAATTTGGCTACGAATAATCGGCCCACAATATAGTGTGAGTTTCCTGATTAAAATTCACAAAAATAACGACTTACATTGGCTCAAACATTAAGAACTATTGTTTTCAGGATGTTTTTGAAAATCTTCTAGTGGACATGGCCATGTACTATGATTATTCTGGAACAATTGTGGACAAATCCATGATTATTGAAAATGCTTGGTAGGTGTAATTTCATATTTAAAATGAATGTTTATCCATTCATAAAAGTGAAATTGTTTCATTTATTTAAAATGAGTATTATGACTTGAAAGGTACGCAGTAAACTTAGATGATGGTGGCTGGCAGCGTGCTAAGATTCAGGAGATCCATGACGATACTGCTACAGTGTTTCTGGGGGACCATGGCGATGATGATGTTGTGATGTTAAACAAAATTAAAATCCTCGAACCACAGTTTAGGAAACTAGCTGCCCAAGTAAGTAATATATTTGTTCAATGGTATTTAATATAATCAGTGAATTCTCAATTTGTTTGTATTTACACAGGCTGGCATGGATGCTAGTATTTGATATTTTATGCATTGTATTTATATTATTAGTTATAATTCTCATATCTTAATTTAGTTATTTATGTTAATCTAGGAAGCCATTGATATTGTTGGATTTCAAAGTGTAAAGCTAGTTATTTAAAATTACATAATATTAATTTAATAACTGTGATATTGTTTTCTTTATGTTATTAAAGTAAATAAGGATGCAAACTTGTTTCGAGCTCTCAATTCAACTTCAAATATAAATTGAGCTAAAATCATCGTAAGTTGATCGTTTTTTTATGTCAGATATCGTCAGACGAGCATGAGATTCACTTGATGGTAGGTGATACCTCAGCCACAGAACATCAGTCAATGATGCGCTGTCAACCTAATTTTTATTTCGAGCATTCGGAAATCCATAGATGAAACCGAAACGCGCAATGTGCACTTCATTGTTTTTCTATCTATCGATCGTGTAAACATTACAATAATTGGCTCGTGGTCAGTGGGCTAAGGTGTAATGTATATAGCGGCACTGATGTGTTGGTGTCGCGGGCAGGCGATCCTGTGTCGGCTGGATGGCGCGGAGGAGCTGTCGGTGAGCTCGACGGGCGCGGAGCTGGTGGCGCGGCGGCTGCCGGGCGAGGTGCTGGTAGCGGCCCCGGGCCCCCGCACCGACCCCACCGACCCGGCCGTCGCGCTCGTACTTTACGACACCTCCACGCAGCGCGACCTCAACCTTAACAAAGAGATAGTGCACGACTTCTGCATCGCCGGGGCCTTCACACTCACACAGGTCAGTCCGCCTAGCATGACCATCAAGGGATATCTCGCGGACGAGTGAAGACAGACTAAGATATAAGATATCTCGATCGACAAATATATCCCTTTTAACCCCTCCCCCGTCGTTGTCACAATTGGTCACATTTGTGAGACAGGTGTGACGTCACATTTTGCAAATTTACATCTAGAAATTATCAAATTAAAACAGCAGTTCCGCAATTAGTTCTATTTATATTTACAAAGCGTTCAGGCGGCTAAAGCATGGCACTTGTAGAGCGAGTATGAGCTCTCTAACAAAACAATATAAACCATAATATTACGTATATATTCATACGGTAGAGTGAAATCTATGTTTAAGATTTTCGTTAATAGTTAAAAATTGGCATTTGAACACTTAGAAGACTGAAATGTGACGTCACGAAACTTAAGATCTCTCTCACCTCTTGTCACACAATGTCACACTTCGTCGAACACCTTCCCCCCTTAATGTGTGACGTACTTTATGGATGATCCCTTAGAAACAAAAAAATACTTGGCTAAGTCAAGAGTGGATTATCATACATAACGATGTGCGACAGAAACTATGCGAGGTGGAGGTGGGGTGCGTGACGGAGGAGGGCCGCGTGTGGGTGGCGCGCGCCGGGGGCACGGCCGTGGTGCGCAAGGCGCTGGCGCTGCTCACGGCGGGGCCCTACCGCCGCCCGCTGCCCGCCGCGCCGCAGGCTCCGCCGCCGCAGGCCGGCGCGCTCTACATCGTCCGGACGCTCGCCGGCGACTGGTGCGTCCACTTCACTCATCCCTCACCGTCCGATGCAATTTTAATATGGCTTTACTATTTATGGATATAAAACTAGCAACGCGCCCCGGCTTCACACGGGTGCAATGTAAATGTAGGTACTATATACAAAACTTGTAGCTTTCTATTGGTGAAAGAATTTTCAAATTCGGTCCAGTATTTTTTGAGTTTATTCATAACATACAAAAATACAAAAATTCAAAAATACAAATCTTTTCTCTTTATAATATTAGTATTAGTATAGATGATTATAATATTCATTCTGTATCTATTAAAAGTTCGAAAACACAAAATTCTTAAAAAAATATTTACAATGTTTGTTTTGAGCATAAAGAACATAATGCCAAAGAAAATAGATTAATACTTAGAAGTACAAGTCCATTTTGTTTTGGCACAGAAAAATAGTTCTACTTTTGAGCTGTAGAGCGCGCGGGAATGTATCGGTGTGACACATCTAAGCAGTCTGCTGACTCCTCCCCTCGCGTTGTCCTCTATCCGTTCACAAGGACACTAGCAGCGCCTTGGTGGCTGGGGTAAGAACTACTCTTACCCCAGAGAAACCGTGCCAAGCGCACCTATAAGGCCTGTGCTTCTATGTACATCTATATTCTATGATAATGCATAAATAAAGCCAGCCGATTTGCGTTGTATCGCTCGTGACGCTGTGTGGTGTCCAGGGTTCGATGCACGATCATCAGCGGGCTGGACGGGGAGGGCACGGTGCGCACGCAGCTGGTGGACAGCGGGCTCATACTGCGGGCGCCGCTCTCCTCGCTTGTGCCTTTGCAGACCTTCTCGCCGGCACTTAATGCGTACCCGTATCAGGTACTCATCCCCTCTTTAATATTTACCCATCTACATAAATAATTGAGTTTTAAAATTCACACATGTTACCTCTCATACATTTTTTTTTGTGTTCCATCTGTAGATAATTGATTTCTATCTATGTTAACTTGCATATGTATGGAGTCATGGCGGTCGTGGTAGCTTGATATGGATACTGGATAGTAACCTGAGTAAATAGCGGACATTGAAATAAAGATGGAGCAATTGGCTAGTTTTGGTTACGCAGAGCACCGTCTTTATCATTCGGTACATTATTATGTAACATTTTGTCGCTCTCTTCAGACGTGAAGAATGTGTCAATACTAGATTAGAATCTTTCAGATTACAATTTGTCTTCTTGTCGCTCTTTGGTTTTTATATAAAAAATAAAACATAAAAAATAAATATGTGTTCTGATTGCCATGGTAATTCTATGTATATGATTTGAGGCACGTTCTCTTTCTGTCTGTTGTACACGTAGCGTACCTTAAATATTTTTTTTTACAGAAAATCTAAATTTTAATAAAATACTGAGATACTAAGCGAATTTATGCTTCAATATAAAACCAATGAAAATTTAATTGCTGAAATTATCATCCATCGTCTTTTACCTTCTCACTTAACTACAAAGGCAGGTGTACGATTGTTTCTTTTTTTGCTTAATTTTTCCTCTTTCGGTTCAGACACAATTGAGTTCGGACCCGATGTCTGTTAGTATAGGAGGTACCAACGTTTTCGAGAAAGAATTTTAGGTCAGCTGATTTTGTGATATGTCGTCCATCTTGCTTTTTCGGTTAGAGTCTGGGCTGTCTGGCTGGCGGTAGCGGTCGAGTCATAAAATTACTTTTTTTCGTAACTATGCCGTACTGTTCTATTTTACAGTGTAAGAATGATAGCAGACGGAAAAGTCTTAGTAACGGAGGTGTTTCTTACCATCACTTAGTACAAATTTATATATTTAATTTTATCTTTTATATATATAATATATATATATATATATATATATATTATACCCTTAAAATTTCAATGGTTCTCTGTCTTATTCTCCAACTGTCTCTCTCGAACTGCTAGCATCGTACTGCAATACTTTTCATGATTTTTTTATTTTATTTTCAAGGTTTAACAATCGAATTAATGTCTGGTAAATTAATTTCAAGCTTTTATTATCTTTAAATAACATAATATTAAAATTACAGACATAATAAAATACTTTGAAATTTTTATAAAAAATAAATAAAAAATCGCGTATGGCACATAATTAGCAATGTCAAAAATGTCTGCCAATAAAAAAAGTATGTGAGGTAGACTTATTTAAAAACAAAAAATTAAAAATTACGCGTCTTAAAATGCTTTTAAAATCCAGGATTATCACCTGACAGGTAGGATGCGCACAAACGAACGCAACTGCTATCGCCTGCCAGACAGCCCAGACTGTAATCGAAAAAGCAAGATGGACGACATATCACAAAATCAGCTGACCTAAAATTCTTACTTTCCAAACGTTGCAGGCTCCCGGACCATGTTTTAAAATTCGTATCTACGAAATTGTCTAATTAGAGTATGAACCTCAGAAATTATGTGAAAATAAAGACGAATTATATGAAATCATTTAAAAGATTTAACATAATTCGTCTTTATTTGAGTAAATAGTTGAACATGTTCACAAAAGTTCTAACATTCATACATTTTATTCTTGGGACTCGTCCAATGTCCATATCCATCCAAAAGTTTTAAGTTTAACTTAGATAATAATAACAATAGTTTATACAAAAAAATGATTAATATTTTTTTGAAAGAATGCAAACCGCCACAAATTTAGTTCCGGTTAGTATAGTATGGTGTGCATTCGTGCGTAGGCGATGCAAGTGCGGCTCGGGGCGGCGGAGCGCGCAGCCAGCTCGATGGTGGGCCGGCTGCGCGAGCTGCTGCTGGGCGTGCGCGTGCTGTGCCGCGCCCTGCCGCCCGCGCCCGCCGCGCCCGCCGCCGCCGCGCCGCAAGTCGAGCTGTTCGTGCGCACCGGCCCGCAGGAGCTGCTGGTCTCCGTCAACAACTCGATTGTCAATGAATACGACAACCTGCAACTGTAAGCGTCATCTCTTTCGGCCACTTACATAATATAATAGTTCGGACAACTACATAATCTAAGTTATCGTATCTTAAAATGGAGGTCGGTCGAGATTGTTTTTTTTTATGCATAATAGTCAGACGTTTGACCGTTTGACCTGGTGGTAAGTGGTGATGCGATCTAAGAAGGGGCAAGGATAGAAGAAGCCTTTTCACCCTGGCCTTAAAAATACCCAAGTTATAGTGGTCCGGAAAGATAGTAGGTCCATTCTTTCACAGGAATCGCGGTTATTCAAAGGGGTTGCAATCTGTTAAAAAATAGGACATGTCTGGGGGAACCTTGAAAGTTTAAACGTATAAAGTATAAACGTATGTCAATCATCACATGTAAACAACAATATTAATTCTTAATTTATATTGTATAGGATTATGAGATGTAATGTTTAATGAATGTAGTGTAACTACCGAAATTCAATAGTTTGAATGATATAATTGTCATAAAAACAAAAAAAAATACCAACTTAACCATCGATTTGTGAAAAAATTAAATGTAGCTTCTTTATAAGAGGAAGGATATTTTTGAAAGCAAACTGAAAAAACGTTTCAATTAACAAATTTGTAAATTCTTCATTTCGCTGATTAATTGTAAATAGATTGAAAGAAGCGGGTCATTCACGAAATATCAAATGGTAAAAAGTTTTTTAACTTTGGGATTTTCTTTTTCAATAATGGCTCAATATTAGAACTTGAGGATATAAGGATATTTACTTAATACATTCGATACCCAAAAACTTATTTCGATTTAAAGGAGTATTCAACACGTTTGCCGTCTCCTTGTAAGTGAAATATCAGCCGAGCATATCTTAAAATATATTGGAATTATTCATAAATAAGAAAAGTATTCAGTCTTATAATAATTAAAGTAGATTCGTTTTCATAACAACATTCCGGCCGTGAATGTTCGAATGACCTGTAATTGGAGCGTAACTGCTCATTGCGACTTTCACTGCGGATATGTTTTGTTTAGTATTTTTATCCAATAGTATTTCAATAGTAACAATTTATTCACGTGTCTTGAATCGATAAAGACAAAATCGTTTGGGTCTATACATTGCTTTGGTTTTCAAGTCTGATACATAAAGCAAAATAACTAAGAATTATGTTTGATGTTTTTTTTAACCATAAGATAGATTTTGATAGTTGACATCCGCGTTAACAAAGACACTCCTTCTCTATCTTCCAAAAACTCTATTTGCTATTCCATTCGATTGAACATTAATTTACTTCCTAGCGTTTTTAAATAACCTTCACATATTTGTGTTAACACATGACATTTATAATAATACATACTTGGAGAATTTGATATATTAATATTTTGACGGGCTCGTTGGCGCGTTCGGTAGAACACCTGCATCGTGGGTTCGAATCCCACCGGGACGACATGTTTATAATCTTCTGTAAGCATATCTTCCCCACGCCTGGTAACTTCGGGCATTTATCGGGTGGGAGAAATATCGAAATTCCGACTGGGTAACGCACCACCGTTCATAGATGGAAAAACTGTGCACATTGCGCGTTTCGGTTTCAGTCTATGGATTTTCGAATGCCGAGGTAAAAATTAAGTCGACAGCGCATCATTGACTGATGTTCTGTGGCTGAGGTATCACCAACTTCAAGTGTACCTCATGGTCGCCTGTCGATATCTGACATAAAAAAAATATGATTCCGGAATCCTCTTCCAAAATTAGACATCATTTATAAGCTGCACGTCCGTCATTGTAGTTCCAGTGGCAAGTTGCAAGAGGAGGACAAAGAGAAACAGACTGCGAACCATCTGGAAGCTTTGAGCAAGAAGAAAGAGCGTATATTCCGCACTCGCTCGAGCGGCGGTGGGGTGGAGGCGGGTGCGGGGGCGGGGGCCGGCGAGCCCCGCCCGCTGCCGCCGCCCGCGCTGCCCGCCGTCGGACAGTGCTTCGATGTGTACATTGCCATGGCAGCTAATCCATGGAATTTTGTCGTAAGTTTTTTTTTTATAACAGCGGACAACCGAGCAGGTGGGTTACCTGGTGGTAAGTAATCACCACCGCCTATGGACATCCGCGACTTTAAAGTCTCAGATGCGTTATTTTTTATTTAGTAGTTATTTTGTTTGACGACATTAATTTATTGCTTGTAGTATACATTCGCGGATATTTTCTCATTTGTCTTGCCAACAGCTTATTGTAATATTTAGCACCAAAATATTGAGTATGTCTATATTATATCGACAACAGAAATTTATACTATAACTAGAAAACGTATATTTTACGACAGAAGATATCAAAGAAAAATTGTGATAACTTTGAAATTATTTAAAAGTTATAAGTTAAGGTATATTGTGATTATTTTTAAATTATTAAACATAATTACAGAGTAACCACAATTTTGCTTTAAATTGTATTTGATATATGTATTTATATACTACATATATGATTATTCCTTGCCACTATTATACTATACGTTTGTCACTTTCAATTTAATAACTATGCTTTCATTTAAAGTTTAATATTAAATCTCCTCCTAGGCCCTAGGTTAACGTGATTTTTTAAAATCATTCTCTAGCCCTTGGTTCTCGCTTTCATGTCTTGCAGGTGCAGCCAAATGGTTCACGACACAGTCTTCAGGCCATGATGGCGTCGTTACAAGAAGAATGTCCAAAAATACCGGAGGACGAGGCGCCGAAGAACCCGGCGAGCGGCGAATTGTACATAGGCTACTATGACAAGGACTCTTCCTGGTATAGGTACGGTATATGTTTTAGCAAATTCATTTTAGTTTATATTTCATATCGATAACGAAAAATGTGACGTTCCTAGATTATTATTATTTTTTTGATAGGTACATTTCATACATTATTATATAAATTATGGTAACTGTTTGTTACGACGATAGATATAAGGTTGCGTCGGCGTTGGTACATCGCGGCCCGTTAGATGTGAGAAACATCGTAAGCTGTTTAAAGTATGAACAGAAAATTTGGGTATATCCTCTTGGTAAGGGATATCAAACGCGTGACGTTGTATAGATTTTTAACTCGTAATTTTCGCAATCAATAACCTCGTTTGAAAAATCAGATAAAATTACGTGTCCAATTTTGTTCACATAATAATATATATGAATTAAAATATCCGTACTAACTTTAACCGCTGCCACACATAAGCCACCGATGGCCGTTGTGAGCTACGTAGGTATGCATATATTTTATATGGTATCAGCACGCACTGAATTCGAATGACTCACGCGCTGCGGAAGTGGCCGCCGGGCCAAATGTACGGCAGCTCTATACGGTTGGTGTCATATTGTAAGAGCGTGGTTTGTCAGATCAGATCGGGGACGTTCTACAAAAGGGCCAGGTCAAAGGTTCTCGAAACCCACGAGCGTGTATGAAAGCGTTGATGATAGTGGAAGAAGCGAAAGTCGTATGCAAGTGTGGAGGAAGGGAGGTGCGGTCTTTCTCCAACCTAAAGGGAGGAACCTCGACCAGTCGAACCACTGACTGGCCGGCCCTAAGGCCCCAGTGGTTGATGTCGAGATGTTGTATATATACTCAACGCTCCGAAATATTTATATAGCGCGATTCAGCATTAGACGTCTTTGTATTGGTTTTTGTAGCTGATCATAGATGTCGCTACACAAGGATCGGAATATATGGATATCCGTGATCTAGTGTTGGGTAGTACAGGACTTTAAAAACAGTTTGTAAGAGTCTCTTTCTCACTCTGAGCCAGTACAATGTCCCGCTTCAAATGAGGCGAGGCGTATGAAGCTCGAAGCATAATTTATACTAGCGAGTATTAATATGATATTTGATGGTTTTTTTTAAATGGTTATTTAGGACCCATACAATAGGACCCAATACATCGAGAAAAAAACGAGCGCGACATAAAATTTGAAGTAGTACATTTTATAATTCCGAGCCGCTCTTACATTTTGACGTCATGTCCGGGACAAATGTACCGCCTCTTGTATGTCCTACTCAACACTACCGTGATCTCTCCCTACCCCGATGGGAAAGAGGCATGATGAATATGTATGTGGTGGTTTGTTGCGGGCAGAGTGACGATAGCGAGCAGCGTGTCGTCGGGCATGGCGCTGGTGTACTTCTGCGACTTCGGCGACCTGTCGCTGCTGGCGGCGCGCGCGCTGCGGCCCGTGCCCGCCGGCGTGCCGCTCGCGCGCTCGCTGCCGCCGCAGGCCATCAAGGCAAGGCTCTACGGTCGGTACACACTGCACGCCCTTTTTTTTTCCTGGGGAAACCCTTTTTACAGGCCCCCGCGCCGGGACAAAGATGGTAAGGTGACGCGGGTAGAGTGGCGGTCGGGCCGGAAGTGCAATGGCCCCCTTACCCACTAAAACCCCAGGGCCCCATCTGCTCGCTTTGGACGGGAGACAAAGTAACAGTGTCCCTTATCCTTGTTCCCGTCACACACACTGCACGCCTAGATCAACTGTGTTTTTTATGTTAGATATCGACAGACGAGCATGAGGTTCACTTGATGGTAGGTGATACCTCAGCCACAGAACATCAGTCAATGATGCGCTGTCGACCTACTTTTTACTTCGAGAATTCGGAAATTCATAGACTGAAACCGAAACGCGAAATGTGTACTTCCCGTTTTTTTCATCTATGAACGTTGGTTCGTCACCCGGTCGGAATTTCGATATTCCTCCCACCCGATCAATGCCCGAAGTTACCAGACGTGGGGAAAACATGCTTACAGAAAATTATAAACATGTGGTCCCGGTGGGATTCGAACCCCCGACCCATCGATGCGCACGGCAGGTGTTCTTACGAACGCGCCAACGAGCCCGTCAAAACAAAAAACTAATACCCTACATTTCATATATACCTACAGCTTTTAAACCGTGAAATGCACATTGCGCGTTTCGGTTTCAGTCTGTGGATTTCCGAATGCTCGAAGTAAAGTAGGTTGACAGCGCATCATTGACTGATGTTCTGTGGCCGGGGTATCACCTACCATCGAGTGATCCTCATGCTCGTCTGTCGATATCTAACATAAAAAGAACCCAAGCCCAACCAACCCAAGCAGATATATGTATGAAGTAGCAGTGATACACTAACCGCGGAATACTAAAACGATGATCAAAACTTGAGGGCTTCTTAAAATGTTTCTGTCTTTCATTTTACCTTCGTAATGAAAGGGTTAGAGATACTTTTAAGTACACCTCAATTAGCGTTCGAGAATTCGGCCATAAGTCAATTGCAACATAATTCAACGTTAGCCGTTAGATTTTTTTAACAATCCATTTTGAAACTATCACATCTCACAATCCGATTGTCATTTCACAATCACATTAACTATTCATAGATGTGTGGCCGCTTCATCAAGACTGGACTGTAGAAGACTGCATTAGATTCCAAGAGTTATGCGTTGAGCAACAATTCGTGGGAGTCTGTAAGGAGGTCGGCAAGGACCCGCTGAACCCCAGCGAGCCGCTGCTGACCCTGGACCTCATAGACACCTCCACCGAAGAGGACGTCTACTTGAACAAACAGCTCGTAGCCGAGGAAAGAGCACGGCTTGGTTCCGCATCTATATCTGATAAGCAATAAATGACTACTGTATTTTCATAAATCATAACTAGACATCGTTATCGCGCGGGCACGAATCATTTGTAGATAATGTAAACAGAGTGGACAAACTACATAGTCTTTTGAGAGTATCTAACCTATATACATTGTGACTTTTTGCATCGTTTCTGCATCAATTCATATCCTTTCAGTAACAAGGCCAAGGATGTTTAATACCAATAGGAGAAGGCCATGGAATTAACATCTCTGAGAATAAACCAGGTCATTCTGACAAATTGTCAAAATCGACAAATCAATAGTTTAATATTGTCTTTTATTAACGCGAGTATCGCACATTTAAATAAAATACGTTATAACGGATTAAAATGCGATTTATTTTATATCCCGTTTCGAATGCTTATAAAATAAATAATATATCGCGTTATAATCCGTTATAGAGTATTTTGTTTTAAGGTTAATAGTTTAATTTTAAAATACGTATTTAGATCTTTTTAATAGAACTCTACTGGCAAACATAAAAACTCAGAGGACGCATAAAATGAGGTATTATATACTAATGATCTATTCTAAATAGATATTCTTTGACTTTGTCGGTCGTGCCCGCGCGATAACGATGTCTAATCATAACAAGCCCCCTCTCATATAGACTTACTTACAATCAAGGCTTTGCTTTTTAGGGCTAGGCATGCATTCACTGGTCCGATTAATTGCGATGATGTTAGGGGAATATAACAGGATCATTTATTTATTGTTCACTTTCAAGTTGTTTTTAGCGACTTCGATCCATCAAGGTCTTGCTAAAATACTTTGATACAGTATAATTTAAAGTATCATCGTACATGTGTAACTTCTCATATCCTAATCGCAAATATATAGTGGGGAAGATAAATGGTTTGGGGTGATTAATTTCATGATTGATTATGAGACATTTGCTATATACATATATTCCACATTAATGTTATGTTAACCTATTAGCGGCCATGATACCTATTTTTTCAAAAATATCAAATATTTTCAAGACAAAACCGAATTTGAATATAATTATACTGCTATAGATCCTTTGTGCATATTTAAAAAAAACATGGGTTCTATGAGTTAATAACTTGATTCTCTATTGCTACAAGCAATTAACATAACATGAATGTGGAATATATAGCGAATATCTCTTATCAAGCTTGTGAATCTTAAAATATTCATATTTAATGTTTTTCATTGTCAAGTTAAAGCAAAGTATTAATTTGTTTTTAGTTCGACTGAAAATATTCTCTTGTTAATGTTGTATGTTAATTTTGTTTTCTTTATTGTTATGACATCAAAAAAGAAAATCCATCATATTATAAAACATTCAGGGTCCTGAGTTTTATAATATTTGGCTTTGTGGAATGTGATATGGAAATGTTAATACTCGTTTTATTATCTCTAGATTTACGGCTAGAAATTCAAAACGAGAAGTGGAGATTTGTGACCATTTTTATATTTCATCGAATTGTAAGTATTACTTTCCATTTTTTGACAAAATTTCCATTTTATTTTCTGTACTATACGTATATCTAGAGATACGTAACCACAGGGGTTGTTTGAAACTGAACTATGTTAATTAATACGTATCGGCAACAAAAATGAAATTTACCTAAATTAGTATATGTATCTCGAAATAAAGGCAGAACTATCAACATTTTAAAGGTATCCTTAAGAAAATAGTAATATTTACCTTGTTTCTGTATAATCCAAAATGCTAAATAAAGACTGTTTTTATCAGAATAGTATTTTTAATTACACCTTATTGTTACTGTGGGTTCCCGTTGCTCAGCTCTTATAAACGAGGTCGTGTAATAGATGTTTATTATATATTTAGATATTTTAATACAATGGGCAGATGTAGATCTCCAGGGCATGACGTTCTCAGTATTCAGCATTTTAAGTACGCGGTTGATGAACGTCGAAATACTTGAAATGTTATCGAATATTTATGAGAAGTTCAAGACCCTATAACTCATGGAGTTTATGGGAAATTTCAGCCTCCCCCGACTGAATATTATTTTGGCAACAAAAAAAAACTCCATTTTTCGCAAAAGTAACCAAACTGCATAATTACCAATGATTTCTGGGTTGTCATTCGAATTAAAACAGGATCTCTGTTGTAGTAGGAGAGCCCGTGGGAGATCGACCTTCACCGATCTGATAACCAGATGAGACGTATTTTTTATTAAATATTTTTTATAAACAAATATGCCTATAATTGCTTGCCTATCGAAAAGTGGTACTGGCTATTTTTAATTAAATTAACTTTTATCGATTTTTTTTTCATCACCTTCATACTTTTGATAACCAAATGAAATTTATTTGACTGATAGTTTTTGATACACAGAATATGCCTAGGTATGCTTGCCTACTCATTTCAGTGTATAACTACCTGGCAAGCAGGTGTAAACAGGTAAGTCAAAATAATTAAAAAAAAATTAAATAAATAAATTAATAAAATAAAAAAAAATAAAAATTCAAATAAAAAATAAATTAAATTTAAAAAAAAATTAATTAATTTTTTTTATTTTTTTTATTAAAAATAGCCAGTACCACTTTTCGATAGGCAAGCAATTATAGGCATATTTGTTTATAAAAAATATTTAATAAAAAATACGTCTCATCTGGTTATCAGATCGGTGAAGGACGATCTCCCACGGGCTCTTAGACCATTGGGGCACTTGTGTGAACACTCGCTGGTTCGGTCAGTATAGACACATATATACTTTCTCCTGAGTTTTTTAATAATTATGTATATACACTAACACTAATATGTAAGTTTCTACTAACAATGTATTATTTTATCTGATCAAATAAATACAAAATAATTATGTTAATAAGTAAATCTTGCTGTTATGTCTATGAGACTGCAGCCACTGATATGGCTTACATTGACATAATTTACATAAAATAGATTTTGTACATAACTATAGGAATTAGGAAACTTCAAACACCGCTATTTATAAATAACGAGTTCTTTATTTTTATAATCTGGCTGACACGGCACCAATCCCCTTAGTTAAATAATATTATTAACATTCAATAAAGTTGGTAAATAAATGGGTGGATTTCGTTTTTTTTTAAATGGGTGGATCGGGATTGGATCTGTAGATTATGAAATAAAACCATTTTATTTTCATTAAGTAAACTTTATTGACTAATTATAATCAAGCTATACAAGTAAAGTATCAATATTATTTTATACTTATGAATACATTGAAAATGTCAAAATTATTACTTGCACGAGAATAGCTATTAAACAGAACCTTGTTATAACTATACTTACTGTACGGTGTATACTTTATTTGAAAACAAAAATAAAATTTATGCAGAAGCATTAGCGTCGACCGGAGCCTTTTCGTCGGCTACGACTTCATTCTTAGATTTGGCTTCCTCTTCATCAACAGGTTTATTTTTATCGCTTTTACGGAATTTATCGTATCTGAAAAAAGAATATAAATATTATACATTCATGAAAAATATAAATTTCACCAAGACATTTATATAATTATACTTATAGTTATAGTTTATAGGAAACATGCATGTGATTCCAATGAGGGTCAAACATTTTTTTAAGTTCATTACTTTAGAGTTACGCTTCCATCAATATTTTTATAACAATTTCAGTTTTGAGCAAGAAATTAATTTTTAAAAAGTGCAAATTAATTGTGAGAATTTCAAATATTTGTAAAGCCACGCCATTGCTCAGGGCGTTGAATATTTTTTCAATTCTATAATAATGTAAGGTAGCGAAAAAAAATACATGCATATTCCCTATTATCAATTTGTTCGTTGCATTTTTCAATTCACCCATCAGATCAGTTTTATTTAATATTTATTTGTACCAATTTTAATATATTTTATAACTTGAAACTTTTATTTTACTATCCATTTATGATCCTATTAGTATGTATCAAAAATCTGTAGCAAAATATATTTTATAGTGATACCAAGAGGATTAACTCTTTATAAACAGTCACTGTTTTAATAATTCACAATTAATATTGCACAATTCAGAACATACTATAATATATTCATAGAATACCTTCCAAGATCCTCTTCATCGTCACTAGCTTCATTGCCCTGAGGGTCCACTTCTCGTAACAGTTCTCCGATATCTTTGTCTACATCAGCCCATAGTTTATCTTCATTGCCTTAAAGAGTAAATTAACATTAAAACCTTATTAAACAGTGAAACAGTAGTGGTCAGTATGGGATGTGTGTACACTGTACATGGAATGATGATGAGGGTTCAAATCAGGGACTGAATACCGGTTAATTTACTATGGGAGTTTAACCGAAATAATAAAGGTTTTTGTTAATATTCTTTCGTTTTTAGTCTTCTGCACCTAATAGATACATAGATAGAAAATTTATTCTGAAATAACATCACTTAAGTCTATTACAATATGTGACTATTTCTAATTTAATTTTTAAAAAAAGAAACATTATTGTGGTAAGATTAGTGTAGTAAGTTTATATCACGGTATCTCAGTCAGACACGTATTTTGGAAAATAAAACTTAACCGGTTGCAATCCCTGGTTCAAATCGCCCAGTATCAAGCTTAACGAAAAGCGCTGACTGAAATTATCGACATCACTAAGAATCTTCAATCATAAGGAATACTTACCAGAGGCATTGATAGAGTCATTTCCATTCTCCAAAGCCTTTTTCTCTCCAGACGATTCAGTTTTCTCTGTTTTAATTTTCACCTCAGAGTTTTCCTCAGTTGCTTCTTTTTCTTCTTCTGTAAAAAAAAGAAAATTTGAACCAGAGTTGGGGAGGAACATAAGATACGATAGGGGTGGGAGGAATATCGAAATTCCGACCGGGTAACGAACCACTGTTCATAAATGGACAAACCGAGAACATTTTGTTGGCGAGGTCATACACGCTCTACTAGTGTCACGCGCCAGCTGCCTGAGCAAGAGCTCAGGCGGCTTATAAAGATGTAAATGTAATAATTTTGGAACTGCTGTTTTAATTTAATAATTTTTAAATGTAACTTTGCAAAAAAATAAATATATATATTTATATAATAATAATCGTTGTGACGATACACTAGAGAGGAGGTCTCACAAATGTGATCAACTGTGAGAAGGGTGAGGGGTCAGAAAATTACGAAATTAGTGTAACGTACTTTATGGATGACCTCTTATCAGTGAGTAACAGTGTGAATAGTACATCTACATTGCACCCGTGTGAAGCCAGGGGTGTGTTGCTAATCTAACATAAAAAAAATACAAATACTTATTTCAATAAAAAAAAAATAGCATGCACTACACTACATCTAATATATTATATAAAAATAAACCACGTCATCCCACATCTCACAGTTTATTATTGTACTGGGGGTCCAAGATACAAGCTTGCTTAGTTTGGGCCCCAAATCTATTGTATAAATACCTTGTAATTGTAAATGTGATAAATAAATAAAGAGAGTGAACAGGAATGCGTTACCGGTGTGGCGGTGCAGCTGGCGGTGTATGCGCTCGGCCTGCTTGCGCAGCGTGCGCGTGTCGCGGTGCTGCACGTAGTGGCGCAGGTGGATGCGCAGGCGACAGTGCCGCCGCAGCGTCTCCGCCTCCTCGCCGCTGCCCGCCTCGGCGCGCGGCAGGTACGTGCGGCACAGGGAACACCACCAAACCTGTTTCGATATTTATTTAACAGTAATTTTTTGTGTATATATTTTTTTTATGTCAGATTTCGACAGACTAGCATGAGGTTCACTTGATGGTAGGTGATACCTCAACCACTGAACACTAGTCTTACTTTTACTTCGAGCATTCAGAAATCCATAGACTGAAACCGAAACGCGCAATATGCACTTCACGGTTTTTCCATCTATGAACGGTGGTTCGTTACCCGGTCGGAATTTCGATATTCCTCCCACCCGATCAATGCCCGAAGTTACCAGACGTGGGGAAGATATGTAGCTTACAGAAAATTATAAACATGTCATCCCAGTGGGATTCAAACCCACGACACATCGGTGCGCATGGCAGGTTTTCTACCGAACGCGTCAAATGTATGTATGTATATTGTATATAATATGTATGTATGTATTAATTTTCGAAAATAATAGGCTGCTAAATAAAAAATGTGAAAATAACAATCATGGATATAATGTAATAATAGTTACTCAAAAAAATTATCTATCTTACCTCTATTTTCTTTATATGTTCGCTTCCAATATTTATTTCCACTTTTGGCTTTTTGGGCTTTTCTTCATCCTTCTTTTCAGTACCAGAATCTTCATCTTCAACTTCTGTGATATAGAAGTTTAAGGTTTAATTAAAAAAGGTTTATCAATATCTTTTAGTGAATCACAAGTATTAGTTTCTGAAAGTGAGTGCTAGTGGGCGTGGGGTAGCATCTAATCTATCAAGAAGTGTTACCAAATTGGTTAAAGGTGTTAAGTCACTAGCTATCTAGATTGCAATGGCAAAAAATAGTCTTCATATCCCACTTTGAGAAACTATAGCGTATACGATTGAGAATAGAAAAAAAAAACGATATTATAAGAACTTACCATCCACATCACCCACAGAGTCAAGTGTCATAAAGTTGTCCAAATCTACATCCATTCCTTCATCACCGCTCCCCTCTGCTTTAGGACTCGCACGTCGTGTACTCTGGTTTGCCTTTCTCTATAATAAAAAATATAGTCATTATATTATATGTAAAGTTTATGTTAGAAAATAAACTACACGTCTTTTTACTATTTGTTTGGATAACCAAGTTTAACAAATATATATTGACACTTAAAACAGTACAGTAGACTTTCACTAATCCGGCACTATTAAAAAAACTAGAGGGTGCCGGATTACGGATTGTATAGAAAAAATTATAGTAAATAGAATAAAGCATTTCATAAAGGGAATACAATTTATTTGTGTCTAGACTTTTTTTTTATAACTGTAACATTTTATCTCACATTTAACTAATACATAGTTTTAAAATAAACCTTAGTTGAGGTATCTGTATTTATGCAATTTATGAGGAGACGCAGGTAGAGGGTGCCGAATTATAGGACGTTCTATTGAAGTGCTGGATTAATCACATAAAATATTACCTTGAGATGCTCAATAGAGCAAATATGATGCTCGTATATCATCGGCGATCGGAAAGTGATTCGACAAATGCGGCAGAACGGCAAGAGGAAGCGTTTCATGGCGCGATGGGTGTCGGTGAGGTTGTGCGAGTGGCGCGTGGTGCGGTGGTTGAGGCGGCACACGAGGCAGAACGTGGTCCGCGGCGCCAGCTCCGCGCCCGCCGAGGCCTCCAGCTCGCGTTGGGCACCCCTCTGGGCGACTCGCATGCGCAACAGTTGCGCCTTGTGGCGCCGGGCCACGCCACTCATTGCTGCACGATGCTTAAGTGACAATAAGTGCTTCGCGTACAGCTGCGGATTTCTTTTTATTAGGGCTCTATACTTAGGACTAAATCTCATTAAATTATCATTTATTTTAAATAATACCTTTTATCAATATCAAAGTTTGTAACAATATTTTTAGTGTATTTAGTTAATAATGTAGGTTGAAAAAATTTAATTATATTTACAGTAAAATGAATAAGGTAGAAAACTTACACCAAAATTGGAACACTTCTCTTTACAGTGCACGCAGATAAGGTTCACGAACGGCTTAGTTGCAGGCGCATCTGACGCCGCGTCCTCCTCCTTCTCTGTGTCATCACCGCCCTCTTCAGCTTCACCTTCAGACGGCTCTTCTTCCGGCTTTAATGAATTCAATCAACATGGTGTAATAAATATCAGTAATTAATAGCCATCATGAACATTGATACAGAGCAATCAATACTTCATACCTTGGGAGACTTGCTCTTAGGCTCCTTTGCCTCTTCAATTACTTCTTCCTTCTCATCTGCTTCCCAATCTTCTTCAGTTGAAGAGGCTTCTTCTTTTGACTTCACAGGGCTATCACAAGAATACTCCATTTATAAAAGTTTTATCAAACATGTGCCTTTCTTTTTAATCTAAAACATTAAATTATATAATAAGAGTGTAATAATAGTGGGATGATGATATGCATCTTCTCATTTTCAATATTTTTCTATAATAATATCTTGTAAAGTTCCAATTTTTGTTCATTTGATTCCATAGAGCCTATTGGAAACTATGATATTCCATTATTTCAAATTTCCTCACATATAATTATTATATTTTCGATGTCAATGAAAATTTTGTTATTGTCGTTCTCATTTCTGTAAGTTAATTGTAACTCACCAATAACCATGTAATAATTTGCAGTTACATAGGCCATTTTGGCATATCTTTTAGGTTATGGACCATTCGGCTCGTGGACGACAATCGCGTCTTAATTAATCATTGTCAAATTACCTTCGACCTTTGATAGATCTGAACGCACGTGGGTACCCGAGCGATCTGTCTGTGTAGCGCCTGGCAGTGAACGAGGCGCGCGAGCGCGGGGCCCCGCGGTAGGAGGCGCGGGAGCGCAAGGTCCGGCCGCGGAAGGAGCGGCGCGGCGCGCGCGGGCGCCCGGCGGAGCGCACCGGCTCGCGCGGCGGGCCCATGCCGCCCGACTTGCGGAAGCTCTCGCGAGCCGGTGATCGTCTCCTATCCTCGCCGCCGAACGATCTCCTCTCGCCACCGTAACTCTCTTGTCTACTGCCGTACGATCCGCCATAGTGTCCGCCGTCATGGCTACGTCTATCGCTCGAGGAGCCCTGTACATAACCCTTTTTGGATGTTGAACTTTCTTTTAAACGGTATCATAAATTTTAGTCATTTTGGGTGGCAATAAAAGATGTTCTGTTGGAAACTCTCTTCTGCTCACATTTAAAAAGAAATTCGACATTTTTGTATGTATATAATATTTCTAGATTTTAGTAGACCAATTGTTGAATTATAGGTGAAATTATTTTCTATTGTCTCAGGCTTTTATATGTCAATATATTTCTATTCTGGCTATGTATGCTACATGAGAACTGACACAAAATGGTATTGTCTGTTCTATATCATATAAATATTTAAGTCTTCCTTATGAAAGGTGGATGATATACTTAAATGCCAACAGACAGCATAAAAAGTTTTATAACAGTTGTAGTTTGGACAAATGGTTTTGTAATTACATTTCATTTTATGCATTCTTCACCACAATTTCACTTCTACCTTAATAATGCATTTTCCTATAGTATGTACGACTGTTATCTATTTTACAGAGAAATCAACAAGGCATATGCAGTTATTCATTTGATAATGTTGCTTCGAGGTCTTAAAATATTCCCATCTTACTAAAAATAGGACGACGGATCTACAAAAGCAATTTCATCCATTTTATATTATTCCATTTCTCTCATTTTTTTCCATGCTCATCTTTGGAATGTATTAAATCATATAACATTAATGTTAAAATTCTCTTTTTACATAACATTAATAATTTCTCACTTAGTGATTATTTTATTATTTCAATATGATGATACCACAGAATTTGTTATTAATTCACATCTATATAACAGATTCTCCATCTACATAGATATTCTTGTAATAAATAAGGTATCATCATTTTATAGAATGGAAGAATATTCCTGTTTTGTTGTTATTACTAACCTCAACTCTCATTCTTTTACGCTCAGGTGATCCAGAACGACCACCATAATCACGGTTTGAATAGCTGGTAGATGTTTCCTGAAAAGGCAGATACTATGCTTCAAAGATTAAAAATATTCAATAAACAATTCCAGTATTGCATGGCATAATTATGATATATATATATTTTTTTATTGTCCTTGGTCTTATTTCTATAATCTGTTTTGATTGTGTTGCTAGGCATACCAATGGTGAATTGTAAATTGTGCGGGGTATACAGATGTGGTCATATGGCACATTTAGTAGATTATAATCTTAATATCAACAAATAATTTTCAGTGCTGATTATCATAAAACAATCTTGATATACCATAGGATGCACCCAAATTGGGAAAATTACTTGCAATTGCGTTGCCACCCTAATCTAATGGATGTTTTATACAAGTGTATTGCTCTATTGGACAAAAGTTATCTTCATACTAGCGTATCTCCCTAGTGGGTGAAACAATTATCTTTATTATATATTTTTAGAATGTGTAAATAATGGAAGCCTTTCCCATTGTTTCTATTAATCCTAACCTACAATCTGGGTCATTTCAAAGGGAATGTGCATAGGTTTTCAATGAACAAGCATGCTCCACTTAAGGCCTCTTCATCATTTTTCACAAGTCGAAACTGCAGCCAAATGCTTACTCATGTTTTGATTTTTGTTACTTATGTTTTGACATCATGCCATTCAATATGTTGTTGTATGATGAAGTTAACCTTTGCTAGTTGTTGTAAAAGAATATGAAGTATAAGTAGTTCTAAATATATAAATATATAAAGCAGTACTTCTATTTTGTGATGGTGGTATACAGTATGTTACTTCATATAGGTAAGTTACATTTTCATGTGTTTTTCTTCATTAAATATCAGTTTTCATTATCAAATATATTTGTAAAAAAATATATTTTTCACATAGGAAGTGTAGAGATATTGGGAGACAGTTGGGTGCAGAGGGTATTAGAGATGCTGTGATAAGAAAAATCTACTAAATATCTCGAGATAATTTGAAATTAAGTCAGTTCATTTATTTTATAATTATCTTAATGAAAGCCTTTTAAGATTTCCTTCTGTTATTGTTATAATGACCCTTCACTGACAAACAAAAATACCTAAGTATTGAATTGATATTGACTGATAGTAAATAAGTAATTAGTTAACATGATTTCCAATTGACTTATTTCATTCAAAATGTATAGGTATACATTTTGAGAATTAAATAGAATTGGTAAGCTTACGCTTTGCCGTTTGACCAACATTTGTTAATTAAGAATATATATTAACTACGACTTACCGTTCTGTAGGATTTTTTATATGAGTCATCAATTCGATCGCGGCTAGATGAATACCTATTGCTACTCGAGTTGTAGCGAGAGTCATTATTATACGAAGAGTAACCGCCGCCACGACTGCCTCTGTTGTCATAGCTACCACGGTGATTGTTCCCGCGATAAGATCCTCGGTATCCTCCACCCCGACCACCATAGGTCCCTCTTCCTCCGTATCCACGACCGCGGGAAGACATCTTTAACGCGTCCTGCGACAAGGAACAATCAAGTTTCTTATAAAATTATTCCGGTCTATGAGAGATGAAACTTGACTATGCAGGTGAAATAAATTGATCCTCTATATAATTTAAAAATAATGCGTCTCTAGTAGTACCTTTCAGTATAAATTTTAATAATGCGCCGGCAGAAAATGGCGTCGAGTAGGGGCCAAGCCACGTTTTATTTTTGACAGAACGATACTTACAAATTACGATTGAAAATATGCAGCGACTCAATGAAAATGTTCAATTTATAGGAATCTACAATAATACACACTACAAATGACACGTAACGATTTAATATGTGATAGTTAATACTTTAGAAAAATATAAATTCTGCCATACTATTAATTTTTTTTTTTTTTTTTTTTTTTTTGCCCATAGGGCAGGCTAAAGTCTTTCGACCATACCGCCTTGTCTTATGTTATTTTTTCCCTTTTATCTCTCCTTATTTATGTCTTACGTTTCTTATCCTTTATATGTATCGTAATATAGTACTTCTTCTTTTAATTAATGACGACCCCCGTCAAAGACGGAATCTTCCAATATCCAGTATTTTTCGTAATATAAGTAGTTATTATCATATCTTTATTTCCACGCGGCCATAAGTCTGACGTATGTCATTTAATTTTAAAATCTCAGTTTAATACATTTTGTTCAATCCGATTTTACATACGTATCGTACGTACAATTCTTTATTTATTACTACCCAACAAAGAGTAGAAAAGGCACATTTCCATTTACAAATCCCGTTATCTTGTCCGTCAGGACTCCCGAAGAGTGGTGACGGAGAATCTAATTTAAAAATTCTGAAAAAACTTATTTACTAGAAAAAATATATTTACAGCTTTAATATTATAATTAACTTATTAACCTATTATTTTACTACTGTAACAAAGAGTACATAAATATAATTTTAAATATCGTTAACAGTTTCAATAACAAATCTGTACAAAAATATAAAAGTTGAGGCATTTTTAAGTAACTCCTGAATGCAATGCGGGATACTTTCAACTTTATTGTAAATTTTTAAAAGCCCATCAGACAACACAAGGCGCTGAATGTTGAAAGACGAACACTCAAAGAAGATATGATGTAGTGATTGTACTTTTGATGATTGACAATAGACACAATATGGAGAATCAACCATTTTAATACGATGAAGATGGTAATTTAAACGACAATGACCAAAACGCATGCGAGAAATAGTTGTATAAAATTTCTTGTTTGTGAATATTTTGTGCTTGCAAAACCAAGGTGTAGAATTTATTTGGACATCGAGACCGGCGAACCAAGTTCCTTTGTTTTGAACGTTTGTGCAATAATATGAATGTTTTCCCCAGGCTTGCACATCCGCTGTTTGATTAAACTAATTGCATCTGTATAAGGAATACGAATACTAATATTAATAGGAGAATCTCCTGACTTTACAATTTGTTTAGCCAAGTAATCAACATGTTCGTTACCTTGAACACCAATGTGCGAAGGCACCCACACAAAATTAATTATTACATTTAAATGACTTAGTTCAACCCATAACTGTTTTATTAAGAATATAACATAATTAGTATGAGCATTTAGATGATTATTTGCTAAATTTTGTAGAACACTCATACTATCACTTACAACAACCCATTTTGTGTGCTCTCTATAGCAATTCTCAATATGTTTCAAAGCACTTAAGATAGCGACAGCTTCCGCTGTGAATATACTTGCATCTTTATTGATTTTCTGACCTATGCCTACTTTTGAGGAAGGCTCATAAATAGCAAAAGACACGGATTCACTGTTTTTGGATCCATCAGTATAAATAAATTTATGATCTAACCATTCTGATAGCATTGCATTTACTTCTTCTTTTGAAAATAAATCTTCTTTATTCTTTATAACTATATTAATTGCTGGAAATTTACCACTATAAGAACCCTCGTAACATGGCAAGACATGCTTAGATTGATGAATGTTTGTATTTTCTATAAAATCAGTGAAATTTTGAAGACCTTGCAGCATATAAAATGATTTAACATTTGAATGAGATGCAGAGTGTAACAAATTGATCAAAAATGGATTACCACATACACTATAAAGTTTAAGTAAGAATTTTTCTTTTAAATAGTTGAATCGAATGGCTAACGGTGGGATATTACATTCAATCTGCAATGCGTTAATAGGAGTACTTCTGAAAGCTCCTGTTATTAGACGTAAACATTTGTTTTGCAAAAGATCTAAACTATTTACAACACTAGTATCTGCAGCGAAACAATAAAAACCATACTCAAAATGACTACGAACTAATGATTTGTACAACAACAACAGAATTTTAGGATCTGCGCCCCAGTATGAACCTGAAAGAGATTTTAAGATGTTATAGGCTTTATTTGCTTTAGTTATTATGTGCTTAGCGTAACTATTCCAAGTTAACTTATGAGTAAAAATAACTCCCAAAAATTTTACTTCAAGCGAGACCGGCAAAGAATAATAATTGTATAGTATGGTAGGCATGTCACGCGATTGTTTGCCAAATACAATGACTTTAGACTTAGATGGATTCACATTAAGATCAAGGTAAGTAAAATATTTGTACAGATTTGTTAAAGCATTGTTAATAATTTGAACTACTTCCGACTGATTTTTCCCTGATGTGTATATAACTAAATCATCTGCAAACTGAAGATTTTTAACTTGGGATCCTAGGATTATATTTAATCTATGAATGTACAATATAAATAAAAGTGGGGATATACCGCGCGCCAGATAAGTCTGCGCGCGGCAAAAATTGGAACTAAATTTCTTTCCGTCATATTGTTTTCCGGAATTAGTGTGCAGCAGTGGCGTTTTTATTCGATTTTATTGGTAATCATCATGCCTAAGGTTATAAAAAGTGCTGGTAGAGATGTTATATTGAAAGTAAAACGTGCTTATGAAGCAGAACGGCAAAATAAAGGGCCGATTGTACCATTTTCAAAACTTTTTTATTACTTGACAGGTAATTTTTGGGGTGACCAGTACATGGTATTATGTCTTTATGTGGGGTATTTTTATACGATACATATTTTTACATTGTTGTTGGTTAATGATTTAGTTTGTTTTAGGATTAAAACACCATTGAAAAAAAATACGTATTGTGGAAAAAAATTTAAATCAAGCCACAGGTGAAATATCTTCAATCTGAAGCGGCATTTAATTCGATAATGTGTGTCAGCATGTTGAAAAAATCGTAGACCAATATTTTGAATCTGACAGGCTTTTGGACATAGAACTGGACTTTATAATTGATCATGCAAGTGACAGCAAAACTAACTCTTCTAATAACGAGTCAAGTGAATCTGAAACATGTGAAAATAGAATGGAAAGATTGACCCACTGATGGACCATAGTTATCCAAAATTTAGAAGTTCTGCTATATTCTCGATAAATGATTTACATTAAAATATATATATATGTATAAAATTTGGTGTTGTTTTATTTAATTGTAGATTATGTAAATATTTCTTATGGAGCAGGTAAATAAGGAGTTATACAGTTACAATATGTAACAAATTAAAAATATATATATTTTCACTGAGTATTAGTATGTAATTATTATTCATCACCCTAAAACTTATTGAAATTTACAAATAAAATTGTTACATCACGTCAAATTTAGTACTTAGTTAATTCGACGTGATATCTAAATATAAATTTGTTTTCTGTGTATACTAAGTATACCTAATACGAATTAACATTCAGAATGCTGGTGATTTTTTTGGTGTTGCATAGTGGTTGAGAGTTTGCTTTCTATACCTGGCAATATTTGGTACGCCACCCGTCGCGCGCAGACTTATCTGACGAGCACTTTAGTATCCCTCCTTGACATACTCCTTTGAATGAAAGTCTAGGACCATAAAGATGTCTATTTAATTTAACAAATACTTCCCTATTGGTTAAGAATTTTTTTACCCAATTTGTAAATTGTGCAGGAATTCCCAACAATAATAATTCATGACAAAGAATATCTATATTAACACTGTTAAATGCACCTGCTACATCAAAAAATACAGCTACCAGATTTTTACGATCCGACAAAGAGTTACGAACATCAAGCTGTAGTTGACAAATACTTTCCCTGGCAGAAAATTTTCTACGAAAACCAAATTGATTGGAAGGTAATATGTTGTTATTTTCTACATAAAACTCTAATCGTTGTTTTAACAATTGTTCAAATAATTTACCAACACAGGAAGTAAGTGCTATGGGCCGATAAGAATCGGGACAAAACTTAGGCTTGTCTGGTTTTAAAATTGGTATAAGACAATCCTTTTTCCATTCTTCTGGTATAATGTTTTTATCCCACATTAAATTCAGTATATTTAGAAATGATTCTAAACTGGCAATGCTAATTTTTTTAAGTAGAATATAGGGTATTCCATCAAGACCATAAGCAGTATCTCTTCTTGAGGTTATGGCTGATATTAATTCATTAATTGTGAAAGGACTGACAAGAAACCTATTACTGGAGTTAATGTTGTTATTATTGTGATTTGACATAGTGTTTGATACATAGTCTGGTGTGTACTTCTGCAAAAAATCTAATATCCATGTATCATTGTCACAATTATTGGAAATATATGTTTTGTTGTATTTACGCATGAATTTCCATATGACAGATATTGGTGTATTCCTATTAAAAGTTTCACATAGAGAAAACCAACTTTTTTGTCTTTCTGATTTTATGACAAGCTTTTTTACAGCTCTAAGTCTTTTAAAATGGATATAGTTTTCTTCTTTTGGATCATTTTTAAAATTTAAATATGCAGTTTTGAAGTTTAATACAGCTTCAGTACACTTTTGATTCCACCAAGGGAGAGGGGACTTTTTACCTTTATTCTTAAAAAGAGAACAATCAATGGTATTACTGGTAGGTTTGCGGTTTGAACTATTTGCAATAGAATTAGAAGCAGCTTTGCGTAAAATTGTACAAAAATGTAAATATGAATCAAGAGGATTTAATCTATCTATTTTTAGATCAACTAACAAATCATCAACCTGGTTGCTATATTTCTGCCAATTAACTAACTTATAGTTGGCATAGAGAGGCAAATGCATAGCATTAGAACAATTTCCCCCATTCAAATTATTGTTATGATTTTCACTAATTACTACTTTTATTAAAACAGGAATATGATAACTACTACCAAGAGGACTATCGTTTACACTCCATTCACAATTACATGCAAGAGATGAAGAGACCAATGTCAGGTCAAGAGCATTGGGACGCCATGTTGTAGAACCTACAGTTGTTGGTTGACCACTATTGAGCAAAACTAAGTTGTTTTCATCGAAGACATCTAAAAGTTTACGTCCTCGTGGAGTGTCATAGTTACATCCCCAAGAAGTATGATGTGCATTAAAATCACCAGCAAATATGAAAGGTTGAGGAATAGACCTCAATAATTGCTCAAATTTATCTTTATTGAAGACAGGAACTGAGTTTAAAGGACTATAAAAACTTACTATATATAAGTATTTGTTGTGAACTGCTATTTTAATGCATATATTTTGTAATGAATTATCAAAATATGTGTCAATTTTTGTATAATTTATGTTTTTATGAATTATAATTGCGACTCCATTATGTATGTTACCGCAATCATTCCTTTCTATGTTGTAATTACTTATTTTAAAAGTTTGTTCAGGCCTAAGCCATGTTTCACTAATTATAGCTATATCAATATTATGTGTATAGAGGAAATTAATTAATATATGTTTATTACTGTTGAGGCTTTGAGCATTCCACTGAATGATATTTAAATATGACAAATCCATTATGAGGCAGATGGGAACTTGTTACTTAAGGTAGATTTTAATACTTCTTTAATTGATGTTGTATTTACTGGTATATCTTTATTACTGACTATTTTAATAATTGTTTCGACTAAAGTGTTGATAAATGTGTTAGATTTCATTAAATTGTTTATTTGTACTTCTAAGGTTCGAGCAGAAAGAGCTGGAAAAGCATTTGGATTAAATAATTCAGAATAGTTTACACTCTTTGTTTTAATTTTGTTTTCTTCAATTTTTTGTTTTTTCAAAGGACACTGAATGGAGATGGCGATATGGTTACCGTTACAATTGACACATTTTGCATTTTGTGAATCGGTTAGGCAGTTCTTAAAGTTATGGTTTAATGTGCATATTGAGCAAACCTCAGAGTTGCGACAAAATTTAGCTATGTGTCCATATTTCATACATTTGAGGCATTGCTTAACTGGAGGGATATACTTTTTAACCTCGTGACGCCAAGAATCTAAATAAACATATTCTGGAAGGATGGGGGAGGCAAAGGTAACTGCTACTGTTTGTGTAGGAGCATAGGTTATTGCTCCGTTGTCACCCCTGACTCTGCGCATGAAACGCCTTACTTGTACCACATTTTTCGAGCTGCCTATCAGACCAAAAATTTCCTTATTAGACATATCGCTTGGCACTGAAGTGAGAACTCCAGTAACTTCGGTACCTCCAGCTGGTATTGTGGCAATTAATGTAAGATGATCTAATAATTTCTTATTTTGAATAAACATATTAGCATTATTTGGTAAATCAAAAGTTATACCGACTTTATATTTGTTGATGGAGCGCAAATGCATAACTCCAGACACACCATGTTCCCGAATGCCCTTAGACAAGGCCATACGATCCCTGTCGTTGAATACTTTGCCTTCCTCCTTATGTGCTAAGAACACAACCAAGTCCTTTTGCGGAATATCTTCGGGATACTTGCGGACATATCCTTTAACTTTATAAGTTAAGTACTTGTCCGCATTATCCAATTCTCCAGAGTCTGAGTCCGAAGAGTACCCGATCCGTGGGTCTGGTGGATTTTCTTTCCACCGTCTCTTTTTGGTCATTTTATTTATTTTGGACTAAACCTTTATTAGTAGAACCTTAGTAACGTATTTGAAATAGAACAAAAGTAGAGAAAATATTTTTAAAAATTAATTTTAAAAAGAGCGCGCCTTTACTTATTGATGACTTTCCCGCCTTTTTCCCATACTATTAAGTATTAGCCAGTATCGACTAGTGATGTGTCCAAAGATAGTTACCTTACTCTATGGTCCAAAGAGATGTGTCCAGTGCAGTGTTGCCAGCTGTGTCTTGTCAGAAGTTACCTAAAATGGATAAAAAAGTAACCTTTTAGTATAAAAAATAAATTTTATTTTTTTGTTGTTTGTATTTTCTTACAGAAATATGTATAATTTAGGAATGTTTTCCGTTTTAAGTTGCATTTACCATCAACTCTTTTATATATTACTGCAATTTGCAACATAAATAAAAATTATAGAAATGTATCTAGCCTACCGAATTGCCGATTGAAAATTTTGGCTACAATATCATTGCGAGAGAGAAAAACTTGTTTTTAGATGTTGAACCTCAAAGGGTTATTTTCTGAGAATTACACTCACTGCCTACGAATAAAGTTTTTCGTTAGCCAACATTGCGTTTCGTTTCAAGGGTTTCATGTAAGAAATTAAAAATTAATTCTACAAATTCCGCAACATCACCTAAAAGTAACCATTCGAGTCGTGTAACCTAAAAATAACCTGAAGGAGTTAAAAATCACCTAAAAGGTTACAAAAGTAACCTTCTGGCAACGCTGGTCCAGTGTCAAAAGTCCAGTATTGTCAGCTGTCTTGTCAAAAGTTACCTAAAATGGATAAAAAAGTAATCTTTTAGTATGAAAAATAACCTTTATTTTATTTTTTGTTTTATTTACTTACAGAAATATGGATAATTTATTAATGTTTTCCATTTTAAGTTGCATTTACCAGGAATTTTTTTAATACATTACTGTAATATGCAGATGAATTTAAAATTATAGAAAAGTACCTAGCCTTTTTTTGGCTACAATATTAGTGCAAGAGAGAAATAGTAATTGTTTTTAGAAGTTGAATCTCAGAGGATTATTCATTGGAGAGTTGCACTCACTGCCTACAAATGAAATTTTTCGCTAGCCAATATTGCGTTTCGTTTCAAGGAATAGGGATGTTGACTATTTTTTGGAATTGCTTTTATTGTATAGATACATCCTTTATAAACACGAAAAAAAAATCTTATAAAAAAATATTACATATTTTAATAAAAAATACGTAAATAAAAATACTTTTCAAAGATTACCGCTAAAACGCTCAAAACGTCACGTGACGTCACAGACCGATAAACAATCTCGCTTGCGTTCGATCAAAGTTAGATCTTAACAAATCTTTTCACTTCTCACGAATAAATTCAATAAAAATTCGGTCTGTGACGTCACGTGACATTTTGGAGCGTTTTAGCGGGAATTTTTGAAAAGTATTTTTATTTACGTATTTTTTATTGAAATATGTAATATTTTTTGATAAGATTTTTTTTTTCGTGTTTATAAAGGATGTATCTATAAAATAAAAGCAATTCCAAAAAATAGTCAACATCCCTATTAGAGAAATTAAAAATTAATTCTACAAATTCCACAAAATCACCTAAAAGTAACCATTCGAGTCGTGTAACCTAGAAATAACCTGGAGGAGTTAAAAATCACCTAAAAGGTTACAAAAGTAACCTTCTGGCAACGCAGGTCAAATCAAAACAGTGATGCCAGCTACTACAAATGCCCTACAAATGGACCAACTTCAAATACCCCTGGGTACATGGATAATATAAATTGTAAAATACTCCTGGACATCTTGATTCCCCCTTTTGGGGGAACAATATCCTAGTTGGCATCACTCTGGATTTTAATTCTGTTTTTTTAAATCAGTGTGACCCAGTGTTGCCAGATGATCCCGACGACAGCGACGTACTTGCTACATACCGATTCATTTCAAGAAGGCCGTTACCCTGGGCCGGATTTAGGGGAGGGCATCCGGGGAACTGCCCCGAGGCCTCCACAAAAGAGGGCCCCCACAGTAGACACTAATTCGGAAAAGTCTTTCAAATTCTGACAAGTAAACACTAACCACAATAGTAAACAACTTTTCCTTTGTTATATTTTTTCGCTGTTTTACCTTTACCTACTTTACTTTGTACAAACATTTACATTAAATTATACTTAAATGAAAATATATTTTGGGGCCACGGGGCCTCCGCTCTTTTGTTGCTCCAAGGCCTTCACACCTCTAAATTCGGCCCTGCCGTTACCTCCCGCCCTGCTTCCTCAAGCGTCATCCGCTTAGGTTAGGTTTCGACTGCCGTTTAACTGCATAATATGTGGTCTTGCGGTCGCATGTTCATTTGCAAACCCATGCGTCCCGGATTCGATTCCCATTTCGGATTTTCAATTTCTGGAGCATTTATGTATTAGCCCACGCGCAGACTAGAGCCACTAGTGGCGACCACAGCATAGCCACCGGTGGCCGCCACAAGCTACGGGCGTAATATTTCATACATTTTAGGGCAACCGCGCAAACACGGCGCTCGAGTGGCCACCACCAAACTTCTAGCCACCGGTGGCCGCCACAACGTGCGGGCGTGATATTTTATACATTTTACAGTGGCTGAAACGTGGCCACCGGTGGCCGCGTCTAGTGGCGGCCACCAGTGGCTCTAGTCTGCGCGTAGGCTTAGAGTTTGAAAAATTGGTGGATGTTTGAAGCCTTTGCAGACTGCACGTATGGTTGATAACAAAAACTGGTGGATGTTGGAAGCCTGTGAAGGTGGATAGCATAAATAGCCGGCCGTGGTTGCGTGCTAAGTGAAAGGCGGACCTGACGGTCATACAAATATAAAGGTTTCGATTTTGTTTCTGTTGGTTTGTTATTTACTGCGAATGTACGTACGGACATAATTTGTTATTTGACGAACGTAATTTCTAATATAACATTCATTCGCTGGTGACATTCTTTGAACAAGAAAAAATGGAAGGAACTAATTATTTCAATGGGCGCGTGATTATAGCGACACAGAATGGAGTGATGATAGTGATACAGAAATGAGTGATTTCGATGACCATGGTTGCTGGATGAATTATGGTATGCCCGGATTCATGAATTATGGTGAGAGTCCACATAATATCCGTATCGTACGCATCGCATCAAACGGATTACTTTTTCACGATGCGTCCACTGTATCGGCAGCGATCGGATTTTCTCGATGCAACTACTACCATCAGTCCACTTTCGGATTTTCGTAACGGATTGTGTATGTGAGAAGATGGAGGAAATCAAAGAACATTTTGTCGTAATTATCTAAAAAAAAGTAAAAGAAAAAAAAACGGAGCGCGTTCACTGATCAGCATTCCGTATGACGTCATCGTCATGCATCGTAAAAGTTGCCCCTCGGCGCAACAGCATCGATATTGTCGATGAACAGATTCATGCGATCCGTACGGTGCGGATCAGTGGACATACTTTTGTGACTTTCTATACAAATAATGCTACAATCCGTTTGATGAGATGCATACGATGCGGACCCTTACCTTTAGGGGACTAAATCTGGCCCTGCTCGCTTTTTTAATAATAAATAAAAGTTAAAAATATCAATAAAAAGTATATTTGTATCAATTAAAATAATATAAATTTGCAAATAAGACATTTCATAAACTCAATTCTATTTTAAATTTCCTTAAAAAATAAACTTAATAATTGTTAATTTAAAACTAATCACGACACGATGTACGGCCAAATAAAAAGCCATGAGTGAAACCGCAATTCCTGATTTTGTTAAGCGCAAGAAAGGGCGCCTCCACGCCGACCTTAAGCCGTGATTACATTCCCAAAATGTCATAGATCTAAGTTATTTCTTATGCCGGGTTCCTATATTGACTTAACGGATCTCCGTGAGAAAGTAACCAATAGCAATATTGTTCAAGTTTGCAATATTCGTCTATCTACGGTAATCAGTTTTAATACAGGAATCGTAAAGATGTTATTTAACATAGCCCAATTATTTCTTTAAAATTAAAGAAGAAATAATTATTAAATTTAGACAGATTCATCCATAAGGGCCATCGAATATTAATTCATACCGTTTCAATATATTAGTATGAAATAAAAACCCAATAACACTTAATAATTAAATTTAAAATGAATATAATGAAATAACCTAAAATTCTAACATCCTACACAGATGAATGTTGTCAATATTTCAAAAAGGCTTCGAAATGTTTCGAAATGCCTTCTTACTTTCCAAATTAAGGAAATTAAATTAAGAATTTAGTGTGACCTAGAATTTAAATGTTCGGACTTTTTATTTTAAATTGGTCAATTTTTGGAATGCACATTTAAAAAAAATCACGATTTTCTACAATTTTTTTTAACGTATTATATAATAATACTAGAATATAATAACTTATATAATGGTGAATGAAAATACTAGAAAAATAGTTTATATACACTTGATATTCCGAGTCGCACATAATAATTATGTTATAATAGAGAACTCGAACAATTATTAATATGTTGTCATGCGTAAAGATATGTGCATTTCAATCTTCAAACAAGATCTAAAATAATTATTTGAAGACAATATAATAATCCTAATACGCTCGCAATATCTGTATACAAAGTATTTAATTGTACTTGGTATTGAAATTTTATATTACACAAAATACTAATTACCAAACACGCTCCATCATACATTCCTATAGTATCATTACTACTATTTCAAACATTTTGCATATCTTTACAGACAATAACAAATCTTAAGTAACTTTAAAATATAGGTTGGTTGAAAAGCTGCCATTAAACAACATCCCAGTTTTCATATCTCCAATCCTTTTGCACAATAAATGTGACCATTGTTGAAAGTTTCTTTGCACTAAATTTAACTAAAATATCTCCATATTTTTATTATTACCAATGTAGTGTTATATTAAAATTAACTTAACCGAGCTATACATTGTATACAGTTTGAACTGTCATACTCAATGAAGCATTGTAGACATGTGTAACACTGCGCTGCGCCGCGCAATTGCGTCAACACGTTTCACTGCGCTGGGTGAGTCAACTCATACATTAAAATGTGTTGGCGCAATTTTGAGTTAACTCAAAGTGCCGACGCAGTACATTGCGCCTGAGTTACCCATGTCTAAAGCATTGGACAGTGTAAGGCTAGCACTATTCAAAATTGGAGTTGAACATGTTTATGTTGAGGTCTTCGAAGGTGGCGGTGCCGCTCTGATCGAGGATCTGCAGCATTTCAGAGAGTTCGTGCGGGGCATGCGTCCCCTCCGCCGCGCCGCCCGCGCCCGCCCCCGCGCCACCCGCCCCGGCTGCGCCGCCCTGCCACGCCCACATACCTGCTACATAATCAAACGAAAATTACTATATTGTCGTCAATACATAACATTTGAATGTTATACACCTGCTTTGATTTTATTCGACTAATAAGTAAGATATTTTAATGAATCAAAAAATAAAATATATTAAATTTCAGCTAAAATCATTTCTGAATTGTTTGTAATATTATCTTCCATGAGCCTCTGAGTTTTTCGGATTTAATAATCCTGTTCCTTACTATCTCGCAAGCTATCTGCTTATGGTTTTCTAATTACATTTGTAAACTATAGATAAATGGTGTCCGCCAAATTATTTTAGGCAATATATTGCCACAGGGAAGCCTGTTCGCTGTTTGTTGACTTATATAAAACGTAATAATACTTTGCATCACACTATGTTGAAGAATTCGACTACTACTCACTGTGAATTTTGCATTAGAGGTCTCGGGTTAGAATAGAATCGAAAAAGACACAGAAAATTGTTCGCCTCATGTTACACTGACAGCCTTCGGAATAATTCTCAAATGAACACAATACAATACCGTGAGTGGGATGAGGGTGGTGGTTATGGTGGTAGTGCGCGGGCGGCAGGTAGGCGGGCGCGGGGGGCGAGCGCGCGGGGCTCGCGGCAGGCGCGCCGCCCGCCACGCCCGCGCCGCCCGCGTCCGCGCCGTACGCGTAGCTCTCGGGCGCGTTGCCACCACCGCCGCCGCTCCCGCTCTGAAGATCGAACTTATAATAATAATAAAGCCCTTTAATCTGATAATAAGCCTACGCGCAGACTAGAGCCACTAGTGGCGACCACAGCATAGCCACCGGTGGCCGCCACAAGCTACGGGCGTAATATTTCATACATTTTAGGGCATCCGCGTCATCACGGCGCTCGAGAGGCCGCCACCGAGCTTCTAGCCACCGGTGGCCGCCACAACGTGCGGGCGCGATATTTCATACATTTTACGGTGGCTGAGACGCGGCCACCGGTGGCCGCGTCTAGAGGCCGCTTCTAGTGGCGGCCACCGGTGGCTCTAGTCTGCGCGTAGGCTAAGAGTATACAAGTTTTACAATTATATGAGTGCATGCAAATTAAAAAAAGTGTTAAAGGATATCTCTTATTTCAGTGTGCCTCTTGGCAAAGGCCTCCTCCAACGATTTCCACTGCCGTCTATCTATCCAGTTTGGTCCTATTGTGAATTTGAAATCGTCTTCCCATCTGATGCACTGTCTTTCTCTACTCCTTTTCCCATCTCTTGGGTACCACTCTGTCACTGTCCTACTCCACTTTCGTATCCCTGATAGTATGTCCAGCCCATCGCCATTTTGTATTTTGTCACATTTAATGCAGTCCGTCATACTCCTTTCTTTTTTTTTCTCTAAAGGATTTTGTGAAGATCGAGCATAATTTTAGTTACATAGAAAGATCAATGGACCTGGCAAAAGGGTCGTGACGACGTAATTTTAAGTAAAATATAAATCAACTTAAATATTTTAGAGAGTTCAACGAGAGGATCGTATATATCTTACCGGTCTGAGTGTGGTCCAGGTGGTGTGCGGCGGCGTGTTGGTGGGTCGGTGCGGCGAGTACTCTGGCGCGTAGTGCGTCGCGTAAGCGCCCGCGCCCGCCGCGCCGCCCGCCACGCCCTCGACCGGAGACCGCGCCCCCACGCCGCCTACACCGCCTTCAAAACATTATACGTTCAATAAGGACTGGGATCCAGTTATTAAAAATCTAAAATCCCAAATCAAACATACTAAAAACAAAAGGTCATTGTTAGTCAATATTGCCATAATATAGAAAATTATTATTATAATAATTGACCGCCTCCGTGGCTCAGTGGTAAGCGCGATGCGGTTATCACGGGCGGTCCTGGGTTCGAATCCCAGGGAAACAAGATTTAAAAAAAATGTTTCGGTCGGGTAGGGCATAGAAGGCTGATGACCTGTTTGCCTGTAAAGAAAAATATTCAGTGAAACAGACACAGATTACCTTGTGAGTGAACCTCATACTCGTCAATCGATATCTAACATAAAAACTGATATTTAAGATACTGATTATGTGTTTTTTTTTAAATATTTAATATAATATGTAAGCACATACTGTGTAGAGGCGCCGGCGCGTGGTGGTGTTGGTGCAGCGCGGGCGGCGGCGCCTGGTACACGTCGCGCTGCCGCAGGTGGTAGTCGTAGCTCTCCTCCGACACGCTCTCGCCGGTCGCGCTGCCCAGCGACCGACTGCAACATCGTAAATTTATCAATACCAAACCACTTTAAAGCTTCAGTCACACACAGCGAATAATAGTCGCAGTGACACTTCGCTGCCTGCTTGTCACACACAGCGAGTACTATACGCAGAGAGTAAAATTGAACACGCTCAGTTCAAATTGCGACGAGTTCAACTCGCGGCGAGGGAATATATTATTCGCAGCGAATAGCTTGTCACAAACAGCAAATCTCGCAGCGATTAGTCGCTGTGTATGACCGAAGCTCAAGGCATGCATTTTTCAGATTTTTGTATTATATATCTTAAAGTTAAACACGAGTAATATACTGCTATCTCATTTTTAGCAAGACAATGTAAATAATGTAGTTGTCTGTATGAGCCATATTTGACTATTTTTCTTATCCATTGAAGGTCCACCAGTGAATGTCCGAGGCGCAGTCTTTTGGTAGCAATGTTTTAAATATCTTAACAAATCACTTGTAGATGCTTTTATTATATATTCTGTTATTTTTATATTATGGTCTACAATAATGTGTTTTTTCATTTTCATTTCAATCAATAAATTCCGATTTTTGGATGGCTGATGTGATATTATGAGGCAGGGGTTTTTCGCTAACACGGTACCTCTTTGGAGAATGTATGTCCACGACCAATGCTTAGGCTTACTTTATTAGCCCAATTTCGTATGAGACTCAATCGATTCAGCTGTAGTTATTACGCATTGAGTACGCTACGCTTCTGTGGTCATTGAGCCTAAAACATCCCCAATTCTTTTTATATATTTATTTCATATAATGTATAATAGAAACAATTATAATGCAAAGGGAATGTATTGATGGGTAACGGCCTATAGGCATCATGAGAATGAGTTCAATATACATTTCGATTCAGAATGACAAACTGATGAGAATGACTGGCCAATCTGTATTATATAGTAATGTGTACTTATATTTTGACATAAAAGTTAAGTTACTGGAACTCACTTGGCCAAAGTGTTTGTACACACGATGTACTCAACGTCGTCGTTGTATGGATTCAAAAAGGCGAAAGCGGATGTTCTCAGCCACACCCACTCTCTGCTTTTAGTCCGAAACCGGTACATGAGGGAGATTATTTGTCCTTTCAGCTTTAAAACTGAAATAATAGAAAGGATTAAATTTATAAAATGAACATACATTTTCTTCAAAGATAAAAGTTATTAAATATATTATTAGAATGCTAACTAATGAAGTGGAAGACCAAAGGAAAGATATGGAATATAGATATTGGGAATTTTGAATTTATATACTGCAAAAAATATTCAAACGTATCAGAGGTTATATAATATCTAATTATATTTATTTACTTAGGAAAACAAAGAGCAATTATTATATAAAAGATAGAAATCATGTATATATAAATAGGCCAAAAAAACACAATACTGATAAAAATTTTGGTTCACAAAAATAGAAAATATATATAAAAAAATCTTATTGAAACAAACATTAAGATTAAAAATAATAACGATATATAAACCCAAAGTATAATTACCAATTACAATATGTAATGTATATGAAGGAAAAAAGAAATATTAGTCTTTGCTTTCTACCATTTTAACACTTGCCTTATAAGTACTAAGTTTATTTTGAAAAATATCAATCTGACAATAATGTTTATTATGTATGCTATATATGTTTCTGAACCAATGAAAACTTATTTCGATATTTTAGTCTAACCTACCTTGATCAAAGTTGTCTCTCATGTGTTGTTGGTCTTCCGGATGGTAGAACTCATAGCAGAGTTTCCCCAAGAGGTCGGCCGGCGCATAGCCGATCACCTGCGCGGCGCGCTGGTCCGCGAACGTGAAGCGCCCGTCCACCGAGTGACGCGACACGAACTCTACGCCGCCGCTGCACAGGCTGCCCTCGGCTGCGTTCGGAGTCGATGTAACCTAGCCGACCACATACGTTTAATGGTAAATTTCACGTTTTTATTGACAGTTATTAGACATAGACATATTATCATTTATTACTAACGAAACACACAAAATAATAATCATCATAGAGAAAAATAACAAAAAAAATCTGGAAGACAAAATAAAGAAGGTACATTTTAACGGGTTTATTCATATTTGACAGAGCGAGACAAAATATATCAAGCTTATAATCTATGTATATAAAAATGAATCCCTGTTTCCCATGGTCACGGCGTGAACGGCTGGACCGATTTCTTTCACCAATAGATCGAGTCAACCATATAAAGTTTTATGAAGCATTTCCGTATAAAAGGTAGATGAGTCGTTTAAACAAGAAAGTATATAGATGTTCAAAATTGTTTTCCTTTAAAATAAAAAGTATGTATTATAAACACGCCTGACACAATAAGTTAAAAAAAGGACACACGATAATGACTTATATGAGTATGCAGAACAAGTAAAGTGACACAAAACTGCATATTTATCAGTTAAATATTTATGAGAACAGAAATTACCTGCAATCTTCCAATCGCCACCAAACAGCAATGAGATGCATGGAGTTCATCTTCCACGGGCCGGTCCATCTGCATACCTGGAAACAGATCTGATTTCCCAAAACGCATAAAATATTGCATTTTCATGTGTCATCATAAAGGTTAGTTTATGAATAACTGATGGTCAAGTCATGCAACAAACCTGTAGGAGGCCAATTCTTTATGTATCCTGTGCAGTGCACTACGGCGTAGTTGTGTCCGTCGTGAGAGGGGCCGAGCGAGTTGCGCGCGCGCAGGCGGCCGAGGTGCGCGCTCTCGGCGGTGCCGCCCACGCGCATGCGGCAGATGAACCCGCGGCGCGAGCCCATCACTTGCCGCATGGACGCTGTAACATCACTCATGTTACAATCACTTAGTTAAACACAAGGGTGTTATCATCAAAAAAATAATATGAATGTCTAATGAGTGTACAAAACGTATAATTTACATACATTGATGACCCTCTTTCTTAACAGTTCCAGTTTTAAGGTCTAATATACGACCGGTATTTTGGGGTTCTTGAGTGCTTAATTGTTCTCGCACCTTTTCGACGTCATCGGGATGTACTTGATCATACAAACACGAAGAATACCATTCGCCCTGTCGAGAAACATCATTCGAATGTTGTAATGATTTAAATAACATTTGAATTTTATGTTCAATTGAAGTATCATACCTGAGAGTAATTAAGTACAGGTGCTATACTATCACTAACATATATAATACGACCCGTGTCGCAACTGACAACGAATAGAAAGCCATCTGCTGCTTCCAGGATTAAGTGTTTTAACTCTTGATCAGTCAAAAATGATGGCTTATAAGTGCCGTCGGTCGAGGTGTTGCCAGTACCTGTAACATCATAAGCAACGGTAATAAAAATTAGCTAAATATAGGTCTGTATTTAATTGAAATATCGTCTACCTCTCAAAGCTTTCATATGTGCTACCGCCATACGCAGTATGGTGAGCTTGTCGGGTTTGCGCGCTAGAGCGGAACATGTTGGAACCATATCAGATAGTTCCGTAATATAAGCCGTCATCTTGTTTCTTCTTCGCCGTTCAATTTCACAATGATTTTCCCGGCTGAAACAATTCAAAGTTATGTTACGAGCTAATTATTTTTAAGGTTTTCCCGCAGCTTCGCTCGCGTAGGACAAATGGATGGCTAGGGTTAAAACTATCATCAACATCAAAATAAAATTAAGGTTAGAAAAAGTAGCAATCAATCTAATATAATAATAATTTTATAGCAACCACTTACAACAATTATTGACATTACTAAAGTGAAAATAATAATATTTTGATATAATATTATTTTGTCGAAAAGGTAATATAATTTATATCAGAATACATAATATTATACAACGATATATTTTGAGTGCTATCAATAGAAATATGTAGTATAATATTGCATACATTAATGTTGAATTAAGATTTACATCGCTTATAAGTTATAGCCTATCTTGGTGATAAAAAGTTAACGATTAAATTATCATAAGTACGAAAAGTTCATAAGTAATATCGAAGAAAATTCGTTGCGTGATAAGACACGTTTTCAATCAAAACAATGACTGGGAACCTCATAATATTAAAATTATTCTCATGCTTTTACCATTGATTGATTTATTTAGGTAAACCCTTTAACTATGTAAAGGGACAATGAACGTTTTTTACTCCTCAAGATTATTAGTCATTTTAAATGTAAAAATCTATTTAATAATGTCGCGTCATTCGTTAGGAATATTTTGACTTTTTTATTTATTGGAAATTCGAATATTGTTGTAAAATAACGTTAACGTGATTCTCTCGTTTTATTAAAATTAGACTGACTTGAATTGTCTTAGTGTTTGGTATAAGCCAAAGAAAATAATATTTCTTTATTTCTATAAGTTATTAAATATGAAAAATTTCGAGGTAAAGGTATAAAGTACATCTAAAAAATATTTAAGTACACAGAAAAAAAATAGGAAACAGTATATAACAAATGATTAATTATCTATTTGCCTACTTTGAAGGACCCAGTTTAAAAAAGACTTTGTGTTTAATCCTTACAAATGCTCCAAAATGCTAAAGTAGACAAAGGAAAAAGTTTTGTGAAACAGCATGTAAGCTTTTCTTGAAGATTGTTGGCTTGGAAGATGGCAGAAATTACTGTTATTTTTATCTTATTGTATAGGATAGACCACAGCCTTAAAAATACCCTGAAATACGAAACCAAAAAGTGTCATGGTATAGACACACATAAAATAAATATAATGAAGAGATGAGGATTATAAATATGATAGCCCCTGAAGCACAAGATAGCATAGCAAATATTATATGTAAAATATATGATATTATATATATACAATATACATACCTTGCAAATCTCTCCTTATCTTGAATATTATCCTCCTCCATCCTTGTGTATTTCCCACCACTTGCGTCGTCGTCATCGGACCTGATATCACAAATGCATATAATATTATTCGTAATATTAAAGTAAAATAATATATTAAGCCTACCTAGTTGTAAAAGTTGATAAATACACCCTGAGGAGTTTTGAGATTAAAAAAATTGATCAACAGCAAGACTCGAATAGTGTGTTGTCTAGTTTTGTTTTCATTAAAGGAAAGCTTCATTTCATGAAAGATTAAATTATTATTCATCCATATAACAAAAAACAGTTTTTTATATATTAAACTTATTAGATTAGTTTTAAATATGTATTCATTATTTCATATTTTTAAATATATATACATAGAACCCAAATAAGGATCACATTTTTGAACATAGATCTGGAAATCCTTATTTAACCAGATACAATGTGGTATCATTCAAGGAAAGAGCTTTAAAATATCCAGTAAGAATAAGTTGCTAATGCACCGTCAGGTAAGCTACCTACTTGCAGTACATATCACCGGTTCCGGAGAACAAAATGATAACTGTTTTAGATTTATATGGTATTTATCATTTTGTTCTCCGGAACTGGTGATATGTATATAAAAAAACTTACCCAACACTACCAGCACGACGCTTTTGTATTTCCTTAGCTGGGTCAACCCCTGAAGTAAAGAATAAGCATATATTTAAAAATATTGTAATGGTACTTTTAAGTAAAATTCATCTATAATAAATTCCAACATAAGAATGTTTTTAAGTTTTGTATGCCTCATTAAAAAACAAAAACCATATAGAATAATGAGTGTGTCTATATACAAATCGACCACAATGAATTTTCTCTGAACTCACTTGATGTAAAAAAAATAGTTTTAAGCTGCAACATTTTTGGATTATAGTTCAGGATATTAAGAACATTTTTAATCAGTCACTAATATCAAATTATTGTGAAACAATGCCATGCTCTATTGTAGACATGGACTGGTGTATTTCTACATAATATATATTTTTAATATAAACACATATTTATAATTTTTTATGAATGTGATGAGGTCACCAACTTTGTCCATGATTAAATTTAAATAATTTTTTGATCAGAAAGATCAGGCTGTGATAGACAGACACAGGAGTGAAACCTGTAAGATCTCCATGATATCATTGAATGTACAGATTTGATATTTGTCTATTATAATGTTATACATGTCTATTATATTAAATGATAAAAAATGTCTACTAAATGGAGTTTTCTTTTTTACATTATTAGGGCTATATCAATTATAGGTCACAGAAAAAGGTAAATCAGCGTTAATAACTCGAAAGTTTCTTTGACCGAATATGATAGGAAATAAATAACATTTAAATTGACATAAGTATGACCGGTATCTCAAATTTGAATAAGTTAAATAATGCACACAAACAGACGTAAATGTATAATTTGTGCTTTTCAATTAATTCTAACAACGCGTCACGCGGAATCCGATTTACAGAAAGAGCAACGTCAATAGAAAAACAACAAATGGGACATTGGTGTTATAGGTTCTCCAAAAAAAACCTCACTTTAACATAAGATACTTTAAATTATACAATACATATCTAACAGGCTTATACTAAACAAAATCATTTCTAATAACTGCAACAAGTAAAACATTACACCAACCGGGGATAGTGGGAGCCACGGCAGACATGGGTCAAAACACTCATCAGTCCACGTTTCCTTAACTTTATAGTAAATAAAATATCAACACTTATACATAAGAAATCATATAACAATATTTCACGATTTAATATAAATGTTTATTTTAATTTTCAACACAACACAATCGCCATTTTCAATCAAAAAGATGACATATGCATCGCCTTGCCAACCTCATTCAATTCAAGTACAGAGTAGACTTGTGTCGCTCGCGAGCGAATGATATGAAAGATATATATCTTGCCAAAAGAGCGAGTATATCTCTCGCTCACCAGTTTCTTGAATATATCTTTATATCCAAGAGCTAAGATTCATTTTTGATGCGTTTCAGATCAGATGAATAAAAATATGCTTAAGGAAGGGTAAAGAGCGAGATAGACGACGTTGTTTAGATTGCGCATGTGCCGGCCTAGCCGAGAGCTAGTGAGAATAAAATGAGTAACAAAAGAAAATGTACGTTATAATATGGGAATAAAGCACAAAATAGGTTGCGTTACGCAATTCCCGTTGGACTTTCAAAATAATGTCCCTACGTAATTTTAAGCATTTGTTTATATTTGAAAAATGAACACGATTTTTTTCGCTAATAATATACTTATCTTATAGATAAATAATTACAATAATAAATAAATAAATATAATATTAAATAGTACCAGTAAATATTTTAAATTAAGAAATTTCGTGTTTGTGTACTTTGACTATCACACACGTCGTAAACCTTCAATCATAGATCTTTTTTCTACGCTATTGTCTAGATCACTCTTGAAAATAATATCATTATCATCACCGCTTTGCTTTATCTCGCTCTCGGTATACTCTCTTACTCAGTTCTATCTCGCTCTGAGCGAGATATAAAAGAGTGATATATATCTCAGATCGAAAAGATATATATCTCTCTTTTCTTTTTAGTGATATATTTTGCGCAACTCTAGTACAGAGTACAGACTACAGTGTAACCTACACACTACACAGAACAGATGACAGATCAGGAATAAAGATGGACGTATTTACGATACCAGGGCTTCGCTGGGAAGTAGGGCACCCTGGTACAAGTGGGTTTTTCTTTCATATTGCAATTTTGAAAGTATTAACTATTTGGGTGCTTGAAGATTGTGCGTATTTGTTTAAGAGTAAGGAACACAGTCCTATGTAAGTATTTTATACTTAAAAGTAAAATTGCTTGCAATTACGATTCTAGTTCATATATTTAAGCATTTACGGTAAAATGTTTTCCTATGTATTTATTGGTATAGCGAGTTCGGAGCTCGGTAAAGTATTATAAAACTCGGTTTTCGACCCTAGTTTTTTTACGGACTCGTATTTGAAAGCCCTGGTATTTAATTTGGCAAGTACGTCTCATCGCTATATCAGAATATATAAGCGCTGGTAGGCCACAGATGAAGCAAACCACATATTATATTCGATGCTAATACCCGTAGTTAACGTGTTTGATAATAATAATAGTTTAAGGTATTAAGTTGCTTTTTTTTAAATAAATTATCAGAAAGGGAAAATATGTATGTTACAGTTAAACCCCGTTTTTAGTTATAATACGTTTCTCTAGTTAACACTAGTTTTCACTAAATGACTTTGTTTCAACTAGTACCTTTGTTACAACTAGTTTTATCGAAATGATTCAGTTAAAACTGTTTCAAATGAGGTAAAACTTTTAACTGTAACGTGTATGTCATACTAGCGACCCGCCCCGGCTCCGCACGGATAATAGTGCATATTATGATGCCTACATGTTTTGTCTGTCGTAGTGTCGAATTAGTTTGATGCGTCGACTGATGTGGAATATCCGCGTTTATTATTTTATTATTTATCATGGTCCTCGTCATCGGTGTGAGAAACGCGCTTGAATTTATTTTTGAAAGATATTCATTTAAATTATATAGTGTACACAAAACATTATAATAATGTGAATGATGTGCTTAAGCTAACTAACGTCATGGACCTAAAAAAAGAGCGGACAGAACGTCACTTAGAAATATTTGAAGCACCACAATGGCGGCGGCGAACTATGTGTGAGTGTCTAAATTATTGCCAGATGGAAAAAAATTACCCAATTTTAAGGTGTGGTGACCTCGGAACTTGGATTTTATTATAAATATAAATAACAAAAAGGCAACGTAATACCCTAAAATCTAATTGATTTTATATAAATGAGCATGTTTTTCATTTCATTTCATTTTTCATTTCATTTCACTTTTAAAATAAATTATGTATTTTTTGTTTAATCTTTATATTCATTATTGCGTTTGTATTATTTATAAATTAACTGCATTCAAGCTCAAGGTAACATGTTAATTATTTTTTAACTTATTTATACTCAATAAAATTTGGTATACCTAAATAATATTTGATCTTCTTATTTAGATATTTGTCTTTTTTGACAATTGATGGTTTTTATATCAAGTGTGCCTTTTAATATTGATCTCGTAATAAATACAATTTGATCTATATTATAATTAAAGTTTAAAAAATATTCGATCAATCTATAAATATTTTTGGTAAATATTTTTAATGAAAAAATATCTTTATTTATAATATTACAATAAATTTACACGGTGCTAAGTACATTAAGATGAAAATAATTTAACTCCTACGTTTAAGGTAATTTGCAAATTTAAATTACTGACAACACTGTTTGGTTGCGTTTTGCTAAATTATATTGAAGTATAAACAAGAATTATGGTGAATAAATAATTTGCTTACTTATGAAAGGTGATTCCCTGACTTTCTTTAATGGAACCATTATGGTTTCTACAAATTTTCACCACGTAGAATGGCATCTTTTATTTTTCGTCATATAACATCACGCGCAGGCGGTTGGGAGCGTAATGGCGAGCGATCGGCTTCCTATGGTGTGAATGTGTGCGTGCCGGCGTATTTGTATTAGCGAGCTGGCTTCCTAGGGGTGCTTCAGTTATTGTAACGAGACGTGGTGTCCGCTCTTTTTTTTAGGTCCATGACTAACGTATTTAAGTTGATAAGGTTAATACTCTATCTGTCTAAATAGCCTTCCAATTACTGCATTGTACGTGACCATTTTTTTAGAAGATAGAATGAATATATACTATTCTTAAAAGATAGATTTCCCAATATGTTGGGAAATCTATCATTGATTTGTTATTTCACAAAGGGTTTAGGCAGCGTTTTCAATGAAAACTCCGAGGCAGCTTCACTTTTTCCGACACTTCCAACAATTATCGTTTCATTTCAATTAATTTATACAAAATCTTGACAAATCATATACCTAAACCTACCTCATGAATCACTCTATCCATTTGTGTAAACCGAAGTCCTTTCAGTAGTTTTTGGGTTTATCGTGAATAGACAGACAGATAGACAGACGTGGCGGAGGACTTTGTTTTATAATATGTAGCAGTGGCGGATTTACACATTTCTGGCGTATACCTAGGCTGTTAAAATTTTGCCACCCTAGCCTCTATAAAAATATATGTGAGTTCCTAAATTTTCTAAAATACAATGATAGGGATTGTCTTCTACATTTTACTCTGTTAGTCTTACTTTTAGACTATTCTCTGTAAGATACAGAAAACTGTCTTACTTATAGGCTAGATTTCTATAAGATATCAAAAAAGAAAAAGATTTATTCTCCAATTTTGCCGCCCCTAAAATCTGCCGCCGATATGTAGTGATATTATTTTCTACGGACTCGCAGTCATAGACCAAAGAAAATGCACAATGGTAACGACGAAGAAAGTAAGAGTCTTTGATTATTAATTTATATTAAATAATCAAAGGTAAGAGTATAAAAGGGATGTAAATAAAATTGGTTAAAAAATAATCATACCTACTGCATGTAGTGTAGTGGAATATAAATGTTGAGCGAGGCAACTTACAGTTCGTTCATCTTTTGAGTGCGTGAGCTGAATACAAAGTTTTCCTCACTATATCAAACCAAAATATATAAATAATAACTTAGTAGATTCAAACGTTATCAACATTTCATGATCTTTGGATAAATTCTGTTGTTGGAACATTAATAATTGTTGTCGGTAGATTTTTTATTAATTAAATTATCTTATATCTGAGGGTTAAAAATAAGCATGTACCTACTGGGGAAGCAACTTATCATTTAAGAAAAATATCATTGAATCAAAAATGTATCATCACTATGTTCCGCTAAAGGGACACGGGAATTCACCGTAACAAACTTTGTAATCTCTAGGGATACCCCAAAATCGTGATTTTTGATTATTCCGTCTTTTTACTAAAAGAAAGCTAGTCTACTTTTATAATTTGGCAGGTTAACTTTTAAGAGCGTTAAATTAGTTATCAGGAATGAGGAATTATACCAAAAACTTATTGTGGTTGCTCATACTGCGTTACACACAATAATATATAAACGAGAAACAACAATAATTAAATAAAATGAAAACTAAAATTGCACAGACGTTAAGTAATAATAATATTTAACCTTTATAACATGCATTATATAATGTAACCCTTATGAATTCCGGCTGAGTGAAACAACAGAAATCTGTCTCACGTGGTTTAGAATTCGCAGCACTCACGTCAGTGTGCCCTGACCATTGACTTATATGGTGTATACATATAAGTCAATGGCCCTGACTTAGCATGTTGGACGTTGGTGCACGCATGCGGCACCGCCATCCAGTAGCAGCGATCAAAGAGTATAATATAATCACTTAGTTTGCAGTAAGGACTAAGGAGTACAGTATATTATATTATAGTGAAGTTTGCAGCGACCGATACCGCCACGCCCGAGCCGCGCGGTTATGTAGTTTAATTTCAATATATCCTGGGAAAATATTGTAATCTAAAATTCTAATTTTTTATTCATTGGAATAGCAATGAATGAGTAGTCGTAAGATGTATAGTAAATCTAGGTATTGTACCTATATGTAATTTTTATATTTAGGTAGGTATTTGCACTTCAGAATATTTTTTATTAGTATGTCTGCTACTGGTTATAATGTTCTTATTTTTAAAATTTTTGACAGTTTTACATCACATAAACTTTCACAATATTTTTATCACATAAATCAAAAATATTCAAAATTATGCCTATTGTTCTAATACAACTTCAGTTGTAAAGTTAGAATTGATAAAATATGGATGGAGAACCTGAAGCATTATCCGACACAGCTACGAATTGTAATCTTGCATCTGCTTCCGAAACTCTCTCTGACAATAATCAAGCAAGACTTGATTCACTGGAAAAGAAGGCTGTTCATTTAAGGTTTGAATAAAATTAAAACGTTTAGATTAGCGCGTTTATGATTTGAAACGCCATATATAATATTGTTAATTTATAATTGAAGAAAATATTTTGCAGATTAGTCTTGGAAAAAGACTTTAAAGCTGCTGACATAAAATGGAGTCTTTTTGTAGCTGCCGCTTTTAGTTTTCGATATGAAAGTTGTTTAAGACCATTTCCACCAGCGTTCATGAAAAATGGCGTGAAAGATATGGATGAATTAGTTTGTATATTGAGCTGCTTTGAAAATGTAGTTGACATTTAAAATTGATATTTTATATTCAACCAGTTTAATTGTTTTAGTTAAGCGTCATTACGGATGTCCCGGCTCTGGATTTGGTTTTACAACAGTTAGATAATCTGGATAACTTGGAAAATATTAGTAATATCATTGATTTACTATTCTATGTTCTCGTTAGGTTAAAGGAACCAAGTCTGAAAACCGTGCTCCCAGAGTCTGTTCGTATTAATAGTTTTTAAACAATCGTATTCTGTTATAAATAATGTAAGCTTCAATTTATTATTGCCAATATTTTCAGCACGAAGCAATTTTGATTAACGCTAATTCTCTGAAGCCAGCACCAAAGCCACAATTTATTTTCCAAGTGGTTTATTCATCAAAGTCAAATTCAGAAATCAAGTGGAAGGAATTATCGAAAAATCATAAAGTATTTTACGCTTACCATGGCAATCGTTTGGAACATTTTTACACAATTCTTAATTTTGGAATTCAACAACATTTAAATAAGGTATCTCAGATAAAAACATATTTTCTTTTGAAAATATTTTGCTTTTAATAATATTATGTTAAATTTTTATTTAAGAGCACATTACTGGGAAATGGAGTTTATCTTTCGCCTGAGCTTAGTGTAAGCATGCCTCATAGTCATGGTGGCTTTGGTTGGGGTGCTAGTTGCATCGGTGGTCATTTATCGTGTGTAGTACTATGTGAAGTAGTAGATGCACCTGATGGAATCAATTATCAAAGACCTGTATCTAATGAAGGTGTGCTAAACCAATAGATTCCAAAGTATAAATTATTCAAAAGCATGCATGCACCTATTTATTTATTTTTTTTTAGGCGATGGTCATTATAAAGATGATAACAATGAAGGTCCTTCAGTGCAGATTTTTGATGCAAAAACGGCACATTACGTTGTAACTAATTGCGATTTGGTTCGAGTGCGATATTTACTCGTATACGCTAAGCAACCTGCATCCATGAGATTTCCAACAACAAATACGAACAGAAATGGTAAATTATTAGTATTTGTGGAAGTAAAATAACTGCTTTCATATTTTAAGCATGTTTACAAGATTTGGAATATTACTTTGCGTTTATTACAGGCGGCGGTCTCCGGGAATGGGTCACTAGACACAAGTTGTTTTCGATTCTTCTCGGCTATGGACTATTGCTAGCGACAATTGGTTTCGCCAGTAACCAACCCGTGAACTATTATTACAAAATGATATTAAAGAAACTAGACATAGCAATAAGTAACGTAAAAGTGTAAACAAACTTTGGATTTTGTACAAATTTTTTGTTGTTTTGGTAATATTATACTTCTTTACTTATTATGTTTTAAAAAATACAGTTGTTAAACTAAGAAAGGCATAAATGTGTTTTACTAGTCTCACATCACCAAGGAATTTAATTAAATTGTAATACAACCATAATTTTATGTACTAAGTAGGCTATTATACATTTTATCTGAGCCGTATGTGACGCGGTTCGTCGAATTGTTTTAGGACAATAGCTATGACCATTATTTTCACGCGCCGCCGCGGTCACCGGAGCATTCGTCCATTGTACATCCATAATATAATTTTGTGTTGTAAGTTGTAACGGATGTCCACCTGTTTGAAATACTTTCATATTATTATGTTCGCATTTTGATTTAGCGAAGCATTGACGAATAACGTGATTTGGGTTTTGAAAAAAGTAAAACTTATATTTAGCTATAATTATTCACCATGTTTATCATTTCATTTTTGTATTTTCTAAAGCTCACGTTTGCGCAAGATCCCGTTGCAAATTTAATTCAAGGTCGTGTTATAGGGGTAAGTATTTTAACTTTAGTATTAGGTAGGTATCTAATTTTTTTTTATTATGGAAAAGTAAATGGTTAAGAAGTAGGTGCCTAATAATAAAATTTACGATTTAAAATATGTTTAAAAATTTCAGATTAAAGTCTTTATGGAGAATTCTTTAACACCTATTGAAATTTATTTCGGCATTCCCTATGCAGCTCCACCAATCGGAAGACTTAGATTTTCTGTAAGCCATTACTCAATAATTGCTTTATTTTATTATAGGTATATATAGGTATATATATAAACATTTTAAATTTCCAGCCTCCAGAACGACACATGGGCTGGAAGAGGACTTACTTTGCTCATCGTATGGCACCAAGTTGCCCACAAATTCAAACTGAGAGTAAAGATTCCAGTGAAAATTGTCTGTATTTGAACATATGGACTTCACGGGTTAGATTATTATTTTGGTTATGTACAATTATATCATTAACAAACGAACAAATACTAATATTGAAGTGAGTTTCTAGGTAGCGAGTGGATGGGCAGCTACAGCCTGTTATTGTTATATTCTATAGCAGCTCTTGGATCGGTGGCAGTTTAAACTTACCATGCCAGGAATTGGCATCGGAAGGTGTTGTAGTGGTGACAGTAGCTTATCGCCTACATCTTTTATCATTTTTTACATTGAAGTCAATTTCCGCTCGAGGCAATTTAGCTTTGCTGGATCAGTATATGGCCTTGTTATGGGTACGTGAAAATATTTCTGCCTTCGGCGGAGATCCAACATCAGTGACGTTATTAGGACACTCAGCAGGTGCTGATAGTGTTTTATATCATATCGTGTCACCGCGTACGATTGGTAAGAGTTTGAGCTAAGTTATATGTTAACAAAATTATAACGTAGGTATCAAGCAACATCTTATAAACTCATTGAAATAAAATACTTTATAACGGATTAAAACGCGGTTTATTATTCATATTATTTATGCCGATGTTTCGGATGCTTTTCAGCAACCGTGGTAATTTTTTTCGGCTTTTTTGGTTTCATATTTCAAAGTATTATTATTAATATTAGCATGCTATAGGTGTGATCTATGTAAAAAGCAGCTAGACGAACTGCAATTCCTGAGAAAAAAAATATTTAATTAAGTTTTTAGGTACCTACTATAGATTGGCTTTTTATTTGTTTTTTTGAACGGCTTCTAATTATGTTTATATTAATGTATTTGAATTTTAGGACTATTTCATAGAGTCATAATAATGTCCCCACTTAACATGTGGCAAGGGATCTATGAAAATAAGAATTTGACGGCTAATGAAATCTTAAAAGTTTGTCGTGAGATCGCGCATTCAATGGGATGTTTAAACTATACTGCTAGAGATGAAGATATTTTGCAATGTATGCAAAATAAGCCTCTTAATGAAATTACAGTGTACTTTTCAGTTAGTATATTTTACTCACTTTAAAAATATACTAATTGTATTTTAGTGTAAGTATAGGATTGTGTTAAATGAATTTTAGTTAAAGTAACTTTGTTTTCAGAATAAGACTTTAGAAGAATATATGCAACCTACTTCTGACGATTTTTTACCGGAGTCCATACAATATTTACCTCGTCCTATAGATAAAGTGTTGAGAAAGCCGATTTCGTCCAATATTCCGTTAGATATTATGCTTGGCACTACAAATCTTGACAGTTTCAAACTTCATGGTAACCTTTCAGTTAACTCGCGTTAAAACAATAATGTCCCCATTTCATTCAGGTGAGCTTTTTAAATTACAGATAGTCGCTTCAAGATTTTTTTGAGGAAAACTTATAAGCAAATCTATGATTTTTCAGTTGAAAAAGTTATTCCAGAAATTTTACAGACACTGTTATTAAAGAATTCGGAGACATTACCAACGGTAAATAATAAATACTTATACATAAAAATAGCAAGTACGTATATGTATATACAATATAAGTTATACTTATAGGTTATAAGAAAGTTAAACATACTTGTGCATAAGGTTTTAATTCCATTCGTAAGTAATTAAATTTACATATTTTTCACAAAAAATAAAAATAAGCGAAAGTCCAGATGTGGTACCATAATCACCCTTTGTACGTATAATATGTAAATTGTTATTATTTCTGAAGATGCATTTATTTTTCTAATTATTCGACTGATTCAGAATTAAAATCGAGCATCTCTTGTGATATGTTTACTAAAACTTAAGTTTTATGAAACTAAAAGCATGATAATTACTAATAGTCTTACTTTAGCTTTTAAAACATAAACGCATTATGGTCTCTAGGTAAGTTTTTTTTTGGGTACCTATTTACCAGTGGCGTAGCTATCGTAGGGCAAAGTGGTGCTGTGCACCAGGGCCCTGAAGCTGAGAGGGCCCCCTGAGCTTTGGAAAGAGCGGGAGGCAGCTCTTGAAGCTAGAAAAAATCTCACAAGAATTTTAATTTTTTTCAAGATTTTTTTTTCAAGACGCCTATAATGGAAGCGCCCTTGTTGCGTAATCATTTGCAATTAATTTTGTGTAGTTACTGAAAAAAATTGTCGGAGGTGGGGGGGTTGCGATTATTTTTTTGCACCGGGGCCCTTGTCCACCTAACTATGCCAGTGCTATTTACCATTGGAATTTCTATTTTTTTCGGAACACCTCGTTTTATAATATTAATGTATCCTTACTTATTTAAGTTAGTAGAAGCTGTTCGATGGGAATACTGGCAACGCGAGTTGAATGAAAACAATCAAAGTAATTTAAAAGCTTTAGAAACCCTTGCAGCAATGGACTCGGCAGTGAACTGGGGTGTTGGAAGTTATTTACTCGCGGAAAAAATTGCTGGCCTTGTATCTAGAATTTATGTATATCGGTATTCACATCCATCTAAATTAGATCTTTATGGTAATCGCTTAAATTTGACAGGTATGTATTGTCTACATAATATCTCATCCAATGTTCTTGTCGAAAGTTTACTTAATCAAATTAATACCTATAATATTTTTCTTACAAAACTTTCAAAACATATTTCAGGAGCAGTAAACGGTGCAGACCTTATTGCCCTGCTTGGTGATGCGATGATGCTTCAAATAGCAAGAAGACAAGCTACAGATGATGAAAAACGAATATCTACAGTATTTCGGCAATATATTGTGAGCTTTATAAAATTTGGGTAAATATTTTTTTAGAGTACCCTAGTAGGTACTTCAACAATTTGAAGGTCATAATTAGTAAAATATAATAAAACAATAATACCTAATTCTAAAACAGTGATTTTATTAATTATTAATTGCGGGATTTAAAATTCGGCAAAATATATACATAATAATATGTCAGCTGAATAAGTATTTTTTTTTATCGAGGGGAAATGCAGTTTACGCAGCCCCTGCGATGGGGTAGTGCAAGGCCGCAGGTAGTGTGGGACTCCTCCTATCAGTCTGCCTATGAGCCTTCTTCTCCAGGCAGCTGGGTCACTGGGAGCTACCCACTAAAACCCCTCACCCCTCAAGTCGCCGTAATGGGGCCCACGGGATCGCGATAGCATACTACCGCGAGTCCCGGCGCGGCGCGGCGGCCCCCTCCTCGTCCCGCAAAGCTAAATAAGTCTACACAAGCAAGATTATTATTATAGCATTGAACCTCAATTATTTTTATATTAGGTTTTTAAGCATGTATTATATAGTACCAGTTTTTAATATTTGGAGAAATTCTTTAATATTTAACATGCGCAAAGACGAGTTAGGAACCCTCGGTAATCACTATCGGGTGGGAAATCATCCTCACAGGAATGCTTGCTCATCACGTCATGGGGTCACGTGTTGAACGAATTGTCATAAACTCTCTTCATAATCTATTTACCTAATCAAGCATAACCTAAAACATACTAATACCTGTACCTACGATAGTACCTACGATGAAAGGCATTTATGTTGTGATGTAGACCGTATAATAATATAAAGTAATAATTTTCAGGGTACCTGCAACTCATGAAAACTGGCCTCGATTTACGATTAAAGAAAAGAATATATTAGAAATATGTGGAAAAGAAATTGCTTATTGTGGTTTAAAGCATATTAAGAGAGATATTGCCTTTTGGTCACAATATTTACCACATCTATCCAATTCTACACTACGAAACAAGGAGTATTCTGAAAGGGTCGTTGGGAATGAAGGTAATTTACATAATACCAAAATTCCAAATAATTCAATCATATTTAATACTCGCTGGCTTCATTTTATTTTTATTTTTTATGTTAGATATTGACAGTCGAGCATGAGGTCACTTGATGGTAGGGTGTACATTGTCGATCGAAGATGGTAGGTGATATCTCAGCTACAGAATATCAGTCAATGATGCGCTGTCGACCCAATTTTTACTTCGAGCAAAAATTGGGTCGACAGCACATCATTGAACGCAAAGAAACGCGCAATATTCACTTCACGGTTTTTCCACCTATGTACGTTGTGAAATATTTTTTTTTAGATATAATGTAGTTTATAATCGTTGACATCTCGTACACTTATTTTTTTTAGGTGAAAATCGACTTCGAGGGGGAATCTTCGCCATGTGTGGAATTTCTGTTATTTTACTTTTGATGCTTTTCACTAGTGGAATTCTCTTGCACAGACGGCGTTTCTATCGTCCATCTTCGGTGGATTCACAAATAGCGTATTAAATAACTATATATTTCAACTTATATAACAATAAATTAATTATTTTGAAATTTTATTAATATATTTTCTTTTTATTTCATGATGTCATGAATCTATAATCTTACGTAAGATTAAGAAGAAATAAATATAAATCCTTAATTAAACCAGAGTCGATTTGACTTCATCAAAACAATGATGGTCGAGGCCCCATTCATAAAATTTAATTTTACTTAGCTTATCACAATTATTGTGAATAATTTGCTTTTTGCCCACATTTCTTTAGGGTTAGTACATCAAAAAAGCATTAAACATTCGTTGAAAAAGGCGTGGAACATTTATGTACGTTTCAAGCTTTATTATTGCTGTGAACTGCGTGTGCAATCCTCCGAAATGGAAATTTTCTTTTGATTATAGATATTGATAGGTTTATCGTTTAAGTGTATTCTAATAAAAGAAGAACACTCCTTAGAAACAGTGTTAAATTAAGAAGATAAAAATATTTAGCTCAAAGGTTCGTTCAAGATTTATCTTTTGTATAATATACCTACTGTATATTTCCGGAAGAATGTAAAATTATTTTTTCGAAAGTAGAATTACGTTTATTTATAAACATATTATAGTTAGGAACAATAAGAAACAGATTCTCGTCATCTTTAGGAGTCAGTATGACGTTTTTAGTGGTATAGTGTGCTGTGTGACGTCATCAATGGTTAATATTCTTAACGGCTTGTAAAAGAGTAGGTAGCTTTCCTAATACTTTCCTTCCGTGGGTACCTTAGATTAAGTACCTATAATCTAAGGTGGGTACTATACACCACATAACAGAAAAATCAATTGACTAAAGAAACAACAAATTGCTTTTTCTGTTCTGTGGTATACACTAAATGTATGGAGGGTAGAGACCAGGAGGAATTTCTCTGTATATTAGAAGTGTCCATAAAGTCATGTGAAATTAAGGTGGCGCTGCTGTAAGCTAATGACTGCATTTGAAAGAAAGCGCCTAAAACTGTTAGAGTAGGACAGAATGAAACGAAGAATGATATATATCCGGTCCGTAACGACTTTCAAAAATTTTGTTGTAAAGTATAGTCATTTCTTACATTGATTAAATATATAACAATAATTTTAAAAATTTCAGAATTCTTTTGAATAATGACGTTTTCAATTGCATACTCATTTACTTTATTTTTATAAACTACTCTATTCAGTACAACTACTTCTGTACTTTACTGTTTCCGTTTGGCATACTTCACTTCATTAATAATCGCCACTCACATCGTGGTAATCAGCGCCTTTTAAAGTTTTTAGTTGGTTTTGGAACTAGTAATCTAACAGCTTATCATGGACACTTTTGAAAGTAAAGCCCCATATCAGATATTCCTCCTTGTCTCTACCCTCCATAACTAAATGTATGGGATTGATTAGTACTGACAGCGTCAGGTGTCGTGGCGTGGCGTCGCGTTTTAAATCTTTCCACCTTAAATCATTCCAATGATTACTATGGAGGGTAGAGAAAAGGAGGAATCTCTTAGTATATTAGAAGTGTCCAAAAAGTCATGTGAAATTAAATTGGCGCTGCTGTAAGCTGATGACTGCATTTGAAAGAAAGCGCCTAAAACTGTTAGAGTAGGACAGAATGAAACGAAGAAAGATATATCCGGTCCGAAACGACTTTCAAAAATTTAGTTGTAAAGTAAAGTAATTTCTTACATTGATTAAATATATACCAATAATTTTAAAAATTTCAGAATTCTTATGAATAATGACGTTTTCAATTGCATACTCATTTACTTTATTTTTATAAACAACTCTATTCAGTACAACTACTTCTGTACTTTACTATTTCCGTTTGGCATACTTCACTTCATTAAAATAATCGCCAATTCACATCGAACCATCAGCGCCTTTTTAAGTTTTTAGTTGGTTTTGGAACTATAATCTAACAGCTTATCATGGACACTTTTGAAAGTAAAGCCCCATATGAGATATTCCTCCTTGTCTCTACCCTCCATAAATTATTACATACCTAGAGTCCTTTTCATAAAAGAAGTCCTTTTTAGGTGTCGCTAGTGTCTATGGAGTTATAAATACTTTCATAAAAAATATTGTAGTTCCAACATTATCCGTGGGACTTCTTTCTTGAAACGTACTCTACTCAGATTAAGCATACCTACCACAGAAAAGGAAAAATATGGTAGGTACCTACATAGTACCTACCTACCATTTACCAGTGACGGCTTTTGAAAATGTCGTTGTCAAGTGTCAACAGTCAAACCCATTTTGTTACTCAATAATGACAAATGACACTTGATTTTAATTTTTTAAAAAAGTACGTATACAAGTAATGTAATTGTAATGTTAATTAATGTATTATGTACCTAATATTTTATAATTTTAAAACAATACAATATACATGCAATACATGCATACGATTAGTACAACGTAATATAATATATTTTTTAGTGTCCATTGAAAATTGAAAGAAATTCATAAATAATACTACTACTATAGAACCGATTAAAGTACATTTCATGAATTAATTATGGAGAAAAGTATTTTTAATTTTGAACATTAACTGGAGTGAGTGATAAACTGACATTTTTGGCTCTCAATAAGAAATCTAACCGAAATTTTGCTCATCATGTCTAAAACACCTCAAGAATTTATACGAAGCTCTTTCTCACCAATTATTGCAACTTTGTGTTCACCTAAAGTTGAAAATATTGTATCCAAGAACAACCTTAATTTTCCTGAATTATTACAACCATTTGCCACACTTAATTGGGAAGGCAAGTACAAACCCTGTTATTATCTAAAACTTATGAAATGATAGGCTGTGTCTGTAGTGCAGAAGCAAATTATATAATATATAAAATATAAAAATAATGATTATTGAAATATCCCTGTATATTATTATTTAGGTCAATTTCGAGAGCCAGGAGGCAATATATGTACTGTAAAGAATTGGAAATTGGTTATAAGAGATGTGAATTGGAAACCTTCTCAACCCACAGAAGCTAGAAGACAGCTAAATAATGCAGTATTGTATAATTATGATGACAAAACTGTTACCAAAAACATTGGTAAATAAAATTTAATGTATATTTTATTTTTAAATAAGGGAGTTTATTAAAATAAGTTTTTGTATATTGTAACTCAAACATATTTATAACATTACAGAAAGTCATAAGTTTGATGTACCACAGGGGACACCATGGTTTGATGCATGGAGAGAAGCATATTTTTTGGTTCAGTTTCCATCAGACCATGAATTCACAAAACATTTTCTGTCGTGCATTATTGTTGCAACCACATTAGAAGAAAATATAGTGGATGCATATAACACTTTAAACCAACAGTATGCCCAACTACAAAATGTAACGCCACCAAAACTTCCAAAATGGTTTAATAATTCAGTATTAAAGTCATACTTACTGTTACATGATGTATCTCTTGTATCAAAGGAGAAGTAAGTTAAAGACTATACTATATACAATAAGATATTGTGTATGACTTATTTTGTTTTAATTTAAGTTTGTTTATTACCATAGTTATAACTTGAAATAAAAAAATATTTTTAGTATATTTTTCTATCTTATTCTCATTAAGTATATAGAAAACTAAAATTTCAGTGATATATTAAGTGACATTTATATTTTACAGAGCTGAGACAGCATTTGATGAAATGAAACGGGCATTCGGTGCATCTAATTGTTTTATGCTAATAATCAATTCTAGGCAATCAACGGATCCCAAATTAGTGGTGGATTATTGGGAAAATTGTATGAAAAGGCCTTTGGAAACATCAAACGCATTGGTATTTTTTACTATTAAGTTTTTCATTATAATTTAAATACTTAAATAAGTCTCCAAGTAAAATAATTGGTTTGCCATAACTACCATAATATTTAATATTTATGGACATTGGAATATTTGTTTTTATAGCAGAGCAGACAACCGAGTTTGTTTAATTGTCCATTAATATATATGCATACAGTAGAAACTCACTAATCTGACACTTCAATAGACCGACACATCCAATAATATGGCAACTTCCCCATAGAAATTGCACAAAAACAGTTCTTGATCAAGGATTATTGTAAAACTATGTAATTAGTTTATTGTGAGATATGTTAGTTATAAAAAAACACATAGAACATGAATTCAAATATGTTGTATTCCCTTTATGTAATGCTTTATTTTATTTATTATGATTTTTTCTAATTACAATCCAGTAATCCGTACATTCCAATAATCTGGCACCGTCTAGTTTTTAATAGTGCCGGATTAGAGTCTACTGTATATACACAGATATACATATATTTATAATGATAATTAACTTGTTACAATTTTTTACAGAGCAATTTATCATCATCTAGTACCAACTTGTTTTCTACCCCTCAAGAATTAACAGTTATAAGCACTTCAGAACAAATCTCTCCTCCAGGTATATAAATTCCAATTAAAATTAATTTCAGAATAACATCTAAAACTCTTAGCTACAACTGATATTATCATGACTTATAAGAACTACTATTTAACTCTCCTTATATATTGTTTGTTTCTAGAGGAAAAAGCAATTGCAATTACTTCAAATCAAGATGGTGCACATCCTTTAACTTCTAATGAAAATGATGTCTACGACAATGCTAACAGCTTACAGGTAAATGTATATTTTTAGATACTTCTTAATATTAAGAGGGCCCATCCCGGTTCGTCTATCGTCAACGCGAGCATGGTTGAAAAGCTTTTTGTTTCGTGCAGCGCATACCTCTAACGCTAACAAGTGAGTGAGAACGCGATAACATTGAACGAGAAATAGTGTGCGGAAATTTCATAAAACTTGTTCTAGAAAATACGTGTATTTCAGTAGTCCTTACAAGTTTGTGAAATATTATATTAAATTTAGAATCTCCATTACATTTACAAGGTTTCTATGATAAAAAAAAATATTTACTTTTACAATTTATGAGTACATTAAGAACGCCGAAAGTTCAGGTATTTTTTTTGCAAAAAAAGCTGATTTTTGGAGGATTATACTGAATTTATTTCTGAAAATGTTGATGTTTTGTTTCGATAGAAACCTAGATATAGTGCACGAGATACCTATTAGTTCAAAAGTTTCAAAGAACAACGCTATAATCACGTACGTGCTTTTGTATGGAAAGTAAGACGGGTTGGCCCCTCTTAAGTGTTTAATAGTTGTTAAAAAGATACAGTATATAAGTGTCTTAACATGAATTTTGAAAGAGACAGATGAAAGCAATATACAAGGTTTGTGTGTATGATTACCTTAAGCATTTTGCAATAGTACAAGCGTTTTCTACTTACAATAATACTTATCTTTTGCAATATAATGTAAGATAAAATATCAGTTATGAATTTGGTTAATTGATTGTTTCAGGCACATTCATTTTCGGGAAGTTCTGAAAGTATGAATGTTGTAGGAAAACTGGCGGATAATAGTGAGATACATGGAGCAGCTCTCAGTGCTAATGATATTGAGGCAATAAGAAAGTTTCTACAAGACTATGCCTCAAAGGCATTACTACCACATATTGAAAAACAAATAGCTCAACTAACAGAAGTAGTATGTTTTTCACTAATTTTTCTTAGATAAATGTTTTCTAATATTATTTATTTATTGTGAATTCTATAAAGGAAATTATATTAAACATTTGAAGGTTGCCAACAAAAAGGGCGTCAGCAGGTCGTTGTTGTCTGCTACAAAGAGATGGTTTACTACTGGAAAATCGGGTACAACCACAGTTAACAATACCGTCATGTAAGTTTGTGTATTTATGTTGAGTATCAAACTGGGGCAGCTTGTTTAAATTTCAAGTTATTTATAATTAAAGTCGAGTCTAGGGAGATTGAAGTTTTTTTTTATTAAGCTTTGAATCAGTAATTAAAATTTTAGGAAATATGTTTGGACATAATTGAATTCTTATTAGAAAATTAAATATTCACGTATGTTATGTGAGTTTTAATTCCATAATCAACAAAGACTACTCATCAATTGGTGAAGCTTTCATCAAATGTTTTCTATTTTAAAGAATAATTTATTCAGCTAAAAATCGCAACATTGATCAGTTTTATACTCCAACTAAATAAATATGCTCTAGTGCTTTTGCATCTCTGGTTTTGTAAGGAGAAGAAAAATAAGCATATTTAGAAGGGTGGTTCTGTAAATATAGTTTTATGTGTTCTAGATATTCAAGCGACTGTCCAGAGTTACAGTTGCGTCGCCTGGGCGACCTGTGGTTTGTTTGCGGCCAGTGGCAGCGCGCCTTCGACGCGTACCACACCGCTAAGAGGGAGTTCTACGCGGACAGCGCTTGGCTCTGCTACGCGGGCGCACTGGAAATGGCGGCCATTAGCGCTTTCATGTCTGGAGAGGCGAATCGTAAAACTCACGCTTATATGGAAGAAAGCATTGTTACGTATTTAAATACGTGCAGGTGGGTTTGTTTTGCTTATTTTCAATTTAAACTATGTTGTTGCTGACGTGAAATTTATATTAAATATATATGGTATCTTGTTAAATTCAAATACGAAGATAACATAGTTCAAGTAAACTTTGATAAGCTTCCTTGAAACATCCTTTTAAAGGTACCAAGGTTTTCCAATAGCGTAAGCGAGATAAACGATTTCCATATTATGCTCTGAATTTCAATCTGAAATGATATTGATATAAAGCAATGAATATCAAAAGTAGTGTAGGGGAGTAACACATGCAGCTCACCATATGGAAAGTGAACAGAAACACAGAGGATCCGCAGATGTATTGCCGGCCTTAAATACCATATTTTTTTTTTCAGAATGGTACAGTATGCAGTTAGAGCGACATTATTGTCTGTACCGTGTCTAATGCATTACGGGTTGTATGGAGAGGCCGCGAAGCAGCTTATTAGAATGACGTCGGAAGACAGCGACCTGAGAAGTGCAATGTTGCTGGAACAGGCAGCTCTATGCTTTCTAATGGGGCCCAGTAACAGAATAATGTGTCGGAAATACGCTTTCCATATGGTTCTAGCGGGTCACAGATTTTCCAAGGCAGGGCAGAAAAAGCATGCATATCGCTGCTATAAGCAAGCTTATCAGGTAAAATATTAATTCCTCATTGGTTTTTTTGTAGTGCCGTATTAGTTATTAACAAGATATTATAAATTAAGCTATGCTTCTCAGCCTTATAAGCCTTAGCAGAATAAAAGCAAGACAAATTATTTAGCCAGATTTTCGCACTTAGTCTTCACTTACAGTCTATATAATTCCGAATGCTCGATGTAAAAAATAGATCAAGCGCCTTTGACATTGATACTATTAAATGGACTTAGGATAACAAGTACAAAATACACGAAAAACGTTTCTGATGATTTCACAATACAGTACTTTATCTACGTGTTACGTTAGTTGATTAAATGAAGACTGGCGTGCGATTGTTTCTATTGTCGCTCGATCGTTAGTCTTTTAGTTCGGACTCATTTTAGCGCAGATTCAGCGTCCAGATAAGTCGAGAGCGCATCATTGACGTGTATAGGTATCAAAACTGTCAGCTTCACGCTCGTCTGTCGATGTCTATCATATCATATCGTTCGGTGCCGTGCGCATCATGGGTCGTGGGTTCGAATCCCACCGGGACATATTTATAACTTTCTGAAAGCATGTCTTCCCCACGTCTGCTAACTTCGGGCATTGAACGAGTGGAAGGAATATCGAAATTTCTACCGGGTAACGAACCACTTTTCATAGAAAGAAAATCCGTGAAGTGCATATTGCGCGTTTAGGTTTCCGTCTATGGATTTTCGAATGCTCGAAGTAAAAATTAGATCAACAGCGCATCATTGACTGATGTTCTGTGGCTGAGGTTGCTCGGCGGCAGTCATCGTGATTGTGTCTACTACCTACTTCTATACTACTTCGATCTACCTACCTACCATCAAGTGAACCTCATGCTCGTCTGTCGATAACTGACATAAAAAATAAAAAAGGTGTACGCGGAGAGCGGGTGGCGGCTGTCGACGGACCACGTGCAGTTCGCGCTGGGCCGGCTGGCGGGCGCGCTCAAGATGCCTCGCGACGCGGCGCTGTGGCTGGCCGCGCCGCTCGCGCCCGCCTCGCACCAGCCCGCGCCGCAACAAGACGCCTTTCTCAGGGAATTCATGCTCGCACACCAGGTTTGTTTACTTTATTATAATGTTCAATTGCACTCAACTAACATTTAAGATTATGACCTCTTATTTATTTATTTATAAGACACTAGTGGACCCCGCAGACGTTGTTCTGCCACAATTTTGGCTTCGAAATTATATAATTATTCTTAAAGAAAAAAGATTTTCCCGCTATTCTGTTGAATTTTTTTTCCTGAATTTTCGCTATAAACCTCACGGAGCCCGAGACCTTTCCAATGAATGCAAAACCGTGGAAATCGGTTCGTGCGTTCTGGAGTTATAGCGTCAGGAAGGAAAACCCGACTTATTTTTAGTATATATAGTAGATGACAAAAACAGAATTTTACACTTTATAGAAAAAAAAAACACGTACTCAATCATCATGACCCCTCTCAGGTCTCTTCCAATCTCCGCCATTTCTCTCGGTCTTGTACCACCTTTTTTAAGCCTTCACTCATTATTTTCTTAAGTTCATCGACGTAACGATCCACTGGCCTTCCTCTTGCTCTCTCTCCCTTCGGACCCAACTTGTTACTAGGCCCGCCCACCGAGTGCTTTGTTCTGTCATGCGTGAGACATGTCGAGCCCACCTCCACTTCAGGTGCTGTGCATGTTGCACTGCATCTATTAGCTGGGTTTTTTTCTGATATCACCACTCCTTTGTTTGCTTATACGCCGGATCCCTAGGATGCTTTTCTCTAAAGCGCGTTGGCACGATATTATTTTAGTTTTTGTAAATTTGTTATGACCTCAAGCGAAAGGATAATTTAAGCTATTATCATGCAATAACATAAAATATGGAAGTAGCAGAAAAAAATTTTATCTTTGCCGTTCACTCTTAATTTGCAACTACATTACTATTAAATATAATTATATGTATAACCATTAACTGGGACTTAGTCTAATAAAAGAATTAACCCAGCCATAGGTTAAATGCTCTTATCTATGTAAATGCTATCTCTGTCATTAGGTATTGCTGTAAAAAAATATAAGTTAAATACTTATAATATTTTCGACGTAAATAATTAATATTGATACCTTTTTACGTATACATATTGCATAAACTTAAATATTTGTGATAAAATAAAAAAAACATAAATGTAATATTGTATTAACGCGAGCATCACACATTTAAATAAACTACTTTATAACGGATTTAAACAACTTTTATCGTTTTAATCCGTTATAAAGTATTTTATTTAAAAGCATAAATGTATTTTTTATAATAATATTGTAATTGTATGATTTTTAATACATGGTAATTTCACTATAAGTTATCTCATTGTTATTTAATTTAAACTATTAATATAGCAGGTATTAATACAGTTTTAATAAATAATCTAATTCTACATGACATTTTATTTAACGGCTGGTATATATCACTTTTACTTATATTACTTTTTCTAACTTAAATATACGTATATTCAATATTAATATTTTGTTTATTTGTGACGCTTGTGTTACCATTGAAGATCTCATTATTAATCATTGAGTTTCTCTTTTGGAAGGTTCAGATGTGCATGTTGGTGAAAATTGAAGTTAGTCACTAATAATAACATCATTAATTGTTTATATTAAGCTTTAGAAGTTGTCACATATCATAAGAACTACAAACAATTGATCCACAGCAATGGGTAGAAGGTTCGGAGGAATTCAAGGAACGTCTGCCGACCTTACCCGTTCCATTATTGGTAGGCGAAGAAATAGCAGTGTTATGCGTTGGGCCCGCACCGCTCTCCTCGCCAGGCCGTTCGCCGGCCACTTCGGTATCCTTCAATAACCTCTCACAAGACCAAACAGACGATATCTACTGGAGCAAACTTGAAGAAACCCTCCTGCAAGTCGCGCAAGGCAGTATCCCTATGATTTTCAAACCTACAACCGATTTGTATACTCAGAAAACTGATACTAATCCAATCGTGCCGCAAGGAGGTAATACCTTACTATTATATAAGTGCTTGAAAACATTTTTGTCTTATTGGATTATAAGTTTGTCTGACTACAAAAATATTTTTCAGAACCTATACATGTTGCAATCACTTTGAAGAATCCTTTAAAGGTGTCGTTGCTTCTGATAGATTTGGAACTGCTTTGGCGTTTCACTCCAAGTCCAGAGACTTCGGAGATTCAGGAAGAAATTTCTAATAATGAAACTAGCATTGCTGCCGGTCAAGTACTAGAAAGTAACGTCATACACGGGCAAAAAATTAAAACGCTTCTCTTAGAAGGTGAATGTGAGAAGATGATCACCTTTACTATAACACCTTTGAAAGTAGGACAGTTAGATATAAATGGCCTTGCATACAAGTAGGTATACTTATTTCGATTGAAGACATAAGTGGATGAAGGGGGTATGATCAAATTTGTAAATTATTATCGAGAAAATGGGCAAAAATGTTTAGTTACATATTTTTAGATAATTATTAATTTTCTTGATTTTTTATTTAATATTGACAATTCTAAATTTGACAAATAAAATAATTACATAACATATATATATATATATAGTATATACATATTAAACACCTTCATTCAACGTAAAAAAAATGAGTTCTAAAAATGTTACATAGCCACTTCATCCACTTCATTATACAATTTGAGAGGTAATTATATAACGAATAAATCTTATTACCTATTTTACAGACTTATAAATGCATGTGATGGAAGACAAAATGAAAATAGTGTGACGGTGTTGGGGAAATTAAACCTGCAGAAACAGACGAACGGATCGGATAAATGTTTGCATATCACGGTCGTGGATCACGCTCCGTGTTTACAGGTGAATTAGTTTAGAGAGATAAACAACTTATAGATAGATAGATAAAACGTTTATTCACAAATACAGTACAACATGACAATAGCCTAAACTAACAATATAATAGTACAGTCAAGTCGCAGTATGCACTGCGGTTGCGAATAGGAACTGGCTCAGAATATGCTGTGACACTTTCATATCACAACGTTGTTAATTTTGCCAGTCCCCTACTTATAAAATGCTTGTGTTTTATTTAGTTATAGGTACACATACTTTTTAGTTTCGATTAGGTGTGATCACTACATAGTATAAAACAAAGTCGCTTTCTCTGTCCCTATGTATGCTTAAATCTTTAAAAATACGCAACGGATTTTGATGCGGTTTTTTTTAATAGATAGAGTGATTGAAGAGGAAGGTTTATATGTATAATAATAACAGTTTTTCTTTAGTGTATTTAGTATCAGCATTGCACCAGTGCGAAGCCGGGGCGGGTCGCTAGTTTTTAATAAAAAGCTTATCTCATGTATGTACCTTTTATTATAAATTTGATGCTACATTATGTGTATATATATATATATTTAGGTAAACATAATCTGTATGATTCAGTGTAGCAGGTTAATTATTGCATGTTAAATTATGCATTTCAAAATAAATAGTTTTCGATTCTTATCTTTAACCCATTGACCGCTTGTGTCGCATTTATGCGATAAATATTTTCGTGCCACTACCGCCCGTGTCGTATTTCTGCGACACAGAACATGTACAGCCTGGTACAACTAAAATTATTATTATTCAATAGTTCGTAGTCGGGCGCTAGGCAATTGATATTTATCCAAGCGCTTAAAATATTAATTGAGTAATGTGTACCTTTTTGGTTTTTTTTTAGATGACATTTACAGAGACAAACTCTGAGGTAATAAGTGGCGAACTATTGACAATAGATATGGACTTTCGTAACGTTGGTCCAGCTGCTATGAATAACTTATACGTGGCAGTATCCCACCCGGAGTGCATGCACGTTGTAGGGTCAGATGATTCTGGAGATGCGTTTAAGTATTTGTACGAAGACAAATATAAAGAGCCTCCTGATTATTCAGGTAAATTAATTTCTGTTCAAAAATATTATTTGTATTTTATTAGACATTATATTTTTAAATAAGGTTAAATCGATATGTTTTTTATTCTGATGATTGAATTCATAAAACACAAATGTATAAAGGTTGTAGTAAAATGAATACAATAATGTCAGCAATTATCTATATACTCGCATAGCCAATTATTTAGAAGAGAATTACCAGCATTGCCAGACAAAGCCAATAAAGAGTATCATTATTTTAATGTAATTAATATAGTGATTTAGTAAAAACGAACGCTAATAACCGGTAAAAAGTTTAATCTTCTACGATTAACGTACTTTCTTGACGATAGATGAGCGTAGTGCGCGTGCGCAGTTGCGGTCGCAAGCGGCGCACCGGCGGGCGCGGTGCGTGGCGCGCGGGGTGGCGGCGGGCGCGGGGGCCGCCGGGCGGCTGCTGCTGCGGCCGCACTCCGCCGCGCCCGCGCTCTACGTGCTCGCGTACTATGAGACTGGCCTGCGGGCACGCCCGTACCGCCTCTTGCGACACCTATTCCGCTTCACTACCACCGTCAGTATAAAATGATTTATTAAGGCCCATTTCCATGATGCCATTTTCTATACATACAAGAGTAATAATTGATTGCAATTATGACATTTAAGAATTGCAAGTCGATTGCGGATTTTATGTGCTGTTTACAAGAAAAGTATTGAAACATCTTGTACAAGTATGTTAAGATTAAGATCAAGAATTTTAGCTGTTTTTTAGACCATGCATGCATGCATTTGCATGCTTCAATTTAATTGTATGCAACAGGCAAGAAACTTGTTTCGTGTAAATGGGCATTTATCCTAGTTATGTCATCTTTACAGGTCACACTTGTCATTTAATGTCGACGAAAAGTTTGATATTTAAAGGAAAATTTAATTATATATTGATATTCATATTTTAGGATGTCGTCGAAATATTAGTAACCCCTCGCAGAAGTTTGGGTACAGGCGAAGGCAAAGTTTTGGAGAACATGCGTCTTGCTGTTGAAGTGAAAAATATTAGCAATGAGAAAGAAGAGAGTATATCTCTGGACATATTGGAGGTTTCCCTTCTCAGCAGACAGTGGAAATTAACTGATATCACAACAGCATTAGAAGGCGACAATTCTTTGATTGCTCGTGAAAGATTACATCTTATATTCAAAGCTGTGAGAATTCTAAATGGGCTACCTGAAGGCCGAGTTGAACATTCATGCTTAAAAGTGGCTAAAGGAGGCCCAGAAACTACAGATTCTACGACGAAACTTCCATTTTCAAAATTTGTAGTTGACTATGTACCCTCTCTATTAGATAATTTTGATTTTCCCAATCAACATGAAAGCAGAACTGGATTGATCCAATCTATGTTTGTTTTGAGGTGGAAAGCATACAATAGGGAAAATGGGAAGCAGGCAATCGGACAACACTGCCTCTGGTTGGACTGTTTCAGTAAAACTATTACACGCAATCGAGAAAAAATATCTGAGCATAGAGTATCCATCGATGATATTGAAAATAAATTAGACTTAGTAAACAATATTAAAGAGAAAATCGAAAAATCCAATGTCGTTATTTTGAAATTAGAGCATTCAAATTATGTTGAGAATAATTTTAAAAAAAGAAAGTTATGCATAATACCGATAACTGTTAATATTGTTAACTGTTACGGAGTTACTGTCAAAGTATTTATTGATATGTTCAAACAACAGAACAGGTATGTATCTTATAAATATTATTATATTATTTATACTGTGGTCATTACATAAATGTTATTTTAATTTTTAGGGAATCCACTGGCATCCTTGGCTGGGCCGGGGCATTAAACAATGGTTTTTCCTCAAATTCGAAGGAGTTGGGTTTGAATGTCCAATTAGAAAAGTTTGAAACACGCAAAGTGCAGGTAATAACAATCTGATGGAGATTGGTTTATTATACCGACCCAATTATTTTGTCATTACATATTTCGGCATAATAAACCTGTTATCAATTTGTCACCTAGTCCACCTTAATTTGAAGTCCTCGAAAAAAATTCAAATCATAACGGTTTGCCCTTTGGAGCTGATTCTGTGTTACTACAAACATACTTATGAATTACGTGTACTTAATTATTTATTTAATAGAGGAATAACATATAAAAGTGCTGACTAGTTCAATGTGTGAAAAGTTATGATTTTCTATTTTAAAAATTATAATTAAATAATAAATATGATCGTGGTAAAATAACTTGCCGCGTCGACACTATAACGACCACAGAGTAGGTACGCCACAGAATATACCAAGCAGCAGAGACTGAAACCGGTTAATTTTTATTATCCAAAATACGTATCTGACTGCGATACCATAATATTAGTTTTAGAGAGTAATACACACTAAACTTACCACAGTATTTTTTTTCAGTAAATATGAATAAAAATGAAAGAATATTAACAAAAACCTTTATGATAGCGGTATAACTCCCATAGTAATTCAACCGGTATTCAGTCCCTGCTAAGCAGTATGTAACATACGCATAAATCACTAGTTAACATACAGCAGTGATTTTAAAATATTAATTCATTAACAGGTTCACGCGTTATGCGCCGCGCCTGGTACTTACGCGGTCGGGGCTGCCTTTTCTGTTACTACAAACATCGACTCTGATAAAACGGCTACTTCCCAGTTCATAAACAATACATCGCTATTGGTTGTCAAACAAATAGATTAAATTGAAATTGTTTATGGCCTGTATATTTTAAAAAACTATAAATTAATATAATACCTATATTTACTCGCAAATTTATTTTCTTTTTATGTACCTTTTAACGTTATATGTATGTGCTAGACGTCTTATTATTTGTTATTACGTAACAAAAAATCATTGATTTTATGTATTATTTTATGTCTTTAGTCAAACTGTTTCAATTTTATAGCTATAAGTAGTAAAAATAAAATGATGCACTAGTAAAATGCAGCGGATTTTATTTGGGAAGAAATATTTTTTATCATGTTGGAATTATTATATTTAGAACACCAAACAGGTGTGTTTGGTATTGTAAATCTATAATCATGTTTTTTTTAGTAATTTTAAGACTTGTTACTTGCAGGACTGTTTTGCTAGGATAAGATACCATTTATTTGTTAATGATAAAAAATTATAAAGCTTACCTGTGAAAAGAATCTTAACTTACATGTTTTATTACTGGTGATATCTATACTAATATTTTAAGCGGAAAATTGTGTTTTTTTTTGTTTGTTACGATTTAACTCAAAAACTACTCGACCGATTTTAAGAATTATTATTATTGTATTTATTATGTATAGTATATCTACATTGCACCTGTGCGAAGCCAGGGAATGTTACTATTATATTATATCAAATTAAAGAGTTTAATCAGTTGGATAATGACCTTTCCCTTTCTGTCCTTGGTTGGTTCGGGATCAAGACAAATAGCCTATTATAGATAATCTTATCGTAGAAAAACATGATTACTACATCGTATTTTAGTATACGATTTATACTCTGATCAAACGCATATAACTTTTGATAGAATAATATTCTTAAAACATTGCCTGGATTATAATTGTCCAAGCTATTAAAATTGTTTACTGTGAATAATAAACTACTCTATAAAACACTATTTTATAAATTATAAATAAAGTATGGTCTATCCAAACAAAGGATTTAATTGATTTTGGATCAAAATATCTATTATGTATCTCTTTAAAACAGTATATTCTCAACATTTCAAATTTCTTCTACTGTATGGTAAGTAGATTAACTGTAATATTAAAAATAAACTGTGTATGTAAACTCAAAGTATCCAAAATCAAAGATTCGTTCGCCCTTATGGCTCTATAGAATGCGCGTTGTTTATAACACCGGGTTCGAATCCAGGGAAACGAGATATTAAATAGCTTAGGCAGGACAGACTTAGAAGACTGATTATATACTATTCTGTAAAGAAAAATTATTATTGAAACGGACACAGAAATGTGTCTGCTCCATGCCCACTACAATTTGGACGGATTCGTTGGCGCGTTTGGTAGAATACTTACCTTACGCCTCGATGGGTCGCGGGTTCGAATCCCGCCGGGTCGATGTTTATATTTTCTATAGGCATGCCTTCCTCACTCCACGTCTGGTCACTACAGGGCTTTAACGGATGGGGAGAAAACAAACCAATATCAATTCCTTTTCATTTCTTTGTTCATATGGAATGCCAACCATTTCAAGACGTCATCTTAGAGAATTCGACGCACTGCATTTTCTATACCCCAATTATTGAACACCGCATTTTTTAAATAATAATACTTAATTGATTAAACATTTTTTTTTAAATTATTAGTTGTAAGAAATTTTCTGAGGAACCCTTACGTACGAAGCGGTGCGACTTAGCAAAAACGATAAGCAGTTACCACGAGATACCAAATCGGGTCACCGTTGCTGATTAAATATTTTTTTTCTCTGTTAATTAAAACTTTTTTTGCACAAGTAAGGTAACATTTCGATAGCTTAAAGTTCCATATATGTAATGATATTTTTATTACCAGTAAATGTATGCAGGTGAATGAGAAATAATAAAAATATATAACAAGATAGTGTTCAATAATTGGGTCTTTTACCTTATCTCAGTCAGACACGTATTTTGTAAAATAAAAGTTAACCGCATAGATTAATAATTGGTCTCCGCGCGCTACGACTAGATACCGCGCTATAAAGAAAAAACAGGTTCCCGCGTGTGGCAACTCAATATTGTAGTGTTCTGTGTTTGTAAAACAATGCGCAAAGATTGTAGTGTGCGTCGATAATTGTGTTGCCAGCTACTTCATTGGTGCCCGATCAATGGATAAAATGTTTAGTTGCTGTGGTCTTGTAATTGATTAATATTAGTAAATCAAAAAATTCTTTAATATGAAATCATAATCATTTTTATTGAGGTATAGGGATTCTAAAATTATATACCAATAAGTATTAGGCGTAATTTTCAATAAGCTTTTTTATTTTAGCATCGTGTCGTTACGATCTATTATAAAAAAAAACAAAAGAATAAAACATATTTTAAATAAAATACTGAAGCCGAATTTGTAAATACTTCTCAACTACTAGCCTCATCAAATTTGTTTGATGTATAGCACCATTAACATTATCTTACTTAAAATGTTGTCTAGAACCAGTACCAATAATTTTTTTCATGACATTTATGAATTTTTTTTGTATATTAAAGTTGACTGTTTGACTGACTGACTTGTTTATTCGGGAAACATATTTTTTAGTACACGGCAACACTGAACACCAAGTGGTACTCCGATCCGAGATTTTAGTGTGTTTATGACGATTTATACAATACTTACTGATGGTATGTGATGCCAGTATCTTGTTTCTTGTAGTATTATTTTTACATAGTTTGACTACGCAAACTGGCATTTTGCTTCGGTCTTAAACTAAAATTTGAAAAATTATCACGACGTCTACCTCACTTGACGCTTGTGGCGTGACTGGCGCGGGTACGCCGAATACGGCGTAGTTTTAGTTGCCGCATTTTTCAAGTACACCGACGGTATCTAGTCGTAGGCCGCGGAGACCAATTATTAATCTATGGTTAATTATGGTTTCAATCCTGTAGCCCTAGTATGAGTTTGCAATCGAGCTAACGAAAAAAGTTTTCATGAACTCGATGAAACTATCAGTTTTAAAACTCGATGTAGTATAAGTGTCAACGTTTCGTTCAACGTTAAAACTATATCGACGATCGTGTCGCTCGATCGAACGAACTTCAAGCTTAATATTCTATCTCTTTCATACACTTAAAAAACAAAGAGATAGCTAATATTGTAATTTTTGACGTTTTCAATATCGTATTCTTTATTAATTTCAAAGTTTAATATTAATTCATTTCCAATACGAAAAAAAGAATAAGAAAAGATAAAATGATGTCTAACCACACAATTTGAAGTGATGACGGACTTTATGGAAAGGTAAGAAGCAGTTTATTGTATAACATAGAATTTATAACCTAAATTGTAAACATAGTTCCAATAATTTCACAGTAAAAGTAATTTAAACAAATCTATGTACGGCCCAAAGCGGGAGACTAGTAGATAGGCGATACGCAAGTGGAGGAATTATCCGGGGTGCTTAATTTAGATATAATCGATTCAAATAAAAGTTAAGTAATAAGTTTTTATGATTTGGAATTCATTGTCAATTAAAACGAGAATTATAATAAGGGCAACATGATCTTTACAATGGAATAGTTTGACAAAATAGATGCAAAATACTCTCAATATTAGGATGCACTCAAAATCATGATAGGTTTATATTTATTATGTAAAGACAAAAAAAGTTCAGAGTGGATTTTGATGTAATTGCCAGTGTTTAATAGCATTAGTTCCAACTTTATGATGGAGCATGTTTTGAATATATTGAATTTTGAAAAGTGCTGCTCTGTATTATATAATTACACAACATATTAAAAACACTATTACTAATATTTGTGTGTATATTTTACTTATATTTACTTTATTGATTGCTTTCCAGCAGTGAAGAGTGGAATCAACTTGACAGTAGTAGCCAATCTGCTCTCTTCCCCGCCTCTGAAATATTGGAGACTGGCATTGCATCGCATGATTTGAAAATTACTCTCCTGAGGAAGTAGAGGCCTGATTTTGAAAGCTTGTAGATGAAAGCTAGTTGCATATTCCAAGCATAACAAAGAATAATTAAATGGAAAATGATTTCTCATTTGAAGAAAAATGTATAATGTGTGATATCAGCCTGTGAATATAGAATAATAAAATAATATAGACTGTGGACCTTTATGATAGTGTTTGTAATTTTTCGAGTAAATCAATTAAAACAAGTATAAATTAAATTGGTACTTTTTATTTTGACAAGTAAGAAGTTATATTTTTAATTGCTTATTTTAAGAGATAGACTTAATTCTGGTCTAAATATACTATTCAACTAGCTGATTGAAAATTTTGAAGTAGTGCTAGAATTTCCACTTGATGAAGTCTGCATAAAAAAATCCATAAAAATAATTGATCTATGTTTATCTTATTTTGGTCACATAACATAACATTACCTATCTATACTAATATAATAAAAAGGAAATATGTGTATTTTTGTATGTTATGTATAAACTCTAAAACTATTGAACTGATTTTAAAAATTCTTTCACCAATAGAATATAGGCCATATTTTGTGTATAGTTCATGTAGTGTAGTGTATATACATATAAAGATTTAAACAAAATAGTCTCACCGGATAAATTACATTTATGTAATTAATATCTAAGCCTAAGGTATCAATATGAAGAAAAGATCTAATTATGTGTGAAGTTTTAATATTATAATACTAAACTCATAATAAATATGAAGTTCATTTTGTGGTGATCTTATTATAATTTTTCTTTGAAGTTGAAGTAGTAATTTATAGTAGGTATGTGTACAGCCTTGGCCATAAGTATTAGGCACCCCTGATGTTTTAAGTTTTTGAAAGAAATATCAAACCGAAGTAAAATAGAACGATTTATAAAGATTTATATAACTATTTATTAATAAAAAAATAATATTTTGTGGGTCTACCCTTTGTCTTTTAAGCAGCAGAAATTATTTTTGAAATTGAGCGTACAAGTTTCTCACAGTCTTCTATAGTTATTGCGCTCCATTCCAGGCGCAGGCAACGCTGGAGGTCTTCTTTGTTGCTTATCGTGTGACGCCTGACTCTACGCTTTAACAAACCCCATAAATGCTCAATGGAGTCCAGGTCCGGAGAGTGGGCTGGCCACTTCAATAACTCAATGTCGTTTTCCCGAAACCATGTCATTATGAGGGCTGATTTGTGACATGGCGCGTTATCCTGCTGGAATTTAACGCCATCAATGTTCGTATCACAAAAAGTCTCGTGAATGATGGCATCACCGCAGATTCTAGTACATTTATGTACTTTGTAGAATTCATTCGTCCCTCGCATATGATCAATTCACCAACTTCAGAGCTCGTCAAGCAGCCCCAGACCATTATGCTGCCGCCGCCATGTTTTATGGTCGGTACCACACAATGTGGCTTAAATTCTTCACCTACCCGGCGACGCACAAACGTCACACCAGGGGTACCGGGTATTCTGTTATAAAGAGAATAATGTGAGTTTCGAAAAAAGTATATTTAAATTTATGTAGGCGATTATTTTCTTATAATTTTACTTAATGTTGATAGTTAATTAAATAGATCAACTCACCTCAAACTACGATCCGTCTGACCACACAGCATTGGACCAATCTTCTTCGGTAAAATGTTGATGTTCTAAGACCTATGCATACCGCGCTTTCTTGTTGATATCCGAGAGCCATCGCTTCTTCCGAGCTTTACAAACTTTCAGGCCAGCTTCTAGAAGTCTTCGGCGAGCAGTTCGATCAGAAATCGTTTTATCAGTCCCAGCTGACAACTCAGCAGCGAGCTCCAAAGAGGTTTTCCTCCTATTTTTTAAAGACTCTCTTAGCAATTGACGGTCCTCACGGTCGGTGGTGATGCGTTTTCGCCTAGTTCTGGGTCTATTTTGATGTGATCCGGTAGCAGTGAATAGCTCAATAGCAAATTGCTCTGATCGGCGCGAAAATTTCACTGCTTCGGATATCTTTACTTGGGATTTCCCTTGCCTATGCAGAAGCTGTATCTGCACACGTTGCTCTAATGATAATTCGGTTTTTTTGGGCATCTTACAAAGATATCACTGGAATGTATTGAAAAAAATACCAAAATCGCACTAGATCACTGTATGTATCCACGACGAGTGACGGTAGCGAATTCATGATTAATTTCAAAAATCGTAAAAATTACACACTTTATTGCACCCAGGTGTTTTATTGCTAAATGCGGCTTAGGTCATTATTTTAAGCCTTTTCGGATGCCGACAAAAGGATACGTAAACAATAGATTTGGTTTATTACTATACTTTCCGAACAGTTGCAAAATGTTTAGGGTGCTTAATACTTTTGGCCAAGGCTGTATGTTATGTGTATATTATATTTAGAACTATTTTTATTGCTATTTGACATTAAGAATATACAATATGAAAATTTAGATTATTAAAATTATGCTTAGGGGAGAGGGGGGCACATTTGAACACTTCTTAAGTAAAGTATTATATTTCTCATATGGTATTATTTATCAAGATTTATTCTCTTTTATTTCATGGGGTAAACCCCTATATGTATAAATACTACATAATAAAAATGTCATTTATTTATTTTGACTTAATAAAGTAAGACAATTTCAATTTTTAAAACAACAGTATTTTTAACCGACTTCAAAAAAGGAGGAGGTTCTCAATTCGTCTGTATGTTGCTTTTTTTTTTGTATGTTTGTTACGCGAAAACTCCGCAAGTTATGGATGGATTTGGATGATTCTTCTTTTGTTTGGTAGGGGATATTTCAGAGGTGGTCCCATATAATTTTTATCGAAATTGGTTTAGTGCTTTTTTAGAAAATCAACAATAACAAAAAAAAATCTTAAATGTGGATGATGTTTTGGTTTGTAGTTCCTTTCACGGCGCTGTCTCATTTGAGCAGCACGTTTAGTGGTAGGTCTACTAAATTATTATGTAAGGATTAAACTTAAAAAATACACTTCCTACAAAAAATTTGAAAAAAATATATTTTTAAGCAAAAAACAAAAACCGACTTCAAAACTATAACTAAAAAGTAATAAATAATATTTTAATTACTTCAAAGCATTATTTATTAACAGTTATTTTTGGAGTCGGTGCCAGCAAAGAAGGACTGTTTAATCCTGCTTTTGCAACTTTTCGAACGGTACGAAGCGGCATCGGTTGGGTGGCACCGACTTCAAAAATAACTGTTAATAAATAATGATTTGAAGTAATTAAAATATTATTTATTACTTTTTAGTTATAGTTTTGAAGTCGGTTTTTGTTTTTTGCTTAAAAATAATACCTATATTCTAATATATTCGTCATTTCTTAATAATTGTTTTTATTTTATTTTTTAAATATTTAGTTTATTATGTTTATGATTTTCAACCAGTTGGTTGCCTGGAAGAAATCACTGCTTAGTGATAAGGTCACCATTTTCACGCTACTTTGTTTTGTCATTTATTTTGTAATTTCTTACCATTATGACTGTAAAAACAATATCAAATGAAGTTATTTACTTATATTTACCTTTAATTTTCTAAAAATAAATATAATATTTGTTTATTTAGCTCGGAGAATTTTTGAACATTTTATTTAAGTGCCCCAGTGATTTTATTCAAATATGCCCCAATACCATACTTAACATTTCTTTACGATAAACAAATTTGTGGTAAAATAACTTGAAAATAATACTTACTTTGTTAGTAATTTGCTTACAAGTAAAAAAATACATGTTTATTTTCGTCTCCCTAATGTGACCGGTGAATTTTTCTTGAAATGACGATGATTAGGAACTGACAGACGTGTAGGTTGGACTTACCAATATTAAAAAGGTTTTGGAGATTAAAACTTATGTACACACGTTAGAAGTTTTACTTCTTTGGCGTCTGAAGAAAATTTTTAAAAAACAAAACTGCAGTAAATATCGAAGAAAAATGTTAAAATCAATCAAATTCTATTCTGTAGCCAACTTCATCAATCATCATGTCGTTTTTTTGGGACATCGCGCGCGCGCAGGTCATGAATTCACTCTCATCCAAACGCGCCAAAAGAAATATAACTTCAAAAATAAAAAATGCGTTCATAAATCCAATAATTCAAAACTGCCCCCTCTCCCCTACTATTTGGACATTTAATACTCATGTATTTATTGAAGTATAGATGACTATACTTCCTGCAATAAAATATGTTCTAGGGCAAGGTTTGGCTTGAATAATCTAAAGTGGCAGACCTTTGTGGCAGACATTTACACACCCCGCAACTGCAGGAATATTATGTAAATTGTAAAAATAAAGTGTGTTTTTAGTTAGTCTATGTTATGATAGGTTTTTTTTTACTTTTACTTCACAACTATCCTTTTTAAATATTATCCATTTCTTTGAAGACAACATATTTGTAGACTTCTAACTTTTTAACAGTGATGATGAATTCTTATTGTTTAGAAGTCGTAATTGCAACTTCTTGATGGAGAATGTTTTGCAAATATTGAATTTTAAAATATGATGTTTAACATAGTAGCAACAAATGTTACATTAAAAACACTATTTCTTATTGTTGTGTATAATATGTTATCTATATTTACCTGATTGCTTTCAAACAGTGGAAGAGTGGAATCAACCTGGCTCTAGCAGCCAATTCACTCTTTTCCACTACTGAATTTGAAAGGTTGCAGATAAAAGCTAGTTGCATATTCCAAGAATAACAAAGAATGAAGTGGAAAATGATTTCTCATATGAAGAAAAAAATATGTATAATGTGTGATATCAGCCTGTGAATATAGGCAGTGGAACTTTCTGATATTGTTTGTTAATTTCCTAGTAAATCAATTAAAACAAGTATAAATTCAATTGTTTCTTTTTATTTTGACATAAGTGATATAAATATATTTTAATTGACTATTGTAAGGTTTAGTCTTCATTCTGGTTTAAGTATACTATTGGCCACTTGATTGCATATTAACTATTTGCATCCCAGTTTTAATGGTGATGAATTATCTAATGCTGGAATTACCATCTGATGAAATTCTTGATGAACTGTAAAACAAAAACAATATTTTAATAATAATAATTAAATATACCTAAGTCTTAATTTATCTAAAATCAGACTTTTCCCCAATTGAATGCAGTCATTGTATGTATACATTAAAGAGGCTTTTTCCCCAAATAAATGATTCATCATGATTATAATAGATCTTAGATTTCTTTCCAAAAAAATAATTGAATATGAATATATTATAACTAAATTTTTGTCACATGACAAGATTAGAATATCAAGTTATTACCTAATATTATGTAGGTATATATAAAGATTTAAACAAGTTTCACTCCATAAATTACATTTGAAGACATAATGGATGAAAGGAGCTATGTAACATTTTTAGTAGTTTGTAGATGTATAGATGTTACTTTTATAGTTTAGAAGTAATTTGTTAGCATCTAAAAAGTATATAATTCAACTAACTTTTGCTTGATTTTATACCTGGCTTCAGTTGTAGATGGAAACACAAAATTTTATTCTAATTAATCCGGATGCCTAAGTGTCTGTCACATCCCATACATACGGGCTAACTTCCTCCTGAGAAAGATAATTAGTCAATCTCACCACCCTCTGATAATCGCCTTTGGCGTAAAAAGTCACACAGCACCTTAAAGAGAAATAGTGTAATAAATAATATGAAAGATAGGTTAGGTTTAAAGACAAGATAAATCATTCATAATAACAATGTACATAGTTTGTTATGCAATTAAACTCTTAGAGAGCCTCGTAGGTCCATGTGTATTTCTAAAATTTCGCAAAGAAAATCAAAGGAGTCTTTTGATAGCCGATATCTTTGCACAGAGTAGGTACATACATACGAGTACTATATCTTTGTTTGGTTATAATTAAAATTTCTTCTTTAACGAGAGAAATTTATTATTCGTTTCGAAGATCACTTTCTGCAGCTTTCACAATTATTTTCTAAGCGAAAAACCTACGCGGAGTCATAATTTAAAGAATGTTTTGTTCGTCTCACTGAAATTTATCCGTCGAGTAAGAAAACTACACGATTGATCGTTTTCGTTGACGATTACTACGGTCGAGTCGTCAAATGTGTAACTCATACTGCCAAAATTGCAGAAACAACGCGAAACTATTCGAAAACTTTTTTCGTTTAACGATATACGATTATGTCAAAACTTATGGTAGCGTTTTTAGTTCATGATAGTAACCGCAAGGGGCGCTGAATGAAAATGTATGGAACGAAACGAAAACTATAAAAGTTTTCGTTAACTATCAAAACTCATACTAGGGCTACTGCTCGTGTGTGGTTAGTTTTATAGCAGCTATTACACATTTGTTATTAATATGGAGTTACTGAAAAAATCTACCTATCTCTGTGGTCGATGTTTGACAATTTACCGTAGAAGAAAAAACTGATTTATATTTTGGTGATGGTCACACTGTAGGCCGCACTCGGTCAGTGTGGAACAGACTGGTAGATAGATGGATAGATGGGCGTCCATCTTGAATTTCGTTGGATTTGTGCCGGTTATGTGATAAAAGTGTAATTTGTATATTGAACTTTAAGTTACTCGTTAATTTTCAAAAGCTATATGTATGCTAGAAGTATTTATCGTTAAAACTTAGGATTACTGCAGGAATGTGTTAGGTATGGGAATCTCCTCAATTTGATCATTTGACGAATAATGGCGTGCGTTTTTCTTCCTCTGAAGACTTTCAAATTTTATTTAATGTCATCAAACCATGAGTAATTATATTTATTATATAGACATCATGTTGATTTATACATGTATTCGTTGATATAATAAAAATAATTTTGTTAAAAGTTAATTGCTTTTGATTGAGCTGGATGTCGTTTTTAGGTTATACATCAATACAAGTGACTCGTAATTGTTCGTAATCGCTAGTAATGATTCGCAGTGACAACTTGAATGGTTAAAGATCAAACCAGTGATTGTGATCGCCTAAAAGTGACGTTGAAAATATTTTTATCCACAGTATCATTACTCAAGACATATGCAATTTCCGGAAAGAGCTTCGTCGATAAAACCTTAGGTTGGCAAAGGTATCATACGATGGCAGTACCTAGTAGAGCTCGGGTATATGCCGATGTTAACTCACAGAAACCTAGAGAGTATTGGGATTATGAAAGTTATGTGGTAGATTGGGGTAATCAGGAGGACTATCAGTTAGTTCGAAAACTTGGGCGTGGGAAATACAGTGAAGTATTCGAAGCAATAAATATCACAAATAATGAAAAATGTGTAGTTAAAATATTGAAGGTGAGTGTTTTATAATATTTTATATGCAATGTATGTTATGTTTGTATAAATGTAATTATTATTAGGTATCTTTAATATTATTTTATATTCATTAATCAAATTGTTTGCTTGATGGTAAATCCTTGGTGATTTACATATTATGTAGAGTCATTCAGTATATCTTGTATACAGCTGTAAATGCTTGTCACTCCAAAATTTATTGCTAATAACTTCTTTTTTAAAGTAATTTATCAGCAATGGTTACTGCTTATGGTAAAAAACTAATAGTTATCTAAACTACTAATTTAATCATAACTTTTAATTTTGTTGTTATAGCCTGTGAAGAAGAAGAAAATAAGAAGAGAAATAAAAATATTAGAAAATTTAAGGGGAGGCACAAATATAATATCATTACAAGCTGTAGTAAAGGATCCTGTGTCACGTACTCCTGCGCTTATATTTGAACATGTTAACAACACTGATTTTAAACAGCTTTATCAAACACTATCCGATTATGATATAAGGTATGTAATACAATAATTACAAAGGAACATATGATTGTAAATAAAGATGAAGCACTTTTCTTATTGTAATTAATATATTTCAGGTATTATCTCTATGAACTTCTCAAAGCATTAGATTATTGCCATAGTATGGGCATAATGCACAGAGATGTGAAACCTCACAATGTGATGATCGATCATGATAATAGAAAGTTGCGTCTGATTGATTGGGGTTTGGCTGAGTTTTATCATCCAGGACAAGAGTATAATGTTCGTGTTGCCTCAAGGTATTTTAAAGTAAGTCAAACATGCTAGATTACCAAAACTATATTTAAGTTTTAATATTAAGGATCATTATAAATGTGATGAACTGTAATTTTTGTTTGCTATTCTATTATAATATCTCTTTAAATGATTTTTGTCTTTTAGGGACCTGAACTCTTGGTTGATTATCAAATGTATGATTACTCATTGGATATGTGGTCATTAGGATGTATGTTGGCATCTATGATCTTCCGTAAAGAGCCATTCTTCCACGGTCATGATAATTATGACCAACTTGTACGTATTGTTAAAGTGCTGGGCACAGAAGAACTGTTTGAATATTTGGATAAGTATCACATAGAATTGGATCCACGGTACAATGATATACTTGGAAGGTGAGTTTTTTTTAACATTATATTCTTTACATTATAAAATACTTTATTGTATTATTTTCTTAAGTAACATAGATTTTTAATAAAGTTAATATGTCATGATTACAGGCACTCTCGCAAACGGTGGGATCGTTTTGTACATTCAGAAAATCAACATCTGGTATCACCTGAAGCATTAGACTTCCTTGATCGCCTTCTACGCTATGATCATTATGAGCGCTACACAGCTCGAGAAGCCATGGATCATCCATACTTTTGTAAGTTTTGCAACTTATATGTACTATATTTTCTTGACAATATCACAATATATTTATATACTTTCCTACCCATCATGATTCAGCATACAAAATCTGAAAAAGACATCTTCAAAATTCAATTTTCATAAAAAAATGGCAACCTCAAATTCATCTTCAAGTACCTAGGTTAAGCCACTTTGTATGTTCCTGTAAAACAAATCAAAAAATATTAAGCTGTCTGAATACTTGCTGATAGAAGGTTTTTCCTAGTCAGTTTTGTGCCAAGGCTAAATTAGACACATCACCACATTTTGCATATAAGTCAGCTAAATTTAAGGTCATGTCTTCATTTTTGTTAATAAATTCAAAGAGGATAAAATTGATAGGAGGAATCATCTCATTTCCAAATGTTAAAGTAAAAAAAGCTGTTTGTTTACAATAACAGCATTCTATATAGTCAATGGTATAGCTTCCAGGTTTTCACATTAGACATAAACTTACTGAATTTACACTTGCAATTGGCGGTTGAACATTTGTCTCGTCATACAAGTGACTATTCAGGTGCCCAGATGTTATATGTCAATATTGCATTGTTTTTTTATTTATAGTTACTATGCACTCAAGAAAAACTCCCTCGATTTAAGTCAATCGTGAAATAATAATAATTTCTAAGTAAATTATTTATGTACTTATATTATGATTTATATCAACATAACCACATGAATCAACTGGGCACCAGATCAACATACCTCCATCAATTTATTTGTATCATTGCAAAGTACATGAATCAGATTTTAAATATTTTATATTCCGAAATTCTTTCGCCTTCCTACTTGTTCATAATATGTACCTAATATAAGTCATCATGTTCTGTCTTGATAGCTATCCCAAGTATTTTGAAGTAGGTAATAATAAAATCCCTGCAATATGCTCCATATTTAATTTCAAATTAAATGGAAAGTACATGTTTAACCATTAGGAGTTGAGGTGATGCTGATTGGTTCCAAGTTAATGTCTGGTGTTTTTTTTTTAAATTGACATTTATTTTTCTTGAGAAAAATGTAACATAGGTAACTCTTCAGACATCCTACTGTCTTGGTGTCAAAAAGAATGTTGATCTAGTAAAATTAAATTTATTACTATGGATTAGACATCAAAGTTAATCACTTTTAGTTGTTCACCAATATGAATCTTTGTCTTCAGATCCGATTGTGAAGGAGCAGGGTCGAATGGCATCATCTAATTCACCAACTCCAAATGCATTGCAAGGGGCAATAAATGCTACAGAGTAATATTTTAAATATTAATTAATGCTCTTTATAACAGTATGTAATGATATATATTCACCTATACAAGACTCTGGAAGACATACCTCGGAAACAATGCACTAATGGAGTTCATTAAAGAATTATACAGAAGACCACAGAGAGGAGCATCTCTATTTAAATGAACTTATAGATAATTCCAGTTTTACTGTCAAGTATAATTTGGAAAGACAATATACTTTAGTGTTAAATGTTAGTAAAATCTGGTTAATTAATTGTTTTAAAAGTGTTTTCGTCTCTGATACCAATTTATCGGCCCAGAAGATTACTTAGCTCATTTACTTAAAAGTATTTTGAGTTGGAAGATTAAAGGGATTGAACATCAGACTCTTATGTTTTAATCTGGAGAATTGACATGAAAGAAAACATTTCGAGTTTCATTGCACTTGATCTTTGCATTTATTAACCTATGGTATTTATATTGTAATTACTTGTATGATATAATACTGATAACATCCACATACTGTTTGAGATACTGGTTATTAGCTATGTTTTGTTGGTATTTGAATTAAAATTTTGTATTTATTGTATAAAAGTGTAGATATGTGAGTGAATACAAAATTTTAATATGTAACTTTATCATTACATGATTTATAAGGAATACCAGTAATTTTTAATTATTAATGGTGATGTTAAAGAAACATTACTTCTATTATTATATTTTCGATTAGTTATGTTAGCTGTCCCTATAAATATAATATAGTTAAATCGAGTCGGTCTTCAGCAAAAACGGTGAGATACATTGTTTTATAATTTATTTTTAATGTAATGACTTGAAGTTATTGCATCAAAATTTTCTTAATAAACAGACTAACTTTGCCTGATATCTTTGGATTTTTATAACATATTGTGTTTGTATAATATAACATGAAGCCTCCCAAATTATGTCAATAAAAAGAATTAACCTCCAATTTTCCAAGATTTTTCCTCACATTAGACAAGAAGTGTATATCTTGTGAATATCCAGTCTTTTCTGAAGTCAATTTTTTTAATAAACCAAATGTACACTAGACTTACACTTAAATTTCATAAATAAATGAATGATACTTTGGAACAGCACATACTATAACGGTCTTATTCATAAACATTGTAAGCTTTGAATTAGTTAAAGTATGTTTTGTTTCTTTCGTTTGTTAGAGCGAGACAAAAACTATTATAACGATTTCAATCTTATGCTATGTTTATGAATAAGACCATTTTATTGTTATTTTAGTAAACATACAAGTTTGAAATAACATGTATTTTAATGGCCTCTATTAATTTAAAAATTATACTATAGAAGAGGAATCTGATAGATTTTCTGTTTCTCATATTAAGTCATTGTAGATATTTTAAAATACTTATACATTTTGGATAAAACCTTAATTTAACATCGAATATTATTAATAATATTTATCAAAATTAATGTTTATCAAACAGGATTCAACGGACAGACCAAAACCAATATAGAGATAGGAAGACTATTCATACGATGGATGTATCTCCTGGAGCTACTCCTAAACCAGTTCCTCACGTTTAATTTTACATTAATTGCATTAGGTTCAAAATCCTTCAATCTTTAATGCAGTGGTCCTCATATGTAGGGAAAGAATATAATTTGATGCTGTTTTGTTAGACTTTACTAATTTTACTCTTATATTTTTATTTATTTATTTAATACATATAATTCATATTATATATTCAGTGAGGATCTAGACTAAAAAATATATACTATCATCAACCTAATTTTATAAATATATCTGGATTACAACATGAATATCTGTCTATGATTATGATAACACATGCAGGAATGTATCATTTGTCCTGCCCCAATGCCTTGAGAACATGCTATGCATCAGATCTTGCTTCAGAGACAGTTTAATTTTACAGACTCCAGCACCAATTTTTATATTAATAAAATCAAGAAAGGGACACGAGGGTTTTATTTAAGAGCCCAAACCACATAGCATAATAAACATAAACATTCTACCCAATATGAACAATGTGTTAAAATTTGTAGGTGTATATTATTTTTTATTTTATTTCCACCTTCCAAATGGTAGAAATGATGACCCCATGGAGGAAGCCATTTTGCACAGTGTTGCCATCTCGGTTAAACCGCTTGAGTGGATGATTATCGACGAGATTGACCGAAATTTATGCTGCATTGCGTGCATTATTTCATATTTAATAAGCGCAGAAAAAGGCTTTCTGGGCTAAATCATAAAAAAAACGAGTTCACCTACAAAAAGGAGTCCTAGATCTAGCCCGAAAAGGGCTAAGGTGGCAACACTGGTTATGCGCCATGCGACGTACGGGCAAGCCATGTATGTATGGTGAGTAGGGTATACTGCCGGGCTAGCATGACAAGCGCGACAAAATTTTGTCTACCGTTTTCTCGTGTTTCAATCGACTATCGCTTTATTTCTTTCGGGTCTAACATGACAATTACACTTAAAACTCGATTTTTATCTTTTCTATCAAAATTGTCGATGTCGAGATATAATATATTGAGATATTTAACATCTTAGTTTGTCTTCTCTCGCGCGAGATATATCTCGTGGCGGTCATGCTAGCCCGGCTGGTGTTAATTGGATTTCATAGGAACTGCTGTGCTAAAGACGGACCAGGATGGAATCTTGGGAGTTTAATAAATCCTACTCTTTGAAAATATAGACATACCAACAATGGAGAAATAAGTTTAAAATAGAACCGTGACGGATCCGCATACTTTCCTAGTAAGAAACGTATGTTAGACCTACGGTTGACGATAGGTCATTGTTGATATTTTTCTAGTTTACCCTGACACGTATATATCCATATTTTGCATACCTAGTTGCCATATTCAAATGATCTAAAAGGTTATAAATATAGATGTTACTTATATACTCTTTGATAGATATAAAACAACCGATTTAAAATGTTGCCGTTTTAAAGTAGCCTACAAAAATAAAACTGTGTTTTACACTTTATTTTGGGCTTGGTCATCGGACGTTATGTTCCGTTTTAATTAATTTATAGAAAATACCGCTCTGGTAGGTTTAGTGTTAACACAATGCCGTCCGTTTTACTTGAGCATGAGTCACGACTCGCAAGTGACGACGTCAACGAGAGTGGATTTGGTTTTAAACCTGCTGGGCTAGCATGACCGCCACGAGATATATCTCGCGCGAGAGAAGACAAACTAAGATGTTAAATATCTCAATATATTATATCTCGACATCGACAATTTTGATAGAAAAGATATCTCGATCGACAAATGTATCTATTTTTGATATTAAAAGTCGAGTTTTAAGTGTAATTGTCATGTTAGACCCGAAAGAAATAAAGCGATAGTCGATTGAAACACGAGAAAACGGTAGACAAAATTTTGTCGCGCTTGTCATGCTAGCCCGGCTGTATTGATTCGGTACAGCATTTTTTTTATATTTTTAAAGGAATAATAAAACCATGAAAACTTATTTAATTTCTTTATTCATTATTAATTCATAGTAATTCTTACTGCAACTGTAACATAACGATTCATTAATATGAGGAAATACTGAAACATCTAAGGAAGTGTTTTCCAGTTCTGTGAGGGCATTATTTGAATTATATGTTCCAGAAGAAACCATTTTTGAAAAACCTATTGCATCAGTAGCTATCAATTTATCAGGCTTGGTGTATAAGTTGTTCTGAAAATAAAATTTAAATACATAATTATAATATAAAAAAACAAGTACATTTTTATATTAACTATAAAATATAAATGAAAGAAAAATTAAGTAATTGATAAAACTATATATATTTTTGATGAAATAATGGATGTAGTTCAGAAAAAAAGATGGTTGGTGTTGGATCCTTTTGTTCAAGTACATCCTACTTATTCTATGATGGAATGGAAATTATTGACAGTGATTTAAGGAATTATTATATGCCTCAAATAATTTATCATCAAAATAAAAAATCAATCAGGAGTCTCTAATCTCTAATTATCACTACATAGTACATAGTATAAAACAAAGTCGCTTTCTCTGTCCCTATATCCCTATGTAAGCTTAAATCTTTAAAACTATGCAATGATTTTGATGCGGTTTTTTTATTAGATAGAGTGATTGAAGAGGAAGGTTTAAATGTATAATTACATTCATTCAATAGTGGAGAAATACTGTTATTTTTGAGGTTTTTAATGTGATGTCGTAAATAATTACATTTTTTCCGCTTACATTGCAAACGCAGGCTGAATCCTACGAGATTAATCAAAATAATGTACTAAGTATTGTACACATTGAAAAGTCTACAGAAAACTCCGCGATGGTATATGTCTATCTCTTATGGATGTCCCACAATAACATTTTTTTGTCATTTACTTTTTACGACAAATAATGGCTAATTTTCGAAGTGATTTTAACCAATACAGCATTAATCCTTATCCAATTAAATATCTTAAATACATTGTTGATTTAATATAGATCTATATCGCCCTTTACAGCATATGATTTAAATGAATATTTTCGAAGATATTACAGATTAAAAAATTGCGGGACGTAGCGTTTGCGGCGGTACTGGCCGGCGCCCGGGGCGGCCGCGGCGTTCACAGTTTTTCTGTAGTGTATTTAGAATCAACATTGCACCCGTGCGAAGCCGGGGCGGGTCGTTAGTATCAATATATTATATTGAAAAATAAAATGTGAAAATTAATATAATCGCACTTATACCACGAAGCATGAAAAACAATTATTATAGAGGTTACAACTTGAAATATATCCGGTTGTTTGGAATCCGGTGGGATTCGAACCCACGACCCGTCGTTGCGCACGGCAGGTGTTTTTACCGAATGAGCCCGTCGGAATGCCTGTAACATGTTTTTTTAGTCGTAGGGTCTCATTCGCGCGCATGTATTTTTTGCTATAACTTCTAAGATATCAATTTAAATTATAATATGGTGTAGAAGATTATAATCATGTGCTTAAGGTATTTAAGTTTACAAGGATTAATACTGTATCCGTCTAAAACGTACGTGACGATCAGTGGCGTACCTATCATAGGGCAAAGTGGTGCAGTGCACCAGGGCCCTGAGCCTGAGAGGGCCCCCTGAGGTTTGGAAAGAGGGGGAGACAGCTCTTGAAGCTAGAAAAATTCTCACAAGAATTTAATTTTTTTCAAGATTTTAAATGAGAATTTGCAATTAATTTTGTGTAGTTACTGAAAAAATTGTCGGAGGGGGGGGGGGATTGCAATTATTTTTTGCACCGGGGCCCTTGTCCACCTAACTACGCCACTGGAGACGAATGACGATACATGCCGATTTATCGCAAATAGAAAGGAAAGCGGTGGAGGACTTTGTTTCATAATAATATGATGTAGTGATCAAATTAATGCCACCTCAGACAAATTGGCGCGTTTGGTAGAACATCTGCCGTTCGGTCTGATGGGTCGTGGGTTCGAATCCCACCGGGACAACATGTTTAAAATTTTCTGTGAGCATGTCTTCCCCACGTCTGGTTACTTCGGGCATTAACTAGGTGCGAGCAATATCTAAATTCCGACCGGGTAACGAATCACCACGAACAACCAACCTCAGACATTGCACGATTTGGTTTCAGTCTATGGATTTCAGAAAGATCAAAGAAATAAGGATACAGGGCGATATTCTGTGACTGAGTCACATATACCATCAAGTGCACCTCATGCTTGTTTTTCGATTTCTAATTTTTTTTCATTATTTTTGGTACCTGTTGCAATAAAGATGCAAGCTATATCTTTAGAATTGAGATAGTGCATATAATTTCCAGATTGTTACTCAGTGTATGAGCTCATTCAAGATCAGTGCAGATGAATGCAAATAACTTATGTATAAAAACATAATTATATATCACCTCTAAAAAGATTCTTCAAGTTCACGTTCCAAGTAGCAAAAAGACTACAAGCAAATTGGAATCTCCCATGGTTTTTTTTTTTTACATTGAATTATTATACATAAGGATGTTTAAATAGAAAAATATGTACTTACCTGACAGAGTTTACAATTTTTGTTACACTTGGTACTATCCACAGAACCAATTTTATCTGCTGTTTTACATATAGTGGATATTGTAGCAGGAGAATTTTCTTGGAGATCAGATATAAAATTTGTTATAAGTGATTGTAGATTATTCAAGGTAACATTTTTAGAGTTATTAGCAGGAATCAAATGCCTTATTCTCACATAATGGCCAAGTTCTTCTTCTGTTATTTCTCTCATTGGTCTTAATAGTTTTACATGCTCATCATGCACATCAGCAAAACCCTGAAATAAATTTATTTTGCTTATAAATAGATTATGCCAGGGACCAGGGTATTATCTCAAAACATGTGTATTGGGAATATTTCCGTTATTCACTCATACATCTTCCAAGATTTGGTTTCAAATGTTTGCACCATGTTTAATATGGAGTGCATAACTTTATTGTAAGGTGATTGCTTAAGCTGGGAAGCAGATAATATTTATTTAAAAAGGAGGCAAGCACATACCATAGATTCAAAAAACAAGAGTCTACAAAATAGGTATGTATTCTAACAATATTGCATTGGAGAACTATCTATTATATGATATAGGTTTAGAAAGATTTTATGTTATCATATCTAAAAAGAATTACATATTGAACAATGTACAAGAAAGTGGATTGAAATGTATTGTTGTATACACATCATATCTCAATGTCACAATTTTTTCTTTAACCTTAACATTGCATTTTATATAGCATAAAATTGATGTGATGATTTTGAAACTTATTATATTGCATTTTAGTGAGGCAAGCTAGTCAAGTAGGTAAACTGCTTATACTTACAATGTCATTCTCTATTTGTGATCCTCTACCTGTCACAATATTAGACAATAATTTAGCAGACAATTTTGTATTTGTTTCTGCAGTAAATATTAAATTACATTTGAAATCTTTTGCAACTGCATACAACATATTTTGTTTTATTTTAGATATAACATCCTCTTGTGTTGTAAGTGAAACTTTATTTATAAATTCTTTTATATCTGGCATTCTCAAATCACTTTCATTTGCTTCAGTAATTTTTTTTTCTGACAAGTTTATGGACTTAGAGCTTAGATCATATACATCTATAATGTGTATGTCAACATTATAATTCTTGCACTGATTAATGATTGCATTGCAGACAGTTTCATTTGATGAAGTTATGCCTAAAATATTAAAGTTTTAGGGGTAAACTGATGATAAAAAAATGTATAAATGTTAAGGAGTAGGATATTAAAAAACAAGAAGTTATAAGGCTAGATATGAGTCACTACTATTAAATTTCATTTTAAAAATTACCCGTTAAATGTAGAAATGTTGGTAAAATCCTTAGTTTTTTGTGTGTATTTAATGAAATAGCATTCATAACTAAATCTAATAAAACAGTTGAAGATATATCCCCCGATAAGCAAATCAAAGCTTTATCTTGCAGTGTTAATTTTGTGTTTTTTCCAATACATGCACGAAATTTATGAATTATGTTGGATATAAAACATTCATCACAAAAAAAGTATATTTTCCTTATTACTACTGTCCCACTCGCGTTGCATTTTTTACATAACATTTTTAAAAAAATATAACAGAATAAGAATACAAAACAAACACAATTACTAACAACTTTACAATTTATAAAAGTTTAAATTTCATAGGTAACTAAATCATCTTACATTAGGTTATAAAATATTATTAAATTTGACACTTGACATTTCTTTTTTTAATAAAAGTCCCCTAAGGCATAAATACAGTCTCGACTCTCGAGTTCTCGACCGTTCCGTTTTTTCCAAGAAGTTAGCTGTTCTTGTCTGTTCTAAGGTATGTACCTATGTACCTAACTGCAATGATTTTTTTCTGTAATGAAATTCGAAGGTTCAAAACATATTAAACTACTACTAAACATTTTCCTTTGCGGTTTTTTGATCGTTAAATACCATAAAAATACAGTCTCATTGGCATAATAATTGTTTATAAGATTTGTAGATAAAAAACTAAATCATTTAAAAAAAATATCTTCCAAGGGGATGATTTGAAATTTAGTTTGGGTGGGTTTTTGGCGACACTGATTACGAATTCGTTGTGAGATTTTTGAATACTCGTAAGATGGCGCAAATATACATAGTTACAATATGGGTGTGCATAAAATTATTGATTTAAGGGTCTATAGACACGTACTGACGTACCGCATCCAAAATGTGGTCGGGTGCTAATTTATATGAAAATGCATAATTTTTTTCGCACGGACAACATTTTGCCATCGAAGGCAACTGTGTGGGCGATACCGACTATATCGTAACCCACAGAGTACATTATATTATAGTCGTAACCTCAACGCAACGCAATCACCAGCAACACCGCGCACTAACCGCCGCGCCGTGCCGGCCACATCTCAAACATAACGTTGCGTCAACTCAACGATACTGTGCACACGAGTCCCGTATTTATCCTTAAACATTCTTAGTACACAATAATGTGTGCAAAATTGACTTTAACTTTTGTTTTCCGATAAAGGATATACCCAATCAACTCTACTATTTTTATGACTGTACATCGTCTTCTTAATAAAAATTAAAAGACTTTATGGTATGGCATTTAGGATAGCAACAAAAATGATTCCTCGTCACTGTCCATAAGTTAGTTCAGTCAAGGCGTATTTCCTCTACGAAAGCCAGAGATCATCTGCTAGACAGATCGACATAGCCACATCGCAACTACTAGCGTCAACGCAACTACATCGACATTTTGTAGTTCCCACAACGCAACTACTTCACCACATTTTGTCGCTGAGATGTGGTGGAGTTGTGCTAAACTGCTAAGTGTGAATAGACCCTAAATGATTTTTGTTTCAATTTATTAATTTATATTTTATATAATAATTACAAAGTGCAAATTATTGATCGGGTGGGAGAAATATCGACATTCCCACCGGGTAACGAACGACTGTGCATAGATGGAAAAACCGTGAAGTGCACATTGCGCGTTTCGGTTTCATTCTATGGATTTCCGAATGTTCGAACTAAAAAGTAGGTCCACCTACCATCAAGTGAACCTCATGCTCTTCTGTCGATATCTAACATTAAAAAAATGCCTTTATATGGTTATATAAATAGGATGAGGTGGGCTTTTGAACTTGTATGGTGGTCCCACCACTGGGTTTTATTTTGTAATGAACTAGCAGCTCCAGTGTAATTTTTAAGGAAATATAATTAATGCGGAATAAAAAGGAATTGAAATAGATACTAATACTGGTATAAGAGAAACAATATTTTTATTTTATTGATACAATTTATAAATCAGACTTTGTTAAAGGCAGCAATATCAACACTCTGTACCTGTAAAGAAACAAAAGTTGGTATAAATTTTAAGCTTCACTTTCTATTTTATAAAAATTACTAATACTGACGGCCTAGCACAATCAAATTATCGAAAAAGTCAAGACATGGGGTTCTTTAATACAATATAATAATGGCTATAGTTCAGTTCTGCTGCCCTGAAAAAAAGCTAAAATACTTAATGGATTTAGTTGGATAATGGCACTTTAACTTTAGAAGTATAATGCCATTAACTTAAAGAGATGATCCTGTCACCATTAGATGGTTTCGTTGAGTTGGCCACCGTGCTGTCACAATCCACCACATTAAATATCTATAGTGGCATACTATTAGAGGTTTAAAAACGTTAAGAGTTATATAGTTATATATTAAGATAAACTATTTTTGTTTTTTTTTGGTATATACAGTCAAAATCTGTTATAACAACATCGAAGGGACTACTCATATTTGGTCGTAAAAACCGATAGTCGTAATAACCGGTGATGTTTTTGAGGTACAAAGTACAGTCAAGACCTTTGAATTTGGTATGTTGTTCTAAATGATGTCATCGTAAACAGTTTTAACAGTACATTAATCTGCAATATGTAATGCTAAATTTTAGCTTTAGGAAAGCAGCGCATAATGCCCTTAACTTACAGAGATGTTCATGTCACCATTGGAAGGTTTATTTGACACAATATGTAATGCTGGATAGTAGCATTATAGCTCTAGTATGCCAGGGTATAATACCATTAGCTGCTCATTACATGGCAGAATAGAAAGAAGAAAAAAAGTAGAAATTGCAACTCAAATCAATAGTCAATTAATAAAAGGATTTTATAATACTCACAAAATCTTCAATTTTCTCAATTTCTTCTGTTAGCCAATCTACAGACACTTTATCATCTTCTACAACACATGAAATTTGGAGTTTGTGTATGCCAAAAGCTAAGGGAACAAGTTTAGCTGCACCCCAAAGAAGGCCATCAGTGTTGATCTTTCTAACAGCTTCTTCCATAGCTTTCATATCAGTTTCATCGTCCCAAGGTTTTACATCCAAAATTATATTTGATTTGGCAATTAGAACAGGTTCTGAAATTTCAAGTAACTTTAAAAGGTGATACTGAGAAATAAGTAAATTGTAGAGTCACCTTATTGGGCGTAGGGATAAAAACATTAATGTGCCTGTTTCAATTATGATTTTTCTTTACAGGCATATATCGTCGTTGCGCCTGCCAAATTCCATAATATGTGTTTTTTTTTATTTTTTCACAAAAAATAATCTTCGTTTTATTCTCTATGTGTTACTAAAATCATTTTTGTGATATTCGAACTGGACACGAGTTTAACTAATTCCATGTGTTTTGACCGGTAAGAAAAGCTCCGTATGTGAATCAATAATACATTTTTCGTTGTCTCCCAAAACTTTACAAAAATCACAAATGGAACTTGTCAGGCGCAGCGACAATATGTGATCTGTTGGCACTTCCCAGTCTGACCAAAACAATTTTATTCTTATTATTATATTCCTCCTCCTCTCTTGGACCTCTGGACTGTTGAAGGATTTTGAGATTTGTGATGAAAATTTTATGTCCGCAACATCTTTAGTCTTTTGGCTATAAACAATTTAGGAAATCTAAAATATACAACAAAGTACTGCTGGGCAACATTTATGAAGATCCAAAAATTACTGGACTTAATTTTTAATTGAATAATGTATTTGTAATACAAACTTTTTGCTTTCTTGGCATTGTATGCTGCAAGTCTTTCTTCTCTTAGTTTAATTGCTTCAGCATTTTCTTCCTCATCATCAGACCCAAACAAATCTACACCATCATCAGAATCATCTTCTTTGATTGCTTGTACCTACACATTAATATTATTTACATAAAATGATTGATACTTATTTGTTTTTCATATTAAAATATCTTTCAAATACTTAAATATTTTAATATAACTACATTAATAAACATACCTTTGCTGCTGGTTGAGTTTTCACTCCACTGGTTGATTCAACACTGTCTACTCTGGCTTGAAGACTGATTACTAGATTACGCAAATCATCCATTGCCTTCTTAAGGTCAGAATTTTCTTTCTCTAATTTGTTTAGTTTGGCAGTTATCTCCGTGTTTGGAACTCCAGCTAAAGTTGCTACACTGTCCATCTGTTATAATATAGTATACTGTTATATTTGTAATATAGTGCAAATGTCAAAATTTCAAATGTTAATTTTTGCAGAAAGCATGTTTTCTTGTTACAATACTACAACTACTTCTACCTGTACAGGCATACATGCATCAAGCTAGACACAGTATGCACTGCACTTTGTACAATGAATTAATTCATTGTTACTTACACATTCAAGTGAATTTTTTATGTGTTGTCTTGCTTTTGCTACTTCACTAGCAAGAGATGATCCTGTCACCATTAGAGGGTTTATTTGACTCTAAAGATAAAAAAAAATGAATGTACAGTAAGTTACTCATGCAAATAAAACATTTATTCTTTCTTTTATAAGTTTTTGTAACTAAGTTGATTAATTAAAGTAGTTATAAGACAGATTACCTTGTATAAGGATTCATAATAATTTTTTTCTGCATCATTGTACACATTTTTGTCCAACCAAACTTTTTCATACATTAAAGCAGACATCTGAAAATCAATTATTATTATTTAGTTGTAAAAAAGACATTCTGTATAATCAAAGCCACAATATATACACAATAAACGGTAACAATGTAATTATGATGTACAATTTACATAATATAGTTAAAAACTTTTTAAAGAGGTTAGAATATTGCGCTCATCGGAAAGTAATTAAGACTTTTTTGAATAATAATAAATATATAATTTAAAGAAATCTTATAGGCGTGTAACCTTTATTAAGTTTTGCTTTCCCTTAAAACAACACTAATTCACAATAAATATAAAAGATGGTGAGCGGCCAGTAACTGAATTATAAAAGGAATTTTTGAAGTTTGACAATTAAATGTTTAAGTTTTACACGTCAACCTCCGTTTCCGGTGATCGCTGAGGGTGAAATATAAACCTTGCCATCATAAAAATATAAAGTAAATAATAAATAATTTCTACAAAAATAATTTCGAATGTAGGTATATTTCAAGAGATATAGTCAACAAAGTATTCATAATACATAATAATACATCTCTTGAGTGGGGAAGAGGGCATTTATAATGGATACACCAGATGGGTGGGCTTGATGGCAAAGCAGAGTTAAATAGCCATCAGAGTCCAAAGAGCGTTGCCAAGCAGGGTTGGATATAAAGGAGCGTACAGCTACAGCCCCAAAAGAGGAGCCTGCACAAAAAATCTTTCAAATTCCAACGAGTACACTAGAAAACAACTTTTCCTTGTATATTTTTTTGCTTTAGGTACCTACTGTACTTTGTACCGACATGCAAATGATTATATTGTTCTGAAATATTTAAAGAAAACACTCATTTTATTTGGAAAATAATTTGGGGCCATTTTGCATCTCTAAATCCGGCCCTGTTGCTAAGATTGCAAGATACATGGCGAGAGTAACTTAATAAAACAAACTCACTTCTTCCACACGATACTATTTTTTTTTTACTTTCTTTTTTACTTTAACATGGGTTTTATTTTCAAATATCTTATCAAACCTATGACTGTACTTTCTTATTTCAAATATTCCTACCCTCCAACATCGACTGTAAACGATAGACTGATCTATTATATGTACTTATTATGTCGAAACAAATCAACTTTCGCAGTCAAAGGGATCAATTAATAAGTCAGTCAGTTTCTTATTTTATATTCACATACCATAATATAATAGTGTCGCCAGTTATTTCAAACTGTTTACTACGTTCATACTCATCAAAAGTTCGTTAAAATAAATCGATGTGGAATTATAGACGTGAAGCGTTTGCACTGGCTTTAAAATAAATAAGCCAAAAATATAATTTTCTTAAATTAGTTGTACATAATTTTGGGATACATTAATTATGCGTGATTCCCTTGACAACTTAAATGGTTTCTGAAATTGATTACCAAAGCAATATAAATATTATTTATATAGGTAACCATCTTCAGTACCTACTATCTCTTTCATAATGTAGATGTGGAATATTTGTAGATTTTCATGACTCTCTCATAGAGGTTTACTATAGGTAAGTATTTATCTTCTATACAATTATAATTGAACATACATACTTATATAGACTAATATAAATAGTGAAGAGTTGTTTGCTGTGTTGAGGTTGCCATTTTTTACAATGAAATGTTATATTATATAGTAATAGGATAATAGTAAGGAGGGTAGATGCAAAATATTAATGTTTGATGTTATTACCAATCGGCAATGGCACTGTATACTAGGGAAGTTACGCAAGTGGTTTTACCGGAACCGAATTCGGAATCGGAGTTTTTAAAGTTGGTTTATCGGAAAATTCATCAGTTCCATTCATATCAGTTCAAAAAAGTTTATACCTTCCTGGGTGTGATATATAAAAAAAACGAATTTTCTTAAATTTTAAACAGCACTTAATTAAATCAAATGGCGCTGACCGCGGCTACTGCCGCCGATGTGCTTCGACCTCCGATTATTAACTCCGATTTAAATCTATCGGAACCGAAATCGTATTCGGAGGTGCAAATCAATCGGAAGTTCCGACTTTTCGGATCCGAAATCGAAGCTAAGTAACATCCCTGTAGGGTTATTCACGATCATTCGAAATCATTCCGCCCGGAAAGCTACGCTCTCCCACTGAAGTGTTTCGTATCCTATGGGATATGAAAATGGTATTCCCAATTTCGATAGGATTGAGCATCGGCATTCTTCGGGAGTTTCCGTTAAAATCTTAGTATACAATGGTAGAAAGCTTGATATATCGGTACGGAATCTTGTAATATCGGTACGGAAAGTTTTCGAATGATCGTGAATAACCCTACTGCTGTATATGCAGGATAACGGGGTCAGGGTCGGATTCAGTAATTATTTATTATGTGTTGTTTTACTTTATATTTAAAAATGTATAAACTTTTTGAAATTTTAATTTCTTTAGGAAATTTATTACATCGCTTTGCACCATCGAAATATACATTTTGTGTCGCATAATTTATTTCGTATTTTCGGTAGTACAGTAGAATCTCACTAATCCGGCACTATTAAAATCCAGAGGGTGTCGGATTATTGAAATGTTCGGATTCCCGGACTGTCTAGAAAAACTTATCTATACTAATATTATAAAGAAGAAAGATTTGTTTGTTTTGTGTATTACGATTAAACTCTAAAACTACTCGAAAAATTATTTTGCCAATAGAAAGCTACATTATCAGCGAGTAACATAGATTTTTTTCTTGTATAGTAGGCACATCTATAATGTAGATTCTACATTTCATCCGTGGGAAGCCGGGATCGCTAGTAATAAGTAAAATAAAGCATTTCATAAAATGTATTTGTGTTCATGTTCTACACGTTTTCTCACAATTAACTGATTACATATTTTGTTGGTGGAACATTGTCATTAATAAATAAAAGTTTTAATAATTTACTTTGATTTTTATTAAATTTGGTGACCAAAGCTTGACTTACTTCGTTAACCATAGTGACAATCGGATATAAACTTAATTAATGTAAGGTTATGGGATCGGGTATGACATTTTTTGTGTTTTAATTATAAAGAAACGCCTTACATACACAGATCGTGACCGTTGTGACACGTTGGTATGTTCGACTTTCCAGGAGGTGAAGTAATTGTGTCAGATGGGAGAATATGAATACTATCTCTGAATCATGATAAAAATACTAACGCCAGAAATACACTTATGAACGGAAAAAAAACCGACTTCAAAATTATAACTACATGAACAAACTTAAACTAAAATGTAAAAGCCTTAAAGGACAATAGACAAAATTATTGATACTTATATATCTATTTAATATTTTATTAACAGTTATTTTTGAAGTCATCACACCCAACCGCTGCCGCTCCGTACCGTTCGAAAGGTACAGAATTACATTGTCCTTCTTGGTAATTTATATGGCACTCACCTCTGAAATATGACCTACCAAACAAAAAATAAAAACAAAATCGCGTAACAATCATCAAAAAAAAACAACAACATACATTCGAATTGAGAACCTCCACCTTTTTTTAAGTCGGTTAAAAAATAACTGATTAGAAATATTATTCATTATTAATAATAATATAATAGTAATTCATTTAATAACAGACAGGTCCGGGTGGACTTCCCGATGATGGCGGCAAATTACTATACGACTGCGTGCAGCCGTATCCAGCGAGCCAGTAGGTCTATTACGAAAATCGAACGCAACGAACGGATCGAAACGAAAGAACAAACAACTTCGTATTTTAACTTATTAAGAAAACATTATTAATTCTATTTACGATTATTCTTACAATCTTTATAATGTCAAACGAAAGACATAATGTCTTATTGCGAAAGACGTGTCGTTCATCGGATTCATAATAGTAAAATGTACGATCCGTCAGCCGAAACTTCGTATTTTGTTTTGGTAATAGGCCTCCAGCATCGGAGAGTCCCACCGGTCCGCCAGCGTTCGCAGGATGTCGTTGGAACTGTCGCGCATGCGGCGCATGATAGAAGCGCATCGCTTGCGCATGATGGTCGCAAAGCTGTCTGTGTCAGCCGCGGAGGCGCTACAGTGGCGCGGCAGTCCCATCAGCACCCGGAACGCGTTATTGTATTGGATTTCTAATTAAATTTCGAGATACATATATACATCACGCCTCTTTCCCATTGGGGTAGGCAGAGTTCACGGAATTCCATATGCTCCGATCCTTGCATACAACTTTCGCTTCTTCTACTTTCATCAGTGCGTTCATACACACTCATTGGTCACGAGTACTTTTGACCTGGCCCTTTTGAAGAACGTACCCTATATGAACGAGGTACGTTCGCCTAGGTCGACCACTCCCGGCTCTACCACACACACCAGTTTCATAAATCTTTTTCGTTTCCCTATTTTCATCCATCCTTTCTACGTGCCCCAACCACCTCAACATACCTTTCTCAATTTCTAGATCTTTTAATCTATTCTCCAAATGACAAGAGAAGAAGTGGTAGGCCAACAGCTAGAAAAGCTAGGAATACCTATATTAAAATAAAAAAGAGGAAGACATTGTTTTAATCACTACATAGTATAAAATAAAGTCGCTTTCTCTGTCCCTTTGTATGCTTAAATCTTTAAAACGGATTTTGATGCGGTTTTTTTTAAATAGATAGAGTGATTGAAGAGGAAGGTTTATATGTATAATAAAAACAGATTTTCTGTAGTGTATTTAGTATCAGCATTGCACCCGTGCGAGGCCGGGGCGGGTCACTAGTAGGGTATAAAATAAAAAAGATTGGAGGAGAGTTGTATTTTATAAGAGGTCTTTTCTGCTTAAAAATGAAATATTAGGTTAATTCATTAGAGATTAGTTAATCTAGTTTAATATTTTATACTATTATTAAATAACAAAGGAAATAAATATTTATTTTATTTATAGAGTTTCTGAAAGAAATCTAAACTTAGGCTCACGTAATAAAGGTTTACAATAATTACAATACAAAATATGTAACTACAGATCACTAAAAAAAATACACAGCATGCGATAAATTTAAAAGAGATTATGCATCATTGAAGGTTTATAACGATCAAAAAATAATAGTAAAAAATTCAACTGCTTAAATTTTTAAAGACAATATGAATTAATTCATTTATTGATTCCTAACAAATAAGTATGTTACTTAAGTTATCCAGTCGTCGTATACTCTCTTCGTTTAAAACTAGCAGTTTAATCTTATAAGGTGACATCCGTCTATTAAGAGGAAACACTAAGTGCGAGAGAATTGAATAATATCAGTGCCCGAACAACCCGAAAGAGACAACTGCAGCTTGGACCGAAAATACCTATCAAAAAAAGTACGTAAAATCAACGTTTCGTAGTCCCCTGATTCCTTCTCCAAAACTTGATCGATTTAACTACTTTTTTCATCAAAAATTAAAGAAAGGCTTTGGCTGTGTTCCTATGTTTTCTTTTTTTTATTTAATCAAGTTGTCCTCTTATCTTCAATTCATGCAAAGTAAAAAGTAGACAAGCAAACAAGCAAGCTTGTTAAACAAATACTATTAGATCTAAATTGTCTTTGCTATTAGCGTAAGAATTGACTATAGCGGATTTAGTATATTATAATAATTTTTTTTCACTGTAGGACTACAAAGTGAAAATACGAAGTACGAGTGCATTAATTTTATCCCTGTACTTTCCAAATCTCTCCTCTCTTTTTCGTTTTAATTCCTCAAAGAAACATTTGATATTTCTATGGAAAGAATTATTAAGTTATAAGTTTCTCCAATTCAGCGAAGTGCTTAAGAGTTGGGTTATAAGTTTTTGCTTATAACTCTTTATGAATAAAATGATTAAGGATTAACCGTGATAATATAAGAACCATGTTACAGGGGATATACCTAATACTGTAAGCCTTTTTAATAAAATATTAAATTTTTATATGCATATTATAACAGCATAACTATATAAATACAATACAAGTATATCTGTCCTATATGCACTGCTAAACTATTGATCCGATTATGATGAAATTTTAGTGAGTTGTTCTACATACGCCCAATATGGTTCCTGGTCTAAGAAATCATGTTTATTTTCTTAACATTATGTGCTATTGCATTGCATGCTGGGTACAGCTAGTTATTTATAAATATGATGTTTCAACTTAAAATTATTTAAAGTTTTTAAATTCTTAGGGCCAGTCTCACCGGTTCTAAATAAAGTTTCAGTTAGTTATTTGCCATTTAACACTATCTCACAGTTATAGGTTGCTGATATATTTTTTTTGTTTCACCATCTAACTCATAGATAAATTAACTGGCAAATAAATTTATCCGCCACTTATTATTTGACGGAACGGCAACATCGCATTTTTACGTTTCGATACGACGAGCAAATTATTGCTATTTAAAATCTATTTAGAAAACTTAAATTGTATATTATTTTTTATTTAAAATGAGATACGTTTACTTTTTTAGTGTTCTCAAATATGATTTAATATATTATGATGATAATAGACAGTGAATGTAATATAAATAATAAATATTAGTATGATTACAAGTTTGTGTACCAAATGTATTTACGTCAAATGGAAACGCAGATGTCATTTGTGACAAGGAATCTGACTTGTTCGGCTTATTGACTATATTGTTATTTTATATTTATTTGAAATGGAAAAACATAAGCGTGAAAGAAGCTTTAATTTTAGTTAAGATGAAACGGATCTAGTAACGCTTGCAGACGCAAAAAAACGTGATGCGACTGTGACTTGGTAAAGTAAAGAAAAAGCCTGGAAGGATCTTGGGACGGTATTTAAAACATCATCTGGGTCAATATATCGCAATTACAAACACCTCAAGTTAAAATATGAGGGTGTTAAAAGAGATAACAAGGATATTATACACGAATTAGAAAAACAACATCTTCTCAAAATAGAGTTATTATATAAGAATTTGGGACAAAAGTGAAAAAAAAATCATAAGTTCGGGAGTCAAACTTACAGTGTTTTATTTTTTGTGCAAATTTTAGTTAAATACTAATCATAAACTCATACAGTCATAAAATTTTTTATCAGGATTCTGTAAGTAGTGCACAGTAGTACAATATAGTATTGATTTTTCACTTGGAAAATAAATGACATATTGTAATAAGAACTTTCTTTATTTTAACAGGTTTTCCTTAAATATTCAATTTGTTAATATTGATTAACTACTAGGGATCCGCCCGGCTTCGCACGGGTGCAATCTAGACAAAAAATAATAAAGATAATTGAAATGTCATATATCTAATACTTTACTTACCAATCAGTTGTAATCTTTATATCACTTTCTATTAATTGTAGAATATTATAAACAGCCATTTTGGTAAGGAATTGAATTCTAAAATCTTTATCGGCGAGTGATTCAAAATAATTTGGTCTACGGCAATTATTCGAATTCATCAAATAAAAATTCAAATAAATCCATCTCGTGACTACAGTCTACACTGGTTAATTTGAAAATGCTAGTAGAATTTATTATACTGAAAAATATTCCAAAACTATTTCTATTCCCGCCATTTATATGTTATCTTCCAGTTAAAAACTTTAACATCCACTTGAATCGGCTGTTAAGTTACCAGCAACTTTATCTGCCAGATATTTCTATTCAAGACTTGTGAAACCGAAATTTGTAGTTTATCTTGCAGATAAGTTCCGAATAGGCTATTCGGGACTTTATCAGCAAGCGGTGAGACCGGCCCTTATAATTTTTTCAAGGACCTTTCGTTCAAATAAAGAACGGGCCAGTGACGTACCTCTAGCCTGTCGTTGTCCTTCTTTCGTTTTGTAGGTTTTTTAATGTTAGATATCGACAGACATTAGGTTCACTTGATGGGATCCCCTCAGCCTCAGTACATCAATCAATGATGCGTTGTCGACCTACTTTTTACTTCGAGTATTCGGAAATTCATAGACTGAAACCGAAACGCGCAATATGCACTTCACGGCTTTTCCATCTAAGAACGGTGGTTCGTTACCCGGCTGGAATTTCGATATTCCTCCCACCCATTCAATGCCCGAAGTTACCAGACGTGGGGAAGACATGCTTACAGAAAATTATAAACATGTCATCCCGGTGGGATTCGAACCCATGACCCATCGATGCGCTCGTCGGGTGTTTTATCGAACGCGCCAAGGAGCCCGTCTTAAAGATTTTGGAAACAATATAATAATTTTACGTTGGCCTTCTTTGTAGCGTTTTCATTTTTGATTCTTTGTTAAGAAAAAATAATGCTTGTACATTACTTATTTCAGACTAGCGGACCTGGAAGACAAACTGCCAGATGTTAGCTTAAAAAATAAAAAAGTCTAGTATGTCATTGATTCAGTCATAGACATCAATTATTAGAAAATATAAGCTATAAACGTGCGGGGCGTGAGCTGTTGATGGCGAAGATGCTGAAGATGGCGGAGTTCCGAACCTAATATAAACATTGAAAATTTAAAAATTAATTTTCAGGATATTTTTTTCTTGAATTTTTATATGTTTGGATAGTTATTCTATTGTTCAGAACATACATATATGAATCCAACAAAGCAGCAATACTTTAGTTATAAATGGATATACCTACATAAATATGGATTTTGAAGATCCCTACTGAGGGTAGGGTAGGGGACTTTTATGAACATTAATTATCCTTAACATTTAAAAAAGTTCGTTCTATTTTAAAATATATGTATCATTAGAATGTTATTTCATTTTTACCGCGAGAAAATAATTATGTTATGTAATGTCGAGTAAATCGCTTGGTTTACAATTAAAGTTGGGAAAAATTACAAAATCATAATATTCAGTGTTCTTTGTTTCTTACAATACACCGTTTACAGCTGGAAAGAAAGTTCGACAAGTGAAACTTATATTACGTTGAGAAACTTCAGCATTTTGATCGCAAATTTAGTAGAGGCTGATGTTATAACCGACGTCGTGGAAGCGGCGGCATTCATCGCCCCAGGCGTACGGCAACTGGTGCTGCGGCCTGTGAATGTTTCTCGACAAAGTTTTAAAACATAAATAAAATTACACATTTAATTTTACTCTTCGTTAGATTTTAAGTAACAATTATTTTGTTTTAAATACTAACATATAATTCGATAAAATATCCATAAGCTTTTTAGTGTCTCCAGGCTTTTAAAATTCAGCGATCAGGGAACATAGTTGGTATATATTAGAATTCCGATAAGAATGAATGTTTCACTCTGGAAAGTTATTGGGGTTGAGGGCTCCAACATGAACGGAAGGTAAATTCGTCGTTTTGGTGCGTGGTCTGCGCGGGAAGTGCGGGGAGGCGGCGGGCGCGGCGCCGGCGCGCGGAGGCTGTTGCGCTCAGAGCACCTGCGCCCGCGCTCCGTAGCGCCGCTCGCCGTGTGCTCGTGAACCCGCGCCCGCGCATAGGCCCGCGCCGCCCGCAGCATCGCGACGCCGCCCACGGTATGTCAGACTCTGGTGGCGCGTCGGGGTCGGTCGACTGCGCGTTCCTCACTGCACCGCGCCGCTTGACGCTAGTTGGCGCACTCGGTTAAGCCACCCGGCCGGTTTTGTGAATTTGCCGGGCGGGCTATGACGTCACGAGACTAGTTTGACGCGCGTGCGTGACGATCTGCACCAGGACGTTTTCTACCGCCCCCGACCTTAGTTTCAGTGTAAAATCGTGCTCGTTTGTGTATATTCCAGTGCTTATGGCGGGATGATTCTATGTCATTTCCAGAAAAGGCCTTACATCGGTCTTTATGTCATTTTTTTAATACCACAACAAAGGCATTTCCTGTTTTTATCTTTGTTATTGTTTGCTAGTCAAAGTAATGACTTTGAAAAATAACTCTTATAGTAAACTGCAAATAAATCGGGGTTTAATGGCAGAGGTAAATCTTTGTGTGAGTGTCTTGCATGCGATTTCTTATTATACCTATGTATGTTTCCTATATCTGCATTCAACGAACGAGCTTTATAAGTTGCGGGCATCGTTGTGTGCAAGCGTAGGTATAGGTACTTCGGCGTTCCAACATTGCGGCGCGGCGAAGCCTTTTTGTGCCTTTATTTTTCCTCCTCTTGCCGCGAGACAACAACCTTTATACCTACACAATACAAACCAATATAAAAATGTACAACTATTGGTTTCTTTGATTGTAACATTGGCTAAATTGATAAAAATTATAGTCGAAATAATTGTACAATAATTTTTTTTTATGGGTACTGTATATAAATTATTTATTTATATCATTTAAACAATTCTCATTTAGTATAAGGTACAAATATGACTTCGCTTTTACTTACTATATACAAAAATCTTAAAAATATTAGGTATAAACAATAGTACTTATTTTTATTATTTTCTATAACGTTATAAAATAAATCCCTACAGTTCGTGTTTGCTCTTGAAATCTATTCACGCTTTTATCTCGTCGTTTCACGAGATTTAAACTAAAATATGCGAAGCAATAAAATTTCATGTTAAAAGATCGAATTTCAACATTGGTCAGACATAATCATGATCATTTTATTTCATTTTACACATCTATCCGTCCTTGTTTATCTTGTATTCCAGTGCTTAAAGTATAAAAGATTATGTTTTTGTCTCTTTTTCACCCTATAGTCTTCAACAGTATCCAGTCCACAGCCTCCGTAATATAGACAGAGCAAGAAAGCTTCTGTTGCGTGACTGAGAAAAGTTTATATAATTAATACTATGTATTTATATGAAAATACTTACACTTCATTATTTCCATATAACAAATGAACTTTGTATAATGTTTAAAAAGTCCAAAGTAAGCAATCTATTCCTAATCGTTACTCGCAATACTATACTATACCTTATAAATAAAGTGTTTAAATAATAGCATTATAGAATTATAAGGTAAAATCTGTAAGTCTACCCTAATCATTTGTCTATATTATATATAATTATTCGAAACGGAATGAATAAATCTTATTTGAATCCGTTAAAATTATTGAAAAATAATTGTTATCGCTCTAGCAAAAGCCAAAATCAATAAGTACAATCAGTAGCGTAAAATTACCTTCATGTTATTGTTCTCCTATAACAAGTTCGACAACCACGTGGATATGTTATAGTCTTTCCAGTTTGTACCGTTTGGTGGTGCTTTTCTGAGCGCCAGGGCGACGTAGTTCCTGAACGAGTTCGGGCCGGTCAGGTGGCACTTAATACTTGTTCTGTTCTAACTGGACTCGAATCAGCTGTTCCTCTTGCTTTGTTTTCAATTATTTTCGTTTACTTTTGTTTTTTACATATTGATTGCCAAATAAAAATGTCAGGCTTCGTTCTTTGCAAATGTGATACAAACACAAACGAGCACATTACACTGAATAGTTTTTGAGTTTAATAGGAATTGTAGGAGTGATAACTGATAGAGATCCTTATTTCAGAAATTCAATTTGGGTCAATTGAGTGTTGAGCGGGGCGCTCTCGAGTGGCGCCTCCGCCTGCACGAAGACGTCACTGTCAGGAGCCAGTCGCGCGGCGACATGTCCGCGTCGCCTCAGCCAGCGGGCGCGTGCGACGAGCGATCTCGCACCCCCCGAACGGCCGCGTCTCCGTCCTCCACACCTAGATCACCGGCTCCGGCACACGCCGTTCTTGCCACCATGACCCCAGTGCAACCAGCACACGACTATTATCCGCATAAAGTAGAAATGGACTCGGACGACGGGTATCCCCCCGAAGCTCACTCCTATCGCCATTCGCCTCATGGTTTAGCTGCCTATGCTCCAGATAACAAAGTGCCCGTTCAGCCGGATGTTTATGATCAGGGAATGGAATCGATAGATGAGAAGACTCCTATAGATCTCATATATGAAGATGACAAAGAGACTGTTATTTATACTACCACGCCGGATCAAAAGAGAGTAGAAATGATCAGCGGACAGCTTGAAGACGGACAACTGATGAGCGGCAGTGGACAACTGGTGGATGGAGGAGTGTCAGTTGTAGTAGGAGCGCCTGGCCAAGGCACTGTTCTAGTACTTGCTGACGAATTAGGCCAAGTCATCACGATACCCAGGTATTTTAGTTCTTCTTTTTTGCTTTGAATTTATTCTCGCAATATACAATGGTTGATATTCCTTTGCATAAAAATAATAACAAATAAAATATTTTGTACTCTATAGAACGTATTTATTTCTGGGTTATGTATTATTCTAAAAGTAAATACACGTTCAATAAACATTTTTATTACCTCCTTGAATGATGGGTTGTGGCTGAGGTAGATACCTCAGCCACAACCCATCATTCAATGACTGCACTGTCGACCTACGTTCGTTACCCGGTCGGAATTTCGATATTCCTCCCACCCGATCAATGCCCGAAGTTACTAGACGTGGGGAAGACATGCTTACAGAAAATTATAAACATGTCCCGGTGGAATTCGAACCCACGATCCATCGCTGCGCACGGCATGTGTTCTACCGAACGCGCCATCAAAATTCGTTAAAAGTCATTGCTGTTAAATAACAAAGTAAGCACCTATTCTTACCTAACCAAATACATTAGATATTAATTTTGATTTAAAATTTAAAAAAATAATACGTGTTTGGACACTGAAATTACGAATTTTCTTTATAATCCAAGACTAGTTTTAAGCACACATCAATCATCAGGCAGTAATCCTAATCTTAACAACATAGAATCCTTTGACGCCGAAGGAGCTGCGGGCTACATTTTCGTTTTAATTAACTTTGCTGACCCAATACTAGCGCCGCGAATATGTATGTATGTACATGTATATGCAAAACAGTATTCGCTAATCAAAATCATCCTGGCCTTTGTCAACCACCTCGCCCCCAAATTAATCGAATTTGTCGCCGTTGAGCATATCCACGGAATCTTCTCCGTCGATAGAGTGGTCGTGGTTGACACGTTTGGACATCCACAGATAGAAAACAGCATAAAATTTTTTTATTAAGTTCGATAATTGCATAATTAGACTATTAAAGCTCAAGTCAAATGAAATTGGATTCGATTCTCGTCTTGAGTGGAAATTCTTATACAAAATCATGACAATGTTTGAGTCTAGGACTAATTGAGTCATGTTATACAATCGTATCTGAGATGCAATTTTTAATGTATAATTTATTATTTAAGTACTGGATAATTATAAGATATTGTCAGCACAACAGTCAATCAGTGACATACAATGAAGTTAGTAACTGTATTGAAAGTTTTATTAAAGGTGTATTCCAAATATCCTATGTCAGTTAAATTGTTGGGGTTCCGTATTACGATTTTTGAGGTCTCAGTTTTTCTTTTTCTTCAAAATATATGTAAATATCAGTTTTTTCGGATTTTTTCTCAATTTATTTTCACAAATAAAATAATACGAAATATTTGAATTACTCATTATCAGCCTTTTACGGTATTTGACTTGAGAATTATATATTTAACGATTATCTCAACAAAATTCACATTAGAATGTATTTGAACTATTACATGGACTGTATGTATTTGTACGTATTACATGTGTCAGCTAACTCCGTGTATGTGACGCTAAAATATTGGATAATAATATTATTAATAGGAAAAATGATTTCATCAAATTTCTTCAAAATCAAAATTCAATCAAAAACAAAATCTGTATAATTAATTGTAAACAATATTTGCCATCAAGTTAATATAAGCTGAAGGTTATAAGCTAAAGGTTAGGGAAATGGGTATTGGGTAGTCAATAAAATTATGTAAAATAAATAATCATATTCTGGTAATAATTATCACAAAATTGTAAAAGACGTGGTTTTAAAATAAGTTATTCAAAAAATTACACTAGATATATAAAATTACATTTTATGGAATACAAAAACATGTTTTAGATAATGTTGGCCTATTTATTCCAGTATCATGCAAAAATATATTGGTTTTATATACTTTTAAAGCATTTATCAATACAACAGGGAGTTCCACTTTTACCGCTTACTATTATCGGCATTTAATGATATGGAATTTATATGAATATAATTTTTAAAAACCATGTTGATAAGAAATAAACCGAAACACGTGATTTTCCCAAATCTTGAATAAAATGACGGTAAACTTGGTAAGGTCTATTTTTCCTATACGAAAGGCATAACATTATGTTAGAAGGGCGATTGCTGAGGTTGCTTGATGGTAAAAAGTGTAAGAAAGATTCATATGGTATGTGCCCTGTGTAAGGTCCAGTGTAACGGTTGTGCTAGCACTAGGAGCGGCGCGTGTGGGTGGAGAGACATGCTCACCTTGAACTTGCCGAGTCCAAGCCACCTCTCGCACCATGCGATCACATTTCGATTCTGTGTAACTATTCAACTAGCCAGTTTCAATATAATAATTATTGAAAGCATTCGTTTAAACTTATTAGAACTCTTAACAATCAGTGGTATGGTAGGTATAAATTAGTGGCAGATAAGTCGTAAAGGTTTGTAAATTTTTTTTTTGGAAAACCTAACAAATAATTTGATAAAATTAATTTTTTCTTTAGTAAAATTTATCAACTGCTTATATTTGCAACTTTTTCCTATACATTTTTTCACTTAATTGCCTTTTGTATTTATTCATCATACTGAACTATTTACAATATTTTGAAAGATTATTGAGAAATTAATTTAAGATTTCAAAAGTCATAGCTATATAATGAAATAAAACCTCATTTTACACCTAGGTACGAGTTTGTTAAGACCGAAGAAGACAAAAGGTCTCGCTATAAGAACGTATAATCTCTATAAACACAATATAGTGTAGATATGTTTTCATTCACAAATACATGTTAAATACATATATGGCAAATTAAATTATTACGTGGTCGATAATTAAGATTTACTTTAACCATTTACTGAACTGTCGTTACTCGCTAAGAATGTTTCTGAGAGAGAGAGCAAGATGAGCGTATTTTTAAAACAATTTGTGATATTTATACTAAATATTCCAAAAATAGGAAGTCTGGATTTGCCCTCCCCTTCGTTTATTAAAAGTCATTGTCCATACACGAAATATATTTTAGGAAAGTATTTCATGAATGGCGTCGATTCCATTAGGGGTCAAGCAGAAACAATGTCTTTACGACATGAATCTTATGGAAGCAAAATGAAGGAAGATGAAGATGACTTACAGTTTATATAAAAATAACTTGTTTATCTTTGGTAAATTGAAAAGCCGTGTATTCGTTCCAAAATCGTTAGTTAATAGATAGGAAAATGTGAATTACATAATTCAAATTATAATTGGCAGCCATCTAATAATGTCCACTAAAGTACGACGTATTCAATGATAAGGGAATTTTAAATAAAAAAGCTTTTAGTTAAAATGAATAAATAATCTCGATATGGATTGGTAGGTGAGTGATAAAAACTCGGCTGAATCGTTTAGGACGCAGAGCGGCAGCGCAGCCTCACCCGCCGCGCCTCCGAGGCTTTAATGATGACTTTTTGTTGTGTTGTGGTACACACTATTAGCGTTTTACTTACGAAGGATAATTTAAAAAAAATTAAAAATCTTTCATTCCCTGAATGTTAGAATTCTCTTTTGTCAACTCGAATATAACTTAACATCAACGGATTAAAACGCCCATCAGCCGATTGCAAAGTTAGACATTAACCCTAATGGCATTCGGAGTGTTAGGATAAAATGTAATGAATACAATTAAATTAAATTAAAATTATTTTTTTAATTAAAATTTCAAAATATTAAATATTGTCAACCATTCTAGTAGAATCATTTGTATCAATAATAGGACTAGGTGTTTTATGGGGATTCAAAATTAATAAATTACGACAAAAATGTATTCCGCTTATAGTTTGTGTCTTGCAGCATATGCGGCGACACAGATCACCCCTGCCCCCGCAACCCTCCCAACCGTCTCTCTTATTTTATTACCTCGCACTCGTTGCGGTGAACCCTCGAGATGAGCTTACGATCGCCTCCTTCCCAATAATTACAATTTAATGTAATTATGTAGTTTTCTTATTGAGGACTTTTTGAAACTTGGATTGAATCAAGTAATATTTATCAAATCGTTTAAATATTTTATCGTTATAAAGTGTTTAAAATATTTTTCAAGTTTGAATTCAACAAAGTAACCTTTGAAAATTGAATAACTAATATTCGTAGGACGATCATCTATTTTGACCCATATATATGAAAATGCGTATTTAAAACATAACCGAAATGTAGCGATCTAAAAGTGTATTAAACATTTAGTAATGTGCAATATCATTTTTAAACAGAGAAGGAATATATCTAGAATAAAGCGGGAACTACTAACTCGCTAGTAAAAGACATCAACGAGCCTACAGCAGTGTTGATTGCCGATGGGCCTATGCCTACTCTGCAATGTACACAATACATACATGATACAAGACATTTTAAAAAATCTGAGTAACCATCGAAATAATAATGACCGTGCGTACATATAAACACAAAGTTCAGTGTGTCCTTTAAAAATTAACGATCATCCTTTCTACCTGATGCCGCTGTCCGAGTGCAAATAAAAAACGGTTTCCCCCACGTAAAGGGTTCACTTCCCATCGCGCAGGTTGTAGATAGTCTCACACACATGAACATTATACTCACACTGATTTAGGTTACTTTGGGCAATATGAACAGAAATGTCGATTCACGATGGGATATATTCTTCTTGGCTAACAAATATTATATGTATAGTTTATTTAAAATTCATATTTATGTAGTTATTATTATCTCAATTTAAACATATATTCATTTTAGTTTTGTATTAGTAAAATACTAGTAAATAAGTTAATATAGGTAATACATTATTAAAAGTAATAATTAGTTTTTTGCAAAAGTTTAATAAAAACATGTCAATTCAGTGTAGTAAGAAAAGCCATGATTATATTATTTTGTTGTTAAATTATACAAACTCAAAGTAAATCAATCATAGGTTTTTATAAAACCCCAAAATATAAAACAGTACTTATCTCGATATAATATTCCTATTATTAAACGGTTCTCCGTTTGTTCTTAAAATAAACCTTTAATAAAGGTAATATGATTGAGATTTCAAGTCCTTCTCGCTGATATATAATTATTATTCATAGCGATATCTAGCTTTTTTGTAAGGGATTCCTTTGCGATTAGAGTTTGCTTTTGCTGGAACTTATACATAATAATTTGTGAATACATTTTAGGTATTTCTGAATACTAAAATAATCCTTTCTTGTTTGATCTGGAAAATAGTTTTATCGTTATTTTTACAAAATAGTATTAGATAATTTTTAACAGATTGAGACGATTTTTTACATTTTTCTTTATACTCTGACGTTCAGTCTGTCCACAATGAAGCTTGCTGTAAGAAACTCAAAAATTAGGGTTTAATAATATTATGTATCAATAATAAATAGTATTTTGATAAATTAATCATATTTCAAGTTCATTTCATTCAAATAAATATATGGGTACAAATCGAATAGTTTGGAAGCAGGGATACTTTATTTCTATAAAAGGCACTTGGTAAAACATTTAGTAAACATACCGCATAGCGTTTATATACCTACTTTATAATGGTCTTTGGACTGGGGCAATAAGCGTTAAAAAAATTAAGAGTTGTTATTATTGATGTCTATAATAGTATAATGTAATTATTATTAATGCTTATAATAGTATATTGTACATAGAAAGCTGTTATAATCGGTAATACTTTTAAGCTTAGTATTTTTATTTACGAGGTTGAGTTTTCTATTTTCAAATTAATTCTACTATTAGCTCAGTTCTAGTGATACTGGATCATCGTTGCAAATCAGAACGCCTAGGAACAGCTTTTTTAGGCAGCTAAATATAATTAATTAATACCAAGGAGTGAAATTTGAAATAATATTAAAGTCCATGTTTCAAGGCGGGACTCAGAACTTAGCGGTGCTCAAATCTATTTTTTTCTATTGAAATTACTTTAGTTATATCATTAGGAACACGGGGCTAAATTCATTTGGCCAATTTGGTCGATGTCCAGAGGCAAATTAAAGTTATTTTGTATTATAGATTTTTTCAATAAATTTAATTATTTAAGTCACATTATTGTTTAAAGATATATATGGTAATTTACGACATTATAAATGCGTTACATTATTCATACTATTGAATACTAAATTGTTATAAAGATATACCTACATTGTTGACAAAACAATAAGTGTTAATAATTTCAGATATAATGTAACTAATATTTGCTAATTAATTCTCCTATATCTAAAATCCCAGCACCTATTATATGCCTTAGGGGTCAAGTTTTCGAAAATCCTTCCTGGATTCCGGTGATATACAAGTATCTAATAAAGTTTTCAATCCCAGGGTTTTAGGCTATGCGTTAATAAATAATTTAATCACTCAACTTTAGTAAGTAAAAATATATATCAATAAATAATTGATGTCAAATTATACACTATGCTAGTAAACATATTATAAAAAAATTATAAGTTATACGCATTTATAAAATATAATTTTCTGTAAGCTATAGATAAAATATGTTTCTCGTTTTATATTGGAATTTTATAATTATAAGGTTTAAATTAATACTTAGTACTTTAGATTCTTATTTTAAAATATTTAATCAGTCCTCTATCTATACGGACGACTATAACTGTGTTTCCAAATCATTAAAATACTTTGCATAGATAGGTATCTATAAAATCATTGACTCGTAAAATCGGAGAAACTCTTTATTCATCTCATTGACATAGTGAACATATCACAGCAGCGTCTGAGTGTGAACTGTTTAGGTGTGTGTGTGCAGCAGCTTATTAGTACGATAAAGACAGAGAACAGAATAGTGATCTGTGCGACTGAGAGAAACAATCGTCAACAAGGCTAGCTTTACCATATATGTATAAGTATAATATGAATGTTCGATTTTATTAACTCCATTCGTTATACCATTCGACATTTTAATAATAATATACGGGTAGGTGCAATCCATGGAGCTAAAGTTCTGTAGTTTTTAAGACCACTTTAGTAATTAACGATGTGTGATTTGAAAATTGTTATCTATACTTCTATACAAATATTATAAAGAGAAAAGATTTGTATTTTGAATTTTTGTGTTTTTGTATGTTATGAATAAACTCAAAAACTACTGGACCATTTTAAAAATTATTTCACCCTTAGAAAGCTACATTATCAGTGAGTAACAAAGGCTATTTTTGTGTATAGTACATCTGCATTGCACCCGTGTGAAGCCGGGGCGCGTTGCTATTATAAAATATAATCATGAAATTACTTCCTCGAACTATCTTCTTTAAATCCGACAATCTTTGTCCACATAATTAATTATATTAATTAAATTAATGTACTGCAATAAATAAATAAAAAAAAATTGTTACGAAATAGGCTATGGAAAGATAAGACCGCGGTCATTTAAAATTACCAGAAAAGATGTGTTCTCACAGATTAAGCAATATTAGCCTCAGATCTGTATTTTTTGTTAATGTAGTTTGAATTGATGGCGATTGGCTTCGCGATTTGAATTTCAAATTTTGTATTAGTGAGGTTTACGATGTAGTATAAATACAGGTATTTAATATACATAGATATATTTTAAATGTGTTATATTTTTTGATCTAAGTAAGGTTATTTTATGACCTACGTAATTATTGGGTGACCAACAAGGTGATTATTTCATAGTCGATCTATTTTCGTTCGATTTGCCTACCTAAGGTTGTACATTCACTTGTGTTTACTGTCGAGTGTCGGGTAATGTGGACAGTGGACAGGGTCCGAAAAATACGACATTGTGGCGAGGACCACAGCACTGGAGTACAAGGGCGCCCCTCTCACCCACGTCACACCAATGTTTTTGGATGCCGATATTAAATATTGCATTTAATCGATATTGAATATATAGGCTGTTGCAACTCTGGTACTTTAAAAGTATCATATTTTTTATAATCTTCTTTATATAATTTGCTTTATATATACATGACTTTTGATAATAATCATTACCTGAAATAAAGAGAGGTTTAGTCATTTCTGTCTATTAATCTAAATTAAATACCGTTGGTTATAATAATTATATATAATTTTTTGAAGAATAAACATAAACAATATGATGAATTTTCCAACGAAATTATTTTACCGATAAAATCGATACCCCGATATCGGGGTATATTATTATTCGCTTTCATTATTATAGTTATTGTACGAGGGTGAATCAAAAAATTCTTGGAATCAATATTAAAAAATGCAAAGATTTAAATAATAATATTTTATTTTTCTACATAATCTCCCTCCAATGCAATGCATTTAGAATAACGCGTTTCTAACTTCCTTATTCCTTGTGAAAAAAAATTATTTTCTTGACTCTCGAAAAAGTCCTCTACGGCAGCTATAACCGCGTCATTATCGTGAAATTTTGTTCCACGAATTTCCTCTTTTAATTTTGGAAATAAGTGAAAATCACTTGGGGCTAAGTCCGGAGAATATGGTGGGTGGTCAAGGAGATTGAAGCCAGCACAGCGGATTGCGTTGAGCGCAACTTCCGATCGATGAGCAGGAGCGTTATCTTGAAGCAACAACACGCCCAACGACAGTTTTCCACGACGTTTTTCTTTAATAGCTTCACGCACTTTCGGGATTAAATTTGCATAATAGGGTCCAGTAATCGTCTGGCCTTTTGGCATGTAATCAATAAAAAGGATTCCTTCACTATCCCAGAACACAGAGGCCATAACTTTGCCAGCGGTAGGAGCAACTCGAAATTTCTTGATGGATGGAGAGGATGGTCGTTTCCAAGACATGCTTTGTCTTTTAGTTTCAGGATCAAAATGGTGGACCTACGTTTCATCCATGGTGACAAGACGAGGGCAAAAAATATCCGAATCACGCTGGAACATTTCGAGATTACGCTTGGAAATTTCCAAACGTCGCTTTTTGTTTTCGTCGGTTAACATTCGTGGCACCCATCTTGCAGACACTTTTTTGAACCCCAGTGAATCAATTAAAATGGATTGAACGCTACCAAAAGATATCTTTAGGATCTCAGCTATATGTTTTATAGTCATTCTTCTGTCTTCCAAAACCAGATTCTCAACTTTTTTGACATTTTCTTCTGTAACGGAGGTTGAAGGCCGCCCAGAACGCGGGTCATCTTTACAGCTTGATCTACCTCTTTTAAATTCAGCCACCCAGTACGCAACCGTAGAATAGGGTACAGCATCACCCCCTAATGTCTGCTGAATGTCCAAAAAAATTTCCTTCGTAGACATTTTTTTCAAACTGAGATATTTTATCACCGCACGTAACTCACTTTTATCCATAATTTTGACTTTTTAGCAACTCGTTGCACAAAAAAATTTATTACATGCGAACGAACTGACAAAAACAAGTGACAGTCTGCATAAATATAGTGTGATAGACACTCTTTAATTTGAATATCGAACTTGATCCAAAAAGGTTTCATATATATGCACTTCTAAGAACTTTTTGATTCACCCTGGTATTGGCGTCAATATACATATAATTTGTAAATTATTTAAATACAATAAATTAATTGGATCACATTAAATCATCGACTTTTATATATATTGATAATTATAATTGTGTTTATCAGGAATGTTCTAGATTACCTAGAACATTTTATATCGTCTCTGCTATTTATAAACATGTTTTTAAAGATAACTGCGGTATTAATTACATATAACACAAAAAGACACAACGGATATAGTACACTTTTAAGGAGTAGAGGATTTTTGTATATGTGTGTTTTAATGGTTTATCTCGGCATCTTATAATTGCCACTCATTTTTTATCCGATGCGAAGCAAGGACAGTTTCTTGAAGTACCTCCTCAAAGAATTCACTCACCTATAGCTCGATTAAAAAAGAAGGACTTGAAGGGACGATATGGAATTGTTTTTTGTGTAGTACAGTAAGTGCCGAGCGAGCCAGTGTCTACATACAAGGAGACGCGATCCGCCACGTCTCCGCCGCACTGCGATGTAAATGATCCCCTTGAATAATGTATCCCATTCTTGGTCATCTCCTCTTCAAACATATAAGGTACAAGGCAATTAACCGTTACTTCCAACCGCTTTCTATCTACATACACTTACATAGAAATGCGTTAATTATTGTCAAAGATGTTGCATTAATGCTTTGAAATCACACAATTATCCATTAATTGATTTTATTAGTCAGAGTGGGTTTTATTTTTTGTATTTCGGAATGTTACAAGGACATTATAATTAATTGTTCGTTTATAAAGGCTATCATTGACTAACGTCACACTATGAAATGTTCTAACCGCGTAAGATAAACCTGAATATATTATAACACTTTCGATTTCCTTTAAAAATGATTTTTATAGTAGGTACCTATGGTATAATTTTGTTTTGAAGTTGAGTTATATTATTTGATAAAAAAATAGTCAACGAACACAGGTTCAAATTTACTAGTAGGTATTTAGTTATCAAATGACTAAAAAAAACTTATATTTTATTGATTTTGAAAACTTGTTGTTACAGTTTTATTATTCACAGAGATTGTTGTTTATAGTATGCACGTTTTTAGTTTGTTTTGTTTTTAAAATGAGCCACTTATTTGCCTCTTTTATTCAATACTTCAATTCTTATTTACTTTAACTCAGAATTTATAACTGCCCTTTAGGAAATTCCTTGTGTGTCCTTATACGAATAGGTATAAAAAGATATTCTTCAACAGTATATTTCATAATTTTAACCAATATTGAAAGGTACAGCGATAATAATCAATCGGAGCATATGGAATTCCATGATCTCTGCCAACCCCAGTGGGAAAGAGGCAGTAGGTATACCTACGGTATATGTACTATGTATCTATGTAAAGCGATTATTTCTTCAGCATAATTTAACAATGTATCGTAGTAGTTTTTAATCTAATGTAACTTATGTGCTTGGCTTACATATTGAGTACTCCACTACTCTGACATAATGTAGACTCAGGCAGACCTAGAACTTAGAAGTAAATGAAATGTAACCGTTGCGACGTCTCGGTTGTGTATCGTTGTATTGTACATACAGCTAGGCCACATAATATTATAAAGGAAGTTTACAAATGATAATGAACTCTGGGCACATCGTGTCTTGTGTGAATTTTGTGGTACAAAGGCGAGAGGCGCGCGATCGGGTCACGACTAGCGCGCACGCGCGTTCGTGACCTTGCCGTGTGCGCTGCCTGAGGTCATAATGTTGCGGCGATGCGCTCGCTTCACACCGAATTTTTCGTATACTTCCTTAACTATTTCAAAGTTTATATTAGAGGTCGAGCTTGAAATGATCAAACAACATAAAGGCGGTGACAAAGTAGACCTTGCGCTCCGGTTTAAAAGCGAGCGAAAGTATATTGACGTGATTTTTATTTTTATTATTATTATTTATAAGTAAAATTTGGATGATGCAACGTTTAATAAAACGTTGCAGAATAAGATAAGAATTATTATATGAAGGACGGATGTAAATTGCTGTAAATATTGACATATATATAAGTATTATGTAATATGTATAACTCCGTACATTGTGTTATAAAATAAAAAGCCGAGCTTGTAATTTTAGAGTCCGTGAAAACGATTATTCTCTCATTAAGTATGAAGATTATTTGACTTATTATGTATTATAATTTGGTTTGCTTACCTATCACTAATATTATTATTAGATTTCTATTATATAATATGTATTAATTAAACAAAATATATCCGGCAGATGAAGCAAGGAAGCCTTTACGCTGTTAAATTTTTCATTGACCGGCAAACATTAGTAATACTTAATAAATTTATACGTGTAATAAGGGAGAAAAGCTTTGAGGAATGAGAAACGCCGCGCCAAGCCAGCCCGTAGTCAGCATAACAGGGCGTTGCAGACTTTCTCTTGAAGGCTCGCGAATTTAGATAACACAGTATTGGGTTATTTTACATAATTAAATACTAAGGCAAATGCATATTTAATATTTATACTTTTGACGTAAAAGTCATTAATCATTAAGAGAAAAAAAATCTTACTTATTGCTTGTTTAGTTTTAATTTCAGGTAAAATGCATAACGATTCATCCATCCCTGAGTTAACACGACGTGTGATTTGTATACATATGGATTAACATGCCAAAGTTATATTTTGTTTGAAACATTTCCATGAAGTAATTTTTCTTCAAACGAAAACGTACTAGCAATTGTAATTAACTGTATAATTTTGAAAGAAGCCTTATTTACCTGTAGTTAGTTAGATGCTATTTTCATTTAAAAACATTACGAGTTTCTCAAGCTACCTATAACCAGTTCAATAAAAATAAATTGAAAACATGTTCTGAACACTTGAAGGGAATCTCAAAAGTATGAGCACCGTAATAGCAGTTAGCAAATTAGAGCTGTTTTCATGTCGTTGAACTCTAATCAACGTAGAGGTAAGTATTACACTAAAATATTTTACTTTAATTTTAATTTAAGGTTCAATCACAAATAAAATTCAATTAAGATAATATATATGTTTTAATTTCATTTGATGTTACCTCAATATTAGGCCTAATAGTCTTGCACTTTTATTGCACTTGCAAGATTCGTATTATTCATTTAACAGTTTTTAAATATGGATTCTAGTGAAATTCGTCATTTGCTTGACATAATGAATGATATTAAATGGTTCGCTAAGTGTAATTAGAGTCTGCAAAGTGCTTGGTTTATGCGGCTTCGTAATTAAGTATAATAGGCGAGTTTTGCAACGCACACGAAGTCTGAATGTTTAACTACTTTTTTGAAATTTTGTGAGAGATTTACTTAAGTGCATTTCTTAAATTATATGAATAAATATCCTGAAATCTAGCTTCATTGTCATATTTTCATTTTTTTACCTTATTTTAGAGAAACAGGAAGCACAGAACTCCCTATAGAAACTTTATAACTATTAACTGAATTTGTATTATATAGTTAATAACACTAGTCTTGAAATAAAACTATATGAGTACCTAAGTAGTTACCTAAAGTTGAACATATATTTTTATTTATTACTATTAAAAGAACATATATTATAAAATGTTAGTTGTTAAATATTGTTAAGGAATCATTTTGGTTATAAAAATTAAAAAGAATTTTGGTAAATTTTGCATTGCTGATATATCTGTTTATGTCTTTTTTATGTTAAATAATTTAACCGTTACTAACTTATACATTTATTACGTTAAATAGGTTGGTTTAACACAGTCAATTAATGAAATTGCCTTCATAATTTAACAAAGTCTGTTCTTATAGTATGTGTGGCTAGGTTAACAGGCGGCTGGCGCTGATCTAAAAACTAATAATTTTATGAAAATATTGTTTAAGAAATTATTATTTTAAAAGTGCTTTTAACATAATAAATAAATTGTTATAACTTTTCTTGTACACCTCTAATTCCTATGCCCAGAATTTTTACGGAAAACCTTTTTACGTAATATTTAATTAATTAATTTTTAATGAATAATATTTATGTACTTCCAATTTATATAAAAAAAATACTAATCAGAAATATTATAATTTGAGGTTAGCACGTACACGTATTTTTATATTACCTACTAGTTAAATGTTTAATAATTTTTGAATTTTAGTAGATACTATTCAGTGTTGTTTTAGTATGGTTTATTTGACATATTTTTAAATAGCGCCAAATGAGTGAGCTATAAATAAATGTCGATAACGATCGCAATGAAAACGGGTGATCTAGTGTATAAAGCTTTTAAGAATTCTGTCATCACATCTTCACCAAATACAGATATGGTCTCGCATCAAAACTAAAAGGAATATTCAAAAACGGACGATAAAGCTTAGACTAATTAACCCATAATCTATGGATTGTCTTGCCAATCGAGCTGTATTTAACCACATTATCCTCATCTTTCAACCGAGTACATAAATCCATAATATTGTTTTTTATTAAAGCAAGTCATTTAAATTTATTTTAAATAACTTTTATCAGATGAAAACGTGATTTATTTTTTATATTATTTATCTCGATATTTTGAGTGCAGCTATTAGAATAGAAATATCAAAAAATGCTGCTAATGCTACACTAACGCCATCTATTTCTACGAAGTTGATACTAGACGTAAGTTATTTTAATATTAATTTATTTGGTCATATAATGTAATTTTAACAAATGAATATTAAATATTCTTTCTAACAAAAAGGATCTATCCATAGATATCGAAGTAGTTAATAATAATCGATATACGTATTCTTAAAGATATAATACAACTTTTTAGGAAGTAAGTTAAATAATTATAATACCGATACCAATCAAAAATGCAACATTTAACTTTGATAAAAATAATAAGGACATAAAGACGATACAAATGTGTTTCGTCTACGGACAGTTGTTTGTTATTTAATTTTAAATAATTTAATCGAGCTTTGATCATGTTTGTTATATGATACCGATATAAACTGATATACATCATGATCGATCATCGAACTGGACTTTAACTAAAAAAAGGTCGATTGTTTATTATTTTTATTATAAATGTAGGTACCCATATGAATATAGGTACCATAATTTTTTGTATGTAGGTATTTTGTTTTTTTTTATGTAAGACTAGCTGATGCCAGTGACTTATATCGCGTGGGCTTCATCATAAGCTGAGCTTTTGAGCAAGCTTTCTTCATATGATATATTCATATCCACTTTTCCTCCACTATTGAAAGCGGCGAAATAATCAAACTATTTCATGTACAAATCAAACTGTTATTGACATCTGATAATTCGAAAAAGTTCATCGCGAGTTAGTTTGTATTTGTTGGCACCATGGCTTTAAATGATGATAACTTTTCTTTCCGACAACCGATTTCGATGAAACAATCTACCTACAATCTATATGTTGCCCCGGGCTTTGCTTAATATATTTGTATAAATTGCACGAAAATTGGTTCAGTATCTTCGGAGATTAGCCCGTACAAACAGACAAATAGACAAACAAACAGAGAAACAAAAAAAATTCAGAAAATCTGGGTTTGTTCTATTTTTCTTCTTACATCCCTGACTCGGATTTCAGCATTTTTTTCTATGTACAGAAATTTAACCTCTACAGTTTTATTATATGTATAGATATCGACAGACGAGCATGAGCTTCACTTGAAGGTAGGTGATATCTCAGCCACAGAACATCAGTCAATGATGCGCTGTCGACCAACTTTTTACTTTGAGCATTCGGATGTAAATTGTTATGTTTGCAATAATGGTTAATGTTGGGAAAATATCTCATATTTTATGAAGGCAAAAGTCGATGGGTATCTTATACCTTTGTTATATAATTAAGTAGTTTATGCTTGTGAAATATTAACCTACGTATTTTAATTATTGTTCCTATTAAATTATTCTTCAATCAGCGTGATTCAACTACCTATATGAAAAATTTGCATAATGATTGTTGTTGTAAACTGTGTGTATATTCAAAATAACCAAGTCACTACTGCAGTATTCATCAGTCAAAGTAGTATCTAGTGAATTAAGACCTTGTACATTCATAAATAACAAAAATGATCGTAATAAATCTAAAGTATTTTAATTTCAAGTAAAGATGTCAGTAAATTTCCTCATTTCACTTTTGTTTAAAATCGAAAAAAATATAGATTCATCACAAATGTATTAATAACTGAATGAACTTTAATTTAGATCCGCAAATAAAAGTATGTAGGTACTTTGATTAATTTTATTCGTTCTTTGCAACTTATATTGTACGTAATTTATAACTTTTAATTCAGTTAAGAAGGTAAGGTACTTGATAATATTCTAATTTTCACTCTTATCTAGGTCAGTCTATGATAACTCACAATTGTTTTGAAGTATTTCGTTTGTTGGTTACATACATTTAAAACTAAAAAACGTCACGTGTCTTAAGGTGAAAAATAATCAAAATTATATTCAACTGGAATCATTTTTTTTAAATGTATGAAAATAAGGTATCTGTTGATAAATTATTATTTTTTATGAACATTGTTTCACATCTTAATGATTCTTCCTACTTGTCACTAGATGTCTCTGCCTACATAATTTACCCAAGTTACGTTGTAATTCTAATAATACGTAAGAGATGGCGCTCGTTAATCAGAGCGATGAAGTTTTCTACGAATTCGAAATATTATATTTTATACATGAGTTGAAACGTAAGAAACGGAAATAAAATGTATTTATATCATAATAATATATTACTGTAAATAATGTTCCCTTTAAATGTTGATTTATTTTATTTTTAAAAGTAAGAACAACAATATTCACAAGTATTTCTCTGAGTCGAGAATAAAACTTAAAATGCAAAAAATAGAAACACTATTTTATTGTTTCCGCCTGTTTATTACAGCTGCCTATACCTTCATTTCATATTTTAAAATAACCGGCTTAATAGTTTGTTTTTTAGTAATAAAGGATCTTCTCAAAATCACATTCACACATTCTAAAAAATTAAAAAAGTTAGAGGGATTAGGTAACATTTTAAAAACCTGAATTTTTGACTCGGTCAATTTCTATATAGGCAATGGTAGAAAATGGCTTATATTAATTTAATATTTAGTTCTACAAGTTATTTATTAAAATTTGGTTTTTTATTCTATTTAATATTATTAAATCATTCTCATATTTCCGTGTTTTGTTCAAGTAAAGGATAAATTGGAAAAATATATTAAGTTAATTGTAAACAAAATAAGGCGATGAGCTGGTGGTTCCCGGTTCGAATAGTTTGTGCAAAATTCGTATACACTACTTCTGAACTGTAAACCGGTCAAATACTATCGCAAGTATATTATTAAAAGGATTGTCAATGTTTTAGGTAAGCATCAGTTAAATACGAATGGAATTAACATTATAATTACGTTGCGACTGCAAAATGTACGTTTACTGATGTAAGTTGTAGAGTACTCAGCGTTTTCTTAGCAGTGATCATCATATTATATATATATCGCGTTATTGACCTTAATCTTTACAATTTATGGTCATTCAGTACAGACTACCATAAACGTTTTATTGACTCTCGTTATATGAACCTTTGGATAAACCGTTTTATTACACTTTGCTTTTCATACTCGTATATTATATTCATTATCTGTTACTCCCTATTGTCACTTTGTGTTATCATTTTAGTATTTTACTATGTTCTTTCAAGTTATTACAGTGAATTTAATAAAAACAAGTTGTTTAAACGCAAGATTTTTTTGAAAATGTTTATTCGTTTGTTCGGCGTTTTAATTGAATACAATTATGTACTAGGAAAACCAATATCATTAAGAATTCAAGAAATAAATGATTTTCTATTTTATATGACAATTACTTTACAAAATATTTACAATGATACAAACATTAATGCATACGATTTTTATTAAATAAACATTTAAAAATATACTATGTATTAAAACATAATTGTGAAGAATTTTCTAGTCAATTTATGGGGTAATATAAAAGTATTTATTATTAAAATGCTATCAAAATCAAGTTTTTGGGTTTAAAGAATTTATTTTTCTCGAAGAACTTACAATGTTCACTTATTAGAGAAAATTAATATTAAAACTTAAAAGTACTTAGAAAACAAAACAACGGAACAATTATACAGGCTAATTAAGAAAACAAAATTCATAAGGAAGTCAAAGTCTGTTGTAAAACATATTATAAATTTTGCTCCTGCTGCAAATATTTCTTTAATTTTCTTTTAAAAACACCAACAGACTTTGACTTCTTCACATCCTCAGGTAACTCATTGTGCAATCTAGCTCCCTCAAACCTTATATTATATCTACCATAATTCGTTCGGGCTGCTGGTAATGCTAAGTTATGTTTATGTCTGGTGTGGTACTTATGGACTTTCTTGTGAAATGTGATGTGAGAATGTGTTGTATTTGTGATGATTTTTTGAATATGTATGCATGTATGATAAGTGTGAAGTTGTGAGATGTTAAATATTTTTGAGCTTTTATATAATTTCTTTGTAGGTGTAAGTCTATGGTAATTAAATAAAGTTTTAATTATTTTATTTTGTGTAACTTGGAGATCCTTTATGTTTGTTTTTGCTGCACCACCCCAAATTTGAATCAGATACTCCAAGTGTGGTTTGACAAGGGAATTGTAAATAATTTTTTTTGCCGTGTGAGGAATGCATTTTGCAATTTGCTTGACTAATCCAATGAGGGGAGATATCTTGGATCTTATGTGCTCTAAGTGTGCTTTCCATGTTAATTTTGGGTCTAAAATGAGTCCAAGATATTTCTCCTGATTGGATTTTTTAATTATTTCCTGGTCTATTCTAGGAGGTGAAAAATTTGGAATTTTCTTGTTTTTTGCAGCAAAAATCATGTAGGAGGTTTTCTTTATATTAACAGTTAGAAGATTACATTTTAACCAATTAGATAGGATATTCAGATCACATTGAGCTTTCTCCAGTATTACTTCGACAGAATGACCAAAATAAAAAAGACAGGTATCGTCGGCGTATAATGTTACGTGACCCAAAAGACCAATTTTACTTATATCATTTACATATATTAGGAAAAACAATGGGCCTAAAATAGAGCCCTGTGGTATTCCACATTGTATTCTAGTTAGATTACTCTCATACTGATTTATTTTTACCAATTGGTGTCTATTCGAAAGATATGACTCAAAAATTTTATATGCTATACCACTTATACCGATGTTACTTAATTTGTGTAAAAGAATTGAATGACTGATTGTATCGAATGCCTTTTTCATGTCAATGAATATACCTAACGCTATTTGCTTTTTGTCAATGCTTTCAGTTATTTTAGTAACGAGATCAACAGTTGCATTAAGTGTGCTAGATTTCGGGCGAAAGCCATACTGGCATTCATACAAATAGTCAATATCATTTAAATAATCAAGCAACCGGCAATGCAGCACTCGTTCAAACACCTTTGAGATAATAGGTAACACTGATACAGGTCGATAGTTACTTGGGTCACTTTTGGCACCGCTTTTATAAATAGGTGTGACCTTGGCTATCTTAAGTGAGTCAGGAAAAATACCCTTCTCTAAGCAGTTATTTATACATTGTGTTAAACTAGGTACTATTGTATCTTTACAACATTTGATAGATTTTGTTGTTATGCCATCAATTCCTGAGCTTGTATTGGTATCTAATGTGTCAATTATTCTTAATATTTCGGTTTGAGTGCAGGGTTTTAGCTGTGTTAAACAGTCAATGTAATTGTATTTGGAATAGTTCGGAGTACTTGTTCTATTTTGTATAATTTTACTAGCTAACAAAGGGCCTATGGATGCGAAGTAATTGTTAAAAGTTTCACAAACATCAAAGCCATCTTTTACTTCTTTATTATCAACTATAAGCTTTGGGGGTTCAGATGCTGTTTTGATTTTATTGCTTACCAAGTTATTAATTAATTGCCACATTTTTTTAGGTTTACTTTTACTATTAAGAAATTCCCTATGGAAGTATTTCCTTTTCTCACTCCTAATCGTAATATCTACTTCATTTTTAATTTTTTTATATCTTATTTCTTCTAGCTTATTTTTAGAGTCATTTTTATATATACTCCATAGCCTATTACGTTCATTTATACCATTTATAACATTTTTGTTAATCCATTCTTGTTGGGGAGGGTTTAAAATTTTAAATTTAACAACTTTGTTTTGATTTATCTGCTGTATAAGGAGTGTTTCAAATTCATTATAGTCATTATAATCATTTGTAGATAAAACATTGGTTATACATTCCTGGAATCGATTATAGTCTAGAGCATTGTACTGCACTTTTCGCAGTGGAGTATGTTTATGTTTTTTTAATTCTATATAGATTTGCTTATGGTCAGACAGTGGGGAATCTATTATTGCCATATGAAAGAAGGTTTTAGAAATACTAGAACAAACATGGTCTATAATACTCCTTGTTTTCGTGGTTTCACGCGTGCAATATTCTTTCTTTATCTTATTTATAATAGTATAACCCGACTCCTGTATCATGCGAGTGTATTCTAAAGTTTGACGGTCTTCGGACAAAAGGTTAATATTGAAATCGCCAAAAACTATAGACCGGTTTTGTGCTTCTAACTGAACCGAATATATATCCGTAAAATCTTTTATATTGGTGCAAGGTGGTTTGTATATTGCACCAACGCTCAAAGCATACTTTTCTAAAGAGATCCATAAAAAATTATTCCCATTAGCATAGATGTCTATAAGAACGTTATATTTTAAACTATTGTGAACATAGATAGAAACGCCCCCGCCTCTTTTGTCTGTTCGTAAGTTGTATACATGCGAATAATTTGGTATTTGAAAGTATTCCGCTTCAAACTTAGAATTAATCCATGTTTCCGTTAAAACTATTAGATGTATAGTGTAACTAAATCCTTTTAAAATGCATTTCAACTCATCGAATTTACCCGTACTTTTAATACTTCTGATATTCGCGTAAAAAAACAATCTTTTTTTTTGCTTAACAATCCTTATATATAGATATATGGATTGTTAAGCAAAAAAGTTGTAAAATAATGTAGGTACTTGTAATGTGATAGCTTTTCAGTTGTGCGGTTCCAAACTATTCCAGTTTTTCTTGAATCAAACAGACGAAATAATGGTTCCGCCAACAAAACTTTCCTCTTTGGTGCTCAGGTTTCGTATACCACAACAACGACGACTCTGGGAACTGTCTTATGATGACAGTCTCTATATTTTAGCGCAATAGCAAATCGTGATTATTTAGGTATTTCGATAAGTAATCGGCGCCACAGGCCGCAGCAATCGCAGCTGTAAATACATGAGTCAGTTACTGCAGCTCCTTCGCAAGATTGTAAAAGTATTCAAGAATTTCATGGAATTCAATTTTATTTTGATATTTACGCATATAGCTTTGGCATTTTCTTATCGTACTTATTAAGAGTTTGCATGTAACAAATAACTGTACGAAGAAGGCAATGAATTTGCTCTTTACCTTTGGATATAGGTAATGGAGGACGCTTTTATAATACACTCGAGATCGCTAGTACAGTCACGTTCCCATTGTTCGAGGGTCCGATAAAAAGTTCACTCAGAACTAATAATTAGTTTCAGTACCTTAAGAGAGAAGTCGCAAAACAAGAAGCTTAATTAGCACTCATAAAATCCCAGGTTCGATAGATACCTACTGAGAATGTTTTTATTTGTTTTGCAGTCCAATGCAAATTGCTCTTAATATTCCAATAATTGAATGGAATATTTTACTCATTATTTTCAACTGAGATACAAATGGAAATATTTGAACGTCCTAGGTAGAACCTTTGGTTATAATAATATTATGTACCTCTTATTTATACTTTATGTTGTACGAATGCCCATTTACTTTTGTAAAACAAAACATAATATCTGTAATTTAGGTTTATTTTTTTTTTCTAATATGATAATGGTAATTTTAACAGATCAAATCAATTTTTTGGTACAAAAGTGTTTACAATAATGTAAATATTAAGGGTAATATATTTTTTGTAATTTATATATTTATATGGTGTTTGCATGGAGATCAAAGTATTAACAGATTAGGGTAACTTAATTTAAAATAACTTACAGGGCAAGCAATATACACAACTTTACAGTTAGTTTATATTGCTTGCACTGTCAAAAACTTATCATTCATGGAGAATAAATTCTATCATCAATTCATATAATTTTTTTGACAAACTGACATTCCTGAGCTGAAACAGTTTACATGTTGTGATAGATATACCTACAATGAATTTTTTTTGAGTTGAATGAGTTTAGGTAGACAATACATGAAGTTTTGAAAATAGTCATACAAACGTCGCGAGTGTTAATAATATTTAAATAGGTTTAAGATTCATTTATTTTTCTCAAGAAAATCCAATTAATGATTTACAATTTATATCTTAAGACCAACATGTTTGGATATACTTGGTATTACGCAGCTATATATTCTTATGCACGGAAGTTTTTAACGATAAAAAAACAACGTTTAATTTATTTATTTCCTACGATGGCTCATTGACACATAGTTGTTGATCCAATCCCTATCACACGACTTCACCTCCAATACTATGACATCGTGGGAGGTGCTATTTGTAAAGTCAAATTTAAAGTGCATGTGCATGTCTTGTATCTAGAAGATTAGAATGATAGGTCAACATAAGAACTCGAGTAGTATTTCTCTATGCGTTTTGTAGCGCTCCGCCCTTCGTACTAATTTAGTTCAGCATAAATCTTGTTTCACGAGCGCATTGCCTCGTTGCCATTCGTCACCGTTGTAGGCTGCCATCTGAAAAACGATCGTGATTTTATTATAACAAAGCTCTAAGCGAAGCAGTTAAACGGTTCATTAAGAGTTATTCGTTTCGATAGCGAATTTGCTATGGATGAATTTGATTAATATACCTCTCGTATAGTGGTTGCACATTTTATACTATGCACGGTATAATTAGGAATATATTTATTTGTGTATATACCTACGCCTTATGCCAACTCTTCATTAAGTTGTTTGAAAAAAAAAATCATTTTCTTGAAAATATCTTAGGCATTCAATATGTAGAAAACTGTATTTTTAAATATCATACATTGGAAAGTATTGATATATTAGTGTTTGTTATTCTAATAAATTTAAGCGGCTAAATGAATTTTGATGAAACTTGGTACGCCATAATTGCAGGCTGGTTGATCGGATCGAGATAAGATGTTGGCCAAATATCCCGATCCTACCTATATAAGGAGGTATTGCATGTATCTTCTTATTCTATTACTAACATTATACATTATTGAGATTTTGAGTTTCACGTCAACCGATAATTATATAGACTATATCCGCTTGATAATCCTCTCACGGACTTTTTAGAGATAATCGCTTTTTTAATTAACTCTAAAATAGAGCCCCATAAATTTTATAGCTTTTACTAGGCATTGGCAGTGAGAGGGCGGCGAGCTGCTGTGTAGATGTTGACGCTCCAATCAATGTTTTTGTCATTATAAATATTTATGTCAGAATTTTTAATTGTATACTTTCGGTTATATTGGTTATATTGTATTCAAAGATTGATGAAATGTCATAAAATATAAATTCAATAAATATGTTGATAATTTAATTTGATTCGGATCTAAAAGCCAGTAAATGCAAATAAATTAATTTATACATATTGAAATAAGAGCTCAATCACTTGTTTTATTTTCTTAGTAGGTACTTAGTTGCTTTTAGCACCTGAGGTCTCAAGTTCGAGCACCAGGGAAACACTTATTATAAAAAAAGACACAACTATTCTATCTATCCTATTTTTTTGCGAAGAAAAATTATTAGTGAAACAGTCACAAACATATGTCTCCCCATGTTCAAGCAAGATACTCGGAAATTCACTTTATGGATTTTAACTCATTCACACTAATAATAAGTAGGTAATTGTTTTCAACATACAATAATTATTTCACCTGAAAATGTCCAACCTCGCCGTATAAATAATAAGTCATTTCTGAGAAACAAGATAACTGATACATCATAATAGTGCCATAAACCCGTCGAATTTCTTTGACCTCCAGCACGAGATCTAACATACGAGTATAAATTATATGTCTAAGATGATGTAGATATCTTTAAGCATCAGTCATAACACAGTGAGTACCATCAGGGGACTCTGAAGCATCTTCAAACAGCCTCATAAACGTGTTATACAGCTACTAGAAACGTAATTTAGCGGTACTGAGAAAAAAACGATCACTATCTTGAATGAACCAGTGTTTTCTACATACAACCCATTATGTCTGGGTAAGGTGTTATGGAAACTTATCTTTTTGATCAAACGACTTAGGTAGCTATAGGTATTTGAGATAGTATATATTACGTATACAACGTACATTCCTTTACGTACATTTCACGTATAACGCAGAATCTTTTACAATTGCGCGCATAAAACTTGATATGTTAAAAACGATAATAACTTATTGTCAACTAGTAGATGACGAGTATATTTATTGAAATATTAAAAATGATACCTAAAATGCTTGATAACAAAGTTGCAAGCGCGATTGGCATTGGAGCTTGGAGGAGTTGTCAGATTTTTGTTCAAGGTGATAGTCTCTCTCAGATCGAACTAAATGGCAACTGAATTGGCATTTAAATGCCACGTGTTTTTAAATTCATACTGCGTACGCAATTAACGATTTGACTTCGATTACTTTGTCATAAACACGGGAATGGTTATAATGTTTATCGTCCTCCGTTAGGAAGCTAGTTAAGAATTAAAGATATTATTAGCCTGCAATAAAGTTCAATTTTGCCTGTATAACATATAAAGGCAAGCTATGCTAGTTAATGTAATAGCGAGTAAGTATTTATTTTTCAATATAAGGCAAAAATAATGTACCTACGTTATATTGGCATGGTGAAGCATACTTTTAAAGTCACACAGTCATGAAAACATGAAGAAGGATCGAAGTACAAATTACTAATTATAGAATTAACTAACAAGTAGAAGGCAATTTTACTGATTATTATAATTATGTAAAGATGAAACTCTTACGTTATGACACATCTACAAGGCGAGCGTTATACCACGTTATACGCTAGGTGCATCGGGTCAATTTATCAATGCTTGTCAAATGACATGATTTACTGCGACACGCTCTTGTACAAGAGGCTACATATAAAAATATACTGCCCATGGGAGTGGCTTTTAGTACTTATTTCATAGTCAGGCGCTGGCTGCTAATATGATTCTATTTTAAAAATACAGCCTTCAGCAAACACTGATCGTATAAAATAACCATTTTGTACGACCACTAATGAGATTTATGATTGCCATCAAGGCCCCTAAGCTATGTTGGTTGTGGATCCAAAAATAAAAATAATTAAGTGGGATATTGAATAGTATTTTATATTAGTGAAATATGAAATTATACATCTCATTTATCATCAACGATTTTAGTTAACATTAGTTAATAATGGTCTAGATCTTAAATATGTATTTGGTAGCATTCATTTAATTAGGTACAAGTTTATAAAACGAGCAATTGATTATAATATTAAACATAAAAAACGTAGTCAAGATATTAATAATTGTTCTTCTCTTTTATTCTCATGACCTTCAAATAAAATACGAATACTCAGCTACACTATAAGTTTTATTAAGAATCGTTTGACGTGACCAGGTTGACCTGTTTATGTTCCGTTGTTCAGCTTACGATATATGTGGATACAAAGGGTTCGTTTTTGATAAATCGCTGAAAAGAAACAAAGGGCGCATAAATTTATCGCCACAGAGCGGCTTATCATGATCACATCTACTTTCTCTGGGTGTTAATACCTACTATGTTTGAGTTTAACATCACATATAGGTACATGACTGCACAAATCGCGGTGTCTGTCTGAATTGATCTTTGGTAGAAGAAAGCTTAGTCAGTATAAAGCCACTCAATATTTTATTGCATGGCGATAAAGTTTGTTATTGAATGACTCAAATTTTAAATCTTAGTCATACTTAAATGTTTTACTTCTCGTGTCTTGTCAGTATTTATTTCGTGTATGTATCTCAGGCACTGCACTGGGTTGTATAAGATAAAACCGGTAAATTATATAATCAATACGGGCGAACCTTAATGATACCAATCTTATTTCAGTGATTTTGAATATCTTTCCAGTCCGTTATCAAAGATAAAAAGTACAAAAAAATAATAGGGATATATACGAGTAATATGAATATTATACATATATGTTTCGTAAAATGTTATCTAATATTTCAATCAGATCACTTGTGAGTGTAAATTTTATTAACCTTAAAGTAAGGCCTGAATACATTTTAATGACCTTATGTTACTAAAAGTGATTTCGTACCGTTTTTTGTGTGTAGGTTTTTTGGAAGAAAGTAGGCGATGACTAAAAATATATTTTGTGCATTTTGTTTTATATGGTGAATTTCATTTAAATGTGGCTGCTGAAAAAATATTGAACTTTGCACTAATGATAAATTTCAAATACTAGTAACACACCCCGGCTTCGCACGCAATGTAGGTAGATGTACTATATATAAAGTAGCTTTCTATTAGTGAAATATTTTTTAAAATCGGTCGAGTAGTGTTTGAGTTAAATCGTAGGTAACAAACAAAGAAACAAATTTTTCCTCTAATATAATATTAGTTTAGATTAAATAAAAATGCAAAATATGTACACCGTAAGAAGTTTCTTTTAACTAAGACGTCAAAATACTTAATTCGCTAATAAAAAAAATCACTTGGCAAGGGGTTTTTGATGAATATGGTTGTATTCCGAATAATTTAAAATAGGAACACAGATAACAATAATAAAATAAAAAGTTACTTTTCAATTATTTAAAAAGTAACCAAAATGTAGACTTTAATTACCCAGGTCAATAACCGGTTGTAAGGTAGGTTTACATATTGTTGTTTGTATGTAGGTAAGTATAGGACAACATAATACCACAAATATTAAAACTTGAAAGAAACAGTTTTGATTGATTGATGCCGATAATAATGATGAAAACACTCTTTACATATACAGCAATGTGATTCTGATAATAATAATATTATCTTAAGAAATACATATTAATTTGTTATGTCGCAGATAATTACGTTTAAATATTTTTATTACTTTTCGTCGTAATGTTTGTGTTATAAGCAAAATGATATACAGCAAAAACAAACCCATAAAGTTTAGTAGAAGCACACCTGTGGTCACCTCTAATAATATTGAATGGCGGATTCCTAACCGTTATTCTCTATTGAAAGGGGTGTCACGTAACTAAGTACTCACTGTCTTTTAAGTTCTTTCTCAAACGAAGGGTTGTTTTTTGTATTGTAAACAATAATCCTAACAAAGAATTTGATGATCAACGATGACCAGTACATTGCTGACCAGTGTGGGAAGCAGCAGTTGCGATGCTTTCAGAATGCTTGACCCCTCTTTTGTTAATTTATAGATGTCTTTTATACAAGAGAAAGGGGTCAATTCTAAGAATGGAAATTCGTTGTAGAGATTATTTATAATTTTTTGCGCGTCGGGAACGGTTAGGCTAAATAACAAAGCTATAAGAATCCTCAGCGGCAAACTTCTCATGAATTTATTTTTCTACCTATAATTAAGCGCACTCGGCATGGACTCGAGATATTTTCGTGCGCACGACGTGAATGGCTTACACAAGAACTGTTCAGGTATTTCGGAGAACAGTAATGTGATAAAACGGACCCTCCAATTATTATTTCATTCGGTACGCGAAAGTACTCACTATACTGTCTATACTTATGGCGATTATTGGCCAAAATCGGTACCTGTGCTCGTTACGCCAGTCATACCCTGCGCCTGTCGGATTTTCATTCCATTACTCACGTTCTATATAAGTATATACCTACAGTTAATTTTAATGAAATGGGAAATTACTGTTTTAGTTGATTGTATTCTAAACTTTAGGTAGGTATTGAATATACTGCTCGTTCATTACAATACTCTCCAATTTCCCCTAATAGTTAATTATTACACATAATCATAATTCATAGAAAAATATATGTATATATAATATTATGTTTTCTTTTAAATCCTATTATGAGTCTGCCTAACAAGCTAATAAATATAATCTTTTAAAACTGTTGGTATAATCTTAATGATGTTATTTTACCAATAAGAAACTTACTCAGTATTCCATTAGCGATTTCCTTGACTGCATTAAATACATTTATTTGCCTACTTAAAAACTAACATGACACATTATCTATGACAATCCATCTCGATCGGCTTCGCTTCGGATTCTCTTATTAGCCGCTTTCGAGTGGGCGCATACATTTAGGGCTGTCTAATTGGAATTAATTATTAAAAATAACATAAATTCTTATCATCTTTTAAGATTATATAGATTTTAATAGTAATAACGTGGATTTTAAAATGACAGGCTAGGCTAGGCAAATTATATGTTAAATCATTTTTAATAATAAAAAATAATATTAAAAGTGCTTAATGTATTACAATATTAATAGAGTAAAGGTTTTATTATACGGAGTTGCTCGGTGGTACATATATATTAATCATGTTATTGGTAATACGTCGAGTGCGATATTTAATATCAGCCCAGTGCTATTTACATTGATAAGTAAGTAATGCGGAAATTGGTCGGGCGCGGCAGATACAATAATAGTATTTTATCAGATCATAGTTTTTTATATTCCTTTTCCTAAGAAATATAATATATTAATAGAAAAATATTTTGTAATAATAATTGCTTATTGCTAACCCTATGACATGGTTGATGTAAAGCAATTCTGTTATCACGTAAGACGAAAAAACCTCACCAGTAAATAGGTCGCTATCTGTTATGTATCAAAATATACACTAATGACCATTATGGTAAATCGAAGACGGTAATTCTTTAAAGGTGCTTGTGTCCAATCAAGAGCTTCAAGTGTTCCACATTTATTGTGCTATTAAGTTTAAACAAAATTAACTCTACATTTACTTGGTCTAATATTAAGGAAATGAATTCTTTATGACACATAATTAAGTCAATCAAAACTTGTTTTCATGTTAGAAACGTTGATTTATCTTTGATAGTGGTATAATTAACAATTGGTACATATTCAGATAATTAATTTAAATTTATGGCCAAAATCTTAGAGATACTTTACGTATATACATATGTTGTTTACTATGCTTATCTATTTTAATATAATATTTTTTTCCCTTTTTTTGTTTACTGAATAAAACAAAAGTCATCACTACATAGTATAAAACAAAGTCGCTTTCTCTGTCCCTTTTGTATGCTTAAATCTTTGAAACTACGCAACGGATTTTGATGCGGTTTTTTTAAATAGATAGAGTGATTGAAGAGGAAGGTTTATATGTATAATAATAACAGTTTTTCTGTAGTGTATTTAGTATCAGCATTGCACCGGTGTGAAGCCGGGGCGGGTCGCTAGTATAGTATATATTGAAAATGAAACATGAAATGAATTCAAAATGAATAAAAAACAGAATTCTTATTGTCTTGTAACTTAGTGTCTTATTAAAACAAAATATTATATAATAGAAGGTACCTATATAATGACATTATTATAATAATATTCAAAAATATATAATATAAAGGTATGCTATGAATTCAAAGCATATTCTGTAATATCTAAGGTTTGGTTATTAATACATTTGCATATTCATAAAATATGTTGTTATGATTAAATACTTCGAAATATTATTTTCGCTCGGTCAAATCAAATCTGTTGATAGAGTAAAATATTTAGGTGCTAGTAAAAAATAACTTATGTTTATAGATTTCATGAAATATTTTGAACTCCGAAATAAATCATACATTTTAGTTTTTAAAATTCCGTTATAGAAACCTAAGAAAGTATATTCTCTTAGTTGGATTAAAGCATATAATTTTATTAACTCAAAGAAATAATAAAATAAGGGTCTTTCGCAATAACCGTTGAACCCTTTTTTCTATTGCACTAACAATAAGGATGAGTTGTGATCTTGTCACCCTCCTTTGATTACTTTGAGCTTACGTTCAGTGAGTGTGTGGGGCTAGCGGACATACAGATCTTGAGTACAGTAGCAAGCGGTATCGCACCCGGACCGCACAACTGCTGGCCACGCACTGACGGATTACGATACCAGCCACGAACCTGCTATAATATCTTACCCTCGGACTCAAGATCGGGGTGGATCGGACATCGTATTGTGTACAAGTGACCCCTTTTGGCATACTGACCGGTGTCCAGCGCCATGCGAAACGCCCTCCGATAGTGAATTGGGGTGTCCAGCTTCCCCCTCTACGCAGCTTCTTAACTCGTTCCACAGGTATTTTTGATTTTGATGACCATTGGCTACAACTGTCAAGCAGTGAGCGATGAGAAATATTTTATGCATTGTGTATACTTGTAGTTATGTATATACTGTATACGTTTAGTATAATATATTTTTTGTTTTACGCATTTTTTTTTGTTGCGGGTTATTAGACAATATTGCTTTGAAATAATTTTCAGTTTAGGTACAAAAATCTACATTTTTCTACTTTGATACATTAAAACATTTTTATTAATGCGGATTTATTTATTTTATGAACCGGGACTTTTATTAATGAGACACACATCATTATCATATTAAAAATATATCTATCTTTTGATACTTAAAGATAATTAAAAGCTTTTCGATTTAAGATAATTATAATAAAGCAGGCGCTGCGTGATAGGATTTTAAATATGCAAAATATTGGATAATATACTCAGGAAATATTAATTAATCTGTGAGCTTTTCTCGTTCTATTGTACCTACACATAATGTAATGACGAATTTGTTGGATCTTTTGGAATTTTACCTACATGTGTACCTTGTATTCCGATGGGTAGCGGGTTCGAATTCCGTAATCCAAGCAAATATGCTTTTTTGTCTTACCCTGGTCTATCACGTATTGCCCACATTATTACATACTTAATTATCTTTAGCATTTATTGTTTATTTAGTAATTTTCGAGCATAATATAAATATATAAGTAACGTTACGCAATATGACACAGAGTGGAATCTTGAAAATCAAAGGTAATAATCACTCGTCGTGAAATTCGAGACGAATAGTAATAATAATAACATAGAAAGACACAAATTCTATATGGAAATATAAAAAACAAATGCCGCTACGACAAGTGGGCAAATACATATGTCAGAGCAATATTATGATCTGATGCTAATTTTCAGTAGTCCTTTAATGTGGTGGAAGAGATTATCTATGTGATTCCCATTTTTTAATGGAATACATAGGCGCAGGTGTCGTTTCCGCGTTATGATATGGCCGCCACGACCGACGTCGCGGCCGCTCGGTCCACGCTCGTTACCAAATTTATTGCGAGTTTGACCGTGAGACTTGAAGCGTAGCTGTTTTTTACTTAATGTGTTATTTATTAAAATTTGATTATAAAAAACCAAAGTTAATGTTATTAGCCGGCATCTGTGTCATGTCAAAACTAAGACTCGAGCATAGACGCTAACGCTATTGACTATAAGGTTTAATGAATATGTATCATTTTATTTCAATTTAGAACATTAACTAGATATTTTAATTAATGATCTCAAACATTCGTTATACCATAAATTAACAGTTTATCAACAGAAATAGAATTCATCAGCTGCGTACTTACTCCAATTGAAAGAATAAGATATTAAACACGACTGAATATTCAAAAATATAATAATATAATACAATTAATAATGATACATAATACATACATTTTATTATTATCATTGATGAATGAAATCGTTAAATATCAAACAGCCTACATAACATCGTTAGGTAAATTGTAGAAATTTTAAGTATCTCACGTATTATAGACAGAGACCAAAAGAGCCGCTAAAGTGTCAAATGCTTGGAACACGTCAGGTAGATACCCTTGTACCACAACATACATTAGAATAGGTTTTCGAATATCAAATATTAGTTATGGCAGTGGTCGTTATGCAAACAATTAATGTTTATTTCTCTAAAAACGTTGACATCGGCTCGCGACCGTTCACATTTTTGTTTAGCCAATAATAATTGATTTTTTATTTACTCCCTTGGTGTAGTTTTAGAAAGACAACGACAAATATACTTGTAGGCAATTTCTCACGATTAGTACCTACTTAATAACCTATCCGCTATCTAAAATATTATAAAAAAATAATCAGTCTCATTCATATAAGAGTTAAAATACTTGTATTTACACACCCGATATCTTTCATATTTTAATATTTGATTTAATTTATTAAAAAAAAAAAAGTTTAGTAATCGTTGAGCATACTACGGGTTACGAATAAATTCCAAACGTTTACTAGATTCACAGTTGCAAAAACATAAAGAATTACTCAAATCAGTTCATACATTTCAGAGAGATATAAAAAGATACACGGCTAATTGATGTACAATCTCCTTTTTTCATAAAATGGTAATTTTTAATCGAAATCCAAAAAACTTATTTTTGAAAAATAATTCGTAACAAATTAATACAAAACGAGAGAAGATTTAAACTATACTATTAATGCATACATGTTTTTTATAAAACAATCTGAGAAGGCAATAAATAAGGCTTCATCGAAGAACGGGAGCAATTAATATGGGTGTGCCCGGCTCGCGTGAAAGTAACCTCAAGTAGACCACATGTGTAGACTGTAAGACCACTTTTATATTATTATGTATAGTCGCAACTCGAAGAATGATTTCACAAGTACTTACATAATATGACTAAATTAAGATTTGAAATTAAAATAAAGTACCTACCTATATGTCATTTTTAATTTACTAAGTTTAACAATAAGACGCTATCATATCTTAGATATAAATATTAGACTGTCGGTTTTTAAGCACTGATATAATGTCTATTGTTTTGATTAAATATATTTGAATTAGAGAAAACTATTTTGCTGTATGGGGCCGTCCATTAATCACGTGAGGCTCAAAAGGGGGGGGAGGGGGTACGGAAAACATCACTAAACATCACGAGGGGAGAGGGGGGGGTCTCGTTAGACATCACGTGTATTAATTTTATTTATTTTTTGTCAAAAAGCGCTATTTATGAACCGGCACTTTTAATTGCCCCAACGCATGAAGGTTTTCATGAGATTTTTTTTTTTTTTTTTTTATAATATAGGGGGCAAACGAGCCTGCGGCTCACCTGATGGAAAGTGAACACCGCCGCCCATGAACATCTGCAACACCAGAGGACTTGCAGTTGCGTTGCCAGCCTTAATGAATGAGAATGCCTTATGACCTGTATTGCCTGCAGAAGGATCGTAAGCTTCTTGTGGAAAGAATATGTCAGCAGTGTGGGCAGTACTTCTGCACTAAAAAAAGAGCAAAAGAGTGCCATGGGCACCATACTGCCCACGAAACGCCCACGCGTATCCTCACGCTACGAGGGAGGGAGGTTCTCTGCGTAGTGCGCGAGGATGATGATGCCGAGTGGCTTGACGATACCGAAGTTAATATGTCACAAACCTCTTTGCCAATAACAACTGCCAGTGAAGAAGAAGCTTTACCAGTTATAACCTTAAATGAAAGTCTTGCAACTCCGTGGGACGAAGACAACATTAATTAATTATTATTATTAATTAATTAATTATTCATTAATTTTATTGCAAATACATATAAATGTTTTTCGAATCAAAACGCCATTTGTTAAATATTTTTTTCCAGTCAAAAATAGCCTTTACATAGACTTCCAAAAAAATACACGTGATCCAGGGGGAGGGGGGGGAGTGGTCCCAAACCTCACCAAATATCTTCAGGGGGGAGGGGGGGGTCAAAAAATGAGAAAAACGACCTCACGTGATTAATGGACGGCCCCTATATGTGTTGAGTACCTATAGGCTATATGAGCATACTGAGTATCTTATTTTAACTATGTTTGTAGAAAATACACTATTCTATACAATTGTTAAGTCGTTACTTTACTATAAATCATAAACTATTAAATAAAAACACTTATAAATTGCGTATCTATAATCGCTATGTGAAAGCTTTCCATTAGCTTTCAAAAACTATAAATCTTTATAATCATACATTGTATCAGCAATGAAGGTAAGATGAACTACTGTAGAATATCAAAGTAAAGAGTGGAAGTCTGATTCATACCACTGAATGTATTGTGGCTACGGGCTACGCGCCGTAGATCATAATCGGACGAATATTTATTGGTGCGTGAGCTTTCTAAGGCCACGCGGTTAGGCATTTACGAATGTCAAATGGCATGCATAGACAAGAATAATTCCGTTACATCTTCAATCATTGATACTGTTTGAACAAAAATGTGGTTTACACAACGAGTCTCTACACTTGCGTACGCCTAAATCAATAATATAAATGAAAATCACTTTAAATGCCTTTAACAACGCCCAGGAAACTAATTAAATTCCTTGCAAATATGTTAAACACGCTTTAATGAACTCAACAATTACACAGTTCAATTTGACTTCTTGCAAAATACTGCGTTGGCGCAAAACATATACAACTATAATATCAAATCAAGCATTAAAATTTAGATTAATTTATAGTAAAGAAAGATTAGATTATCTTAATAGCAAGATGAGAGTGCTTGTGCAATAGCTCGGAATGTTTTATTTATGGGGTTCTCTTAACTTTTTTAAATGGCTTTTAATTTCAAAACATGACATTCGATCGAAACGGTGCGGACGCACGCTTTTATAACTTAGGTATACCTATTCGTTATAATAGCTTTTTTATGTTAGAAGTTTATTTATGTTTAGCTTTCAACATTGGCAATATATACAGATTATGTAATGCCTTTTATAAAAATACTAATTTGTTATGGTAGTTAGTAAAGCATATTTTATTATTACTAATTTAAAACTATATTAGTATCAAAATTAATCTTTAATTCGCCGTTAATAACAATACATTAGTCGTAATGTATGTATTATTAGCAATAAGTATTTTGAACAATGTCAGAGAATCTACCAAATATACCGTGCCTGAATAGTCTTGACATTTGATTCTTTGATGTTAGCTAATTTGATGCGTCGCGACAAACGCACTGTACTGTAACATATCGACACCGAAATATTTTTTATTCGGTCTTAAAGTGTTTCTAAATATCTCGTGTGCAATGTAAGTATTCATTAAGATAATATCTGTGACGAAAGTAACGTTTGATGGAACTAATATGACACTTAAAATGATAACATGAAGTTTCATTAACCAATCATGACTACACTAAGTGAAAATTACAAAACCTACAAAATTTAGAATTGTATTTTAATTAGTAAATGCAACATTTCGAATATAATACGTAAATAACTGCTTAAAACTTTTAGATCGCAGTATTTTATTGTACGATAGATGGCTTAAGGCTAGGGAGCGATTAGTAAAGGGTGTCCATGGTGCCGTGGCGGTACCTGACGAGAGCTAGGAGCGTGTGAAGTCCGGCGCAGGCAGGGGGCAACACACAAAGAAATATTCAAATTCGCTCTTGGACGTGGCTCGCATGAATGTACATTACCCTATGACCATATTATTTTTAACATGTGAAGATAATGGCTCATCGGGGCGATTCTTAATTTTTTTATTTTGCTTTCTTAAATTCAACCCTTCATTAGGGTTCGCAACGCTTTAGGGTTTTTGTGCAACCGGCGTTTGTTGTCATTAACGTACTCGCACTCGTAATTATAATTATTTTTATTATGCGCAGGCGGATTGTATTTCCGTATTAGGTCACTTGAATTATTTAATTCATTGCAAGATACATGTAGCAATCTCTCTATTCGAACTTTTATTTTAAATAATATTTTAATTAAACTTAATCTTAAACCTACGTACTTATTTATGAATGCTAGAAATCTGGGATGATGGCAAATCTGCTGACTGATGTAGGTACTCGGCAATTTGATTTTTACAGTTTGTTCAATTTTTACAAAATTTGTAGTAAATCTATTCACAATACTATTGTTTAAATAATATTTTAAACTCATTAACTGAACTACAACATTATACATCTCAGTACGATACAATTATTTTGTATCAATATAAAAAACGAAAGATAATATCACTATAGTTAACCGTTACACAAATACTATGTATTTGCCTTGGTTAGCAATAACATAGCGCTAGTCGTGGTCCATTTCTACACAATAAGCTAGCAAATGGGGAACTGGTTCGATTCCCCGTCCATATTACGTCTAACACTTCTTCTGTCTATATGTCACGTTCAAAAACATTCCAAAATGAAAAAAAAAAAAGTTTATTTCGCATTTTTATTTATCGTCTACATTTTATTAAACAACCAATAATCTAAATTATCTTAGTACTATATAATAACACAGTAATTAGACTAACATATTTCTTTGTTCAGGTACCACGAATTGTGTTTAGTAACAAAACCATGCTATAAATGTCATCTAACTTCAGCGGCCTGTTGTTATGACACCTTACCCTATAATTTGGCAATCAGCGTCATAGCCGTGTGCTCTACAGTTGTGCTCCTGTAGTTAGGGCTAGCCCACTGTGAGTAGAAACCCATAATTTTGTGGTTACTTGCAGGTGGTGAAGTAATTTCACACTATTAATTATTAACTTTTTTAATAATACGTATTTAAAATGGAAAGATGCTTATATAGCGAGCGAATTTACAGAATCGTTAAGCATATTATAATCATCGCTTCTGTTGTTTTTAGTTCACACGGTGCACACTTGACCATATTGTCTCTTTGATAATTAAATAAGAAAATTTCAACCCCGTCGTCTTTGTTGTTTCTTACCCTTTTCATAGTCTTATGTCCATAAGCGTTATACCGACCTATGATCATGTCTCACAGCTTTAATGGGGAGATAGTCATTGTCTCGCAGCCTCTGTGGGTCCCGTCGCGAATTTATGCCTACCTGTCATAACAGAATGAATTTACGCATTGTGAATCAATACAACGATTTGATCTATAGGCGTCTATTGTCTCTGGGTGTCGAACTTATGCAACATACTACTATTGCAATAAAGATAACATAAATAAAACATATTTTCTTTAAATAAAATTTATTTGAAATGAAATGAAATTGTATTTATTTGTGCCAAACTAAAAAAAAAAAGATAGATTAAGATAAAAAAGTAACATTCTAAATATGGAATAGTATCAGTATAATTAATGAATATGAACAAGACTTAGTATGTTAAGAGTTAATGTATTATAATTATGATTCTTCTAATTATTTAGATATTTTTAGAAAGCAAAATGTTATCCATATTTGGTTACTTTCTCTATTTTTTTAAATTCAATGAAATCTAGGTTTAAAGAATTATACCATTGCAATTTACTGTGGACGCTTAACGTATACTCTCAATACTGTAATTTCATAATTCAAGCGTTTAAATGCATAGCTTTCCGTGAGCGCTCGGAAAAAACACCGGCTCGCTGAAGCGACCATTACGGCCCTTAAAATAACATCGTACGTTTAAGTTAATGACAGACACTCGGGCAAAATGCACTTATAATTGCATATACAAAGAATTTTGGTGAAAAATTACCATGTATATTACGATTTTGCAGTGGGTCTCCCACGGAATGCTTCACGTAAGCATCAGGTGTTCAATGTTAAATCCTTTCTCCATGCTAACATTATAGATGCAAAAGATTTTTTGAAATGTTTTGATAAATTAAAGATATTTAAATAAAATATTTAATAACGGATTAAAACGCGATTTATTATAAATTTATTTAAGCCGACGCGATATTTTTGTATTTATTATTTAACAATTTTTTTTTAACAATATATGATAGAAGTAAGATTATGATTTCGCGGTCGAACAATACCTATGACATTCTAAAAAGATAAACAACAACAGAAAGTAGTACCTAGCTTTTATACTATTTTCACACATACTAAAGTATAATTAATACGTAAGTACCGATCAGTAACTTGTGTCATGTTTAAGTTAGTAAATACACATTAATTAATAGTATTTGTCGTTGTAATTTATAAAAGATCACTTGATAAAAATAAACACAAAAAGAATGATATTTCGCATGCTATTTGCTAGCAAAAAACAAGGTTGTTACTGTTTTTTCGTTTATTATAAATTATACAGTACGAGTCTCTTACAAGGCCGAACTGTGGCCATATTCACTATGTAATGATAGGTATAAGTTCTATGATTTTCATATGCAGCAAATTCTATTTTTAAAATTAGTACTTCTAATTACTATTGGCGAACGGTTGAGGACTGCAAGGAATAAATTGTGGCTACTCTGTGGTTACTAGGCCATAATCGATATGCACATTTGCATAATTGTATGCGATAAGTGTTTATATCTACATAAAATTGCGTACCTTTCGAGACTTCTATGCTTATTTACTAGCCATCCTATAGAAGGGATTTTAATCGAATTTTACTCTATATTTTTCAAGAAATAACCATATTAATAATTTATTACACTAATTTGATGTTCATCTTGTGGAAATGATTTGGAGAACTACAGAGGTAAATTATTTATAGGCACACACCATTATATTTAAAATAAAAGTATAAATAATTAAAAAAAAAAACTAGAAACGGGATTGCAAAGCGGATAGTTAAACATCCTTTTCTATTAAATATAAACAACAAATGAGAAAAGCTTTGGCATTTGAATGATAAAGTGCGTGGTTTCTACCGTTTCACTGCCCAGTTTGACCCCTGTATTGCCTTAAGCTTTCATTTTAATAACAATATGTGCTTGAATACATGGTTAAAATAATCAAAATTACTTATTATTATATTAATCTGCTTCCAATTTATCACTTTCTCTTACATTCACAAAACCGTTTCTTTAATCGGTAGGAGGCGTTTATGCGTCGAATAAATTGTGTTGTTAAAAACAAGCTAAGTCTATATATAATAGAAGCAAATATCTATAACACCGTTATTGACACGTAGATAAGACTAGTGTTATCGTTATATGAATATTTATAATAAGCAGAATTAAGATGTAAATTAATGTATAGTTCCATTAATGAACTACTCGCTCTACTATTACCGAGAGCTTATAGCATGCCAATAGGACTTGATCTCATCGAAATTACCGTGATACATACTTTCTTTGAAGATATTGTAAAGCAATTTTATAGTAAAATGGACCGTGTATATTTAAAATATTAGAAACCATTGTGTTTTATATAGTTACTAGCGATCCGCCCCCGCACGGGTGCAATGTAGATGTACAAAAAAAATCGGAATCGGAAGAATTTTTAAAATCGGTCCAGTAGTTTTTGAGTTAATTCGTAACAGACAAACAAAGCGTTCCTCTTTATAATATTAGTATAGATATATATTAAGAGAATTTATAAAGGGTTTAATTGCTAGATTTCAAAAAATTACGTTTGTGCCTTTCTCAGAGATTGGCCCAAAACATTACTTAATATTTGGTAATTTTCAGTGAGAAGTCGGTTTTATTCTTCTTAGCTTTTTGTAAAGCGTTTGTAAACTTCTAGTATCTGTTCATCTTCGTAAAATATAAAGGTTAAGACTAGAATTATTAATAGAAAATCATCTAAGATGTATAAATAATTTAATTATAATAGTGCAGCATTTATCTATCTCTACGGTAGTAATTAACTGTAAAAATTTATACTACAGTTGGTTTTTGCGACAGTCCAATAAGAATTATTTCCTATGAGACTTGCAAGATGTGAATGATTATTAGATATTAAGTTAATTGGTATTTTAGTGATAAGGGAAATATTATTTTATAAATAAAACCTTTTGAAAATAAATAATAATATATGTAGCTTTTATTGATTTATTATTATTATTAGAAATTAGCCCTATAATTTACCTCAAAATTGGGTTCAACCTTTTTGAGGATGATCACGGAAAAATGGACGAACAAAAATTTAAAAAATCGTGTGTGAGTTCAATAACATGTATACAGAATTATTTTGAAATCACATACAATAAAGTAATTTAGTTTGTTTATATAATATTAGATTAAGATTACATTTCCCTCGGCTATTAAAGGTAGGGTGACACTAATAAATGAGTCTGATGCAATTCTTGATACAAATTAATTAGCGTTTATATTTTACACAACTTTGTGTCATAAATTTCACGAACACAACAAATTAATTTAACACACAGCAGGACTCGACAATCGGATAGCATTTTCATACAAATATAAAATAGCCTAATAAATAATCTCTCTATTGGTTAAAGGAAAAGCGGATTTATAGGTACATCATACCTCTATCGGTATACAGTAGTGTTGTAGTATCTTGATTTATTTTTCGGAAGAAAGAAATGTATCTTTGATACAACAAGAGTGTCTTATTATTATTCGAAATGTATTGTTTAAAAACGCGATACTTATTACTTAGTAATATATATGAAGGTAAACATGTAATATACAAGAATTACATGAGATTTTAATTATCTAATTAGATTAATTTCTCATTCCGTAACAAACTCTTTTAAAGTTTAATAGATAATCAATTTTCGAATAAGAGGTAATTATGCTGATGTTCATAAGTAGCATGGTGTAAGGAGAGTCAATCGCGCGTCGGCTGATAACGGTGTCGGAGCCGCGGGACTGATTTATCGTGGACATCCGCCGAACCTATCCGATTTGCATTTAGATAGCGTGAGAGCGGGCGCGGGCGGGAGTCCGACTATGAAACCTTTTTGCTTTACCTTATCGCGTGTAAATTACTAAATTGAACTTGTGATACAAAAATAGATTCAGCGTATTTACATCTTATACATACATCATAATACGTATGAGTAATAAATACATATTAACTTTTTTTTTAGAATAGTCTGAAATGTATATATCGGAAAATTTAGCAAAACCAACGTCAGGTATCTTTTAATCAAATAATGAAATTGGTATTTCACAGAATTGGTATAATAAATCAATAATTCAAAATTGATTCTTAATAAATGTTTGCATTTTTAAAACGTATGTTAATTAAAAAGTTTCATTATTTTTTAAAATACAATTTTTTTGCAATTTTTAGCAATACCAGCTTCAGATATATTTTCACCGAGAAATAATATTGATGTTTCAAAGATTTCGTGGAATATATAATATAGCTCGATTCAAGACTATATCTCCTTCAAATCTATCCAATATTTGAAAAATTGCATAGTTATTCTTGTGCGTTTTTGTATTGATAATTGTTACATTACTGCTGTCTCTTCGACGATTGTACCGTGTATTAGTTTAGGTAAATCTAATTTATTAGGTAGCAATTCATCTGAGGGGTTATGAAGTGGCGGTGGAAGGCTAATCGTAGCGCGCTGGTATTCAGGCTGCTCATAAATTACCAACCTCCGCAATTAACAGGCGCCGATTTGGCGTATTGTAAGCTTGTAGCTATTTCGATTTTGAGATATATCAATAAAATTCATCTCTCGTTTTACTAATGAATATAAAATTACTTAATTAAATTGTTTTAATTTATAGAAATTTAAAAATAAAAATCATTAATTGCTTTATAGGTTAATTATAATTAGACTTTATCGTATGTTTCTAATTTAAAAGTAAAATAAAACCATGTTAATTTTATAGGTTTTAGTCTTTTTAAATTCATTTGACTAAATCTACATACATAATGTACATAGATATCTCCTTCATGGTTCATTGGTATGCGCGTTGGTTTTATAAGCTATAGTCTTGGGTTTGAAACTTGGGGGAAAAATTAGTTGTTTTTCTAGGTGAGGGCATGATAATCATAATAATGATCATTATTGGCAGGGCAATAATGATCATTGATACTTTACTTTAAAGATTTATATTTCACTGATCTTAGATCCTCAGAAATAACTGATAAAACAAGATTATAAGAAAGAGATTCTTAAGAGCGCATTAGATATATGCAAAATAGTATTGAATATTGTTATTAATGAAATAACATTAACTTAGATATTGTGGAGTACAATATTGAAATTAAAGACTTGGAAACTTTATGAATTATTACTATTGTAACCGAGTCTTTGTAAGCTAAACCATTGTTGAAAAGAGTGTCCATGGAGTTTCTTGCCGGTTCTTCTCCATGAGACCCACTTTTTGGAACCGTGCAACTAGACGTTTCATAAGAGCCTGCAAAGGCCTATTTGAAATAAAAAACTTTTGATTTTGAATTTAAGTTCAATGATTGCGGATCTTCATACATATTTAATATCTTACTCAAAGAAAAGGCTTTCATAGAAGCTTCTATAACCTATGCCTCAGTATGTAATATGATGCATCAGTCCAGACAGATTTTTTTTTTATAAATACAGATTGCAAAATTAGCTTGCAATCCTATTTGCGGGATATGCATCAGTATCGTGTACAGTATGTAAATAGGCGTCGAGCTTAATTAAAAGCTTATCTTGGCGCCCGGCCATCTCCCGCCGAAGCCGTAGTCGGTAGTCTTACGATCGCTACATCACTGATTACTTCATAAAATGATTGACGTGCTATTTTAACATCAAACCGATAATGAAAACGTTCCAACACATATAATAATTCGTACTTTATTCGATGTTGACGAGTACTATTTGCGCAGGGATAATTGATCGCGTTCTCACAATTGTCGGTCGGCGAAGGAATTGTACGTAATTTTTGTACTTATTAAAAACTGGTGCTGTAGATTGGCGCCGCCAACTGTCAACATACCTACATCTTATTTCCTTTCCTGTTTCTTCTTTATTTTTGAAAACCTTTATATAAAATTGTCTGCAATCGGACACATAGTTAATTACCTATATTATTAATTTGACATTTCATCGGTATATTTACATTTTTATATCAATATATATTTTATACGAACATGTCTTAATCGTTTTGCACACTTTTAAAGGTTGTTTTAGAACGGTTTACAGACTATTAGCGTTATTGACGTAACGGTACGCACATTCCGAAGGCGTTGATTACGCTCTAGACTTGAGACCGATGAATAAATTCTAGCCTTATCGTTGTCCAGTTGTAAATCTTAAAACTTGCTGAAATATTACGACGTGTCGATAGCTTAGACGGTTTATCTAAAATTTCTTAAGTTAGACAAAGCGGTTTAACAGTGAAATGTGCTAAATCAACTTTGGTTTATTTCCGTGGGCAGTTAGCGATCTTTTGGGCATACCTACATAATAGATTCGCAATTTAATTATAGTCCCCAGATTATAGAATAATCGCATATAAATCACATTATATAGATACCTGCCAGCCACAACCTGTTTCAATTCGCACTACACAATGCGTGCTACGATACCGCTCCGCATTGTGCGCCAGAAAAGGCGACATTGTTGTTAATTTATATCTTCATGCTTATTATAAGCAGCAACTTCGCATATTTTTAGGATAGATATATCTTGAATATCTGGCTTCTTAAGAAATGTAAATCTAATGATAAAGAAGTATTTAAAAAAATAACGAGCTTCTAACTAAACTCTCGCTCGATTATTTCGGATTATTTATATTTAATATATGTTAACATCAATATTATTAAAATTATACATATATAGAAGTTTTGATGGAAAATAGTATAGAGTTTGGTGGAAAGCAATTGCTTTACTTACTGAACCAATTTAACCGACATCCAAAAAAAATATAAGGTTCTATAGAAAGTTTTTAAGGATCAGATGGTGCACTTTTGGATTAAGAAGGAAATCGATTTGATCTAAAATATTTTTAATACATTCGTTGTAGTGTAGTATATTTGACGGGCTCGTTGTTGCGTTCGGTAGAACACCTGATGTGCGCATCGATGGGTCGTGGGTTCGAATCCCACCGGGACAACATGTTTACAATTTTCTGTATGCATGTTTTCCCAATGTTTGGTAACTTCGAGCATTGATCGGGTGGGAGGAATATCGAAATTCCGACCGGGTAACAAACCACCGTTTATAGATGGAAAAACGTGTTTCGGTTTCAGTCTATGGATTTCCGAAAGCTCGAAATCAAAAGACAGACCTAACACCAACTAAAAATCCTTCCAAGAGAATTTCAAATTATTGAAATTAAAAAAACACCCTAACTTTTATAGAGAATGGTATGGAATGGTTTGAGACTTTCCAACATCTGGGATCCAGTAATTAAAAATCTAAAACCCCAAATCAAATATATTAAAAAACAAGAGGATACTGTTAGTCAATATTGCCATAATATAGAAAAATGTACAATGAATATCTACTCCGTAGGAATAGATGGCGCCTTTGTGATATATCAAATCAGACAGCTGTCACCTTATTCCTGCATTTACTTTTTATATTATTCATAAATAATATAAAAAGTAAATCGCGTTTTAATCCGGTATAAAGTATTTTATTTAAATGTGTGATACTCGCGTTAATAAAAGACTATATTCGATTTGATGAAATGTTTCGGAGTCGGTGTCAAACGCCAAACGTCTTAAGAAATATTACTCTGAACGTATTTCTGACTTTACTGTATTTGCTTTGATGAGTTTTTTACTTTTGTTTTGTTTTATATATACAACATATTCTTATTGAATTTTGCTTTTTATCAAATAACTCATATTTATTTGTAAGATGTTGTATCGAATTATTTCAACCAATGCTATGTGTTTTTGTTCCCGTCGCAGTTAAAGATAATTTTAAAATGATTTGTGATAAACGTCTGAGAGTTTTTATAGTGTATTCCAGCAGCGTAATTGGCTCGGGGTGTGCGAGGTGCGTTCTATCTATACATATAATAAAAGAGTAGGATCGAAATTACGCTTCACTAAATATTTTTACCAGAAATTAAGAGGGGTGATAAAAGAAGGGTAGCAGAATGCATAAATGCAATTTTTAAGATTCTTGTCTGTCTGTCTGTCTGTCTGTCTGTCTGTCTGTCTGTCTGTTTGTTCACGCTAATCTCCGAAGATACTGAACCGATTTTCGTGTAATTTATACAAATATATTAAGCAAAGTCCGGGGCAACATATAGGCTTTGTTTCATCGAAATCGATTGTCGGAAAAAAAAGTTATCATCATTTAAATATTATTTTAAAGGCACCATTTCAACAAATTGCAATGAAAACTGACTCGCGTTGAACTTTTTCGAATTGTCAGATGTCAATCACAGTTTGATATGTAAATGAAATAGTTTGATAATTTCGCCGTTTTCGATATGTGTCCGTAGAATAGTGGATATGCAGTCCCATTGCGTAACTGAAGATGCGAGTTCGAACCTGGAGTTGAACTTTATGCAATATTTTTTTGTATTTATTTATTTATTTTTTACAACAACTATTTTATAACACAATAGAAAAAGTATTATTAAAAAGTATTTCTAATGAGATCGTTTATCTTTTCATCAATCCTTTATTCGACATTGCTTTTATTGCTTCTGACTGCCGGGTAGCTTAGGAATCCCGAGAAAAGGGAATTTAAAAAGTATTCCGAAAATGAAAATGATCAATTAAATGAATTAAATATCGAGGTAGATACAGTATCTTCCCCACTAATAAAATTTATAAAAAATTAAAATTTAAAGTGAACCCCACGCGAACGAAGTCGCGGGCATTCAGCTAGTATACAATATAACTGTTCTTGTTTCAGTTCGATATGAAGGTGATAGTTCTAGTAGAATATATCTTACATTAATTGTAGATAGTGGAATGAAATTACTTGTAAGATAAAAACAATTTTTCGTAAAAAATTTGCAATACTTATGTTTTTAGCTGATTTAAGATACCTCAAATCACATAATAATAATTTGATTTTGATTTCAATGATGATTATTCACTTGAAATGAAGCACTCATTCAAATCCATAATGTAGTTATTGTCCAGCTTCAGGCATCATAATCACATCGGGAGATGTATAAAAGCGATACAATGAACGTATTGGTTCCGAGCGCGTTTTAAAATTTTTCAATGAGATCACGACGTGTTCATTCCTGACTTGTGTCAATCAACGGTCAACGGTTTTAGCAAAAAACTGTGAAAAGGAACAGTTCCTTTATTCAATTAATGTCCACGTCAAGTCTCACATTTTCAATACAGTTAGTTAAAAGACAACCTATAAGTTATGTACCTACGGTAGTGATATTTCCTTTAACAACTTTTTATGATTCTGTACATATAATATTGCTAACAACACGGCATTAAAAAATTATTTTTAATTTTTATAAAAACTTTTACTATATATAAAATAAGCTCATGCTCGAGGGTGCGACTGTGCGTTACAGGCACATGACTTAATTAGTCTCCATGTTGTTTCCATCTTTAATCTGCGTGGGCATATTTCCAAGAAAACATTTCTGGCCGTATATAATGCTGCTAAGAAAACAGAAGTAATAATGCTAGCGATACATATACGGTGAAGAGCTCCGTAAATGAATCATCGCATATACGCGTTCTTCGTCAAACCACAAAAAGAAGTTTGTCGAAAACGTTACTCGTTTTGTTTGTTCTGTGCTGAATGTAGCTCAGTCTGCACTCATCCTTTATTTATTTATACCTGTATGAGGAATGTATTTTTTGATGCGTTAACAGCGTGCATCCAATGCGGCCGCGATTTGATACAATGAATTCTTTAATTGACAAAATACAACAATGCATTCCACTTAATAGGTATTATAAGTTCAAACGTTCTTCGAGAATATAATTACACAATTATTATGACGCATTCTATCAAATAACTTTCGAAAATTGCATTGTTGACTCTGAGTAATTGTGATTACACTAAATACTAAAACCTTATACCTAATAACGCTATTACAGAATCGTTCTTATACCTATGAATATAGCAATTAACAGAATAATTATACTAATTAGGTGCTATAATTACATAATTCTGAAATCAACTTAGTATCGATTGATTATGATACTGAATCAGTTAATGAGTAATTAGATAGATTGTCGCTAGTTTCTCTTATCAAAGATGATAATGCGTGCGTGATACGAGCCGCTCCCTGCACTTTCCCTGCAACCCACCTGCCAGGTGATCGAGGTGAAGCTGCGTAGCTAGTTTGCGATTCGTTATTTACTTTAGGTATTCCGCGTAGTGATTCTACATTAATGCCAACATACCATTCAGTAAGAGTAAGCTTTAAGTTCAACGATTTAAATGAACTTTTACACTTTAATTATTATTTTCTTAGGTATGGCTGCACTACAATAATCAAATTTTTATTTTTATCAATCGTAGCGGCTAATAGATAGCTTTTTAACCATTTAACGACTCAAAGACCCTTTTCAGAAGTCCTCTTTTTGACCATGAAAATGTCAGCGAAAAAATTCCTAAAGTTCCTTGTGAACTATTTTCAAGGGTGCTTCTTCGAATGGCACAATTTAAGTTTGGACAAAAAAAAAATTATATCATATTTTTGCAACATAAGTTGAAAAGACATTTGATTTTTTATTTATATTTTGAATTTCGGAAGTCTTATCGGATTATTTTTGGGCAATAAAGTGCTCTAAAGGTATCCTCGATAGTTATACTTTTAAAATATGCAAAATTTAACAATTTCCGAAACTCAAATGAATAAAAAATGTCACTAAAAAATTCGTGTCTTTTCAACTTATTTTGCATAAATATGATGTATTTTTTTATCGAAATTTAAATTCCGCTATTCGAAAGAGCGCCCTTGAAAATAGTTGACAAGGTACTTAAGGATTTTTTTCGGTGATACTTTCATGGTAAATAATCAAGTCGAAAAGAGGACTTCTGAAAAGTGTCTTTGTGACGTTAAAGAACTAATATTTAATGTATTGTGTGGACAGTGAACAACCACTGTCTCGAATGATGGTTTTAATTTCATTATAACGAAATTGATGGTTTAGTAGTAATTAGTGTATCGGAGTCTGGTTGCATTTTAATTAAAAGATGCAGACGATTGGAGAGGCAACGACCTGTGAAGACAAGCACGGCAGGCGGGCGCGCCGTCGCACGCAACCCCATGAGACATGCGTGCCGCTCCGTTACGACACCTACACCAAATTTTTCCACATGCCCGAACAGCCGAGATAAGCTACGAACGATGCCAACGTGTTATTTATTAACGAACCGAATGATCGATAGTTGGACGCGACACCGGACGTCGACGTGGACGAATGCCTTTCGAAACGCGCCGCCGCGGCCGTCGCCGACACTTCGCTGTACATTCGACGCGACCTCAGATAAATGTGACTCACAGTTAATTGACTTTAAATCTACATTTCAAATCAATAGTTTAGAATGAGTATAATGTAAGGTCTATTTAATCAACAACATTCCATGGCTTAGGCGCAGTTAAAAAATATCACGTAATCGTTACATCGAGGACAAGACTATATGTGAATCTGTCGTGAATAAATAGCCGTATCAGATGCTTTGTTTGAGTTATAGTCTACAGAAACGTTTCCAACCCTTTGCTTGAAAGCATCCGTTCCGCTCTAGCGTATGTCACGTCTTCGTGACAGCTGCGCGCTATACTTTCTAATCGCTCCATTCAATAGTCAAAACCAAACAAACATACGGCGAGTAGGCGAATTGCGAAACAGCTCAAATGTCTCGAACAATTGACAGCAACGAACAGAGTAATCAATTAATTATTTATAGAGGCACGAGTCCACAGCGCAGCTTTAGAACGATTGCTCAAATTGCTTGTCCCAAATTCTTTCGATACCTTACCGTTTGTAGACATAGGTATAGTAGGTGAAAAAACGGTAGTGTGTTTACGTTCGCAAATAAACGTGTTAGAAGACAACGATCGGAAATTCGAGGTTCAGGTGCGCAGGGCAGGTTAGACCAGTCCCGGTGGCCTCGCAAGGACCCCAGCAAACCTGTTAGATTCGTTGCACGATTTTTACGTGAGCACCTACCGGAATCTCATTCACGTGGTGCACCCGCTTGCCAGTTAACTCGTCAAATGACTCACTTCGCCTGTTTAACACCTGAAGCTTGATATACAAGTTATCGAAACTCTAGGCGATATCGATTTTGCTTTTTATTTATATTTTTAAAGTAATCATTAATGGACATCTATATTAATTTTGAATTAATAAACATTACCGCTCTTTTTAATTTGTAGTAGGTAAATAATCGTTGAAACTTACCTATCACACAAGCGTTCGTTTTTATTAATCTCAAGCATCATATACCTAGTATTAATTGGATACATCTTCCTTTATAATTGAAGAGAGTAGAGCTTGAACTTGTCGAAAGGTAGAAAATCAAATGCTGCACGTCTCCGCCTCGCCGATTGGCTCCTTAAAGAGGCAAACTACAACCTTTTGGATAACGTATACTCTTTTAGCAAACTATGAACATTTATTATGATACCTTATGACCTCAAGATATATGAATAAACCACCAGGAACAGGAATCAGGTAGAACTACGATCCGGTCAAACTCGTCCGACGCGTGCTTCCAACATTTTTTATTTATTTGTCTGCATCGTCGTATACCGCTGGGTGTGACGTAAGACGACCTAAACTGGTTGCGAAGGAACAGGGATTTGCCTCGTATCCTTCCGGTTCTGCAAGTGGCATGGACCTGTTCTACATTCAGGTTGAGCGGCACCAAGTTACCCTTCCAGCGTGACGAATCAGTAAAATACTATATATATACTATATATATATATAATAAGCTTAATTACTAGTCAATTGTCTCTTCTTCTCTTCTGCTATAGAAGCTATCAAGCATCCTCGAAGCATCAAAGTTATTTGTGTAACGGCACTTTAATTGTAAATATCGCAACTGTTTAGAGAATTGCTTTTCATCGAATTTATATATGCAGCATAATTATATGTTAAGATTATGATATTTTGTAGGTGTAGATATGTATTTTGTTTGAAATAGTTATATGGTCCATAGTATTACGTGCGTAGCGTGGGTAGAGGATAAATATCGCATTATTATGGCTGACATCTAAACTAGAGCTAGCTGGTCGACTTTGATAGCAACGTCCGAACTCCAAATCCTGTCCGATAACTCGTTTGCTGAACTGGACACTCGGCTTGCTGACTCACCTCTAGATGTACGCAACAATTAGTACGTTGTATCGTCACATTATGCGATGACGACTGCAGATGGTTACAATCAAAGGTCAGTATCCGTACCGAAATGGTCACACCTAATAACTGGTTCGTAACTTGTAGTCGGTCAGTCGTAAAACTACAGACACGGTGTACGGGTATTTCACGTTGTGCTTCTTCATTGATTCAATAGACTCAATGAAAAATGACCTCATATTTGCTGCCCACATAATGCTGGTTTTAAACGTCATCATAACAGAAATAGAGTTTTCAAAACGCCCTGTATTAGGAATACTGGGAAATCGTGTATGATGTATGCCTATAACTGGTCCATCGCTGATTCAAAATCAGTAATATGTCATTTATAAACATAAACAAACGCTGCCTTCCTTACCTATGTACATGTAAATTTAAACATTGGCACTGATGCTTTGAAATTATCAATTATTATTAATACATTAGTAAATAAATTTTTTCTACTATTCTAATATTATATCATACATTATGATGATTTAATTATAACTAATAATAGAGAATGATATTCTTAAGGAATTTAATTGAGTTGTTTTGTTGACAGAAGGCGCAAAGAAGTGATGGAAGTGAGTGGCGATTCGTGGCGAGCGTACTACACCACCACGTCCTCAGAGCATCCACTGAGTGCCGCCACTTCGGCAGTACTCGGAGTGGCTGAGGATCATCAGCCACAGTCCCTTGTCACAGATTACTATAAACTTCCTCCTCTAGGACAAGACACGCATCTTAATCTCCATAAGGAAGTATGGCAGTAAGTAGCTTGACCACAACTAAAATAAGAAAATTAATTGCACGTATCGCATAGACACGAGAATATTATATATTATTATATTATATATACAAGAAAAGTTATAAGAGTAACACTGTATAATTATGTAGAATATGTATCACAGCAGCTATATTTGCAACAAGTCTGTTATACAATTTGAGTCATTAAAGACTATGATATAACGATTAAGTATATGTATGTCTAATTATAATATGAAAAAACATTTTATATATCTATAATTTTTAATATCGTCATCTATGTTTTATTTATTATATACTTAAAACATTTTAAATTATTCGTCGATGTTGAGTCACAAAATATCGCGGAAAATCAATCATCGATTCTCACGGCAATACATCACGGAACATATATTATGTACCTACCTATATCGGCGCAATTATCATTATAATCGTTGAATATCGAGGTACTTTGAATACGAAGATGAATTCGCGTAAAATTTATATGTAAACTATGATAATATTCGCCTTTTGTGTAGGTAAGTGTAGTACAGTTTTTATGCATCTAGTTCCTTGTAGGGTTGTGTACATTTACAGTCACACGGCTGACTAGACAGAGACAGAGGCCGCGTGGCTTCCGCCCTTAGGAAAGGTGTAAGAATAACAAATAATAAAAATGCTAATGTTCCACTCAATAAATCATAAGCACTCATTTGAATACCTATAGTGAGATTAACGAAATAGGAATTCGCAACTGCTTGGAGCGCGAATATCTTTTCCCCCGTATATCATATTGAAAATTAACATATTTTTACAGTTCAATTGAATACTTTGTCGTATTTTGAAGCCTTTTTTTGTGAGTAAAATTTTAATATGACTAACCTATTAATTAATATCTTGGATTAACTGTTTCGACCTTACATATATCTCTGTCGTGTAGTATATTATTTATAAGAAAAAAAAAAAATGAAAAGGTATTGTATGAGATTTTAAAATTATTTACTTACGGAAATTTTATATCTCGCAAAAACACTGCCTTGAAAATCTTCATTTATCTATTAAGTATCAAATTCAGAATATTCAAAGGTTTATAGTGTTAAATGTTAAAGTGATAGCGATAACGCATTCAACGGTATTCCCATAGAATCGCGACCCCGATCAAATTATCCTCGCTCTTTGAAAGTGGTTGTTAACAGCATCCGTTGAATGCGACACAAAAATGAGCAAACGCCGTGACACATTCTCAAAAGAAGGGTATGCATAATGTTAACAGCTCCACTATACTCAATTTTATTCTTTTATGAAAATTTTATTATACTGCATAAACACGATATTAAAAAGTTAAACTAGTTCTGATTCACAAAAATTTTTAATTTCCCTCTTTTTGTAAAGCATTATGATCATAAATCTAAATACACATAGGTATCGCAGTTTTATGGGACAGTTTCAATATTTTTTGGTTTTAACATAATATAAAATTATCAAGTTGAAAACGGCCAAACTTTGTAATATCTGCAACTCCCCAGTTTAGTATTATAGTATCGTTGAGCAGGTTATTATTTTAGATGCGATGATTGTTTACTTTTTAAACCGACGTATCACAACAGTTCTAATTGTATAAATATGTACCCGAACATTTTTTGCTTGTCATCTCCGTCACTGTGTACGGGAGTGCATAAATACAAATAATGACAAGAGACGGATATGGCTGGAAGCGGCTCACATTGACAAGGACGCCCAGGACTTGTCTCAGCTCATTGTCGGCACGCGTCCCACGCGCCCATTCGTAGCACAGCTATTTCTCATTCATACATTCAAAATATAACGAATGCTCCAACCCGCCCGCACCCATCCGTGTCTGCCGCGGTCGTGTCGCCGCTCGCGTTTGTATGCTAATCCATTATAGTTCGCTAGAGCATCGTCAGATTCAGAGCTCGGTATTTTTGTTGTTGTCTAAATCGCCAGTAATATTTGAATTGAATACAAACATGTGGAAATTAGTTCAGTGTGTAGATTGTCTCTTCGATATTCGTAGGCGGAACATGTCGTAAACCCATTGCGTAGTATGCGGGCGAGGCTCATCTAGATAGGACTCTGGATGTCGCGGACATAACATTAGAGAAAACAGTAATAGCTATTAATAAATGCTGTCTTGGATGTTTACGTGAAGATTAGCATAGAAACGCGCGCCAGGAACTGCCTTAGGAAAGGTCCATCCTGACCTCGCTGTACCTTTTCGCAATTAATAGGAAAACTATGTGATAAAACACCAAGCAATGTCATATTTAATTTGTTATAGGATGAACGCCATATGTTCATTATATGAGAATTTGATTCCGATATTCTATTAATGTAATTAATGTCGATATTTTTTGTGTTTAATTTAAAAAAATATATTTATTCTTAAGGACAGTAGACATACATATACCTACATTTGCCCAATTATATTTCAATCATTATCTTATTCACTTCCTTAAAGACATTTTACTAATCACTTCATATAGCGTTCTATTAGTTATTTATATGTAGGTATTCTGCGAAATAAAAAAGAAATGAAATAGCAATGTCGCGGTTACTTTACAAAACCTCGGTAGCTGGAACCGTGTGACCCATTTAGTTCTGAAACCGGTTCCTCTTGAAGATAGCTATATTGTTACTGGCATAGCATTCAACTCCCCTGGAAACACCCGACCCCTTGAAAAGATAATGTGTAAAAAGATCTTCGTTGTCTCTTAGTTCGCCTAAAGCGATGGTCATCGCGCAGCGAATATGGAATCGGGGCTTGACCATTCTTTGATGTCCTTATCTTTTTTCTATTCTATTTAACTACCCCGTTAAAGAAATCCAAGCATGTGAGTTGTTGCTACGTTATTTATGTCGTACCAATGTCTATACTTAAATCATAACTGACAGCTGTTTGAAATAACGTTATGATAATAATAATGCCTACTTTATTTCGGATATATGTATATACATCCCTATTAAAGTATGTAATACACAATTTTAATTTAACAAAATTTACTACAATAAAAATAACATTCAATGAAATAAATACTTACATGAAAATTATTATGTTATGTGCAAAGCAAGGGTTAACAACTAACATAAGAAAACCGAAAATTATCAACATTAAACAGTATTAAATTGGAAAGTACTAACGCAATCAAATCTCTACTAATGGCTTGGACAAATGGCGAAATGTTTTCAATTAAACTTTTTTGTTAATGTATTTAGAGATATTAGTTCCGTGAGAAAAGTAGCAATAAACCTACATTTTATCCAATGATATATTCAAATATAATGGAATTACGTTACTCACATCCGCTGCAAGCGCCTTCTTCATCTCGCTTTATCATTTGATAGATTCTAATCTATTCGTCAAACGATGTTCGAACTGTCGTCGCCTTTGATTTTTATCGTGATCTAACGCAACCCAAGTATAACTGCTTATCTTTGAGGTAATATAGAATAATAAACAATTATTTATTTATTTAAAGATTGTATCTGCTTCGAGAGTTGAATATGTTTAATCGTTTAAAGCTTGGCTTAACTACCCGAGAAACATTTAACCTATAATGTGAACATGCTTTACGCTTTTAATACATACCTAACTGTAGATATTAAATATACTATCAACAACGAATGTAGTAAATTATATTTATTGAGGTTATGTCTTCCTGTGTATTTAATTAATATAATATTATGCGTATTAGCATGTGTTTATAGATATTTATTTACTGTGGAAGTTTTGTTTATAAGACGCATTTCTCACATTTTAATTAAAATGGATTCTCCTAGCTGTTATCAGATAAGATATAAACCAATGCAAAATCCGACAATTGTTGCAACGGCTTCGTTTCGTGAGGGGTGCAATGGCCCCTGAGCACTGACTGCATTATGGATGTTTCGTCATGTGTGAAAGGGTGTTAAGTAAACATTGCAAATAATTATAAAGGCGATTGCATCTGATATATGAGTACGGTCCCGAATCCCGATTATTCATTCATAGAAATTTTTACATTTGCATTCGAAATGTAGAGAGCTGCATAAGAAGGTACATTCTTATATTTTATTACAAATAGTGTCATGCTAATTTCGTGCAACATGACACTGATATCAGATTATAGATCTACAAGAAGCTGAGAGAATATTTCCGTGAATTTTCAAGACAGTCAAAATTTACGGTATCCATAAGTAAAATTACCTAATAGGTAGGTACACAAATATTTGCTTTATATTATAAAGTCAGAATAACTAAAGCGGATTCAGATTATTATGTTTTTAAACATATTAAGGAGTGTTCTATTATTTGTATATTTTATACTTCATACAAGTTTAGGACCTAATTACAACAAGCACATATCGAAGTTAGCTTGAAAATTATTCTGATATCTATAGGTAACTAATTTGCTTTAAATTGAGTTACTATTTACTGTCTCTATGCTGCTAGATACTAATTTAAGTGATATGATATATACTTATTCTACAAAAGTATAGTCTACCCAATAAATCATAAGATAAAAAGTCTAATTATAGATAGATAAGATAAGTACTTCCTTTATACCTATTAGTTTCAATAGAGAATAAAAATAACCATCATTACTTCTTGTATAAGTGTTAATATATTACTTCCATTAGTATTCAGTAAGGTAGAAGGTAATTACATTTTTCTTGTGCCTTTCTCAAAATACAACTGTCGTTAAAATTGTCTGCAAGTTGATATTTTACGCATACAGAATTCTTACACTAAAATGGAATATTTACTACTGAAATAGCCTAGTGCTTTAAATCAATACGTTTAAAGTGGTAGAGAGCTTTACGATAATGTCGATTATATTAAAATATTGTTAAGGGCTCAGCTGTCGGCGTTAGGCTGTCTATAAGCTCTCACAATAAACGACAAGCAAACAACGTATTGTGCTCAACGCAAATGAATAACTATACTTCGCTACCTCGCCGTAGGCATGCTGTACCCAGATTAACTTCAACTTAATTTGCATGTTTTATAAAAACATCAGTTGTATATTCAACTCAATGTCAAAACAGTTATTTCCCCTGGCTATAAATATAAGTTCGATGTAAGGACGAAGCGATAATAAATATTTCATTAAAACTGAACTGTTTCTTATCATATGTAAAAATTCACACTCATCGTGTTCTTATAAATGTTATGCATAAATTGTAAAGAATGAGCGATGGCAGATTTGCAGTCGGACACAGGCGGTTGTATCGGAGCTTGCGGGAGGTCGAATGTCCTGGGCGAATCGGACGCATGAAATAGTGCCACGAGATACTCTTATCTAAAATAAACATCTGAGCGCCAATGAAACAAGTCTTCAATTATCATAAATCGGTGTGCACTGACACAGGCCGACGAAAGCCGCGCCTCGCGAAGCGCTGATGTGTCCACGCTCTTGTGCGAACAAATCAAGCAAATTGAATGTAACTGCAGCTGCTGTATTCGTAAAAGTCTTAAATGTTCAGTCCTCAACAAAAACAATTATTTATGGACGATTTATTGTTATTGCTTTGTAAACAATGTAACAAAAAATATTATACGATAAATTAATCTCTTACATTGAAATATCAGCAAAAAACCAATCTTACCATCCTGAGACGTCACTGGGAGAAAGTTTCATTAGACCAGTAGGTGTTAGTTAAAACTCATAAGTAATTCAAATATTAGGACAAATTAAAGAATATGTGGAAGGTCACGTTACAGTGTAAAAAGATAAATATAAATTTAAAGTAGATCTCATTGATCTGTTGTGAATACATACATAGTATTATATAGTTAATCATATTGAAACAAGAACCTATACGTATAGTTATATTTAAAAAGTGTTATTTAAAAACAAACTTTTTCTGCCACCTGAGACTATTTTTGAAGATAAATCAAACAAGTCCAAACTAAATAGGGTTGTGTACCAGAACAGTTTTGTGACGGGTTTGGGTCGTTCGATAGAACACCTGCCGTGCGCATCGATGGTTCGTGGGTTCGAATCCCACCAGGACAACATATTTTTAATTTTCTGAAAGCATGTCTTCTCCACGTCTGCCGGCCTAGCACGACAAAATTTTGTCGACCCGAAGTTGTCGATGTCGAGATATACGTATGTAATAATACATAATATCTTATATCTTACGTTTATCTTTACTGGTCCACGAGATATCTCTTGATGGTCATGCTAGGCGGGGTGGTCACTTGGGTCATGTAACGGGTGGGAGGAATATCGAAATTCCGACCGGGTAACGAACCACCGTTCATAGATGGAAAAAACGTTTCGGTTTCAGCAGTGGCGGATTCACCAATAGGCTGAGTAGGCTTGAGCCTAAGGCGGCAGATTTTAGGGGCGGCAAATTTGGAGACCATTTTTTTTTCTTTTAGCTATCTTATAGAAATCAAGTCTTTCTTTTCTTACTTTTAAGAAAGTCTTCTGCACCTTACAGAGAATAGTCTAAAATTAAGACTCACTGAGAGAAGTGTACCTACGAGACAATTCCTATCATTGCATGTATTTTAGAAAAAATTAGGAACTTACAAGCTTTTAAACTTACAAAATTTTAATAGCCTATACGCCAAAAATGTGTAAATCCGCCACTGGGTTTCAGACTATGGTTTTCCGAATGTTCGAAGTAAAAAGTAGTTCGAAAGCGCATCATTGTCGGATGTTCTGTGGCTGAGGTATCACCTACCATCAAGTGAACCTCATGCTCGTCTGTCGATATCTAACATAACAAAACAGTGAATAAATAATAACATTATTTTAGTGCACAAATGTGGTTCTGACTTCTTATCTAGGAGATCCTGTGTTAAAGAAGTCAGCTTCTCTCTGATACAATGACACAAAATATACCTAATACATAGCAAAGTTACCTAATTTAATAGGAAATTGTAGATTTTTGCTAGCCGGAATATGAGATAATCAAATCATGGAGAATATGTATTATTACCGATACAGGTTAAGCTATTTCTTTTAAATAGATAATTGAAATAGAACAAACAAGTTTTTGAAAGTTTTAGGTACCTGCTCTGTGGGAATTGGTTCCTATCTCTCTGTCCAAGAATAGCTAGGTATTACTAGACTTCTCTCAGAGGTGCCAACAACTGTAGGGTTACTGGTAAATGGTGATTGTGATTGTGAAGATTTAAAATACTATGATAAACGTGATTCGTTTATAAATTTAAATTTTTGTACCATTATTAAGCAAGATTTTGATATTGTGAAGAATATCTAGTTGGTAGATTAATTTTTTGACAATATTTTTTTTATATTATCATGAAAATTATGTCATGAACGAAATTATTTATTCTATAAACATACACAAAGTAACAATATTAACACAACAATATCAAACTAAAAACTTATCATTAAAAATGAACCCTAAAATATTTATATACATATTCACAAAAAGAATATGTCATCCAAAATTCCAATTTGGGGCATGGTACCCAGAACACTGGCAGCATTACCTCGCTGAATAGCTAAACTGATTCTCTGCGCGAAATAGCTGCCAGTCCTCTGCCGGCCTAGCATGACAACCGCGACAAAATTTTGTCGACCGTTTTCTCGTGTTTTAATCGATTATCTCTTTATTTCTTCCGGGTCTAACATTACAATTACACTTAAAACTCGACTTTTAATATCATAAATAGATGTATTTGTCGATCGAGATATCTTTTCTATCAAAATTGTCGATGTCGAGATATAATATATCGAGATATCTTACATCTTAGTTTGTCTTCTCTCGTCCGCGACGTATCTCGTGGCGGTCATGCTAGGCCGGCTGATCACCAGAAGAGAGAATTAGTCGATTCGATATGTCCTTCATTTTCCTTTTTTTATTTAATTTATTAGGTTCACAAATATATTATATTTCTTAAAAATTTCGAATTTGATATGTGATGTAAATAATGATCATGCTATAATAACTATAATAACACTCTAGACATCGACCTTCAATAGTTCAGCTTCTTATATTATAAGGTTTAAAGACATATTATGATATAAGAAAGCTGATGAATGACAGGTTCTTCTTGAACAGGCAGAACTTTCTTGTGTGCCTGTCATATTCTATACTGTATTTATATGTGAAAACTTGTAAATGGCCTTCTGAATATACCTATTCTGTTTAACTTTTTTCTGTTTAGCTGTAATTTTCCTAATATTTGTAAAATAAAAAAAATAAAAAAAAAATCACTAAGAACTACTGACTCTTTACTGATTCAAAAAAATATATATACCTACTATATATATTTTAATTTTGCCATAAAAGTGTATATTGTTATTCTATTTTTCAAGGAGCAATCGATCGACATTATTTTTTACTCATAGATGATTTTATTTTTCATTTAATGTTTGTGTATTTTTCTAAATTTATCATAAATTACAATACAATACAATACAAATACAAATATTAATAAGTATACAATAAATATGCCTTGAAACAAAATCAAAACATAGCATTCCTTGTTTATTATAGGTATTGCAATTATTAATATTTAATGGGTATTAAATATTTATAAAAAGTATACACAGGTTGTTGGTATGCACATTATTGAGCAAAATATTATTAACACTTTATTTACAGGAATATTTGACTATACATATACATTTATGTTATATTATTATAATATACTATAATATTATTTTAGAGAAGCGATTTTGCGCGCGCATTGCAAAGTTGATAGTAGAAATAGTGGCGCGCGCGCATTGTCGCCAATCACGCCCCTCTCCCCTCCGCAGGGCCGGCGGAGCTCTGAAGGCAGCCAATGGAGCGCACGGGGCGGAGCTGGGCGAGCTATCGGGCTTGCTTCATGCGGGCCTCGTGAAGCGCGAGCCCGAGGATCTCAGCCGCAAGGTGGTCGAAGAGCCCGAACACGCGCTCAAGCCGCCGCGACACAAGGTGCGTCACACGTTCGTACGCCGCCGTCGCGCGCGCACGCACTCACACACTTTCTTTACCGGTCACTCATGTATTATTTATCGCGATTTACGTACGATGCAACGAGCACTTCGCTCGAGACGGTCTAAACGCGCCCGCCCGCGCCCCGGTCCGGCCGGCTTGCGCCCGCCCAGTGCACACCGATCCAGGTGAATCGAAGGACCCTATAAGCGTGATAACTTGTAAAGTGATCGTGTATAGAACACGTTAGTGTATTTGGAGCTGTGAACTGTGCTTCGACGCGGCATGTACGCGTCGACGTTACGGAGCGGACAATTGTCGTGGGAGAACGCGTGTAACCGGCGCGTGTGTCCGCAGGTGCCGGTCGGCGAGCCAGGCGAAGCTGCTTCGCCGTCCCCGGTGCCGTCCCGCGCCTCGTCCGCAGGCTCGCTGCTGCCGGACGCGGCCATGTATGCCGCCCAGATGTTTGCCCCACCGGGCACTCCCAGTCCGACACCTTACGGAGACCAGTATCCCCGACAGTCTACGACGTTCTCGGGAGAACCTTATTACAGAGAATACTTCGTTGGTGATGGCTACCAACAGAGAGCTGCACCTCCTTACAGTGAATCGGAATCGGCCTCGGCCTCCGCTTTCGGCGAGCGCTATGCGGCGCCTAGATACCATAGCAAGAGTGTGATCGCTGCGGCCGGCCTCACAGTTGATCTGCCTTCCCCGGACAGTGGCATCGGAGCTGATGCCGTGACTCCTCGAGATCATACAGCCGTTCAGCAGGTCGGTGCAACGAGAGACACGGGCGCGGGCGGGCGGGCTTCTTACACACATCAATTACATTTATATTATTATTATTATACAATATTCAGACTATCGAGTTTCAAGATTGAATAGAAATGTTCATGGAACCATGACACGTTGCAATCGCACCAGTATATTTTGAAGCCTCTTTTCATTTTTCTCAAACTGGAATAATTTCAACTTTACACATTTTTCCTTTCATAAAATTTTATTAGGCTAGGATTTTTACAATTGTCATGATTGATAACTATAAAAAGCACCAAAGTAGCATCCATGTACACTTCTTATATTTCCCGTATAACATACTTATGTATCAGCCGTAATATTTTACTTAAAAATAATTAGATTTGCACTTTTACAGATAGCAATTCCAATAAGAATAATTTTCTTTTCACGCCTCTGGCCTCCCTAACTGTCTCGTAGAGATCCATATTTCATTCACCATAAATTAAATACTTTTCATTCTTCAAATGACATAAGTTTTAATACTCTTTGAATGTATGAGAGGTTTATTAAAAAGTAAAATATTAGTTTAAAACACTTGTTTTGTGTAGTAAATGAAGCCCTCCCGCGCTCTAGGTCACTTTGAAATATTTTTAAGGATATATATATCTCTAAATTAATAGATAGTAGATAACAGTGGTCAGGCAATAATGCTTAGTAAATCAAACAATGCACTGAAAGCATCTACAAAAAAGCAAATAAAACATAAAACGATCACATAACGTTACCGCAAGCGAGGTTCGAGTTAATATTGATAATGGAAATTTGTTGAATACACATTTTAGTTTATGTAAGTTTAAATAATGCTGCATATAAACATAAGTACATACATGTAAAATAAAAACGCGAAAAATATTCAATCTCTCTATTGTCGGAAGTTAGCTAAAATATTAAGAAAGTCATTGACAGCAACAGCACTATTACATAATGCAATTTTAAAACTATTGTTTTAATATTTTTTTTAAATAATACGTATTTAAAAAACTGCTCGTTATTTATTCTTAAAACTTACCAATATTTAAAGTGAAATTCTTTTAATTGAAAAGAGTCACCTAACAGAATCTAATCAGGTAATGATAATCCATTAAGAATTTATTTGAAATGTCCGTAATACTAATTATTAATTATATAAAATAAAAGATCGTTAGATAATGCCTTCGTCAATTGCAAGTTCATTGATGCATTTGTTACTAAGTAGATACGTGTGTAACTATGTAGTTAGAACAATAGTCTCCCCACGTCTCACCACGCGAGACCTTCAATTATACATCTAGGAATAATCTGCGTTTGTTTATTCATAGGTTTACATATTTAAAATAACAAATTGACATAGTTGAAATATAATCGAGTTAACAGATAAGTGGTGTTGAAGGACTTTAGTTCTTACTTCTAGGTGTGGCGCTCACGAGCCAGCCGCTACTACATCGATCTGAATCTAATATAATCTATTGTTTATTGTGCTGAAGTAGGTAAACTAGGAATTAAGTCTAATAAACATAACTTGATTATTACTCCTGTTAGTATCTTACCGTTTTATAATAGACCTAAATGCCTACTAAGAGGTTATTATGTTTGATTTAAAAACAGCTACCAATAAACATGTCCCACTAAAGTTGAATTGGACAAGACAAACAAAAATCTTTAAAAGCGTGCTTGGGATAGTTTACCATAGTTGAAAGAAAAACCATGCGATTGAAATGAAATGGAAACTATTATTTTAGCCTTATAATATAGGATCACAGACGTAGGTAAATTTTTGTAGTCCGTTGATTTCATGTAAATTCAACCATATTTTAATAACAGTAGTTTTTCTTCCCACCTGATTTGTATTCGAAACGAAAACGTTTTTTATAACAAAATAATAAAATAAGTCTTTATTACTCAGCATAAACAGTTTTCTTTTAGTAACAAAATTGTTTCAGGCGAACTTCCTTAGATACAAAGCAAACGAATGAATTGAAAAACAAATGCAAATAACAAAGGATTTGTACAATTTTGATAGTAATATGTCAAAATCAGTTTGTTTCGGTCATAGACGTAACTAAAAGATATACAGAAAATCTTTTAGTTTTAGCAGTTTTAGTTTGGAAAACATCTAGTTTCAGCCGGTGTTTTAATAATAATATTTATTATTACATCTAATTCATCCTGTTCAAAGGTCATACTTACATCAAGTGATTATCATGTCCGCATTAATCTAATTAACATAGTTATTTATAACTTATCTTTTACACATATCCTTAATTAACATCCAAATTTAGAAATTCAGACAATATTCCTTTTGGAGAGAATGAAATCAAATTGCTTCAGTACTTCCAAAAATTACACTCCACAAACATGCTCTTATCCTGTATTATATTAATGTAGATCAAGAAGTGGCAGATTTACCAGCAGGCTGAGTAGGCTTGAGCTTAGGAGGGCGGCAGATTTAAGGGGTGGCTTTGAGGACCAATTTTCTTTTTTCATGTCTTATAGAAATCAAAAAGAATTCTGTTAAACGTTTTTAACATGTCCCTTTCATTGTAGGTACATTCAACGATATATCAAACTTCTATATCCTATAGTAAAACACCCAGTTCGCTGCCCCGAACCAGTTATCGGACTCTATATACATTAAATATTATATTAAATATTAAGACAGCGACAACTTTGATAGACAAGATATTTCGATCGACTAATATCTCTACTCTTAATATTAGAAGTCGAGAGAGTTAGACCTGGAAGAGATAAGGAGATAATTAAAACACCAGAAAACCGTCGAATTTTTTTTGTTGTGGTTATCATGCTAGGCCGGCTGACCACTTAATATAATCGTCATGACTTAAATAAATATTGAAAACTCGTAGAAAATACATAATTTTTATTTTCATACAGTCGTTCGAGTACACCGTAATATGCCAACAACCTGGAGTTGGTGAGGACGGGCGGGGCACTCCCTCGGCGCACCACTCGCCTGCGCAGGCGCCGCGCACGCGACCATGGCACGACTTCGGAAGGCAGAACGATGCTGATAAAATACAAATTGCTAAAGTGTAAGTATAATGTTTACTTATTTCAGTACTTATGTATTTATTAAGCCTTGAAAAAACAACGGACAAAGTCGTACTTATAATAATCTTCAAAAATATAATGTTTGTCTTAACCCCTACAATTTCTGCCCGGTCCTATGCAACATCTATTCAACTACCTCTAGTCATATTTTTTAGATCAACGAAGCAGGAAATTGCTGGCTGGTAATATTTGGATATAGGTAGTTATCTAGTTCTAAAGGTAGTTCTTAGAACTGTTTTAATCTTGAAGTTGGAAAGTGGCCCTCAATAAAAAATCTAGTTTGTCGTTTGATTTTTGTTGATAGAGACCTATTATTTCCAAGTAGCAGAATATTAACAAGATTCACAATTAAATCGTGTTCCAAGAAATAAAATTTCGCCCAAATGCATCATGCAGCGGCCCAGCACGCGTCTTTTTAAGTATGCATTCTTTAACGCCATATTTTTCGTAGTTGACGTTTATATAAAAACATTCATTTAATTTTTATGTTCCATATTTTTTATAGTAGGTAGACTCGTAATATGCCTTTCTAAAATATCAAAACTATCTTGTGTCAGGTGTTAGAGTACAATGATAAGCGATAATAAAACACAATCTCAATTAACGTTTCCTTCAAAATATTGAGACCGCATGGATCGTCACATTGGTGTAAATAAAAGAAATGTACGACGTACGAACATTCCGCCAAACGTATTGACATACCACTTTGCACCTCGCATATCGATAGAGCGGCCCTTACTAAGAGTTTTTTGAACTCACATACTCGTTAACTAGTTAACTGAGCAAAAATTCATGAAACGCAAAGAATGAAAAAAATAAATAGAAAAATGGCTTTGAGCGAATAACTCATTTTAGTCATACAATAAATAGGTACAGAGTAAAATCGTCAACAGAACAATAAACCTACTTAAATAATTAATTATTACCTATCTAAACTTTTTGACCTGAAAACCGAAATTTCATTCACCAGGTATATTAGTGTTTAACTTAGTTACAAAATTACGTTATAAGACAAAAAAGACCTTTTTTTAAATTTCCTTGTTAATGACTAGTGTCAATTACCTTAGCTAATACCTACACATCATAATAAAAAAACTTTCAAATGGAATGTTTCAATTTAGTAACAGTTCGTTTACATGGTTAGTCTAATGTTTTGAGGTGTTAATATAGTCTTCGTGCTTTATTAATACAACTGTAAAAGTGTTCACAATACACACATCTCATGAATTCTAAAATGAAAATAGTCAATATATTAGGTATTTAGAATTTCAGTATAATAGAATAAAAAATTACATAAATATTTTTGCAAGCCCTCTGGTATTCCTGATCTCTTACGATCACGTGAGCTTGATCGGAAAAGTTAGTTCCCATTCATTGTAAAAATATCATTACTTTTCTGTCTGCTAAGAAACTATTGGTTACTATTTTTTGCTAATCCTTGTCTAGATTATTTCCATACTCTAAAATAAAAAAACATTTAACCATGTTTTGTGAGGCTATTACCGTTGAATGTCGACGATAGATACCGAATTTAAATGTGTTTTTTCTCTTATCGTCAAATTAATTGTTCAATACGTTCGATTCAATGTGTACAGTAAGCGCGTTTTTATAGCCCGCCATACATAACATATTACCTGAAATTTAAACTTCCTTTTGTTAATCATAGGATTTCTTTAAATTGTTGAACTTATCTTTTTCTGTTTTTCATGCATTCAATGGAGTGAGAATAACATATTTGTAAGTATTACCTATAAACAAACAAATAATATGATGAACACGTATGCAATTATAATAATTATTATTATTTCAGATAACATTAATTTTTAAGAATGTCTATGTGAGTTTGTTCGGAATAATCATTGAGCATGAGCAAGTTGGAAACAGTCGTCAAAATGATAAGTGCATTAGCAATTAGCATTACTATCATGATGTTTCGAATATCACACACATATAAATGAGGAACTTTCAACTGATTAACTCGTCGGAATACAAGTCGCGTTTTAATTCACTGATATTGATTACCTATTAGGTACAATACATATAATTTGATATAACTGTTATAAACTTTAAAGATTTAAGTCAATAATATCATTGATCTAATAAATTTACTTTAGGTAATGATATTTACTATTCTACTTAGTAGAAAGCAAGTTAAATTCATTAACATTTTTTTACGACCCCGATATTATCATGACTACTGTACACTCAATTTACTAACCATACCTACATGAAGTAAGGAACAGGAATTTCGAATCTAGTAACTCAATCACCCGATGTGTGCGTTACCGGTTAACATCTTGAAAACGTTTCTTGTACAAAGTAGAAATTTTAAATTACTTCCTGCGCTACACTCTGAAATCCAATGAATTACGACTCTTACACCTCTATATCTAAGTGGTTCACTAATCTTACTCGTTTATATTTACATTACCCTTAATCTGTATGATAGTTTATATGTTTATGCATCAAATATACTAATTACTACGTGCAATCAGGCTCTAGCGATTCAGGATTGTGGTCTGCACGCGATCTTTACATCGCAGAATAATTACACAGAGTATTCCTTCTATTTTAGTTTTGACTTTTCAAATATAATATTAATTGAATCTATAAACATTATATTATCTATACTACTACAAGTATATACAAGGGTTATTTAAGAAATTGTTTAACTATCACATTGTTGTTTGGTGGTTCCCTAATAATTTTAAAGGTCTCACTATTGTTGTGGTGTGTAGTAGAGACAGAGGCTTTACGTTCAGCTTTATTTTAGTTTTTTAATAACTTGTATCACCAACTTCTATTTCATATTCTTAAGTAATATACTATAAAACTAAACTAATATGCCATCTAAATTATGTAGTTAAAATAAACATCATATTTTCGATAGCTCGATAGATTTTGTCAAATTATTGCAATGAGTTTCTCAAAATGTATGTTATAAAATGATACTGTATTATGTATTTATCCTGAAACCTACGTTCTGAAAAAGAAATTGAGGAACGCAGAAAGCTTCTTTTTGGACTTAACCCAAGTAACTAATAGAACAAATATCATGATGCTCCGTAGTAAGTGGTAAAGCAATGCGAGGGTCAGATTTATGCGCATCTAATTTGGCGGCGCAGCTCACAGGCCCCGTGGGACGTCGCCTGGTGACTCTTATCACATTGTGCGTTTTTATTGCGAGCACTTTGTTGTCGCTGCGACCGAGCCTTTTTGTGCGCTCATCAATTTCCGCGCCTCACCGATTGATTTATTCATGAAAGGCCCTCGTCTTCACGCAGGAAGTATCTTTTTTCGGTCACTGCGTTGCTGAAATTTGTAATGAAGCTCATTGGAAAACAATACGTTATTGATTACTGAATATGGCTGCATCCCAGGTGATAAAATATGTACTGGACTTTATACGGCTCGGCACTTGTTCAATTTTTATACCTACTCTTTGTATTTTACTTGAACATTCTATTCATATTATATGAAAATACTTCTTTACGATAGAAATTCAAATTTTTAGGAACACAAGTTAAATAATGCAGCAATGACAATGGAAAACCAAGTCACAAATGGAAATTACGATCGGTATTACAGAGAGAATCAGATAGGCCAGCACCGCTGCGGCCGATCCGTCAATGTCGACCCGAGTTTGCATTGCACAGCTTTTATCAGTGCCTACTCAGTTAAATCGCAAACATCAGCGGAATTGTTTACCAAATTGTTTTCAATAAGATTTAAGTAATGGTGTAAGCGCAAATCGAGAACTAAGTCGTTGCAAGCTCGCTATCTACATTCCGTTGTTGGGCTCAATTTATTGTTGGATTAAATATTTCGTGACGATTTATAGCTTTTTATCGTGTTGCGTAATTTAAGGGTCTGAATCATGAGGTGTACTGATAATGACGGGCACTGAATCGGTCTCTCGCAGAGAGGCTTCGAGGGCGTGGGTTGAGGATTGAGATCACCGACAACGCAGTCGTAGAGTGGTCTGAGGGGAATAATACCGTCGCGATTTTCACGCAATAAGCCCACGATGACACGCAACACGCGATCCAAACTAATTTTATTGGGGTTTTCCTTCCGTTGAGTATGAGCGCAGGAAATCACGAGAAAACACAGTTTTTCATAGCGTACTACGATCTGGAAATACACGCCTTTATGTAATGACGCGCATTCAAGCTTGCGGGCGGTGCAATTAAGATTTCAACTTTTTGCGGTCTTTTATTGCTACACTTCATGGAAACTTTATTGTCGAGAGCATGTTTCTGAAGATAACTATCTCAAAGAAGAAATCGCACTTTTTCTAAATTATAAAAAATAAACCTGGTTTTACACTAACAAATGCCGTTGTCATTTTACCTACTGCGCTACTTTGAAATATGCAAGTTTTGTAAGCTATCTAGATCTTAATATAGTCGCTTTGGTGTGCGATGTGATCAACTTATCAGATGTAACATGTATGCTAATGCTGATGTTTCTATTTCATAGGTTTTCTCCATACGGCTTCAAATATCATTTAGAAACAGCGAGCAGTAGTTCGCAGCGTCGAGAGGACGACCGAATAACGTATATCAATAAGGGACAGTTCTACGGCATCACGCTGGAATACATACACGATCCTGATAAACCACTCAAGAACCAAACTGTTAAGGTATGCCTATATATTTTGCTTAACTTACTGATCGATAAATATTGATTATGCTTGCTGTCTGTACTGTATCCCGGATTTTCAGTAGGTATAGTTTTATTAATCCGTTTGAGGGAGGTTCTTAGATTAAATTATTTGATATTAAAAAGTAAGTAAGTAAGTCAACTTTCCTTCCTTAAAAGGAAGAGGTTTTCAGTTAGTCGCGTACATTTTTTACACGATAATCATAACATTTACTAAATTTAATATTGGATGTAATAAAAAAATTCAAAGATTAAGATCAGAACTCATCAACGAGCAACAGTAAATCACTACCTATATGAAATCGTTAAGTTATAGCTTATATCACAACCGAGAAACCAAAATTGTGTTTTTTTTAATTTTCTTAATATTCTGCTATCTGATTGATCTTCGGATGAAAGACGTGGACTCATTATTGATATTTATAAGTGACTGGCCCACGTTTAATTAAAAATATAGATATAACATACAGAATGTAACCTAGGTAACTAATTTCTGATATACAAAATTTCATGCTAATAATAAAATATTAATATAAATTTTGACTACATTCTGATGAAAAGTTATTCTATTGCTTGTTGGAAAACATGTCAACTATAGACAATAATATCACAAATCTAAGTATCACATAAAATATGTTTAATTTTTAATCTCCTATAAATTAAATAAACAAGTGTTAAATACATCTTGTAAATAGTAAACGCAAACAGTAGAGATTTGTGAGTATTTGATTGAGCCTTAGCCCTTAACGGTTAAAGGCCGGATGTTTACCTCTCTTGGATCTTAGAAAGCTAATGTACTTTAGAGATACAACACAAATGACCGTAAACATGATCAGTATACAAACCAGTCTACCTAATTATCATGCAGAGAAAATATAATATTGATGAAAACATAAAGTGAATAAAATATCGACTCTAACACTTGCATTTTATTATAAAGTTCTAGTAGAGTAATGAGATGTATTTAGTTCTTTTATAACGTATAGATGTATAAATATACTCGTCCTCCTGACCACAGGCTTGTCGTATTAGTTTCACTACATACAGCTCCCGGTCACAGTTTCATGTTCACCTTCAAGTATTCACTTTCATAACCACCACTTTTTATTCAAGTTTAAAAAAAAACAATATTCAACCTTTTTTTCTCAATCGTTATAAACAAGATACATGATATTAATTATTTATGATTAAGTATATGAATTATGATAATGATGCTAATTTAAATAATAATAATCAACATAGAGGTGTTAATACATTTGGAACTTTTTAATATTTCTAATTAATTTCAACTAGTTGTTACTGTTTCCATTACATGTTTGTGAACTTATTTTATTAATTGATCTTCTAATAAGATTCTAATTAAAATGTATAGCGTGATTCTAGACAGTCATTAAGTATATCGTGGGAAAAGTTGACCTTGTACTAACACAAAGGTGCAACTTCCAGATTCATTATTTGCCGTGGAAATCGGAAATCCCTTTATTGTTCTCTTCCACTTCCCAAGAAAATTATATAATAAGTGGATCGTGGCGCAATACCTATATCTTTTTTTATTTACAAAATTACAAGATTTCTTGAATAACCAGAAAGTGCAGCTTCTTCGATCAGGTTAATCTTGTTTTGATAATAACAATAACCTATAGCATTGTTTAAACGGGGAAATACCTTCCCATAGCGTTGTTAACATTTATTTACAACTAATGATTTCACAAAATCATATATTATTTATTGTTAACTTGTTTATCATTTCTTTTGTTTTCAAGATAAGGAGTGCGCTTATTACTTCATATACATTCTTATCTCAATTCAATGCGCTTAGATCGGAATAATCAAAGATACAATGAGACATATGCTTGAAATTATTATTAAGGTAGTAAGTGGGCCGCGAGTCCGGCCCGCATTCAATACTTGGATAGATAGCAGAGCTCTTATCGGGCCGCGATCGAGGTTGTATTGTATGGCCGCGCCTGATAATTAAGACGACGCTTTTGACATTCGCCATATAGGAACACAATGACCGCCCGGGAGCGTAGCCCCGCCGGATAATATCGCATGTTTGAACAATAACCACTGTATTATGATAAAATAATTCCAATGCGGCAAACACCGTGTTCCCTTAACGAGCACTCGTCGCATTCAAGGGAAAAACATCGACACATTCTCATGCATGTAATATAATATGTATTTTGGTACATGATTTAATTATAAGCAGCATAAGTGAGCTGTTTCGATCCGAGTCATAATTAAGGACAACTTACTAAAAACAATCAAACTGCTGGACTTTTGATGTTGTTTCGCGTAATCTTACACGATTTACATCTACCTATTATAAAAATCTTAAAGAATAATATAACAATACATATCCATCTATAAAGTTAATTATGTGTAGGTATATAAGTTCGTGAGAATGGGATTGCGTGTCTTAAACGTTTAAAGGATTGGTGAAAAATGTAAACTTTAGTACATCGTTGGAACTTTTTTGATTTTGCGTGGCAATATTAATAGTAATTAGTTATTATTGAAAATAGATTTTGTTTGTACTGGATACCATCGTTCAAAAGACAATATTTCTTCCTGAATTCTGAATTCTGAAGACTGCTATTCGAGATTTTCCATATAATTAGTTGTCACTATGACAAATGATAGAGTTTAATAGATTTTTTTTTATTATTTGAAGTGTTCGCACGCTATTTCGCTGTAGATACATATTTACATTTGAATTAAAAATGACAAATTGAATTTTAAAATGCTCTCTATAGTGAAGTTTGTACAATCGAAAGGATTGTTTTACAGTTTTTTTTGTAAACTAAGACCATAAAAGAAAATCGATCAATCATACAAAGCTGTAGCAATTAATCATCTTGGGTGTATGTAGTCGGTCTCCTCATTTTATATTCCACGTCTTGTGAAGGGTCGTAAGTAAGACGCTCAGTATGCTGTTATTAAAATGACTTAAATAATTTTCCAAAACAAAAAAAAAGTTTTTTACATCTTGGTATATTTTTTACTGAATTAAATGCATCTTATTAAAGTAACTTTTGGTAAAATGAAGAATTTATAAATAGAAGACCTGAAAATAAGTTATAAATATTTACATGCGAATGTTTTTAAGACATTTTATGAGCAAAGAATTTCCGCTTATCAAAATGACCATTTATTATATCGATAATTATATTGATATATTTAGTGCGGATACCTTCACAATATAAACTTATTTATACAATATATAAGCATACATGAGCTATAATTTTTTTTATATCCTGTTGTTTATCTGTACATAATATTTCATTCCTTGTTCGATAATTATTGTACTAAAAGATTAAGTAGAGTTCTTCTGTCATACTTATTCAATAATTCGTGTTCAACTCTATGAAGACTAGCAGATGTAATAGTATAAAACACAAGTCACAATATTGTATTTTTTACTTCAGTTTTTATAGCAAAATTGACATCATTGTATTCACTTTCGTCGCAACGGAAACTCAAGTAACGAGACATGTCGTTTTGTTTTCTTTTTGCAATATTTTACGATTTTAATGATTGCTCTGGTTGCCTTTTTACGGTAAACGTTAATGATGCCTTTTACACTTAACAAGTAATGCTTGATGAGGGATTATAACAGTCTGTATTCAGAGCATGTGTAGGTACTTACAAGCCCTCCCGATACATATTTTGGTCGAAGTCGTCGACGCTGACAAGTGAAGGGCTGTCATATAAGCCACAACGAATATTTCTCACCGAGCGCATTCACGTGGAATTAAAATTATATTCGGCTAAGCTAAAAAAGTACGTTATATACGCTGAATAAAAAGTTAACAGATTTGAATTCACTCTGCTGATAGTCGAATGTTGCCAATCATTTAGGTAATCAATCACGTGTTGAGATGACTCAATTTACCTTGCACCCTCGTCTGAGCTCATCACCCTGCGTCTTCTACTTCGCGACCCGGTTCATATCTCACGAGTTTAATGATTATAAATTGCAATATTATTCAACGAAAACGCTTAGTAACGGTATTTCACTAAATAAAACCAAATAGCTATTTTTATTTAAACGATCAGGTAAGTTCTTTATAAAGACAACAAGTAGACAGCTGCCAGTGTATTAATATACGTACATTTATTTATTTTATTGGGACGTGATATAAAATTTTGGTATAAAAACTACCTATAACCAACTTCTGACTTGAATCAGCGGGTGGCAAGGATGATCAAAAAGCTGAGTCGAAAAAAATTGCAAGTTGTACAATCATCTAATTTGTATTTTATGTAAGTATAGCTTTTCATATTTTTTCATAACTTTATTGTAATTATATGTTCGGTTCTTTTGTTGTTTTAAAATTCCTGGAACTGTCATGTTGACATGAAAGATGAATGAAATTGCAATTACCAGTTTCCAGGCGGAGGTTTTTGTTTCAGTGTGATAATGCGCTCTACCTTACTTACGGGTATACCAATTACTTGAAATATAAAATAATGACATGAATATAATGTTTATTTATGCGATGTAATCCAATTTGATAGAATAATATTACCTGAAATATAATTACTTCTGCTTTTAACTTATAGTAAGTATATACAAAAATATTTATTCTTATTTCCTTATGCATCATTTTAATTAATGCACGTTTTATTTGTTAATTGTTTATTGATACACCGTTTCTAAACTAGTTTATAACGAATGTAAACAAATTGCAAAAGAGCTTCTTCTATATCTTATTAACTATAATATTTACTGTGTTTATTTATAAAGAAGGACCTGACTTTCTAAACACTGGATCTCCTAGATAATAAGTCAATTTGTAAATTTAACATTGGTTAATAAAAATGACTACTAAGGAATCTTATTTATAATATCATAAATTTGTAATAACTACATATGAGTATTAAGATTGTGTCTGTGGTGCAAAAGGTAGCCGCATCGCTTGACAGAGCATGAATTTTCCACGTTCGATTTCAGGTTCGCATAACGCTACTCGATAACTATTACTTTCGAAACATTACGTACTATTCGGTAATAATCACGTAACTATACTGAAGTCAGCATACTCATAATTAACACAACCGTAACACTCGCATTTACCTCGATCAATTATAAATATTCTAATCTTATCTTCTGAAACGGTATGCTCATATATTTACATTGACTTTCACTCAGGTTTAATTCCATCACTGAGTGACAGTTAAGCTGGACACAAATGGCATTACGTAAGGCGGAGTTCGTCATTGTTTCAATATTGGAACTGTCACAGCGCGCGCGTATTTAGCGTCAATCCTTGATAGCATCGGCGGACAGGCAGCTGCGGCGGCATTAGGTGACTTTAAGGTGTCTTTACACAGCTTGAGAAATCCGATTGATCCAATTTTCAGTGGAATCTATTTATATTGAAAAAACAGCAAATATTTCAAAGAATATAAAAATGTGCTGCCTATTTTTCTACAGCGAATGTAAACTAGTTCACTTTACATAGATAACCGTAGGGTAATATCTCGCAGAAGATACTTACTGAACGAGTGATTGAAAGCCTCTTGGGTAGAGACGATCAGCTAAGCTGCATCACGCTACGCAGAGCCCTGCACTTTACGATCTGACATTTCCTTTCGACATTTAAGCAGATTAGTGTTACACGCAACTTCGGATGTTAATCCGACGCTCGACGGATCGCAGGAGTTGCTCCGATTTAATCGAGGTTTAGCGGTAAATGACTGTCGCTGATAATGCAATCGGACTTTGTATGTTATATTTTATTTGTACACTACGTACTTCAGTTTATATCTTAATTGATATCTATAATATAAACGTTGATTGTGACATGCGTGTTTTGTGTATATTATATTTCGGATTGTGATTGGTGTATCTGATTGATTTGACATGGTTCTTTTTTCTGAATAATGGATACAAATTTTTGAACACATAAAATAACCTAAAATGTTTTAAACCGCAAAATCATTGATTGGAGAATTTGTACATTGATTGTTTTATTTCGCAGACATAGACCGTATTAAACTCTTCTGCGACCTAAATCCAGTTCAGTGAATAAACTAGTGTTGGCATATAAAATATGTCATAATGAATCATTGAAATTGTATCCTGTAAAAGATAGCGGGATAAAAGTAGAGTGATATATATCACCTGTTTTAAAATAAATACTGACACGGATACCGTAGGCAACTGCACAGCAGTTACACCCACAGTTCCGCTCAGAATTTATGTCGTAACCAACATTATGCGGAGAACATTTGCAGCAAATAGCCTAAGCGTTAAAACAACTACCACAAACAACTGGCGCACTTAACAAACAGACATATTCGTATCAGATAGAGCGTATCGAGAAGGCTGGACATTACTTTTACGCTATCGATAAAGCTCAACGGTGAGCGAAATAGTCTCGCTACGCAGTGAACATAAATAATTGTCATAAATTAGATAGCGCTTGATGGATGGGTGCAACGCTGCTTACGAGGAAGCAGTCGAGCCATACAAAAAGCGAGAGCTGGCAGGCTTGACCAAAGCCGCGTTCTACACATCTCTACATAATACACATTAGTATTACTCAACAAGATGCATTTGCACGCGTTGTTTACACGAACTCGCCGATAACCGTATGATGAGAACTCACATAACGCGGTTACGCTGCTTTACGTTACGCACTACTTATATTGTCCATGAGACCGTAACGGAAAATCATAGATAAATTCTTAATCAATTTTACACCAATATACATTAAATGGTTAGATTATTGTTCATTTGATTAACAATAGGATAGAATAATTAAGATATCAAAAGGCAACTTAGATTGCAACAAAAATTAGGCAAAAGTATTAACATATCAACGCGTCGTTTTTGCCCTTTTTGTATAAATTAAGATAAACGTACGTCTAATGTTGCGTACATATCTGGAACAAATGTTTATTTATTTGAAAAAGTGACGAAATTATTTAAATCTGAAGTGGTCGGCAGAGTGTAACCGATCACAAACCGCTAGAGGTACATGGGAATTGGGCGTATGTGACACACACGCGGTTTGGGCGCGGGCGCGAGAGAAAGCGTGCTTAATCAGATAACTGAGATTGTCAACCGAACTCGGACTCCTGAAATCGGGTCGAGTGTCGATACACTCGATTAATTAATTGGCGGTCCGAAAACCAAACAAAACTGGTCCGAGAACGCAAACTGTTATGAAACGTAGAAGCTATTTTGAAAATAAAAAGGCCAATACAATCTTATCGAAATATCGTACTTGAAACTTTTGTTTCAATACCAAATTAAGGGCGATTTTACTAGTAAAATAACAATTATGCATAAAATTTGTTTGGTAGGATTAACAAATTGATAATGTATTTTCTCAAAATGTAGAACCGATAGTTACCTACTCCACTATCCTATTTTCTCCATAGAAGCAAAGTTAATATTTTAATTTTTTTTAAAAATTACGTTACTTGAAAATATTTTTTGATAAAACTTCTTAACTTTTTTTATCGGCTTTTTATTAATAAATAAAAGGAAAGCTAGCTGTCTGTGGTCAAATGGCTGTAGATAATAAAAAAATATATAATAACTTAAAAAGTATTGATGGTCCGATTAGATATAGGTAAACAAACAATAAACATTTCATATTTTCTACAAGTAATGTAGTGAAATTATTTACTTAATTGATAAATGAAATATCTATAAGCAAATAGAATAATTTCGTTGTTTTAGTACTTACACCTAAATATACCTTTGTCAGATTCGAACCAAAGCGTAGTTGTTCAGTATCAATTGAAACTTTAAAATAGGTACTTAATCACGAAAACAGCAGCTAGCAGACAGCCTCTAAATTAGTTTCTTAATGTTTATGAATCATTAATACTAACGTAACTTGAGCTATATTATTTTAGGTGAAACATAATAGCACCATTATACAAAACAAACACAACACAAATATCATAAAACCTATAAATCTCTTCAGCAGTTGTATTTTGATTATGAATCTCAAATTGATACACCCATTAAAGCGCTTTTACAGTTACACTATGTATTATGTATTTCGAAAAATACTTATGTCTCAGCGGAATTCTCATAAAACAGTAAATGTTTATATTTATTACATTGATGTGACGCTGAGGTTGAGGTGGAGTGCACCGTTATCATTTAATACATGGGCTATCTATTAGTATGCGTGGTTCCGTTGAGTTTACGCTTTGCCTGATATGCGGAGAAAGCCCGTGTCCCGCTTATAGAAAGGTAAAGCTATTTGCCGACACAAATTACTCATAAATTCATTGATTCACGGTAGAATCGGAGGGAGAATATGGATAAATGGTAGGTAACCTAATTTTTAAGTTTTTACTTTTGATATAATCCGGATAGTATTCACTGACTCGTTTTCCAATAATAATAATAATAAAGCCTTTATTGCACTAATGTAGGTACATTAAAACTAACCGCGGAATACTGTAACGATAATCAAAATTTGAGGGCTTCTTAAAATGTTGCTGTCTTTCATTTTACCATCGTAATGAATGATTAGCGCTCGAGAATTCGGCCATTGCTTACTTAACTTGAGCATTCTAATGTTAAATTTATTGCGGTAAACAAAAGTATATAATATAAGGAAATTAAAAATATAACAAAAGCGCACTTAAAAAGAAATACACTGTCATTGACATAGTATTTCTATATAGTATGTTACACTGCAATTAATTCAAGTAATACAAAAAATATATATTTTAATTTATATTATTTAATTTTCTACTTTAAATAATATTGTAATGCAAAGACGCGCATCACGTATGTCCACGCTACGACTTGAGAGTCTCACAGTTCCATCAATCAGACGCTTGGTGCTTTCTCGTCGTTAGCCCTATAAGGCCGGCACCACGCCTGGCGCGAGCCACTTCTTTTTCACTTCGTTTTCTAACTTGTCCATAGAAATCGTCCTAACAGCATATTTCGCGTACCTTTGAGTCGGACGCTAATAGCAAATCACTCTACGTTGCTTTCCTTGAATCGTCTTCATAATTTTACAAAACTAAGTATATAAAATCAAGATGTATAAGATAACTAGGTGTGTAATGGAAGAGACGCTTAAAGTAATAACTGAGAATGTGCCACGCTAATCGAGGTCCGTTTAAACAAGAAATACTCAGAAGATTATTTGTATGATAAGATTGCTGGCTCAAAAACATCATTACTTATCTTATTTTAAAATTTTCTCGAATACTATACATTCATTACATAACATCTTTTAAGTAGGTACTGAGAGAAATCTTTATAACTATGGCTAATAAATTTGCTGCATGTTTATCATTACATAACTGTTATTATATTTTACTTTATTCTATTGTTATAGAGTGTGGTGATGCTGATGTTCCGAGAAGAGAAATCCCCCGAAGACGAGATCAAGGCGTGGCAATTTTGGCATGGAAGACAACATTCTGTCAAACAAAGAATATTAGATGCCGGTAAGTTTATTTTACTCTCAATATAATATACTCTAAGATATACGCTGGAATTATCTTAATAACAGAACAATCACTTGTGATGGAGGGCAATGGTCAGACAGTAGCGCTTACGGATACTTTTGCTAAGATATTTTCAACAAAAACATGGTTAATCGTGCTCGAGGCGACACAGAAACATGGCGGGGAAGTTGCGTGCAGCGGCGGCGCGGGCGACTCGCGCTCGGCACGCAGGACCTAATTACCGCGCTGGAGGCAGATAGCCGCAAAGATGCACCCGACTCTAGGGTTGCCAATTTTCGACCAATATTCGCATTATTTTTTCAAACTTAGGTAAACCTGAAGAGACTTTCGTTGACGATTTAGATAAAACATATATAATTGTTTTGTTGTCAGTTATTAAAGAAATTTGTTGCTTTAAAATCTCCTATCATATGATAAACGAACTCATTTTTGATGAAACAATACCTAAAAGGTTCTTTGAAAGTCTTACAGAGAAAGGAGTATCTGATAAGTGACAACCCTAAACCCACACCCCGATACCCAGCATTATATGTCGTTAGAGCATTTGCATAAATAACGCGCACATCAAGCACGGCCCACACCGACCGATGAACCTATCAATCCTATACCTAAAAATAAAACTCCTGGCGCCACATCTAGCCTTTCCCTTCATCGTCGTAGTCTCAGATTACTGTCTCTTAATGATACATTTTACATTAACTTAATTAGAGATAAAATAGAATGTAGCAATAATTTAAATAGATGTGGTTAAATAAAACGTTATGATAGAGATACCCAACTCTAAAGCGTACGGCTAAGTAACAGGAAATCATAAAAATTCGTGAGAAATCTCCGTGTTTGTAACGACTTCAAAACACCTGTTGGAAATACCGATGTAAACTTTGTATTATGTATACAATTTACATATATGAATCTTGTGCATATTATTGATAACATTGATTGCTTGTGAAATCTGCGGTTGTCTCAAATATGAAGCGTAGGTATAAGCAAGCGTACAATATAGTCGCGCGCGGACATAATTACTGCGATGATATCGCGAAGCGCGCTCATTAGCATGTTAATTGCGATGAAACTTCCCCCGCGTCCCCATGTTTGCTGCGTCTCTATGAGTATGTTTCTGCCAATAAGCATAACATTTTCATACTCCTCATTCTAATGGAAAATAACGTTTCAATCATCAATTTGTTTGTTGCCATTACCAATAAAAGATGTTGCGTCATCGTCGGTTACTTATTAATCGCCCAAGTTGTTTGAAGTAAACAGCGCTGATATATGACACTTTATACAATCTAATATTACTTAAGCAAGGCTTTGAGCATTCGTAATGAGTGACGCCGTAGCCACAAACGGTGCCTATAAATTTAATCTCAAGGAAAATAAAAACATGGAAGCCATTAATTCGCGCGGCGGGCCAAGTTTAATGTCAAGGTTTTGAGTTTTATCTCGATGTTAGTCGTTTATTTTTTACTTTATTATTTAGTATCTTAGAATAGATTCACCAGTTAAAAAACAGGCATGAAATGTATACTTAGATTATATTATAAAACAAGCATTTATAACAAAGATACTGAAAGAAATATTTTTTTTTACATTATAAAATCTTATACAAAATGAGTAATTATTAATAAAAATGTTGAGAATCATTTCGATATACTTTGCAAGAGATGGCGCAGCACTTATTTATTACTTAGCTAGAAAACACAAACTAATTGATTCACTGTTGTTCACGCAATTTTTACTAAAGGAAATGAGAGGTGCATCATAAATGCAAAGTGAATTAAGAGTAGCTTCAAGGCCCAAGGGCGACATCGGACACCTGTGCGCGGGCGTGTGAAAGCGCAGCGGACCAGGGGAACGGGGGAGGAGAAGTCGGGGGCAGGGGGTAACGCAACGCACTGCGCCTCTACACAATAACTTCTCCGATTACGTTGGATTCTTCTTGTATCGCGTGTCGACCGGCAGTTTCAGTGAAAAGCGGCTTCTTGACTTAGCAGTCTTTGTTTGTTAGAATTTTAGCGTTAGCCACGCATCATTGATCTTTGATTAGCCCATCCCATTTCTTTTGATACGGAAATATGATATTTTATAATACTTTATAAATTTGTTGCTTTTTTATGTAACTTAACACAAAAAAGACATTTTATAAATTATATTGAAGATTCTTATTAGAAGATTTATGGCAGTCTTTAGAGGTAGTTTTAAATATAATGCGACTAAGTGTTGGAATAACATACCTCCTCCTATAAAAAGCTCGAAAACAGTATTTGGATTCAAATATTCCTATAAAAAATTTCTATATTCCGAGTACATTAACCAACCTTAGTCGCATCGATACTGAACAGTACTATATATTAATATTATTTCACATTTATAATATTTTATAATATCTCACGTATATATGCACATTTATCTTCAATATTGTTTCTTTATATTTACGATAACGAGCATATAATTAAGTATTTAATTTAGTTTTTTTTAATGATTCTTTTTTTCTTTTCTTTTTAAATTCTCTTTTGTGTTTACAACTCTGTTGTGGCACACAAACAGTTACTCAGACAGATGCTGAAAATCAGCACTGTAGCCAGTACTGGTTAACAGCACAAGCTGAGCATCGGCCTTTTCTTTCGCCACACAGCATATTTAGTGTAGGATTAAGAATGTAGCCTAAATATTAAGAATGTTATGTAAAGTGTGTGGCATTGAATAAATGTTTCTTATTCTTATTCAAATTACACCTTTGTCAGTGTAGTTTAATTAAGTCAGTTCTATTTGATGTTAGATGAAATTAAAAGTGTCAAGACTTTACTACAGATATTAATTTAAAGTACTACTCATATTCTACTAATTGTTCGTATAATGCGCACGAACAATTTAAATGAGGTAAAGATCATTTGCAAGACCAAATTGGAAATTAATTTTGAATTCAAACGGTTCGTAAGTAACAATTATGTTAAACAAGTGCGAGTAGGTGTGAATTTGTGGCACAGTGACATTTACACGTAAAGTAAGAGATAGTTAAACAATATGGTGTTTGAGGGCGGGCGGCGCGCGTTCCTCGATCGTAAACACGTCAGCGGGGCGCGCGCCCGCACAGATTGCGTACAGACTGATATCACGCCACAGAGAATAAAGCGTACAAACTGAAAGGTACCGTAGATTAAAATTTTCTCGTTGGTAAAAAAACAAATCCGTAGTTTCATAACATGATATGCTAGAGCTGGTATGCCTATTTGATTATAATGTAATCAAGTAGACCAGGTAGACACTTTAACAATGTATGAAAACTTGTGTTGTAGTTGCTTTATTTGAACTTTGAGTACTATATTTATTCATTAGTTTATGTGTTAATGCGATTACAATGCCATCAAACGTTTTAAAGTAGCATTTTTCTGCTGTGACACAAGCACATAGCTGAACTAATTAAATATTAGTTATTAAAAAAAACCTTCTAAAAGTACAAATATGTAAAAAAACATCAACATTCTAAAAGTTTGTACTTGGTACCATACTCTGTGGAGACAGCCCACGCGCCACCGGGCCACGCCATGCCAGAACGCGCGACCATTACTCACTAACGACCACCGCCCGTCTACTAATGCACTCCTAATACTCTAAATGTAATAAACATCTGCAAGAAATTACATTCTATTTCGATTTATATACAAAAACACCTACGAATCGTATTTGCTATTTTCGAAATACTACCTATACGTACCTATATGATTATGTGTGTTATTTACCTACTCATTACAAATAGCACAAATCATTCATGAATATTTTATTGCTGATTAAATAATGAATACATCGATAAATAACACATTTAGTTACTTTTCGATGAACAGAAAACATTATGTAAATGTGCTTAAAATAAAGCACTATAAAACATCGTTTATATCATAGCAACAGTAATACCGATGCAGAGACCTAATCTGAATGTAAATTATGCGAGTTAATAATGATACCTTAAGCTTAGGTAAAACTGAAATTGCCGGTGAATCGATCCTATCACGTGATTATTCACGCCCAGCAAATAAATTTCCGTCGTCGATGACGTATTGTGCGTTGATATCTTAATCGAAATCTCTAAAACCATTACTGCACAGTTAGCTGAGGACATGATTAATGAAAGTATGTGGTTTTGTTGCAGACACAAAGAACAGCATTGGTCTCGCAGGGTGCATCGAAGAGGTCGCGCACAACGCTATCGCCGTCTACTGGAATCCACTCGAAAGCGCCGCAAAGGTAACTAGCTATATGCGTGTAAGCTTCTTATATTGAACTAGTGGACCCCGCAGACGTTGTTCTGCCACATTCGGCTTCGAAATTATATAATTATTCTTAAATTTGAATATCCCCATTTACCCACTATAATTGTCTAATATGTCACTGATTTGCAGTGGACATCTGTTATTCCAAAAAAGCTAAGAATGCATGACGTGAGCTGTCAAGATGGCGGAGTTCCGAATCTAATTTATTTTATAATTAATTTTATGCATATATTTTTTCCAATATATTAATAGCTTATATCTTATTCCGGACATAAAGGAATCCAACAAATAAGATATCGTTTAAATCGGTACAGCCGTTCTTGAGTTATAAACGGTGTAACTAACACAACTTTCTTTTATATATATAGATTATGAAGGTATTCATATTGTCTTTTATTAACGCAAGTATCACACATTTAAATATAATAATTTATAACATCTGCCGCGACCACGGTTGCTGAAAAGCATCCGAAACGTCCGCGTCGGCATAAATAATAAATCGCGTTTTAATCCGTTATAAAGTATTTTATTTAAATACCTTCATTCTGTACATATAATAAAACATTATATATTTACCAGAAATTGTAAAGGAATTACCAAGAATGGTAATAGAATACATAGAACATATTGTCTGTTTGTTTGTTGACGCTAATCTTCGAAGCTACTGAACTGATTTGACGCAGATCACTAGTAGCAACATAATATGTGTAGGTTTATAATAGAATTTCGAGAAGTAGGTATATAAACAACGAACGAAGTCGTGGGCACCAGGTAGTTATATATGTTAACTATTTTGATAGTTATGAGTGACACAATTTTAAATATGTTATAATATATTATAGTAATTATATAATAAGTATTATGATTATAGCAATTTATACACAGATCTCTTAACATCCAAAGCTAAATATTTCTCTCTCAAAGACACTATTATTTTATAATGCATATACATACAACTATAAATACCAGAACTAATATTTTATTAATAATATTTGCGTAAAACCTAAAGCTTGGCGCAATTATACTGTATTATTTTAAACGTACTTTGTAATATGTTTTTCATTCGTAACAAACAAAATAAAATGCATATTATGGATGCAAAATTATGTGCATGCTTAGTCCATACTGGCATAAAGTTATGCATTACATTTATACTTTAGCTTCATCGAAACTCAAGCCACGTTTTTAATTACAAAATTGAAGGATAATTAAATAAAATCTTGAAACCATATAGGGGTCGACGGCAAATGAAGCAAAAACCTTCAAGCGATAGAGTCAGAACTCGTACTGCAGAACTGTAATTGTACTTGCAAAAAATATAATGTTCAGGGACGTTTTATGGTTATTATCGCAATTTTTGCATTATTCAGTTTTAGTCAGATAAGTTTTTATTAAATGTTGCCCTAAACAAAAAATATTTATTACAGTATTTACCTCCATATTCAGGTACATACACAAAAAATACCTACCTCCATAATCGACTGTGGATTGATAGTATGCAAATAATTAATTAATTATTTCTGATTAGTTATACCAAAAAAAAGAATACGAGTAGCAGACGTGTAAAAATATGTAGAAAATTTGTTAAAGTATATAATTAAATTTATATGATGCCGCAAAACTAAAATTGTTCTAGGAGCTAGGCTATATTATTTAGTCACGAATAATCGGTTATCGGTATCCATAATTATTTACGATTGCATGGGTCCATGGCGGATGCGAGTAGTTTGCGACCGATAATATGTGTTCTGACAGTGATCGGTCGCAGTGGCGGCGGCGTCGAGTAAAAACGCGATGGGGTCATTTGCATAGACCGCGGTAATGAGTGTACATCGAGCCTCGCACGACGCCTCCCGCAGCTCGATGCATAAAAACCATACGCTATTACATACTTATATATTGGATTTTAATACAAATCCCTTTATCAATGATCATTTTTTCTCCAGTAAATGAAACGGATGAAACCTACTCATCAATAACAAAGCTTTACTTGTTTCTCTTGTTTTCTTCTAGGCCTTGTATGGCATGAGCTTTATGTTGACTTTTTTATGTTAGATATCGACAGACGAGCATGAGGTTCACTTGATGGTAGGTGATACCTCAGCCACAGAACACCAGTCAATGATGCGCTGTCGACCTACTTTTACTTTGGGAATGCTTTTCTTTCGATTTTTTTTATATAATATATTATATATTTGAATGCAAGTTTCTTTTCGTTACAGATAAACATAGCGGTGCAGTGTTTAAGTACAGACTTCAGTAGTCAAAAGGGTGTTAAGGTAAGTCATATACTCTGCTACAAAACATTTTTTATATAGTATTTATTTTACCATGACTCTCGAAGCAAAAATAGATATTCCTCGTAACGTAAAAGATATAATACAGAAACACGCATACAGTTTGTTGTCTTCGCTTTGAGTCGTGGGAAATTGTTGAGCGTTGGCTATTTACGAATGTAATTAAATTGTTTTTATGCCGCAAAATTTTAATTAAGCCTAACACATTGAATACGCGACGACAACATGAACGCACGGGGTCGCCAACCGCGCTGTCACCGGAGACGGCCCGATAAGCACATCGCTATCCATAATTTTTATGTGTAGTATTTTATATAGGTATTCATCTACAATTTACCATATCTCAAGTAAAAAGAATAAGAAGTTCTTGTAATTAAATGGAAGCTTCTAATTAAATTAATCATGTTTTTGTCGGTATGTCATTAAATCAGCTTCGTTTTTCGAATTCATATCTACCTGCACACAGTTTCAAATTATCTCTGTAAAGAATGGTGACGGTTTATCAGCGACCTCGAACGGACGCAATTATAACTTTTAATACGATTCGACTCAGACACGTGCATATTTTCCTTATACGTAGATTTACAACAATTATCCCTTGGATAAAATATTAAAACGGTTCTTGTTAAAAGGTTGATAGCTCTATACAAGCGTAGACTTTAGCGTGAAAGATCTTGAGCAATTTGCTTACATTACATCAATCTAACGCGATGACTTTAAATGGTTGGAGAAAGGTGTGGAGAATTGCAATCTTCCTAAATTTAAGATTTATAAATGAAATCAAATATTCCTAACATATTTTGATAAAATATATTAAAATAAATGCAATAAAATACATACTTGACGTTCGCTTTAAATTTTACAGGGATTACCACTCCACATACAAATAGACACTTTTGAGGACCCACGGGATACGCAAGTTTATCACAGGGGCTACTGTCAAATTAAAGTGTTCTGTGATAAGGTTAGTTAACTTGAAAAACTATTAAAATTATATAATTTTAATTATTCACACAGGTTTCTTTATTCAAAACCACAATTTTATTGATAGGGAGCTGAAAGAAAAACGAGAGATGAAGAAAGGCGAGCCGCAAAAAGAAAAATGTCAGCTACAAATAGAAAAAAGCTGGATGAGATCTACCACCCAGTTACGGAACGAAGCGAGTTTTACTCTATGGCTGATTTAACAAAACCTCCAGTACTATTCAGTCCAGCCGAGGACATAGATAAACTTGCCGGAATGGATATTCAAGGATTTTATGGACACGACGAATCGGCTCTAGCTGAAGCGCATCTTAAAGGCGCGTCTCCCTTCCTGTTGCATGCGGCGAAGCCACAAGCACCAGCGCTCAAATTCCACAACCACTTCCCGCCGGATGCGCCTGCGTCAGTATTCGTATTATATTGCTATTTAGATTAATTTTCATAATTTGGAACTACAGTTTTTAGTACAGAATTTGAATCTTTAAAGATTTTGATCTCTTAAGTATTCTATATATCTGATTAGTCACAATTTTTTTTATATTACTCATTAGAGGATACGTGCATATTAATAAATTCTTATTCTATATTCTTAATAGGTATCGGTCTGATGTCGGTGAGTTATCGCCTTACAGTGATCGTAAAGACTCATTGGAACTGGAAGGGGTATTAGGCAAAAGAGCACGAATATCTACGCCGCCGCTCAGCGAGCGGGTGATGCTGTACGTGCGACAGGACACCGACGACGTCTACACGCCCTTGCACGTCGTCCCACCTACGACACAGGGTCTTCTGCATGCTGTAAGTAAACATACAACTGAACTCTCATAATACTTGATACGTCACATTGATACCACTAAAAAATTCAAAGTTACGTATCAAGAACACCGATGAGACGGTGAGCACGTAAATAACCTTGGTGATGTCAGCTAACCGCAGAACGCGAGTGAGCGAGAGCCTGTGCTCTCGGTTTCTCGTTGTATCGATATTCGTTTATGGCGGAGATTCGTAATTAGTTTTATTAACGTAAACGAAAATAATCGAGACGCTTCGTCCGCGCCGCGGGCGTCGGCTCCGCAGCGGGCCGCCGCCCGTGACGTTGCTGTGTAACCGATGTGGCGCTTCATAACCAGTCTAATATACACGACCATCATAACTGCATGTTGTAATTAACACCCGCGCTGGGCGGCTGCCCCGGTCCAGACACTTCGGTGATCCTCTCGCGACTCACTCTCTGTCCTTGTAAAACCACTAGACCGGTTACCGATCCAACGATCGATTCGATAGACGAGACGTCTCGGTTCACAAACATAGGCCCAATGTAATTTTTTTTATTTTCTGCTCATTTTCAGATTGAGAATAAGTACAAAATTTCAAGTTCGGCAATTAATAATCTTTATCGAAAGAACAAGAAAGGGTAAGTGGTTTTCATTGGCATCTCAAAGTTGAATTAGTGAATTCGGCCGCCTCGCGTTAATAAGGTCCCGCTTCTCCAGAGGGCGCGCCACTAACTTCACATTGCTTTTTTAAAACCTATAAAACCCCCATTTACGCTTTATTACAAATTATTTCCAGATTCCTTAAAACTAAATCGAAGAATTTTTCCGTAATTTCTCTATAATTATTAATCAATTAAATTATTTAATGTCATTAATCATACTTATTGAAGATACGAATATAATTAATTAATTAATAGTTAACAAGATAATTTTACATAGGTGCAAATATTTGTGATTAATATGTTCGTAATTTATAGGATTACGGCCAAAATTGACGATGAAATGCTGGCATATTACTGTAACGAGGACTTGTTCCTGCTGGAGGTGCGGCCAGCGGGGGCCAGCGAGGATGAGCCTCTTTACGACATCACATTCGTGGAGCTACCCTTAGAACATTAGCAACGCATCGATCTTCTCAACTCAAGCGTACCAGATGATAATGAGGATGATACAATCTCATTCTCTAAAAATATTATTGTAAAGATTATGTGATACCGTTCGGGTTCAGTTCGCCACGTTTTTGGTACTCATTAAAAATCCCATAAATTATTTTATATTAGTTGTGGCGAACTCAAAAACGTAATTTTAACATTCCATATTTTACACTCACTATTTATGAATAAGATTTTGTCAAGACGTCGTCGATCTCAGATTGAAATTTACTTATAAGTGGTTCATCACCATAAAACTCATCTTAATGAACGAATGTCACAAATAATGGTTGAACGTCCCAGTCGTGCTTAGTTGCAGACTGCCTTGTATATAATATCTCTTAGTGCCTTATGAAATACATCAATATTGGTGATGGCTTTTGTATCGTAAATATTTTGAAATAAGTTTTTAAAAATTTCAGAGAGAATTTAATTTTGTTGAGAAATTATAGTGAATCACTGCTGAAGTTTGAACGTGTGTGCCATTCATCTGTTATCATTCTAGATTTATGTAGTTATCGTTTCAACAGGTACCTTTTTATCTTGCCATGATGATAAAGTAAGAAATTCTTGTCACAAACAATCTTGTAGATATATCATCTACACCTTGTAAAATGAATTAAATGTCTTTGTCATTATTATATTATCTTTTATGTTAAGTGAGTTAAGTCAAATTAAATGCCATCCACTTTTTTAAGGTTTATGAGATAAGTTTGCTTTATAAGCTCGCTCAATTCATGCACTTAGGTAAAGTATAATGTTTAGAATTAGTTACGAACACAAATTGTCTCCGTGTCGTAGGCGCTGTGACTAATATAATTCATTAACATTTTGAATTCATAAAACTGATATTTTATTACGAGTATTATTGTCACGTATCTAATTACATCATTATAAAGAAGGCGTGATTTATTCGACCCGCAAAATACCTACATCTAAACTAAATTAAAAATTAAAAGGGTACTGATTAATAAAATAGTAAATGGAATCAATAAAACGAATTATAATTTTAAATGAGTCTCAGTCGCCATTTTGCATAATTTACAATATCTAATAATATGTAGTAGTCATTTGTATGTAGTCACAAGTCGTCTATCAGAACAGAATTTATAATTTCATCGACGGGAGTGGTTTGTGTACAATTAACTTAGATATATTATGCATAATAGATTTTTCTATCGTTACTTTAACTATCGGGCCATGACAATATTGCAAATATTATATTTTTGTATGAATCTCAGATAACAATCTTTTTGTAGAATCTTCTTATTTTAAAAATAACGGACCGATTCTAATGTTTTATCGCAAAATTTTATATTAAGTGTTGTCCACCGATTAAATATTCGAAATTCAGAACCAGGTTCTGTTTTCTCTGGAATATTGCATTGGTCGCAGACAAAGTCGCCCAAGATATTATTTAAGTGAAGTGCCTAGTGCGGACGGTTCGACTAACTGCCATATTATGACATAGTTTATAGTACTTAATGATTTTAGTTTAGAATATAATGCGTAGTTGTTTTATGTCACAAGTTTCGCTGGTAGGAAATCGAATTATAATTAAGATTATGCTATTTACGTATTTCTGTGAAATTTATTTGATTGTGATTGCGCTGCGATAGCGCTGTGACTACTTCGTCCTGCGCCTCATCAATATCTTCCATATCATTTTATATTATGTAATCACTCGTTAATGTATAACCACTATGTTTATAATGTTTTTATCTCTCTTTGAATTTTATACGTTTTATTGCTCAAAGTCTGCATTTACCTTACACGCGGAGCGGACTCTAACATTGTTTTATAATTATTTTACCTACTTATACGTATTGATGTAATATTTATTTATGTACTTATTATTATAAATTGTGCAGCTTTAATGTTTTAACTTACAATGATTTTAGATCGTGATTCTGAATCTCGTCATAAGTCACAAACGTCAGTAGCAATAAAGTACGAAAATCAGTTGGAGTAGATAGTTAAATGGGCGTGTCCTCGCGACGTAGCAGCCATGCGCCGCGCTCTTGTTGTGCAATGATTATTATTATTATATTTATCGGAGTTATCTATCGTTTAACGTGAGCTTAAAATTATTTTAAAAACTAATCAAAATACCTGAAATACTTATAATAATTATCAGCCTGATAATAAACAATAATTCTATTCTCAAAAGTTTTTAAAAAGTTGTTTAAAGCGGAATGCTTTACACCGAATTTGAAGGAAGTAATTGCAAAGTATTCAGATATATTCCATTACGAATTAGACGCGCTTTCTTTCAATTTCCGCTGTAAGGAAGGAATATAGTCAAACATTGATATTATATAAAATCATATTATAGGGTTACATATTTGTTAATACTGTTGCGTGCGTGCATTGTATAGACTTGTGCAAGGCGGCGCGTGAGGGCGCTGGCGTCGCGTCGCGAGTGCACCGCTTCGTGGAGATAGTCACACTAGTTGTATGTACCGAAAGTGGTAGCACATTTTCGTTATTGATTTAAATGTACTTAATTTTAAAATTGAAATAGATGTTACGTTATTCTTTTATATGAATATTTGTAAGTTGTCATAAAATATTATTAATATAATTATTTTTATCAAAGTTTATGATCTAAATAAAAATGTTTTTCTTCAAAACAAAAAATGTAGTTTGACTTTAACGATTGATATCAAAACCAATAATTGGAACATCATCCATCTATTATTCATCATTAATGGAATCTATGTAGGTATGTGTCTGTTTCACCAACAAAGCTTTAACGTTTTAACACTTTTCAGAAGTTGACTTTTCGACTTTATTATTTACTATGAAAATTTCAGCGAATAAATTCCTAAAGTACCTTGGCAACTATTTTCAAGGGTGCTCTTTCCAATGGTGTAACTTAAATTTCAATAAAAAAAAACATGTCATAAATTTGCAAAATAAATTGAAAAGACATGAACTGAGAGTAAATTTTTTGTTTTCATTTTGAATTTCAGAAGTCTTATCAAATTATTTTCGGACAATAAAGTATCTTAAAGATGTCCTCGATAGTTGTACCTACTTTCGAAAAAGAAAATTCTCCGACCTCATCTTCGAAATAGAAATTGGACACACATTTTTTGCACTTAGAATACCGTTGGGGTTTATGTTTATCTACTGCAGTGCATTGAGCATTTTGCGGAAACTCGAAGTGATGATTTCCACGTCATTATATGAAAGCGAGTAGCGTCTCTGATGTTCCATATCCTGAATAGCACCGGGACTCTTTACGTGTTGACTGTTGACTGATAAAATGAACACCCAGCAGTTGATCACGTAGTTTGTACTAACATTGGACCATTGTTATCTTGATTAAATGCATTATAATTGAACCAGTGGCGTAACTAGGTGGACAAGGGCCCCGGTGCAGAAAGGAAAAAATATCGCAACAACAGTTAAATCGTAACAAACAAACAAATCTTTCCTCTTTATAATTTTACTTAGTATAGATCAAGGCGCTGTCTCCCGCTCTTTCCAAAGCCCAGGGGCTTCTCACCTTCAGGGCCCTGGTGCACTGCACACTTTGCCATATGATAGCTACGCCACTGAATTGAAGACATGAGTGGTTTAAGGGTGTATGATACAATTTGTAAATGATCTAGAAAATGGGCAAAACAGTTTCATTACATATTTTTAAGATAATTATTAACTTTCTTTTTATACATATTTATATTGTTATGGAGACACATAACACCTTAAATCAACGTAAAGAATAAAAGTTCTGAAAATGTTACATAGCCCCTTCATCCATTCGTCGTCAAAAAGGAAAAATAATTTCCACAGATATTTTATTTATTTATTTCAACAATAGTACAACACATATTTACATCAAAAACTTCATTTGAAACACGAAAAGCGTTGAGGCGACATATATACATACGTATGTCGACTTATTATTACATGTATATTAAAATTTACAACTATCTAATAGAGAATAGAGAAAGACTAAACCATGAAAAGTCATAATATATTGAAGAATAAATTGAGATTATCTAATAAGAAGATCTAAGACATTAAAAACATATACTGTAGAATTCGATATGAAGAGTACTATCTAAATGGTTTATTAAATGACAATTTTTGTTGGTAGCATAAGAACTGTATTTCATTAGCAGGCACTTTGTTTGATACAAACTATATTCCCAATTTGGCAACGCAAGCGGGCTATCATTTTGGCGTATTAAATTTAAATTTAAATTTCATGAATGTAATACATAAGTATTATAACACACTCATGAAATATAAGTAGACGCATACATACTTAATTTATTATTTCATTAAAGGTTCTATTATATATATATAATATATTAAAATATTAAATAATAAAATGTTAAACAATAGAATACAATATTTATTGTAATATAACAAAATGCAAAGCAGAAATGTAACTAAAATAAACAAACAATACTTACTGGATTCAACACACACATGGATATTAATACTAGCGGTATTTTACTTGCTACATATTATATTACATTATAATTATAATCGTATAAGCTTTTACTAGCTAAACACGAATACGACTTACATAAAATATAATTTCATACTAAAATATGAACGATTATATTTTATTATTATTATTAATTATGTAAATTAATATAAAATTATGCACACTGAACATTTCGTTAATTGCCTAATAAACATCACAGTATTACATTTATCGGACACCTAAAATAACAATTTATGCTAAACACTGAGAAAAGTAAATAAGAATGATATATTAAAATAAAATAATTTTTAACGGATTAAAACGCGATTTATTATTTATGCCGACGTTTCGGCTGCTTTTCAGCAACCGTGGTGATAGTTGTCTGATTTGAAACAAAGTTGCCATATTAACGTCATCTATTCCTACGGAGTCGATATTACTGTGAATTTCTATGATATTGACTTACAGTGCCCTCTTGTTTTTAAGTAGTATGGATGTGTAGTTTTTAAATAATAAATCGCGTTTGAATCCGTTCTAAAGTATTTTATTTAAATGTGTGATACTCGTGGTAATAAAAGACAATATTATTTATTTTTATACAATAGATGATGTAGAAACATTAAGAAAACCTATTGGTTTTTTAAAATTTATAACGCATTATATCAATTACTGCGAAAATACTATAAGTATATGTAGAGTATCAATGATAACATTAGATATATATTCTAAATCTTTCATTTTGGTATATGATATATAAAAGAATATGTACCAATATTATTTTAAATTACAGCAAACCTAAAATTAGTAATGTTTTAAATCTAAATATGTAAATATCTAAGTAATTTGGCGAATCAAGACTTGATCCTAGAATAGTCTACAATACAACAACAATTAATACAACATGGCGTCCATAGGTACGCTATGTTGTATTAAAACACGACGCCATAGACAATAAAATAATCGATGAAAAAAGGTCACAAAATAAGGGTTTGATAGGTATCAATAGACCTGATGGTAAGTAAACCTTCGCTCATGAACAAAGAAACAATTTTCTTATGGGTTGTGAAACTTAGTCAGTCTAAAGAATCGCAAGACTGGGAGAAGACTGGACATACATATATTATCTGTACTACATCGAAAATACTTGATGGTACAAGCAAACCACTATTACCGGTATCTACTGCGGTTCCGTATTTGAACTGCGATGAGCGCAAGCATTACTACTACAGGCTATAACATTTATATTTGTATCTTGAACCGTTCCCCATCGGAGCAGTTCGAGAGTGATGGCTATTGAATAAGAGGGGAGCTCTGGTTATCGCTGAAGTCAAGGGTGTAATACATATCAGTAGTGTCGAAGGAAGTGGGTGGTTGGAACGGGGCAGGATTGGGTTCACGCTTATCTTGGAGCCAGTGGTGTGGAGGTCCCGCTGCCGAGACCCGTGTCGATAGACTTGATAAAAGCCGAGAGTACGTTTTGTTAACGCGACAATGACATGCTGTTACCTGAAAATTAGTACGTGTTTTTTTTATGTTAGATATCGACGGACGAACATGAGGTTCACTTGATACCGTATAATATTGTAGTTAATTCGTTTTAATGTGTTGTCAATTAGACCAGTACCACGTAGCACATCTGATATCATACCTCGATACTTATAGCTCTTTTATGTTAACGTTGAGGCTGATGTACCAACGTAATAGTGTAGTTCAAAAGGCAGTGTTACTAAAAAGCCTGAGTGGGAATTTAATTTTCTCGATTTGTCTCTTTTAAAATGTTAATAGAAGGAATAAGTAACAATGCATATTTCGCTGTTCCGTTTTATTAAAATTTTTGAATCAGAATCAAGATCAATAAATAAAGTATATTTGACAAAATACAACATAGTTTATAAATAGAAAGAGAGACATTTTTTTAAAAATATATTCAAATATTTTTAGTCATATTTTTACCAAGTAAATGTACACTTACCACAACGCCGACTATAGCGATAGCTGCTCCGAGGGTTCCAGCTGCTATGTACACGTTGTGAAGACGATCATGGTATAGTCCAAGCGGCAGCCGCATCACTCGCACTGAGTTACCGCCTCGGGTCTCAGCATCTACGTCACCTTCGCCATCTATCACTGGTTCCAAAATGAAGTCCTCTGAAAAATATAAAGAGCAGGGCTATTACTTAATCTTCATAGGACAGTAGGACATTTTTCTTAGTTATTATCAAATTGAGTTTTGCTTATTTTTAAGGTTCCATTACAATATTTGGTTTAGCATAAAACGATAGGTTACTATCTGATTTTTATTCACAGATAACGTAACATCTTATATGAAACGAATAGTATGTTAAACTCATTCCATGACTGATGAAGCTGAGAGATAAACTATATCACATAAGGGCGAAGAATGAGGTGTTCAAAATGGTTGGTACAACATAATTATGTTACGTTCATACGATTTTTAATGCACGGTAATTAATACAAAAATAAATGATATAACATCCCTGCCCTCAAGGTATCCAGACTCAGAACAACTAAGTAGTAAGTATCTATGGCTCGCATTAACTAGAGCGGGATTTGATGCAGTGAAATACAAAAAATTAAGATTAGCAAATCTACTACTACTACTTGAACTATAAAGTTTACTGTACAGTCGCTACAAAAAATATGCTGGATTTAAGTTATTTTAAACTTTACAATTACCTTCACAAAGACGTCCAGTGTAGCCCGGTCTACAAGAGCAATAGAACGAATCCACGCCACTCCAGCAAGTGCCACCGTGTGCACATGGGTTATTATCGCATATCTGCATAAGATGCAAGTAAATAATAATATAATCTATACCTTATTAGGTAACGTTTTAAGGTAATTTATGACACTGCCTTTATCATTAATTAGATGCTTAAAAATTAGTATTATTTATGATGCTATTATACTAGTTACTTTCAACAAGATATGGTCATTTTACACAAAAACCATTAACCATACTAAAATCATCACTATTATAAATTAAGACAAATGTATCAAAATAAACTACATCTCGCTCTTTATCATCTACCTAAAGCAATAATTTTATCATAAAAAGTTTGAAGTAATTATCTCACCGAAGTGGCTGGTATGTGACACTCTTCACCGACGAAGCCGCTTGGACATTCACACGAGTAACTGTCGCCGTGGTCTACGCAGAAACGGTGTTCACTACAAGGGTCCGGCAAGCACAAGTCCACCTAAAATAATTACATATATACTTATAAATTAAAGCTGATATATTTTTTCAGGAAGAAACATGCACCTACATATTTATTTTTTTATGTTAGATATCTAGGTTCACTTGATGGTAGGTGATACGTCAGCCATAGAACATCAGTCAATGATGCGCCGTCGATCTATTTTTTACTTCGAGCATTCGGAAATTCATAGACTGAAACCGAAACGCACTATATGCACTTCAAGGTTTTCCCATTATAAACGGTGGTTCGTTACCCGGTCTGAATTTCGATATTCCTCCCACCCGTTCAATGCCCGAAAAGACTTATAGAGAACATGCTTATAGAATATTATGAACATATCGTTCCGGTGGGATTCGAACCCACAACTCATCGATGCGCAAAGCTGTTGTTCTCCCGAACGTTCGTTGGCGCGTCAATACTGCTCGCTCGCTATCGTAGGTCATTTTAACCTTACACGATTCAATATATCTATCAGGCAGTCTTTTCCCAAGAATTACACGTTTAACTTTATTCTAAGTTGTATTTTCTGTACTTAACCATTTTTTTAATTATCTACCTTTAAGAAATAATATTCTTAAAGGTAGATATTAATAATAATTAATTTCAACGAGCTGAGATAATATTGTATGTGAAAACGCCTACTGGGTAACTCTCGCATTTCGTGCAAATTGAAAGAATTTGTGAGAAAAAAATAGAATTTATTTTTTTCAGTACCATTGCATAGCTACTTGAAAAATAAACTAGCTTTTTGAGTATTATTAAATTATACCTAAAATTGGCAAAAAATGGGCTTTATAATTTTTTCGTGGATATGGTAATGAGGAAAGAAATTTGGTAATGATATGAGGGATAATGGTAATGAGAAAATACTATTGGTAATGAGAATGTAAATAAAAAATGTAATTAAAATTCGTTTTTCTTTTAATAACAATTATATAAGTACTTCAATTGAGTTTTATTCACTTAATAGTTTCATTCAAAAGTAATTTCACAATCAATCGTGTAACAAAAAACTTTCAAAATACTTTAAAAGATATGGAATCCTACGTAATAGTCAATACTCATAATCAAACTCTACATTATTAATTACTAAAACTCTCACAAGTTCTGTTCAAGCATCTTTCATTATAGACGTCACAGCATAAATCTATTCTATCGCCATCAGCAATAAAGCACATATTATTTTAAATGGCTCCTTATGAATCTAGAACAGAAATCAGAATTAAAACACAATTTTTGTACCAATTCAACTTACAGTATTTTAGTTGCGAAATCTATAACTTCCTACTGACACAGAAAAAAAAATTGCTGACGAGATAAGTAGCTAAATTCCTGTCAAAACAATGGCACGCAAGCCATTGGTTCGTCATCACTGATCTAGAACAAGTAAAATCTGTTGTTACATTAATCTTCATTACCATAATTTTATGATCATTACCATTTTTCAAATAGCTGATGGTAAATCATGGTAATGATATTCTAGCAGTTTTTTAAAAATACTCCGTAAATAACTGTAAAATGTTAAGCATTAAGATCATAAACTACATAAACTCGAAGGTTATTATGTTAACATTCACCATATATCAAAACAAAAATTACTCTATATCTCAAAATAGCACTAATGGTAATGAAAAAAAAACTTACCACGCATAATATTCTCACCTTCATCGTTCTTTATCAACAAACTGCAAGACGCTAGACCCGGTCTCTGTTCACTGGTCGATTGGGCGAGAATCACGTAAAGGGGAAAGGGGTAGAGAACATCATGTGCGCGTTCAAACAGGATAATTTTTTTTGGTCCAACTTATTTCATCAGAGCAATTGTAAATAACAAATAGTAAAAAATATTTGGTAACTTAGGCTTACTTAGTTTAGCTTTTATTCTTACTGACACGTGTTTTGCACGAAACGGTAGAAATACCCGTACTAAACATCCTAATGTTTATTATATTGGTCATAAATCTAAGTTTTCTGATGTTAAGCATATTTCGGTATCTACTAATATAACTATTAGTATTAGGCTATAAAAATAGTAGGTAGATACTTAATGTGATACCATGTGAATAACTGGTATAAACTTTAAATTCTTGATCATAGATCGCTGCGTTGATAATTTTATATATTAATCATTAAATAGATGAGAAATCGTAGATATTAAATCTACGCAGTTCTATAAAAGTTAGTAAATGTTCGCTTACTATTATATATACCTATGTGTTATAGAAGTAGGTATATTTTTCACCGTAAGTTTTCATAGATAATAACTAAAGTAACGTAAAATATTTTAAAACATTTCCGATAAAAAAGTGACTATTACCAGTCAGTACTTACTATTTAACTTAACACTATGTCAATGATATTGTCTTTTATTAACGCGAGTATCACACATTTAAATAAAATACTGTATACCGGATTAAAACGCGATTTAGTATTTATATTGTTTAAATTATTTATCCAAAGTAGATTCTTTCCCAGACTAGTACGTGAGGCTATTGAAATTAAAAAAACATCCTAACTTCAATAGAGAAGATGGTTTGAGACTTTCCAACACCTGGGATCCAGTAATTAAAAATCTAAAACCCCAAATCAAACATACTAAAAAACAAGAGGACACCGAGTCAATATTGTCCGTAGGAATAGATGGCGTTAATATGGCAACTTTGTGACATTTCAAAAATTAGACAACTGTCATCTTACTGTCTCCCCGCGACCACGGTTGCTGAAAAGCATCCGAAACGTCGGGATAAATAATTTAAACAATATAAATAATAAATCGAGTTTTAATCCGGTATACAGTATTTTATTTAAACTATTTCAATGTTCTATTAATATAGTTTTTAACAAGTAACAGTAAATGTAGCAAATTTTTATTTTATTTAGAAACGTGGCATGTGACTTTTTTATTACAGAGCAGACAACCGAGCAGGTAAGTAATTACCACCGCCCATGGACATTCGCGACGGCGAAGTCTCAGATGCGTTGTCGTTAAAAATAGGTTCGTTTTTTGAAATCTAGGAGATCTTAATTCATTGGAAAAACGTAATTACATGCAAAGAAGTTGATGCGGATGAAATAACCGTTTGTGACGTGTGATGGAAGTCGGCAGCTGGTATTGAGTCGGCTAATTCGCTAGAAAAACACTCGCCGTTGTAGGTGCGGTAGAATAAGCTCAGAGATGAGACGTCTCTCGGCTAAGGGGGTCAAGCCATTCGGTAAGATCTCGGTCACCGACAATTCGGGATGACCTCTCTGTATTATGTCAAAAGGAACAGTCCTAAGGTGGGAACAATATTCGATATGTGGACGGACTTGCACTTTGTAAGCTGCAGACGGTGTGAAATATCCTCTTGCCTTGTTGAGCACCTCAACTTCCTAGATATACAGTATATTGACAATTCAATTTATGATCATACATCACTCTTTTATTATGTCAGTAGCTTTCACTCGTTATTTTTCAGTTTACTTTCGAGGTACAGATACTAATTGCATACCTTAAACTGGCAAGTGTGTCCATTGTAGCCGCGTCCACAAGCGCACGTAAAGCCTCCGACGCGGTCGGTACATGTGCCTCCGTTCGCGCACGGAGAGGACTCACACTCGTTATACTCTAGTTCACATCTATCGCCTGTGTATCCTGGTAGATACAAGACAATATATTAATTAAAATACTAATAGTAAGTCGAAGGCTCAGCCACGCTTCTTTCATACACACTACCAGTGGCGGCGTAAGGCGTGGGCGACGTGGGCCACCGCCTACGGCCTCGCGACCCAGGGGGCCTCGCGCCCCGAAAATTTATGCATTACAGTTGAACCTCGATTATCCGAACCAATTGGGACCGAGGCTAGTTCGGATAATCTTAACGCTAGAGATGTGTTACTTTCGCCCTTACTTCGACAAGATTTCCATTTTTTTTCCAACGTAAGAACCAAGCATTTCCGCTTGGGAGTTGAAGGACTCGACGTTGAAACCATGGCACAATTTAATTAACAAACGAATGTACAAGAAAGAAGGAACTATTCTGCCTTCACGTTTCTAACTGCTCGCGGTAAGAAATATACTGAAACTGCGACTTACAACGCTTGATGAAACAAACGCGTTTCAACACATTCGATATACGCCGTTGCCCGCGATTCTTGCAGATACATTGTTGCACGTGGCAGTGGCAGCGAGCAACAATGTATCTTTCGCGCTAACGTTCGGATAATTGAGCGTTCGGATAAACCAAGTCATCGTTCGGATAATTGAGGGTTCTGATGATCGAGGTTCGGATAATCGAGGTTCTACTGTACTTAAAAGCTGCGAACGCGGCAAAAAATATTTTTGCTAAAAAAAAGCCATTTTTTGCGCTTACGCCGCCACTGCACACTACAGTACTCTTGAATATATAATTATTAACAATAACATTAATGTAAGTTAGTACTTATTCTATTACGAACGTACATTTTTTTACAACAACCACGCGAGCTTTTGATTTTACATCTTCATGTGCAAGTTTTCTCTCAATTCACTACCTACACAATTTATAACTTAATATAGATAAATGATGTATTAGTTGAACTGTTATAATTATTTAAGTTCGCTATAATGCTAAATAATTAAATTTTCATAATGCATTAGTTGCTGACTGCACCTAAAGCTCTGTATAATAGGGTAGAACAGAAAAAAATATGAAGAATGTAGTTCAGTTTTGAAACATTGCCAAACTGAAAATGCCAATATGTCGGTCAACCGTTTTTACTAAAAGTTATTTACGATGTTTGATGGCCAATTAGATGTATAATAAATCTGTGGTAAAACATAATGTAACAACGTGGAAATAATACGAAGCGTAAGGCAAAATATTAAGTTTCAATATGCCTTTGCAATATAATTACTAGTATTGTTCTCTTTTCATCCTAGCTTCTAAACAACGTGCCGAAAGCTCTAAATGGCATGATGCCAAAATGCAATAAGTCTTTCACGCTGCATATCGATTGAACGCGAGGAGTATGTTGGATGTTATAAACTAATAACGCAAAGGATCCGTTATGAAATTCTGCGTTGAATGTTCATGCAAGAATGCTCCTAATATACTTGACGTGTATGTTTATTAGTACAAATGTTAACAAATTTCGCCCACAGTTATCGTAAGAGATAACTCGAAAGGAAAGAAAAGTAACTTAGTAAATATATTTAATATCCGATATAAATTATAATATCAATCTCTTTTAACTATTTTTAAATCAGTATAGGGAATATCGTTATCCGAATAAATTATATTTAAATAAATAATTGAGTAATTACATAAAATGCATAAAGCATAATCAAAAATTGTATCGGATATTAATTTTTTCGACTATAGAAGACTCTTACAATATTCAGAAGTCTCGAAAATTTCTGAGTCATATAAACGTTTGGCGGATATTATAGTACGGGGAGACAAGTAGAAAGCAAGAGCCCGTCACGTTTTTACTGAGCTCTCAGTTTCGTTAGCTTAACCTTTGGATATAAAATTTTCTTGGTCTCAATCCAACTTATTTTAATGTTCATAAACATACTGTTTTATACTTATGAAGATGTTGCTTTCTAACGGATTTTTTACCGGTCGAGTAGTTCTTGTGTTAAATCGTAAGAAACGAACATACATTCTTTCCTCTTTATAATACTATTGCAGATAAAAAATTCATAAACCAAAATTACACCCCTCCATAAGAATTAATAAAGAAAATAACATTTACAGCACAAAATCTTTAACTTACGTAGGTGATTATATTTTCACATAGCAAAAATGAAATCCCTTTTGATAACGTAATTTGAAATCCTTACCAGGCTCACAGAAGCAGCGATACTTAGGTCCAACATCGTCATCCATTTGCTCAACACAGATACCCTTGACGCAGGGCTTATCTGCGCAGGCGCCGCCCGTCGCTGGCGTCTCACAGTGCGTGCCCATCCAATATTCTGTGCAGGCGCAGTGAAACGTGGTAGATCCGTTCATAGCCATGCTCATACAAGACCCTCCATTTAGGCATGGTGATGAAAAACATGGATCCTTTTCACACTTCCTTCCGGTGAACCCTATTAAATAACTTAATTTGCTTAATACAGTACTTAAATAATTAATAAACTCGAAATTTCCTATAACGACCTACCAGGATAAATACAATATTTTAGCCTTTGTGTGACATATACTCCTTCATCATATAAAATCATTTTTGTATGGTAAAAAGAAACTTGTTAAGTTTGGCTCAGTAATTTTAAGAAATTTTTACACAGGTAATTGATTTCTGGTGAAGATGATAAATAAATATCTGTACATGTTAAAATTAAAATATTTATAACCCTGAAATACTTCATAAAATTATTAGAATATATTCAATAACATACGTTTTGGGAGAATAATCTGAGAGCAAAGTTATTTTTGAATTGTATTAAAATTAGATACTACGTAGATAGATTAGATATATACTTGTATGGCCATGTGACTGAAATAATAAAAAAAATGTGCTTTTAAAATAGGTGGTCACTTAATGGTTCTATCAACGACTTAGGGCTTTACTTTATAGGTAGGTACTAGATAGATTAACAACCTTGAAACCTATCAAGACTAAAGGCTGCAAATGTTTATCCGCATTTGAATATAGGAACGTTTTCCTGGCACCGCATAGTGGGTTGGAGTTACGCAACAACGCGGTTCGCGTACCTACAGATTACGTCACATTGGAATTTAATTGACCGAAAAATGTAATTTATTTTCAGCACCGTTCAAAGCAAACCCGTGATATTAACGAATATTTATTGCTTATTCCGCTTTAAGCTGTTAATCCCTGGCGATCAACAAATCCTCTACGTTTTATATGTGTTACTTTTGTGAAGAATGAACAAAAATATCGACAAATTAAAACGTTTTTAACCTTTGACCGCAAACCAATAAGTATGCGTATTTTCTTAAATAAAAAGTAAATTATTTTTAAAGAGATAAAAGGAAATGTATAATATAATTTATAAGGTACCATATGGACAGAGGCAGTGATAGCTGGCTCCGTTGAGAGGTTGCGTGAGGTCGACACATATGCCATTATTCAAGCAAGGTGATGGATTGCAGGCGTCCCTGTCTTCACAGTGTGGCCCCATATATCCTGGACAACACTGACACTCGTAACCTTCCTATAATTAAAACATTACTTAAATCTAATGTAAGTTTATTCGCCTCGCCTTCGCACGAATGCAATGTACTATACACAAAAAATAGCCTATATTTCTCGTTGAAAATGTAGCGCTCTATTGGTGAATATTTATTAGAATATTTTATATCAGTCCAGTACTTTTTGAGTTTATTCGTTAAAAACATACAAAATAATTATTAGTGTATAAATAAGCCTTACTGCATCAGTTTAAGCTTGATACTCCATTGTTTTCCGCTACTAAGTAAATACATTCTTCTTCCTACAATATGATAAAGTCTATCCATTCCGAAAATGTGGAGCTCTCAAAGAATATAAAGGGCTCTCAGTGGAAAACATTATATTAGCGTTTCGCGTTGCTCTTTATCTGACGAGGTTAGTAATTCTTCTAATTACTTAAAGTTACTTTGTCCGTAATATGCCTTTTGTCTCGGTTACATTGGGAATGACCTTACCATCGACACATTGGTGTAACATACTCCTTTCCCAGAACAATCTTGAGACTCGCCACAATTATCTGACTTGACGGTCACTTTCAAACGGACGCACTGTGACCCCCAATTCTCAGACACAACTGTAAAAATGTTATTGTTATATTTATGACTACGGCGCGTACCGTTTGTGACACAAAGAAACAATTTTAAGTAGGTACCTATTTACAACACCAAAACATACGTAATGTCGTCTCTAACAATGTATAAGAATGCTTCGAGTCACGTATAAATGTTTTTTCCTGCTATTTGATGTCAAAATGTTCGTTTTACTACTCAAGAGCACACCAAAACGACACAAGTCACGCAAACGTTGAAACTTAGGTAGGTACGCAATAAAAATATTTTCCAACGATGTTTGGCAACGAAATAAGAGATTATACAAAATACCCTTAAATATTTATTAATATCATGATTATTAGAACTTGTTTACTTAAATCATTTAGTTCATGTTTAATTTGCAAATGCAAATTTTGTTAATTTATTACCCTTGCTTCAATTATTGCGAATATAAATGAGAAAATCATAATAATTAAAAAGAGATAGCGGATTGTATATTACGTATAGGTTAAAGTATTTTTCATAAAATGTAACACAGATGTTAACTTATTATATGAAATACAGTTAAATTAAAAAGTTACAACTTTAAATGAAGAATCCGGATTCACATAATGATTATGGAATCATTATGAAAATCCGGATTCTTCATTCTCGTGTGGATATCAGTTAAAGATTATCGAGAACCTGGGTATTATATGTATTACCTATGAGCAAATTCACTCCTTCAGTAAGATCTTTATCGTAGAGAGTGAAAAGCTTTGCTGCTTGCTCATCCAAAGGAGTTATATCAAGCAACATTCCATCTGAAACATCGCAATGCTCGTGTCCCTGACGCGTAACTTGATACACGGCTGGCTGGAGCGCAGTATGATGTGTCCTGAAAACCAACCCTCGTAGAAACGGAATACTTAATGAAGCCTAAAAGCTACTTGTATATAGGGATCACTTAGCAATGTAGGTCAGTTCAAATATAAACTAACCTTTCGAATACATGTCGTGATGAGTTGCCCTCGGTGGATTCATTGTGGGTTTCAATATGGCTGGTATGGTCGAGCAATAAAGAGTCGGAGATGCGCACGATAAGGATGTCTCCACTCTGTATATCGGCAGAGCCCTCCCATGACACGATGACCTGAGGGCACTCCTCGTCGCCTCCGGCCCTCCCACCCGCACACTCCTCCGTTATCCATACCGCAAAGTGACATACGTATTAATTGTTGTACTATATTACGCTATTTACCTACTTTGGAGTAGTCATAAGTAAAATCCAATTTGTTTAAATATTAAGTTACTATTATTGTGAGTCCCTGACTGTAAATTAGCGGGACTTACTGCATAAAGATAGTAGAGATATCAATCGTTTTATTAGTAAAGATTATTTTTCAAGAGAACCTATTGCATTATCTAATTTTACGGGCCTCTTGGGTGTTTTCACAAGAACAATATTACAGAGAATATATCTGCTGAAGCAAACTTTTTCCTATATTTTCTCTAGCGTGAGACGATTTATGGTTTATGTATTTGACCTCGCCGTGCTCCTTACTCTCGTCACGATCAACCTCACCGACCAGAATATTATATTTTCCCGCAAAGTTTCAGATGAAAATTGTTTCAGTTCATAGTATACAATTTCTTTGTTATTTAATACATTATATTGCAAATTAAAATGTCACGTTTATGTTAATAATTTTATTATGCAGATTTATAATAATCTTATTGCATACATAAATAAGTAGGAAAATTACAAAGTAATAACAACATTAGAGATTGGCATAATTGATAGCGTTAGTCTATTTGTCAAGCTTCTTTTATAATTTACTATTTTGTGCTTAGAAATATCTGTATTACGTAATTATTATCCAGCTACAAATCAGCTTTGGCGCCGAACGAAGGTGATTAATAAAGTGCAACAAACATGACTAGTTAAATAAACATACATTATCGATGAAAAGGATTCAACAATCTTTGACTATATTTTCTACCAGCAACGTGCCCCGGATTCACACGGGTGCAATGTAGTTGTACTATACACCAAAATAGCCTATGTAACTCGCTAATGTAGTTTTCTATTGGTGCAAGAATTTTAATAATCGGTCCAGTAGTTTTTGAGTTAATTCATAACATACAACAAAGCAAGCCTTTCCTCTTTATAATATTAGTATAGATGAAAAAGTATACCTATAGGTATAATGAAACTGGAAACAGCAATATAAAGTAGCAACTTACCGTTACGGGTAAAATCAATTCATGAGTCTCGTTCCCTCTCCACAAGCGCGATTCTCTCGGCAGCACGGGCAGATCGCAATCTATAGCTCCAAGGCGATCTTGAAGGCGAGTAGAGGGATGCACTGCGCTTTCAAGTGCACTCGAACTAGTGTTTAACTTTTGCCGTCTTGCACTTTTCACCAAGCCTTTTGTACTCAGGGACGCTCGAGCCGTTAAATTGCGGGCGGCTCTCGGTGTCTCGGTAGCATCGTGAGCTTTTGTTGTTTTAGCGCTTTCCTTTGTTGTTAAAGTAACGTCAGTTGGGCCTTCTGTTGGCGTTAATGGCCTTATGTTATGTATAGTTGAGGGGATAATCGTTGATGTCGCTTTATGGAAACTCGGTGACAATATTCCCTCATTCTTTGGCGCTAATGTTGTTTCGCAAGCACAAGCAGATAGATATATGATAAATGTTATAACTGTTGGCACCAAGGACAAGTCACGTGATGTAGAACTTCGTAAATACTCCTGAGTCATCGTGAAGATCTATGTAAGAGTGGATTTGGCCCTCTGTCTCTTATCAAAATCCTCTTTTATTTTTTTGTTCTCTGTCTGATTGAAGAATTATTATAATTATATTTATCATTAAAACATAATAATTATAATGAATAATCTAGCGTAGGTATATTTATTATTTAATCTCAAAAAACAATATTATCTATTTACATCCTTTAGACAATTTAAGTTCAAAGGTAAGCAATTTTCTCCTTCGAGTTATAAATATCTCCAGTCCTCTCAAGCCCTTAAGGATAAGGACCTCTTGCGAGAAGTTTCTATAAGGTGACCCCAGAGCTCTTGTTATTTGAGTTGCGGTGACGGCCACTTTTCAGTAAAAACTTCTATAATTGGGCAAGTTTTTATTCTTTTGATAAATAGCCGCGATTTGGATGGTTAAAAAAACTTTAAAACTAATTAGCTTTTAATATATAAGATGAATAATTAATATAAATGCAGAGGCGTTCTAAAATCAATAGAAATTGAATACGATAATTTTCTTTATTCATACAAAAACCAAAAGATAAAATTAATATGAATATATGAACGATAATGTTATTATAAACTATAACTACTTGAAGTAATAAATAGCTTACTTACCTAATTCCATTTAAGTCGCTCTACTTGCGTTCCAATCCGTGCATAAATTCACGTGTTTAAATTCATTGTATAAACGTATGTTTTGCATAAAAACAATAGGTTCAATGTTTTTGGTAGCGTAATGAGCGACGCAGGGCGGGCGTCGTCGAGATTCGCAGTCTCCGCGATACTGAGGGCGGCGCACCCCGCACCGACTAGCTACCCCGTACTGCGCACCATACACACTTCCACACATCTGTATCTTCATTTATTTTTATTCTGCGCCTGTAATGTCAATGATTTCCTTAACGCTTAGTAGCCTGATACAACAAAGCTCTACTTGGGTGTATAGGTTCAGCTTCATAATAATGACCTCATGCTCACGTTATTGCTACATTTAACCGAACGTTTTTTATCTCTGTCTGATTATTTCAAGATCTGTAGATTAATTTGATTGGTCCTGGTTTGTTCTAGGGTCCATGTATAGTTTAGTGAGGATTTGTGGATTTTCGTTAGACAAGAAAAAACAGCACGCATTAATTACATCGATTAGTTCATGATTGGTTATCCGATTTAGACATTTTTTATATATTTTGAAAGAGGATTTAAAGATTACAAGGGCAAAGGTAACGCACCTGCAAGCCCTCTGGTGTTTCGAATGCCTATGGGTGGCCCGTTTGCCACCTATTCTATAAAAAAATCGTCATGCATGCATGCATGAAATAGGTACACAATGAAACGAAAGTTAATTATCCTTATAATTAGGAAAATTGCGGTTTGTTGTGGGAATTTACCTTTAAAGTTCAGATATTAACAGAGTATAATTACCACTCACCCTCAGGACTATAATTTTATTAAATATAATTTATTCAGCAGATATTATCCCTTCGGTAGAGTTCTCTTCAGCACTAGTCAATAAACGACAACCCATGCATGTACTTTTGTAAGTCTATTATAGGTACTAATATTATAATGTATAATATATTTAAATAAAATACTGTATACCGGATTAAAACGCGATTTATGATTTATATTGTTTAAATTATTTATCCCGACGTTTCGGATGCTTTTCAGCAACCGTGGTCGCGGGAGACTAGTTGTAGACGGTTGCTGAAAAGCATCCGAAACGTAAACGTAACGAAATCGCGTTTTAATCCGGTATACAGTATTTTATTTAAATGTGTGATACTCGCGTTAATAAAAGACAATATTATGTATAATATATGTTTGTTTGTTACGATTTATATCAAAAACAACTCGATTGATTTTAAAAATTCTTTCTTTAAAATAGAAACTTTTATCAGCGTGAAACATTTTTTAAAGTACATCTTTATTGCACCCGTGTGTACCCGGTATTTAATATAATATTTCAGGATTTGTTTAGCTGAGGGAGTTAGGGTGGTGCGGAGGGATTGGCTTGAGTAATTTGGATGGACGCCAATATTTGAAATGACGGCCTTTATTTCTACACAGATCCACCACCAGTATTCATTCGAAAAAAATGTTTTTTATCTCTCGCGGTTTAATCTGGCCTTATTTCAATAAAAGGGTGGCGATATGATAAAAATTATTAGATGGTAGGACCCACATGAAGTGGAATATCTAACGTTTTTTACCATTCAATCAGACACATGTCTGGGGTAGCTATAGTAGATTTGCACATGGCTAGTAGACAAAAGCTTTACTTTACCGCCTCGAAACATACGTCAGTATCGAAACAATGAGAACGTTCCACACTGAATACTGGGCAAAATACAAACAGACGTCACGTTCAGATGTTATATGAATATGAACTAGTTATTCTCACTAGAAATTGTGCCAAAACATATTTAAGAGAATACCTTAAATATTATAGCATTATAGAACATTGTCTTACAACTAGGGTTTAATTATAGCGTTCGTAAGAAACATTTGAATATTTCCGGAATGAAAAGGTATTGTATACCTTCAAGCTATTACTATATCACATTTTATCAAAATTGGTAAAACCGATTACCTTCTCGTGAAAACGAAAAGTAACAGTCGTACTTTCGTATTGATAAGTATGTGTAGAAGTGAATTCCCGAGTCCCCTAGTGGGGCATGGGGAAGACCTATTTCTGTGTCTGTTTCACTGATCATTTATCTATACAGGAAAGGAGGTGATACGTCTTGCCCGGCCCGACCGAAACATATTTTTTATCATGTTTCCGCGTGATTCGAACCCACGACCTCCGATGCTAAACGCATCGTGCTCACAATTGAGCCACGGAGGCGGTCAATGGTATGATAAGTATGTATATTAGAACAATATGACTTTTGATTTCTGGATCACTTCATATAAAAAAATGCAATAAATATAATGAAATAGGTACTTTAATATCCAAAATACCTGCTGAGAGGTGTTGGTGTGACTGGTTTAATTACAATTTCTTAACTGATAATTTTTATTAGTTGTTATTTTTTCAATTTGTGATAACTTGCATGTTATAAACGACAACTTCAATCTTCATTTATTACGTTCGACTAATTAACACACTAATTGGATAAGGATTAATACCAATTCAGGTAAATTAGCTTTACAAAGAATTCAAATACAGTGTAAATTCTACTCGATTTCACGTTAAAATCCCTAACGTCGAAATTACACTCGACTTTGATTGATTTGCCTTGTTGTCCAATGTCCATACAATGATACACTCTGTTTAGCTCTGTTTTTTATTTAAATTTATTAATATGGGTCATCTTTAGAAGGTATATTTGCCTACATATGTATAATTCATATCGTGGATTTTGGTAAGTTAATTTGATTTTTTTTATTATAGAGCCGAGCCTAACAGTTACCTAAACAGCGTAATTGCAAGTAGTACAGCAACCTTAACAAACACGGGCTTTTGATAACAAAATAATCATGTTCCACTTAAAAGATTATGTCTTGTTTTGACGTAAAACTATAATTTATTTTAGTTTTTTGAAGAGAGCGTGATTTTACTTTTAATTTCTCGAAGCGTTTCGTCGTATTTTTTACCCTTATAATTTCGGTCTGGACAGTACTGGAAAGTCCAAATTTAAGAATATCAATAGAGTACTTATTAAATATGCCAAGTTTCAAATGTATAGTTATTTTACTTTGTATACAAAATACTCAGATTTCGTCTCTCACTCACTGACTGATGATCATAAAAACTGTTAGGGTACTTCCCGAAGTCATAGAAAGCTGAAATTTGGTGTAAAAGCAAGGATTAGCACACAGACAACATAAAACTTGTACATTGTGTAAAATGTGTACATTTTGCCCCCCATTCCTTACAATAGGGGGATGAAACTTTGTATGAAACTTTTGCCAACTTTCAAGCCAGGATCATAAAGGAAAAGAAAATAAACAGAATAATAAAAACTATGACAAGTATGAAAAGTACAAAAATATTATAATATCATACCAAAACATTTTCATGCAAAGTAACTCCAAGACGAGTAGGTATTGCACTGTAAAAAATATCAGATCTTATGGAGAGCCAAGTTCTTAGGTTTTCTACAAATATGTATGTAGCTTGGCCGTTTCGTAAGAGAGTGACGACACGCCTATGGGCTTATGACCAGAAAGTAATTCACTAACTAGGCGTTAATTTTGTGCCAATAGGTCCTTGAGTAGCGAAATGGTTAAGATACACATTTTGATTAAGGTGTAGGGTTTGTAGAAAAATTAAGAGCTTGGCTCTCCATAAGGTCTGATAACTTTTTTACAGTGCAAGCAATATTTATATACCTACTCGTATTGGCGTTACTTTACATGAAAATGTTTTTGGTATGATTATTTGTTATTCTTACTATAAACGACTCGAAACATACTTACTAGTGACCATAAACAAACAAAAAAAGGTATTGAAAATAGAATATATTTATGTAAATTATTTATTTACTTATTAAATACAGTTACATACAGTGATGAAATAATAAACATTACAAATGATATTATTTACTAAAAGAAATACTCATAAAATGTTATAATTAATACTTAATAATTTATTTAATTATTTAATTGCTGTACATCACATTTCGTCGTAACATTTAAAGTAGCAGCCTCATTTTTGAGATAATTCTGAAACAAATCAAAAAACAAAACATTTTATATGAATATCGCAATAAAAAAGTATTTTTGAATCATTAAAATCCTATGAAAGTAAGCTCCAGATTAAGCTTAATCTACTTATAAAAACTGCATGATAATAAGTTCAGTAGTTTCTTAGATTAGCGTGAACAATTGTATGTTATGTGTATAACAGAAAGGTAAGACTACTTTTTTACTATAATAGGTTAATTTACTATGGGAGTTATACCGGTATAATAAAGGTTTTCTTCAATTTTTATTCATATTTACTGAAAAAAAATTACTGTGGTAAGTTTAGTATGTATTACTTTTTAAAACTAATATCATGGTATCTCAGTCAGACACGTATTTTGGAAAATAAAAAATAACCGGTTTCAGTCCCTGACTTTTATCGTACTCTTCTAATTTCTAGTAAATTTATTGAATTTACAATTATGTAGTCAATTCTGTATTATTATATTATACGAGTGAGATATAGATCATGGAGTGATAACTAGTTAATGGAGTGACAACAAAATAAATATACTCTTTGAAATTACAAAAAATCCGAGGCGTTACCTGCGGCACTTGCTGCGCCTGCGCATTGTAGTTGCCCGCGAAGTGCGCGGGGATCTTGTCGGGGTGCGCGCGCAGCCGGTGCGAGCGCAGCGTGGACGCGTACGCGAACCGCTCGTCGCACCAGCGGCACGACAGCGGCTTGTCGCCCGTGTGCATCGCTAGGTGAACCTACCACCAGAATATCGTCGGCTTAATTATCAGACTTCGTATCTCCATTTGGTCAAACTTTACAGGAGGAGGAAAAAACTACATACAGATCAAACATTCCGTGAAACGAACGTAGACGTGAACGTGACGTGAACGTAGTTTGATTTTTGTAAATACCAAAAAAACTAAAAACAATAACAACTAATTATTAGTAGATGCGAGTGTCTTCGAAGAGTTAGAGCCCGTTCCCACTTATACGACACACAGTCTTTTTGCCCTGAAACATTGGGTGTTCACATTATTTATATCCGATCAGTGTTTTGCCGGAAGGTCGATGGTTCGACTCGCCGCCAGTTTAAGTTTGTATTTCGTACGCGATGGACGGCGACGACGATGTTCTTATACTGTGGTGGTATTTGAGACGAATGAGACGAAAAAGAAGTAGAAAACTCATTCACACGATCCGATCCGGGAGTTTTGACTGATCGTCGCAGTGGCAAAACGTCCGTCAAATAACTCGGATCAGTCTATTTTCCCAGATCAGTCATAATGTGAACAGCTCCATACAAATTGTACTGCCACTGGCACATCCGTCTATTTAGACTGACCGAGAAAAAAGACTGGTCGGATAAGTGGGAACGGGCTCTTACGGTATTTTACACAAGATGGCATCAAAAAACAAAAATTGGAAATTTTGGAGTTACGAAGTTTGATAATTAGGCCAACGATATATTCAACTTAACCCCACTAAACCGCAATTTTATGGAACTCCAAATTTTCACTTTGCCCAGAGTGGGCACGGACCAACTATCTACATATACATATATAAATAATATTATCACAAGATGTAAACTGTTGCTTTGGCAGCATGCTCTGCGATCCCAGAAACCTCATATCGGCGGACCTGAGGGTCAAGAGGGGTTTAGAGGGTATTACTCACCCGGCTTTCTGACTAGCAGAGAGATTCACGGGGTGAGCTCGAGTCCTACACTCCCCCCGCATAACATCCCGCGGGGGGGTACCCAGTGCGCAAATACATTCCCCACTTTAAAAAAAAAAGGATGTAATCTCTTCGAAAGTTTCGTAGATTATTACCGTACCTTCAAGGTCTGCCGCCTCTTGAACGCCTTGTTGCAGTAGTTGCAGACGTGGGTGCACTTGTCCTCGTGCACCAGCAGGTGCTTGCGCAGCGTGCGGCGGCTGTTGAGCACGCGGCTGCACACGAAGCACACGTACGACGTCTCCTCGTGCGTGTCCATGTGCGTCTTCAAGTTCGAATACGTTTTGAAACTGCACAACGTAACCGGATGTTAAGATTTATTTTAATACTAGATTTAAGGCGCATTTATTATACATGATGCCCAAAAACGAGCTTACTCTTTCCTTAAAGGTCGACAACACACCTGCAACCTCTGGTGTATGTCTATGGGAGGTGGTGATCACTTACCATCACATGAGCCACCTGCTCGTTTGCTCCCTATTCTATAAAAAACAGATATTAATTTATGTACAGATAGCGGCACGAGTCGTGAGCACAGATGAACCGTGGTGGGGATTGAGTACACTCTCGGTCAAAATTATTTGGCACCTTTATTATTTCAATCGGTAATTGAAAATTACATTAATTAATTGATTAAATTGCATTAGTCGCCTCTGCAGTTTGTTAATAAAGTTACATCATGTTTTTCGTAATACGTATTAATTTCATGGAAGAAAACACTGAGAAGATCATTGGTCGGGATTATATTATTTAACATCGAATTCTTTCTGCTCTGCATATTTTATTTTTAAGGTTTAATCAAATCGGTAGCAAAAAGAACAAAAATACACTAATTAAAAAGTTGCCACTAAAATTGCACTCAAGTGTACGATAGTCGAATGTAACGCGCGGACCCAATAGACGACGAGCATCAACTGCCGAACCAATCACGCTCCACGTCAGCGTAGTTAACGTCATATCGACCAATGAAAATTGTGCTCACGACTCGTGCCGCTATCTGTACATACTGCATTGCTTTTGTATGTACAAAATCAATAACTGAATGCAATCATTGTCAGCTAAACATATTACAGAAAAAGGGCGGTATGGTTTTAAGACTTCCTAGTTGCATATTAGAATGTTTATAGGGCGTTTTTATGTAGATACAGGGATGCCCCCTGGACGATTTTTTTTATATCGATCTAATATTCAGTTCTAGGTGTAAAAAAAACATCATGACATGCCCATGTATCTAAAAAAGTTTTGAATATGAAAGTGGATGGGTAAAGGGGAAGAGGGAGGCCAAAAAAAACATGGATTGACTATGTGATGTGTTTGAGAGGTGTGACTGATGATATGGCGAGTGAAAGGAAAGATATTGGAATAGGAGAACATACTGCGCCGATCCCAAATAAAAAAAAATGAAACAAGGCAGGAAGAAGAAGAAAAATTCAGTCCTATGTGTATTGGCGAACTTACGTCTTAGAGCACTTGCGGCACACGTACGGCTTGTCTTCGCTGTGTATGGCGCGGTGCTGCCGCAGCTCGCCGTTGGTGCCGCACGCGTAGCCGCACAGGTCGCACACGTAGCTCTTGATCTTGTCGTGCACTATGCGCTTGTGCGACACCGCCGACGACCGGGTCGTGAACCTGAACAAACGGGTCTATATCCTCGTAAGGCCACCGGCCTATTTTAAGGATGAAACTATTTTGTTATTTCGGCCCAATATATTTTTTATATGAAAAGTTACGGCCAGTTTTAACAAGTTTTGTACATGCAATAGGTTGTATTACATACTAGAAATGTCCCTTAATAGCAGGGACTGAATACCGGTTAATTTACTATGGGCGTTATACCGGTATAATAAAAGTTTTTGTTAATATTCTTTCGTTTTTTATTCATATTTACTGAAAAAAATTACCGTGTTTAGTGTGTATTACTCTTTAAAACTAATATCATGTATCACGTATTTTGGAAAATAAAAATTAGCCGGTTTCAGTCCCTGCTCAATTAAAAGCTATATATTTAAACACTCTTTCATATAAAAAAATACTGGGCCGCAAGTATTACACCTATCACACACATTGGATCGATATTTATATTAGACCTTTATTATTAGATATTTTATTGGATCTTTAGATTGGGTCTTACGAGGATATACTGCCGTCATAAGGAAGAAGGTTTTGCGTAAAAATGGATACGAAAAAAATATTATAGATTCAACTTTTTTACTGATTCGGAATATATTTAAATCAGTTATCTCTATTACTTTTGACATCTAGATTTATAGGTAGAAAACTCAAATAGACAGATCATAGTCGTTACGGGCACACAACTTTTTATTTTTAACTTTACTAATCCATACAACATATTTGTGATGTCTTCTTCAAGGGTAATATAAATGATTCTGATGAAATCGGTTTGGTAATGTATGATGATTTATTAAGCTGTCTTAATTGCCAAAAAATACAGTAATCATCACTTTTAACACTACTACCAAGGCTGTGAAACAAAAATCGTACCTCGGAGATAAAATCTTGTCACATCAGTGGAGGATTTACACATTACTAGCGGAAAGACTGTTAAAATGTTACCGCCCTAGCCTCTATAAATGCGAGTTCCTAAATTTTCTAAAATACAATGATAGTAGTGTCTTACTTTTAGACTATTCTCTGTAAGATACAGAAAACTGTCATACTTTTAGAGTTGTTTTCTATAAGATAGCTAAAAGAAAAACAATTTTGGTCCAAATTTGTCGACTCAAAAACCTGTCGCCCTATGTTAACTACTCAGCCTGCTGATAAATCCGCCACTGTGTCACATACATATGCCCAAACGGACCATAATTACTACACTAAATACATACAAACATATTATTTATAAGGTTTTTTTTAATTAACTGAGAAAATCATAGAACAAACTTACTTCTCATTGCAAACATCACAATCGTAAATTTTTCTTTGCTCTATTGGTATATGAGATCTTTCATGTGATTTCAAGCAGTCTTTTGATGAGAACTGTTTGTCGCACGATGAGCACTGAAAGGTTCTCTCAGACTTTGGTATGTGTCTCATTTTATGTTTTTCCAGCTCCTCAACAGTTTTTGCTATTTTTGGACATTCATTGCAGCTAAAGGGAAAACATTTATTTATTACAACCTAATATTGTCTTTTATTAACGCGAGTATCACACATTTAAATAAAATACTGTATACCGGATTAAAACGCAATTTATTATTTATATTGTTTAAATTATTTATCCCGACGTTTCGGATGCTTTACAGCAACCGTGGTCGCGGGAAGACAACCTGATTGTTGCAATGTCATATCTAACTTAAATAAACATAGGCAGCGAGCCACTACCCTACCGAAGTAGAAAATGAACACACCTATATAAAGTTTTATGTTATCGAGAGCTGGAGCTAGATTTTATGCAACAATGTTTTTTTTATACCTAAACAAATTTCTAAAACTTTGTAACAACTTGTACGGGCTCGTTGGCGCGTTTGGTAGTAGTTTGCTGGTTCAAATTCCGCCGGGGACATGTATATAATTTTCTATAAGTCTTCCCCACTTCTGGTCACTTCGGGCATTGAATGCGTGGGATGAGTTTCTAAATTCCGACCGAGTAACGAACCACCATTCATAGATGGAAAAATCGTGAAGTGCATATTGCATGTTTCAGTTCCTAGTCTATGGATTTCCAAATGCTCGAAGTACAGAATAGGTCGACAGCGCATCATTGATTGATGTTCTGTAGCTGGGGTATCATCAAGTGAACCTTATGCTCGTCTATCGACATCTAACATAAAGTTACAGTTATTAAGTTAGAATCAGACGGTTGTGTTATTGAATAGGTGGGGCGCGTATGTAAGTAAATCACAGAGTACTACAAATAACTGATGTCGCTAATTAATATATTATTTAGTTTGTTTGAAAGTGGGTTTATATTATTAAAATTTTTTAATGTGTTCCTAAAGGACTAGGGACTTCTAACCATGAGCACTTCCTGTGCCGAATTAATGTCGCGACTGTAGAGAAACGCTATATAGCTTAATATTTTTAATATATTTACATATTTATACATTTTACGAGTAAGTATACAATAGATTTAGAGCCCCAAAACTAAGCAAGCTTGTATCTTGGCCCCACAGTACAATAATACAGCACGAGATGTCAGATGACGTGGTTTATATTAATATATAATAATTACGTTATAGTTTAATTTTTGCTTCAAATATTTATTAAAAAGATAATTATTTAAGCACAGACTTACTGTAGGACATTTGGTGCCCTGTGGTCCTGAATATGTTTGTACATAGCCGTTCTAGAGTTAAGAGGGATTCCACATTTACAATGCACTATAGGTGTTACTTTGTGCTTCCAAGTACAGTGACTATTCAATTTGTACCAACTAGAAAATTCTTCTTTACACTCCTCACAAATAAATCTGTAAAAACAAAATTAGTATACATCATCTTAAAGTAACATTAGTAATTATTACATATCAAAACTAAGGATGTCATACCAAATATATTTATAACTAGCAATGCGCCTCGGCTTCACACGGGTGAAATATAGATGTACTATACACAAAAAATAGCCTATGTTACTTGCTGATAATGAAGCTTTCTATTGGTTAAAGAATTTTTAAAATCGGTCCAGTAGTTTTTGAGTTTATTCATAACATACAAAAATACAAATTTTTCCTCTTTATGATATTAGTATAGATAAATATGTAGCTCAGTATAAAAATGCTGAAATATTTGGTATAACGGCCGATATTTTTATCAAAATGTGTTTTTCATATTTAGAGAATAATATGTAGTTTTAAAAATTAATAACTGTATATGATTTGGCTAATTGCTGTTAATATATAGTTATACAAATTGTAATAAATAAATAAATATATTGATACATACTTAACGAAGTCTGAAACTTTAAGAGCTAAATCATATCCTTCACATGACTTCTGGATTTTTCGCCTTTCTGACCTATGACCCGCTACATGTCTATAGACAGCATTCTTAGATTTAATAGCAAAGCCGCATATGCAAAAAGTTACCGCTTTGCTACTGTGTGAATTCGCATAGTGTAATTGCAATCCATTCCATGTTTTAAAACTTTTTGAACATATTTCGCATTTCATCCTGAAATATTACAAATATTTATAAAAATAACCAAAATGTGATTCTCCGTTTATGTGGACAGATAGTACTAAAAAAATATATAGGTATTCTGAAACTGATTTCCTGATTTCCAATTGAATCCAAAGGTATTGTTATGATAAAAGATAATTTAAAAATAGCCCTTGTAGCTAAGTGGTATTTGATATCAAAATTTGAATCTCAGGTAAAAAAAATTAAGTATGGCAGGAGATACAAGGCTGATACCGTAACCTTTACAGAAAAGAATCAGTGAAACAGCCACAAAAATGTGACTGCCCCATATCCCACTAGGGGACTTGGGAATTCAATATTTCAAAATGGAGAATTATTTAAAACTGTGCCAACTTAAGAATGAATTTTATTGCAAAGACATTGTAATAAAATTTGTAAATATTATCTAAAGTATAATATAGTAGAACCTCTATTATCCGAACCAATTGGGACCGAGACTAGTTCAGATAATCGAAATGTGGTTTTTTTTGGGACGAGATTCAAAACCTTTCTATATGAAAACAGTACATATATTTTAAAATAAAAACAACTTTCAACATGCTCTATATGCGCCATTGCCTACCCGCGATTCTCACAAAGATACATTGTGGCTCATAGCAGTTTCAGCGAACAACAATATATCATGCCAATATTCGGAAAATTGAAGATTCGGATAAACTAAGTCACCATTTCGATAATCGAGGTTCTACTGTACTTCAACTATTCTTTACTTGACAAAATCCTTTAATTTAAACTTCGTCATGTGAAGTAGTCTTTCAAATTCTTGTCTTTCCTCATCACTGATTTTTCTGTGCTTTACAGTTTTCTTAACCATGTCATTTAGTTTAGCCTCTTTTAGTGATGCAAGAGTGAGGCCATCATCGCTGTCACTATCACACTTGTAGTCTTCATCATTTTCATAGTCCCCATCATAATCTAGAAATGTTTTCTCGGTTTCTAAGGAAACTGCAATAAATTGAATATTTTATATCACTACATGAATTTGGATAGTCTCATACATACTAATATAAATAATTTTACAATAAGAACAATATTAATTATTAATGCACTCACCTGCAACATCATCAACTTCCTCTTTGACCTATAAAAGCAATTAACATTTAATTCACAATATATATTTTTTTGTTTATCAAGAACAAATATTAAAAATATTGCTATAATAATATGTGATATTAAAATTTAATAATTAGATTATTTCAATTTATATACATTCTTTTGAGTATTCAATCAAGAATTATATTTATACAAACCTCTGATTTTATATCAGACACTCCAAAATGTATATTACTTGTTTCAAACTTCATTGAATATTTGTCACATTCTTTCAGGCACATACTCTGTAAGGTTTCTTGAACATTATAACATTCCAAAACAAATAATTGGAATGAAACCATTTTTTCTTCACAGTTGAGACATATTTTCGTTGGAAGAGTATCATTTTCAGATATCTAGAAAAAATTGCAATCACCAGTTAAATAAAATAATGATTAAAAAAATTAATATATATAAAATTAATATGCTAAATAAAACTAAGATGGCTACAAAGTGTTTGATGAAAAATAGCATGTATATGGATCACACCTTTATATATCACTTGAATCACACCATCACATATTTTTTATCTTTATCTTCCCTCATAGGAAAAGCGGCAAGGTCAAAACTAATCTACTATATAAAAATAAGTCAGGTTTTCCTTCCTGACGCTATAACTCCAGAACGCATGAACCGATTTCCACACACAAAGAAAATTCAGGAAAAATTTCAACAGAAAAGCGGGAAAATCTTTTTTCTTTAAGAATAATTATAAAATTTCGAAGCCAAATTGTGGCAGAACAACGTCTGCGGGGTCCACTAGTATCTTATGAATATTTTTATAAAATATTTATAATATTATGGATAAATTATTTTTCGTTATTTTAAGCGAATCACATTATGGTTTGATATGATGAGGTTGTGAAAACTATAATGTGAACATTGTAGACAGTGAAAATTCCTAGCAGTCAGGGCAGTTTGTATGGTACCCTATGATCATAGTATACTTACAGCTATTTGTATAAATTCTTGTACCATTTTTAAGATATTTTTATTGTTTTCATCATTCAAATCCTTTAAATCATGTTCTTTCCTAGCACACAGTCGGCACAAATCTTTTACATCTACTGCCATGGTAGCCCTCATACCCTATAACCTAAATCATGGTATAATAATATATCTAAGCAAACTGTGATTTTAATATAATAATCTAAGTTCTACTTTAGTAACGAATAAATTAACAAAGCATATTATATAAATTTAAATAATATTAGGAGTCAACATTCATAATCAACATACAACAACATTTTGAGTTCTGACAATTGACATTTGACTGTGACATCATGGTTGACATAAGAACCACAGACTGTGATTATCGATACTATACTACCCGTTCACTTCGAGAATGCCAGTTGACCGTTATGATATCCTTGTAACGGTACTGTAGACAAAAATATAATTTAGAAAAAATAAATTAATCAAATAATTTTACAGCTTTATTCTACTGTCTAAACATTTAAAAAATATTGTTATGAATTAATTATTTACGGAGGTGCAAACAAAACATTGTATGTTTATTTATATGTATCTATTAATGTATTTATAAGGTGAAATCTAGGAATATTTATTGGGGTTATGTTTGTCCGAGGTAGTTAGATACATAATCTATTAAAATGAATCAAGACGGTATTAGACTTATTTAGAAATGATCTTGACAACCGAACGCAACAGTTTTAAGTCCTTTTGAATATCTTCTTCTAATAACTGTCACCCACTTATTTCTGGATTTTGAATCCTTCGGCACGGAAAAACAGCATTTCCGGTATTTTTACAGTGGAATTAAAACACTGAGGCATAACACAGTATTTATTATTAATTTTAAGTAGGTATCTAAATGCGCTTTATCAAAATGTTACGCAAGCGCGAGTGACCAGTGAATAATGGGCGCACGCCGCACCGCGCCGGCCGGCGAGAGGAATCGCGATGTCACCACGAGATCGAAAGCTGTCCGCGTTTTTAAATAATTTCGAACGAAAATGCGCACTTTGATCTTAATTTTCTTTGATCTTAATTGTTATTCTTGTATTTTTTTGGCATGTGTAGAAAAATCGTTTGTCTTCTTCATTCAGGCAGTTTCTTTGTGAGTGTCTTTTTATGATGTACGTCATAGTTCCTCGCAACAAGAGAAATAATCTGTAGCATGAGCATATTAGACGTTAGTAAACTTTTTCTACTTAGATCTGTGTAATAAATAATGGCTTGAGGCTTCTGAAGTTTTCAACGTTTCCAAAAGTTTAACGTAAATAAAAAAAGCTCCTTCACAATTTTTTAATTTTTAAACTTCGTACTTAGTTTATTGTACCAGTTTTTTTACTTTATAATGAATTTAAAACGGTAAAAAGAGATCGTTACGAATAAGAAGTCATGATTACTAGAAATACTTAAACGTCGAAGAATCCTTTAAAGGCAAGCTTGTAGACAATAATTGTTGAAGAAATGGATTTCCATTCGGAACTAGCTGAACCGCTAACACCTGGAGTATCTTACGACAACAGCAGTTACTGGAAGAATGAAGATAGTGGTTATCATACTTCATTTACACCTGGGTCATTAGAATGCTCAGGAATATCAAACGACAGTGTTAATTCTACTCTTATTAAGGGACGGATATGCTTTAGTGGTCCTTATCAAGTGGAATGCTTCAATTTAAGGCCTGAAGTAAACCTTATATCTAATCCTAAATATAACTTTTCCGCTAGTATCAGAACTAATGATTGTTTCATTGATTCTCCGCAAAGTCGAAGGGGTATAAAGAGACCATTTCAAGAGGAAACTGAGAATAATGACGTTTCTTATACATCAATTCCTACTCCAACAACATTGATAGCTGGAGGATTAAGAAAGCTTAAGTTTAATGATGGCAATAAAACAAAATCATCAAAGAGTTTAGGGCCTACAGAAACCATAAGTGAATTTTATAACTTCAATGAAAATGTTCATACATTTCCATCTACACCAATAAAGAAAAGTTGCAGAACTAGTTGTAAGTTAAACAGCCCAACAAGTTTGAAAAGACCAGCAAAAAAACTCAACTTTGTGATACATTCTCTATCCTGTGAAGGCCCAGGATTGCAGCCTGTGACTAAAACCACTAAATCAAAGGCTGTCAAATCTATCTTATTTAGGCCTGAACAAAAAATTGATATCATAAAGATGTTGTATGAAAAAGCTAATGTAACACCACCATTAATGAAAATCTTTAGTTATTTGTCCAATGAAGATATTTTTAATTTTACATTAGTTAGCCCATTGTGGTCAAGAGTGTGGGAAGATGTGAGTAAAGCCAGCAAGCAGTTAGAATTTATGACTTTCTTAAAAAATGCAAAAGAGAATGCAGAGAACAAGGAACTTGCACCTAAAAATTGTTCATTACATCGGATCAAACCACTAATGGAAATACATAATATCATTCCAAAATCACAATCTACTAGCCCTCCTGGTACACCAAGAACAATAAAATTTAAGAAATTTGCCAAGGTAATATTAACTTCATTATAGAAAAATAAATAATATAATTATTTTAGTTTAATATTTTCTTATAGTATAAATATAAAATCTTAAAAACTGCTAAACTTGAAGCTGAAAGTTTTAGTGAGAGCATGTCTGTCTGTCTGAATATTTTAAGCTATTTGATTGGAATTATAGCCACCATTTAGAGAATCTTCTCTCAGACATTTGTGTTCAGTAGATATTTTTGCAAACCTGTAGTAAGTTACTAGTTACAATACATTCAAATGTACTATATGTTGTTTTTTTACAGGCTGCATCATTGGATTTTCGTAAGCAGTTGTCCTGTGTGAGATGCCATCAACCTGCCAAAGTAACAGAAGAAAATACAGGGGAAGAGTGGGTAGAGTGCACAAGTTCAACGTGCTCTTATCAATATTGCAAATTCTGTAAGTGTGACCGTCATCCAGGTAAGACTTGTTTTCAATATGACCTGGACGGTCCTAGTCCCTCCAAGCGGAAGAAAAACTCATATGCTGTTGGTACAAAGAAGAGTAGAAAGAATCTTAGGAGACTTTTGTGACTTATCTATAAGTTTGAACTTTACCAGTGATTTGCTATTAGAGTATCATTGCATTCCATGTCCAAAGATTGATGATTTTTGAAATCATTGTTAAGAGATTAGGTGAACATATTTGATGTAAAGAGTTATCTAGGGTCTGATATAGTGCCATTTATTATTTTAATAGGAATTAACGGCATTTAAATTACCTCATTTTTATTACTTTTTATTTTAACATGGCTGCATTTGATTTCAAGCTGTCTTATTATAATGTCAAAACAATTTTTATTGTAGTTTTTATTTAGTTAACGGACCAGATAAACACATTGAAAAATTAGTATGTTAAGCCTCACAAATATTGCAGTTTGGTGCCTTTATTAATTCTGTAATATAACCGTGACAATATATAATAATAACAACAAATTGTTAGTTTTTTAACAATCTGAATATAATGTAATATGACAGACTGATAGATTTGCCATAAATGGTTTAGATTTTAGTTTATCTTGTAAATATTTTAGTGACATTAAGTTTTTTATGTAATTGTGTATTCCAAACTACAATTTTATCTTGTATTTGGTTCTTGCAAAAAAAGTTTTTAGTATCTATTGGTACCGGTTGAGTGTGTGTGTGTGATCAGCAAAAATATTGTTTAAAATATCCAGTGATATTACATCTAAAATTCCAGTAATAAAGGTGAAGTCTGAACAACTCATTAAATTATAGGCTAAATATAAAAAAAAGGTTCTTCCCATTCATGCTTACAATCATCGAGTAACTGATTAACTTAAACTCTATATTTCAGAGATGAGGATGGAGAGCTTTCTTCTATATTTATCCTCCTATACAAAATTATAATAATCCAGACCCAAACCCTTTTAAGAGACTGTCACTTTGCCATTTTAATATTAAACATACTCATTAGGCTTAGATTTTGCTTCAACTACTTTGAAAGCATCACTTTACTATTTTATTTTTTAATTAAATTAAATATAAGTTGAGACACTGGTCTATATTCACAACAAATCTAATGAAAGTTAAATTCTCTAGAGCTTTTGTAGTTTTCATGACATTTATTATTGAAAATCTAGTTTTAAAATTCAGTCAATAAAATAATATAATGATCTGCCTTAAAATGTTCCAAAACTAGGTGTCTTGGGAGCTATAATTGGAACAATATAAGAAAATAGAGAACAGATGAGTATTAATACATTTTAAAATGATAGTATGTTGTTGAATAAGTTAAAGACATTTTATGTTAAATACTCTTTAATTTCTAGTCTTAACATTACAATAGATTGAATCCATGATTTTGTCCTGCTTTTTATGTTTCACTCTTTATTATGCTTGTCACGGTAACAACATATCGAAATTAAGAAATACTCTATATTAATATCATCACATCTTATCTACTCAGTACTCTTTATTTATTTAAGAAGCTTTTTTTGGGCAATATTCATGATGCATCATGGAGTAGAGGTATGGATTAGAAAAGTAATACAGTCGACTCTTCATAATTTGAAACTCAAGGAAAATACTTTATACTAGATTAAAACGCGATTTATTATTGTGCGATACTCGCGTTAATAAAAGACAATATTTTAACCAGAAAATTTTTCAAATTACTGAACAAAAATAAAATAAGTTTAATAACCAAGGAGGCGAGGAAAATATATAAAAAAAAAACGAGAGTTCGGCTAAAATTCGTGATATATTATTTTAAACATTTGTCACAAATTTTCATTTTGAAAAGAAGTCCGTTATTTTCTGTTGAGTGAGCGATTTTCGTCTATCATTGCCCAATGAATTTTCAATAGTGGGAAGAATTGAGAAGAAATCGTTACAAGCCCGACTTCAAATTATTGTATGTCTGCAAGATTCAACTTCAGATTACCGAAGGGACCAATTAATATTGATGTTATTCAATTTATCGAGTATTTTTCAATGGACCAGGAAAAAAAATCAATTATGGAGATAAAAGGAGATATTCAAATTAACGAGTGTCAAATTATTGAGAGTCGACGGTATCTTGTTTCAAACTCGTTATTCATTACGACCGCTAGGTCGAGCTACTTATTTTAAATTATTTGCGAAAAAAACGTTCGAGGTTGCCATTATTCGATAAGACGAAATCGAATCGGTGTCACTTTACGGTGTACCGTTAAGGAGGTCCCTTTCTTGGTTGAAATGAAACTCGCGTTAAACGAAGTAACACGTAACGGTTTCCAATTCCAGATTAAGTATTCTTAGGTTCTATTTATACCCGTTAAAATATTATATTTTTCAGTTGGTTGTTTCAAACTTTCATTTTGTTGATATAGATTTTTTTATTAAGAATTATGCCTTCTCATTATTGATCTAAAAACAGCGAACTGCTTGCTTCAAACGGGTTTGGAAATCGGAGGCCTTACGAAATACCTTCTTATAAGCTTCGTGTCATTTGCGTTATTAATAGTCAGTCCTTATTATGTATTACTTTGTAAAAAGACATTGTATTATCAGAATTATTGTAAGCTTTGCAGAAGAAATAATTTCAATATTATATAATTTCGTTACATAACAGTATAAAGTGTTTGGTTATCAAAAAAAGAGTGTGTATACTTATGTACACGCGTTAGAAGTTATACTTCTTTGGCGTATGGAAAAAAATACTAGAATATACAACTTGAACATAGTTATCGATTTTCATGCCACCTAGAACTAACTTCACGATGTAGAATTTAGGTGTCGATGGGCGCGCGCATCGTAAAAATTCACTCTCATCATTTTTCTCCATCGCGCCAAAAGAAGTATAACTTCAAAAAGAAAATGACTTTTGTAGTACTTTCGAAATACTTTTAAAAATACCATGATTAATTGATTGTTTAATATCACAATAATTTATAGTCCTAAATCCTTACAAGCTTACTTATTTTATATACATACTTACAATTCAAGGCCGCCACGCCTATTATAGCAACAATTTTATGAATCTTAATTACCAGCTAATTTTAAAGGCCATATTAGTGAAAGTAAAGTAAGCTTGCAAGTGATACAAGAATAATTATATAATATTACTGCCTCAAACAACTGTACCAAACAATGTCAGCTTAAAAAGGCCAAACATGGATGCATTAAGATTTTAAGTTAATTTAAATGGTAATTTGTTTTATTTATTTGTAAATAGACATTTCATTTTAATGACGGTTTTAGTCAAATTATATAATTTAAATTTTAATTGTTCATATTAAAATACAATTCAATTTAATTATTATAAATGACACCTTGAATATTTTTAAGTTTCTTATCTCAATTCCTTTGAAAGAATCCCTTGAATATTATTTTAATGTAAATAGTGGTTTAATGCGTTAATTTGATTTAATTTCTGTATGGAATGTTTGAGAAGCTCTCTTTTCTAAATAAAATCTCGAAATACCATATTTGTTTTATTATATTGGTACGTGTGCGTTATTAAATAAAATCCATAAAAAATATTTAAGAGTTTAATTACAACATTTACAAACGATATTTACAAATAGAGGCTTAGAATTTAATTTATTCTGACTAAAAAGTGACCACCGGAACCGGTAATCGAATTTATGATTTTATTATATCGTTGGTTCAAAAGTAAAACTCGGTAAGTGACATTTTGAATAAAAATAAATGTTGCTACTATTACTCATTTTAAGAGTAAACCTACGGTTAGAATGAATAACTATCATAATTACGTATTCTGGTCCATAACTAAACTATGAAGCGCAATACACACTTATTAATTTAGTCTTATCGTAAATGTACGCTTAAAATAAGGAATAGTAGCAACATTTATTTTTATTCAAAATTGGACGCTGTTAATCAATACAGTGTTTTTGTTACCCACAAAATTACAAAAATGTAATTTTTTAAACCAATCGCCTCCTTATGAGCTGGAGTACATATTTCAAAAGAGATATGTATCATTTAAATCGTTTTAATAGCAAAAATATTGAAAAACCTAGCGAGCACGAAAACCTAAAATGCTTAAAATATTTAATAATAATGCATTTAATTCAATTACTTTGATTGCTAGCAAGAAAACGACATCTATTTAGTCTAATAATAATAATTACAAAAAAATCTATTATTTCAGTTATTTTTTAAAAGAAATTTAATAAAACTTGATTAAAACTTCAAACTCAATTTTCTCAAAATGGCAACCATGTAGGTTGACACTGTATTGCTTAACAGCGTCCAATTACACTTAGTGAGTTTAGCATTTGAACCAACGATATTACTAATGAGTTATTATAATACAGGTAATGTTATGTACGTGTGAATAAACATAACAGCAAGTTAGAAGACACAGTACAAATAATAACTGGTAATATTAAGTAAAGAAAAGCCGTTTAATAAATTAATATGATTTTTCTAGGAGTAATTAAATCCGGTGGTGGCAACTGACTTATTTAAACCTTATCCTAATTTTAACCGAGTCCCATCACAAACTTTGGTATTTGATAAGCCACTTGTGGTATTTGCATCAGCATGGACATCCTGAAACATGACATTATCAAAAATTATACTAGACGAAATGACAAGTTTATCTTTTATATCAGATATCGACAGATGAGCATGTTCACTTGATGTTGGTGATACCTCAGCCACAGGACATCAGTCATCAGTAATTTTTACTTCGAGCATTCGGAAATCCATAGACTGAAACCGAAACGCGCAATATGCACTTCACGGTTTTTCCATGTATGAACGGTGGTTACCCGGTCGGAATTTCGATATTCCTCCCACCCGATCAATGCCCGAAGTTACCAGACTTACGTTTACCAGGAAGTACACATTAAAGCTAATTAGTAAGACTAGCCTCTAGGGCAGTGTTTCGAGGACTCGCTCTGGCGGTTCAGTGAAGTTATAGCAGAGTACTTAGCAATATACAGGCTAGCAGGATACTCGAAATGTTCTGAAGCGGTCACGTATTTGTACATCATAAAACCACCACCTGTGCAGCAAAACACCACGCCCGTTGATCAACTGTTTTTTGAGAAACAACTTCGACTTATATAAATACAGTGTAGAACCTTCACCAACCTTACATGCAGCATCTATAAACCATCACCGCTAGACTTGCTGTACACTTGGTCTGTGAGATATAAAAAAGGAATTATTAGATAGAAAATATATTCGATTCCTCTTTTTCTCTAAATAAACCTTTAATAAAAAAGAGTTTTCTAATGTGGATATTATGCTCCATTTACAGAATGTGAAGCTGTTTTTTTTTGTAGACGCTTATAATATTCAGATACAAAAAAAAATGTTTACTTAAAAATACCAGTTAACTTCGTTAAAAAGGAGTTATAACTAGTACCAATTTTACATTCATAAAAAAATCTGAAACTTTGGTAGGTGTTAAATTCTCTATTCGGACTAAACCTATTGTTATTACACAGTCCCATTGCGATTTTATCAGTGGCGTAGCTAGGTGGAGAAGGGCCCCGGTGCAGAGAGAAAAAAATCGCAACCTCCCCAACCCCCTAGCACAAAATTAATTATTTGCAAATTATTACTTATAAAGGACGTTTACTTTGCCCTATGATAGCTATGCCACTGGATTTTATACAGGTGTAGTATTTTAGGAAATAGACATGCAGTTGTGCGTATTTACAACAATTTTTGTGCTAACAATTCTATGTGCAGAATATGTACAGGGCGATAAAAAGCAATACGATTTTTAAGCAGATGAGTCGATGTGCATAACAACTCACGAGACAGACAGGCCATTATAGAACCAGGCGCGCCAGGTCTGCGGGGTGGGCGAAGCGCCGTCAATCCGCGCCTCGATGTTAACGCATAAGGCGCGGCGGTCGTGCGAGCGGCCCGACCGCGCGTCGCATATCAATCGCTTTCGACATTCCCCATCACATATGCCACGACGTGGACTGTTCTTCCAGTAATGCCTAGAAATATAACGTACATGTAAGGGATAGACCGAGCTAGGGCCGGATTTAGGGGAAGGCATCCGAGTTAACCAGGGACTGAAACCGGTTAAAATAAGTTTATTTTCCAAAATACGTGTCTGACTGAGATACGAAGATATTAGTTTTAAAGAGTAATACACACTAAACTTACCACACTATTTTTTTCAGTAAATATGAATAAATATTAACAAAAACCTTTATTATACCGGTTATACTCCCATAGTAATTTTTCCGATATTCAGTCCCTGGGTATAACTGCCCGGGCCTCCACAAAAGAGGGGCCTCCACAATAGAGAATTCGGAAAAAAATCTTTCAAATTCCGACGAGTGAACACAAGTAAACCAAGTAAACAATTTTCCTTTGATATTTTTTTCGCTGTTTTACCTTTACCTATAACTGTACTTTGTACAAACATGATTATATTGTTAACATGAAAATTGGGTCAGGGGCCTTCACTCCCTTATTGCCCCAAGGCCTCTAAATCCGGACCTGAATCGAGCATAGGTAGGTACCTATGCTTTAAGAGATAAAAGCTTTTTGAATGTCATCGTTATTTGTTAACAAAGAATAAATTTAGGATGCTTTGGCTTGATTCGCACGTTCCAATTAATTTTATGATATGGACGCCATTCCACCAACTCCGGTAGGTATTCGATACCGGATTTCAAGGGACCTATGGCAATCTGTGGCTACCAAATTGGTGATATGCGTCCATTTAATCTTTAACTTTATGTTAACGTACACGTATACACTAATTAACACTTTTATAATAGATATCATAGCATACTTATGGTATAAATTAAATAGGTCTTCTTTTTCCGTCATGTTGTCGATGAATTTGTCCCAGTCCTGCGGTCGTAGGGCCGACATCATGTAGGCCGAACGCGCCGAGTATAGTTTATACCAAATTGGGTACCCGAATAAATTAGCTTCCTTTAGATTCATTATCCATGTTTCGTGGTCTACAACCAGCTACAAAATCATATTTTTAAGGTAAGGTAAAAGGTTATTTCTGAAGAAGGTGCTATAGTAACATGTTTGATATATGTACATATTTTGCTTGCTTACCCTTGTTGTAGCCTCGTGGTCCCCATCAACATAGTATATTCGATATCCTAGATTTAAATCATAATATGGTGACACCGACGGACCTACGTATGCTATACTTGTGGCTCTACCTGAAATTATATAAAATGAAAATTTTAGTATCATACCATGATAATGCCTAATAAATAAAATAATATCTAAAAGCTGCAATATTCCACTTCACAGTAATCATCGCTTTCCATGGAGATATAGAATATTTCTCGTAATACTCGCTGTAAAAGTATAAATAAACTAAGTCGGCTTTTTCTGTCTGGGTAACCATTAAAAATGAAAGGTTTATAATAGGTATATACATCCTGAATTGTATTCAAAATAGAGGTTTGAATAAATACAATTGTATGAAAATTCTGAAATGTTTAGAGGCTTTTCCTTGCATTCACGAGTATCACACATATAAATAAAATACTTTATAACGGTTTAAAACACGATTTATTATTTATATTACTTATGCCGACGTTTCGGATGCTTTTTAGCAACCGCAAACTGCGTTATAAAGTATTTTATTTAAAATATAATATCAGTTTTAAGGATGTAGCTTAAAACTGCCTTTCGCCTGAATACGCTTTAACGAGCACTCTACCTTGTCCTTGTAATACGTCTCGATAATAATAGGTACTTGTAGGAATCTCTTACCTAAATCGTTCGGATCATAGAATACTTCAAACTCATCAAAATGTGTGTGTCCAAAGAATTGTGCGGTAATGGTAGCTTCGTATCTGTTGATGATCGCGTAATAGTTTCTACTCCACACCTTCAAACAGTCAGAGTGTCCTGGCGGAATGTGGCCAATAATATGAACTTTTTCACCGCTGAATTCAGCTGACTGAAGTTCATATATTAACCATTGGAGTTCTGTTGCAGGATCTGTACTGTTCAGTAGAAGCCACCTGAAAATTAAAATAACTCCCATAGTTATTTGCTTTCATTGAATCAAGTGAATGTGTTTATGTGATATCAACAGTGAACGAGTACAGTATAGTTAGAATCTCTAAAGTAAATTCAATGCATAATCTGTACTTCCTGACTCTTTCATATACGAACCCGGTGGATGGTTTGATAAACAAATAAAAATTTAATATTCCGTCACCCACCCTACTTTTGCTACAGTGCTATAGGTAGCCAGATAATATACAGAAAATTAAAAACATTTCGAATTTTGAAAAATATATAACAGGGCAGGTTCCAAAAATTGCAACGAGCCCATAATCTATATATATATAAAAGCAACTTTTTTTTTCTTTGTTATCGATAAACTTGAAAACTACTGGACCGATCGGCATGATACCATGACCATTCGACGCGGAATAAATTGTAGAAGGTTTTAGGCTATTCATTTTTTGAATTCCATCAACCCTTTATCATTTTTTTTCAAATTTATGTGGATAGTTCATATTCGTCTATCCTTTACAATTCGCCCAGCGAAGCGGGCGGGCGGGGACGGCTAGTTATAATTAATTGTATAAGCATAGGCGTAGCTAGGCGTCAATGCCCATCCTAGAAACTTCTTTGTCCGCCCTCAACATTATTTAAATCTCGCATTAAATGACTGTGGTTAGTTCAGCTGGACAGCTGCCCCCCCCTAGACAAAATTCCTAGCTACGCCAATGTGTATAAGGAGTCCCCCGCTCTCAGCGGTAGATTGGTACATTGCATCAATAGTATTAAATATGCAAATAATTACCAGTTTTTATTATTGCAGTAGTTCATATTGAGAGAGATAATGCGGAAGCCAGGCCGCACTAGGACTGAGTAGAAAGCGCCGCGCCTCACTGTGTGTGACACTCCCGCGGGGAGCCAGCGTCGCCACTGTGCGTCTAGCTCGTTGTAAAGCCAGGCAATGTTGGACTCTGGCGATGAAATGTACGGTGGTGGAAAACTGGAAATAGTTATAATGTATTTCTTAAGAAGGTGGTCATAACAAGTACAATGCGGTTAACGGTACGACGAACCAATATCAAACAAACATAAAGTTATACATAATTACCTATATCATACGCTAACAAACCACATACGGAATACGGATTAATTAGAAAGTTTGAGAACATTTTGGCTAAATTAAAATTTACCGATAAGTGCCTAATTTTAAAGTCGACCCTCAAAAAAGTTTATCAGCCAATATGGAAAGGTCAGGTACAATGAATTAACAAAAATCTTGTTACGATATATTTATTCACTAAAAGCGAGCTTAAAACTTATTACTTACTTATATTTCTCGAGTCATGAACTGGTTTGAAAATTTGGACCAACTAGAATATGTATAATAAGTACGTTTTTTGATAAAAAATCGTCTAATCGTGAAGAAATGTATAAATGTATGTATCACTATGCCAAAATATATTCTCAATAAAAATATTGTACCTATTTACTGGTGAGGACTCATGATTTCCAAGAGCAGGGAATATCGGGACACCAGGGAACATATCTGACATCTGTGAAACTGTTTCCTGAAGAACCTTAAGATTTTCTTCTTTAGTCTGATTCCAGACATCATGAGGTGGCAGATCTCCAGTCCATAGAATGTAATCAATATCCTGAAATTAAGAATAATTAAAACAGCTTGATTTTGTATAGGAATATAGGCACATTAGTTCACGATCGTCGATTAACATTGACGGACGTGAACACAGCTTGATATCAAACACTGCATAGCATTTGTGACATGCACATACTTACAGTATGAGTATCTGCTATATGTTTTAACATGTGGTCAATGGTGCGTTTCGGCGTATCACATTTCCGGTAGTCACCCCACCGACCTGCTCCACCGCCTGGAGTCAAAGCTGGACCATTTGAGGCTCTACAACAAAGAGGCTCATTGCATTCTGCGTTAGAACCTGTAAAAAAATACGTAAATATTTTTGTGATCAATTTGACGACATTTTACATTTGACGAAAATCATTCAAAACATAAAGAAAGAATCGAGATAATATTATTATTAAATCGTGTTTAAAAGAATCTGTAAAAAAGTCTGAATAAGTACAAAATACCTCACCTTCAGCGTAATACGGGTCAAAATGCGTATCAGATATTTGCAATACTTTGAACGATGGAGCTTTCTCAATAGGTGCCTCCAAATCTTGTTTCGCCGGCTTTGGAACTGGTGGGAACGCTACTTCCCATTCGTGGTAGGGGTTGTAGACATCACCACATGCATCGCCTATCACAAAGCTACATATTTCATCGGGACCATAATTTACTCTTTTTAAGACATAAATCACTTCACTCTGAAATAAGATTTTTTATGGTAACTTATGAATAAATATAAATATACGTAATATATTATATTATATACTATATAAAATAGATATGAATAGGTACCCCAAATAATCTTGTTATCCCGTCGCAAACTCTAGCAGACTGTATATTTAATGAGACGCAAAATTTATAAATCATCTTGTTTATTTCTTCTTTACTTTTACCAAGCCTCATGTAATGTTGTAATAATCCCGCGCCCGCTTTGCAAGCTGTACACGATACTTTTGACATGACAGAATGTTCTACTTCATAATAAACTTGTTTTAAATTGAGAAGTTTCAGAGCTTTATCAACAAAAAGGGGCAAATTGCTGCTTTTATCACTATCCCATAGAAGTCGGGAATAATTTCTCTTTAAAGCAGCCATGTGAGCGATGAGTTCAGTTTCGTTGGCAGTTGGAGGCAGTTTATGGGTAAAGTTAGATGGTAGAAATAATGCTTCATCATTACGAGGTTCTTCTGTCCAGTTCCACGTGTCCATCGGTTGGTTCCATTTTATAACTGGTTTTATATTTCTGCCAGTTTGTAAAAATAATGGATTACCTGAAGAATAAATGATAAATATTTTATTGTACTCCCAGAAATTACGAAACGAAAAAATATTCACTAAGAAATCATTTGAACGGTAAATAAAGAACTATAAGATGACCTTTTATTGCTTAGCAGCGTATTTTTTATACCATAAGTAATAAGAATGAATTGTACTGCAATGAAAAATGTCAAGTTATTGTACTGCAATGTTTCTAATTAATTATTTAACACGCATCATATCGGAAAATATCTTGCTTGCCTCTTTGCCATGTTTGATTGTAAAATAATATTACTTACCTGATGCTAGTATTATTGCGTGACTGAGGATTACTGCTTGAAGAAGCCATGGTAATCTAATAACCATGACTAGTATCGTAGGGGAATTCTGAAAAGATAAATAAAATTGAATACCGCTAGATGCTTTTGAGTTTAATTTACAATACTATGCGTAGTATTCCAAACATATCTTCAATGAAATTATTACTATTTTTATATAATACGTATAATTTATCGTAACCGCCAACCGCAATAAAATGCCTCGTAAAAAAGCTCCTTTTCTCATAATGATCTCAGAGAAAGTAGGTCAAGGGATTATACCATAAAGGTTTTAGTATAGGTAATAGTAATGGTGGTATCTTTTTATGATCAAGGATATAATATTTTATATGATACCAATAGTTAAATTATTTCCTGGTAAAGCACTATTTCAACCGTTTTAATCCGATCAATTCAATTTGAAGATCCCACAATGTATCTACTTTTATTTAGATTTGCATAATGGAAATTTATTAAAACTCATTGGATAGAGGAAAGACTCAATATTTCGCGGTTAAATATAAAGTTAATTCCATTATATTGTGTGACTGCATACTGTGATACAACCCGCATTGACGTAATAAAGTCATGGTTGTTTTGAACATTAATATTGCATTAGTACAATATGTATGAACAATAATCATGCATAGGTATGTGGGAGGGTTATCTCCACTTTTTTATAGCAGATGTGTCTCTAAACGGACGGCTTGTTGGCGCGTTCGGTAGAACACCTGCCGTGCGCACCGATGGGTCGTGGGTTCGAATCCCACCGGGACGACATGTTTATAATTTTCTGTAAGCATGTTTTCCCCACGTCTGTTAACTTCGGGTGGGAGGAATATCGAAATTCCGACCGGGTAACGAATCACCGTTCATAGGTGGAAAAACCGTAAAGTGCATATTGCGCGTTTCGGTTTCAGTCTATGAATTTTCGAATGCTTGAAGTAAAAAGTAGGTCGACAGCGCATCGTCAACATCAAAATCATTTTATGATGTTCTGTGGCTGAGGTATCACCTACCATCAAGTGAACCTCATGCTCGTCAGTGGATATCTAACATAAAAAAATAGAATCATTGTTGTTCATAAACTGCAAGTGTTAAGTAGAAACTATACAGCTCGACGGTCGCGACTCGAATTCTTTCGGGGCCAATATTTGTTTGCCCTCCGTGAAAATCCCCAATAATAAATAAGGTACAAAAATGTATTACCTATAGTTATGTAGGTATGTAAATAAATAAAAGTAAATCGATAATTATGTCACAGAGTTACTTTTGAATTGTGATTTATTCAAGTCCGCTCAATTAATTGTCCGCTTGGACGAGGCGTTTTTTTGCTTATTTCCCCGGATTTGAATCCCAACAGTTAGACGCATATCACAGAGTATCGAGAGGTATCTAGGCCGTCGAGGTGTATGTGGACTTGTCGTAATTGATTGCGAATATTTACGCTATACAAAATACACAACTTAGCTCGCTCACTCTAGATATACCTATTATATAACAGTTGGGGTATTTTCGTAAGCGTTGTGAGTCAGCATTTTACAAGAACACGGACGTGGAGGTCGCCACTTTCTCCGCGCTTCATTGACTTTGCTGGAAAGAAAGTGACGACGGTATCACACACGTTTTGCACTGAAGCGCACACAATAACTTATTTGCAAATTACATATTATCGAGCTATTAAAATAGAATTGTGTCCTTGTGGTTTCTTTCATTTTATTTATTACCCACTTGACTTTCATTTAATTTATTTTCATCACAAATAAAAGTGAAATACTTCAACGATACTAATATTGATATAGCCGATAGGTATGGGTATTATAATTATAAAGCTTTCAATACAATCTCTGATGTATATACATATATTTGATTGACTATAGTGTGACGTCATTATGTTACCTATGTGAAATTAAAATTTATCCCAACGTACATTTTAAAATTTCCGACTTTTATTACGATAAAATAATTACGATTTTAAAATTAATTTATCTGCAGTAGTCACTGAATTCAGTTTACTTAATATGTTATAATACATATTATTAAACCTATTTTTTTTAATGCAATGCCTGCTTGAAACAACTGTGATAAAACCTGCGAACACGAAACAGAACAGTACACGGATACTATTTATTATTTATTATCAAGTTACCAGATGACGTACTTGCTTTTCTTTTATATTTCAAAAAAGGTAGAGGTAATGGTATATTCAATAACAGTATTCGTGCGCAATCGAATCTAACATGTGACAATATTATATATTATCACATGTTAGATTTTTACGATAGGTACATAATCGTATGAGTATTGTAGAGAACAGTTAGCCCGGATATAATGTTTGTTAGCGGTATATACTATCATTGTTTTTTCTAATCTCACCGTTTCCATACCTTCATAGTTTCCTCGTGTGTAACATTATCATATTGTATGGTTACTATATATTTCGAATAATATATTAATATATTATATATTTTCACTTAACTTTTGACAACATTGGCGTAGGTTAAGGTTATTTTTTATTTTAATAACTACGGTCTATAATACAGAGGGAAGCTCAAGAGGTTTACATATCGTCGGTTCAAAGGTAATTAACTAATTAACTAGTAATTTGTTCTTATCGATGACGTACGATTAAAATAAGCAATAGTAGCAAAATTTATTTATCAAAATTACACTTTGTGTGTTTTACATTTGAATCGGCGATATTATGCAATGGCTTAACCTGCCATGTTGCTCTTTAAGTGACTATCAAATAGTTAGAAAATTAGGTATCTTAGTGGTTTTTTAAACTTCTTAGATGAACATATTTCAAACTAATTTTAAATTAATCTTTATTATGGGAACACCCACAGAACGGAACACCAGTTAAGTAGTGAGTAGTTACGGGTTAAGTTTTCTTTCACCTCCTTCCGCTATTTCTCTTGTACGGTCAGTACTGCAGTTGCTTTGCCTCTTTATAAATTAACAACCTTTTATTTTCGTGTTAAATAACAGTTAATGCATTAATTGCCGTAAATATTACTGTTCTTACGGTTGCTTGGAAGATATAGCTAAAGAACTCTACAGCCGCCGTTACTTAACTACATTTTAAGTTTTTGATTATGCGACACTAAATAAAGCAATTTTTTTTTGTTAAAAATGTGGTAGTTTCTTTTAATAGATAATATGACCCACTTTCAAATGATTTATTAAGTACAAAGAGAAATACTAAAGGTTATTCTATTCATTTATATTTCTATTCATAGCACTAGTATTTCTATTATTATCTAAGTAGTTTTCTTTCAAATATATAAAAATTAAATATTTTTCTATAACTTAAGATAGGGTTTCACTTTAAATTTATTTTATCGACTAATAGTGCCTTCACCATACGGCCTTAAAATGAACAAGTGCTCATTATAAACAAAACTAAAAATATTTTGCCATATATAGGTACCAACCTGTCTACCTACTTTATTGCATTCGAATTCTCATTTAGTCAAATTATTATTCTAATTTGTAAATATTATAACTGCAACCAAAACAGAAAGAAGCAGTGTATGTAAGTGCGTGTATTATTAGAGAAAATGTTACCACAACTCACTTCCACTGTTTAGATTTCTTTTATTGCACTATCGTCAAACGAGTTGGAAACTGAGTCTCTTAAACTGGAGAATTAATGATTATAAATTATTGAAATAAATATAATCCATGCTAAGTAAAACTTTGAACTCATTGATAGCCTAGCCGGGTTAGAATTACAAATTACATTAATACCTATCCCCACAACTTTTGCATCAGCCTTCAGGGGTCAGTGGGAGTCTAAGTTCAAAATGGCGATCAACCTCGACCCCGACGTTACCTTAAGTCCAAGTTTTTCGGGAGTAACAGTTTTTCGTTAATACCAAACTCAGCCATTTTTAAAGAACAATGGCGAAATCTTAGTTGACTAAAATTAAAGCGTCTAGAAAAGATACTAAAACCAAAAATATTTAAAAAAATAGCTACATTTTATCAAGTTCTTATTTAAAACTGTTAAAGCCGGATATAAAAAATAATTATTTAGAATACTTAATTGATTTAGATTATTATTTACTTCCTTTCTATTACTTAAGTGTTACCATTTAAAACTATTTATTCTAATATGGTAGATTTAGTTACATCGTTTTCTTAAAAAAATAACAAACTATGAGTTTGCTTGATTAGAAAGCAATAGTGTTTTATCTTTTTTTGTATCATTTATAATACATTTTATTCGGTTCCGTTCCGTTATAAATTATTATTGTGAATTAAAGTATGACAGCACTGAAATTGTGCGTTGGCACTTAGTGTTTGACACATTGACATCGCTTTAATTATTAGGTACCTACCTAACATCTTTCTAGAGAGGAAGTTGTAGATATTATAGCTATAATTGGAAGTAGGTACACTTAGGTATTTTATATTCAGAAAAAGTTAAAATGCTTTGTAATACAATCTCCTAGATCTACAAAAATATGTATTGTGTATAGAACCTACCTTCATTATTATATAGAATACAAATTCAGTATTTTTGTGTCGTAATAAGTAGGAACCTACCTTCTTCTTCCTCTTTTAATTAATGGCAACCTCCATCAAAGACGGAAGGAACCTACCTAAATGTCACGAAATTGAAGTGACAGTAATAAACTACAAAAGTTCAAAACTGAATATCTCCTATTGTCGGCCTCCTTTAAACAAACTTTTTGTACAGACAAATTCGTAATCTATCACTGAATTAAATAATATTTTTTTTACTCAAAGACATAGCAATTTAATTTGAAATAAAATTATGTATGAGAGTTCGCCATTGTTCTTTCGAAACAAATCATAATGATTTAAGTTAATCCTAATCTATCAAAATAGTACTTTAGGCAAGGTTTTGGAAGCGGTCCTATAAGAACGAAACCTTCTGGCGCCCCATTTTGTTAGTTTAAGTTTTAGTGTTTAAGTTCACAAGAATTAATAAATAATATTGTCATTTATTTCATTTAAATCAACCTAACTGTATTGGTATGTGGGTACATACCTACTTATTTTGTTATTTCTAAAAAGAGCAATAACCCAAAAAGCTACTAGTAATTTGTAAAATAGATAATTACGAAGACATAATACATACATATAACCTATAATAGCAATTAGAAATAAAATTAGTCTTTATTTATTTCGCTCGTTTCATGTCATTGTACTCTAAGTATAGTATCTATTACAAATATTATATATGAGTGGTGTAAGTGCAATTTCTAGTATTGATAAAAATAAATAAATTGATATTATTTACAAACAATATTAAAAACAACCTTTTGTTGAGTAAGTACCTATTTCCATGATAATAAAATATGTACATGTTACAACATGGCCATAATAAAAATTTCTTCAGATTTATCTACATAGGTATAATCTATATATATACAAGTTTCAACAAACTCAAGATTATACTTTGTAATCTCCTTTACTATCATAATTATTGTATATTAATTCTATTTATAACATAGATTATTATTATTAAACAAAGGCTTCCTCTGCTTAGTGATTGCCAATCAGCTATAGGTACGTCTTTTTATAAAGAGTGAGAACACCACACAGTATGTATTTAATAACATCGATTTCAATATGTTACTACTCTTTTTTAATTGTTATTAATTAATCCGAACCGAAATTATTTGACATTTACTTTCAAGGATTATCAAATATTCAAAGCCTTTTATTATTTAAAAAAAATAATAATATTAAGACTACCTAAGTATTTTCAAGGAATTCGTAATATCAATATATAATGTTTATAAAAACTCCTGTCTTTATTTTTGTGAAACCTATTTCTAAGACAATTATTTATATTTATCCAGACTCCTTTTGTTCCTGCAGATACATCTACTTTCGTTTAGTTCATCGAACTCACTTTCTCCATACAACAAATTTCCTATTGTAAACGTATTACACTCTCACAGGAATGCACTTCTATTATATTCGTTAGCAGCTTCCACCTGATATTTTCAACATTTCACAGATGGATTTCACGTGACATAATCGTTTTTACTTTTCTTGTTTCACTTTTGAATATAATTAAATTGAAAAGTGAGTATTACAACGAAAATTACTATTGTATTTTAATTTGTTGTCGTTGAATTTTTTAATGGCCCCGTAGGTGCGATAGGTGTTAAATGTCCCTGGTTCGATTCACACCGCATCTTTAACATTAATATTTCTAAACACGTAGTTATTCTATTCAAATGTCGTCTAGGACGACCATCTATAGATCTATAGATGGAAACAAAGTCAAAGTTCAGTGTACACGTTTGGATTCAATCAAAAAATTCTGATCGCTTAAAGTGAAATTATAAAAAGTGGTCGTCAGGCCATTATTCATCACTGTGACCTGTTACGTCACAGTAGGTACTCAAACGTACCTCTCACTTGTCTGTTGACGATATAACAAACAATTCTTTTTTCTGCATAAATTACTCTAAAAATAAATGAGATACTGAAGCAAATGTTAAGATAGACACGATGGATTATTTAAGCTAGTTATACAGATTTCAATTCATCGAATTAAAGCCACCATTATTGATTTAATATAATCATAAGGAGGTTAATTATTGGACCTGGGACGTGCGAAGATTTTTCTCATTTGCCGTTCGTAGTTCGAGACGTATTGCTCAAGATATTATGTGTTTTTGTCGTGTTAAGTGTTAGTGCTATTTAGTTGTACATATATCAAATATTACATTTATTTGGGTACCTATTATATTTTCGTTTATCAGTAAGGATAAAATTAGAAATTCTTGAACAAGGTAAGCTATTTATAAGATAGTTCAGATAATCTAAAACATTTTATTAGATATGTAAGTCAGTATAATGCAATCCGAAATGTCTTCCTCTCTATATTATATAAGTTAGGAGGATTTAAACTATTCGTCCAAATTACATAGCGTAAAAGACAAAGTTTATCTACGTATACATTCAATACTGAAAGCGACAAATGTATTAATTTTAATAATAATTAGCTAAATACTCTAAAATGTGCATTGTTAAAAAAAGTATCCAATTGAAATGTATTAATGGCTCATAATTTGTGATATATTGGCTTCCACATAAAAGATAGACATTTTCTGTCTTTACGAATACATTAATATCTTCGTGTAACTCCAACGGTTTAGGCAGCGCACGCCAAGATAGCTCTCAGAGGGCAGGAATCTTTCTGTCATACTTGATTCTTATCGTAATATCTATTATGATCAAATTACACAAAATCTTGATAAATAGCCTATGTGTTATTCTGATGTATAAGCTGTAATGTTTCATCAAAATCCGTTCGGTAGTTTTTGAGTGAAAGAGCAACAAACATCCATCCATCCATCCTTACACACTTTCGCATTTATAACATTAGTAGCATAGGATAGGATATAAAAATATAAAATAAAATATAGATATTATATATAGAAATATAATAAAAAATAATAATACTTAATTATTATAATTAGGTATATAGTAGGAGTAGGAAGTAGGAAGGATAGTCATTCATTATGTGATTATATTAAAATGAATTAATTTGTACTATCATAAGTTAAACTTAACTTACTATTATTATTATTAACTTTCCGTGGAAACAAAAGAAAGATAAGATTCAATCAAATTTATATAACGCAATGAAGAATAATGATGATGATTGGTTGGTTTGTCCGATGATTAGAAAATAAGACTACTATTGACCTCGGTGCCCGCAACGCTGACCTAAATCATAACAACTGATATTTTGTTGAAGTTCATAAATACATTGTTTTTTATTTTTCTAAGACGTCATAACATCACGCGATTTATTTCTTATTAATCCATTTATATTTATTCATAATTATTAGGACATCTTTGAATAAGGAAAATTGATTTTTGTATAATATCAACCTAGTTTCAATTACAAAGAAATATTTATGTAAGTGCTACCTAGTACCTTGGTGATATAGCTGGGATCCTGTAGTCAGAAAAGCAGCCTGAAGATTCTTGCCGACAACAACAAACAATAATGTAAGTAGATAATTTATTAGAGAACAGACATCAACTTATGTAAAGGAAATTGAAATCCACGTTGTTTATATCAAATTGTTTATATATTGTAGTTCCTTGAATAGGTTAGACTTGAATAGGTTATTTCCGTTTTCCTCGTATGCATAAAGGACGTGCAACATTGAACTAGTTTAAGATTCATGCATGTGTGCGTAAATAGTTAATTAGTTTAATTGATTCCTAATGCGTGTATCCTTTGGCTTTGTTTTAGCATTTACGTGTTATATTGATAGCATTGTTACGATAGCTTTGTTTTTGTTTTTCTTTTCTGTATTTAAACTTTTCAACAGGTACCAAAAATATATACAGGTAAAATAAATGAGTGTCAAATCTAGTGTCGGGATTTTTAACAAAACAAGAATTCACTTACAGTTTTATACATTGTAAATTATTTCTTTTTATTCAATACAAAATTAATAATATCAATTTTGTTACGGTCTACTACATAGATACACTGTGCTGAGACGAGTCATTTGACCTCCGACACGCTTTCCTTTCGCCATTCAAATGACATAACATGAAGCTTATTAAAGACACATTTATATGGCCCACTGTTCTTTATTGCGACTTAGACGTGAATATTATGTGTTGGCATCTATTGCAAAATGTATGAAATCGACTATCAGATTTTATTTTTCTAGTTTATAATATGTATTAAAAAAATTTAGACAAATTACGTTGGACGTCAGCATAATATTATGTGCCATTAGACGGTTCATTAATAAGTACATAAATAAGTATTAAGATAATCTAACCTTTTTTAAAGTGACTTACGTTAAGCCGTTTCGATTCAAATTTATTTATACAGCGTGATAAAGCTAACTTATTTAAATCCCGGGTGACAAATTTACTATATAGAGTATTTTCCAAAATCTTTATACATTTATAATAAAGACTACTTTTTTATATTATACCTACGATTTCAGTATAGATTAGGCACAATATCCACTTGTGATTCTGTAGTCATCGAAAATTACCGTTAACCTCCTTTGGACAGCAAAAGAAAGTAGGTGGGTAAAGCTATGAATGTTCAAGGAGAACTAAACTTCCAACTAAGTATTGTAATATAGGTTCATCATTGAGTAAGTGTAAGTAAGTTTTTTTTTCTTACTTTCATGACGAAAATATTTTTTTTTTATCTAAACTAGAAATATATTAAAATTACGTGCACGGATATCTAGTCAAAATACATTTACATATACAAAAAAGAACTCTACATAATTATGCATAACAAAATGTAGTAGATATATTTATAACTACGGACCCAACAGACGTTGTCCTTCCAGGATGAAGGCTTCACAAATAAAAAATATTTTTAGATTTCAAAATTATTTTTAAACAAAAAACAAAAAACGACTTCAAAACTACAAACTCGCACTAAAAAGTAGAAAATAATATTTTAATTACTTCAAAGCATTTTTTATTAACAATTATTTTTGAAGTCGGTTCCACCTAACCGATGCCGCTCCATACCGTTCAATTTGTTGCAAAGTTTAGTTTAGTTTAGGATTAAACAGTCCTTCTTGGCTTGGCTGACACCGACTCCAAAAATAACTGTTAATAAATAATGCTTTGAAGTAATTAAAATATTATTGTTTACTTTTTAGTGCGAGTTTGTAGTTTTGAAATCGGTTTTTGTTTTTTGTTTAAAAATAATTTTATTTTTAAATTTTTGTAGGAAGTGTATTTTTTAAGTTCATTAATCCTTACATAACAATTTAGTAGACCTACCACTAAACGTGCTGCTCAAATGAGACAGCGCCGTGAAAGGAACCACAAACCAAAACTTGATTTTCTAAAAAAGCACCAAACCAATTTCGATAAATAAATAAATTACGATAAATTATATGGGACCACCTCTGAAATGGGGGACACCAAATTTATTTTATTACCAGGATACCAAAAAAAATAAGAATCATCGAAATCCATCCATAACTTGCGGAGTTATCGCGTAACAAACATACGAAAAAAAAAACAACAAACAGATGAATTGAGAACCTCCTCCTTTTTTGAATTCGGTTAAAAATGCATTTTGCAGAAGACATCAATTATTATTATTAAAAAAAGCTATAAGCTTGCAGGATGTGAGCTGTTAATTGCGGAAGATTGCGGAGTTCCGAACCTAATTTTTTTTTAATTTTTTTTCAGCATATATTATTTTCCTGAAATTTACCGATATTTTAATAGTTATTCCGTTATCCGGGACATAGACGAATCCAACAAATAAGATATAGATAATTAATATCGGTGTATTCGTGTAGGTAATTAACACAGTTAGTAACACACATAGTTTTTTGGAGGGAGAATTGACATCCCTCTGTCGTCAGACTTTAGTATCTAATCATTAACAAAAAAACATGGTTTAAAGGGGTGGATTATAATCTAATTATAATTATTACTATATGAATAGCAAGTAGGTACCTGCTTATCAGTGGCGGGACCATCGTACAAGCCCAAACGCCTGTTTTGTCTTAAAATCAAATATAATAATGTCATAAGCATTGACATATTATTTATTTATTAAAAATATAAACATAGGCACGGAAATAATGAAATTCTAAACTATCAGATCGATTTCTTCTTACAATTATATAATTGTGTAGTTTTGATTTTGTTAATATAACTTTGTTTTACCTTTTTTAAATACTATCTAGCGTCGAATTTTATTGGCGTTTTCCAATCCGTACTGTTTAAATACTATTTCTTCAAATAGAGAGTAAAAGGGAACACATTTTTTGCGGGGGAAAATCCATTTGCGGATTCCGGCGCGGCCGCGGCGGCTCAACAGCGGCGATATGTGAGACTCTACTTCTCCTCGAGACCCTCTGCTAGTCACAGGGCTGGGAAAACGATCTACTCACTAAAAACACCCTGGGTTGCCCTCAATGTCGCCATGATTGATATTGTTCCAATTATTTCAAGTAAATTAGCTGTTTATTTAGCATACGCCGATAAATCAAATAAAAGATTTTCATCGCCGATTGATATCTAATTAAAATTACAAACTGCGAATTAAATGTTATGAAGATAAAATCCTTTGTTAACGCAACGATGTAGATTAAACTAATATGTGTATATTCTCAATAGATTTGTCAAGTTAGCTTCACTACATAGTATAAAACAAAGTCGCTTTCTCTGTCCCTTTGTATGCTTAAATCTTTGAAACTACGCAACGGATTTTGATGCGGTTTTTTTTAATAGATAGAGTGATTCAAGAGGAAGGTTTATATGTATAATAATAACAGTTTTTCTGTAGTGTATTTAGTATGAGCATTGCGCCGGTGCGAAGCCGGGGCGGGTCGCTAGTTGTTTATATTGCATTATCCTTGTTTAATACATTGCATTCATAACGGATTCAATTAATTTCTGAGATGTTCATTAGTGAGAATTGTCTGGAAGAATAGGTTGACAAAAGCAATAATTAAAGCTGTTGGCAGAGAACTAGCATATTTTATCTGCAATAGTACAACTAGTAAATACATAATTGTAGTAATATTGCTATTTAAATACAATAAAGCGGATGAAAAATTACATAGGTAATACGTTGCAATTTTCATGGTGATCAGTCAAACACTGTTGGAGTTTATCTATAGTCTATACTAATATTATAAAGAGGAACGATTTGTTTGTTTGTTATGATTTAACTCAAAAACTGCTCAACAGATATTAAATATTCTTTCAAAACTACATTATCAACGAGTAACATAGGCTATTTAATTTGTGTATTAGTACATCAACATTGTAGTCGTGCGAAGGCCGATCGCTAGTCAATTACAATATATACAGATAACTGACTAAATATTAGTAATTTGATGGTATTGTACTCCCTCTTAAAAACACCATATTTTAGTATCATACAATACTTAAAGTCAATTGCTATAGAGACAATTTCTAACGCTTACTCTTATGTTTATAAATGAATATATCTTTTAATAATTAGGCTCTATTTAGGGTATTTTTTTTATGTCAGATATCGACAGACGAGCATGTTCACTTGATGGTAGGTGATACCTCAGCCACGGAACATCAGTCAATGATGCGCTGTCGATCTAATTTTTTACTTCGAGCATTCGGAATCCGTAGACTGAAACCGAAACGCGCAATATGCACTTCACGGTTATTCCATCTATGAACGGTGATTCGTTACCCGGTCGATTTAGATATTCCTCCCACCCGATTAATGTCCAAAGTTACCAGACGCGGGGAAAACATGTTTACAGAAAATTATAAACATATAGTCAAGGTGGGATTCGAACCCACGACCCATCGATGCGCACGGCAGGTGTTCTACCGAACGCTCCAATGAGCCCGTATAATAAACACTAATTAGCTGTTTAATATAACATTAGACAGCCTCCATGGCTCAGGAGTGGGATGCAAAAAAAAATGTTTCGCTTTAATAGAACACAAAATACACTTATTTGCCTAATCACATAAATAATTCCTGCCCTATGCCCCACGGGAATTCATTTTTTATTCAAGTTGAAAGCGATGACATCGAGAAAAAAATACATCAGCGTGTGAAATTGCTCACGCAACGTTTGTATTCATCAGGAAAAGTTGATTCTCATAGCCTGACCATTTATTTTAGTTGCGGTGTATGCATTTAATACCATTTTTTTGTAACGTCGCGTCAGCAAAGAAGCGAGCAATGAAGCGTTAGGTATGCCTAATAGCCTTCTCTTGGCCACTGAATGTCGCATAGTCCAAAAGTGGGCCATCACGGTATTGTTGACCCACTGTTTAGAACTCATATCTAGTTTATTTATAACAGTTAAAAGTTATTATCTATTGAAACGGGAGCTTCTAGATTAATTTCATTAGAATATATATACAGAAGCGGATTACTTTCAATTCTCTAGTAATTATAATTATCTTACCTTTAATAAAATGCTTAAAGTTAATTACAGCTCATGAAGAATTTATAAATTCACTTATAGACACTTTCATATCAATTACTCATCGTATAATAACATTTCACTAGTTTATTGTAGAACAAGCAAAACTGTCGAATTCGCATAATATTTTCGAGAGAAACTACACATTTATATTGAGACGCGCATGTGTATAGCTGTGTGGCAGAATACTAAATTATCGAAGTCGCGTGAATACGTATAACGAAGTGTTGTCGAACCACGAGTACAACAGCGAACAACCGTACGCGGCGCGCGCAGTGAGAGTTGTGCCTTCCTCCGTCTGTGATTGTTGTGAACCGCAGCTCACGACGTAGCAGTCGCAGTACAGCTGCGACGGAGGCCGCGGCTGCATCCTCAATGGATGCTGCGTATTGCACATGCACTCTTGTTGCAGCCGCGATGCATATCCTCAGGCCGTCTTTTACGCCCAGCGTGTTTTACAGATATGTATTCTGACTATAATGTGATCCAAAATGTGTTGTTCTTCTTTCAAAATCATAATATGGTACACAATGAGTTTATCTTCAACTCTTCAGAATTCGGTATTTTTTATTTTAAATCAATAGGTATATGATGAATTCAATTAAATTTTAGTTATAAATAATATAATTAATATAAATAAAATAATAATATATATAGTATACATATAAATAATAATTAATATGTGTATGCATTTGTACTGATAAACAAGGTCACATAATTACTCTACATTATCACACTATAATATTATCAACTTATATTCTTAATTCAGAGTAGAAGAGTTCTAGGTAAGAATATTTTGGTTTCTCATTGTATAATTTTTTTGAAACACATGATAAATGATACATATTATGATATTTTATGGAATGTTTGCCAGAGTTACTAGAATTACACCTGCCCAATAAAGCCCGACTAAAGCTCTAATCATTCTATACTGCTCTAAGTACAGAGGTATTAAGTTTCATTAAATTGGAAGTACCTTTAGCTTGATCGTGAAATTAAGTCTATCCTTCGTGCTAACCCTAAATTATATGATCCGTTTAATACCTTATTTAGTGCAATTGAGGGTGGCAAAAGGAACAGATGGTCGTTCAGTTGCATACATAAAAACGTACGGCTACTACTCTTCGATGAGCACCGGTGAACCATTTACTGCCAACCCCTGGCGACGTCTCTGTTTCACAAACAATATTATTACATAGTCGTCTCTTTCCATACGTACGGTACTCACTACTCACATTCAGGGTACTGGGAGTCCGTTCAAAGTTGTTTAGACGTTGTCACCGGCAACGGTAGTCTGATACATGGCACGCAGCTGTACAGAAAGTAATAGTGCCTCAGTACTTCAATACGTTATTTAGATAGGATGCCTAGAAGTGTTTAAAATTAATTAATTATATTGAATATATTATCATGTGAGTATTTTACCTCTTTATCATATTCTTATCGATATCGTTAAATACGTCAATTACATACATAACAATATACATATATGTATGTACGTAATATAATATTAATTTAAGTAAACTTTATATCGGAGCTCAATAAATGACCTAGAATCGTACTTGGTAATCTACCGAAAACTACTGATAAATGAATATTGATTTGATCTTATTTTTTTATATTCTTAATTATTTTCTAATCACAGACAAAACATTCTCAGATTTCTTTCAAAGAAGATCATTGATATAGTATATATTAAAGATCGAAGAAGAAGGTCTTCAATGAGTTCAATATAATATTATTTTACTTAATTAATTTTATAATTTATACCTTTTGTAAGATTTTTGGTAGGAAAGTAAATAAAAGCGGATTCGAAAATTAGAAAGCTTAAGGTTCATTAAAATAAAATATTACTTAAAACATAAGAGCATAAAATGATAACCTAATTCCCATAATAAAAAGGCTAATTATCTTAATATGTTCCAATTTAAATGTCTATTTTTTTGCTTTCATTTTGCAGACAATGTTACGGAGATGACATCCGATATTTAATATGACATCAAATATTAATTCAGATCGAAATACACTTCAAAATAATTGTGTAGTCGAGGACGTTTCCACAGATTGGAAAACTTTATATAATTCAGAACTTTGGACCAATAGTCAATTGCGAAGAGAAATAATAAGGACCCCTTTTGTTGAAAATAAAGCGATTACTTGCTGTTACACATGTAGAGGCAAAATAAGAAATTATGAAATCACGTCACCAGGTGATTCGAATTTCCTACCCAGAAGTCATTCAACTCCGAAAGGAAATCATAATATAGTGAAGAATAGTGTATCGAAACATGATTCACGTGACAATTTTGCAGTAATAGAAGAAGAAAGAGATGAAACAGACGGTCGAAATATACCTTCTATTTCAAGACAAGTCGATACCAGTTTTCGCCAAAAATATACGTGTACTACAGACAACCCCTACACTAACAGTTATATAGATCGACGTAGACTGAGAAAAAGCCTTAAAGGCGTCAGATGTGTATTTAATTTCGCGTCGACTGAAAGTCTGACGAAAAAGAAAACTCAACTTAAAGCTTGCTCAATAAGTGTAATGATTGTAGCTGTAGTAATGATTTGTTTGATTCTAGTAAACTTTTCTACTCCTAATTTGTTACGTTCAAGTAATAATACAAGTACAATGGTAGTGCCAACTATAAATATAGATGTAAATGAAACTTCTTCAGCTATAGTAAGCATCCACTCAAATCCCACAACTGAAATAGATGTTACTGAATCTTTAATAACTGCAGATGAATCAATTGTATCAACTACAAAATTTAATATAGTGAGCAATGTGATTGCAAAAATTCGTAAAAACATTAAAACCTACCCTAAATTAAAAACAATCAGTAAATTGCCAAAAGATATAATAAATAGAGATTTATCACAAAAATTTTGTTCGTGCCAAACAAATGAAGTATGTATGTTGGATGAAGACAGCGGGACATCTATTTGCAAACGTGCCGCGGATATTGAAGATCCAACAGGTAATTAGATGAACTAACAACCCAACACGTTATGAGTATATATATACATTATAAGTTAATAATTAAATTTTAGTATAAATACATTTTTATACTAAAATTTAATTATACGCCCAATGAATAGGTACATACACTGATAGTTAATACTAATAACCCGCTAAGAGGTTTTTGTGCAACCGATTAGTCTAGTCATTACGTCGGAAAAAAGGGTTAGAAATTAATGTGAACCGATAATGCAAAATTTTGGATATTAAGTAGGGGGGAGGGCTAGAAAATCTTAACTTCAATTTGTTGACCAAGATTTCCTTTGTGCATTTTTCGCTCTTCTTGAAAAAATGTTATAATTAAACACAAAACAATATTTTTTTTAAATTATAATGACAGAATGATACATTTTACATCGCAATACTTCGCGAACCTTAAAAGAAATAAGCGGAAAACAAACACACACAAACTTTATAGGTAGTTAAGATTTATACTTTCCTCATTTATATTATATACGTATATTAAAAATGAGGAAAGTATAAGAGCAATATAATTATGGGCATTTTACACGAAATAAAGGATATTATTATTATATTTAAAAAATATTATTTCAAGGTTGCGGTGGGCTTTGCGCCTTAGAAACTGAAGCTTGTCAGCTGGTCGACAAAGAGCGAGGGATACGAGTTTGTCGGCTTTTGACATTAGAGACTTGTTCAACTCATGATTGGCGATGCCGAAACGGTTTGTGTGTGTCAGCCGGAGCCCGATGTGATGGTGCTATCCAATGCTACGATCGTTCTGATGAAAAACAATGTGGTAGGTGAAATTTATTTTATAAAATCTGTGACCCGGTGCTGAAAGGCCCAAACTACGTTTTAATGTCATTTATTGAAAAAGTATTTATAACATTTATTTGTGGTGGAAGACGTAGGTATCTAAAGTTATCGACATCTTTCAAAAGATACTGTGTAAACGCCAATTTACATTTTCATATTGCTTGATAAAAAATAAAAAAATAACTGTTAATGCTAATTAATTGTCTTTACTAATAATTGAAAATAACGCTTTTTAATATTGGCACCAAATATATTTAAATCTCCTGCAATTTAAAAAACTTTCACTTTCAAATTATAGTATTTGAATATTGTACAATGTATACAGGGTGAATTTTTCACGTAGGCGTCCATGGCCAAATCCGAATCTTTGAGGAATAGCGAAAAGTACACAAAGGAGTCTCGAGGCCGATTTTGATGAAAACTAAAACGGCATCTTTTTCTTTCACTTCAACCGCTTATAACAAATTGAAATTAGAACATAATGTTGTGAAAATGACTGCGCTGTGTGTATGTTGTCGCTAAGGAACGAATTTTGGGAAGTAATGACAAACTTAAAGAAAATTTTGGATTTTAATAAACTGCTTCATATTTTAAATTAATGTCCTTAATAATCATACCTAAATTACCTGTACTTTGTTCGAAATGATGCTCAATATTTTTGTCAACACACTCACAGTCATCCTCACAACATTATGTTCTAATTTCAAATTGTTATAAGCGGTTTTAAAAGAAAAAGAAAATGATGCCGATTTAGTTTTCATCAAATCGAGATTCCTTTGAGTACTCTTCGCTATTCCTCATAGTTTACGATTTGGCCATGGACGTCCACCTGAAAAATTCAGCCTGTATACTAAATATAATTTATTCTGATCCACAGAATGTGACTTAACAAAGCAATTTCGTTGTGGCCATTCATTATCTTGTTTCCCGAATAAAAAGCTTTGTGACGGCGTCATCGATTGCTGGGATGGTTTCGACGAAGTTAATTGTACTTTAGGTAACTATGAGTTATTAAAAGATAATAATTTATATACTTTATAACTAAGGAGCAGTAGTATACTCGTATAATGCTTTGACCATTTACATGTAAATAGTCAAAGGTATAATGATGTTAAACGATTCCATAGTTCTAAATAGCAGATCTTAAAAAAAACAAATCATTTTGGAGTTAATTCAACAATATAATTAATGTTGAAGTGACGCCATTACTACAATTATAATAAATTTAACAGATATCTAATATATTTTCTATAAATATTAAATATTGGATAATGTATAAATTGTAAACCAATCTAGAATCTTGCCGTGGTCACTGACCTTTGAGTATTGCCTTTAAGAGACGGAATTTAAAATATGAATTTTAAACCAAAGTAAAAGAGAACCAGTATGATAGGATTAAAACGTTGTCGTTAAACTGCAAATATGTTAAAATGAAATACAAATACATAATTTACTATATATATTTTAAATATTATATATTTATATATATTTTAAAGGCCGGCAACGCAGCTGCAAGTCCTCTGGTGTTGCAGATGTCCATGGGCGCCGGTAATCACTTACCATCAGGTGAACCGACTGCCCGTTTGCCCCCTTTTCCATTAAAAAAAAATATATATTATTATTATAATGTCAAATACCGTCAGAATTAATAATAAAAATCGTTAAATTTTAATAGTAATTCCTCAGCTGAAAATTATAAGATGCGCTGTTGAACTATTTCGTTAATTAAAATTAAATTCGGAAACCCTGGACACGAACGTCCAATTTACATTTTTCACTCTTCGCCATGGACGATTGTACGTTACTCGGACGGAATTCGAACTTCGACTTATCAAAACATTAGACTGTAACGATCCAGTCTATTAAAAAAATCACTACATATTATAAAACAAAGTCTCCGCCGCGTCTGGCTGTCTGTCTGTTCGCGATAAACTCAAAAACTACTGAACGGATTTTCATTCAGTTTTCACGAATATATAGAGTGATTTCGCACTAAGGTACTGAAAATTGTAATAATTTTGTAATTTTTTTTTTTGTTTGTATCTCACAGAATGCTCAGACGATCAGTTTCCATGCAATGATGGTCAGTGTATAATGTCTTCGAGATTTTGTGATGGTTTTGCTGATTGTATAGATGGAAGTGACGAACCACATGGTTGTGATAGCGCGTGTGGGACTCACGAGCTGCGATGCATAAATCATCGTTGCATTCCTTTGGACCTACGATGTGATGGTCGTGACGATTGCGGCGATGGTTCAGACGAAAAACAGTGCTTATAAAAACCTTTTTAATAATTTGAGTAAATTATAATATATTTTATATGTTATGCTACATTACAAGTGTTTTTGTGTTTCACATTTTGATGAATAAGAATTAATCTGGATTTTAAACAAAAAATTGTAGTTACTTATCTAGGTGCCATATTAGTGCCCAGGATAGTTACTTACTTTATTAAAAAACTGTAAATATGTATATAATTTTCGGCACTTACTAAATTGAAATAAATTCACATATTTACATGATATTTTATTTACATTCCTTTAAAACTTCTAGTTCTCTCTTCTAATTTTGATTTGTCTAATCGAATTGATAAGAGTTATTAGTTTACCTATTGTTTACAACACAACAATCGATCGAATCAGACACTAGACAGTAAGTAAATTCGATTAATAATTAATTATTAATGTTTTCGGCAGGGCTGCCAGATTGTATAATTGGATACAAAAAGTGTATAATTCGGTTATCTTATGTATCCAGTTTGTATAACAGATTGTCTCGTATAATTGGATACAAAAATAAAAATCCAAACGTGAAGTAAATTTTGTGAGAGTTTAAATATCGATAATTTGAGATAACGATAGATCAAAGGTTTCTTAATCGTAGATGGCGTGTAGGCGCTTGTCGCTCTTTCGAAAATTTCTCTAATCGGAATTGGCGCTCTTTGAGTAATATTCGTTAGCATTACAAGTAAACATAAAAGTGACTTTTTCACCCAGCGCCACTTGTTACTGGAACTGTTTTCAAATAAATTCAAAAACATAACCATTGTATTGTGTCAAGTCTTAAATTAATTTTTTTTTTCATATTTTAGGTAAGTCAAAGTGACTAAAAATAAATACTTGTATTTTTTACAGACTATTTTTTAACAATTTTGTCGCTTTGTATAATAAGATTTGATTTTGTATAATTTCAGTGACCGAGCGGTATAAAATAAGTTGGCTATACTGGCAGCCCTGGTTTTCGGACAAAAACATTAAACACCATCAATGTTTGCAGCAAAATTATACAAGAGATAATCGATGCACAAACAGTAATTATTATAGTCGTTGTTGTGGCCACTTTTTTAGAATGTTTTTTTTATTATTATTACTTTCGCCCACAGGGCAGGCTAAAGTCTTTCGACCGTACCGCCTAGTCCTTTTTTGACATATAAATAATCAAAGTTTTTTGTATTTTCCTTATATCTCTCCTTATCCTTAATTATGTCTTACGTTACTTCCCGCCATTTTCCGCTGATACTTTCATAGGAAAATGCGTTCAGTCAAAAATTAAAAAATATGGGTACACCACAGACATACTCTACTTATAGGATATCTGTAGTCTAATCATCTTGTGATTTTTCTGTTTACGGAATAGAAATATGAGCTAAATATTTTTAAGCTACATAGACATGCTCCAATCCAGCACAAAAGCATGCTGTAGCCTGTACAACAGCTACTTAGCAAAAAGATGTAAAACAACCGATTTAAAACGATTTAAACCAAATATTGCCGTTTTAAAGCCCACATAAATCATTTTCAACGGTAAAAATCTCGCCTACAAAAATAAAAGAAGTGTTTTACACTTCATTATGGGCAATTTTTGGTCATGTTTCGTTTTAATTAATTTATAGAAAATCACTATAAAGTATCTAGTATCTACCTACATTACCTTCTAAACGTCAACTTAATATAAGTATGTTTATCTATTATATTATATTATTACACACACTAGTACTAGTTCTTTATTTACAGTTATAATAGCAAACCCCTATAATAAAGTTATAATGCGAACGTATATAATATACGTATATTCTACCTATGTACCTTCTATGGAGGGTAGAGATAAGGAGCACTCTCTCATATAGGTCTTCATTTTCAAAAGTGTCCATGATAAGCTGTTAGATTATAGTTCCAAAACCAACTAAAAACTTAAAAAGGCGCTGATGACCACTGATGGTTTGATGTGAATTTGGCGATTACTAATGAAGTGAAGCATGCCAATCGGAAATAGTAAAGTACAAAGTCGGAAATAGTTGTAGGTACTGAATAGAGTAGTTTATAAAAATAAAGTAAATGTAAGTATGTGTAAGTATGCAATTGAAAACGTCATTAATCAAAAGAATTCTGAAATTTTTAAAATTATTGTTATATATTTAATCAATGTAAGAAATTACTTTACAACTATTCAAAAATTTTACAACTAAATTTTTGAGAGTCGTTACGGACCGGATATATATCTTTCTTCGTTTCATTCTGTCCTACTCTAACAGTTTTAGGCGCTTTCTTTCAAATGCAGTCATCAGCTTACAGCAGCGCCACCATAATATCACATGACTTTATGGACACTTCTAATATACAGAGAGAGTACTCCTTATCTCTATGGAGGTTAGAGGACTATCTTATATGGAACTGCACAAATTTAGCACCCCATCGAAGGACTTTTGAACTCAAAATGACCTTAATCGATAGGTCTACGTTAGGTCTGTATAGGTCCACCATCATTTTTGTTAGGTCACCTATAGTTTTTTTATAAATAATTTTTTAAATTTTGCAAAAAAATAATTACATCTTAGCATCTCATTTGAACGGAAACTCATTTATCTTTATATTTCTGCATTCTTTATCGTTAGGTCAGTATTGGTCTATAGTTTTTGCTTTTATATTATTCATTTAATTCTTTTTATTAACAATTATAAATAATTTATCACTGGCGCATGCGCTCAACGCATCTAGTCATAGCATGGTGCGAAATTTAAAGTTTTTTCGTTCCGTTTTCATTACGTCAATAAAAAAATTAATTAAACTACAAACTGCTCTCATAGCGTATAATTCCTAGCTATTTCACGTAAAAACTGAATAATTGGTATGGTACTGGCCACCATTAGTATGACCATTTGAAAGATAACAAGTTCTTATGAACTTTTTTTTTAAACATAACTATTGCATGTAGTGTCTTAATTTTTTAAGGATACATGTGAAGATATATGATAAAAAAATAATATAATTTTTAAATTAAAAAATTTTAATTTCAACCAGTGATTCGCAATCAGCCAAGGCTCTAAAAAAAACTCTCCCCACTGCCGCGATGATTTGTGCCATTTACAGTGCCTGGAATAGGAAAAAATTAAAAAGTTCCTGAAACTAGAGGATGTTACCCGTACGAAAACGAATCGAAATTTATTAAAATGACGGCTTATGAAAAAAAGTTTTGAAATTTCGCGTGAACATTTGATAATTTTTTTGCCTGTTAGTCACATTTTTTATTCAATCAGAAAACTGGAATTCTCCGGTACCGAGAAACATGTATAGAAAAAGCTGAAAAATAAGCAAGTACTCTTCAGATATGACTGTAACTCTTGTACTATTTGATATATGCTCTTGAAATTTTAGTACATCATTTTTAAGAGTATAGATTATCAAAATATACAAAAAAATAGATTTTTTACCTTCATTTTATGAAAGTTTATAATTTTTAAAGTTTGGAAAGTGTTTAATTTTGGTCCTATTTTGAAAAATCGAGTTTTTATCAGATCTTTATGCTTAGATATCTTAGGAAATCATTCGTACTGCTATATTTTTGACTGGACGTTCAACCGTGAGTGTATGCATGAAAGTATTTATAAAAATAAAACCTTGTCGTGCAAAAAAAAATTTGTTTATTTTTTTCAACGACGCTTAAAAAACTGCATCTAATCCCATCAAGAACATGAATATTAAACAACGCGTTCGGAGGATATCGCAGTTTAAAAATTCCAAAAAAGTTTTCTGGCTATTAGAGTTGCAACATCAAAATACTGCCATAATGCTCTAGTTCAGTTGACGCAGAATTTTTGTCGTAGAACTTGAAATTTTATGAACAAAGTAAATCATTATGGGATTAACAAAGTAAACTATTATGGGCTTTAGATTAAAAAAAATTTAACTAAAAATTACCTTATATTTGATATAATATTTGGTCTCTGATATGATTTTTTGCTCAAATATATGTTTACATTACAATAAAAATTATGTATTATACATTAGGGTGTGCCAAAATGTAACTTCCTTGATGGACCTCTTAAAATTGAAATTTTGAGTTCCGCTTTTAAAAGCAGCTCTGTTTAGGTCTTTCCTAAGATATTTTGGGGTAAGACGATATAGTATATTACACACCTAGGGAAGTAAAGTAAGAAATGTCTCAGATCACATGTAATTGTTGGCCGAGGCGAAGCCGAAATTGATACTTACATGTAATTTTTGTTATTCAATTGTATAACTGATGGAAAAGTTATTAATTTACATTTTAAAGGATTCTTTTGATACATTCTAATATCTAATTCAATGCAAATGCATTTATTAAATAAAAGAGAACGGTCAATCATATTCAGCTTACACTTTGTACATCGTATTTTGCTGTCAAATGAGTGAATTGATTGTTGTAGTTGACCGAATCCGTTTTCCCATATCATTTTATAGTTCACTTGAACGATTGGAATAGGAATTCGATATACTTCACATAATTTGCAAGTGCAACTAATACACGCACTTGAAGGAAAACATTTTTGCCAAATTTCATTGACGCTTGACCACATGTTCAGTTGTCTGACATATAAAGGAGATATATTACTTTTGTCTTCAATTCTTTCTTTAAATAGTGTAGCTAATAGGGTGGTTCTTTTTTGATATATTACATCAGTCGCTCCTATATTACAAAACTGACTAATAAATTTCATTGTTGGATTTACATTCGTGTCCATATATAATAAAAATTTTGGATCATCTTTTCCAGCTGTTGCTACTATTTGTGTTATTGAGTCAAAAGCGCAAGTGTTACTCAGTAAAATAGAAATTCCATTTACTGCAAAAGGTTTGTATCCATTTTTAAGAAGTTGTTTTGTTTTATTTTTTTTTATTTTAGTTGACGTAGTCAGGTTCGCGTTCTGATATTTTACATCTGGTTTAGCTTGAAAGTGGAAACCTTTTTTGTAATTTTTTAAAGCATCTGTCGTATTTTTATTTTCTGTTCCATCGAGAGTTTGTAACAGCGGGGCGGACGAAGGACATTCAATTTTATTTTCAGGTATATTAGATGTTTTAATAACTTCTTTTGGCTGTGCTTGTTTTAAATTTTTTGGTAAGACTTGCTTTTTTTTTCTAAATAAAGGCGTAAATGGCGGCTCAACGTTCTCTTGGTCATTTAAAGAGGAGCAATAATCATGGTCAGAAATTCTACCCTTATTTCTCCAATTATCGTATGAAATAGTATCAGAATCATTAAACAAATCAGTAAGTGTGCTTTTGGTAACTTTAATATAATCTGATTTTTTAATCACATTTTTTTCTTCACCGTCTTTATCCGTAATTTCAGGCAAAGACTCTTTCTGGACTTTATCGTCATTAACAACAATGTCTGAAAGTATTCCTTCATTGAGATCTTCTATTACATCATCTTTTTTAATATTAGCAGTAGAATCACATTCATCCTGAAGATTATCGTTATTATCAACGCAAGAGTCATTATCTGAACCTTCAATTAATGTTTTCGCAGTTTCGTCTTTTTCATAATTAGCAGCAGTATTATTTTTGTCATTAGATGTATTGTTATTATCAACGTTCAATTTACTATCTAAATCTTGATTAAGCACTGTATTTAAATTATTATTGTTATCATCAGCAGAAGACTTAGGATTTTTTTTTAAATCGTTATTATTATCAGATTTAAAAATATCGTCTAAATCACTTTGTTCCTTGGCTTTAATTAAGTTTGAATGTAACTCTGCTGAACTACCATTATATTCTTGATATTCGGATTTTAAAAAAACATCAGCGCGTATAAGGTTATTCCAGTCTTTTAAACTTCTTTGTTTCTTATCGCCAAAAAACTGTTCAATATAGCTGGTTGTAGCATGTTCAGCTTCGTGGGGTAAACAAGATGCTGTCCAAATAGGAAACTCATATGCTCTAGCTAAAAATTCGTCAATAAATTCTTTACAATAATATGCACCAGCAATCGACCCTAATATTTTAAGGTCGAGTGCTGAATTATATAGATCATTAATAAATATTTTTATTGGACTAAGTTGAGTTACGTAATCACTGTGATCACCATTTTCTTCAAGATTTTTTTCTTCGGGGATTGTGTCATCAGTTTCATCCGGTTCTAAGTCTTTGACAAGTTCAGTAAGATCTCGTGATGCGATGATTGATTGTAATTCAAGTCTAGCATGCTTAACACTTTCGCCAGTAACTGCAATAATCGAGTCCTCGCGTTCGTTCAAAGCAACTATACAAACCAGACGAAATATCATCTCGAATTGTTTGACAGTTTGACAATCAATCATGAGAGCAATACAATGCATGTAAAATGATTTTACAAGAGAATTTTTTAGATTTTTGACACATTTCCACCTACTAATCATATGGATAAAATGGGCAACGTCCAAACGGATATACGTAAAAATCGCTGGTCTTGTCGAATGAGAAGAGTCTCCGATTGCTCGTAAAAACATGGTATCTATGTAAACCTTTATAGATTGATCATTTAATGTAAAAGAAAGAGCATTAATTAAAGCTCTAGAGCTGTCGCAGTTAGCCTCTTTTGGTTTTGGTGCCCCCATGGTGAACCACTGTTTTAGCCACCATATTAGCATTTGCGTACTTTGGCTCTCTGTAAGTAATTGATGCACTGAGTGAGATTTATTTTTATAATTAATAACAATTGCATAAAAAAATACATGACCAGATTTACGTCCGTTTGAATGAATTATTGGTTTTACAATACTGCCAGTACCATCAATTGCTATTTTAGAAGAAGCATTAGTAAGCTTACAGTAACGTTTGTATGAGATCAATTGGTTAGGAGTGCTGTAGATCACATAAAATTTATCTTTTTTCACATCCTGAATAAATCCTGGATAAAGAGGATTATATCTCATGTCTTCTATAGTGCTAACAACATCACGTCCGTCTCCTGGTTTCACTCCTAATTTTTGATGAAGATATTCATTCTTACATTGTCGTATAATATTTTGTTTCGGAAGTATTGGGGGAAGACGTTTATTATCCTGGCCATACATTTGCGCTTGACGTTTAGTGTAATTACCAACTCCTTCATTCAACGCTTTCTCTCCAATTATCATTCGTTGAAACTTTCGTGTAGGTCTATGCACATTTTCATGAGGCTGTCCGAAAGTATCTTTTGTCCTTATACGCAATTCACAAGGAAAATCACAAGGTTTTTTGTCTAAAAATGCGAGAATTGTATTTCCGCATAATTTGCTTTGACATCGTCCTCGAATAGTTAAGTAATGAATGCTACCTTCATCAGTATATATTTTAGCATTTTTAAAAACAAATGCACAAGGTAAGTATGTAAATGCATAAATTTTTTCTGCTAACATACTAGTCCATTTAAATCTTTCTAAGACGTCATATTTTCTTTTTTTATACATTATTGGTTCTTTTTCATGTAATATCTCAAAGAGTTCTTTGTCAATAGGAAGTAAGATAGTTTCTGTTCCTGAAGCTTCCCATTCACTGCCACTTGAATTTGAGTCATTTTCACTTTCTGTTTCAGACGTATTCGTGTCTTCTTGAGTCATATTTAACGAACTTACACTGGCAACACCGACTTCTTCTCGAGCTTTTGACAATATTTTTCTTCGATCTTCTCTTACTTCTCTGTATACATCTCTTGGACCCCATTTGCCATCTAACCTCTGACTCATTTCTGTCCATATTTCTGAACTTTTCACTGGAAAATTATTATCCTTGAAATTACCCAACAATATGAATTCTTTTAATACTTCTGTTGCTTCATCCACTGACACTTTTGGTTTTCTTGGCATGTTAACAAATCTAAAAAAAAAAAATATTTTCATAAACAACAATTCTACAATAATTAGTTTTTATTAAAAAAATTACCGTAAAAATGGCCTAATTATTAAAATAAAATCTTGAAATAATAGTATAAGAAAATTTTCGATAAATAAACCCGTAAATGATTTACACTGATATTGTAAACAAATAAGTAAGTTAAATTTATATATTATATCAAATTTTAAATATTTAATAACGATTTTAAAAAAATTTTTTAAAAGAATTTTAGAACACAACAAATAACGAGCTTTTTTTAACTAACACATATACACGTTCAGTCATAAACTGTGTAACACGATCTACATAGCCCAAGTACCTCGACGCTGATCGTCGATTGTTATTGAATCAGTGACGTATCACTTAAAAAATTATTTTATTTTAAATAGAAATTTAATAATATTATTTCAATATAATAATAATTAATTTATTTATTTATTAATGTTACCAATTGTTGGTATTTGTTGAATATTAAATATCTATTTTAATTTTTAATATTATAAAAATAAAGTTAGCCGTCATCTACAGATTTTTAGGATTTTTTTTTGAAAAAATTATTACAAAACAATTTTATTCGTAAAGAACTTAAAAAAATATAAGTGCAATTTTTAAAAAATATTTTTTTTTTAAATTTAATAAACGAAAAAAAAAAAAAATTAAAAACGTCGGTTAACTTTAGTATTATAGTAAAATTTTAATATTTTTTATGTAAACATTTATAATTAATTAAATAATAAATTTCACGGATTATTTGTAGAATGTATACTCAGTATTACAAAATCTAGATTTCTGTTATCGCTTTCATTCTATTGTTATTTTTGTTTGGCTCAATATTTTAAAAATCAAAAAAATTTTCAATATGAATAGTAACACCAAGCTGCGAAATCATTGTCACTTTCATAAATGTATTTTACCTCGAGAAATATAAATATTTTAATTATTTATTTAAAAAAAAATATTTTAAATAAAAAATATTTTTTAGTTTTCCAGTAGAATCCTCAAGTTTATATTTTATGTCACTCTGCCTTTCTTAACAATATGCTTGCAAATCCTTACGCAGTAACCAATACTTAATAATTCGTTGTACAAGTTTAATAAAATATGCAGCTATTGGATGCTCAACATGATGTTTTCTTTGTAAATAGTCAAACCAAACCCCTCCGTGAGCCACTAACAATTAATTGCTATCAAATATAAGGTAATTTTTAGTTAAATTTTTTTTAATCTAAAGCCCATAATAGTTTACTTTGTTAATCCCATAATGATTTACTTTGTTCATAAAATTTCAAGTTCTACGACAAAAATTCTGCGTCAACTGAACTAGAGCATTATGGCAGTATTTTGATGTTGCAACTCTAATAGCCAGAAAACTTTTTTGGAATTTTTAAACTGCGATATCCTCCGAACGCGTTGTTTAATATTCATGTTCTTGATGGGATTAGATGCAGTTTTTTAAGCGTCGTTGAAAAAAATAAACAAATTTTTTTTTGCACGACAAGGTTTTATTTTTATAAATACTTTCATGCATACACTCACGGTTGAACGTCCAGTCAAAAATATAGCAGTACGAATGATTTCCTAAGATATCTAAGCATAAAGATCTGATAAAAACATATAAAAAATAATATAAAAGCAAAAACTATAGACCAATACTGACCTAACGATAAAGAATGCAGAAATATAAAGATAAATGAGTTTCCGTTCAAATGAGATGCTAAGATGTAATTATTTTTTTGCAAAATTTAAAAAATTATTTATAAAAAAACTATAGGTGACCTAACAAAAATGATGGTGGACCTATACAGACCTAACGTAGACCTATCGATTAAGGTCATTTTGAGTTCAAAAGTCCTTCGATGGGGTGCTAAATTTGTGCAGGCCTTATATGGGGGACAAGTTGAAAAAGTGTCCAGCTGTAAGCTTTAAGTAACAGTTCAAAAACCTTCCAGAATGGCGCTCGCGTCGCAACAGTGTATGGTATGAATGTAGCAGTTGTAGACGGATTGAAGTGTGCTGAATTAATAAATTTATTATTTTAATTTATTAAAAATGTTTATATTAATTCATATAGTTTATTGTTATAAATATAAATATAAGTTTATAGTCTGTAAAACTAGTCTTTATGACTGCTTTCGCAGTTACACTTAATGACTGATTATTTTTTTTTACCAATAAAAATATTTTTATAACGCCATAACGAAGCGGAAGTTGTTCTTTCCTTTTTTTACTTTAATAACTTTTGACGTGGTTTTTAAAATTTACCCTGATGCGATTGTAGCGCCACCCTAATTTAACACATTTCGACGAACATTTTTTCATACAGAGAGTCCTCCTTATCTCTACCCTTCATAGTTGCATCGAGTCACGAGTGACGACGCCAACGAGAGTGCAAGAGTTTAGAATGTGCGTTTGGTATGTACTAAGCATGACAATGTTACCCAAGTATCCTTGTAACTTTGGCTCAACAATATTTTGCCAATTTGTAGTTTGTTTAGTTATAATTTTATTAAATAATAAAGACATTTAACAAAATTTAAAAACACTAACTTATAAAATAACGAAAAAATATTGAATACATTGTAACTTAAAATCCATCCAAAGTGAGCTAAAGTTATCAATGAATGAACAATTGAACATACTCTTTGGAAATTTGGAATGAACTACTTGGCTATGGCTTGCAGTGTTGCCAACTCAGTGGATTTTCCACTAGATCTGGTGGTTTAGACCTCCCTTTTAGCGGACAAATTTTGGTTTTAGTGGCTAGTGGATTTTCTAGTGGTTTAAATTTTTCCAGTTAGTGGTGAGGTGCGATATTCTACCACTAGTACGATTTACATGAATACTCTAGTTAGGAAAGAACAATACGCTGATGCTGTTAAGCAATACAGTGGTCAACCCACAAAATAATAAAAATGTAAATTTTAATACCAATCGCTTCCTTATGCGCTGGAGTACATATTTCAAAGATATATATAAGTATATTTTAAATTGTTTTACCTAATAGCAAAAATATTGAAAAAAACTAGCGGGCATGAAACCCTAAAATGTTTAAAATATTTAACAATAATGCACTAAATTTAAAAAAAAGCCGCTATATATTTACTGTAATAATAATAATTGCAAAAAAATTTATTATCACTGCCGTGGCTCTGGACAGTGTTGCCGTTTAAAGAAACTAAAATGCGCTATACCATTATCAAAAATGCGCTATATCTTGCTAATATCCGGCTTCTAAAATGCACTAGTTTCGGCTAAACGATTTGTAAATATAAAAGGTAGGTAGGTATATAAAATCTATAAAATAAATACATTTTCATATATTATGATTTAAAATATATTAGTTACAAATAAAAACAAACTAAAAAAATAACAACTGGTTTTTATCAACTAAATTAAACATTTCTACAGCATATTCATTGTCATCATCGCCCCAGATGTTGATGATGAGCCTACACAGCCTACTGTCCCTTCTTCCTCAGTAGCACCTCCATTTGAAATTTTCCTCACCGTTTTACTTTCCACAAAACAAAACAAAAAGAACTACCACGAAACTCCAAAGGAAGAAACACCAGTTCTTCTCGGTTAGTTACGCTAAGATAATATTAAAGCGAGACAGATACATAATACCATAATGATAAAGGGACATGAAACAATAAACGCAACATTTTGGTCGGGAAATATCCAAAGGAAATCGACTCGCTACTTTTATTTAGCTATGATTTTAGGCGTCCGAAACACTATCAATAATATTAATACGCAATTCATCTTGGTTGCTAACTAATATCTAGGTTTGCGCCAGATTTCCCTAGATATTTTTTAGGCTAGCATAAAGTTATGAGAAAAAAAGCGCTAGAGACCAGTAGCGTAGCATAGGTAACTAGCACCCGGTTCGGATCCCAAATTCGCCGCCCCCTTATTTTTGCAATTGATTGTAAAACATTGGGGCTCTTATTGAATAACACTAACCTAAAGAGAAACTCTGTTATTAAAAAAAAAAAAGTTGAAGGTAAAAAACAAGTTTTTTTTACCGTTACCTGTGAAGTGCCGCCCCCACCAAAGTGGCGTCCCCCCCATCTTCCCCCCCCCCCCCCCCCCCCTGCTAGAGACCTAGAATTGCACTAGATCTAGCGAAAATTCCGCTAAAACGGCAACACTGGCTCTGGATTAGTGGTTTTCTGGTGGATCTGGATGCCACATTTGGTGGATTCGTAAAAATAAAGTTGGCAACACTGATGGCTTGCAATAATTCTAAAAAATCATGCATATTATAAATTAAACCGTAATGCATTTTTAATGCACAGAAGTGTATGGATTTATAAAAAATAATTCTAATCAGTTGTTACGTTTACGTTTGTGCATTTTTTTCTTTCCACTTAAGTTAAAATGGCGGATAGTGATGACGAATATGATCGGAAAAGACGCGATAAATTCCGCGGTGAAAGAGGAGCTGCTGAAGGGAGCAGTTATCGCAGCAGTGATCGAAGAGAAGAACGCAGTCGAGGCCGTGAGGAGTGGTCTGAAAGGTATCTTAGCTTTTATAGAACAATTTTAAAAAATACTGATCAGAATTAACTGAAAGAACCAATTTCCCTCTTGCAGATCCCAGACCCAATCCTTTGATCCTTCCAAGATTCCAAACAACAATCAGAAAGCTGTTAAACGCACTTCAGTAGCTTTGAGGTACCTACGGAGTAATATTGAATATATCTGACCTAGTCATTGAAAATATCAATTTACTGAAAATGCGTAAGAATATTGCAGGTTATAGTTTTTTAACTTAATTGTAGCCAAGGAGGAAAATAATGTTTGGGGGAAGGTGTAACTTGTATTAACCAAGTTACACCTTCCTTCCCCCAAACATTTAACTGCACTCAAGCCTGGTTTCTTTTTTCATTAAGTCTAAGCTTTAAAACCTCAATAATTCAGAGAAAGTGTCATAACCAAGCACCTAAACTGTAAACTGTGTAACATGGATTAATAACATTTGATTTAAATAAAATACTGTATACCGGATTAATATCCGATTTATTATTTATATTGTTTAAATTATTTATTTGATTTTCTTGAAAAGATCACGAGGAGGTCGGTCGGGCCCTGACTACAGAGAATATAGAGGAGGCGGTAGTGCAAGCAGAAGCTATTCTCCAGTGAGAGGTGAAGGGCCTCCTACCAAGAGAATTAGACCTGACTGGCCCATTGATGACCGTAGATATGGTGGAATGCCTCATGACTCTTATGGCTCATATGGCTGGGCACATGACCATTTTGGTCCCCACCCTGCCCACCAAGGCTATGGACAACCAATGCCTCCTATTCCAGCTAGGTTAGTTGGATTTAATTTGATATGAATTATTTTAACATTATTATCACACAATGTTGAATAACTATGGAATAATTTTAATATGTACAGCAATTATGATGTTAGGGATGCCATCTTACCAGCGGGCCCCACTGATGGCCCACCCTCCATGATGTCTTTCAAGGCATTCTTAGCAGCACAGGATGATTCTATCACTGTTGATGATGCTATACTGAAATACAATGAATACAAGCTAGAGTTTAGAAGACAACAGCTAAATGAATTCTTTGTTGCACATAAAGATGAAGAGTGGTAAGTTATCCTATTACCTATTAATTTATACTGAACAAAAAAAAATTATTAAAATGAGCTAGTAAAAATAAAGGATTGTAAACTTTCTAATTAGAAATTAACCACTTGATACATGTATAATGCCAAGTATTATCATGGGTATTTTAAAAAGTAAATCTGTATGCCTATTATTAAAAGGTTCTATGCAATAACACAATGAGTTATGTGAAGCTGTAAAAATATGTACTCATTGCTATAGTAAGTTATGCATAGAATCTTTTAAATATGCAAATGTTAACAGTCAAATTTTTTCCCTACAGTCTACAGCGTATTCGTGTGGAATTACTGGACGTCGTAACGAAAATATATTCCAACTTTAATATACAAATGTAAAATGTGTGTAGCTAGTAAATATCGCGTTGACCTGTAGCGCGCAATGCTACAGGTTTCGTTAATGTTAGGAGTAGGGCAAATAATTCCACATGTGTGGAACAGGTGAGACTCATGAGATTTTTAAATTTTCATTTTAGTTGTCACTATACTTTAAAAAGTTTGACAAGGATTTAAAGTAGGTATTCACATTATTATTTGTATCACATCCAAACAGCAGCATTATGTTGAATCTAGCCTTGGCTATTTTGTGCGATGTTACTGTTTGAATTCTAGACTAATCTTACTTATATAGGTCTGTTTTTAATTGTTACTAGGTTCAAGATTAAATACCATCCTGAAGAATCTGTGAAGCGCAAAGAAGAGCAGTTAGCTGCACTTAAGGTAATAATGTAATTTTTAAATATTATTGTGATCATATAATACATAGTTTTTTTTATGTATCTGTGTGTATTTAAATTGCTGACATAGCAATTTTTGTTCTACATAAATAATGATCATTATCTTTTTTTTTAGAATCGCCTTAACATATTTTTGGAGTTATTAGAGAATGGTGAACTAGACAAAGTATCAGTTGATGTAGACAAGTCAGATAAACTGATAAGATTACTTGATACTGTTGTGATTAAACTGGAGGGAGGAACTGAAGAAGATTTGAAAATTTTAGATGAACCAACTGAAGCAGAGAACACAACTGTTGAAAAACAAGGTGAGTAATTAAAACTACATTGTAACAGAGATTTAGTGGATAAAAACCAAAAAGTAAATATAATTAAGGTAGGTTTTTGGTTTGACCTTGATATTTTAATATTTGTGGGAGACACATAGAACAAAAGTATTATATAACACTTAATTATTTCAGATAAAGCCGAACCTGAGAAAGCTGTTGTAATCGATGTTGATGCTATCAAAGTGAAGGATGAAAAAGAAGAGGCTGAAAAGAATGATAAGGTTTGTGTTAATAATACTTTATTTTACTAGAATTTGTAAAATACAATTCATTAGTGTTATTGGATTGGTAGATTTGGTTTAAATTAGAAACAAAAAAAATCCAATCCAAAAACAAGAATACCATAATAATTTTGAATTTTATTGTATGTCTTTATCATTGTGGTTAGAACCTAAATTCTGTCGAAGCCTCTTTTAATTTTCTTTTAAATCAATGTTACTGTTATTATGACAATGATTTGTAAACCTCCCAGTTACTTTTAAGCCTCTTTTGTATGTATTTTGTAAATTCAAATATATTTTATTACTATATAAAATACTAGCAATTGCCCCCCCACGCCCCTTGTGAGTGGAATTTCGTAAAATCCGTTCTTAGCTGACCTCTACTCAGCGAAAGGAATATTCCTACCATATTTCAAGTCGCTACGCCTTATGGTTCCAGAGATATCGTGATGAGTGACTATATAGGTGGAAATCTCTTATATATATATATAGAAGATAGCAATTGCCCCCGCAACCCCCCTTGTGGGTTGAATTTCGTAAAATCCGTTCTTAGCTGACCTCTACTCAGCGAAAGGAATATTCCTACCATATTTCAAGTCGCTACGCCTTATGGTTCCAGAGATATCGTGATGAGTGACTATATAGGTGGAAATCTCTTATATATATATAGAAGATAGCAATTGCCCCCGCAACCCCCCTTGTGGGTTGAATTTCGTAAAATCCGTTCTTAGCTGACCTCTACTCAGCGAAAGGAATATTCTTACCATATTTCAAGTCGCTACGCCTTATGGTTCCAGAGATATCGTGATGAGTGACTATATAGGTGGAAATCTCTTTTATATATATAGATTTTATGATATGATTTATAAAAATAAAATTTATTTTATTCGTATATTACCACATTTATATTGAAAAAAAAAAAGTATTGTATTTGAATCCATAAAAAAAAATTGTAGGAAAAAAAATCAGACCCAGAATCCCCGAAGCCAACTGCCCCTTTAACGATGGAAATCGACCCTCACCTAAAACAGCTACAAGAGCAAGCTAAAATCTTCTCACGCTACAATACACCACCGGGAACTGAGCCAGACCAAGAAGTTCCAAGCGAGAAGGAACCACGTAAGTTCAATCAGTTCTTTATTTGTTCTCTTACATTGTTTATTATAATCTTTTAAATTTAATAAATATTTGTATTATTTTTATAGCATTATGTGACCTAAACCCGCATTTTACACACGCTTTTCCGTGACCTAGATAGGCCATTTTCACACTGGAAATGCGTGCGTAAATAAAATGCGGGTTTTTGTCACACGTTCTATAAAATAGTATACGATACTCGTGATAAGTAGTCTATTATTGCACGGCGTTTAGCTAAATTCACTCCATGCAATAATAGACAACTCAAGTCACACGTATCGTAATGTACTATTTTCTATAAACAATCCAACAATCTTTGTAGTTGAATAATAATTATTTTGTCTTTTACACATTGCAATTGTTATAAAGAAATTGGTGTAGGCTAGTTTATGGTTAATCTTGCATTCATGGGCCACAGACTCGATTTAAGTTATTATTTAAACATGTTATATACCGCCTAGAATTATAAACAATACTAAAACGGATGCGCATCACATTGCGCATTTCTGCCTCGAGTTTATAGAGTAGAATATTCGAAGGTTGATGGCTTATTATTATTTATTACTGACCTGTGGCAGATGTACATAAGTCATTAAGTAAAAAGCAATAATGTTTGTTGATATATGCGCAATATACCGCCATCTTTCATAAGCTAGTCTGTATATCTAAAAAAACTACATTTTGCTAATTAAAAGTAATAAATATTTAAAATAATTATTATTCATTCTTCATACTTGATTTCATCAAAAATATTCAGTTTAAATGTATTTTATTCTTTGCATTTATAATATTAGTACATGTTTAAATTATTTTAACAGCACCGCCTGGCTCTTCATCCAGCTCATCATCTTCAAGTTCATCGTCCTCCAGTTCCGACGAGGAAGGCGAGGCTACTACTCGACGCAAGTCCAAATCAAAATCAAAGTCAAAGTCCAAGAGCCCAGTAAAGTCTCCTCCTAAGGCCAAGAGTAGATCTAAATCACCAAGTGTTGAAAAGACAGAAGAAGTAGCTGAGACTAACAAGGATAAGGAAGCTGATGATAAATCTGAAGGCGCGAATGACGCTGCGCCTGAGAAAAAGGAAATAAGGGCTCTTCATAAGACTACATCAATTTTTCTAAGAAACCTGGCGCCAACCATTACGAAAGCCGAGGTCGAAGCTGTAAGTATATATTTTTACGATTTTCAATTATTTTCATTATACATTTATTTCGCATAAATTTGACGTAATACAACCTAATTCGCCTACCTAAAGCCCGCTCCACATTTAGGACGCGAATCACGGATCGATTCTTCACGGTTAAACACGCCGCGCAGAATCTCGTGACTCCACACTCGCAGTAGTTTACGTCAATTTCACAGTAAAGTTCGATTGTGCTTCGCGGTCCCTTTGACATGGGGCAAAATAGCAACAAAAGTCGGGGAACATAGCGCGAAACTGCGAAGAATATGCGAAACGGCTCCACACTTAACGATCGCGCCCTGTGGCGGCTTTCGCGCGCGATTCGAGGCCTAAGTGTTGAGCGGGCTTGACAAATAATATTTCAGAATTTCAATTTTTAATAATTCATTTTTCAGATGTGTAAACGTTACGGCGGGTTCTTGCGTGTAGCGCTCGCGGATCCGCTGCCCGAGCGGCGCTGGTTCCGCCGCGGCTGGGTCACATTCCGACGTGAAGTCAATATTATAAAGGATATTTGTTGGAACCTGAACAACATCAGGGTAAACACTTTATAACTAACAATAGCAATAACTTTTTGGATTTTACTGCAATATCCTACAAGCATACTGTCAGTCAGTCAAAATCAGTTCATCAAAAAGCATTGTCAGATGATCAGGCCACCAGTAACCTCATAAAATAAAGAAACAATTTACGTAAATTGAAACGCCTAAATTAAATATTCAGTCACATACTACATGCTATATAACAAAGTCCTCCGCCGCGTCTGTCTGTTCGAGATGAACTCAAAAACTACTGAACGGATTTTCATACGGTTTTAGACGGATATAGTATTAATCCTTATCAAATTAAATACGTTAGTTAGCTTTGGTATTACATGCACATTATTATAATATTTTGCACCATATAACTTAAATTAACATCTTAGGAGTTATCGCAAAAATTATCGCGCGCATTATACGCTATACTACCCGAAGAAGTAGTGCGAAGCCTAGCGAGTCACTAGTCTAGTATAATTATAATTATCAATTAGAGTATGGTAACAATGTATTTTGCTATTCATATAAGGTACTCAGGGTTAGTCAAAGTCATAAAATGCCACTTTAAGCTTTGTACTTGTATATTTTGTGCATGAAGAGTTAATAAATAAATACATACGGTTAAAGACATTTATTTTCTCAAAAGATTTACATTAAATCACTTACAGAGAAAAAACAAACAATTTTAACTTAATATAATTAGCGCAGCGAATTGACGGTATATTTGTAAAATTTATTTTGTGTTAATTATTGACAGCGAGTAAGCGTATTTGGTAGATAGATTGAAAAAGTTAACAATTATAATTTCTTAAGGCTTATCCATAGTGAATGAAGATAGCGGAATTTATATTTATAAAATTATATAGAGTATATGAATGTGTGTATTAGCGAATAAATGTTTTTTATCTATTTTATATTAATATTACTGTTGTAAGATTAATTATTATTTTTTACCTAATACAATTATATGAGTGTATTTATTATATTTTGAATTTTTTAAATACATAATGTTATATTGGTATATGGCCAGCTCCGCGAGTGCGAGCTGGGCGCGATAGTGAACCGCGACCTGCAGCGGCGCATCCGGCCCGTGAGCGGCGTGACGCTGGAGCGGCCGGTGATGCGGGCCGACGCGCGCCTGGCCGCCCGCCTGGTGCACCTGCTCGATACGCGCACCGCGCTCTGGGACCCGGCCGCCAACGCCGCCAACACGGCCAACGCCGCCAACACGGCCAACACGGCCAACACCGACTCCGAAGACGTAAGCTTCTTCTCTTATATGAGTCGTATAACGGCAAAGTCGGCTGTACTGCCATAAACCACAAAAATGTCAAAAATAATGGGTTTTTTTTTGTTTTTGGTTCATAAAATTCTGCACCAATTCAAGGAAGCCGAAAGACTTAATGTTTAATATAAATAAACAAAAATATGCATAAGAATATTTCGTATCGTAAGTTATACATAATTTTATTTGGCTTTTGACGGCAGAAATTTGGCAGACAAAAAATTGTTAAATTAAAATATAGAGGTTTTTTTTTCAATATTTAGACATGCTTATGTAGTTACAATATAGAGATGTAACCTTGAATTCTGAATTATTCGCATGATTAAGAAAAATACAGGTATTTTACTTTGTTAAAAGTAACTTTAAGTATTATAGCCTTGATTTTATACGTCTCATATAATAATGGACATGGTATGGTGTGTAGGTTATCACTAACTTCAAAATGCAAAAGCTCTATGAATATACTTTTGTACCTTGATGTATATGATTCAATTCAACGATATATTAAAAAAATTGACATACTTTCAAATAATAAAATTTAGGCAGTCAAGCTTAGTATTATTTTTAATGATCACATTCCTCGCATTTTGTTTTAGTCCACGGTGTACACCTTCAAAATTTTCCAGAATATCAGCTTCAACTCCAAGAACCCCGTGCTGCACAAAATAACCGAACACTTGATAGAGGAGGCATCGACGGAGGAGGAAGAATTGTTGGGTCTGGAGGCGTCTTCGGAGGCGAACGGGCAGGACCAGCCGGACCCCGAGCTGATGCGCGTGCTGGACCGGCTGGTGCTGTACCTGCGCATCGTGCACTCGGTGGACTACTACAACCACTGCGAGTACCCCTACGAGGACGAGATGCCCAACCGCTGCGGCATCATGCACGCGCGCTCGGCGCCACCGCTCAACAAGGTGTGTGAAGAATCTGCGTAACTGCGTCTTGACGGGCTCGTTGGCGCGTTCAGTAGAACACCTGCCGTGCGTATCGATGGGTCGTGGGTTCGAATCCCACCGGGAACATGTTTATAGTTTTCTGTAAGCATGTGTTCCCTACCTCAGGTAACTTCGGGCATTGATCGGGTGGGAGGAATATCGAAATTCCGACCGGGTAACGAACCACCGTTCATAAATGGAAAAACCGTTTGCGCGTTTCGGTTTCAGTCTATGGATTTCCGAAAGTTCGAAGTAAAAAGTAGGTCGACAGCGCATCTTTGACTGATGTTATGTGGCTGAGATGTCACATACCATCAAGTGAGCCTCATGCTCGTCTGTCGATATCTAACATTAAAAAAAAGAAAACGTAAGGCATGGGGCACACATTTCTGTATCTATTTCACTGATAGTTGTTCTCACTGATGAAAATGCTTATTTTTTTTCTGATATTTGAATCTGGTACTTCTGCTACTAATCTGGTGCTAGCATATACCGTTTGTCCAAGGAGGGGTATCCAATCCAGAGATTAGCCAATTTGAATCATCATTTCATAATATCTATAGTAATAATCTTAAGAGGAAAGATTTGTTTTTTGTTACGATTGTTTTCTTTATTCTTGATTGTTATCTTTATTCTTATTAAATATAGTATAACATATCGCAAAAAAATATTTGACATTAAATAGCAAACTTTTTTAATAGTACAAAATTATAAAATTACAATGAAAAAATATATCTTATAAAAGTTACGTTAATTCAAATCTTTGGAGACATTTCGTTATTCCTACTTAAATCATGATCTTTCTTTTTCTTGCTTGCAGCCAACACAACAAGAAATTCAAGACTATATTAAAACATTTGAGAGTAAAATGTCAGCATTCTTGCAAGATGTAAAACCTTTGCCGGATGAGGAGTTACAAAAGCTTGGTATTAAGGTAAGGAAGCAAAATTGTGTCATATTATTTTTGTTAAAGGATTAAATGATATCAGATTATTATGTTCTCTATTGTAGGATTCTGAGGCAGAGGTTGAAAAGTTTGTTCAAGCAAATACTCAAGAATTATCAAAAGATAAATGGTTGTGTCCCTTGAGTGGGAAAAAATTCAAAGGCCCTGACTTCATCAGAAAGCATATATTCAACAAACATGCAGAGAAGGTAAAATTCAAATTTATAAATCTTAATCTTAATTTCATCCATCCCCTCTACGTGACCAAACAAACTCAATATGACTTTTTAAATTCTCATTTATTTAACAAATTATTACTATAACGAATTTATAAAGATTCAAAATTATTTGTTAGAAAAGATATCTCCATATTGACACACCAATTCCCATACAGCAAGGCATACTATTTACAACTGCTGGGTGAATATCATTTAGTATAATTTTTGTAACGAATAAAATCAAAATCTACTGGACAGTTTTAAAAATTAGAATAGCATTCTAATTCATTCATTATCTCTGAGTAACAAACCTTCAAGCGATTGACTAAATATCAATTGCCGTACCCCTAGCGACCGATAATCATTTTAGTTGTACCACGCAGTTCATAGCCTCATAGGACAAAAATAGAACAAAAATATACATTTGTTCTCTGTCGCAGAACTAGACACAGGCGGTAGGGGCACGGAAATATTTGTTGCATATATTTTATTTATTTTATTAACAATCATACAGCCTTACACATACCCTCTTAGTATAAACAAAATATGTTTTGTTTCTTTCGTTCTAAACATATTTTGACTATTATTATACGTCTATGAATAAGACCGATAATATATTAACAATCATAACTTCACAGAACAGGGAAAAATAAGTAGAATTGCGAAGTAGGCGTGGTATGCGCGTCACTATTGAGTGATATTTTCCTTAACCCATCACAGTCGTGTCATAATACTGCGTTGAGTCGGTCGTGTCATAAAATTACGTTTTTTCGTAACTATGCCGTACTGTTATATTTTAGAGTATAAGAATGACAGCAGAAGGAAATGTCTTAGTAACGGAGGTGTTTCTTACCATCACTTAGTACAAATTTATATATTTTTTCAATAAATCTTAAAATTTCAATTGACCATAAATTTAATAGAAAAAAAAGCTAAAATCATCCTTATAACTTTCATATAAAGTTCAGTTTAGATCGTTTGTCATATCAGGTGTCAACGCTATTCTCGAATGTTCTATCGCTACTCACTTAGTAGTGATGTGTTAGGTCGAATGTTTTTATCGATATACAACGTGTCAGTAATTATTTCATATAATATAAAAATTTATCATTTTTATTTTTAATAGTACGATAGTTAAATTGCAGTCTTAAATACTTTAATTAATAAATTATTAAAAAAATCGAAAGTGTTTTTATTTTTTGTTTGTCCTTCCTTCGAGTTGAATTTAACCAACGGATTGACCGAAAATTTTGAAGAAAAAAGAGAAGTCTACTATATCTTCCTTGTAAGAGAAAGTAGACCCTTTCCCAGACTAGTAAGTAAGTAAAACACCTTAACTTCTAAAACTTCTTCTTCTTAAACAGTCTGCCCGTGACCACATTTGCTGAAAAAACGTCGGTATAAATAATATTTATAACTTAATGAATCGCATTTTAAACCGTTATAAAGTATTTTATTTAAATGTGTGATACTCGCGTTAATAAAATAGAATATTAATATAGCTTCTTAACTAGCAATCGTGTTTTTATTCACTCACGTTGTTAAAATACATTTGAATTTCTAAAAAAACATTAAAAGATTTTAATATGTTTTTATATATCATATCTACTACGAAAAATAAAACAATAGGAAATATTTATTTGCTCGTGCTTGTACGGTAATAAATGCGATTTGAAGTATGGTGAGTAGTTAAGAGATTTCTGCTGTTACAAATGTGATTTATGATTCAGATTGTTAGTAATACAGAACTGAAAATTAAAAAAGAATATAATACCTACATGTACTTTTTCAATTCATTCTAACCCTAACTTATATTATAAATTCGAATGTGTGTGGTTTGTTCTTCCTTCTCGCAAAGGCAGATCTACATATTGATTTGAAAAAATAAAAAATTGTTTCAAAAATAAAATACCTTATTTTTTGGTTTAACACCAGTTTAAAACGGCGCTATACTACGGTATAATTACACCACAAATGATAATCATACAACATAGTACTTAAATCGTAAACAAAAATAATGTATCAAATATCGATAATGTTTTTAAACGTGTCCGACACTAGCCGGAAATGACGAAATTATTAAATTTATGACAAATCATGACACAGTTTTCGACTTTTTGAAGTGATAATTAAAACCATTATTGCGTGCAAGAAGAATAACGACATCTATTATCGAGTAGAGGAATTATTTATTAGTTTGTTTCAATATTACAAAGTAACCGTTATCGCGAAGTACTAAGATATATTATCAATTGTAGGACCAGTGTGATTTATGTAGTTTTGAGTTAAATAAAAACAACCAATCGAAGAAAAATTGCAACTGTGTGCAGTATTAAATACTCCATTCATTTGTGTGAATTTGGCGACACTCGATCCGGTACAAATTATGACACATCGCACTTCTACTTACTTCTTCTGTTCTGTGCATAACTTAATACTTAATATTTGTAACTGCTGTAGGTGGATGAGGTCCGTCGCGAAGTGGCGTACTTCAACGCGTACGTGCGCGACGTGCGCCGCCCGCAGCAGCCCGAGCCGGCCGCGCGCCCCGGGCCGCACGCGCACGCCGCGCACAACGCGCACGCCGCGCACCACGCGCCGCCCGCGCCGTGAGTACACGTCACTATATATTTTAAATACCTGGTATACTTACGATACCAGGTTTTAAAACCAGGGCTTCGCTTGGAAGTAGGGCGCGTACCAGGACAAGCGGGAAAAACTTGCAAGTATGAAAGTATTAGCTATTTAGGTGCGTGCAGACTTGAAATTGAAAAGGCATAGGAAAATGATTCGTATTTGTGTATTAATAAGGAGCACAATCCTATGCAAGTATTTTATATTAAAAAGTAGTTTCTTGCAAATACGATTGTGCTTCTTATCGTTAAGCAATATGCAAGTATCACTTGGAATGTCGAGTTCGGAGCTCTTTGAAAGTATTATAAAACCTGGGTTTCCCTGGTATTTTTACGGACTCGTACTTGGAAGCCCTGGTTTTGGTTTTGTCAAGTACAGTAGTTGAAGTAAGTAACACCAGTTGGGGGAAGAGAAGTGTGTTCTTCCAACCTAAAGGGATCCTCGACCAGTCGAACCACAGATTAGCCGGCCGTAACGCCCCAGTGGTGGATGTCGAGGGATTGTATATATACTCTGCGTTCGGAGAAACTGCTAGCGTGATTCAGGATTGATGTCATCGTACCCATTGTACCACCGCTACACTATTTCTAATAAATAATCATGACTTAGAGCTGCCGCACATTCACACTCAGTACTTCTACTACGTTCCTCATACATAGTTTCGTATTTGGCCATACACGCCTACTTGAACAATTAACCCTGTATATATAATATATCGTGTATCGTTTCAAGAAATAAAAAGAAATGTGTATTGTGCAGGTATGGCGGCGGAGGGGGCGGCGGCGCGCGCGGGTGGGGCTGGGGGGGCTGGGCGCCGCCCGCGCCCTACGCGCCGCGCCACCCGCGCTTCACCCGACCGAGGTAACGTATCTCTACCTCAATGCTTACCACTTATTAGTAAGAGAGCCCATTGTAAGATTTCTACCCGAATCGGACTTACGGACAAATTATATATATCGGAGAATTGGAGATAGAGGGAGATCTTCCTCTTTATAGTCCATGGTTCTTTTACGAATCTTTTTCGAACCTTGAACAAAACACTTGACGGTTTATCATGTCCGGCAACCCTATCACCACTTCATTCGCCATCGAATCGTAAATAATTTGTCCGTTAGTCCGACTCGGGTAGAAATCTTGCAGTGGGCTCTAGGACTATATATAATTCTCCTTAAAGTTAACATAACTTGGACGCTGATATGCAATACAGTACCAACCCGCAAAAATGCTATATTAAAAAAAGTAAATTTACTATACTTGGTGTATATTTTTTCATCATAATAATAATAAATAAAATAATGCATTTCATAAAGAGAATACAACATATTTGTTTTCTGTTCTACTCGTTTTTTTTAATAACACTCAAAATGGCAACCATTAGTATTGATGAAGACTGGTATTAGCTGTCAAATGCACAAATATAAAGATGAGCATGAGCTTTGCATTTCCTTTACAAATCTATTGTTTATATAAGTATGTTATACAATCTTATATATTATTATGTAAGTTTTTATGAATGAATCAAGTTTGTGAGTTGAAATACTGAATTACAGGGAGAATGTGGATCGGTCCCGGCCTATAATTGCTTACAACGATCTTGACTTCCCGGACAATGGTGACATATTCTGAATTATTTAATTCGGAGCTACTTAATGTGAATTACATCATATTCGGACGTTACAATGTTGTATGAAGACATAATATTCCGTTTATTTGACGAATTGTTAGTTAATTTTTGAAAAAAAAATATATTTTTACACCTTTTAACGTTACACAATGCTTACAATTAAGTAATTTATTTTATAGGCTTGTCCTGTATTGTGAATATTTATGTATACTTATTTGTCATTCTCTTTTAAGTAAAACTTTACAATTATTATTATATATATCAAATAACTTGTATTAAAAGTGTATATGAGTATATAATATGTAATTACAATAAAATGTCCGATGAAATCTATTAATTTTTATTTAAATAACCTCATTCCTTCAATTTCCTTTAATCTTAACCGGGAAGTTAAGATTGACTCAGCCAAATAAATCTCGTACTCACTGTAGTGACAGCTTAACACAAGTGTTCACTGTTCAACGAACTCGCAATCTGAACATATGTATGAGTGAAAAAATTATTCAAACCTCTATTATTGATGTTTGACGCTATATCGAAACGTGTTATATTTGGCGGGGTCTCAAGTACCTATTTTGTGCGATATTTATGATTCACTGCTACTCAAAATTCAGCTGGTTGAATTGAGGTATGTTCACGTTGTTTTGATGCAGTCCAGTGGCGGATTTACCAGCAGGCTGAGTAGGTTTGATTCTAGTGCGGCAAATTTGCTCACCAATTTTATTTTTGCAATATTAAAATATGAAACTTGCTATCTTCTATATAAAAAAATCTAGTTCACCGCCCGAACCAATACTCGAACACTATATATTAATTAATTAACAGTAGACAATTGTAGACGGGGATTGGGGGCGTTAGTTAATAACCTACACCTTGGAAATGAGTGAATTCGCCACTGATGCAGTCATTCAAATTTTGCTCAAGTCAACATGTTTTACACCTTAATAAGGCGGAGCTATGCTCTTTTGTGTCCCTAAAACAATATGCATATGGTACATGATATATAACCAAACTTCAAGCTTAGTGGAATGTAACATAGAACATAATTGATTGTTAAAGGGGCGGCGGCGTCGAGTTCCGCCCGGTCATTCACTACCGGGACTTGGACGCGCCAAGAGAACCCGACGAATTCATTTAACTCGAACATGCAGCTGCAATGGAGTTATGGTGTTTAAGTGTTTGAAAAGTAGTTAGAATGTTCAATTGTATATAGTTTTTAGTTCCTCAAGAACAAGTTTTATTTAGTTTTAGCTTAGAGTAATGCAAAGAAAAAAATAGTTAATAAATTGATATTTTATTGCTTTTAGCTGTTTTTATGAAATTCACTAAGAAATAACATCGTTATCAGAATAATAAAAATATCCCTGACCATAAAGGCCAGAAACCGGTACATCAGTGACCTTAGTCCGCACTTGTCCTTTGCGAAATCAGTTTCAAATGCATATCCATAATTTATATTCCTTAAAATACGAGTAAATTAATCAGAAAACCCAGTACAAGCACTGCAGTTTCTGTTCTTGGTGGAGCGTCATAATACTATTAAGGAATGAATAAAAAAGATATACACAGTAAAGTAAGTAAGTAAATTATAGACTAAGCAAAGACTGTAGTGTGTGTAGATATATTTTGATTATATGAGAGAGGGCCGATTACCTAATAACAATACTGACGCCTATGGATATCAGAGCATCAGTAGTGCTTGGCAAACTGTGTAGCCAGCTTAAATAATGAGAAGGCTCTCTTTTGATGGTCACTAAATTATTTCCAACGACAATGCACGCTTACCGAAAGAATTCGATGAAAACAAGTTTTTCATAATTTTTTATTTCATAGAGTAGAAAATATTTTATATTTCCTCGGGACAAAAATTTCCTATGCATCAAGCTTTCTCTGTACCAAATTCCATGAAAATCGATTCAGTGTTTTAAAAACCGCTAAAACGCAAACGAAAGGTACCTACTTGAATAAGTGCAGTACTATAGTGTACGCGCAAGTGCTAGTCTCCTCCTGCGGTATGTGAGCGGCAGGGCGGGGGATATTTACAAACGTCAAGCTGACTCAGTCTGTCAGACTTATTTGTTCGCGCCAGTTTATTCCAAACACACAGGAGTTAAATATCCTAAGATGGATCCGCCAATATCACGACAAGATAAAAATGAAATTCGAGTCTGCAAACATTGAACATTGCAAAATTTTTATCTCCACGGAAACCTAAAGAAATAAAAAAGACACATTGATGATTTTGACATGGGAGTAATACGAAAAAAAAATCATCAGTTTTAAATATTTTAATTTACTTATTGAGAAATTAATTTAATTTGTTTTTAAAACTGTTTATAATATAATAAAATCATAAATAATACAATTTAATTAACACTTTTAACTGTATTAATTTTTGTTTAGCCTGGATATGGAATATATAATATTATAATTTACCCGTTACATTAATTCAGACATAGTTATTTAGTATCCGAAGATTTATCTGTTCTCAAATATCTCGTGCGTGTCTTGAAAATACGCTCCCTCCCCCGTCTCACCGCTCACATACCGCAGGCGGCGACTAGCACTTCCGCGCGGACTATAGTACTGGAAGTAAGAAACGGGTCCAACATGACATTATTTTTTTATCTGGGAAGTCTAGGTTCAAATCTAGCTGGCATTAGACGAGATAGGTATTTAGGTATATCATGAAGTATGGTCAAACTCACCACTCTTCAAACATGTATGCAGGAAATTATAAGAATTCAATGAGAATATCATTACAAATAAATTTTCAACGTAATATAAATGATTATTATCATTGAATACACGATCCTTTCTATTATTTATTAGTAATATTGAACCTTGTTTAGTTCTTCGAACTGATCGCCAAAGGTGTTAAGGAAAATCCAAACATGCTATTGTATCACTTATTTGGTGAGTTAGCATGAATATATATTATTATTAAATAGCTATGTTTACCTAAAAATTAGATATACAATGTGAATTTTACTGGAAATTAATAGCCGGAAATCTTGAACGATACAATTTTGATTAAAAATCATTTATAAAAAAATGCTAAAATTTGTGACGGGTCATTTAGTGAAACGATACCTATTGTCAAAAAAATTAGAATTAATCTTAACGATTATAAAATGCAATTCGAATATAGTGAAGATGAATGCGTTGAGTCCATGTTTTGTAAACTATAATGTATATTTAGAACAATTTATAAGTTAAATAACGTCAAGAAAAAGAGATAGTATTTTATAATTTTACCTTTGTGTTTCCTGTCTATGATTGCCCCAAAAAAGACGAATAGATGAAGACCAATTACAAAAAAAAAACGGGATATTACTTCCTAAAATTCATTGTTTACCTCGACGTATGTTATTTCCAGCCTTTAGATACTTATTAAATTATATTTGACCTCTTAAACTCTGTTTTGTTCAAATTAAGTTCCGTTTAAACGTAATCATTGTTATTACCTATGAGTAAGTGCCGACGTAACCTATTTACAATGATTAGATATTATTTATTGTTATTGCTATTCTAAGATGGAACTGGAAGAATATAAGTAATGGTGGGTATTTTTGTACCGTTTAAGTGCAAAAATACAAATATAGGCTGGTATGTGGAGACGTGTACACCCGGATGTAGGTAGCGCGACGCATCTTACATTTATGACGTAATAGCTGGGTTGTTACCTGTTACATCGTGGACATGTTAAGGTAAAATCATCCATAAGAATAATTTTAGAATATTTTTATATATTTATTATTATACTGCAAGGGTTTTTGACCGTTGATAATCCCAGCTATTCAGCGGTTTTAGGGCATACACCTAGGGATACGCAAAAAGTATCGATACCTCAGGGTATCGATACTTTTGTTACGATACCAAGTACTTTTGGAATCGATACTTTTGTTCCGATACTTTTGAGGTATCGATACTTTCTCAAAGTATCGATACTTTCTCAAGTATGTAGATACTTTCTGAAAGTATTGATATTTTTCTACCCATTTCTGATATAGAAAAGGAAAAAAATTAATCGATATTTTAAACAAAATATTTGTCACATTACTACTAAACCTAAGATATGATTCGGGAATCAGTATTTAGTGACCTTGACTGCTAAGCCGGAGGTCGTGGGTTCGATTCCCACCCAAAACAAATATTGTGTGATGAGTACGGTCATTTGTTCTGTTTTTGGGTGTAATTTATCGATAATATGGATTTTTTTAAAAATATATATAGGTATGTTAAATATGTATATTATATTATTAACACTCCATAAAGTTTTTATAAATGTATTAAAAAGTACTCGATACCTTGAGGTATCGATACTTTTGTTTCGATACTTTGGTGGTATCGATACTTTTGATACGATACTGGTATCGAGTAAAGTATCGATACTTTTGAAATTTTGCGTATCCCTACATACACCACCATCTTTGGAGTTTGTCACGTATTACTGTACGTCCATGCCCACGTAATCTATGATTTTATACAAAAGGTTAAATTGATATTTATTTGTATTATTTATTGAGTGACAAGTAATGGGCTGGGCAATACGGTTTTGATCCTGACGGGAAAGGTCATGGTTATCGATTGTATATATCTTAATGCAAACATAAAAGGAAGTATTTATGTTTTATTTGAATTAATAATACACTGGTTATCTGGGAACGTTTAATTGTCGTCTTCATATTTACACTCATGCGGATCATGTAAGCAACTTAACATAGGTCAATGCCCAATAGAACAGAATTAATAGTTTCTCCTAATGCTCAGTTTATTCTAATTGGTGTGTAAGCTGTTATTACATAACTGCTGTCCAATTAACTTACAAATAATTTATTGGTATTTTTCAAGTGTACGTGAATGATATTAAATTACCACCTTACTTTCCGAGTGAATGCGACCGCACGGTACATCTTGTATAGCTTCGTTTCGTTCGATCGTCAGTGTCCTGATATAATTATGCATTTTGATAGCCGTGTACATATGAAAAGATCTAGGTACTTTCTTTAATTTTGAGGCTTTTGGAGCAGTACCGCTACCGAGTTTAGATGGAAAAACGGTTAAGTTCATTTTTCGGTTTCACTCTATGTAGTATTAAGACTTCAAATGCATGAAGTAAAAAAACCCATACAATTCGTATATTGCTAAACTATTATTATTAAAGTCCGTACCCGTCATGGTCTATCGGTAATCGGTCATTTTTGCGTATCTAATTCATATTGATACTTTTATGTTAGTCAATCGATTTTCAGAGCTGGCACTTCCACCCTTTTAATAATATACACCACACACACAAACGATAACAAATTCTGTCTCGAACTTCGAACCTCGACTTGCTGCGCCCAATAAATAGGCTGCTATCTACCTATGTATATACATATTCATTTAGGTTGATTTGGCACCTCATTTTGAAATATTTAGAAATAAAAATATACTATTATTTTCTGAAACTAAAATATTCAATGTATTTGTTACTATAAGTTATTAACTTTATTTAAAACCTTGATAACTTCAAGTATCCTTCAAAAATAATTTAAAACGTAAATATCGCTGAGGATCTTTTGAAGCAGAAGTTGTAATTCCCATTTACCGTCAGAGCCTCTGGGAAATATCTCTGCGCGTGAGTAATAAATTTCGGAGCGGTCTATTACCATGCACTCCTAACCGCTTTTTTTTATGAATACATCTAAACATGCGAAACAGACCATTAGATACATTATCACAAGTTCAAATTCGCAGTAAACTACAACAGGTTTGTTACATACCTATGATACTATTTGTGTATCGCTTTATAAAGGCTGCCGGCGTCATAATAATAACATTATACTCGTAAAGCTTCGGTACGATGGAGCTCCTCTCGGGTTATATAGTGTTTATCTTTGTGAACTTAGCGACCGCTTCTCCCTACGGATATGGCGCGAAAAGCGGAGCAGTAGCGAAAGGTGCAGTAGATTTTACCATATTATTGATTTTTTAATTATTTATCAATTAATATTGACATAGGCAATAAATGTTAAAACGATTAAATTAGGCACTTAGTGATTTCAATTATCATAGAATAAGTCGGATATGATTTTGATACCGAATCGCTTTTGCGTATTTGTCAATATGCTACTATTTTTACACGCTTTATTTTAAAAATACATCATGTTTTTGAAGACAGCAGTCGAATAATAGTACTTCTTAAAGGATAAGGTCGAGTGTGAAGTAGTGATAAAGCAGAAGCAACTTTGTTTACGGATAATATGTCGTCTTATAAATATAAATAATAACTAACTGATTTATTTATTATTTACACGTTTTAACAAAATATAAAGGGAATAAGTGATTTATTTTATGTTAGATACAACAGTCAATAATGCGCTGTCGACCTACTTTTTACTTCGAGCATTCGGAAATCTAAGACTGAAACTGAAACGCGCAATATGCACTTCACGACTTTTCCATTTATTTTATTTAACGGTGGTTACGCAGTCGGAATTTCGATATTCCTCCCACCCGTTCTATGCCCGAAGTTACCAGACGTGGGGAAGACATGCTTACAGAAAATTATAAACATGTCGACTCGGTGGGATTCGAACCCACAACCCATCGGTGTGTACAATGCCGCGCGATGTACGCGCCAATGAGCCCATCGATTCATATATAGATAGATTAGGACTATTATATTTTTTATATAGGTAATATATAAAATTATGATTTGTCAATTATTACTTAATTCTATTTTTTTATAATTTTGGTAACTCATAATATTGTCTTTTATTAACGCGAGTATCACACATTTAAATAAAATACTGTATACCGGATTACAACGTGAGTTGCTGAAAAACATCCGAAACGTCGGGATAAATAATATAAATAATAAATCGCGTTTTAATCCGGTATACAGTATTTTATTTAAATGTGTGATACTCGCGTTAATAAAAGACAATATTAAAATATTTTGTACAATATTTATAATGGTTCTTGTTTTTTATTTCTTTCGTATTCATGGTTTTTAAAAAGTATCTATAAAACTCTATGTTTATGTTGTATATCTTCGTTAACAATTATTTAATAATTTTCAGCTGAAGCAAGCGCAGGTGCTGGCGCGTTTGCATCGCTGCCTGTGATTCCACTCGCAACATCTGGTAGCCCCGGATATTCTGGAAGTTTTTCGAAGTCCTCATCATCCAGTTTCGCTTCATCCAGCGCAAGTTCCAGTGCAAGCTCTAGTTCTTTCAGTTATAGTGGAGCAGGATCCAATGTTATACCTGGTTTTGGAACACATACTATACCTGGTTGTGGCGGCAACTGTCAACATAACGAACGAAATGAATTAGGGGCTTCGAATCAAGTACCTAAGGAAAACAGTGGAACTCATGGCTTTAATTTTGCGGGTGCTTCTGCTGGAGCTACAGCTAATATTCCCGATGCAAGTAACGATGTTACTACTCCTTGCAAAGGATCTTATTGTAATGGTTCTTCTGGTAAAAAATGTACTTCCAATCAGTGTGGTGATACAGAAAATACAAATGGCAATAATGTAGCACCTCTTGGGAATTCTCAATCTGATTCTGACAATATGTCGAATGATTACGAAGTAAATATTGCTGGTAAACCTCATTCCATTGGATCTGAACAAACGAACAAGCCTTATAAATATAATAATAATGGACAATTTGAATCTCCAGATGGTAAAGTTAGCAGTGAAAATACCAAATCATCAGATTGCGAGTCACCGGAATGCGATTCATTTGTTCCACATACCCCTGCAAGCAATAGCAATAATTTAATTCATAATAAACCTTCCGGCCACTTAGAAACACCGTATCAGGAACAAGCATGTACTACGCACGACTGTAATTTAGGTACTCCTAATTCAAACTCTAACCCAGGAAAACCATCAAGCTATAATGTTCCAATATTAGGCAACCAACAAACAAAAACTGACACTAAGGAAAACCCTGCATGTACATCAGGCAATTGTCAGATTTCGGATGACTATTCTAGTAATAAACAATATCTCATGAAACCATCAAGTACTCTTCAAGTTCCTATAGGACCTTCAGACCCTTCGCCGTGTAATAAAGGAGAATGTTCAAATACTAATTACCATAGTGCAGCAGACCAGAGCGCCTCTTACCAACTTACTGGATCAGCAGGACCCGTTCTCAATCCTTCACACCAGCCTAGTGGGGTATTTAGTTCAGGCGTGAACCCTAGTGGACCAGCAACCTTTTCTCAATCCATAGGTTCTGGCACCAATCCTTCATACCAATCTACTGCTCCCACAGGCTTCGACAAACGCCCTGTTGGACCATCAGGTTCTGCTGCGGTACCAGGCGTCCCCCAGGCATATCCCTCTTACCATCCTAGTCAAACTGTAGGCACTTACAATAATCCATCTTATCATACTACTGTTCCTTCAGGTTCTCGCACCAATCCATCATACGAATCTAGTGGGACAGCGGGTTCCAGCATTAGCAATACTTATAATCCCAATGCTTTCACAGACTCTGAAACAACCTCTAGCAGTCCATTAGGTTCTGGAAACAACCCTATTTCTCAAACTGATGCAGAAACATCCCCTAGCGCTTCTCCATCTTATCATCCTAGTGGAATTACAGGGTCTTACAATAAACCCTCTTACTATCCGACTGTACCAGCAGGCTCCAGTCCATCACACGAACCAAGTGGCGTAGCAAGTTCTGGTGTGCTACCTTCCTACAATCCTACTGTCGATTATGGCGTAAATCCCTCTTTCCAAACTAGCGTGTTCGGTAGTAGTAATAACCCTAGTTGCACTTCGGGAAATTGTGCCAACCCCTCATCCCACTCTAGTGGAAGTCCTGTAAGCTCTGAAGTTCATCCCAACGGGCCTACTACAGGTTTTATTCCAAAGCCTATGTGTGTTTCCGGTAATTGTGCTAACCCTTCGTACTTAACCAGCGGACCTATATCAAGCGTCCCGGGCCATCCAAATAGTGCTATCTTAAATGTAAAATCACCATCAAATCCCCAAATTTCTACAGATAATCAGAATTTCCACCCAACTACCTCATCAGGCTGTGAAACACCTAATTGCCACCCTGCTACAGACTCCGGTTCAAGTTATAACAAACCTATATATTCTGGAAGTAGTATAATTGAAAATTCTAAGCCATCAAAAACAGATTCTGAAGTTTTGCTTTCAAACAAAGGTAATCAAATATATACAGGTGGATTTGGTGGCCCAACCGGTGTTCTTAGTCCAAACAATGGATTCAATAACAAGGATAAACCAAGTGTCAGCGGTATCTTTGCCACCTCTCCTCATCATAGTGGAACACCTTTAGAGACTCAGCCGCAATCTGTATCTCTACCAAATGTACCCAACTATCCACACCAAGAGCCCGCTGATATCAATCATCAACCTATTGGTTCTACTAATTTACATCCCATGGGCTCAGTCAAACCCAATGTTGGCAAAGGTAATTCTGACGATAATAAACCGCTATACACCGGTGGATTTGGGGGACCATCAGGGTTGTTAAAGCCAAATGAATATACTATTCCATCTAATACTCCAAAATCCACCTGTTCATCTGGAAATTGTGACACGACCCAAGTTAACCAGATTGGTACCGGAGGGCTTGCTGTTGCTAACGCCGCGGCTGTTGCCAGTGCCAAAGCAGTATCATATTCAGGAGGCTTTGGTGGTCCTCCTGGTCTATTGAAACCTTACGATGAAGGCAAACTTGACAAAAAAGAGCAAAATATTGGAAACGGACATGATATTGGTACCACAAACAACTTACAACCTCATTCAAACGGCGCTTCTGCTGGTTCTCAAGGTAGTGCTGTAGCATCTGCATCAGCCACTGCTGGTAGTTATGGCCACAGTTCAGGAGGATGTAATACTGGATGTTCATTGCATAAAACTGGTCATGACTTAGACCAGAGTGGCGCTTCAGGCCATAGCAGTAGTGGTTTCAAAGATGGCAATATTGCAAATGCCTCTGCTTCGGCTCAGAGCGTTGCTGGTACAAGTTCTTACGCACAAGGAAGGAGTGTAGCATCTGCTAGTGCTCATGCTTCTGCTGGAGCTGCGACGAAAGGAGGTGAGATTACAGAATTTTGACAAAAATAAGTTATATTGTTTCTTTGATCTATTTTATTGTTTAAATTTAACTTCTCAAATTCTTGATGAATAATATCTAGTGTACTACTTCAATATTGTAATTATGATAGCTATTGACTTAAAACAAAGTTTATAGGGCGTTACCAAGTTTTATTTATTAAGTCAGTATTTTTAAGTTAAAGTCAGATCGCTAAAACATTATATTTTTCTTTATTAAGGTTATACATGGAAATAAGACTGAATCGAAAATACGAGCTTCCAATATCGAGACATGAGCATCATACCAAGGTACCATGGCATTTACAACGATAACGAAGGTGTGCAGTTTTTGTGATAATGTAGTTGTATTAGAAGGTATATTATACACTTTATTTTTAAATATATTTTTATTAGTTTAATTGTTGTTTTATTTAATTCTGGTACATATAAATAAAAATAGCATTATGTCAAAAGTTAATTGCTTGCTCAGAATAAAAACCTATTATTAATTAATCTGAGATTGCTTGTTAGAGTTTAAAAAAAATAAAAAAAACTACTAAAGACCACAAAAGGTAATTTTAATAATATTTTTAAATATTTCTCCTATCGTGTAGTTAGTTAGCTTTATACTATAATATTTTCATTCAGTTATGCGAGTTTTAAGTTTATAATATTTCCAACGTGATCTCACATCCGCCTCACGTCTGATTCAGATTGTATCCGCGTTCTGTGCTGGAGACTTGACGCTCAATGCCAATGATAATACACATAATGTTAATGAAGATAAAGACAAAGATAACTTATATAATAATTCTAAGCAAAAGGCACGGGAACTTTAACGATAAGTACTTAGTCAGATCTTCAACCACGACGGTTCATCACCATGAAAAAAGCCAAGGTTGCTCGTAAAAATGTACAGTGGTTACCTTAGGTGCTCTTTGATGGTTTCACTGTTTTGTCATACAAAAGTTGAAAATGACAATCGCATTAAACCACTATAGCGCAGGGACATAGATTAATTGTTTTTCGCCGGGGCCTCGGTGGAATATGAAAGCGATCCCGAGGGCCCCAAACTGGTGAGACCTGTAGATTATAGGAGAGGTTTAATGGGCCTTTATCTCACCCAGCTCTCTGACTAATAGAGAGTTTTGGAGTAGAGTTGATCCCCACATTCCACCGCAATACATGTCGCGGGGGGCTGGTGTGTAAAGTTGCTATTAAGTTCTCAAGTAAAACCTCTTTAAAACCATTAAGTATAATTTAATACAATTACTTAAGCACGTCGTGTAAGGATATAAACATAGAGACCACATAATGAAGTAATCGGAGCATAAATCACTTGACTGTCGTATATTTGCTGATACAATCATTCAGGCTCTTCCATTGTTCACGTTTGTCATGTTATGGATACTTTAGACATACATTATTCATTATCAACTGATGCAACCATCCACCCACGTAGATTACACAATTACTCACTGATTAACTTACTTTACAGACAAGAGTATTTTTTTATGAAATAGTATGACAAATGACAATACTATATTATTAACTCTCAAAACTAAAAATTAATCAAATATAATAAAAAAATCTTCGGTAATTGTGGAATAAAGAGTCCACAACCAATAATAATAATATATTTTCATAATTTTATATTGTAAGAGACATATTAAGTAATTGCAGGCTTTTACCTATATCTTATAATGCATACTTTCTTTTCGATTCTGGTTCAGTCTATGAATTTCCGAATGCAGTAAGATTAGGTCGACTGCACATAGTTGATTAATGTCCTGTGGTTGAAGTCCACAGAACAGAAGAAGTAAGTTTTCCCTGTTCTGTGTTGAAGTCCACTATCATAGAAACATCATTATATAACAAAGTCGCTTTCGCCGTCTGTCACACTGAAAGCTTAGATCTTTTAAACTACTCAAGGAATTTTAGCTAGAGTGATTCAAGAGAAAGATAACGTAGGTATAGTTTAATATTTTTTGTTGTTGTGTAATATAATTAATTACTCCACAATGACACGACCTTAGATTATTTATATGTGACAAATAAAATAATCTAAGGACACAACACAATAAGGACATTGCACCCGTGCGAAGCCGGGGTAGGTCGGGTCGCTAGTATGATATACAAAATTTTATTTTATGCATATCATATCGTCCAAGTAGGCAAGTTTGAAAGACCTTAAAAAATAAAAACGTTTTAGTTACCTATTCATTTTGTACTTAGATCTTAAAAGTGATAATGTATAAAACTTTTAAAACACTATTACTTAATATTGTCTTTTATTAACGCGAGTATCACACATTTAAATATAATACTGTATACCGGATTAAAACGCGATTTATTATTTATATTGTTTAAATTATTTATCCCGACGTTTCGGATGCAGTCTCCCGCGACCACGGTTGCTGAAAAGCATCCGAAACGTCGGGATAAATAATTTAAACAATATAAATAATAAATCGCGTTTTAATCCGGTATACATTATTTTATTTAAACACTATTACTTATTTAAAGTAAAAAAAAATAATAAGATCCATACCTACTTCGTAATTCCACACCTTCACCCCAATCGCGTTTCTCGCCGAAAGCTTATTTACGACTGCTGATTGATTTCTTCTTGCGTATCGTACTTACACTTACCTTATGGGTTAAATGTTTTACGTAATATATTGTGACCGAAATGTTAAGGCATTGTTTAATAATAATCGACGATTTCTTTCTCATTATTTTTAATAACTTGCTAGTAGGAATATTATTTTAGGATATACAGTGTAGGTACATACCTACGTCGCATACTTGTATGTGTCGGTACGTGTTAATGACAATATGTACATATAATTTAATATTTTATAAGATATTTACAAAAGAAAATCTTCAAATAAAGTAATTTTTTAATTGCCCCCTTTACTAAAACAAAACTTTTACAATATATACCTAGGTACTATTTAAAAAAAAATAATTAGTTGAAATAAGACACGTTATAAAAATACTTCTTACATATAGCCAAAAAATAAAATATTAAGTCGCCGAACACATAAGGAAAATCAAATATATTTTTTAAATTATTTTACTAATTGTATTTGACGACACATGACGACCTTCTATCATAGCAATAGGATAGGTAGGTAGGTACCTGTATTTGTAATTAAATCTATTGCTAGAATGCAAAGATTGTTTATATGGGCATTTAATTTTTTTTATGTATTAGGTACTAATCTTACACTCTTGTAGAATTGTGACATTTTTAAAAGGCATTCTTTATAATTCCTAGATATAATACCTATAGCTTAAGGCTCAGTTTATTATAATAGAAACAAAGTAACTGAACATTTATATTAACTTCTCTCATAACGTTATAACAATAATAAATAAATCAGCCAAATGCTAAATGTCTTCAAATTGTTGGTTCTTGGAATCGCGAATAAAATATGTTGTTGTTATGATATGATATTTCACTTCACATTTTTATCAGTTATTGTTTATGAAAGCCGTAATTGCGAAGGTCTAGAGGTCTCATTAGTGTTTTTTATGTAACTAACCGCTGACCTATAGGTACACCTCTCTAAAATGTGTAAATGAAGCTACTGTTATAGTCAATGCGGACGGTATTGATACAATTTACGCACTGCGATTCCAAATTAGGTATAATAATTTGAACAAAACAAACGCAAGACCTCTAATGTAAAACCTGCACATAACGTGTGTATATTTTTAAAATAAAAGTAAATCGCAGGGTGTATGGTCCAGAAATGACATCATCGGCTCCCACATTTTAAGGTTGTAAAAACGCCATTGTTATCTTGATCAGTAGGCGTAGATCGTACTACTTTTGATGCGAAGTCACTTATCACAAAATTTTTTTCAAACACTGATGAAATAAATATTAACGTAAGTACTGTTCGTGTAATACCCATCTTGCCAATAAAATAAGCCAGTGCTTCGAACATTATTATCTTTTTTAGGAAAATACTCAAAAAAATGGCCGCTGATGTACCTTTCCTTGTATTGGGTGGTGAAGGAAGAACAAAATCAATTAATTTTAATTATATGTATATTACATTTTATTCATGGTAGTAGTAGATATATTATTTTATATGAAATTATATTTATCTTACCTCTGTCGTGGGCTGACTTTCACATGTAGAATCTGGTGGTATGGGGATGCTCAAGACAGGTCAAGCAACTGATGAACAAACAACATGGGCCGTATCCATTCTATTCTCAAAGCAACTGACAACTATTAAGTTTCTGTATCTTCCTAAGGTAGGTAAAAGTCTGGAATAGCTGCCAAAAGTACCTACTGCGTCTAAGTGTACCATATTTAATACAATTCTATAGTGGGAATCTGTATATAGTATATTATATAACCAGTAACTACAAGTACTCCTTTTCAGACATTTTTGGTTATCACAATAATATCATGACCTAGCTATCGCATACTAAAAATGAAATTTCTGATTAACTTACCAACTAAACTAAGATACATACATACTTACACAATGGCATGTTTTGTAGTGTGTGATTTGAAAGTACTAAACCTGATATATCTAATAATTATTATTTTTATACGCTAACCTTATAGTAATGACATATTCGATAATCTGTTATTTATTAATTAAGATATTTACTTAGTTTATTAAAGAATCAGATTGTCTTTTAAACAATAAAAAAATAAACTCAAGAGGTTGCAAAGCACGGCTTGACGTTGTTTTTAATTATTTTACCAGAAGTTAGTACACAATGTTCAGGAGGGGAATAGTCCTATGAAGAACGATATTCCTAAACCTTGGCAATTTTCTTGTCAACTTAAATAACAGCTTTAACTCCTTTTAAAATTAGTGCCATAATGAACAAATAACAAACCTAAAAACAAAATATGTATACGCCAAAGTAATCCATCTTCAAAAATATAAACTTTTTCTATTAACTAGATTCGCAACTTTCATGGCCCCAGCATAGCCTGTGTATCTATTTTCTTGGTCAATAAATGAATAGAGCTTTATCAATGTCAACTGAGAGCACGCAGCAATACTACAAGTGGTTTGACCCAATGACAAAAATTGCGTGACTTCATAAGTTGAACTTAAAGCTAGATCGAGAGATGATAAAATACTACAACATAATAGTTATATAATATTTAATAAATAGTGCTTTAATCCTTTAAAAGTTTTTTTCGTTTATATATTTATTATGTGAAAGATGTATTATTTAAATGCGATATCTACAGACGAGCATGAGGTTCACTTGATGGTAGGTGATACGTCAGCCTCTGATCAGTCAATGATCTGCTGTCGACCTACTTTTTACTTCATGCATTCGGTAATCCATAGACTGAAACCGAAACGTGCAATATGCACTTCACGGTTTTTCCATCTATGAACGGTGGTATGTTACCCGGTCGGAATTTCGATATTCCTCCCACCCGTTCAATGCCCGAAGTTACCAGACGTGGGAAATACATGCTTACAGAAAATTATAAACATGTCGTCCCGGTGGGATTCGAACCCACGACTCATCGATGCGTATGACAGGTTCTACCAAACACGCCAACGAGCACGACAAACATAATTAAAAGTAAAAACAGAGCCGTTATAAGTGTTACACAAGCGTTACTAAGGATAATATTAACTAATTTCAAATATAACAGTCTTACCTAATAATTAAAAATCTTCTATATAAGCATAGTATATTCTTCAACTCTTGCACTGCCTGTACTTGCTAGGTGAATGGTAAATTAGTAATTCACAAAACTAGTGCAACCATATCTCGCTATCACCACAACTATCACTATTTAAACAGGGCTTGGCTTTCCAGAAATGTATTGGTGTTTATGTCAAGGTATCTATGATTCACAAAGACACAAAGTACGTACTTAATAAGGATATCGATATTTTAATATATTAATAAATCATAAACAGGGCCGGATCGGGGAGGGCATACGGGGCTACTGCCCGGGGCCTCCACAAAATAGGGTGCTGTCATATCATAAGTGCATTTTTCACAAATTGTTATTATTACAGGGTGTCCTATGTTGTTAATAGTAATTCAGTAAACTATAAATGCGAAGGATGCTGGTTTATCCCTTTTGTGTACAAATAGGGTGCAACATATTTACCTACTTGATTTTAGTCATCGGGACCGTTTCAGAAAAGGAGAAGCTCATTTTATGTTGGAACAACACACGTTTTTCGATGCGAAAGAACGCTCGTAGCTATTGAAATTATTTAAAAAGTAGGTATGACTTATTGATATTAGGTATACCTATGATAAAAACTTACGGTACTTACTACTTGCGGTATTTACAAATAATAAAATAAATGTAATATTAGAGAAATAAATTATTGGTATTTTCGTGTTTTATTTTTTATAATTCCTAGTTTTAAATAATAACACTATTTTTAAAATAAGTATAAGTCACAGAACAGAAGCTTATTTTTCCCTGTTCTGTGGTATAAGTGTTTTAAACAATATAACTTTTATGTCAAATTAAATTGATTAATGGACATCTGAGATTTATAATCAAGTTTAAAACTGGGTGTGGTTTATCACATTATTTACGTCTTGTCAAACCTTATTTAGCAAAGAAATGAGAAATGTCACTGTAGTGCATAATGTATGCTAAAATATGTTTCTTTCGTATGACATTACGAATTCTGTGTACTCCATAATGTTGTCGAAAAGCTGTATTTAGTACAGCCTGTGTAAGCGAGGCACGAGTCACCTAGTTGTCACGCCTATTGTCCACGCCATGCCATCAGCCGCGAGCCGCTGGGTGCCACCTCGCCATGCATTACCTCACACTTTCAATATTGGGTTACGAGAATTTTACTTCAAGGTCTTCTTTTAGGAGCAAATAGTGGTGGTATAAAGGCAAAGACGAGTTACATTGATACACAGTTGTGCTTTAGTAATTCATACGAAAATGAAAGCATCGATCGTATTTTTGATGTGCTGTGTTGCAGGTGTGTTTAATTTCTATATACTTCAAATTTAATTTAAAAAAAAAATATTCTTCTTCATATCAAAATTTCGAATAAGACCCGGTTATGGTTTCGTTTGTCATTTGAAGTTCGGATATTATCAAAAAAATATAACAGTTAAAAAATAGATTTGACATATTTAATATTCTTTAATTTTTCAGGCAACACCTTCGCCTACTATGTGCAGCGGCAAGTCCCCTACGATATTGGTCCAAATGATCCTTACAGTGTAGAAGTTAGCCCTAATCTTTTGTTAGAGCCTTCGCAGCGACTTTTTTGGGGCAATGGAGGCAGCAATCAAGTCGGGGGAAATGATTGGTGGAGCACTATAACTAACAAATTCCCGTTTTTGCGGAATAAATTTGGAAGGATCCAACTGCAGACGCAGTATGGTGTGCCTCCTGCTCCCGTGTACGGTCCACCAAACAGAATATCTCCCCAATTTTACGCTCAGAATGTGCCTCAGTTTTTACCTTCTGGTCGAGATGTTGCATTCACTGATGATGCTGTTATAATAACACCACCAAACGTTCCTGTCCAGCAGCCCTTACCAGGACCTTTGCCGCAACCTAAACCGGAGCCCTCCCCCGGATATCAGTATAACAGACCACTAAACCGCTTGGAGCTACCTAATCATTGAAAGTAATATATAACCAAAAATAAATTATATAATCAATGAAATTTAAATTATAATATAGTTTAGTTTATACGGGTAATTTTAAAAAGGTGACACCAAAAAGTTAGTGTCAACTATCTTAACAGTATTAAGTTGTTATTAACAGTTAGGGAAACTTTTAATTAAACAAATATTTTTTTGAAATTATTATTTTTTTATTATAACCCTGCGTGGGTGTTGAGACATACATGGATTTAAATTATTACAAATAAAGAACTAACATTGCTATTTTAAATCATAAAAAATATTTTTATACCAATGTATCAATTGCCAACTGAAGTGTACTGATCGTAATACCCTCTACCGGTGGAGTCGATGCCGACAGAAGAGCCGGCACTTACTGATCGACCTCCCAACACTGGCCCTGATTGGCGTCGCGTCTCACCATTTCTGGAATACGACACCTTATGCAATGAGAGTTAAAATTTCACTTCTTAATTTAATTATAACCAGACAAAGATAAAGCTTAAGACATATCCTATGACGCCTTTTGAATTCTCTGAGCAATGTTTCATTAATTCACATTTGATATCAGTATTGAGTTATTGATATAGGTTTATAAGACGTGTGCCCAAGTCTAGAAGACAATTTAATTACATTAGTTCGATGTGTTTCATCTTTACTTAAACAGTTAAGGTTTTTTTTCCATTTTATGTGCGCATCCTGAACATACACTTACAGCGGGCTCGTTTAATTCTTCTGACTATTGCAAAAAATATTTTCAACCCAGTCGAATAATTTTAGTTGTAGTTAGTCCAAATTAATAAAACTTAGCTGTGACCAACCTATCTGTATGTACGTCATATTTTGCAGATGTATACCTAACTCAGTAGTTAAAAGCTAGTTTTATTGATTGATAATAATTTGAGGAAGTACATTGATCATCGAATTTGAGCTTAAACGTACTTTATACATGAAGTTTAGTAAGGACTTTAGGTAATACTAATTGTTTTTGTAAAGACTACAGAAAACCAGCGAAACAAGCAAAAGCTTCCACTACTTTTACTAAAACACATAAAGTAGGTCTTGTTATTTTTTGTGCTCATCTAAATATAATATTGTCTTTTATTAACGCGAGTATCACACATTTAAATAAAATACTGTATACCGGATTAAAACGCGATTTATTATTTATATTGTTTAAATTATTTATCCCGACGTTTCGGATGCTTTTCAGCAACCGTGGTCGCGGGAGACTGGTCGCAGTATACAGTATTTTATTTAAATGCTCATCTAAATATTTGTGTATTTCAAGCATGTCCTTGGATTCATACTTTGGGACATATCTTTAATCATAGCCTTCGTGGTTCTTATTCTTTGTTATTTGAAAAAAAACTTTACAAATTTTCCCCTCTCATTGTCAGTGATATTATTGCTGACGTTTTTGTTTTTAATATTATTGAGTGAAAGTGTTAGCAAATCTTATGCCTGGTAATGAATGTCATGTTTGTATATAAAATATATGCAGTAACACCTATCTATTCCATTATAAATATCCTCGTTAGTAACTTATATACTATTAATATCTACATAGTTATTCATCAATTTAAATATATATTTATATGATTTATGCATACAGTTATTATTAAAACAGCATGATAACATTCATTATGTGAGTGAACAGAGGTTGATACAACTATAAAACTAGATTTTCTGTTAATATCCTCGGAAAGAAATAATTAGAAACATATATTTTCTTTAGTCTAAAATGGGGTCAATTCAAAAACACTTGAAATTCTTTGAGTTGATTTTAATATCACATAATGTATAAATTTAATTTAAATATAGTATCTTCCGGCAGTTACACGATGTTTTCACGTTGGCGGTGAGACGTGCAACTGATGGAAAATTCACGCAGAGTGGATGAATGAGCCGACACCAAGATGTTAGTTGTAACAATGTTGCATGTCACTTTTCAGTTAGTGCCTAAAACACAAACAAAATTAGATTAATTTCCTTATTATAATTACTCTTATTTATGTATCGCGGAGTAATTTTTAAAAATGATTCATCATTTTCGTAGAAAACGCAGATATCCCTTTTTAATAATCAAAGAAGACCTTTTGAACTAGATCAAGAATATAATAATAATTGAAAATTACATTTTAATGCAGGTTTGCTCTTTTTCAATATACTTTTGTGGCACGAGTTTTTATTCTTTATTTTATATTAATTCGCCGGTTCCGGAGAACAAAATGATAATTACCATATAAATGTTAATCAATTTATTATTATATGAATATAATAAGAGAATCGATAAATACCTAACTGCGGTAGGATTTCCAGCACCATAGCCACTGTGGATCGGTAGACGCCATCCGCCTGCGCCCGCATGTGCATTCGCATTTGCGTTCGCTTCAGCGTTCCCGGACCCCCCTGTAATTCAGAATTAATGTATTAAAACTTAACTAAACAAAACATCCACGGCACTATTATGGAAACTCTTGCCTAATTATTTTTTTAAAGTACTATTTGTTATTCTTATACACAACATATGTATGTTAATGATAATAATATTTAATACCTATGTAAATCGTTGTTTTATTCGGTCGCCGTATTGCACAGATATATACGATTAATGTTATTTTATTAATAGAGATGACTAATTTTGTAGTATATGATATCTTTATAAATTAGTTAGTACCGAACAGGGCATGATTCATAAAATGAAGACCGTAAATTACCTACCGATATTTTTTAAATTGTTACCTCAGAACTACAATGTGAAGGAACTACATCACCTGGCAGATGACTATTTTCTGATACGTGTGTTCATTTCGTTCTAAATAGATAAAAAGGACAAGAAACGATCACAAAGAACTAGTTCTAAAACTACAAACGCGTAGTATATTCATAGCTAGTAATTCAAAATGAAATAAGTACAAGAACAACTAGCCCACTTGACCCAAGTAAATAGCGATAAAAAACCGTTATTGACCAGAGCCGCGAGCTGATAGTGATTGAACCTGCCTTACACGTTCAAATCTACTGTTACACTTAACGCTATTCAGTGAGACCATTGTATTTTCCATACCAGACTAATAGCAATGCATTTCATTGCAAACGAATGCAAATTGATGGAGACAGCAAACGTGATAGCATTTTTAGTTCCTACGTATTGAATACGTTATAGTAAGTCCCGTACAAATGTAATAATGTTATTAATTTGCGTAATATGTATATGTAATGTGCATGTTAACAAATAGATTATAGAGTATTTCTCATATTCAAATCGTAACAAATAACACTGACTCACGTAACAGGAAATTCGAACCAATAATATGTACGTAGTACCATAAAATTTTGGATTTTACAAAACAAAACACGACAGAGTTGTGTAGAAATATACATCGTCACTTCCCAGGTTCGCATGAAGAATGGGCGGAAATTAGTTGATAGAATCGTCATGAGGATAAAAAATGCGACTGAATTACACCTATAACAAAACGAATACTTACATATTATAATATGTATATTATATTTTACATAATAGATGCATAAACTCTAAACATGGTTCATTATTAGATAGATGGCTAATAAAAATATGCAGTGTTAAACTATGTCATAATATTATATTAGTAAGCTTGTTACCGGATCTGACAGGATATTATTTAAATTCCCGAATACTTAAAATAATAATAGGTCGACGACGCATCTTTAACAATTCTCTTCGACGGATCAATATAGACATCGTCAGAACGTGATTATTAAAAAACTAATAGTTATTCGTTTTAAAATCTTGTCTCACACTATTAAACATACCTATGTTTGACTTAAAAATTTACTTACAAGCGTTTGCCTCGGCATTCGCATTCGCATTGGCACTAGCTCCACCGCCGCGGCCGTTTGAATATGGATAGGGATTCAGGGACCGACGCAGCCTGCGCAGTGCCACCGGCTCGGAAACGTGACCCTCCGCGTCTATTGTGTAGTAAGCTCGAGGAACGTAGTACTGACCCCCTGGAATGCAAATTGAAGTTCAGTACACTGCCACTACTTCATCTCATTTTGTAAGTAATTTTACAACCATAATATTAAATCTGGACCTATTACATAAACCACCGTTCATACATGGAAAAGCCGTGGAGTGCATATTAGTCTATGGATTTCCGAATGATCGAAGTAAAATGTAGGCCGACAGCGCATCATTGACTGATGTTCTCTGGCTAAAGTATCGTCTTCGAGCTTCACGCCTGAGAACTCTCACCATTATACATATTATAAGAAACATTTTTTTGCCATAAGCAGTATTTCGGACGTTCTCAATTCAAAAAGCTATTGTCAGTTGATTATAACTTTTAGTAAATAATAATAATAATATTTATTTATTCAGGTATAAACCCTGTATTAATTCAACATTATATTATTGTAGGAGTTCACTTGTTTACTATATTAGGTTAATAACTATTAATTATTGTGTATAATTTGAAACCGTGAAGGTGTGTGAAGGTTCCTACAGGTCAAAGCCACTTTTGCTTATTACCAAAGGTCAAATATATATTATTTTATTTTGCTTTTTAAAATAAAATTATCTATTGAATTCTACATACAGTGTTGAAGAAAATGCTTTGGTAACAATCATGACCTTCTCTTTCATAAAGTATTATAAGCTTTACAACAATAAACAAATTCAATACAATTCACAATCAAGGACCAAGTGTAATAAGTGCTTGTTAAAATCTGAGATCATCATCAACATTCGTGATAATCGTTTTCATCTTCAACCTTCCGTATCGTGACTTGTTTAGCTTTAAAATCCATGTCCGATATTCAAAACTTTAATAGGTTACAAAGTATAATATTTGTATTTATAAAAAGAAAATCAATGGTTAGTTCAATACCTAGTTTTCTGAAATATTTTTTTTAAATTAGATATCGACAGACCAGCTGAAGCTCACTTGATGTTGGATTTAACTTCAGAAAATCAGTCAATGATACGCTGTTGACTTATTTACTTCGAGTATTCGGAAATCCATACAATACAACCAAAACGCGTAATATGCACTCCTCAGTTTTTTTATTTACGAACGGTAAATCGTTACCCAGTCGGAATTTCGATATTTTTCCCACCCATTTAAAAGACATGTTTAACTACAGAAAATTGATTATCTATCAAATTTAAATTATCATTGATCATTCTTCAGTTACAACTTTTTCTCATTGGAACGTAGGTACTATATTATTGATAGTTTATTATAATTTATTAAACGAATGTTCAGTCATCCTGCATCCATTTATCGCGGTGCAATTTTTTTCGTTTAATTGTGCGAATTTCGAGTAAAATAAATGAAATTATTCTAAGGGTATTCTTCTAAGGGAATAAAATACGATTATTTATTATTACTATCTTCTTATCAAGAGGTTTTTCATACTTTAAAAGAACGCTTTATAACAGTCTGGCTGAAATGTGACAGCTATCGCGCGTTCATCACTACCATGATTGCTGTAAAGCTTTCGAAACATCAAAATAAATATGTAATTCCATAAATAAGATAATTTATCCGATAAAAGATTTTTTCATTGCAATGTGTGACGCTTGTGTAAACACAAGTCATTAATTATTATGAAATGGATAAAGTCGATGTATTTAAGATGTAATTGTCATAATATTAAATTCGAAAGCTTAAAAAAGCTATTTCTGCTATGAAAGCGACAATAGCGTAAGTAGTGGCCTTATTATAACGTAAATATAAATTATGCTAATTATTAACAATACTCTACGTTAATACCTAATAACCGGATTTTACAATAGCAAAAAATTACATAGTACGGAGAAAGATATTGAGACCTAGTAAAAGCTTTATTTCTTATAGTGTGAAGTGTACGGTACTTATTGGTTTTAGTGGAAATATATTCTAAAACTGCAATATTTTTGAAATGGCGACAACATACGAAGAACATTGAGTTCGAACATATATTTGTTCAACAAAAACTGAGGGCACTAACCTGCGAGAGCCATGGTCATGACGACCGCCAACACGATTAATGTGATGCTCTGCATTTTACAGACTTACGTTGTTACTCCACCGACAGCGTAATAGAACTGGCTACTCGTTCAAACTTCAACCGTTTTATATATGTATATTAACATGACTTCTTTGCGGCCGAGCGCATCTCGAGACGAGCTTTCAATACCTAACGGTCGCGTAGAGCAAAAAGCTACAAATTAAACTCGTGCTGCCAAATTACATTATAAAAAATGCGACGCGTAGTAATGAAAGTAGATACTCTGTGAACTGAAGTAGTTAAGTATGTTAGAGCGGAAGACTAGAAACATTTTAGGTTACTTACTAAGTGTAGGTATATTGTAAACCTATTTCAGCATTAATCATTCGGGGTAACTGTGCGCACTTTTGCCTTTCAAACCCAATTATTTTTAAATGTTAAAATCAAATCAAAATATATTCTTAATATAGAGAGAACATTTATTTCTCTATAAATGAAAATAGAAAATTAAAAAAATCAAATGTATTTCTTTTTGCAACAAACAAATAATATAGAGTTTTGGAATGTATTCACTTGCCCCGTACCCGTGCGTATCCCTACGGGGTAAAGAAACGCATTCCTTAGTGAAAATACAAAGAGTTATAATCTACTAGCAACTAATCCGCGATATAACTAATTTACGCCTTTATTATAGCTACACTAAAAATGTCTATATAAATCGCTTATATTTATATAGTTACTTATGATGAACATTTTTATAGTGTACCACTTCCATTTGGTATGCACATTTTTGATGACTCTATCACCTAACGCAACCAGTTTTTCCGATATTATTTAAAATATTACTGGCTAACGTAGGTATAACATTAATTCTACTGCCTCCATTGACTACGTTATACCTACTATAGGTCACCTCTCATACTTGGATCCTAATTTGAGACTAAAAAGACTGCGATCACCCTTTCAACAAGAAACAGAATTGATAAGAGAGAACCTAAACGTGATTCCGCCTGTATCACAACGATATCGTCGTCTAATTTGTAAATTAGAATCTATGAAACTTATGAATAGTGCCTATATAAACACTATGCCTGCTTCTCTACTGCGGCTCTAGGAAACGTGCCCGGGACTAGATGTGCAATATATTATGTTCTTGATTAATAATTAAGTCAGTAACTTCCACCAAGTATTAGGTGTAACACAATATGTACGTAAGTATATAATTACATAATAAATTAATCAAATTTGCCTTTGTGTTTACGACGTAGTGACTTAAGGAAAACAAGAAAAAAATACACTAATGCACAGAAAATGTTATACAAACGAAAATTATTTTGTCTTCTGCAGTACATAATCGAAAAAACTAAAAACGATCTAACTAAACGTGCGAATAAATTCCAGATGCATTTGAAGTTTTTAACTTTTTTTATCGCAGGTAAAATTTATATAAAAACATGACGCAATAGTATATTAATGTGTTGGCAATATTAAGAAAAGAAGGTTTTAGTAACATTCAAAAATATAAAAAAAAATCTTAAAAATAGAATCCGAGGTTTCTTAATTCTTAGCCACGGTTATCATTCTGAAAAATATGTAGTTATTAATAGTATGTTCGAGTAAACTTTATTATTATTTGTCAGTCTATTTCTTATTATTATTAAATTGCACTATTTATATAGCAACAGATTTTAAACTCAACTGTGTAGAAATCCCCTGACTTTGTAGCCACAGATCAGATCGAGCTAATTCATACTAAACGCTTTGTGATTTGACTACGTTGAGACGAATTGCTGAGCCGATTCTGATTGAAATTTGTTATGTTAGCTTCTACTTTCAAGGAATACGAAGGATTATTTATTTAATCATGTGATATACCTACTGAACAAAAGACCAGTTGTTCATAAATTAGAATTCATTAAAGATGATATTAAATTAGGTACTCACTAACGTCACAGTAACCTTAGGATGTCTTCGGTATTTTACATGAGACATTTATGTCGATATTGTGTTTGTGACAGTTAAGGATACTATTGTAGTAGTCAATAAAATATATGATTTGATGACACGGTGGTCACCGCAAGACAAACTGATTTTGCTCAGCGAATTCCTTTCGGGTAAGAACTGAATTGTTCTTGGTCATTGAGTAATTTTCGGGGTAGGTACTAACTACAATTACTTGAGAAATTAGTAAGTACGAAAAAGTACATAGCAGTTACAGTTATTGTATCTGTCAGATAGCAATCAATATGATCTGCATCAAAGGACTGGTAAATATCCTTATGATATCAATTGCATTGTTTGTATTGAATGACAAGAAATATTATATCTTGTAACTTAAATCTAAATATAGGTATAATAATAGGTACCTTTGATAACATAATAATAAAATATGTAAATTATAAGGCAAACTATTTTTTTCCATCAATACCGTTCCGAACATTCCGAATTTAAAAAACGAGTTATTAAAAGCTTTTTGAACCATATTAAGTATCTAGGATAGGACAAATTTAAAATTACTTTTTCATCAATTTTAGACTTATTCATGTTTTTGATATATTTTGTGTATAAGACTTATAAGAACAAAAAATTAAACGTCAAAATCTCTTGTATGCCAAAATCTGCTAATTTCTTATATAAAAAATTATGCAGTAGGTATTAGTGAAATACCTTTTTATTGAGACTCCGATCGTTTACTTCACTTTATTGTTGTGTCAGCAATAATTTACGAAGACCTCGTAAACTGACAAAAAAATACCTATAGTAATATAATAAAGAGGAAAGATTTGTTTGTTTGATACGATTTAACTCAAAAACTAATCGACCGATTTAAAAATTCTTTCCACCAATAGAAAGCTACATTATAATGCATGTATTTGTAGGCATTTTTTTGTGTATAGTACATCTACATTGCACCAGTGCGAAGCCGTATATGAAGATCACTAGTATCAAATAAAAAATGACAATATAAATATCCAAAAATTTATTCTGAAGTAAATCAACATTAAGCATTTCAAATTGACAGTTCTTGAAAATTATAATAATTTATGAGCACATTTCACTTTAGGAAGTATATTAATAACATTTAGTCAAACATTCACGAATACATTCTAACAGTCCAAAATAACTTACATTTGGATAAAATTTCTGGTGAATAATAAAAAATCTAAAAATAGTGTATTAAAACAGCACCCGAACAACCTTTGAAACACTGTAGAGGTATCGATAGAGCGTAGTCACAAAAATATTTACGAAATACATATAACAATATTATAAAAAAATAAAATATAAATAATTTAAAAAAAAAAAACATTTTATTGGAATTTCTGTTAACACACATGTAATCTGTAAAATTATTGAATGGAATCAATTTTATCATGTATCGTATTAGGTATACCTATTAATATATTCATATAAACAACGTTTTAACCTAAACATTTATTTTCTTTTACACTTTTAAGAGATATTTTTACAACCCTGTATCCTCTATACATTATAAGAATAATGTTTAGTCTGAATGATTGTAATTAAAACTCGTCGAGACATTCACAATTGGGCGTTCATAAATTGTCATGCGTTTTAGAATCTTGTACAATACTAACAGCTTTTATTAGCATTTCTGGAATATTTTAAATTCCGTTTGTGCTTTGACAAGAAATTACGTGTTGAAGTTACGTAAGGAAGATGCGTTGCGCGCGGAAATACAACCTATTCAATATAGGCATGTGTCGTTCGTTCGATAGCAAAGAACTGAATCAATACTGAGCCATTGACAAAATGATCTGGTTCATTCGACCCGTTCAATCAATTGATTGGTTCAATTTCAAATGAACGAACATAGAAAAGCAAGCAATAGTAAATACTGATTGAGATCTGTGATCTCTGTTCGTTCTTTTCTCTCACTCTTCCTCGGATAGCCGCGACCATGCCTGACTGTAATCGAACGAACGAATCATATTTAACAGTGACTCATTCGATTGCAGATTTTAAGATCTGGTTCTTTTGGATCGTTCAATCGCGAACGACACATACTTAATTCAATATGGGATCGATGTGAGCTTCGTTAATTGCAACGTCTTAGTTTCAAATTGCTTAACAACAATACAATAAAAAAAAATCAATTCAACACGATTTTATATATGATCAATAATGAGGATGGAAGGCCCACACCGCCCGCAGCTGCCGGGGTCCACTCACTTCTTGGGGACGGGCCGCTGTCGCAGCGTTTTGTTCGTGTTCTGGTCCACTTCGGGAAGATCCGATTCTTCAGTCTGTACCTTCTTAACTGTAAATTCGACTCATTATATTTTGACGTATCGATACCTTCCACGTGACTTGTGGTTACCTAGTGTTACGGTTTTATTCATAATATAAGCTAGAAATAGTTAAATTATGTTGTGTTTCTTTCGTTCTAAGGTCATTTAGTGTTCGATAGAGCGAGACTGAGCGAGATGAATACGGTTTTTTATATTACTCTACGCTTCTTATACTGCAGTGCCAGTTTTCATTTTTATTTTTTTAATGATACGCTTAATATGTTTTGTATGTGAAAAAAACATTTTTATTGCGAAAACAGAAGCAATTGTATAAGCCGCAGATTTTCTAATTTGATTTAATATAATTGTTATTGCTAACCTTTCTCCTTCTTGGGTCTTTCTTTCCTCTCCTTCTTGGGTTTACTCAGTGCGAGTTGGCGCGCCTCCTGGCGTTGTTTCATCGTTTCCGAGATGAAGTTGAACATCAAGTACACCTTCAAAATACAGATTGCTTATTATTCAAAGTATTCACTCGTAAATTTGGCTAAACATAAATTAGTAAAATGGTGCAGGTGTAAAAGTTAGTATTTTTACTTTAAATCACGAATCATAGAACAATAATACTAAAAAAAAATTAAGTTATAAAGGAATTCTTTGAACGAGGACGAAAGAGGTACTGGTGAGTGGTGGTGAATAAAAGTTAGGTTAAATATTTTTTTATAACAACATGCTTCAATTATATATATTACAATTATTACATAGTACAAGCATGAAAATATTTCTTAATTAATAACATTTCATACCATCTCACTTCTAAGTTAAAATGATGGCTAATTTAATGTTTAAGTTTACGAGTAACTATCACTTATTTTTAAATGTACTTAACATATCTGCACGCACTAATTCTCTCATAAGTGCATACTCATACACATTTTCTTACTCTCTCTCTTTCTCTCTCTCTCTCTCTCACACACACACCCACCTGGAAGGACACTAGTATGGAGAGCGCCGCGACGCGGACGAGTAGCGGCGCGGCTCCGGCCAGCCCGAAGTAGAACGTGAGCACCCCCAGCACGAGCGAGCACAGCCGCACGGACACGAACACAGCGCCGTTCACCAGGCCCATGACTGTATACAGACAATCATTTTTTTATTTATTTATTAAGTCACACAGCAATACAAAAACATACATAAATGTTACAATTTATATCTATAAACTAGCGCCAATAATGGACTTTACTTTTTAAACAAAAACAATATTAGAGTATCGGAAGCGTAATACAATACAACAATGTATGTGCGTGTGCATTTCAAGATTAATGTGATTTTCAAGATTAATGGTTCAAAATTACTTGAAGTTTCAATTTCAGTTGTTTTTTGTGGAGAAATTGAAGATGTCGAAATCAGGAGAAATCTTTTGAAGCTCATTAAATTTACTAGGTAATCCAAGAGTTACTGCATTCTGGGTATATCTGGTACGACATGTTGGGGAATTTTAATAGAGGGGAAAGCTTTAACGTTCTGGGAAAAGCTAGTCCCCGAAAACCTAGTCCTCCCTCTTACAATACTTTTGAGTAGAACTCAATTTTTATAAGGAGCTGCGAAATTCCGTCCGATTAACGAAACACCAATCAAAGATGATGAAAGTACGTTTCGGCTTCAGTCTATAGATTTCGATATTAAAAAACAATTTGTATTGATAACATACATATTTAAATAAAATACTGTATACCGGATTAAAACGCGATTTATTATTTATATTGTTTAAATTATTTATCCCGACGTTTCGGATGCTTTTCAGCAACCGTGGTCGCGGGAGACTGATTGAATTAAATATGGCAACTTTGTGACATTTCAAATATAAGACAACTGTCATCTTTCAGTCTCCCGCGACCACGGTTGCTGAAAAGCATCCGAAACGTCGGGATAAATAATTTAAACAATATAAATAATAAATCGCGTTTTAATCCGGTATACAGTATTTTATTTAAATGTGTGATACTCGCGTTAATAAAAGACAATATAACATACATATTCTTTTTATTCAATTTTATAATCCGCAGTTTTTACGCTAAAGCTTTTACCTTCTGAGAAAAGCTAGTCCCCGCAAACCTTTTTATGACAGTAAACTTCTGTTTGGTATGCGGCAGACACTTTTATTTTTATTTATATGTTCTGTTTATATTTAAGAAATGACTATTTAAGGGAAAGTTTGAGAATAGCGCCATTGAATGAAAAATTAAATGGTAATCTTTTGACTTGGTATGGGCATGTTATAAGGAGAGATGAAAAATATGTATCTAAAAAAGTTTTGAATATGAAAGTGAATAGGTATAAGGGAACCTCTTCCCTTATACCCAGAGGCTTCTTCAATTCTGTCACTTTATTACTGATAATATTAATTTATCTTGCAATTATTTTATGTACTGTATTAATGTCAATGTTGACACAAAGTATTATAATAAAAATATGAAACACTCACAATTGTCTAAGAAGTCCTCACGTTCACCGCGAAGGATGGTGTTCAGACGGTAGCTGTGAGCTACAAACTCGGCAAGTGAGTGCAGAACAATAAGAGCTACTCCAACACGCTGGAACCTGACAATGAGTAAAAAGGATTTAACATGAGATACTTACAGAATTAACCCAAAAATACTCTACAATACATCAAGTTGATAATTTTTTTTATTAACTTATTGTTAATAAAATGCAGTGACAAATTAAGATCAATTTCCCATTTTGAAAGTAACTAGATGTTTTTGAAGACTTATTTACACTCTTTAAAGTATGGAATGCAGTCAATTTAATAATAAATACATACAAAAAAAATATATGCATCTACTGTCAGTCTTTATGTTGAACATAGAATAATTCCTTAGTGAACTTACTTGAAGAAGTAGGCCAAAGCGACAAATGTGAAAGCAACTACAGCTTGTCTGATACGGCCGGCCCACTCATCCTTCTTCACTCGCTGGAAGTACAGTTCAGGGATAGTGTGGATCCAGTAGGCAGCCTGAACCACCCACCACAACTTCAGCAGAAATGTCATGGGGTGGTTTGGGTAACCTGGAAATAGGATTATATTTACTTGAAAGTAATTTGCATGCCCTAAATATTGTATAAAATAATATTGCACATTGATACTTGGTATATCCTCAATCAATTTAGAAAATATACTACAATATTATGAACAATCAGACAATTATTTAACATGTTTTTTGTTTGTTATCAACATTATATTATTACTAGCAACGCGCCCCGGTTTCACATGCAATGTAGATGTACTATACACAAAAAATATATAGCCTATATTACTTGCTGATAATGTAGCTTTCTATTGGTGAAAGAATTTTAAAAATCAGTACAGTAGTTTTTGAATTTATTCATTACATACAAAAATACAAATCTTTCCTCTTTATAATATTAGTATAGATTAAAAATAACTAATTATTATTAAAATCAATAAACATATTTACCATCCCAAAGCTGAGGAATATTGAAGAGGAATCCTTCTCGGAAAATTGCATCAGCACCCCATATCAGAGTCATGAGTTGAAAAACAACCAATTGTCCTGACTCATTGAGTGCACTTAGTCTAGACTTTGACAAGTGGAACTTTTTTGATATTTTCTAAAAAAAAAGATTCAAAAATACTCAATATGAAAAAATTAATTTGGATTTATATGTTAATATCACAGCCATAAGGCCATAAGAGGAGCTTTGAACTGAAACTGTCATCATATTAAAAATATTGCATTAACAATAATGTCAATAATATAGTTGAGTACTGTAAAAAAAGCTTTTAGAAAGTTTAAACTACTAACATCTAAAATATACTCCTGTATGATAGCATGCATCACAATGCACACGAGGGAGTAAAAGAAAATTGCACATCCATCTTTCCATCCTGTTTCATACAAAAATGGTTCTCCCTTAGGAGCATCTCTTGTTGGCTCCACTCCAGTAACATTATGGTGTAAACTGATGAATAAACCAGCTATCGGACTTGTAGACTGAAACAAGAAAGAAATTGAAACAGTTAAAAAAATACTGTTCAAATTGGAAAGTAAAGAATCAGACTGAAAGTAATAAGACAATCTAATGAAAGTTTTTATTTATATATCCTGATCTATAACAGCTTGAAACGTTAGCAATAACATATATATGAAAGTACCGTAAGGCTTACGTGGCAAATAGGTGGCTAACTTTTCATCACATACCTGTACCATAAGCCCGACTAAGAAAACCATAACAAGGCATGATACTATATCAGCATGGTTCTGAATCACAAATTCGTGACTGAATATAGGTGGGTTTTTGTTAGGTTTTCTTCCAATTGCGGGCTTAACCATTTTCCCGGTGTTAACCTAAGCCTGAAAAATTACTTCAGTATTAAATTATTTCCGAATACAACACTGACTTTCTTCAAGAATAAGACGTATTTTTTGACTATCACGGGTATTTCTTTGAGAATTCGTACCAAAAAACACTAAATACACGACAGCAAAAACTGTTTCCCAATTCTAATTTCTGACAGATTTCAACTGACGTTTGAAGAGTGACGTGACTGTGGACGTGACACTTTCACTTGGCTACGCAGTGAAACGTCAACACTATAGCCGGAAATACCTAATAAACTATTTACGGTTTTAAGGCGCGCGATTACGTCTCAGAACCATTGCCATAACCGGTAAGATCGATTATTTTTTACCAGTGAAGTGACCCATTCTACTTATTTTTATAAGTTTAATGAATAATGGGTCACTTCACTGTAAAAAAATTATTTAATAAGAGCTTTCCATGATTTATTTATATTATATAAACATAAATACCAATACAATATACATTTAGTTTAAAACTGAGCGTATTAATGTCGACGCGGCTTTAATTGAATTAATAGTAAAAATTAAATAGTATTCAAAAATATTATCTTTTTTTATATTGAGGTCACTAAACTATCCATCTAATATAATTGACGACTGTTTTAGCGTAGCGTAAATAATAATAAAAACGTAATTATAATAATAAGACATCAGTTATTATTAACATGTTCTATATTTTAGATCTATTTACAAAAGTAACGTCTTCGTTATTAATCCAGTAATGTTTTAATTATTGCTTACGCTTTCAAGAACCTTCCCCCACGAGGCAGGTCTTATTTTTGAATTTAATAAAAATCTTCTCAGAATCACGACCTCAGATTGAAAAATATTTCTGAAGTGAAAACAACTCAGAATAAGTACTTAATCTGAGGAAAACAACTTCTCAGATAATCAATGTATTAGAGCTGTCCTAATCAAGGCGGCTTGAATTTATGCGGCCCACAAAATATTTTTGTTTAAATTGTAAAAAAAATATAATCACTTTTATTGGCCCTAGATCCCATCAAGTTTAGAAGGCGCTGTATAAGACTATCTTTAAGATTTCATTAGAATTGACTGTAATTGTTTTAATCTTCTAACTGCCGTTAAGAAAAGGTACAAATAGTGACATTCACATAAAGAAAACGAGATGTTTTGATGAAGCAACATTTATTACGCAAATGTAACTTATACATTAAATTTTATATTTTAATACTGTTGCTTTTATATAATTCAACGTCGTTAACTTAATTTTGATTTTTTAGTAAGACTAGTCATTATTATCTGATTATAAACGAGCTCCATTTTAAATCAATATACGATTTTAGGGACGTAAAGAAACTGGTATTTATTCTTTGTATGACAGCATACGGCTGTTAAAATTTCGTCAAGTATCAGCCATTGAAATCATAACAATAATATTTTGTCACATACCAAAGTTAAATCATCTTAGTACTTTAAAAAGAGCTTAATTTTTATTGTAATCTTGTGCTCACTAACGTCTACTCAAAATCACATAACATTATTAAAAATAATATATCATAGGAACGGTAATCGTTATATTATGATTATTGTAACACTGCCTTAATAACTAGAAATCTCATTATTTCAAAACAATTTATAAATATAAAAGATGATTTACTCTATCTACAAAAAAATACAAATCAGGAGAGAAACTTATTTAAAAAACTATCGTTAATATTAAATATATTGTGATATATTTTAAAAAAACATATGTAAATTCTTAGCAGTTTTACGAAACTTTTAATGATTATTAATATTAAAACACTTTTGAAGTTAATATATCCTAGATCATTAAACATTGTCTAATATGCAAGACGAGACTATATTTTGTTTAAAATTTCAATAATCTTACTAATTGTTATTCAAAATCTAATATAATCTCTAAAAGAAAGTTTCAATTTATTTTCTTATATAATATGGCAACAATTGGATGGAAAAAATTGAACAATACTATGTGCCATATGGACTAAGCGACATCAAATTGCTTTCTGAAGCAGTATATTACTTATAAAAAATTATACTAATTTATACTATAAAAATAAGCAGATATCATTTCTAAATTCAAAAATATTTTTTTATATATGTCAACGCGATAAAGTAATAATAATGATTATTATAGCACAGCTAATTAATACATGTTTGACTAGTACAATAAGGGAGTTGTTTAAATTATATTTTCGGAATCAAGTTCCCCTTGCTCGACGGTCATGTACATGCCTTCCTCTTCGTATGTGGAGTCGTGTTTGGCCAAAATACGAAGTAAGGGACGCAGTTTCATCCACCATTGTTGTTTCGGAACTCTTTGTCTGTAAAATAACGATATTACTAGTGATGTGCCGGATATCCGTATCCGCAAATATCGAACGGAGAAAAAAGATCCGTTACTTTTTTGGCGGACCTTTTACGGGTTGGTAAAGGTTAAAAATATACAAATAAATGATTTAGAAGTCCCTTGAAATTCGTCTTCTAAGAAAGTACTAAATAAATAATACAAGTTACATCGCAGCGTTTTATATACCTACAAGTCGATCGACTCTTGTAAAAGACGACGACGAATAGACGTCGACGAAAGCTACTACGTTGGAAAGGAATCCCTACTAAAACTTGAATAATGTATCCCAAGGTGCAAAAAAAGGTTGTAGGGAGTAATATCTGGATCTATTGAACCGATTTTAAAAATTCTTTCACCAATAAAAAATTACATTATCAGCGAGTAACATAGGATATTGGTTTTTTGTATACTACATCTACATTGCACGCGTGCGAAGCCGGGGCGTGTTACTAGTTGAATAATAAACAACAAGGATGCTGGTAATTTAAAAATCGAACACCACTTACGAGAAGTTAGTCTGTGATTTGAGTTCCTCTAGCGGCGTAAACTTGTACTGTCGCTTGACGACGCCGAGCAAGCAGGCTGAGTCCGCCTTGTTGGCGGAACCCTTCTGGATGTTTTCGACGAGCCAGTGCAGACACTTGGCGGCCATCTTGGTACCCATGTTGCGATCGAATGGCGTGGGAGAACCTCCTTGCTGCATGTGGCCTGCATTATTACAAATTAGATGTTATTTATCACTAAACCTACCGAACGGTCAAATTACCGCTTTTGAGACTTTAGTAAAAATTGTTATAAAATTTTCTTTACTTTTCTACATGATTTTTTCTATAATATATAGCTATTATAGGAAAATTTGTGCAGTAAGTTCAAGGAAAATGGAGTTTAACAAGTTTTATTAAAGCCTTAGAAGCGGTCATTAGACTGCTCTGGTAGGTTTAGTGTTAAAAATAAGGTTACTTAGTACATCGAGAAATTACAAGTCGCCATTCTAAAATCGAAATATTTATTGACAAACTTAATGAAATTCAACATAATTCCTCATATATGTATATAGACCTTTCGAGTAATATTACAATGTAAATAAGGGTTTACGGGTTGATTTTTTAATAATAAGGTATCTGGTAACTCAGAAATATTACTGGGAGTTGGCAGTGTTACGGGAACAGTATCAATATAAAGATATATGCATAGAAAATAGATGTTATGTACAAACGATAAACAGGCCCGATATAGGCGGTTTTTCTGGGGTAAGAGTAGAGCTAGTATTCGTGTGAACGTACACTCGGACGCTGGAGTCATAGCGCGCTCTCTCTCGCACCCAGCCGCTTTTAGAGCGTTATTGCCGTTCACTCATAAGAGCAAGTGAGACAACGCGAGGGGAGTAGACAGTGGACTGCTTAGATGTGTGTGTCACACCGATACATTGCCGCGCGCTCTACATTTCAAAAATAGAACTACTTTTTCTGTGCCCAAAATGTGTACGGGCATCTTCTTCTATGTACATCTATTTTCTATGATATATGTTAATGTTGAAAAAAATCATTAAAAGTCATACCTACATTAATACTAGCACTGAAGTTTTTTCTTTTTTAACCCAGTAATTTGTTGACCCTGATCGAACACAAAAATCTCACATACCCAAAACATTCATTCTAGCGGTGAAGAGCCCTTTGCCCTCTTCAGAGTAGAGGCGGTAAATGAAGTCAGTGTTGTAGTTCTCATTAGCCTTCTCGTTCCTCAGTATGAGACCGCGCTGAATGCCGCCGGTCATCTTGGAGGCCATGTGGTACACGTCTTGCTGCAAATCCTTGATGGAGAACTTCTCCTCGTAGATATAGGCCGCATCAGCACCTCCGGCGAGACCTATATTATATGTACATTTTATTCATAAAAAAAAGTCGATCCTAAAACAATCTTATGAAACTTAATATTAACGCCAGTATCACAAATTTAAATAAAATACTGTATACCGGATTAAAACGCGATTTATTATTTATATTGTTTAAATTAATCTGTTTTGCCGTTAATGACTAACGTTCACACTTTGGTTTTTATTTAAATTGTGCAATTCGGCACTGTCAATAAAATTCAAATGCCCGAATAGATAGGTCGATAGTGCATTATCGTGTGTCTGTGGCTGAGGAATAACCTACCAACAAAACAGCCTCAAAATAGTCTGACGTATCTCATATAAAAAAACAAATACTAATATAAGCTTGCTTAAAATTATTATATAAGTCTTAATAATTATATATAAATTGTAAATAAATAAATAAAATAATAAATAAATAATTTTTTTTATTTCGGATATTATGGACTTCATCCTCTAATATTATCTGTAACAGAATAAGGTGGGTTTCCAGCTTTAAAATGATTCAAACACATTTTCTTGTCTATGAATTTATATGCACGCCTTTATCATTTGAAAGACATTTAATTCAATTTACCTGCTAATGTAGCCAAGTAACCGCAATAGCCTCCCATAGTTTCGACAACGAACACACGCCGTTTTGTTCCCTTGAAAACACAATGAAGAGAATAAGTATTAAACTTAATTTATTGTTAAATCATAATATGTAAGCATTGTTTGAGAGTCTTGCTTAACTGTGAGAAAGTTTGCCGTACCCATCGATGGGTTGTGGGTTTGAATCCCACCGGGACGACATGTTTATAAATTTCTGTAAGCGTATGAAATATTGCGCGTGTCGGTTTCAGTCTATAAATTTCCGAATGCTGGGGTATCACACATCAAGTGTTCCTCATGCTCGTCTGTTGATATGTATTATGTAACATAAAAAATCGGCGTAGCATAGCTCACTAGCACCCGGTGCGGATCCCAAACTTCCCAGGGGGCGGCACCCCTTAATATATTGCTAATTTATTTGCAACTGATTATACAAAAATTGGGGCATGGTAAAAATGGTACTCTTAATGAATAACACTAACCTAAAGTGAAACTCTGTCATTACGGTGAAGTACCAATAACAACAAAAACGACGAAAATAAACCTTAAAGGATGTAATATTTTACCGTTGCCTGTGAAATGCCGCCTCCGCCAAAGTGCCGGGGCGGACCGCAACCTCCCCCCCCCCCATGCTACGCCACTGATGGGAGCTTGCGTGGAGGCTCACCTGAGCGGACTGTCGGATCCTGTCGCAAATCTCCGTGATCTCGTTGAGGGCGGTGTCGGTCCCCAGCGAGAAGTCGGTGCCGGGCACGTTGTTGCTGATCGTGGCCGGAACCACCACCAGCGGGATGCAGAACTCGGGGAACTGTTCGCGGGACTCGTATATCTCGAGCCCGGCTTGGTACGCCTTTCAACGAAACATAACCATATTATTATAAATAACAATATTGGATCGTGTATTTGGCTTGTTTGTGTGGTGATTGATTAACCCACCTTGGGTTACAACCATACTTCAAATTCTCGATTTTTTTTAAATTTTCTAATTTATTTACATATTAACGTATTGAATCTCAGTTTTTTTAACTTTTTAGTTATTTTAGTGATTAAAAAATATTTTTATACAATCTTTTGGCATAATTGTTTTTAAGATATAAGATTTATAGATAAACTGAAATATACCGTTTTTTTTTTCGGAAAAGGCCAAACTATTAGTTTGAGTGGGTTTTTGGCGTCACTAATAAAGAATCCGATGTCAGATATTTGAAATTCAATTTGTTTGCCATCTTGAATTTCGATTGCAGGTTCGTAATAAGAGACCCGAAAAACCTCTGAGTACAAAGTTCCAAGGCAATCGTACGTAAAGAAACATGTATACTTCAAAGGGTAAATCGATTAGGCCTCGTCTTAAATTACGATTGTTAATATTATGTATAAAGTATTTAAAGCTGTAAAATTTCACGCAGTTTTCACATGTAAATTAAGCTTAACCTGAAGCAAAAAAAAACTTTGTTTCAACTTAATCGGATGTCGGTAAAAAAGTTTTCATCAGTTATTTTAATTTAGTGTGAACGAATTCGCGTACATAATCTAGTAATTATAATAAATAGTGTTACGACAAGAACAGAAGGGGTACCTCAAATCCACCTATGATGAGCAATCCTTGAATGTTGAATTGCTGAATGCGAGCTGCGATTTCACTCTTCTTGTCTCCCGGTAGAGTGCGCTTAGTTCCGAGGAACGCGCCGCCCTGACCCACCCAACCGGTTACATCAGACCTTTTACAAATATAATATTATTAATCGAATTCTTTATTCAAAATATAGTTCATTGTCATATGGTAGTCGCTTGTATATTTTATGGACTACAAAACTAATGTCCACAAGTTTTAGAGTCTGGGAAGTTAGTACTTCGTGTTTACACATATTTCAATTCATCAACATCCTATTTCAATTATAACATTTGGCTTGAACATAAAATGCATCTACCAATACTTTGTTTCTTGCAAAAAATAAAAATAAAATCAATCGGTTCAAATACGCATAGTCCCTCCTCGTGATTTTTTTGTAGATACATATTTAGAACAATTTGGGTAATAACATGAAAATTAAGCTATTTACTAACAATTATGGGTCGATGTTAACTTGTGACATACTGCCTAGTGGCGTCTGTAGGGCTATTACCAAAATCGAAATACGAAGTTTCGTTTGACGGAACGTACATTTTCCTATTACGAAAGTGTTTCGGATCCGACGATCGATGCGAAGTTCGCGATTAGACATTTTGCCTTTCGTTTACCTTATTACCAAGTTCACTTGACGATTACTTTTTCGTTGTTTGACATTATTGTAATCGTAACAATAACCTCAATTTTTACGACAGACTTGTAAGTTTCGTTTAATATAAACATTATTTATTTTTATTCTAAAATGGCACGTTTTTTTTGTTGTACGAAGAGGTATTGCACGAAGAAAATCATGAAAGAGCCAAAGAACGACTTAGGCTTCGAGTTCGACAATATTTTTAAATAAGCAAATTCCCGATGAGGAATTTGTTCTAAATTATCACCTTAGTCGAACTTTATTATATTTGAAAATCTGTGCGAAGAGATAAAACCAATTATGCCTCCCAACAAAAATGCCAGAGGAATTGATCTTACTATCAAGGTAAGTTATATTATTATTAAGGTTTCCAACTTTTTCACATTTCTTATAAGAACTCAATATTTAAGTCCTAATTATGTAGAACATTCATTTATTAGTAGGTATATAAAATATATATAAATATATTTATATTTAATAATATATAATAGTGTTTTTTTGTTCCCTACAAATAATTAAATAATACTTACTTATAACTTTACTCACTAAAAACTTCAAATCTTTAAATTAGTTTACAAAAACCCGCGAAACAATTGTGAACTAACCACAGATTAGGTAAAGATAGAATGTAATAAGTGACATATGTTCCGTCAAACTTTTAATAAAAATATTATTTTCTTGCAATAAAATAGAATTCGTTTATAAAAAGATAGCATAACAGTTATATAATGCAATTCCACTATTTAATTACAAGTTTTCATGACAAAATGCCTTTTTATAAGTTTCCTATTTGTTATCGGTTTTCGCACGTTTTTATCGGAAATATAAGGATGTACACTCAAATCATCTTTTTGCAATATCTTCATGTCTATGGTTACGAAACGAAGTCCGTCCGTAATATTCGGATTCGAACTGCTTTGGTAATAGGTTTAAATACGAAGTTCGTTGTTCTTTCGTTTCGGCCCGAAACTTCGGCGTTCGATTTTGGTAATAGGCCTCCTGTGGCGTGCCTTCTCTGTGACCGATACAAAGTGTCGACGCGGCAAAGACGATTCCCACGATTGTGTTAGATCATATTAAATATACTTATAATTTTATGTTAAAACTGTTCTCACATCGAACATAGCAAGTAGTTGTTTGTAATATTAATTATATTAATTAAAGTAATAAGCAATTTGCATTTTGTATTCAATTCTCCGGCTGCAGTAAACGGGATAGGGATAGACGGGTAATAGGGATGTTGACTATTTTTTGGAATTGCTTTTATTTTATAGATACATCCTTTATAAACACGAAAAAAAAATCTTATAAAAAAATATTACATATAATATTGTCTTTTATTAACGCGAGTATCACACATTTAAATAAAATACTGTATACCGGATTAAAACGCGATTTATTGTTTAAATTATTTATCCCGATTGCTTTTCAGCAACCGTGTCCACGGTTGCTGAAAAGCATCCGAAACGTCGGGATAAATAATTTAAACAATAAATCGCGTTTTAATCCGGTATACAGTATTTTATTTAAAAATATTACATATTTTAATAAAAAATACGTAAATAAAAATACTTTTCAAAGATTCCAGCTAAAACGCTCCAAACTGTCACGTGACTACGATCTACGTCACTGACCGATAAACAATCTCGCTCGCGTTCGATCAAAGTTAGATCTTAACAAATCTTTTCACTTCTAACAATACATACATATATATACAGATAGAAGCCCAGTAAGCAAACAACAATTAACTGCAAAATCAGGTGATTACTTCAGTGTGGATGTGTTAAGAGAAGTCTTACCAGTCCATCTTCTCGATATTTCCGCTGATGAACCCTTCGACGCCGTCGTGGATGCCGAGCACGGTGTCCCCGCGGTAGATGCAGTTGCGCACGAACGAGCGCACGGCCGCGTTCATGCCGCACGCGGGCGCGCCCACGTGCATCACCGCTAGCGTCAGACCTTCCTGCAACACACGTCGATATTATCCAAACAAAGTTGGACTTATATTGTTTTAATGGAAGATGGGGTTAACGAGCTGGTTCAGCTGATGGTAATTGCGGCGCCCAAGAACATCTGCAACAGATATCGACAGACGAGCATGAGGTTCAATTGATGTTAAGTGATACCTCAGCCATAGAACATCAATGAATGATACGCTGTCGACCTAATTTTTACTTCAAGCATTCGGAAATTCATAGAAAATAAAAAAATGATGTTGCTATTTAACAAAAATATCGCTAAACAAAAGCAATATTGACATTTTTTCATGCCACTACGTCAGTTATGCCGATATGCATGTGATATCTACAATAATATAAAAATTATATTGGATCGCGGGGTGTTTACAACTAACAATTAAAACTTTGGAGCAGCGAAATGTGTTACATGCTTTTACTAGTAGTTAAATAAAGCGATGGCCCGATTATTACTTATTGTATTTACATATTTTAATTTATGTTTAATCTGTAGATAATATAAGTGAAGATTCAGGTATCCAGACAAACCAATTATAGTATTTTTGTATACTTTGTAATCATATTTAATAATAATAATCTTACTCACAGAAGGTTTCCCCGATGCATCGAAAGCTTCCTTGGGCGGTTTCAAGCGAGTCAACATTTTGTATGTCTCCAAGTTACGTGCAAAGCTACGCCCGCGTAGTTGTACAGCTAATTCCCAATTTTTATCTGCCATTGCCTGTATTACAAATTTTTAATTATAATGAAAATATACCTATTCACTAAAAATGTATTGATTTGAGATGATATAATACAAAACGGAGTTATTCTTAATTCAACAAAAATATTTAATTTAACGATTTTGCAATGAGTCTAAGGCCCATATTCCAAGACGTGTCTCAGTTTTGAATCTAGTTTTGAGACTTGTCAAAACGTTTTTCTCTATAGAATTTTGACATATTGACAGTTCTCAAGAATAGATTACGGCTTGAGTAACGTTTTGGAATACGACCCTAAGTATGAATCTGTTCTAATATAGTATATTTGTGTTTATCCAAAATACAGAAGACAGTTTTTCATTAAAGAAATGCGTAACAGAGTATCGTCTTAGCACACCATAATTTGTTGATTCAAGTATAAAGTACTCGAACCACACTACACAATACAAGTTTACCGGTATTATTCATTCAAATTTCATAACAAATGTGAATAAAGACGACAGTGCATTTTTGTATATTATACGCCCTGTTGCTATGACGCCCTCGATATAATATTATAGAAATACATAATTATGTATAATATGTAATTCTATAATATTATATCGAGCATTATATATAAGTGATGTAATTTTACCTGGGCAACGGCTTTAGTGCGTCTTACGCACTCCATAAGCGGTAGCCTGACAGCTTGGTTCCCATCCAGAGATACGACACACGGCTCTGTATCAGGGGTCGCTTCCATTAGGGCCATTACTGCTTCGGCACCCATTCGACATCCCTAACAGACAAAACCATTTAAATTTATATACCTACCTACCTACATATATTCATAAATATAAATATATTGTATATAAAATACTAGCGACCCGCCCCGGCCTCGCACGGGTGCAATGCTGATACTAAATACACTACAGAAAAACTTTTATTATTATACATATAAACCTTCCTCTTTAATCACTCTATCTATTAAAAAAAACCAACGGATTTGGTTTAAAGTAGTTTAGCGTAGTTTTAAAGATTTAAGCATACATAGGGACAGAGAATGCGACTTTGTTTTATACTATGTATGTAGTGACAATGGTAGACCTAGAAGAAATCACCGCCCGCAGACGAAAAGGTCGTCCGTGCACAATTAATTTGAAGTTTAGCTAATTAAGATTTTTTATGTCACATATCGACAAACGAGCATGAGATTCACTTAATGGTAGGTGATACCTCAGCCACAGAGCATCAGTCACTGATGACCTACTTTTTACTTCGAGCATTCGGATATTTTTAATATTGTGTATTTTTGTACAATCAAGTATTTCATTCATTCAAATATTAAAGAGATATTCAGAAAAATAAGAGTTACATCTTATTGCGCATTTAAAAGTACATTAGGTTTTATTTTTGGCAACCATTTCAATAATTTTGTATGCACAATACATGAATATTTTTAGCTCATATTGTTTTGATCCTGATAGTCGAGGTTTTCTTTCAAACATTATCACAACATTTGTATAAAATTCTAACATATAAGTACATCTACTTAAAAATAAATACAACTTATATTAATTATGAATCATGACTTTAAAGGACTTAAAATTTTAAAATAATGACTAATGAATTTCTTAGTGATATAGGTATTTGGTACGTGTCGAGTGAGTAATCATGTTACTTAAAATGTCGTCATTCATTCAATTTCATAAACACTATAACCAGTTGCATCATGTAATCATCTCACCAGCCGGCCTAGCATGACAAGCGCGACAAAATTTTGTCTACCGTTTTCTCGTGTTTTAATCGACTATCACTTTATTTTCACACACTTTCGGGTCTAACATGACAATTACACTTAAAACTCGACTTTTAATATCAAAAATAGATATATTTGTCGATCGAGATATCTTTTCTATCAAAATTGTCGATATATAACATTTCGAGATATCTTACATCTTAGTTTCTCTCGTCCGCGACATATCTCGTGGCGTTCATGCTAGCCCGGCTGCTGAAGGTAGCGTGCACCCTATCACGTATGACGGATACTAATATACTCTACGAAAGAGGCAAGTTTTAATAATTAATTTACTTTATAGAGGTCATTGTCGTTCGACGTTAATTTCGCCAGATTACATTGTAACTAAACGCGCTTTATTACGCGAAGACGCGACGCGAGTTATATCACGTAACTTATATGTATATTGTATATATGTATTAAGAAGTTTACAATACGAAAAGGACACGACATCAAGTTATATATACTCAGAAATACACCTTTAATTGGTTTCTTATATGCCTCCTGATTCAAAATTAAGTTTTCATTGAAGTTCATAATATTATGCTTTTCATAAAGATTGTAGGTATAAATCAGTTCTGACTAAAATAATTTTAAAATCAGGGGGTTACATAGTTTAATATATTATTTCGTGAGAGGTCATTGTCCTTGGATGAAAGTTTCGCCAGATTTCATATAACTGTATGCGCGACGATGTGAGTTACATCACGTAGAATCTAATAGGCCGGTACGTCATATGTCACGAATAGTATTCCTATCTGGTTTCGTATAATATGCACTAGTCACTCGTTTTCAATGAGTGATATTATGTATTTTAGTTTAGTCAGATTTATATTACAAACCCACCCAAAATTTGTTTATTATTAACTACCTCTCAGACATATGCCACCGAAATGTGATGCATTATCGACCTATTGGCCTATTACTTCGACCATTTCGAAACGATAGACCGAAACGTGAAATCTGCATTTCACAGCTTTTCCATTTATAAGACGAAGATTCGTTAACCCCTTGGAATTTAAACAAATTTAACCTTAAGACAGATTTCAGAAGCCTCTTGAGAATAGATCATGAGAGCAATCCCATAACCACTTGATACAAGCAGAATACAACACACAAGTCAATTAATTAAAGAAGCAAATACATATCACTAAATCTTAGGTATATTATGTGTTTTGTTAACTACATACATATAACTTACCAGTATTCTATCAAAAGCTGATGGTGATCCTCCTCGCTGGACATGACCAAGTACTGTAATCCTGGTGTCTTGCTGCAGATTATCGACCACAACCTTTTTCACAAGTTCGGCGGTGATCGGCTTACCTTCGCGATCGATAGCCCCTTCCGCCACTATGATGATGTTCAAACGTTGACCCGATTTACGTTCCTATTACCAAAACAAATAAGATTTTTATTTTTTTAAGCGTTTTGATATACTTATTCGACAATACATTTTCAGCTTCTGTATTTAAAAAAGCAATATTGCAGAACACGCCAGGATGATGTTGTAAATGTATGATGGCAAAAATGTATAAAAAGCCATCAACAACTTATTCAAGGCATTACAGCTATTTAAGAAGGTGCCCAGGTATATAGATGTGTAAGGATAGACTACAGAGGTGTTGGTGCTATAAAATACATTCTTAAATTCTTATAAAAAGGAATTGTTCCTATAAGTAAGCTCAGAAAGTTATGCAAATTCATGCACATTAGTTATTTTCCAAAAGCGTGAAATACTAAAACATGCATGCAACCAATATTCTGGAAAGGATGGGACAACACAATGTCATACATATATTATAATTAACACAATACAACACAAATTGAACCAATATTAATTAATACAAAGAAAACAAGACTGACATTGTAAAACAATTAATCAAGAAGTTCTAACCAAGACATAATAAAATATCTATATTTTTTTTTTTTCATTTTAATCTAATAGATATATACATAGAGTTATTTTCGTACAGTGCCACTCAATTAAAGTTTCATACCTGTTGCAATCTTTTGCAAAGTTTATCAACCCAATTATTGGGAACAGGGTCCTCGGGTATGAATACTTGGTCAGCCTCGCTTGACAGAGCGGCCACTAGTGCCAGATAACTGTAACAAGCAACACCTGACCATATTGGACCATGCAAATGGTGTTCCATGTTAAAATGATGGAAATTTTGATTTTTCTAGAAGGTATTATAGTTTTACATTCACATAGAAATAAGACGCAAATATTAAGGGCCAATTCATAAATGAAATGAAAGGTAATGATCCTGCTCCCATATAAACAAGAATATATATTCTCTTGCCTCTTTTATTTTTGCACACATCTTTTTGTCCCAATTGAGGGGCGCTGGGTCTTCACATATAAAACTATAAGTAGCATCCGTACAGAGTGCCGTGTACACTGCAAGAAAACTAAAAAGGGTTCTCATTACAACTGGATAAGGAGAAACTAGCTAACACCTGGGCCATTAGGAAAAGGAGCGTGGAATGAGTATTGTATAAACTCTTGCCTGCTCTAATTTATAACACAGTTTATTTCTCCAATCAACTGTAGGTGGTGCTTCAGGAATAAACACAAAATCTGCTTCCGATGACAATGCGGTGACCAGAGCAAGATATCTATATCAACAAACTTTCATTATATACATTGAATTTATCTGATAAGAATTGATTCCTATATAATATAATGCGTATGTTATACTGTATGGCGAAATTTTAACATTACATGAGGCAATAAGCAATAGTTGTGGAAATGTATAAATAAGCCCATGTCAGATTCCTATCCAATGACACATTAAATAATTTCAACCATGATGCCAAATTGGTATAATACTTAATGATTGTCCTAATTCCAAGTGAATATTTATCACAATATAATATTTTAAGTTTATTACACCGATTTCTAATGAATATAATGTTACGAATTCTTGAATTGAAGTAAATCCAATTAATAAAACAATATAATATATAAATATAAAAAATAACAATATAACATACCCACAGTGACGGCCCATAACTTCCATAATGAATGTTCTTTGATGGGAGTATGCTGTGCTGACTATTGCATCAATAGCTTCAATGATACGATGCAAGGCAGAATCAGTACCAATTGTCATGTCCGTACCACAAAAATCATTATCAATGGAACCAACCTACAAAAAATTCGATTTTGTTATTTTATATTTTATAAAAAATAATCAATACATTTCATTTCATTATATGCAAGATATTATTAGACCTTTTTTGATTATTAGATATAAAAATATTATTAGACCTTATGAGCTTATCAGAACTTAAATCAGTTAAATAAAACACACTTAAAGTTTATTGTAAATGTAAACATACCAATCCAGCAATGTGTAAAAACTTATACTTTTCTCTCTGATCCTTAGTTATCTTATTGTTTTCTAACAACTCATCTAGTAAGCTAGACCATTCTTGACGAAATAAATTTGCACCAGTAAGAGAACCATCACCACCAATTACAACTAAGTTGGTAATACCTCGAGTTACTAAGTTATAGGCAGCCTTTAGACGTCCTTCTTTCTGGCTAAAAAGTAGTGAATTATATGCACTTATTGTTCATTCTTAATATATATTGAAACATTGATAGAGGAACTTACATAAAATCCATACAGCGTGCAGAACCAATAATGGTACCACCTTTGTGGATGATAGAACTTACAGACGACCAGTTAGCTTCTTCAATATTGTCACCACCATCGACCATCCCCTGGTAACCCTCTCTAATGAAGTACACTTTACAACCCAAATATATACCCATTCTAACCACAGAACGGACAGCTGCATTCATACCCTGCGAGTCACCGCCACTTGTAAATACTGCAAGACCCTTGCCTTTATGAGAGCCACGCTCTATAAACCTTTGCGTCTTAGTAACATCCATTTTTCTTGTTTAATAACTCCGCCGAAACACCTATAATTTATCCGATTTTTTTAAATATTTAAATATGAAAGATAAAGCAAATCAGCTACAGCAGTATCGAATTCAAGTTCAATATATTAACCACAGTTACTTTTATCTAATAAAATTTGATTTTACGCACCAATATAAATTAAATAAATTACCGACGAATTTAAATAGTGGAGGTGAACTTCACCAAGGTGACCTTTCGTTGATATTTGTGTTTTACAATTTACATACGTACATTGACGTATTTGTCAAATCAAATGTCAACTTTACCACGGACACTGGACAGTCATATACTCTTTGCACCAGTATAAATCTATGAACTTTCCCTCAAATCTCAATAAATAAATTATTATGTATGTATTAGTTATAAAAAATACTTGTAAAGTTATCATTATTGGCATGATACGATGGTTGTAGAATTATTATAATAAAAAAACTAACTTTGTTCGTGCTCTGTTTAAAATCTTCTACATAATAATTCCTATTATCTATCTGTTCTATCAAATGTCATTATCAAACTGTCTAGGATGCGATGAAAAAAAAACATTGTTTCGTATTTTCTAAAATGAAAATTTTAATTTACTGTGCGTTTGTTAATTTTGTTTGCGTATTGATGCATTTTTAAGAATTTGTGTTATTTCTTGATGATACGTAAATTCGTGTAATCTACAAAATGTCTGCTGAATCTGATATGGAGTATTCTGATAATGATGGTGACGACTATGATTACTATGGAGAAATAGATGATTGCGATATGGAAACTGTTGATCAGAGCAAAACTGATCCCGAATATTTTGTGTACTCATGTTTGAGAGTTGAAGAAGTTGAAAAACTTTTAAATGAATCCATTGAACTTCTCAGTAATAGTCTCCAAATCACACCGTCACTAGCAAAGGTTTGTAATGATTTTATTGTCAGGTGTTAGAATTTAAAAAATACCCACATTATATGAAAAAAAATTACAGGTGATTCTGCATGCATATGAATGGAATGCACAAGAAATTATAAATCATTATAAGGATAATGCTAATGAAGTACTAATATTTAGTCGTGTGAAACCCTGTGTGCCTTCAACACCAGGAAATACCAGTCGTTCCTATTGTGCAGTGTGTGCTAATACAACTTCTTTACAAAAATTTAGTGGATTGACTTGTGGACATTACTTCTGCAATAATTGCTGGGCAATGCACTTTGAAGTACAAATAATGCAAGGTAATATAAATTTATATAACTAGTCAATCTCTGCTTTATTTAATGTCTTCTAATGTTAATGGTATGTATGTATTTTTAGTTAAGATTTTTCTTTATATATAACACATACTCAACATCAATTTTGGAATTAATTTACAAGTCAAAGTTGATAATATACTACTGTATTCATATTTGTAATAATTATCATTTGATCATTTAGGTTTTGAATTAGCAAAAATCACTGTAAATTATAATTTAAATGACACATTACCTATATTGGAATCAAAACAAACATCATCAAGCTTATTTGAATAAAAAATAGGTTAAAATAATCCAAACAATGTCTCTATGGTGAGTGGACAACTGAGTATCTTGTCTCTTGACTTATCAGCAATTTTCCCCTTGATTTACATAACAGCTTAACAAATAAATATATTAAAACTAAATTAAATAAGCATCTATATTTTTAAAAAAAATCAATAATCCCACATTATTATGTTACTAAACCTTAACATAATAAGCATAAGTTTAAACCCCCAGTGGTTTTGTGATGCTATTCTTAAAGTAACTTTTTAATTTGGATTATTAAATTAAAAAAATAAATAAAAAGAATATGTCTAGATTTATTTTATATCTCAGAAAACATGATCAGTTCCCATAATAATTATTTGTATTGCAAGTGATTAATTGCAATTTTAATCCACTTTTTTTTATTGAAATGTCTGTCTTCAAACAAAGAACTATATTATCATTACTTACAGGTGTGTCCAATACAATTCAATGCATGGCCCAGGAGTGTGAAGTGAGAGCTCCTGAAGACTTTGTGTTATCACATGTCACTAAGCCTACTCTGAGAGAACGTTACCAACAATTTATGTTCAAAGACCATGTAAAATCACATCCCCAGTTGAGATTTTGCCCTGGACCTAACTGTCAGGTATGTAATTTTTTTAATGTTAGATATGACTGATAGTGACACTTGATGGTAGGTGAGAGATAGTGATGACTTAGAGTATTTGAAAATCCATAGACTGAGACTGAAATGCGAAATATGCACTTCCCTGTTTTTCCATCTATGAGCAGTGGTTTGTTACCCATTCGGAATTTCGATAGTCCTCCCACCCATTTAATGCTCGAAGTGACCAGACATGGGGAAGACATGCTTACAGAATATTATAAACATGTTGTCATATCAGAGCACAGTGAAGGTAAGTATTCTACCAAATGCACCAACAAGCCTTATGTTTTTGCATGACCATGAAAATCACTTGGTGGTAGGCACTACCAGCCTGTGGCATATAGGATAGTGCCCTTGACAATATCATTTTAGAATTCTAAATTTGAATTATTAAAAGGGAAAATCCCCAAACCCATTTGGTTTCTTAAATTAAATTTTATAAGAATTGTCCATTAGGTAATTATATTATAATGTACATGAATATTAGGTTTGTTACTACTATGATCTATACCCACTTTACTGTTTACTTATAGCTGGGTAACAACTTTATCCTGTCCTGACCCTTTTTATTTGGAGTTTGTGTAGTAACATCAGTCACAATACTGGGCAACGGCTTGGTAACAATAAATATAGTTAACCAATAAAGGATCACGCTGTTGACTTGCACTGTGCTGTATTAATTGTAATTTAAATAATAAATCGCGTTTTAATCCGGTATACAGTATTTTATTTAAATGTGTGATACTCGCGTTAATAAAAGACAATATTAATTGTAATAACACACAGCAGCAACCTTACTTTCTAACCTCCTGTTTTTTGTATAAACAAGTGAATGGGCATTTTATTTTTTGTAGTGGATATTTCAAGCATGGGTCCGAGAAGGCGCGCGTCGTGTAGAATGTAAAGGCTGTGAGTTACTGACATGTTTCTCATGTGGAGCCCCACACCATGCGCCCACAGACTGCATCACAATACGTCTTTGGCTCACTAAATGTGCTGATGATTCTGAGACAGCTAATTATATTAGTGCTCATACTAAGGTATTTTTAATTGTAACAAATAACCACTTTGAGTGGAAACCTTACAGGTCACGATTTTCGATCTCTGTAGTTAGAAAAAATATTCACTCTGATAAAAAGATAAAGTAACACTAATTTGTCTGATATAATTTAATCATATTATAATATTTTTATACTATTAGAAAGCACTAAGTGGTTGAAACATTCATTTTATAATAATAATTATGAATTAAGATATTATGATACTATAACTACGCGGCTATATAAAATAGTATTTCTCTTCATCATGACACTAATTTCACAAACAAATCAAATATGTATTTTAATTATTAAATCCTATATGAAATATATTGTAAATGTTGTTTACTTTTTAAAGGACTGTCCTAAGTGCCAGATATGCATTGAAAAGAATGGAGGCTGTAATCATATGCAGTGTGGATCATGCAGGCATGATTTTTGTTGGGTGTGCTTGGGAGATTGGAAATGTCATGGGTCTGAGTACTATGAATGCAGTCGGTACAAAGAAGACCCCAACTTGGCTAGTGACAGTCAACATGCACAGGTATATTTTAAATAAGAGCTGATGCAATTATATTATTAAGGTTAACGTGATCAATAATTGTTTGGCGTCGTTGTGTAGATGTATAGTCAGCAAATAAATCTATTAACAGAAAGTTTTAGGATAGATAATTAATGAAAACTTGGTACACAGTTATTGCTTGGTAACAAGACATTATTAAAACAATATTATTGTTTTGAACAAAATTTAGAATTTCTTATATTAAAAAATTCTAAAATGTTTAACAATTTCTATTGCTGACTATACATACTTAGCTATCCCTGAAGCAACTTCCCATGAAAGCTTCATCTTCATAGTCCATTATCTAATGTCAATTAAACAGGTTTATTTACGGTGTGTCCTTGCAGGCCAGAGAAGCATTAAAAAAGTACCTACATTACTATGAAAGATGGGAGAATCATGCTAGATCACTTAAATTAGAAGAACAAACTTTGGCTAGTTTAAAAAGCCGAATTAACCAAAAGGTATGGAAGTTTCCACAAAATATCTTTTAAATAGTTTAAAACGGTCGAGTAGTTTTGGAGTTAAATCGTAACAAACAAACAAATCTTTCCTCTTTATAATATTAGTATGGATTATTTTTTAATTCAAGAAAATTTGGCAGTTGAAATAGTTAAAAATATTTTTGTTTAAAAAATAGTACATTATAATAAAGAAAGTATTTATATTTAGGTTATGGCTGGGGAAGGCACTTGGATAGATTGGCAATACCTCTGGGACTCGGCTAAACTGTTGAAGCGGTGCCGATACACCCTGCAGTATACATATCCCTTTGCCTATTATATGGACAATGGGCCTAGGAAAGAACTGTTTGAATATCAACAGGTAATCATTTTTCCCTTTTATTTCTTATAAAATCTTTTATTAAAATAAAAATAACGGATTAAAACGCGGTTTATTATTTATATTATTTTTGCCGACGTTTCGGATGCTTTTCAGCAACCGTGGTCGCGGCAGACTGAAAGATGACATTTGTCTGATTTGAAATGTCACAAAGTTGCCATCTATTCCTGCGGAGTTGATATTTACTGTAATACTATATTATGACAATATTGCCTAACGGTGTCCTCTTGTTTTTTAGTATGTTTGATTGGGGCTAAACTCAATGCGTACACCACTGAGCTATGTAGTGTAATAAAAAAAAACGTTGAGAGGTGTCAATGGACACCCGGATGGAACGAAGTTATATATATATGTACTCTGTCTGTCTATTCTTTCATACACGTCATAGATGCGCGGGACTATAGCAAAAAGTGTCGTGACAACTTTTCGTAAGAATTTTTTCCGTCTAGCCCCCTTTCACAACGCGCGATAAGGAACTTCGTTCCAACTATTTATATATTTGTTCTTATTTATAGGCTCAGCTGGAAGCAGAAATTGAAAACCTTTCATGGAAAGTTGAAAGAGCAGAGACTACTGACCGAGGCGACTTAGAGAACCAAATGGATATAGCGGAAAAAAGACGTACAACATTGCTCAAGGACTTCCTAGATATACATATAACTTATGCATCTAGTAGCAAAGTGTAATATAGTTATCACCAGAAGTATTTTAAATCAATAATAATATAGTTATACTTAAATATAACAGCAAAAAGCACATCTGTTTTATATTTGTGAAAGCTAGATTTTTTGATTTGCCAAAGTATATTTATTAAAGTGGTTTTGCAATAAAATAGATAATTAACAGCTTAATGTGTATTTTTTTTACTAAGAATATATTTGCTAGTGAAATGGAGAAGTATATGCAATTTATCCATGTCGATTTATCAGACGGCGTCCTAATGTTTCATTGTGTGAATTTGCGACAGGATCTACCTTTTATTTTACATACATTACAAAATATTAATTCTGTTTTTAGTTAATTTTTAAATTCAGGGCTTGGAACCGGTTAATTTTTATTTTCCAAAGCAGTGGCGAATTTACCAGCAGGCTGAGTAGACTTCGGCCTAGGGCGGCAGATTTTAGGGGCGGCAAATTTACTTTATACTTTTAGCTATCTAATAGAAATCAAGTCTTACTTTTCTTACTTTTAAGACAGTCTTCTGTACCTTACAGAGTATAGTCTAAAAGTAAGACTTACTGAGAAGTGTACTTACAAGACAATTCCTAATATTGTCTTTTATTAATGCGAGTATCACACATTTAAATAAAATACTGTATACCGGATTAAAACGCGATTTATTATTTATATTGTTTAAATTATTTATCCCGACGTTTCTTTGTGACATTTCAAATATCAGACAACTGTCATCTTTCTGTCTTCCCGCGACCACGGTTGCTGAAAAGCATCCGAAACGTCGGGATAAATAATTTAAACAATATAAATAATAAATCGCGTTTTAATCCGGTATACAGTATTTTATTTAAAAGACAATTCCTATCATTGTATTTAAGAAAATTTAGGAACTTACATTTATAGAGGCTAGGGCGGCAAAATTTTGATAGCCTATACGCCGAAAATGTGTAAATCCGCCACTGTTCCAAAGTACGTGTCGGACTGAGATACCTGAGAACTTATGTCAACATAATACAAAAAATATGAATATTTCACTATAGTCTGCTAATCATGAATTACAAAGAGGCTTATAATATTATAAAGAGGAAAGATTATTATGTTTGTAATGAATAAACTCAAAAACTACTGGACCTATTTCAAAAATGTAAACCTATTTAAGCCTGGTGCAGAATATATGGATGAGAATTAGCACTGAATTGGATAAAATACTTCGTCAATAACTAATAAGGGATGTCATTTGCTGATTTTCTCTAGGATTTTGAAGAACTAAAAGTATTTAAATAAAATAAATAAAAAGACAATATTATGAACTAAAATTATGTACGTAGTAGGTACATAATTTTGATGTATATTTAAAGGGCTTGTAAGCTGTTATAGATTTTGTCTTGACATGATTGCAATACATTGAACTTACAACTTATAAAAAAGTTTAATTATAATGTAATGTACATATACATAAACTGTAAAAATTATATTTAAATTACTGTGAAAACCGCATCAAAATCCGTTTTCTTCTAAGGGGAGAAAAATACTTTGTTTTATACTATTTTGAGATAAAGAGATAATATTATTTTGATGACGTCATAGCTAAAAAAAGGTTTTATCCAAAATTAATTTATATATCTATGCCATGGACCTAAAAAAAAGAGCGGACACCACCTCTCGTTACAATAACTGAAGCACCCCTAGGAAGCCAGCTCGCTAATACAAACACGCCGGCACGCACACATTCACACCATAGGAAGCCGATCGCTCGCCATTACGCTCCCAACCGCCAACGCGTGATGTTATATGATAAAAAATAAAAGATGCCGTTCTACGTGATGAAAAGTTGTAGAAACCATAATGGTTCCATTAAATAAAGTCAGGGAATCACCTTTCATAAGTAAGGAAGTTATTTATTCACCATAATTCTCGTTTATACTTCAATATAATTTAGCAAAACGCAACCAAACAGTGTTGTCAGTAATTTAAATTTGCAAATTACCTTAAACGTAGGAGTTAAATTATTTTTATCTTAATGTACTTAGCACCGTGTAAATTTATTATAATATTATAAATAAAGATATTTTTTCATTAAAAATATTTACCAAAAATATTTATAGATTGATCGAATATTTTTTAAACTTTAATTATAACATAGATCAAATTGTATTTATTAGGAGATCAATATTAAAAGGCATACTTGATATAAAAACCATCAATTGTCAAAAAAGACAAATATCTAAATAAGAAGATCAAATATTATTTAGGTATACCTTATTGAGTATAAATAAAAGTTAAAAAATTATTATCATGTTACCTTGAGCTTGAATGCAGTTCATTTATAAATAATACAAACGCAATAATGAATATAAAGATTAAACAAAAAATACATCATTTATTTTAAAAGTGCTCATTTATATAAAATCAATTAGATTTTAGAGTATTACGTTGCCTTTTAGTTATATATAATAAAATCCAAGTTCTGAGGTCACCACACCTTAAAAATGGGTAATTTTTTTCCATATGGCAATAATTTAGACACTCACACATAGTTCGCCGCCGCCATTGTGGTGCTTCAAATATTTCTTCGCGACGTTCTGTCCGCTCTTTTTTTTAGGTCCATGATCTATGCTAGATTAAAATAGAATCAAGTTTTCAAGATTTATATTTGGAATTGACATTAACATTGGGACTTTTCCGAGACTGACAAATCCTATTATCAAACATAAAAAAATAATTTTGTTTATTTACTAAAAGTGTTATCTTTCAACTAGAGAAAAAAAATCGTGAAGAAAAATGAACATTCTGTCCAGTAGTTGCTTGATGCGTTACGGGAGCGTCAAAATTTGGATAAATTCGTGTTGTCGACACGTACTTCCGACAACATTGTATGGAGATTGTCGACATAAAGAGAGACCATGTACACCAAGATATAACGAATATTTCACCATTTATCCTAAAAATATAGTATCAAGCCTAACATTATTCACACAGGTTCGTTTTAAGAAAGATTATCCACGTCTTCACCGTGACACAGAATTTCCAAACTTTGATTATTATAGAAAAGACGAATTTAAAGACATCAGTAAAACATCTTGGGGAGCCGGTAATCAGAAGCAAGGGTTCACTTATACTATAGGATTTTTTGGTGTGTTATGTGGAATGTATGGTTTAAAATCTGAATTAACACATTTCATAACGTACATGTCTGCCCCGGCTGATGTGCTTGCCCTGGCTTCTATCGAAGTCGATATATCAAACATTCCTTCAGGGATGTGCTTGTCTTACAAGTGGCGAGGAAAGCCTCTGTTTATTAAGCATAGGACTGAAAATGAAATAAGCATCGAGGCGAACACACCACTTTCTCTTCTAAGAGATCCTCAAACACCCGAACAACGTATGATAAAACAAGAATGGTTAGTGGTAATAGGCATATGCACTCATTTAGGATGTGTTCCAATTCCAAATACAGGTGATTTTGTTGGAGGGTTTTATTGCCCTTGCCACGGCAGTCATTATGATAATGCGGGTAGAACGCGAAAAGGTCCAGCACCTCTAAATTTAGAAGTTCCTACTCATAAGTTTATATCAGAAAACGTGCTGTTGGTGGGAGAGTAGTAATATTGTTTTTTTATGGAATAAATTGTTTTTTTTTCGTTTTGACATCCCGTATTTGATTTATTTATTTCAGACCAACGTACCATATTATTTAATAAAGTTAAATGTAGCCGCCCGCCCGGGCTCCGCAATGTAAGTCTAAGTGTAAAATCTATGCTGTTAGTAGTGCATATTATGCCTACATTACATGTTTTGTCTGTCGTAGGGTCGACTAGTGGATTATCGCATCAAGCGAGGTCTCGACCGCGTCATCGTGCATCAGTGAGAAACGCGCTTAATTTAGTGAGAAACCCGCGTAAATTTTTTGTGATAACTCCTAAGATATTCATTTAAATTATATTATAATACAGCACATGAAATGCTTAAGGTAAGTAATGTATTTCAGTCTATAAAGATTATTACTGTATCCGTCTAAATTTTCTGTGACTATTTTTTTACAAGATAGAATGGGTATAGTAAGCTCTCTATAAAAAGATGAGATGTCGATTTCGTTTAGGCATTTCTCGATCAAAATTTCCTGCTGCGTTTATTGTTTCATCTCCTTCTTTTCATTATGGTATTATGAAGCTGTCTCGCTTTGATATTATCTTAACGTAACTATGGAGGGTAGAGATAAGGAGGAATTTCTCATATGGGGCTTTACTTTCAAAAGTGTCCATGATAAGCTGATTATAGTTCCAAAACCAACTAAAAACTTAAAAAGGCGCTCATGACCACGATGTGATTGGCGATTATTAATGAAGTGAAGTATGCCAAACGGAAACAGTAAAGTACAGAAGTAGTTGTACTGAATAGAGTAGTTTATAAAAATAAAGTAAATGAGTATGCAATTGAAAACGTCATTATTCAAAAGAATTCTGAAATTTTTAAAATTATTGTTATATATTTAATCAATGTAAGAAATTACTTTACTTTACAACTAAATTTTTGAAAGTCGTTACGGACCGGATATATATCTTTCTTCATTTCATTCTGTCCTATTCTAACAGTCTTAGGCGCTTTCTTTCAATTAATGCAGTCATTAGCTTACAGCAGCGTCACCTTAATTTCACATGACTTTATGGACACTTCTAATAAGTATACAGAGAAATTCCTCCTTGTCTCTACCCTCGATAAACGTAACTAACCGAGATGAACTGTCGGCCTAGTTATACATATATGTATAAGCATACGATATTTACTTTATTTTTATAAACAACTCTATTCAGTACAACTACTTCTGTACTTTACTATTTCCGTTTGGCATACTTCACTTCATTAATAATCGCCAAAATCACATCGAACCATTAGCGCCTTTTTAAGTTTTTAGTTAGTTTTGGAACTATAATCTAACAGCTTATAATGGACACTTGAAAGTAAAGCCCCATATTATGAGATACTATTCCTCCTTGTCTCTACCCTCCATAGTCTGTCGTCCATAGAGTAAGGTAACTATATAGGGAATATATTATGTCTGTCGTCGCACGCGATGATCCATAGACACAGACCACTAAGAGATTTAGAGTATGTTCCGATATGCACTGCGAGCACTGCACAGTGCTATCACTGTAGAAAAATTCGTTCCGTTATGGACTGCCAGTATACTGCCGCAGTACCGTAGGGAAATATATGACGTCATAAATCGCCGCCATATTCTACTGTGAGCACTGGCGTTTTCGAGGTAAGGTACTCGCAGTACTTTGATCACGTGACCAGTCAAAACCACACGAGTGCCTAACATCTTATAAACAATAGCTACAGTTTAATCAGAAAATTTTAAAGTTCTGTAATTAGTTTGGATTAATAAATAAAACAATGGAAGAATTGCAAAAATTAACCTCTGTACATTAACTTACACACAAAAATATAAGTTAAGTAATGAAAAACATATTCTTTTTGATGAAAAAGTACTTACTTTTATTATATTATAAATTCACTTTACAATTAATATTAATTAAAATATTTTTAATTTGACAGTACTCCAAAACAATTTTTTTTTAATGTACTAGAAAACTTTAATACACTCATTTGAATGCTGCGTCAAAAAATGCGGCTGACAGTAAACGGGATTGCGTTCCGTTTTAAATAATAAACAGTATAACTGGCTTTAAAGGAACGGCTTCACAGTATACTGAATTGACGTAACACCGTACAGTGGTCGCAGTGCATATCGGAACATACCCTTAGTTTACTATATACTGTGATTGATTCTAGTCTATGCTATTTTCTGTTTAATCTATGTCTATGTAGTGAATTCTGAAATTTCGATGCGAGTTGTGGTTGAGATGTTGCCAAAATGGCGACCACGAGTGATTCGAAGGCGCCTGTGCGCCAAGTTAAAAGAGTACAATTTGGTATATTATCACCAGATGAAATCGTAAGTGAATTAAAAATATGTCAATTATCACTTGGCTTTCTTTTTATAATTAATTATGAGATAAGATAACTACTCTGCGAATATAATACTGTTTGTCCTTGTGGCGTACACCATAATATAAAAATAAATATTAAGTTATTGTTCCCTATTTAATTATTAATAATTTACATTGATCCAAGTTTTTTGTGAATTCATGATACATTGCAGCCTTGTATATATGCAAATTATCTTATTTGCAGCGACGTATGTCAGTCACAGAAGGGGGCATACGCTTCCCGGAAACTATGGAAGGTGGAAGACCGAAACTCGGGGGCCTCATGGATCCTAGACAAGGGGTGATTGATAGGACATCAAGATGTCAGACCTGTGCAGGAAATATGACTGAATGTCCTGGTCATTTTGGACACATAGATTTGGCTAAACCAGTATTCCACATTGGTTTCATAACAAAGACCATAAAGATTTTGAGATGTGTCTGCTTTTACTGTTCAAAACTACTTGTCAGTCCGGTATGTTTCAATGTTCTTTAACACATTTCCTGTGGGTATTACCCCATATGTGTAAATGTAAATTTAGATAACTATAATAATTTTGCATTGAATGTGTTCATTAAAATTATTTTGAGCTAAAATTAACAATATTCCTTTGTTTAGCACAACTTTTTTATTATTTGTAATGAAAATTAGTCTCAAATTAGTGTTCTCAACTTTTTAAAAAATAGTTTGGAAACATTAGTTAAACTAACGTAAAACATTAAACGAACATAACAATTTTAAAATTTATAAATATTGTTTATTCTTTGACTTTAATGAGTAATTTAAAATATTGGACATTATTAAGGTTTAAAAATAATCAATCAAGTAGTTGGTAAATTAATTATATTATATGGATGATGTATCATACATACATTCACAACTTATAAATTGTTTGACTACTATGCAATTCAAATAAGAATAGGAACATCAATGACCTCTAACTGTCAAATGTCACTTTAAAAGTACAGTTTGCAAAAAAAACTTATTTGCGAATCAATAACAGTTTATTATTTTCTTTTGAGTCTTACTTAAATCAAATTTAAGAAAATAATCTTAATGCTTTATATAAATTAGATAAAGATAATATTTAATTATTAAAGTCATAATAAGATTTTTTTAAAACCATACTTTTTTTCTTTCATATTTTCATTGTTGTAAATTCAAAGCAGTTTTTAGTTTAAAACAAACTAAAAGTATGTTTTAATAATATACGGATTGCATATGCATTTAATTGAAGTATATGATAAATTGCCATAAAACGTGATTTTTATGACAAGTGGGTTTTGTTTACATAAGACTATTAAAGAAAAATGGACTATACATAAACATTATTTACAATGACATTAATTCTTGATGTTACAGACAAATCCAAAAATAAAGGAAGTAGTAATGAAGTCAAAGGGTCAGCCTCGTAAAAGATTGACATATGTTTATGACTTGTGTAAGGGTAAAAATATTTGTGAAGGAGGTGAAGATATGGACATTGGTAAAGAAGGTGAGGAGGGTAAAAAAGGTAGTGGTCATGGTGGTTGTGGTCATTATCAGCCATCAATCAGAAGACAAGGTCTGGACCTTACAGCTGAATGGAAACATGCCAATGAAGATACACAAGAGAAAAAAATTACAATAACTGCTGAAAGAGTTTGGGAGATACTCAAACAAATTACAGGTAATTGTGAAATAACTATATGAAGCTACAATATTAAAATATTTTTCACAAGAAATATTTAGTTTGATTACTTTTTTTATATTACTAATAACATTCCTCATTTGTGTCACAAATGAATGACTTGTATTGTAATGTTTTAGCCAGTATGAATATAATTGCAATATTATTGTGAGCTTACTTTTTATTATAGATGAAGAATCATTTATACTGGGAATGGATCCTAAGTTTGCAAGACCTGACTGGATGATAGTAACATGTTTACCAGTACCGCCACTGTCTGTCAGACCAGCAGTTGTGATGTTTGGCTCTGCTAAAAATCAGGATGATTTGACACATAAACTTGCAGACATAATAAAAGCTAATAATGAATTGATGAGAAACGAACAAACTGGTGCTGCGGCTCATGTACTTGCAGACAATATTCGAATGTTGCAATTCCATGTTGCAACATTTGTAGATAATGATATGCCAGGCATGCCAAAGTAAGTTGATTTTATGTCAAAGATAAATATTATATTGAACACTAAGGGGACAGCAAGTAATGAAAAATCTGTCTGTTCATAGAGCAAACTTATGAATTGTGGTTTAGTTTATAATAATAAATCATGAAATTATAATGAAATATGTTAACACCTTGTTTTGCTTTACAGAGCTATGCAGAAATCAGGTAAGCCGCTTAAAGCCATCAAGGCTCGTTTAAAAGGCAAAGAAGGAAGAATCAGAGGCAATCTTATGGGAAAACGTGTAGACTTTTCAGCTAGAACTGTCATCACGCCCGATCCTAATTTGCGTATTGATCAAGTAGGAGTACCTAGATCAATTGCCCAAAACTTAACATTCCCAGAACTGGTCACTCCTTTTAACATTGATAGAATGCAGGAATTAGTCAGAAGAGGTAACGCGCAGTATCCCGGTGCGAAATATATCGTCCGTGACAATGGAGAGCGTATCGATTTGAGGTTCCACCCCAAGCCTTCCGATTTGCATTTACAGTACGGGTATAAAGTTGAACGTCACTTGCGAGACGACGATTTGGTTATTTTCAATAGGCAGCCAACTCTGCACAAAATGAGTATGATGGGGCATAGAGTTAAGGTTCTACCGTGGTCGACATTTCGTATGAATTTGAGTTGCACATCCCCATACAATGCTGACTTCGATGGTGATGAGATGAATCTGCATGTACCTCAGTCTATGGAAACTCGTGCTGAAGTTGAAAACATTCACATTACACCCAGACAGATTATAACACCTCAAGCAAATAAACCCGTTATGGGTATTGTACAGGACACACTCACGGCTGTCAGGAAAATGACCAAAAGAGATGTTTTCCTTACCAAGGAACAAGTCATGAATCTTCTTATGTTTTTGCCTACTTGGGATGGTAAAATTCCACAACCTTGTATATTAAAGCCAACACCCCTATGGACTGGCAAGCAAATATTTACATTGATTATCCCAGGTAATGTGAATATGATTCGAACACATTCCACACATCCTGATGAAGAAGATGATGGCCCATATAAATGGATATCACCGGGTGACACGAAAGTAGTTGTAGATCATGGAGAGTTGCTTATGGGAATATTATGTAAAAAATCACTTGGTGCATCTGCTGGTTCACTTTTGCATATTTGCATGTTAGAGTTGGGACATGAAACGGCAGGTCGCTTTTATGGTAATATTCAAACAGTTATAAACAATTGGTTACTCTTGGAAGGGCACTCGATCGGTATAGGTGACACCATTGCCGATCCTCAGACATACCAGGAAATCAAAAATACTATAGTTAAAGCTAAAGATGATGTCATAGAAGTCATTCAAAAAGCCCATAATATGGAATTGGAGCCAACTCCTGGTAACACCTTGAGGCAGACTTTTGAAAATCAGGTAAATCGTATATTGAATGACGCTCGTGATAAAACTGGAGGTTCGGCTAAAAAGTCTCTCACTGAATATAACAATCTCAAGGCTATGGTGGTCTCTGGTTCCAAGGGCTCCAACATTAACATTTCTCAAGTCATTGCTTGTGTGGGTCAGCAAAACGTTGAAGGTAAACGAATACCGTTTGGTTTTAGAAAAAGAACTTTACCTCATTTCATTAAAGACGATTACGGTCCCGAATCCAGGGGTTTCGTTGAAAATTCATATCTCGCCGGTTTGACTCCATCAGAGTTTTACTTCCACGCTATGGGTGGTCGAGAAGGTCTTATCGATACTGCAGTAAAAACTGCAGAAACAGGTTATATTCAGCGACGTCTCATAAAGGCTATGGAGTCTGTCATGGTACATTACGATGGTACAGTTCGTAATTCCGTTGGACAACTTATCCAATTACGTTATGGTGAAGACGGTCTGGCGGGCGAAACGGTGGAGTTCCAGAATCTACCAACTATTAAATTGTCAAATAAAGCCTTTGAAAAGAAGTTCAAATTTGATCCGACTAACGAAAGATACTTGAAGAGAATCTTCAGTGAAGACATAATTAAAGAACTTACGGAATCTGGTTACGTTATTGGTGATTTAGAAAGCGAATGGGACCAACTTGGGAAAGACCGATCTGTTTTACGAGAAATTTTCCCAAGTGGCGAATCGAAAGTTGTACTACCTTGTAATTTCAGAAGAATGATTTGGAATGTCCAGAAAATTTTCCACATAAATAAAAGATCTCCAACTGACCTGAGTCCCATAAAGGTAATTCAAGGTGTAAGAGATTTATTAAAGAAATGTGTGATTGTAGCTGGCGAAGATCGCCTTTCGAAACAAGCTAATGAAAATGCCACATTGCTCTTCCAATGTTTAGTGAGATCTACTCTGTGTGCTAAGCTTGTGTCTGAAGATTATAGGCTTTCGACTGAAGCATTTGAGTGGTTAATAGGCGAAATTGAATCACGTTTCCAACAAGCTCAAGTAAATCCAGGTGAAATGGTCGGAGCATTAGCTGCTCAATCGCTGGGGGAACCCGCCACTCAGATGACATTGAACACTTTCCACTTTGCTGGTGTGTCGTCCAAAAACGTAACTCTCGGAGTGCCTCGTTTAAAGGAAATCATTAATATATCTAAAAAACCTAAAGCGCCCTCTCTAACAGTTTTTCTCACCGGCGGTGCCGCGCGAGATGCTGAAAAAGCTAAAAATGTGCTATGTCGCTTGGAGCATACAACTTTGCGAAAAGTTACGGCAAATACTGCAATTTACTATGACCCTGATCCACAAAATACTGTGATTGCTGAAGATCAAGAGTTCGTCAATGTTTATTATGAAATGCCTGATTTTGATCCAACAAAAATTTCTCCATGGCTGTTGCGTATCGAGTTGGATCGTAAGAGAATGACAGACAAAAAGCTAACTATGGAACAGATAGCAGAGAAAATTAATGCTGGTTTTGGCGATGATCTTAATTGTATATTTAATGACGACAACGCCGAAAAACTTGTTCTCCGAATAAGAATAATGAACAACGAGGAGAGTAAATTTCAAGATAATGATGAAGAAACGGTTGATAAAATGGAAGATGATATGTTCCTTAGATGTATCGAAGCTAACATGCTGTCTGATATGACTCTTCAAGGTATTGAGGCGATAGCTAAAGTATACATGCACTTACCTCAAACTGAAGCGAAAAAACGTATAGTAATAACTGAGCAGGGTGAATTCAAAGCGATTGCTGAATGGTTATTGGAAACAGACGGAACATCTCTCATGAAAGTTCTTTCCGAACGAGATGTTGATCCGATAAGAACCTACAGTAACGACATCTGTGAAATATTCCAAGTTTTAGGAATTGAAGCCGTACGTAAATCAGTTGAAAAGGAAATGAATGCTGTGTTACAGTTCTACGGCCTTTACGTGAACTATCGTCACTTGGCTCTTCTTTGTGATGTAATGACTGCTAAGGGTCATCTCATGGCTATCACTCGTCACGGTATCAACAGACAAGACACTGGTGCTCTGATGAGATGTTCGTTCGAGGAAACAGTGGACGTGCTATTAGATGCTGCTAGTCACGCTGAAGTGGATCCAATGAGAGGCGTGTCAGAGAATATTATCATGGGTCAACTACCGAGAATGGGAACTGGTAAGCACAAATAATTTTCAGATTAAAATTCTGTTCAATAGAAAATCCAAAATTCCGATCTTATTTATTTATTTATTATCATTATTATTAAACAATACATGTGATAAAAGTAAGGTTTAAGAACGTTGGAGTCTGTGGTAGTATAAAATGTCAGTGAATTCTGAATGTCAGTGATTCAATTGAATGTTTTAAAGGTACAATATTAACGTTAATTTACACGTTTGTAGGATGCTTCGATTTATTGTTGGATGCTGAGAAATGTAAGCACGGTATGGAGATGGGTGGACTAGGCGTTGGCATGGGAGTTGGCGGTGGAATGTACTTCGGCGTTGGGACACCATCAATGACGCCGTTGATGACTCCATGGTCCAATCAGAACACTCCTGGCTATGGCAGTAGTGTTTGGTCTCCTGGTCCAGGTTAGATACATTTAATAAAAATATGGAATGCTTTCTTTTAAATGTTTTCGAAATTTTATGTACACAAAAACTTGGCTATTCCTTTTTTATTATTACTTCCTATTTGATGAAATGTTCCAAATCTTACCATAGGACATTAATTATAGTAGTACAATTTTTTAACAACAATAAAACAAGAGCTATTTTTGATTTGTTTCAGTTGGCAGTAGCATGACTCCGGGGCCATCGTTCTCGCCATCCGGTGCTTCGGACGCGTCTGGAATGTCTCCATCGTACAGCAGTGCGTGGTCCCCGCAGCCTGGATCGCCTGGCTCTCCTGGCCCGCCATTATCGCCTTACGCTTCCCCCGCTGGCGCTTCTCCTTCATATTCTCCAACCAGCCCTGTATATGCTGGCGCATCCCATACACCCACCTCTCCACATTATTCACCAACAAGCCCATCATATTCGCCAACCTCCCCTAATTACTCTCCGACATCTCCTATTTATACACCCACATCACCGAGCTATTCGCCAACCTCGCCTGGATATTCGCCAACGTCCCCGTCGTATTCGCCCACTTCGCCGAGCTATTCCCCGACATCCCCCAGTTATTCACCTACTAGCCCGGCATACTCGCCCACATCGCCTAGTTACTCTCCTACTTCACCTAGCTATTCACCAACAAGCTCTTCTTACTCGCCAACGAGTCCATCTTATTCGCCAACGAGTCCAGCTTATTCACCAACCTCACCTGGCTATTCTCCATCTTCACAAAATTATTCTCCAAATAGTCCAGTTTACAGTCCAGCTGCGCATAGCTATTCGCCATCATCACCTAATTACACCCCAACATCCCCCGCATATTCTCCAACGAATCATTCTTACTCTCCGACTTCGCCATCGTATCCATCTACATCGCCCAGCTACTCGCCGTCTTCTCCTAAATATTCACCAACATCACCGAAGTACTCTCCGACATCACCATCTTTATCCGGCGGAAGTCCTACATATTCGCCAACTAGTCCTCAGTATTCTCCTACAAGTCCTCAATATTCACCGAGTCCAGCATACTCGCCTTCGTCTCCTCAACATCCTGGAAGCACTCGTTATGCATCGTCTTCACCAAATTACTCTCCGTCTTCACCAAACTACTCCTCGCCGGGTTATTCTCCTTCGTCCACTAAGTATTCCCCGACGTCACCGACATACACACCGACGCCACCAAATTATTCTCCTTCATCCCCAGCTTACTCCCCATCTTCTGGTGGACCTTCTACTTACTCTCCAACATCTCCTACTTACTCACCTACTTCGCAAACTTACGAAGAAGATGATGATTGAACAGTTTAATATAGAAGTTAAAAATAATCCTTTATTGTCGTATTTACATTTGCCTTAATCGATGCCTTGATATAACTATTGATAATAAAAATGATTAAATATTATTAAGAATAATTGGTTACGTGATAAAAGCACAATGTTATAATATTATATACATTATACATATTTGAAATAAAGTATTTTTGGATATGACAAACTTTCTATTTTATTTTAAGTTAAGCAATCTGTGAGCGTCAGAATGGCTGTTGGTCTACCAGCTCTACCTCCAAGTGTGTAAGGTGTGTAACTTTTAAACGGCTCAGTGAGTCGTTTCATTCAATTGTTCAACTGATTCGAATACATAACACGAGTAAAAATGCAGCATTTAAATTAATTGCATCGCGAACTTAGCTCGACACTGTGGCGGCGTAAGACCTAAATTTTATGTGGGCAACATTCATTTTGCGGGGCCCTCTGTCAGCGCAATAATTAATGCCTTTTTTGACAAAAATATTGGCGCGTTCGCGGCTTTTAAGTAATGCATAAATGAGTGCATAAATATTAGAGGCGCGAGGCCGTAGGCGGTGGCCCACGTCGCCCATGCTTTACGCCGCCACTGGCTCGACACACTATTTAGTGCGAGCGAATGATCGGGTTGCTCGTAGTACTTCGGCCAAAGTTGAGTCGCGTTCGTTCAGTCGTGTTACGCGAGCATTGACATAGTATTAGTTATAGACATGGACCTAAAAAAAAGAGCGGACAGAACGTCGCGAAGAAATATTTGTATACCGCGCGCCAGATAAGTCTGCGCGCGGCAAAAATTGGAACTAAATTTCTTTCCGTCATATTGTATTCCGGAATTAGTGTGCAGCAGTGGCGTTTTTATTCGATTTTATTGGTAATCATCATGCCTAAGGTTATAAAAAGTGCTGGTAGAGATGTTATATTGAAAGTAAAACGTGCTTATGAAGCAGAACGGCAAAATAAAGGGCCGATTGTACCATTTTCAAAACTTTTTTATTACTTGACAGGTAATTTTTGGGGTGACCAGTACATGGTATTATGTCTTTATGTGGGGTATTTTTATACGATACATATTTTTACTTTGTTGTTGGTTAATGATTTAGTTTGTTTTAGGATTAAAACCCCATTGAAAAAAAATACGTATTGTGGAAAAAAAATTAAATCAAGCCACAGGTGAAATATCTTTAATCTGAAGCGGCATTTAATTCGATAATGTGTGTCAGCATGTTGAAAAAATCGTAGACCAATATTTTGAATCTGACAGGCTTTTGGACATAGAACTGGACAAATTTATAATTGATCATGCAAGTGACAGCAAAACTTTAAACTCTTCTAATAACGAGTCAAGTGAATCTGAAACATGTGAAAATAGAATGGAAAGATTGACCCACTGATGGACCATAGTTATGCAAAATTTAGAAGTTCTGCTATATTCTCGATAAATGATTTACATTAAATATATATATATATATATTTATAAAAAATTTGGTGTTGTTTTATTTAATTGTAGATTATGTAAATATTTCTTATGGAGCAGGTAAATAAGGAGTTATTCAGTTACAATATGTAACAAATTAAAAATATATATATATTTTCACTGAGTATTAGTATGTAATTATTATTCATCACCCTAAAACTAATTGAAATTTACAAATAAAATTGTTACATCACGTCAAATTTAGTAGTTAATTCGACGTGATATCTAAATATAAATTTGTTTTCTGTTGTATACTAAGTATACCTAATACGAATTAACATTCAGAATGCTGGTGATTTTTTTGGTGTTGCATAGTGGTTGAGAGTTTGCTTTCTATACCTGGCAATATTTGGTACGCCACCCGTCGCGCGCAGACTTATCTGACGAGCACTTTAGCACCACAATGGCGGCGGCGAACTATGTGTGAGTGTCTCAGATTAAGTACCGTGAGTGTCTAAATTATTGCCATATGGAAAAAAAATACCCATTTTTAAGGTGTGGTGACCTCGGAACTTGGATTTTATTATAAATAACTAAAAGGCAACGTAATACTCTAAAATCTAATTAATTTTATATAAATGAGCACTCTTAAATAAATGATGTATTTTTTGTTTAATCTTTATATTCATTATTGCGTTTGTATTATTTATAAATGCAGTTCGCATTCAAGCTCAAGGTAACATGATAATAATTTTATAACTTTTATTTATACTCAATAAAATTTGGTATACCTAAATAATATTTGATCTTCTTATTTAGATATTTGTCTTTTTTGACAATTGATGGTTTTTATATCAAGTGTGCCTTTTAATATTGATCTCCTAATAAATACAATTTGATCTATGTTATAATTAAAGTTTAAAAAATATTCGATCAATCTATAAATATTTTTGGTAAATATTTTTAATGAAAAAATATCTTTATTTATAATATTATAATAAATTTACACGGTGCTAAGTACATTAAGATAAAAATAATTTAACTCCTACGTTTAAGGTAATTTGCAAATTTAAATTACTGACAACACTGTTTGGTTGCGTTTTGCTAAATTATATTGAAGTATAAACGAGAATTATGGTGAATAAATAACTTCCTTACTTATGAAAGGTGATTCCCTAACTTTCTTTAATGGAACCATAATGGTTTCTACAACTTTTCATCACGTAGAACGGCATCTTTTATTTTTCGTCATATAACATCACGCGCAGGCGGTTGGGAGCGTAATGGCGAGCGATCGGCTTCCTATGGTGTGAATGTGTGCGTGCCGGCGTGTTTGTATTAGCGAGCTGGCTTCCTAGGGGTGCTTCAGTTATTGTAACGAGAGGTGGTGTCCGCTCTTTTTTTTAGGTCCATGGTTTTAGAATGTATTGTTGATCGAAGTACGCGAGAGTCACTGATCACTGATGCAAATGAAGCGTTTCACTGATTCGAATCTTTGGACTAATTCAGATACAAAAGTGCTCTACCTCCAAGTGCTCTGAAATGCGGACAAACATTGTTTTAAAGGACTCATCACTAGAAAGGGAAGGCTATAATAGGGATGTAGACTATTTTTTGGAATTGCTTTTATTTTACAGCTACATCCTTTACAAACATAAAAAAAATCTTATCAAAAAATATTACATATTTCAATAAAAAATAAGTAAATAAAAATACTTTTCAAAAATTCCCGCTAAAACGCTCCAAACTGTCACGTGACGTCACAGACCGATAAACAATCTCGCTCGCGTTCGATCAAAGTTAGATGATAGATCTTAAAAAATCTTTTCACTTCTCACGAATAAATTCAATAAAAATGAATACGTCGTTTTACAAATGCTGTGCAGTACGTCGATCAATACACCACATAAACTTCCAGTCATATGTATATATATATATATTATATATATAAATATTGAAGTTCCAAGTCAAGATCAAGGTTGGTAATTATTGATATCAAAAAAAATATATAAATAAAAACGAAACTAAGTGTAATACACTCCGCAAAATAATTCAAGGATATTTATAGGATTTCTAACCTTTTGCGTGATTTTTGAAGCTGTTACTTGGTGAGCTTTCTCACCAAGTTACAGCGAATCGTAAAATACTAAAAAGCGGTTTGAAGCTCTTTTCTTCTTCCCCTTTTTTCCAAACAACAAGCTAAGCATGACTTACCAACACGTGTTGACAAAACTTGGCAATTTTTCTGCCTTTTTCAAAAACGGGCTCAAGAATTTTTTGTGGAAATGTTGCTGATGCGTTTGTTGTTTCGTCTCCCTTTTTCATTATGGTATTTATGTAGCCGTGTCGCTTTAATATTATTTTATCGTAACTTCTCGAGATTAACTGAGGGCCTAGCACGAACAACTTGCGAAAAAGTATTCGTGTCGTCAAGCTGTTATTTGTATGAAATTTCAAATGAATGGGGCCTTAGACAAACGGCTTTCGCTTCGAACTTTCGAAGCGATTCTATGTCAACATAAATATAGACATAAATATTAACATATGAAAACGACTTTATTTTAGAGATTTTATATACCTACCTACATATTTTTATATTTACAAATCGTTTAGCGGAAACTAGTGCATTTTAGAAGCCGGATATTCGGAAGATAATAATTTTATAGGCTATAGCACATTTTAATTTCGTTAAGCGGCAACACTGGTTAAAACTTAAATCTGTTATTGATCACAGATGACAGAACACAAATACTCTTTGGAGTTATTGATTTAAGTCTTAAGAGGATGTAGTAGTGATTACTTGCTCTGTGAAGAGGATCATAATATTGAATATTCATACATTCCTTAGTCGGTTTTCCTAGTTCACTACATAAAAATCATTTCAGTATGTAAATAAATAATAAATAGTCAGAGGTGGTTATCGCTGAAATGGCGACCACGAATGACTCGAAGGCGCCTTTGCGCCAGGTAAAAAGAGTACAATTTGGTATATTATCACCAGATGAAATTGTAAGTACTATCAAAAAACAAAGATGTACAGTACATAATATTTTCTTTGGTACTATCGAATAAACAAAATACGCATTTGTATTTGTTTATATTAGTTCTTCTATATTAATATTTTGACCAATCTTCCGTCTTTCAATCAACATCTCGGTAGCTATTCACAAACTTTTTTGATTAAAATTATGCGCTAAATTGCTTTCTTTTAATAATTAATTTTAAGAAAATAGTTGAGTTATAATTTAATATGACTTGTCACTAAGTACCTTTGACAAATCTTCACTTAGATTAAATTGCTAAAATTTTAATCGATGTAATGTAATGTGCAAATGTTTATTACATTGGTGTTAATGACCATTAAAAAAAATCAATAATGTATTGAAAAATATTTATTATAAACATTATTAATAGTCTGTGTGTAACGCAGAAGAAAAATGTTTTGATTCAGTAGAGAAGATCACTTTGTTTGTTTAGATTCTAAACTTTAGAATCATGATCAGTAAAACCAAAGTTCCTCAGCTAGGACACATGAATTTATTTACATTGATTGAAATTGTTCAACCATAATATGATGTGGTAGCTTAGGAAATGATGCAATATTTTGTGTCAAATGGCAACATGTTCTGTATTCGGAATTAATTTATAATAATATTATAAATATCTACTCTTTATAAAATAAATTTTAGCGACGTATGTCAGTCACAGACGGAGGTATTCGCTTCCCTGAAACAATGGAAGGTGGAAGACCAAAGCTTGGAGGGCTTATGGACCCTCGACAAGGAGTGATTGATAGAACTTCTAGATGCCAGACTTGTGCAGGAAATATGACTGAGTGCCCTGGGCATTTTGGGCATATAGATTTGGCTAAACCAGTATTACATGTTGGATTCATAACAAAAACCATTAAAATTCTAAGATGTGTCTGCTTTTACTGTTCAAAACTTCTTGTCAGCCCTGTATGTATATATATATAAATAGTATAATTTGTGAGATTTCTTATAGCGGAGCTATATATAAGTAATTGTGTCATATCATTGATGTTTCAGACAAATCCAAAAATAAAAGAAGTAATTATGAAATCAAAGGGGCAGCCTCGTAAAAGATTGACATATGTTTATGATTTGTGTAAGGGTAAAAATATTTGTGAGGGAGGTGAAGATATGGACATTGGTAAAGAAGGTGATAATGGTAAGAAAGGCACCGGTCATGGCGGTTGTGGTCATTATCAGCCATCAATCAGACGACAAGGTCTGGACCTTACAGCTGAATGGAAACATGCCAATGAAGATACACAAGAGAAGAAGATTTTAGTAACTGCTGAAAGAGTTTGGGAGATATTAAAACAGATTACAGGTATGCTATTATTATTTAAGGATGGAATTAATTGTCATAAACTACATGTGATGTGTTTGCATAATAATGAAAGTCTAGTGGAATATGAAACTGAGTAGAATAGAAAACCAGGTAACAAACCACAGTTCATAAATGAAAAAACCGTGAAGTGCACATTGCGTGTTTCGGTTTCAGTCTATGGATTTCCGAATGCCCAAAGTAATAAAAGGTCGACAGCGCATTGTTAACTGATGTTCTGTGGCTGAGATGTCACCTACCATCAGGTGAACCTCATGCTCATCTGTCAATATCTAACATAAAAAAAAACAATTCTTAGAGCATGAGTGTGACTTATGGAATAGTAAGTATATCACAAAGACAGTCATATGATTTATTGCTGTTTGTTTCAACGATTGTTTTCTCTTTACAGGCAAGTAGATTATAAGTCTACTGTTCAATGAACGGAACAAGAAAAATAAGTGGAAGTGCGAAGTAGGCGTGTTACGCGTGTCACAATTAAGCTTGATTTTGCTTAATCGATCACAGTCAGTCAAAATCATCCTTATTTCTATCACATAAAGTTTAGATTAGTATTTATATATATGTTTGTTTTAATATTACAGAACGTCGTATGTACTTTCTGCGCTAAGCCAAATTAACCGTTATCGCAACGCACTAAGATATATTATAAATTATAGGACCAGTGTGATTTAGCTAGTTTTGAGTTAAATAAAAAAGCATGGTGGCGCTTAATCGATCACAGTCAGCCAAAATCAACCTTATAATATATTTTACATAAAGTTTGCTTTAGTAATTAATAATTATATATTACTTTGTTTTAATATTACAAAACGTCATATATTATGTACTTTGTACGCTAAGCCAAAGTAACCGTTATCGCAAAGCACTAAGATATATTATAAATTGTAGGACCAGTGTGATTTAGCTAGTTTTGAGTTAAATAACAACAATGAATTGAAAAAATATTGTAACTGTGTGCAGTGTTAAATACTCCATTCATTTGTGTTCAATTTGGCGACACTCGATCAGGTACAAATTATGACACATCCCACTTCTACTTACTTCTTCTGTTCTGTGGTTCAATGTAAGAAAATTTTTTATTCAAGGTTTTAATAAGAGTCTAATGATATAGTCTTCCAGTTGTATTATTTTAAACAAGAAGTTTCTTTCAAATGTATTTAATAATAATTTTTCCTCAATTTTTTTTGTAATGTCAGTAGCCGCGTACTGACCAAGCGAGCGGCTTCGCGAGGCAGCCTCGGACATTTGCCGCAGTACGCATGCCGCGCGAGGTGGCCTCGTTCTGTAAGTTTTCTAATCCGAGGCTGCCTCGCGCGGCAAGGCCGAGCCACCGTGGGCATCGACGCTCAGTTTAGTTATTCTTTATCCATGACGCACAACTAACACGCAACGAATAAGCGAGGCAAAACACTACCGTCTTGAGTGAGCGCGGCAAACGTACTGAGGCGCCTTTGAGCATCGACAAAAACCGACAACGCTCGGCTCGGGCCGCGGCACGCTCGGGCGACGGGCCGTCGCGCTGCGTTTTCCTCGGGCGAGGCACGTCTTGACCGACCGAGGATTTGCCTTGCGAGGCAGCCTCCGAGGCTGCTCGCTCAATCAGTACGCGGCTATTGACTAGACCTAGACCATTATGACTGAATAACTATTTATTTCTGATATCACTTTCAACTAATTAAATAATTTTACACTAATAATACTTAATAATAATCATTATAACTAGCTCGAACAGATTTACCATAATTTTTTATTTATAGGTTTTCTTGATGTACCATAATTTGAAATAAGTACATTAGGAATTAGGAGATACCAAATTAATAAAACCAGTGGGCTATAAAAATGTTCGAGATATGTTATATATTATCCTATTTGCGTCGGGTTGTCTCTCTCCCTAAAATATGGCGAGGGTTCCTACGGCTGGCCATGCGTCATGCTCGTGAACGGGTGCTACTTGTGGTGACAGGTCGAACTTGAATTCGTGTATGCGGTGATATTAGTTATTTTGTCTATGTATTTGCGTGTTGTTCCCACAAGAATGTAAGTGAGTGCTCCTATTTCACCATACTTACTGCTGATAGAGGACAAATCTTTGTTTTTTTATTTTTTTCGTTTATATATATTTTTTGATTATTATAGTTAATTACTTAAAGATGTCATGTGGAACATGGTGTAATGGTTGCAGCTCCTTACAAAACATTGTAAAACAAAAACTTGGCGATTAAAAAGAGTGGCGGCGAGTTTCTTACCAGTTCTTCTCGTCCGCTCTACGCCCTTGATTTGAGAACTGGCAACTTCTTAAAAATATATTCAATTATTTAGATAGTGCAGACAGCTCATTCTTGAAACATTGGATTGACTGTACTTAGTATTTGTTACAGATGAAGAATCTTTTATACTGGGAATGGATCCTAAGTTTGCAAGACCTGACTGGATGATAGTAACATGTTTACCAGTACCGCCACTGTCTGTCAGACCAGCAGTTGTGATGTTTGGCTCTGCTAAAAATCAGGATGATTTGACACATAAACTTGCAGACATAATAAAAGCTAATAATGAATTGATGAGAAACGAACAAACTGGTGCTGCGGCTCATGTACTTGCAGACAATATTCGAATGTTGCAATTCCATGTTGCAACATTTGTAGATAATGATATGCCAGGCATGCCAAAGTAAGTTGATTATATGACATAGATAACCATTATATTGAACACTCAGAGGACTGAAAGTAATGAAAAAGTCTGTTCATAGAGCAAACTTATGAATTGTGGTTTAGTTTATAATTATAAATCATGAAATTATAATGAAATATGTTAACACCTTGTTTTGCTTTACAGAGCTATGCAGAAATCAGGTAAGCCGCTTAAAGCCATCAAGGCTCGTTTAAAAGGCAAAGAAGGAAGAATCAGAGGCAATCTTATGGGAAAACGTGTAGACTTTTCAGCTAGAACTGTCATCACGCCCGATCCTAATTTGCGTATTGATCAAGTAGGAGTACCTAGATCAATTGCCCAAAACTTAACATTCCCAGAACTGGTCACTCCTTTTAACATTGATAGAATGCAGGAATTAGTCAGAAGAGGTAACGCGCAGTATCCCGGTGCGAAATATATCGTCCGTGACAATGGAGAGCGTATCGATTTGAGGTTCCACCCCAAGCCTTCCGATTTGCATTTACAGTACGGGTATAAAGTTGAACGTCACTTGCGAGACGACGATTTGGTTATTTTCAATAGGCAGCCAACTCTGCACAAAATGAGTATGATGGGGCACAGAGTTAAGGTTCTACCGTGGTCGACATTTCGTATGAATTTGAGTTGCACATCCCCATACAATGCTGACTTCGATGGCGATGAGATGAATCTGCATGTACCTCAGTCTATGGAAACTCGTGCTGAAGTTGAAAACATTCACATTACACCCAGACAGATTATAACACCTCAAGCAAATAAACCCGTTATGGGTATTGTACAGGACACACTCACAGCTGTCAGGAAAATGACCAAAAGAGATGTTTTCCTTACCAAGGAACAAGTCATGAATCTTCTTATGTTTTTGCCTACTTGGGATGGTAAAATTCCACAACCTTGCATATTAAAGCCAACACCACTATGGACTGGCAAGCAAATTTTTACATTGATTATCCCAGGTAATGTGAATATGATTCGAACACATTCCACACATCCTGATGAAGAAGATGATGGCCCATATAAATGGATATCACCAGGTGACACGAAAGTAGTTGTAGAACACGGAGAGTTACTTATGGGAATATTATGTAAAAAATCACTTGGTGCATCTGCTGGTTCACTTTTGCACATTTGCATGTTAGAATTGGGACATGAAACTGCAGGTCGCTTTTATGGTAATATTCAAACAGTTATAAATAATTGGTTACTCTTGGAAGGGCATTCAATCGGTATAGGTGACACAATTGCTGATCCCCAAACATATCAAGAAATCCAACGAGCTATAGTTAAAGCCAAGGATGATGTCATAGAAGTCATTCAAAAAGCCCATAATATGGAATTGGAGCCAACTCCTGGTAACACCTTGAGGCAGACTTTTGAAAATCAGGTAAATCGTATATTGAATGACGCTCGTGATAAAACTGGAGGTTCGGCTAAAAAGTCTCTCACTGAATATAACAATCTCAAGGCTATGGTGGTCTCTGGTTCCAAGGGCTCCAACATTAACATTTCTCAAGTCATTGCTTGTGTGGGTCAGCAAAACGTTGAAGGTAAACGAATACCGTTTGGTTTTAGAAAAAGAACTTTACCTCATTTCATTAAAGACGATTATGGTCCCGAATCTAGGGGTTTCGTTGAAAATTCATATCTCGCCGGTTTGACTCCATCAGAGTTTTACTTCCACGCTATGGGTGGTCGAGAAGGTCTAATCGATACTGCTGTAAAAACTGCAGAAACAGGTTATATTCAGCGACGTCTCATAAAGGCTATGGAGTCTGTCATGGTACATTACGATGGTACAGTTCGTAATTCCGTTGGACAACTTATCCAATTACGTTATGGTGAAGACGGTCTGGCGGGCGAAACGGTGGAGTTCCAGAATCTACCAACTATTAAATTGTCAAATAAAGCCTTTGAAAAGAAGTTCAAATTTGATCCGACCAACGAAAGATACCTGAAGAGAATCTTTAATGAAGATATAGTCAAAGAACTTACGGAATCCGGTTACGTAATCGCTGATTTAGAAAGCGAATGGGACCAACTAGGGACGGACAGAGCGCTTTTGCGCAAAATATTTCCAAGTGGTGAATCGAAAGTTGTTTTACCCTGTAATTTTAAGAGAATTATTTGGAATGTCCAAAAAATTTTCCATATCAACAAAAGATTGCCTACAGATTTGAGTCCCATAAAAGTTATACAGGGTGTAAAGGATTTATTACAGAAATGTGTGATTGTGGCTGGTGATGATCGTCTTTCCATACAAGCTAATGAAAATGCTACGCTGCTTTTCCAGTGCCTTGTAAGATCTACTCTGTGTACGAAGTTTGTATCGGAAGATTATCGACTTTCAACTGAAGCATTCGAGTGGTTGATAGGAGAAATTGAAACACGTTTCCAACAAGCTCAAGTAAATCCAGGTGAAATGGTCGGCGCATTAGCTGCTCAATCGCTGGGGGAACCCGCCACTCAGATGACATTGAACACTTTCCACTTTGCTGGTGTGTCGTCCAAAAACGTAACTCTCGGAGTGCCTCGTTTAAAGGAAATCATTAATATATCTAAAAAACCTAAAGCGCCTTCTCTAACAGTTTTTCTCAAAGGCGGAGCCGCTCGAGATGCCGAAAAAGCCAAAAATGTGCTGTGTCGCTTAGAGCATACAACTTTACGAAAGGTTACAGCAAATACTGCAATTTACTATGACCCTGATCCACAAAATACTGTGATTGCTGAAGATCAAGAGTTCGTCAATGTTTATTATGAAATGCCTGATTTTGATCCAACAAAAATTTCTCCTTGGCTGTTACGTATCGAGTTGGATCGTAAGAGAATGACAGATAAAAAGCTTACTATGGAACAGATAGCAGAGAAAATTAATGCAGGTTTTGGCGAAGATTTAAACTGTATATTTAATGATGATAATGCTGAAAAACTGGTTCTTCGTATAAGAATAATGAACAACGAAGAGAGTAAATTTCAAGATAATGACGAGGAAACAGTTGATAAAATGGAAGACGATATGTTCCTTAGATGTATCGAAGCTAACATGCTATCTGATATGACTCTACAGGGTATAGAAGCGATATCAAAAGTATATATGCACTTACCGCAGACCGAAGCGAAAAAACGTATACTTATAACCGATTCTGGCGAATTCAAAGCAATTGCTGAATGGTTATTGGAAACTGATGGGACATCTCTCATGAAAGTACTATCCGAACGAGATGTTGACATGGTAAGAACCTTTAGTAACGACATCTGTGAAATTTTCCAAGTTTTAGGTATAGAGGCCGTTCGTAAGTCAGTTGAGAAAGAAATGAATGCTGTATTGCAATTTTATGGTCTCTACGTAAACTATCGTCACTTGGCTCTTCTTTGTGATGTAATGACTGCTAAAGGTCATCTCATGGCTATCACTCGTCACGGTATCAACAGACAAGACACTGGTGCCCTGATGAGATGTTCGTTTGAGGAAACAGTGGACGTGCTATTAGATGCTGCTAGTCACGCTGAAGTGGATCCAATGAGAGGCGTGTCAGAGAATATTATCATGGGTCAACTACCGAGAATGGGAACTGGTAAGCTTTAATATATTTTGCTGTTTTTGATTCATTCAATAACGACTTAATAATACATTCTTAATTTTGATCGGTTATAAAACAATTTGAAAAATCAATTGTAAATTTTGCTTTAGCTGAAATGGAGAAATTGAGAAAGAGAGTCTTTATCACGTCTATAATGTGGCGTGACAACAATATGACTTCCGTTTAGATTTTCATTTATTAATATTTTATTTTTTGATTGTCACAATTGATTTTCAGGTTGTTTCGATTTATTACTTGATGCTGAAAAATGTAAACATGGGATGGAGATGGGTGGACTTGGAGTCGGTATGGGAGTTGGCGGTGGAATGTACTTCGGCGTCGGGACACCTTCTATGACGCCTTTGATGACGCCATGGTCCAACCAAAACACTCCTGGCTATGGAAGCAGTGTGTGGTCCCCTGGTCAAGGTAAATTTAGCATAAATAATTTGTTTGGTTCTGTAAGAAAAAAAATACTGCCAGCGCATCTGCTAGCATCTATATCTGGTGTTACGAATGGTCAGGTGTAGTCTCCAATGTTTCATGTAATATTTAAAAAAAACGTTCCCTAACGTCAATATCATACATCTAAATGAATACATACAACAAATTATTGTTTGTAGACAACCGGTTTATTTATTATACGACTATAATTATTAAGCCACTTACATTTCAAAATTAACCATCTTATTCAGCATAAATGTAAAGTGATACTGATAGAATTGTCATAGATCTAAATCGAGCTTCTTTCCATAAATTATATTTATAACTCGCAGAAGAAAACTCTGCATATCTTGAGACCGATAAAATGTAATATTTTTTTCAGAGATAAGGGTAGTAAAGATAGACTGTCCTATCTTATATACTGCAAAAGAGTAATTTAAACCGATGAATATCAAATAATTTGAACAAAATTAAAATTTCAAAGAATGGCAGCTACTTTTATATGAGCAAATTTCATTTCAGAGAAATATTGTATATTTTGTTTCAGTTGGCAGCAACATGACACCGGGACCTTCATTTTCTCCATCTGGTGCATCGGATGCTTCCGGGATGTCTCCGTCGTACAGCAGTGCGTGGTCCCCGCAGCCTGGCTCGCCTGGCTCTCCTGGCCCGCCATTATCGCCTTACGCTTCCCCCGCAGGCGCTTCTCCTTCATATTCTCCAACCAGCCCAGTATACGCCGCTGCATCCCCTAGCCTCACGCCCACCTCTCCTCACTATTCTCCAACCAGCCCGTCATATTCTCCTACTTCTCCAAATTATTCTCCGACATCACCTATTTACACGCCCACATCACCGAGCTATTCGCCAACCTCGCCTGGATATTCGCCAACGTCCCCGTCGTATTCGCCCACTTCGCCCAGCTATTCCCCGACATCTCCCAGTTATTCACCTACTAGCCCGGCATACTCGCCCACATCTCCCAGTTACTCTCCTACTTCACCTAGCTATTCACCCACAAGCTCGTCTTACTCGCCAACAAGTCCATCTTATTCGCCAACGAGTCCAGCTTATTCGCCAACCTCACCCGGCTATTCTCCATCTTCACCAAGTTATTCTCCAAATAGTCCAGTGTACAGTCCAGCTGCGCATAGCTATTCGCCATCATCACCTAATTACACCCCAACATCCCCCGCATATTCTCCAACGAATCACTCTTACTCACCAACTTCGCCAACGTATTCACCGACATCGCCCAGCTACTCGCCGTCTTCTCCTAAATATTCGCCAACATCACCGAAGTACTCTCCGACATCACCATCTCTATCAGGCGGAAGTCCTACATATTCACCAACTAGTCCTCAGTATTCTCCCACAAGTCCTCAATATTCACCGAGTCCAGCATACTCGCCCTCATCGCCTCAACATTCTGGGAGCACTCGCTATTCATCATCATCACCGAATTACTCTCCGTCTTCACCAAACTACTCCTCGCCGGGTTATTCTCCTTCGTCGACTAAGTACTCCCCGACATCACCGACATACACACCGACGTCTGCAAATTATTCTCCTTCATCTCCAGCTTACTCCCCATCTTCTGGTGGACCTTCTTCTTATTCTCCAACCTCTCCTACTTACACTCCTACTTCACCTACCTATGATGAAGGAGATGACTAAACTAAAATTTTATGTTAAAATATAAAATTTAGTGCGTAAGGACTAAGTAGACGGGAACTTAGTCGAGTCGCTTAGGTTGTATTTTCAAACGTAATCACCTTTGTCATCAATTTAATTTGCTAAACAGGGCAAATTGTGTTATAAGTGGTTTCACGAAAAATTTAACAATTGATTAGTAGAAATATTTACTACTTCTTAAATATTCAGTTTTAGTTTATTATATTTTTATATTAATTATTGTGTTACACAAATATTGAAATCATTACAAATATCAATAATGATTAGCAATATTGTAAAATTCCTTTACTATCTTTATACTTTGTAAATGACAGAGATTGAATATTAGAACGCTTGAATATTAACTCGCCGCCCTGTACTTATGGATATTTGTTTCCAAACCAATCATACTTTATTATATTTGGAAAAATGTGTGACTGTGGCTGTTAAGCTTCAGTTTCGTTAACTACTCCACATTCAAATATGTAATTAGGTACTAGTTACTTAGTACTTTGTAGTATATAACCCGTATAATTTAGTATGCATTTATACTCAGTATTATATTTTAAGCGTAGTAATGTATGTGCCATAGGCCATTTGGTCCCTAATTTTAGTTTATAGCTCACTAGTCATTTATCTGTTATTTGCATATTATGCAAAAATAAATTATTTTTATTTATTTGTCATACAATACGTAAATTCGAAGTTGATGTATGTACTTCTTATTGGATGTAGTTTAGCATACAATCATTATTTTTATTCGATTACCAAAGAACATACAAATAAAAAATTGAGTCGAGGCCACGAATCAAGTCCCACGGCGAAGTCTGGAACTAAACATGACAGCTTCGTAATATTGTTGTTTGTCAGAAATGTGCGATACGAGTTATCCTCTATTACTATCTTTATACTTACTTTGTTAATGACACAGATAGTTGAGATCGCTTAAACATTAACTCGCCGGCCTCTCCTTTTTTATTTGGAAAAATGTGTGACTGTCGCTCCTCATTCAAATATGTAATTAGGTACTAGTTAGTACTTTCTAGTTTTTAAGCCGTATAATAATTTATTATACATGTATACTCAGTATTATATTTTAAAAGTAGTTTATGTGCCATAGGCCATTTGGTCTCTTATTTTAGTTTATAACTAACTAGTCATTTATCTGTTATTTGCATATTATGCAAAAAATAAATTATTTTTATTTATTTGTCATACAATACGTAAATTCGAAGTTGATGTATGTACTTCTTATTGGATGTAGTTTAGCATACAATTATTATTTTTATTCGATTACCAAAGAACATACAAATAAAAAATTGAGTCGAGGCCACGAATCAAGTCTCACGGCGAAGTCTGGAACTAAACATGACAGCTTCGTAATATTGTTGTTTGTCAGAAATGCGCGATACGAGTTATCCTCTATTACTTACTTTGTTAATGACTCAGATAGTTGAGAACGCTTAAACATTAACTCGCCGGCTCTACTTACGGATATCTTTTTAACAATCATACTTTTTTATATTTGGAAAATTGTGCGACTGGCTCCGCATTCAAATATCTAATTAGGTACTAGTTAGTACTTTCTAGTTTTTAAGCCGTATAATTTATTATACATGTATATTCAGTATTATATTTTAAAAGTACTTTATGTGCCATAGGCCATTTGGTCTCTTATTTTAGTTTATAACTTACTAGTCATTTATCTGTTATTTGCATATTATGCAAAAATATACCATTTTTATTTATTTGTCAAATAATACTTAAATTCGAAGTTGATGTGTGTGCTTCTTATTGGATGTAGTTTTAGCATACAATTATTATTATTATTCTTCTATTACCCAAGAACATACAAATAGGTTATAGAGTCGACGCCACGAATCAAGTCCCACGGCGAAGTCTGGATCTAAACGTGACAGTTCCGTGACCTTGTAGTTTGTCAGGAATGCGCGATACAAGTTTATTACGCGAAAAACATTACTAGGAAGTCAAGAAATATCAAGTTGATGGGATATAAGAAAAAGTTACACTTATTACTGTCAACATTTTTATACGCGACAGAGGCGCCGCGACTATCGAATCGAGTGGCGTTGACTCTTTGTTAGCTGTAGACATAAGCTTGTCATTAAATTACTTCTGTGATAAGTGATACATTTAAAAATTCTAATTTGCGATCTAAGCTTGAGTAATTTATTTTGTAGATAAAAATATTAACTTTCACTGTGCATTTAATTTTTGTAGTTTATTATAGTTTTAAACAGAGGTTTTAAAGTAATTCTAGAAAAAACCTGTGAATTGTAACTTTATTATTTCTAATGCTAAAATTATGTGATAAATAATACAAGTACAGCTAAATTATATTGCCTTCGTGTAAATTGATATTCTTTGGTTGTTTTGTTTGTTTGTTTGAAGTAAAAATATCTAATTTTTCCGATATTTTCTATGTAAAAATCACAGAAGGGTACAACTCTATTTAAATCACTCATCACAGGAGGCACAGATCTGTTGCTAGAAATACTTAGTTTTTTTTGAATAAAGTGGTAATTTAGAAACAAATATATTATGTTTTATTTAGCACCTCTACTTGCGGATACTATGCGGACCTCTCCTTGGGGTAGGGTATTTTCTAAACTGAAATGTTTGAGGAAATTGCTCCCTTATATTTTAAATATATCTATATTTACTATGTTTATCCACATATAAGTATACTAAGATAATATTTTTTTTGATATTTATAGGTATAGGATAATATTTGAAATAAAACATGTTTTAAATTGTATAATAATTATTATATTACGATTGAGCTTTGATTGGCCGAGTTGGTTACGTGACTTGCAGTAAATATTTTTTTGGATACAAAAAATACAACAGAGTCATAACTATTTTAGTTGAAAACAATAAATATTTTCAAAGGTTCAGATTTCTTAGCAATACTAAGAGATTTGAATGTGATTTTAGGATCTGCGACCTCGAAGCTGAAGACATATCGCGACGAGCTTATTAATATAAAAAAGTAAACAATTTTGACTAAAAAATATGAGCCGAAAATTGCCATTTTTGCGTCACTAGTAATACATTTTATTTGTATTAGTACAAATCGTCCGTAAATATTTAAAGTCAAGATTTGCTTACATAAGTTCAAGACATTACTGGAACATAATCAGAGATCCTAACATTCATTTCATTTCATTTTTATATAATTTCGAAACTTTCGACATGACAGAATTCGAATATTTTCTCGCATGTCGTTCGTGCAAGAGCTTCTGAACATTTTTAGCTATACCTAGATGTTCGTTTTTTTACTGTAGCCAAAAACCATATATATTACTAAATAAACAATGTTTGATATACGTATATATATCAAGTAAAGCTATATATTAATTAATTATTAAGTAATTGAAAGACATTTTTCAAAGGAAGACTGAAATAAGTAAACCTACAGCAAGTTACGTTACGTATGATATCTCTATGCCTAAAATAAACAAGAAAAGTCTCTACTACATAAGCTTATTATTTGTATATTTAGCACATAATGAAGGAATCTACGTCTTAATATATAACTAACTAGTGATGACGTTTCTAAGATAACTGAACAATGAGGTATAAGTGCTTTTCCTTCTGTCTGAAGACATTATATAAAAGAAAATCGTATAATGTATTGTCATATTATAATGTACCTACTGTTAAACACACTGAGGCTGTTGTACACATTTGTGTAACAAAATCTTTTAATTGTAGGGTATAAAAGTGGTAAGTGTATTTATTTATATAATATAACACTTTTATTATACAATATTTGATCCATATTAGAACATATACTTTCTGTAATACCTACACAGAGAAAATATGTAATGTTATTTACATGATGAGTGGACTAAAATAAATCGTCATCACTGGCACAAGGGCGGTCGCACTTTGGATGCGTTTTTGTACGAATTCTACTCGTACGAATACCAACTCACCGAGTACTACTGTGCTTCGGACACTATGCGAACTAGTCGTATAATTCCGACATCCAAAGTGCGACCTCCCTAAGGGATCTAAGTTCGTACTGTACCTACCTAAGTATTATATATTATATTTTAAATAATTAATTATTTGACAAGTTTTTGACGATATAAAAATTACACAAAGTTGCGGTTTTATTTTATTCGTATTTTATTTTCTTTTTTTTTAATAAAACGAACACAGCCATTTTATAATTCTATCAGTTACATATCAATCTACTTGTACCTACCTTATCATTTATTAATTATGTTAAATATTTTTCTATGGTAACACCACGGTTATACCAAGGTAACGGCTCGTTACCTTATATGATTTAAACTTAAAACTTATAAATACTATTAAAATATCAGTAATCATAATAAAAAAAATAACTTAAGTCGAAAAAAGATTAAAATTTGTTGGTATTTCAAATTAACTATCTGCATAATATGAATCTTATTTATTTTCCACGGTAAATCTCAATGATACGGTCTTGATCCACGTATTCAAAGATATGTGGGGCATCCATCAGAATGCCGACGGTACCGGCTGTCGTTACAAGGAAAAATATGTAGAGCTGGAGTCTATCAATCACCATTGCGACATACTTCCAATCTTCACGAGTCTGTAATAAAAATTATTCGAATTAGTTAATATGGATGGTGGCTCAAAGAATGACATTTTCTAATTTCATGGAAACAGAACCTGAATATAAAGATCTTCGTTTCGTAAATGTTCTGCTATAAATTCTACAGCTTCAGTAGCTTTTGCGGCTTCGGGTGACAAAAGAAGTGAGTCAGAACTTTCAGATTCTCGTCTTTCTCCAAGTCCAAGGCCGCCGAGGGCTCCGAGACCACCGAGAGCCCCCATTTCGCCTCCGCCTGCAGCACGGCTTATCTTGCAATTAGGATGATGTAAATCGGATAACTCCATTGCTTCCATTTTGCTTTGCTTAGCCCCGATAGCACTGTAAGAAGAACATTTTTTATATTAGAGATAGACATAGACATACTTTATTCGAAAAAAGAAAACACAATATTTAATACAATTTTAAACTTACTACATACAATAAAATATATATTGTGTATCTAATGCCGAAAAGGACCCTTCATCAGCATTTGTAGTATATTAGATATCGAGACGAGCATGAGGTTCACTTGATGGTAGGTGATACCTCTGCCACAGAAAATCAGTCAATCTATAATAAATAATCTACTTTTTGCTTCGTGCATTCGGAAATCCATAGACTGAAACCGAAACGCGCAATATGTACTTCACGGTTTTTCAATCTATGAACGTTGGTTTGTTACCCGGTCGGAATTTCGATATTCCTCCCACCCGTTCAATGCTCGAAGTTACCAGACGTGGGGAAGACGTGCTTACAGACAATAATAATCATGTCCCGGTGTGATTCGAACCCACGAACCATAGATGCGCACGGCAGGTGTTCTACCGAATACATTGACGCGTATTTTTATGTTGGATTACTCATTAAATAGTTACCTACTAAGATCTACATATGTATAGTTTTACAAATCTTTCTGGCTGTTACCTCTTCACGCTTTAACCGATTTAGATGGGTAGATATAGAGATAGTTTGGGTCTCGGGAAAGACATCGGCTTATCTCGAAAATCATCACTTAAGGGTGTGTAAAGGGTGGGTGGAAATTTTAATTTAAACCTTTGTATACTGTATCTACCTATAGTCGATCTATACTAGCCACTGAGATATTAATATTTATTAGATACATAGAGATCGATTTAGCGATTAGAATATTTATATAGTAAGGAGATTTACGAAAAACAGATCGGATAAAATATAAGCTACCCGTAGTAATAATTCTATGCAGACAAAGTTGTGGGCAGAAGCTAGTTGTTAAGCCTAAAAAACCTATTCAGAAGTGCTTCTACGAGTAGGTACGCCGTGATAATATTTTATTCCCATAGTTCTTTTAGATTTTTTGTATCTAAAAGAACTATTATCATCATTTCAACGACCTTGTGGCCTTCCTTGGCAGGTTCTATTGATGTTCTTCTTATTTATAATCAGTGGCGAGCTATAATAGGGCAAAGTGGGGCAGTGCCCCTGAGCTTTGGAAAGAGGGGGAGGCAGCTCTTGAAACTAGAAAATTTCTCACAATAATGGAGCACACAAGCGCCCTTGATTAGTAATCATTTTGTGTAGTTACTGAAAAAAATTGTCGGAGGGCAGGGGATTGCGATAATTTCTTTGCACCGGGGCCCTTGTGCACCTAACTACGCCACTGTTTATAATTAGGTACATAACCTACCTTATATGTTTTGGTAAGTCATGAGGTGCAGCTGCGTGGGGTGGCGCACCCATTCCCGGCATTTCCATCATCCAACGAAGCCGAGTCTTGCGAGGTCGACGCATTATCAGAAGTGTTGGTAAATAGTTTAAAAATACGCTTCTTATCCACAGTGGCATTCTGCAACGTAAATGAATGTATTGAAATTTGAGGCTATATGAAAACACAGAGAAACAATGTCTTACTTTCATTTATGAATTAACAGCAGGTACCTGTGTGTTCTTGGCCCTCGGAAATTCCAATTAATGATGATCACAGTGACAAGAATACTAACAGTGTTCATGATAAACGTAAACAGTAAATATTTTGCAATGAGTGGAAGTACCAGTGACGTCGGTGGAAGAATCTTTGACACAAGCAGCAGAAACACGACCAGAGACAGAAGAATGCTGATACCTAAAGTAACCTGTAAAGATAGAGTTTATTTGCAACAGTAATTATGATAATTGTGTGCTATATATAATCTACGGTTTATTTTTTTGTCTTAAAGCCCATTTCGAAGACTCGTAGGACATGAAAAGCTATGTAAGGGTCTTCGGCTATCTGACTATATACAGACGCTCATAACATTATGCATACGGATAAAATTAAACTGTTCCAAAAGGGAACTACAAAATATATTAATTTTTTACCGTAATTAAATAATAAATAGAATAATTAACATAATTTTTAGTTGACATCTGTTAGTATAAGCAGCGACGAGAAAACTAAATTATTGGATAACTTATTAGTTTATTCAAAATATAGCAGTTTAGCCGCTTTTTTAATAATACTTACTTTTTCCCCAGCTTCAGCGGGCAAATAAAATACCAGCACACAAAGGAATGATATCAATACTGTCGGCAAAATCAAGTTGACCGTGTAGAAGAGAGTCTTCCTCCTTATTATTATGTAAAAAGTGATATCGGTTTCTGTTGGATGGTTGCCTTCGTAAATATTTAAGTATGCGGGCACCTCTATTATGTCCCATGTGCCTGATTTCCAGTAATCAGAGAGATCGACAAAATTTTTGTTGTTGTATAGTGCTAGCGATACTTGGTCACCGTTGAATGTCCAAGAGCCAAATTTCATAATACACGTTTGTTGATCGAATGGGAAATAGGTAACATCAATTGTACATGAACTCTGAAAGGATTAATTGTCGTTAATTACAGATATATAATTATATTTATGTAAGTTAAATACAGGCTCATTTGAACAGTAGTTAATACATATATCATTCAACAAGTCTTTCCATATAACCAATTGCCGAGCCACTTCGAGTATTGAACAGGTGGGAGCAATATTAATATTCTATCTGTTTTTAAATAAAGTCGTTGCGTATTGTTGATTGATGTCCATGTCATGTGATTAAGCATTGTGTGTAATGGTAGATTAAGAAAGTGTTTTTATAACTTAGGCATCTTTGAATAAATTTAATTTTGAGTTTTCGTTTAAAATGAGCCTCAAGTTAGTCAAAAGATATTTGATATAATTGAATGTTTTTTAGTTTACCTGATAGATTGCAGGAGGCACCCAAAGAACTTCACCATTCGGATAAATTAAAACGTTAGATTTATAACGAACTTCATAGTTACCGTCGGCGCTAGAAGAGTAAAGTATTCATAACAATAAGATAAATTAAAATTAGTAAAACGTTATTTATGTATAGTGTATGTTTCTACCAAAATGCTTACTTGTTGAAGAGCACTATGTCTGGTTTCCAGACTTTGTCAGGTGGCAGTCGCAACACCCCGATACCGCCATAATCAGCTTCATCCCACATTAGCTGGTAGTCCATCCAAACAAGTCGAAGCCACACATTGGACTTCATTATTTGATTTTTTTCATTCTGCAAAGATAATCTTTACCTTTATAAAATTATAAAAATGTTCTTAATAAAGTATAGTTTCATGTATAGAAGCCCTTAGTTTTTGTAATTAGCGCAATATTATTATCACTCGTATGACTTTTTTCTCGTTATGAAACAATGTTACATATTATATTATTATTAATAAGTTTATTTCTCGTTAGTGATTTATTGTAATCTTTGAGAAAAAATATAGGTATTAAACCTTATAAAGTTCTAATAAAAGTGAATTCTTTTGCCGCCATATGAGTCATGGGGCAGACCTATTTCTGTGTCTGTTTTTCGACAATTTTTCTTCTTTAAATATAACTATGTGACCAGTCTCTTGTGCCTTGACCGATCGAAACCATTATTTTTTTGTTATTGTGTAAAAATTGCTAGTGCTATATATGCTCTCGTCTTCGTCGAGGTGCTTTCCAATTTTCCTGAGCTTAATATTTCCGTTAATGCTATCATCATAATATCATATCTTTCCATACGTAAAGATATCTCGTTAAATTCAAAATATCATTCAATAATTTAGGTAACAAAATGTACACTTATGAATGTCAATAAAAAAATTAAATGCTTCTAAATTTCTTAAACCCTGTCTCCCCGCGACCACGGTTGCTGTAAAGCATCCGAAACGTCGGGATAAATAATTTAAACAATATAAATATTAAATCGCGTTTTAATCCACGCTTGGTATACAGTATTTTATTTAAATGCTTCTAAATTAACAATTGCCAGTTCTTAAATCAAGGGCGTAGAACGGACGAGAAGAACTGGCAATAAACTCTCTAAAAGAGTGACTGTTTTAAAGGTCTAAAAATTGCCTTGCAATGATACCATTTAACGTGTCCATAATTGCATAAACATTAAAGGACTTCTCAAAACCTGAATGACGTGGGATAAACGTGGGAAGCTTTTTATTTTTTACTCACAACATTGATGAGTTGAACAAAGGCAAGGCCAAAGCGAACGTCTACTTTTTGCGTCATGTTCTGGACAGGTCGTATTAGCTTGTTGTAGCCGCGGAACAGATCGCGGACCAGCCGTTCCTCGTCTTCTGAACACCATCCTGTAAATAATTGTCATTGAATACCGGTAGGACTACATATTAAACAGGATAGAACTTGAATGGAATCATAATCGAACTTTAATTTTTTGTTGATTATGATTGAAGCATAATAATAGTACCTATACATTTGTGTACCTATATATAGTATGCGCGGTTCAACGATTTCCGAAAAAAATAAATAATTTATATGAAATACTGTACTTTTTCTTTGATTACATTAAATTATTTTATAAAGTACTATATGAGACAAATAGTACCTATTATTACATATTATATTACAGCCATACTTGTATGTGTATGGTAAATTATATGTTTACTGTTTCATAATATGCTTAATTATACACCATAGGACATAGATAATAATAATATGTAACTTCTAAAATAAAATAATATAAAGTATTAAGAAAAATATGATTTGATGGCATATACACATTATACCTAACCACTTCGCAAAAACGTGTGGTAAATAATATCTGGCGTATGAAGGTGTAAGTAAAACCAAGTTAGTTTTCATACAGCGATATTAAGATTTATCTTGAAAGTTCACGACATTCACACTATACCACTTGATGCTGCAGCGGCGCCAGATCAATAAAGAGCAAAACGTGAGATAAACTACGTAGGTACTCTTACGAACTTGCTACATACTAAATTTTCACTTATAATACAAATACAGAAAATAATTACTGACAGAGTTATGTTATGTTTATTGGTTTTACTATCGTAGAAATAAACCCAATTTAAATTAACTAAATTATTTAATTTATTAATTTTCATACTCTGGTTATTTGTTATATTTTCTGTAAGTACAAATTAACGAAAAGGAAATTCAAATTTCTTAATTTTATTGCTTAAATATTTAGGCAATATTCAATAATTTATTTAAAGGTCTCAAAATTTAAAAAAAAAAATAAACATATAAGGTAAATCTAGGTCTGAACCGTATATGGTTTATAAAATATAATTGAATATGTGTTAATTTTACCTGTATAGAGTGCGGTAAGTAGTGCTAAGGCCAAAAGAGGGGCGCGCGAGGCTGCCGTCATGGCGCTGGCCACTGCCGCACGCCGCCGCGGCCTGCCGCGCCCCTCAAAGAGCCCACGCAGCCTGCGCCGATTTACACTCCGCCACAGTTAAAGCAATCAACCAGTACGGCAAATCTGAGAATATTATTACAAAAAGCCGCAATATGAGCTTTCAGTAAGGCATTTGGCAGTGTGCAGTTGAAAGAAATAACGAGTTCATATCATATATACCTATATATATAAATTGTGTTATTGGAAATTGTTACTTAGTTCTGCGCAATTCGCTTGTTAAAATGGAAATAGTTTATAAATTTCGATATTTTCTTTGACAGGCTAGATTAAATATCTTAGTAGCCACGTCTTATTAAAAGAGATTATTTGCAACCTGCTTCACTAAAAAAAACTAATATATTCTTGAGGAATTAAACTCAGATTAGATTTTTTAAAGCATTATCCATTAACGTTGTTGTAATTTGGTGCACTGTACAATATTGTTGATCGAAGACTGTACATCGGCGATATACCTGTCGCTATGTGAATGAAACACTTTTAAAATACCTACCAAACTTTGAATTGCGAAGTTACTCATACTAGTAAAATTTAATACATTAAATTTTTGATTGACCACTTACGATTTAGATCACTGTATAAATCGCTCAATACTCTTCTATATCTAGGAAAAAAGCTATTTTTTGTTGACACCTAAACTACCTACTCGTACTTTATAAAATTCAATATAAATGTATAAATGTACCTACCTGGATTAAAATGTAATAAACAAGACTGAGATGTTCTATTAAAATGCATCACATTGCATGAATTCTTATAACAATTCTTTAATTTTAACTAGTTAATCTTATATCTATATCAATGGCAAAGTTACGCAGAGAGATAATATTATGTATACGTAGTTTTCTGTAATATTTTTTTATTGAAAACCTTAAACTATATAGAAACGGATACGTGCAATGAGACAACGCTGTTTCTGTAGGCGTTAAATGCGTCAATTTTTTTAAAATAAATTAAATATTTTTGACTCGTTGTCTTTTAGAAGCTTCAGCTGCTGTCCTGTAATATTTCTCGTTCATTCCGGAGGGATACTACGCGCATGTGCGGTTGTCCCTTGGGAACGCATCGATTGTCTTCAGCTACTCAGCCCGTTCAGGCGTTTCAGGAATATATAGGTCAGGGCTATTCATTTCGACATTCTTTATCATATTAAAATTTCTTTATTAAATTAGAAATTCCAGGCAAAACCTTTTTGCAGAGGCGGGAATCTTATGAATGTAACATAATAAGTAATTCAAATAAAACAATTTTGGTTTATTTCGTTTATATTTAATAAACAAAGTGCAATTCAGAGTATTAACCCTAACAATTGAACAATTTATGGAGACAAACGTTGTCCCGATACCGCCGAGCAAACCGCACATTACTTATCAATCTCAAATAGCTTATATGAAAAGAAAATAATGCGCGGATTTCCCGAACAGTTTGATACACAAGTGTGATGATCGCGTTAGGTTAACAAAACTTATAAATGACTACGGAAAACATCTGCATTTATTCATATTCGTTCCGCAACTTCCAAAGGAACGTCTATGAATCGTGCAGCTTTTATTTCAGACTAGGAAAACATAGAAGGAGCTCTGCGAGGGTACAGTACCTAGTAATCGATTATGTATCCGAGCAGCTCCTGTCAACATGTTACGTTTTCCTTTTCAGAAAGCACAAATATTTTCCAAAATTAGGATCAAATCATTTAAGTGGGTGACGGCAGGTAAATGGATATGGAAAATGAATATACGAATGTCATTAAAAACGATTAATATCGATGTTGTCTGCTTTTCGTGCATTTCACCTATATCAGGCACCTTCACACGATGATCTCATATGGTAATTAAAAATTGTAGTAGTCGAATATCCGGAAATGTATGAGTGTAAACAATTCAAATGGAATTTTATTCGATGTCGCGGAGACAATGGTTATAACTTTACATAATATTATTATGATCAAAACTTTAAAAAGTTAACATTACTTACGATTGTATCGAAAAAATTACTTTATGTAGGTACAAACGTGATATTATCATGTATTGTAATTGTATAACATTGTTTCGAAAGACCGAGTACGATTTTAATAAAATAATGATTTCATTAACTACAATTTTAACGAGCGTTTAATAAGCTATAGCTTCGGATATTTTATTATTTATAACAATATTATCATCCCGTTCACAACGAGGCGTATCACAACCTGTACCAATTGAAACAACATTGTTTGTAAAGTACTATACTAGCTACTGACACAAATACGTCCGAAAATAAAGTTAGGGACCATAACACGATTCACGGAATCGAATGAGAAATAAATAAAGGGCTGATTTTGTCTGCCCAATCACTAAACTGTACACAGGTTCAAGAAAGATCTAACAATGTAATACATTTTAAACGTGACAGATCGTAAAAAGTATGAAGGAAGACATTTTTGTGCTACAATTTTCGGTAACGATCACAGTCACAAATTGCAATCTCCTGTAATGGCGACTATTCTAGCGTGGAATACTATAAGCTTGTCGTCGCTGCTTCGGCGCCAAAAAAGATCATTACTGCCACGTAGTCGATTCAGTCGATTGGTTGGAAACCACTCATATTAGGGATTTAATATTTTTACAATGATTCCTCGGAAGAATATAATCTACGAAGAAACATTACAAGATGTTCATATGTATGAAAAGATAACGAAGAGGCATTGATTATAGAAGATTAAAGAAGAAGAAAATGAATAGGCAGTTTCAGTATTTAATGCGTAGGGATGGCAGTCAGCGGTTACTTATGTCTACACGGGGCGCGGGCGGCAAGGCAGGCGGCGGCAACTTCGACGCCGCGGCGTCGGCGCCCGCACCGATTCGCACATCACAACTTAACAAATATTCGCGGTATCACAGAACGTTACGCATGCGCAGACGCAGGCGGGCGGGTCGCTACGACACCATGATGTGTGGTGCGGACAGCAGCACGGCTAGCGTGGCGATGATTGTGAACAGGGTAAAGATAATAAGGCACAGTCTGTCCACGACCATGGCGGCAAATTTCCAGTCGCGCGAAATGTCCGCATCTTCGTCGTCTTTGCGCATCTTAAACAAATAGCTCTCATTATTACCATTTAAAAGATACTGACACCTGTATTAGAGTATTTATTACACTTCTACCTACCTGGTCTGTGATGACTCGAAGCTCCTTAAGTATGAGGGAGAGCTCATAGTCGACACCGAAACAGCTGTGTGTAGCTAGACCTGCGCCATTTTCTTCTCCGCTCCTAAAAATGGTAAATTTTGTAATCATCTGCATGTAATTAACATTAAAGTAAATAAACTACTGGTCCAAGGAACGTAGGGCACTACGGGACTTATGCTGACAAATGATAGAGATAGAGATAAAAAGACCCAAGACCCGAATAGAAGAAATGAAGTTGATATTTCTAATGACAATTTTCATGATGTACTATAGCTGTTAGGGCCGGGTAACTGCGGAACGTTCGAGGCTGGGGTTTTAAAAACCGTGCTATTTACGGCGAGTAGTGTTCGTGTAGATCGTCGAGGGACCTGTAGTATCGGCAGCAGGGCGGCTGCTGCGCATGCGCATGCCGGAAGTCGTCGTCGATGTCCAGCACGTTGGCTAAGAGCGACTTAGAGGAGCGCTCGCGAAGCTCGAGGTCCGGCGGAGGCGGCGCGCGCGCCGGCGGCGTGGTAGCCGAGCCGGGCCGCGACATGCGCAATATCCACGGCAGCCAATATAAAAACACGCAGCGAATCTGTTCGAAAACATTTTAATTAAATAATACAACAATTACGAACTCATTAACAAGACATACTTGTATCAATATACGAAAAAATAATACTTCGAATATTTTACGTGTCAAACAAAAATAATTCACCAACAATTTCAATCTTGTAAATTTTTATTTTTGATAAACCCATAGATAATTTTAATATACAATTATAAACAAACCCAGTCGCTCATTTCGTGTGTGTCTGCGTGCCGGTGATGGTAATTCAAAATAAGTATAGTAGAAACCACGGATGAAGCCACCATGAACATAATGCAGTTGAAATAGGTGCCTAGTAGTGGAACTGCGTCCGAAGTGGCTGGCATCGTCTCTGCTACCATGTTAAGAAACACAGTCAGAGACAGCAGGATCGTTACACCTGTAGATACATTTACACTTATTAAAAGGTTCTGAACGCACACGGCGTTGGGCCTAGTCAAGTATTTCAGGCTACATTTGACTTGATCGTGAAAAACAATTTGTCCTAATCTAATTAATAAATATTACACTCATATGTTAGAAAGGAGAGGAGGGAATGATAATGAAATAAAGCGGTTCAGTTGGTGGGGGCTGGCTAAAATATTAGAAAATATTTTAAAAGAAAAGGATAGTAATGTTTAGAGACGTTATGTTTGTATATGTACAATTGTAGATAATAATTAGATATTTTTAGGGAAAATAATATAATTTTACAAAACCCTTCGTTATTGTATTACCCAAAACATTTTAGAATATTGGGCCAAAATCAGGAAAGCGTGTTTTCTAACTTGCAGTTGATTATATTGTTACCTACTTGGCAAGCACTTTAATTCCTGAGACTAGCTTACAAAATTGAAGATTAGATTTAATATATAAAGACAAGAAAGATTGGACATACCGAGCGATAGCTTTTCTCCGGAATCAGGTGGTAAGGTGAAACCCAGCAAAGCCATAGAGGCAATAAGCACGCACGGCACGATCAAATTGAAAAAGTAGTAAAGAGTTTTCCGTCGTATCACTACTGCAAATGTTATATCGATGTATGGTTCTGGACAGCAGTTGTAATAGATCTCATTCCTTTTACCTGGTACACCTGTTTAGAAATATATTAATAATATTTATTTTGAATGCTTAAATGCAAAGTTATTAAATATTAAATTTTATTTGATTTTTTTTATTTGACACAGTACCTATAAGTTCCCATTCTCCGTTAGTTACAAAACTGCTTATATCTCCGCCCGCTTCATCTTGTAATTGAAGATCCAGCTAAAAATAATATGTATTTTTAAATTATCCTTTCTGATAGGCAATAAGATATTTAAGTACCTACTTAATGATTTTTTACTGCATAAAATTATATCCATCTAAATATTAATTTAATTATATACCTACATACATATACAATTATACATCACGCCTCTTTCCCATTGGGGTAGGCAGAGATTACGGAATTCCATATGCTCCGATCCTTACATACCGCTTTCACTTCAACCACTTTCATCAATACTTTCATACACGCTGTACGGTTTCGAGTACTTTTGACCTGGCCCTTTTGAAGAACGGGCTTTTGGGGACGTTCGGGGCATTATATATATGATTAATTTATTTTATACATACTTGATAACCATCATATGTCCAGCTACCGAACTTCATCTCGCAGCGCTGATCATCGAATGGAAACCACGTTATGTCGATCTTACACGTACTCTTAAAAATACCAGGTGGTACGTAGAGGCATGAACCATTGTTTCGTACTACTACGTTGGTCGGATATGTGCTGTCAAAACCTTCATCGGCACTGTTTTACAATACAATAGAGATTGTTAATAAGTTTACTATTTTATTTTTATCATTATTGGGTACATTGTTTTTAGTTGTATAGTCAGTGGTGAGACCACCATACAAGGCCAGAAGCTCAACTTGCCAAGAGAAATAATAATGCCCTTAACGCAATATAACTTATATTGATTACGTAAATATATAAGTTATATACAAACACGTTAAAGTCGGCAAGCCGGGCCTTTGAGCTTGGTAGTCTTGCTACTGAGTATAGTATCATTTTGATTTGTATTAATTTAACTTTTAATTTTTTTTCCTCTTTCGTCTCATTGTTTGAAATTTAAGTTATTAAAAATGTAATATGAAATTCTTCAAATTTGATATCAACGAATGTTAATAGATCAAATAAATACGTTAATTTGGTATTTTAGTAAAATTAGATTGCGTACCTATTGTACATAAGGACGTCTGGTTTCCATAATCTGTGTGGCGGGACTCTTAAGTCTTTGACACCGCCAAAATCTGAAGTATTCCACCTCAGGTTCATATCATTCCATTCCTAAGGAAAAAGAAATAACTTAGTTCTAAAGAACAGGCGAAAGCGAGCATTTAAAACTACTTTAAATTATCATAGAGTGTCATATATAACTTACTAGTTTTAGCCAAATGTTGGTGATCAAAAGTTGGTTCTTTTCGTCCTGTAAATAAAATAGTAGTTATTGCAAAATACAGAAATATTAGCATATTGTATGCCTTAGTGGCAGTTGCAACCGTTGCGTTTCGGGCGGCTGCCCACAAGGTTGTTATTATAATTGCAATCTAATAACATTCCTTTTTAGTCCACTGTTAAAACGTTTACAATACCCAACATATTTATATGTACAGCAAACCTTATGATATTCACAGTATAATCACTAATTTACTCTATCTGCAACTAATATGAAAAAACAAACAATAATTAAAGAGATTTTACGATACTTTATAACCTCTTCCTTATCCACTCTTGTTGTGTTATTTTATGAGCTTTGTACGTAAACTCTTCATTTGTTTCATTATTGTCCTTTCCCTTTAAGTGAATCCGTGTCTAAACATATTGGATTGTATGTATTGTATTGGATCGTAGACTTTTTTTATAAGAAAGTCTAAAATCTTTTTTGCGACTGTTCGATTTAAAAAATATGTGCATCATTGACTGATGTCACGTGGATGTGGTATCATCTAGTACTTTCTAGTGAACCTTAGGTTTGTCATCTGCCTCCATGGGTCAGTGGTAATCGCGATGTGTGTAGCACTGGAGGTCCTGGGTTCGAATCCCGGATAACAAGATTTAAAAAAAGTTGTTTCGGTCAGGGGGCTGATCACCTACTTCGCTATAAAGAAAAATGATCAGTGAAATAGACACAGAAATGGGTCTGCCCCATGGTTGGGAATACACTTTTTTAGGTTTGTGAGTTTGTAACTGATTAAAATTCATCCTAGTTATGTGGTTGACACCTATCACATACCTATCTACTTACCACGTCAATGATCTGCATGAGTGTGAGGCCGAAGGAGAGTTGAAGCGGATCGCTCTCGTTGACCACGGGCCGCTCTAGCACGTTGTAGTGGTCCAAGAGATGGTGAAGCAGCCGTTTTTCGTGGTACCCTCCGAGAACCCCTAACACATCACGTACATACAAATACTCAAAGTAATACACACTCGTTTATATAATGGTGAATAATGGTGTGGCTAGGTACATCTAGGTATTATCATTACTGACTGCTAGGAGTTGTAAGGATACCGTATAGAATAGAATATATGAAAAATAAATAAAAATTGTCAGAGATATAGCGTAAATACAATCGAATTGAGAATCTCCTCCATTTTTTGAAGTCGGTTAAAAAATAAAGAACACTTAGGTTCCATTACCAAAGGAACATAATGAATTGGGTTAGAAAAATATGTTTTTATTATATTGTGAGCGAACAAGAAATTAATTGCAGTATTTTGGAAACCAGTGCGATTATCATATAAATATGGCCTGGGAATAATTTGATTCGTTGCTTAATATATACTAGTTATTATTATACTTTTGTTCGGCTTTAACGATCATTTCTTACTATAGTGATATTTTTTATATAAAAATCAAATTTCTGCACTAACAAAAAATTGATACTAAAAAAACTGCATGTGTATATTATTTAAAATCTTAGGATAGTATGCATATTATGATGTGCTTCATACAGCCTTTATGTTGTTCCCACAGAAATCTTTAAATAATGTTCAATAAAGATGTGATTATGTATACTGCATTGCATATTTTCCTAAGACTGCGTTTAATAGAGCTTTGATTTACATAACTGCTGTTTACATATTGCTTAAAAACTGCGGAGATCATGGGGTCAATCACATCAAGAGCCACACCACTATTATTGCCACCTTTACGAGAGAACGTGATACTTCAATGCAACGTATATACTATATAGCTTCGTATCGTCAGATTCTCCTACAATAATATTAATGTATTATATGCCCCTTATAAGAAATTGAAGCTGCCTAGTTAAACTCTTCTACATTTTTGATATATTTATGCTAAGAGGTCCTTATGCAATGTATACATAAGTTGATGAACTTTAATGACAGTTGATTCGTTTTCTAATCAGGTGTAAAAGGAATCAATTGGAGGTATGGTTCTGTGTATAGGTTAGGAGATGTCGGAAGGGCCTAGCTTACCCATCGGCCAGAGCAGGGCCAGCAGCAGCAGCAGCAGGCCCGCGGGCGCCGCCAGCAGCGAGCGGCGCGCCCGGCCGGCCATGTCAGCGCCGCGAGCCCGTGCCGCGCGCCGCCGCGCTGCCCCGCCGCGCCATCATCCGTCCGATCCGCGACACCCGCGGCACCGGCCCCCTTCTCCCCACCGCACACCCGCCTCTTATACCGATCTTCCTAATACGATCAGCTTAAAGTTAATTCTCTTATGGTTTTCATATATCGAACTTGATTTACGACCGCTCGCCGACGGCCACGCGTGCCGTCCGATTCTCGAGCATTGCTGGCTACTTCACTGCTGGGTCTGTTCAGTTATGTTGCGATTTGAGCATTGTTGTTTAAAGGAGTGCGGCCGACCGTGGGGCAGCGGAGCCGCCGGTGTGCGGACTGGCGGAGTGTCGGTGGTGAGCTGCTGCGCCGTCGCACCGCGCCGCCCATTCAAGAGCCGCGCGCCTACCGTCCGCCCGCCCGCCCTCCGCGCCCTCGCGCCCTATCCCGCCGGATCACCGACACAACGCAGGCTCACGACCGACGACCGCACCACTTCTCCAAACACTTTAATTATGCTAATTTTAGAGCCTTTGCAATTTTTTTGTCCCAAGCTTTTAATTCTTTGGATGCAGTCTGGTTCGAGACAAAAAGGGAATAAATTAACAAAATATTTTTCTACTGTTTATCTCGGGCGATTAGGAAGTTCTGATGATGTTTTTCTACTTATTATGTAATTTGGAATTAATATAGAAACAACAAGTCTGTACTACTTTTGTACGTATGAGATGAGAATAATATATTCTTAGTTTATTGTATTTACGTATTAAGTCCTTATTTTTTATATATGGGGGTGCTGATCGAGTCGTGCTCTCGAATTCTAACAATTCCAATTTTGTGGTTGTGTTGAGCTGAGGATGCGGGCTGCGGGGATGCTGCGCGGCTCCCGATCAATGAGGGACACCGTCACAGCCGTCCCCCGCCTCCCCTCGCCGCACACCCTCGCCAACCTCACCCTATACTGCATCCTAGAAACACTACGATTCGTTGACTTCACTAATTTTCTCATTGACTTGTAAAATTTTATCACTTATGAGCGCACACTTAGAAGTTATTTTAACTACAAGCCACAATTGTGTACAATTTAGATATATAAAAGTAAGAGTTCCCGATCCTTTAATTTTTACGCTAAAGCCATCAATAGAAAATTTTATCAAAATCTGATCAGCAGTTTCAGGGTGAAAATTAATCGGACGGATCTAATAATTATAAAGTCTCATACGATTTTATCACAGTAAAAAAATCGGTAATTCACGATTCCATCCTTAATATAAAATTAACATTTTTTAATGTGTATCTAAAAATACTAAGTATACTGATATTAATTTAAAACCACAACAATTAGTAATGGAATCAAAAAGCCCTTTTTATACTAAGTTACCTAGGATCACAACTGCATTGCAGATTGGACGAATATCTTTCGAAAGCGAGTATAAAATAATCTATTATTATATAATTTAAATATACCATATCTAATATGTAATTAAGTTAAGTATATTAATTGAGGATCTTCAGCTTTATTTTCAACTTTAAAGTTTGGTTTAAATAGGCCAGCCATGGAAACTAATTTTTTAAGCCTCTACATTTCATAAGCTATGTATTTAATTATATTGACTTGTTCCTTAAAGCGGGAGACGTTTATATTACACACAAACAAAAGCTGTAAAACTGAACGAGTTATGTGTAACAAATTCGCAACATTCATGCGAATATAAATTTCCAAATAAATACCTAACGCCTTTTAATACAATCAATGCCTAAGACCCTTTCATGGCTATGTTATTCTAAAATTGGCGGGAAACTAATTTAAATCCGTAAGATTTTATGAACTACTATTTTTACTTGTTTTTTATTTATTTTTTACTTTAATTGAATAGTAATAGACAGGGCCGGGTTTTGTGGAGGTCATAGGAGGATCACCACAAAAGGCAATAGACACACAAAAGACTTCGGAAAAAAATCATTCAAATTCCGACGAGTATTAGGTACTAGGTAAACAAATTTTCGTTTGATATTGACATGATAATATTGTCCTAAACTTTAAAATTAATTGTTCATTTAATTTGGATAATAATTTAGGGCTAGGCTCCACTTCTTTGCTGTCCCTAAGCCTCCATACGGCAAATCCAGCAAAAATAGAAGTATAATGGAATATTCGCATTCTTATTCACGAATACAAGTGGTAAATATTCGTATTCGCGAATGCCTAAAATTGATATTAAACTAAAGTGTACGCTTACGAATAAACATACAAAGAACATAATGTACCTACATAATTGTTTTTTTTACGTTTTACTACAAACGTATTTTTTTACCCAGGTTGTGGGGCACATACATGTGTCTTGTAAGTACATACATACAAGTTAAATTGTTTTAGAGTTTAGTTATTAATTACCACGGCAGAAACTTGCAACATTTATGACGTCTAACAAAGGGTATTCTAGGAAACCAAGTTTTGCACTTTGGCCGAATGACTTGACATATTTCATTGTGAATGTTGATTTTGCGTAAACAGCGAAAGTGCCAAGGATTATAATACTGAATACCTCACTAAGAACAAAGGCGATTCATTTGCTTGAAAAATAAAATAAAGAACCTTCTATAGATGAAATGTCAAAGTAAAGGTTAAATGTTAAAGAGCCACGGGCTAGGTTAGTATTGTGGTTTATGAGATGCGTTGGATGTCTTTTCGAAGTGGTGGCAAAGAGAATGAATAAATGCTTTGTATTGAAAAGAGTTAAATGTTGTAGGTTAATCAATCTATATCCATACTAATACTAGCTGACCCGGCAAACGTTGATTTGCCATGTAAATAATTTCTAAAAAGCAGGGGTTGGTGATAAAAAAGTAAAAATTAAGGTTGTAATGACACATTACAAAAAAATAAAAACAAAACATTTCGGAGGAGTACGGTAACTAACATTGTGACATGGAAATTTTTATATATTAGATTATAAAGTGGAAACATTTGTTACGATTTAACTCAAAACTATGCGCCGACCCCAAATAAAAAAAAGGGAACAGGGCAGGAAGAAGAAGTAATTGTAATTTACCGAATACGAATGCTTTAAAGTTTTTTTTTTAATTTAAACTTTGAATACGAATATTTCCTAATTCATTTTATTTTTATTAGTTTGCTTAACATTACCTTATGAAAGCATCTCAATTATATAGGCTTTTAATATATAGATAGCACAAGTTTTAATTAAAGCTATCAGCATTTAGTTCGTGGGAAGTTTTTACCTATCTATGCCATACACATTCACTCTACAATCCCACATCTTTGGTTCGCTTTCCTTTATGTGTGTCAGAATGTACTGGGACTATTTACAATGTGTTAATTATGGGTATATGTTTTAAGCTATTTTAATATATTCTTTCTTTTTTTATTAGATTTTGTACTACCCATTTCTATTTTGTTTTAGTTTTCGAACTTATATCATATTTTTACTGAAATCAATTGCTTTTTTTCTGTTTCAAATAATGAATTGCCGACACAGAAATGAGTCTGCCCCATGCCCCATTCCCCTAATGGGTGTCTGTTTCAATGATAATTTGTCTTTATAAGCAAGTAGGTGATCAGCCTTCTATGCCCTGCCTGACCGAAATAAATATTTTTAAATCTTGTTTCCCCAGGATTCTAACCCATGACCACCGATGCTAAACGCATCGCCCTTAACACTGAGCCACGGAGAAATAGTAGGTCCTTTTTCCTTATGACGGCAGAATAGTACTTTTATCATTATGGTATTTTATTATTTATATATGATTAGGCTACTTCTTAAATTATTTTAAAATTGATTGCTTAAGGATCGGAATATTATAATTCATAGAATTATGAGGTTAAAAAAAGTGAGAAGTACATCATAACGTCGCGTGACCAGCTACAAATTGCACATTACACGCTGAATTGCAACTGAATATTAAAACATTCCGTCAGATTACTCCATAGCGCAATAACTATAAAAACTATAACTCGTCTAGAGGGAAATAAATACTTTTGATTGTTACCTAAAAAACAACTGGTGTTGTGTCAATTCAGAATAACGCAATTATTGTGGGGTTGACTTAACGTGGTAGTATTCCGTAGCAAATAAAAAGGGCTTGTTTATTATTTTTATTGCTGCTCTTCGAAGCGACGAATGAAAATGAAAAGGGAATAGAGATTAAATATTCCGATAGGTCATCTATAAACCATTGATTACATTTTGATGACTTTTCATTGCCAAAGGGTCTAAATTTTTTGACCTTAATTATCATTCTGATTCAAATGAAATTTGCCCTTTCTATTTCTTAAAATTGTGTCGTTATTGAAATATTCAACTTGGCCTAGGATTTTAAGGGTTTTAATAAATCTGTCTGGTCATTTGGCCAGGTCATCATGGTTTAGTGGGTATGGGCTCACCCAGCCCTCTGATTAGCAGAGAGTTCGGAGAAGAGCCGAGTCCCTCACTCCTCCCGCATTGCCCTTCGCACCCAGAGCGTAACTAGCTTTCTACTCGTTAAAGAAAAAGGACTTGCTTCTTCTTTAACTTCCTTCAAGGCTTCTTACATAAACATTAATTTTATATTTCCTATCCTACTTCTTAACTCTCCAATCCTGTTCATTTTAATAAAGTTTTAAGTACATATATTGCACTTTGTATATTTTAGTTATTTTTTTAGGATTTCATTGTAACATTAATTTTTTGTGCAATAAACATTTTGTCACTTTTGAAGACTCTTGGAACCTAATTAAAAGATTACATAGAGCACAGTAAAATGTTGTTTTACCTATACAAGGAGAAATGGGGTAAACTTCTCTTGGTTTTGCAAATATGGTTAAGCCAGTTGATTTCCATTAATATTTAGATTTTTGGGGCTAGATCCCAGATGTTAATGTTAGTATAGCCACGGCTCGATATAAAAAATTAATTAATACTCCATAAAGATATACAGTAAAATATATTTTTTTAATGTTTGAAAATTCTCATAGCTGGAATGCTATACAATTCATTATATCATTGGGCACAATTTGTATATCATGAACGTAATTCTTCATAAAATACGAGAAACGACCGGAAAATGTTTGGAAAAGGTGGCTAAATGTTGTTGCGGCTATAATAAACACTCTATCACTAAAGAAAATTTTACCAGAAATCCCTTAATTGTTTGTTACCTCAGAGTTAATATCATTAAGAAGTTTAGTCTTACGCACGCAGTGTCTACTTAGAATACGGCGTTCTGATCTATGAAGCCAAGTAGGTAAGAATTATTATGGAATAATCTAATCTAATTAGAATGTGAACTGGCTTCTCCTAGCGAATAGTTGTCAGTCGAAACGAAATATGTGTTTGGTTAGGAGAGCGATCGAAGTCCTGGTTCCGTGTGTTCCGAGATTGAGTGACACAGAAATGCGAAACTTTCTTTGAGAGCGTGTCAAGTGCGATTATAGCAAACATAGTAGCAGATTGGTTCGGTGAGAGCGCGGGCCGCGTCCCTGTTGCGACCGGTCGACCCCACCGCCAGCCGCCAGCGCGCACGCACACGCCGCTTGCATCGCCGACGTCGCGACGCTCGCTCGCGTTTCCCCGTGTGCGATCGACGAACTTTTATTTCCATTTTCGAACACGAGCTCGGATGTTAAAATGTTTGAATAGTGATCTAACTCACTACGAGTGACTAACGTGAATGAGAACGTGATTTGTTGGAAGGTTAAGCAGAAATACCGTTGTGGTGAGTAAAACCAAAACAAATAGAATAATGTTTATGTGACGGGATGGGATTTAGGAGATCCGCGCGTGAAGCGGGGTGGGCTCGGAATGAGTTCCGCGTGCGTTTTATGTGCTAAGGGGTGCGGGAGGGAGCGAGGCTGCGTCGCTACGTAATACGTTCCTGGATCCCGGTGTTGCCCGCGCTCTACGAGTGCTCCCTGAAAGCACACGTATTGTCATTTCATTCGACTACAAACCGACTTGAATTTTCTTTTCCGCCCGCCCCATTCAATAAATCCAAAGTTTAATAAGATATTCTCACATAGTTTACGTTTATTGCTCTTTGTTATTATATCTATAGATGTATAAACATAATTTTAAAGATTTCAAAGACTTTGTAAGGTATTTCTGTTGCTGTAGCGAAATATGCATTTTAAATATCTAATGAGAAAATAATTGTATGTCTGGCCCGTACATTTTTTTTTGCTAAACCACTGAATTTTGTACTGAGAATAATAGATGCAAGACGATAATATATGTGTCTAATATTGTTATTAGATATTTTTATATATGAAACATGAAGTAAGCTCATTTGTCATTTTCTAAATTTGTCAAGTAGTTTAACGTCATTTATTTACTTTTATGACTCTTTTATTATAGTTTACCGAATCTTTAATGATTTTGCGAAACCATTAATACAATTTTGTTATATACATTTATGTATTAATATAGTTATTTTAGGTTTATTATGTTTCAAAGTGCATTTTCTCGCAATATTGTATTTCTAAAAATTTTATGGATGGTAGTTATTATGCCATAATGGTTTTTGAATAGAGAATTTATCTAAAGGCCATTTACAAGAAATAATCAATAAATATCTTGTTAGGTGAACTACCTCGTTTGCAATCCCTTCCTTCGATTTCGATCCCTTATTCTGAACGACGCGACGTATAAAAACCTCTACGAATCTATATTTAATATTTATAGATTTATTTTAAAATAAAGTATTCATTTTAAATGGATATTATCAAAGTACTTCACAACTAGGCTATCTTAAGCTTCATAAGTATATTTTTATTAATATAGATAAAACAAGTCAGTCAACTTGGAATATATAAAACGTCTGCATCAAAAACTTGTGTTATTACGGTAATCTATGTAAACGAGTTATTATTGAATTTGGAAATAGATCTCTTTGAGTTTGTGAGACGATAGGATATTCACCTCAAGTTTGCTTTGCAACGTGACCGTAGCAAATGTCTGATGTCATGGGAGAGACGCCCACTACACTTATTTGCCAGATTGACCATTCGCGGTTTTATTCAACCGTTGCAAATATCTGTTTATAATAATTTTATGTAAGATTTTTTAAACTTAAATCGATACTCATTGAACATTTTAAATTAAGTACTTCGTGTCTTCATTGTTTAATTGCTACGGCAGTTATTAAGAGGTAATAGTAAATTTAAAATATCGAGGATTGTGTGCTTAAACACATAAAATTTTAAAAGTTTAGGAACAAAATTACTATTAATATTTATGATTCTTTGTATATTAGGTAATTTTGTCTCTAAACTTTTAAAATTGAATTTAACTTACAACTTTTAATTTCAAAATTATTGGGTTTTAATACTCAACCCTCGATATGTTAATTTAATAAATATGAAAGTAACTCTGTCTATTGATATTGCACCTTCGGTAGAGCAAGGGCATAACTGTAATTTTTGTCAGCGATGCGCCGTCGACCCACTCTTTATTCGAGCATTCGGAAATCCATAGACTGAAACCGAAACACGCAATGTGCACCTCACGGTTTTTCCATCTATGAACGGTGGTTCGTTACCCGGACGGAATTTCGATATTCCTTCCAGCCGATCAATGCCCGAAGTTACCAGACGTGCGGAAAACATGCTTATAGAAAATTATAAACATGTTGTCCCGGTGGGATTCGAACCCACAACCTTTCGATGAGTACGACAAGTGTTCTACCGAACGCGCCCGCCCTACATATTGATATAGGAATACTACTGAATATTCAAAATAATATCCTTATATTTATACTAAACTTAGTACATAATATGTAAGTGTATTGTGTGACCTACGTCTCTAGTTAATTCTAATAAGTATCTTATATATGAATGAACATATTACGGTAGATATTATATAGCTATAAAAACCTAATAGACACCTATCGAACTGAATTGTATTTAAGTAGGCGTCATTCAAGATGGTATACTGTGGGAATAAACTTAAAGTTTAATTTACATAAATTAGCAAAAACTTAATGGATTCAACGTTTATCGATTTATAAGTTCAATATATTGAGCTAAAATTTATTGCGGTGTTAAAAAAGTCACTCGTTATTATTTAAAAGCAAGTTTCGTGATTTGCAATCAGCTATGTATGGTCTCTAATAAATAATTGCTGTGATAATTGTGTACAAGTTAACTAACTTTCTCATTGATTAGAATGTATTTAAATATTACATAATTTCTACTGTGATATGTATCAGTTACTTCAAAAAAAGTTTGTTCAATGTTTTAGTTATAGGTACAACTATGAGTAAGTATTATAGCTAAAAGTAAATAATACGTCACTGAAGAATGAACTCATTATTTAATTGATAACATGTTTTCATTTGTATCCCTTACCGGGGAGTACTGAAACGATAATCAAAATTTGAGGGCTTCTTAAAATGTTTCTGTCTTTCAAATTACCTTCGTAATGAGATACTTTTAAGTACACCTCAATGTTGATAAGCGTTCGAGAATTCGGCCATTAATCCTGTAAGATATTTTCTATAAAGGAAACTGTTCTTAAAAAGTCAGATGTCAGTTCTTGATACCCTTCGCAATTTTGCATGTTTGTCTATTTGAAGCGTATGACATCACAGTTAAAAATAGCAAGTTAACATAGAGATATTGCTGAATATTAAGGTTATAATAATTGGATTGGCGCTGTTCTAACACGACAGCGTAGACTTGCCTAGCGGCTATGTAAATGTCGCGTGCCAATGGAGTCACAGGTTCGAAAGCCAATACTAATAAATTGCAAAATGTTTAGAAAACATTTATAATATTTTACATAATAACGGATGTTGTAATGTTTCCGCGAGTCGCGTCGAAAATAATCTTAACTTATAAAATTTTGAGATGTGAAAGGAGATTAACCTCGCACACTCGAGTATAAAATATAAATTGTTATATTTTATACCAATTTAAGAGATTTTAAAACTAATTTCGATAAAATTATATCTATAATACTTATCTTAAAAAGTTACGAAGGCTTTTAATTATATATCATATAGAGCATTTTAAAAGTGTTTTGCGATGTATATGTGCTGTTTATTGCATACTTTATTATCTCAGCTCAGTTTATTATTAATAGGTTAAACAATATGAGACAAATCCCTAAAAATTATAATAGCTCGTCGTTTACGTGTAGGTATACAATTATAAGTCAAGCTTGAACGTTCTAGTAATCCAATAAGCTATATTCTTATCGAAAGTTTTTATACAAAGTTGTTTCACCGACTTTAATTATCATATCAATAGTTATTTTGTTCAACAGTCTCGTTTGGGTACCTATAAGTATTGTACATTAAATATGTGTACAGTGAATATGAATGTGGAGGCGTAACCTGACTTCAACCGTAAAAAAGAGGCCAGTTATAATAGTTTTACAAACAGAAATATGTTTTAAGAGTATATGTAAATAACAATGCAACGACCGATAAAATTGATGTTATCTTAATTTTACTTGCTCTTGTTCCTTCGATACTCATAGATAAAGAATGTTAGATAGTAAAATTTATCAATATGCACAAACACGGGCTTATTCGCACGATAGGTAGGATAGCCGTGTATTTTGATATCTGCAAGATCTGATATGTTTATTTAGTAGGTAAATTTTTTATATACATCTGGGAAGACTAGCAATGATTTTGGCCATCAGCAGGTTGGCGGAAATATTATAATTCCGTCCGTTCGATATCAGTTATGATAGTCAATTCTTATAACCAAGAGATGATATATCCAGAAGTTTCTTATCCATATATTAATTATTATCGTACTATTTGTATTACACTTCAGAGTTAATAAGCGAAAAAAAACTAAATTATGTTTTTCTTTAAAAAGTTGCTTTTTATTTAGAAAGTATTTTCAATTGTTTACAAGTTCCTTCGAGGTAGTGTTTTTAGTATTCAAGCTAAGGCAAGTCACTTGTAAAACTTCTAATCTGACCATGATAATGGCGATAACATGCCATCTGGTGTGAGGTGAGCCGCTTGCTCCTAAGAAAAAACACAATATACATATAAATGGTAGACGACGACAATATTGAGTTACCTCTAACATATGCATAAAAATTTAACCTTCGAATCAAATAGTGCGCCAGTCTAGCCCAGTTGTTTACAAACTGTGAAGCTATCATATTTCTCAGATGAACAATAAGATTCGAGCAAGGCATAAATAACATAAATATTCATAATGTTAACATCATCATAATGTTAACATCATCAATGAAGACGATTATTATTATGTATTAAACCTCATGACATTAATACACGTAACGGGGTTTTCCGATGGCGTCTAAATATATAACTTACATGTTTAAATAAAATAACTTTAATTAAACATGTAAGTTACTCTTACTCCTTACTCTTACCCCTACCCTCCCATTAATCGCGATTTTAGTACTAATTTTGTATATGGCAGAACATCATTTGCCGGGTTAGCTAGTAATAATAATAATAAACATACAAGATTAATAATTATAATGTATTCTAATTTAAAGTATATTTTTTTCTTGATTACTTGTTCTTGATGTTTTTTATCTGTGTTTTAAACTCAAATATCATAAGAATATGACAGAACTATATTAGGTATAACAAAGTTGCGATCGTGAATCTTTTCTTTGTTTATTCAGTAACACCAAACGTGTACGAAAACTGTGATTCAACGTTCTCATTTTGGCAAATACATGCCGAGGTCGTTTGCAAAGTGCAATACTCCTTTACGTGAATTGATTTTAAATGATTTCTGTATAGAATCGTTTTGAATAGCACAGGAATATGACTTTAGTATTTAGTTCAACACTAAGAGAAATCGTGTTTCGGATGAAGCTAGTTTTAGTTAGTAATTTATTCATCATTCAGGGATCTAACTTCCTTTATTACTCTCCGTAACATTATTACTTATTCTGTAATTCTCATTAAGATGTGTAACTAGCTTGACCTAGTTAATTTCAGTTTAAACTTTAGTGAAACCTACTTATATTAGGGCTAGATTTAAGGGAGGGCATCCGGGGCTACTGCCCCGCCCCCTAAATCCGGCCAAGAATATATATATATATAGATTTCTGAATAAAAAAAAATCTTTCAAACTCCGTCAAGTAAACACTAGTAAACAATTTTCCTTTGATATTTTTTTCGCCGTTTTACCTATATCTACCGTACCTTGGGGCTAGAGCGCCTCCATACTCTAAATCCGGATGAAATAGAACCCATAGACATCTGAATACCAGACACGAGAGGAAATTCAAATGCGTTGCCTAGATGATACTTTCTTAAATCCATTAATCGCACACTATTTTGAAGTTTTACTGAAGAAAATATTAAGATTGACTTTTCATGTATTTTCGTATGGAATATAAAGAACATAAGAATGGCGCTACGTAGACATGTCGATCTCCGCAAACCTGGCAAACCGCATCAGCTATTGGCTTCGATACTACTGACCCACATCTCCGTCACCAATGATGCGGCCGTTCGTTCTCAAACACGCTTGAAATACTTTCATGTCGATCGACGAAAGTTTTCTTTCATCGTAAGCGTGAGTTAACTCAATAACGTCGCTGTTTCTTATTTTAGTAAAGTTTAATTTTAACATACAATAATAATGATCATACTTTTGTAAGATGACCAGTATATTTTCGGGTTGTATCTAAAAATTATTGGTCAAAAATTGCTTTAATGATTAAATATAGGTACACTCAGTGTTTAATAATATTGTATAATAAAATAATGTACAATACATTACATAAAACCTTTTCGACATTTTTTTAACTATTTTTCGACGTATTGTACCTATCATTTCAGGTTACTTTTACGTTGTTAGAATTATTTACAATTAAAATATATTAATGTTATTATAAAATATTAATGTGATTGTGAATAGTTACTAAATCAACTACATACTACGGTAAAGATTTTAGTTGTAAGTGGAATAAGATGTCCACTACGTTAGAACATAAAATAACTTGTATATGCACATGTTTATCGCAATTAACGTTTTCTGATATATTTATAGAATGCTATTTTTTATGTTTAAACTATAAAGATTCGAAACTATAATTTATTAATTATTTTATTGTACATGGTAAATAGACAGCTTATAGATAACAATATAGCGCAAGTTATTTATAGTTTTCAATTAAATAATGATAAATAATATATTTTCCTTTTGTCTACAGATTCAGACCTGTAAGTCGGGCCTAAAGAAAAGGTTGCGGCGCGTCGGACGCGGCATGGAGACAAGCGCAGATGTAGAAGAATTTATTACTATAGTACCTGTGGGCGAAAATAAGCCTGCGGTTTTGGATCCAAGTTTTGTAACCGTGCTCACAGTAGGGGCGGCTAGTGGTGCTTCCGAAGTAATTGTCTATAGGCCTCGCGGGGCTCGACTTGGTCTCGGTTTGAAATTTGAAGGTGGATCGGCTGCTGCCGAAAAAGTAAGGCGTTTACTTGTTCAGTCATGTGCAGATGATAGCCCGGCTGCAAATGCAAGTTCCCCTTGGGGTAAACTTATACCTGGCGATGAAATACTCGCTATAGATGGCGTTTCAGTTTCTGACTTAACAAGGATAGACTGCGTACGCCGATTAAAAGACTCCGATGAAAAATTAACCTTACTAGTACGTCATTTTGAACCAAACAGTAAAATGGATTTAAATATCATAAATGAAAAGGAAGCACCTATCACATCAGCACTTGTAAATGAAATTACAAGACCCACTACTTTACCTCCACCTGTACCTCCGAGAAAGTTAGGTAAGAAAAACTCATTTAAAGATAAATCAACACTGCCGACTGTTGGTGAGCAAAATACTCTTTCCAATACGGATAAACCGTCAAAAAATGAAAATTTTGCAAACAATCAAAATATGAATGCTTCTACTGTAACGAAGTTATCGCGTAAGTCATCATTTGACAGCCATCTATTTCGGCAAAATAAGGAAAGTATTGCCTGTTTGAAGAAGGGTTCTCCCGAAGAGGTTCGGCGCTTGGTTCGACGGCTTTCAGATGGCAAAGCAATTCCACCAGAAGCTGAAGTTTATATAGATTTATTATCAAATGAATGGGAACGTTGTCTTGCTTTAGCTGACGCCGAATCTGATGATACTGGCAGTTCAATATCAACAGTAATTGATAGATTAGGTTCAATGGCAAATTCTGTTGAAAATAGTATTCCTTCAACGCCTATCATGCAACCCAAATCAATAGACATACAAAAAGTCTTAAATAGTATTGAGAATATTGATAATAATTTTTTGAAAGATATGACGAGCAAAAAATTAAAAGAACAAAAATTTGAAATAACTGAGCCCAGCAAGATAACAGAAAAGACTTCAGTACCAAATAATGTGAAAAATAAAAATTTGGTGTCTGCAAATTTATTGAAATCGGAGGAAATAACTTTAAGTAGTAACAAATTACCACAGAGTGACAAAAACAATAATAACACAGTCGATGAAAATGCTATACCTAAGTTCAAAGAAAATGAAGACATTCTAATGAGTAAGCAAGAATCTGTACAGGAAAAGCCCAAGCCTATGCCTAGAAATACTAAAGTTGAGCGTTCTGCCAGCGAAAGGAAACGTAGACCTATTCCTATTCCAGAATTACCACCTGCGGCACCAATAGTTGATCAGCTCCTTACACCTACAAAGAAAACATGTATTGAATCATGGTTGCAGCGATCAGAAGCTGAAATGAATAATAAAACTGGAGAAAAATTAGAGGACACCTCAATACCCGAAATACTTCCACGTTTAATTGATTTCGTGCCGAAAACTCAATTTGTGGAGAATAATACAAATGAGTCTCAAACATGTGTTCGACCCACTACAGCGCCGCCGCCGCCTCCTCCAGTAGACACCAGAGAAGATGGTTCAGGAGCATCCCTCGATACTATTGGAGAGCTAGATGAATCCTCTGATGTGACCGACAATGCGTGAGTATTTAATATTTATTCTTACATTTTTAATTCGCTAGAATAGCTGCCTGGGAAAATATTTCACTACTATATTAAAATAACGTTAAAATATTATATAACGATTTCTTTTGCTGATCAATATTTTTTTATAATAAACAAAATGTTGAAATGTCGGTCAAATTACTGGATTGACTTTACTGGCGCTTATTGACCGTTTTGTGGTAATTTTCGAACACTTTCTCCGTGATAGAACTTGGCTCAATTATACTACTTTTTATTAAACATATTGGCAAGTAAATTTTATTTAAACGACCAATTAAATTTGGTTCAGGTGTGTTAATATTTTATATAAGTAATTATATAATTGATATTCTACAATTCTGGGTTGGAACCGAAATAATTTTAAAATACATAGCACTAAATTGAATTTGTTTTTGACTTTTTAGTACTGTTAGTAATAAGTAAAAAAGCTTTTTGTTGTATAGCTTATTTCCGAATTTTGGAATAGTGGATAGATAGTCGATGCAAGCTGCAATTCACATAGCCGGCAGATCTCGAGTTAGTTATTTCGGAATTCGGAAAGATATAATGACATAAAAACAACAAAATCGAACAACACAATCCGAATCAATGCACAATTTATTATGAGTCTTATCTATCGAAAAAATATTTATAAAAATACTACATATCTCTAATTAATTTTTATAAAACATATTAAGAAATTACATATCTCCCCTTTTCTACAAAGTCGGTAATAAATAACTTATCTAATAAATATACCGGACTATATTCTTGATGTAAACCGTGACATTTGGTATTTTAATAAACAATAGGCAAGCAACATTCTATTGCCAATAATATGCGGTCAAGAGATTTGTTCTGGCGTAGTACATATCCGTTATTGGTTTCGCTTCCTCGTTAGATGTGAAATATGGTGATTGGTAATGACGATCTATTCACGTAGTTTCAAGTAACTGCATCATGCGGCACGTTTAAATATTAATTAGCTATATATTTTGATTAATATGAACAATGAACATAACTGGTATTCTCTTCTAGTGATTAGATTATCTTTAAATATTTAAGAGCTTATTAAGGTTAAGACCACCTGCGTCGCTTAGTGGTATGCGCTATGCGTTTAGCATTGGAGGTCCTGGGTTCGAATCTCGGTGAAACAAAAAATAATTGTTTTCGTCGGACAGAACTGAGATGACTGATCCCTTTGCTTGCATGTAAAGAAAAATGATCAGTGAATAAGATACAGAAATGTGTCTGCCCCACGCCTTACAAAGGGTTTTCATTGTCATTGAGGTTTGTAAGCTTTACCTGAGTATATTAATTAATTTTCCAAGAGAGATAGATTGCTTGATAGTGAAATTTTCAATTTTGGAAAAAAAACAGTATAGTATTCTGTTAAGTTATTTACATAGATTAATAATTGGTCTCCGCGCGCTACGACCCCGGAGACCAATTATTATTAATCTATGGTTATTCATTAGTTACTTATTTTGGTGAACTTACATAATTTAATATCGTCACACATTTGAATTAAAAAAAAAACATAATAGAAAATACCGCGTAAAAATCAATTGACATTCTTTTTTTTTAAATGTAGGATTCTACAAATGGCGTGACGACAAATTGGGGGGAAAAAAATTTCAATGAAAAATTATAAAATGAATAAGTGTAAATTAGTGCCCGTGCCCTGGCCATAATAATATAAAAATAAAATAAAATCTTTATAATTTCAAACTTAGAAGTCAGCAGCAGTCAAAAACTTTTTTTTTATTATAGAAGATCTATCAGTATCAATAAATTTTTGGGTTGTAATATACTTAACGATTGAAATATCACTTTTAATGTTAATTTTTGTTCAAGTTATGTTTATATGATTTGCATGACCAGAAAGTCGTGTTAGTGTTTTAATAAATAATATTGTACAGCATTTCTTAAGGGAAAAGTTTCCACCAATCCAGTTTACCAGCTACCTGTAAAAGAAAGTACATTTTCACTTCAGAAATAATGACTCTCAGCAATTGAAACGTCCGTTCATTACTGGAATTATTTGCCTTCACAAATTTAATAATTTATATTAATAAATTTTTAATTTTATAAAGAGGAAAGATTTATTTGTTTGTAACGTAATCGACCGATTTTTTTTTGTGTATAGTATATATCTACATTGTACCCATGCGAAGCCGGGGCTGATCGATAGTCTTGTACTATTTATAATGAATTGCAATTCAATGTTGTGTTGTGCCTAAGTGCAGTCATAGTCAAGCATTTTGGAATCTATTAAAATGCGAATAATAATGGCATAATTTAAAGTTCTGCTGCGGGTGCAAATATTAATAATTATATTCCATATATTATTCTGCAGCACGCTTTACATTATTTTATTCAAATCTAATCAACTTAGTTGAGAACAAACAAAATATTAAATATAGATTAATATGATGTTCTTCAAATTGTCGCGTTACTTAAAGTAGGCGTTATGAATCTAAAATTAAACATAATATGATAACGAGCGTATCATCAAAGCGTTCAATATGTTACATGTGTATGTATGTAGATAATTACATGTTATAATGTTTATCTATTGTCTTCCACTCAAACAATACTTTTACTAGTTGCATAGGAACAGCAGATATAAAGAAAGAAAAGAATATTTTATTCGGAATGGTGACACACATGGAAAGTTTTTGTATTTTCATACAAACCAGTACAATGGCGGGTGGCGACAGCGGGTGGTAACGGCCAACTGCCCCCAGCCACCGCTCACCCTGAATATGCAGGCAGCCTTGTGCACCCAGCCATTGTGCGCCGACCGACATGTATAGACAGAGTACATAGGAACGAACTACGAACCGATATCACGAACATTAAACTCGTGAATAGAACCTCTTTGAAATGATAATAGCATCAGTAGTGTGAATGTAGCCAATATACTGTACCGGTTGTATATACATATGTTTTAAAGTTTTTTCCGACCGACTTCAAAAAACAAGAGGTTCTCATATCCTAGATATATTAGTATCAATAATTTATAAATAAATATTATTTATTACTTTTTAGTTTACGTTTGTTCATACTATATATAGATAGTTTTGAAGTCGGTTTTTGTTTTTTATTAAAATAATTCGTAAATAATATAATTAAGCCATTTTACAAAAATCATGACCGTAAAAGGGAAAATTAAAAATGCAATGCAACAAGAAAGAGAAAACATTACAATAAAAATGGATTGACTGACTGATGGCATCTCGATGAACAACCGTTACGTGTAGGTCGATCAGGTTTGTTTTGATTACTATTGTGAATCTTTGTAGTTTGTAACGTGACTGACGTCTGACCACCACGACCTTAACATGTCTAGAGAAACATAACATTGTTAGGTTAATGTCATTTTACAGCCATATAAAATTTGGTTTTATACTCAATGTGTGTTCTAAACTCAGAATACAGAACAAGTATTCTTAGGTTTTAAAGTAAAAATGATTTATTTCGAACGTTTTAATGTAGAAAATAACTGTAATTTATCAAAGATCTGCAAAGGTACATTTTAGTGACGTGAAGTTATCTTATATCGAATTAGGTAATATTAGAACCTACCCGTATAGGTTCCAGTTCGTTTTACACTATTTACTTTTCTGTCTGACGAATTTCAGCGTTTATCAGATTTAAAAGCTCTCTGATTCCGACGATGAGCTTTAGCTTTGACCCTTTTAATCTTGTGAAATCTTCACATTTTTAATAATAATAGTAATACACATTACTTACGTACTATATGGTAATCATTTATCGGTATATTTTACATATCATTACGTATGTTAAAGTACTACTGCGGACTCAAAAGAGCGTAGGTGTCTTAAGGTTTTTTTTAATAATCGATCTCAATTATACGAGCAGTATATATTCATAAGATGTAATTTTTTTGCTTATCTTAAAAATAGTATATTTGCAGTCTCGCTTGCAATTGAACCTCGCCTCGCCTACCTTCATCCTAAAAAATATAACACTTACTGCCCATGTAAAGGTAGTAAATGTTTCAAGTTATGGATAAACACAGTAAATTATGGTACTAATTTCCTATACTAATTATTACTTTAATCGATTCATGCTTAATTTATTATAATGTGAGTTTAAAGTGATGTTGAGTTGATGTGAACGATTATAATTATTAGGGTCATAAATTTATCAGTTACACCTGTAGAATTAAAACAAAAAATATTCAAAAGATACATATCTACTATCTCCTCTATATCGTCTTTAATCTTCATTTGGAGTTTGTAAACGAACATGTTTTTACGTTATCTTTTATAGTTAGTTTATATACCTACCTGTATACATAGGTAGATAGAGGAGAAATCAATAAACTTGCACTTCAAACAAAATTAGAACCTACATTCGATTTAAAACGTTTCAACACTTCATTGATTGGTATCTAGGTCTGTCATCATTCATAAACAATAATTTCGCTTATTACTAATTATATGTAGTCATGTTACTAATTATTCTAATGGAATGTATAGATCTAGAACAGGCTATTAATCGGGTCGCACGCAAAGTTGAAATATGAGTTTGATATGCTTAATGTTCTGTACTATAATGTTTTGACAGTGTATCAAATAATTTTTAATCAATTCACTTTCTCACATTTTACGCGATGATGTTTAAGATCTGTTTTGCAATAAATATTTTTTAATAACTGCTATCGATATGTAGTTTTTAGATGCTTTGTATGAGTCGATGGACTTCTGAACGGCAAATACTCAGCATTTCTAATTGCCACTATGTTACACCCAACCCACTGTATAACTGTACATACACGTTACGCTTGCAAATGCCAGTCGAATCATATTTTGTAAGAGAAGCCTACTTTCAATAATGTTATTTAGTGTTTTCTTAACACAGTTAGATGGTGTGTAGTTTCCTTTCTCAATTTTAGTTTTATGTAGGTTTTAAACGTTACTGGGGGTAACCAGCAAGGTAAGGTACCAATGTACCTTTATGTGTATCAACAAATGTATTTTTAAGTATCAAGGTCTCTTAAGATCTTGTTAGATTTAATATTAAATATTTTCTGTAATTAGCGGTTTAAATTGTAGAAGAACGAACTTAAATAATTTAAAAAATGCTTCTGTGACTTTGTGACAAACGCAGTCATTTATTCACAAATCTTTTAGAATTTAATATTGTCTTTTATTAACGCGAGTATCACACATTTAAATAAAACACTTTATAACGGATTAAAATGCGGTTTATTATTTATGCCGACGTTTCGGATGCTTTTCAGCAACCGTGGTCCGAATGCTCGAAGTAAAAAGTAGGTCGACAGCGCATCATTGACTGATGTACTGTGGCTGAGGTAGGTATCACCTACCATCAAGTGCACCTCATGCTCGTCTGTCTAACATAAAAAAATAAAAAATAATAATTATTTAAATCTTTTAGAATTTACTTAATAATATTTTTATATAATTTCTCATATAATTTGTTACTTCATACAATATAATAAAAGTATATAATGAATTTTACATCTTGACAGCGACAGGGCATCAATTTTGACAAAATTGCGCTGTCAAGCTATGTTAATTTTACTTCGAGCGTTCAGATGTTCATAAACTGAACCAAAAAACAATATTTTCACTTCACGGCTTCTCCATCTATGCATGAGGTTTCATTAACCAGAAGGAATTTAGACAGAGAGAGAATTATATATTATAAATCACAATATAATAATCTGGGGGCACGGCAGTGCCCCCGCCAAGTCGAGCAAAAAGCGGCACGGCCGTACTATCCTTTTCTCGAAGTAGTTCGGGCCATTTTCGACCCCCTATAACTTCGTTGTGGATAAAACTAGAATCCTGAATTTTTAGTCACTAAGCAGGCATTGTATAAACTCTGTATATTTCAAATATCATTCTGTTTGAACCAGTAGTTTAAGAATTATAACTAGTCAAAGTTTGATAATTTGTCACTCACTCACTCACTCACTGACTGACCGATCATCAAAACTCTAAGGCACTTCTAGCAGACATAGAAACTTGAAATTTAGAATACAATTAGTGTTTAGTCTATAAATCAAGGAAAAACTACAATATTTTGAAATTTCGGTCCAGTTTTCTAGATATACAATTTTTTTTTGTATTTCTGTATGTAATGAATAACTTAAAAACTACTGGACCGATTTTAAAAATTCTTTTACCATTAGAAAGCTACATTATCACTGAGTAACTTAGGGTATTTATTACTAGAAAAAAATAGAGATCCTTAGAAATCCCTCCTAAAAACAACCCAAGGTGTAAAAAAAATAGCCATAAAATGTCTTTCATCGCATGTGCTGCAGAAAGTATTGATGCTAGAACAAAAAAACGTTACACAATATTATAGAATATATCAAAATCTACAAAAAATTTCACGAGACCATATGTCCAACTATTGTAGTTATGTCACTATAACTACTTTTTTACATTAAAAAGTTAATAAAAATGCCGATCAAAATCAGACTGTTATCCATAGCTTTATATTAATTCTTGTCCAAATAAACTAAGAAAAGGAATATCTACAAAAAGAAATGAGATGCCATCAAAAACATAAATTGTAAAAAAAGCCAAGTCTTGCAACTCAGTTCTCTCGTAAAAAGTTGTGAGATCCATATAATACCAAGTCGGTCAATTTATTCAGTCTCTACTGAAGGATCCTTCTGTCTTAAGTTATTACGTAATTAGCTAACCTAACAACATCTTATAGTGATCATATCAATACCAATATTAAAAAGCTTTGATGTTTAAAATAAAAAGGTTGACTTGGCAATCGCACTAAACTATCTAATTTAATATAATATGTGTTAGTTGTGATACACATTGTGTTTTTAATAAAATTAAAAAGATACATTGTGTTTTCATGCGATAGCCGAGTCAATCTATTTATTTAAAACATCAAAGATTTTTAATATTGGTATTGATATGAACACTATAAGATGTTGTTAGGTTACCTAATTACGTAATAACTTAAGACAGAAGGATCCTTCAGTAGAGACTGAATAAATTGACCGACTTGGTATTATATGGATCTCACAACTTTTTACGAGAGAACTGAGTTGCAAGACTTGGCTTTTTTTACAATTTATGTTTTTGATGGCATAAGATTTACAAATATGTTAGGTCCGCCAGTATTCGAAATCGCGACCTATCGCACAACCTATGTTGAATGCACTATTTCCGTAATTCCTTCAGGAAATATGCCTTCTTAGACGAAATATCGTCATTATTATAGAGTCAAAGTGTATCTCCATACAACGTTAACTAACGCAGTGTAAGTGTGAGGATTTTAGTTCGAAAAAAAATATCAATTTTTCTTTTTAACTTTCTATATAGTCATTGTGTCATGCAAGCAATTTAAACACAGTATAGAACAATACATACTTGCATCAAAATTTCTTCTTCTTTTTTATTCATTGTATAAAAAATTATTAATAAAATTTTAATTTAAAGCCCGTGTCCACTTTTGCTGTAAAGCACTCATAAGCGTTATAAATAAACCGCGTTGTAATGAGGTAAAACTTATTTTATTTAAAACAATATATAAAGAAATACTAGAATATTAATATGGTATGATTTTTCAAGCATTAAAGTATTTTGTATTCTCAGTAAATTGGCTGTATTGTGGTTACCATCAGTACCTTTATGTTCGAGATAATCAAGTAACGTCCGCATCGTGATTGCGTCCCACATTCTCGAATTTGTAAGAGAAAACGTGATGAATATGGGGCATTAAGATATCAGTTTTTAACTCGGTAATTGATAAGTTTAATGTAATTGATCGTTAGTGAAGCCAATGATGTTGTCCCAGAATATTCGACCGGCCATAACATACTTCGTAGCATAAATTATAATAATAATTGTGTAGAGGGGTTTTTGTTTCTGAACGCAAGTCATTTAAGACGCATTGATGTTATTCGAGGTCATTAGCTTACATACCTTATTCTTCTGTTTCGGAGAGAATCCTTTCAATATTGTTGGCGTATTCTGTCAACGTGTAGAGAACGCTTCGGAATTGCGACAGTTTGCCAAGAATTCGCTGACACAGGTCTGTATTTCTAGGACAATGGGCAGGCTGTTGTGATCAATTGTAAATTCTAAACTATATAACATCGGTCATTGAACTAGTTGCATGCTACTTACGAGTTCTGATAAGAAAATGTAAGTACAAAGAAGATAGTATGCGGTTTCATTTGCATATATTTTGCAATGGATAACATTATTTGCTTAACTTACAAGAATGCGGAATGAATCCTTTGAATCTTAGTGATATATTTAAAATAGTTCTACATGTTTGTAGATTTAGGTTTATTTATTAAGGAAACTTAACACCTACCTACTACAGAATCGATTGACCATAATAAATAAGCCTTTATTAACAGTATTTAATATTTACAACATTTATGCATTTAATGCCGGTTTTAAAAGTTAACTTGCTTTTCAACATAGGCCTAAGTGTTTTCCGCAATGTTCTCTCGATTGTCTATTGTTCATTATATAATAAAGAGTGTCCCTCTATTAATATCGATCTAATGATTATTGTACGCCATGATTCGAAGATTATCTCAGACTAAGTGGATAAATCGCGACGCGTTGTCGGCGGTATGTGGAGTTGACCGCTAACGGTACCGCTGCGCCCGCGCCGATTGGCCCTGCATCTCGCGGACCTTGTCATCCAATACATCTAATACTGTTATTAAGTTTATGCATGTATCTCGCTGTACTTTCTCCTATGCTTAATATTTATGCGCATCGATCACGATACCATCTCTTTTATCTACCTTGTTCTACTAACATTTTTACACCTACGAGATTTCTACCTTCAATTAACATTAACAAATAACAGTCTAATAATAGCGGATGGAAGCTGAGAGATGCTTCGAACAGTGTTAACTTGCGCAGACGAGTAATTAAATACAATATGATGGGAAAGCTTGCGAAATTGCAGTAATGCGGCTACATATCCGCAATCCAGCATAAACGCGTTCGGAGCAGAGAATTCCTCACGTAAGAGGCGGAAGCGGCGCGCTGCCTAAACATCTAAAACATTGGTTTGAATATTAAAGAAAGAGTAAATAAGTAATCAAGTTATATATTTAACACTAGCGATTCGCCCCGGTTTGGCAAGGGTGCAATATAGATAAAAAAAAAGAAAAATAAATAGATAATGATACTCGCTGATAATGTAGCTTTCTATTGGTGTAAGAATTTTAAAATCGGTCTAGTAGTTTTTGAGATTAATAATAGTATAGATATAATATTGTCTTTTATTAACGCGAGTATCACACATTTAAATAAAATACTGTATACCGGATTAAAACGCGATTTATTATTTAAACAATATAAATAATAAATCCCGTTTTAATCCGATATACAGTATATTTAAATATAGATATCACAAGACCTCAATACATTTTGTTGCTACCTTTGAAGTAACTATTCCTGATGATGGCAGCGTGAGCCGAAGTAGATCGACGCTAGAACGCCACGAGATATGTCGCGGACGAGAGAAGACAAACTAAGATGTATGATATCTCGATATATTATACCTCCACATCAACAATTTTGATAGAAGAGATATCTCGATCGACAAATATATCCATTTTTGATATTAAAAGTCGAGTTTTAAGTGTAATTGTCATGTTAGACCCGAAAGAAATAGAGCGATAATCGATTAAACGGTAAAAAACGGTCGACAAAATTTTGTCGTGGTTGTCATGCTAGGCCGGCTGATCGATGCCCGTGTGTACATTTAGCCTTGTTAACACGTGTGTTCCATTAACTTATTAACTCGTTTGATGTACCACTTATGATAATTTCTATTTGCACATTTGAACTAACTGCAAGTTCATATTTCATCGTTAAAACAATGGAAAATCGTGAAAGCAATTGAATGTATATATCTACGCATATTATAAAACAAGAGACATATAGTTATCAGAAATGGAAATCGGATGATAAAATAAGGGTAAAAGAATATCATTTTTAAAAAAAATTGTTTGTCTGTCTCTTTGTTTATATTAATCTCTAAACCCACAGAATTGATTTAAATGCCACACAGAAATATTAAGTTTAGTCAACAAATCCTGAATGTTGGGAAGAAAAGTTAGATAATTTCGTGTAAACGATATCCCCAATCTAAATATTTATTAAAAATAATATCAATTATATTTAAAACTAGCCACGGCTTCGCACGGGTTCAATGTAGATATAGTACACAAAAAATCGGTCGAGTAGTTTTTGAGTTAAATCGTAACGAACAAACAAACCTTTCCTCTTTTTAATAATATAGTACCTATACATAATGTAGAAATTATAATTGTTAATTTGAAAAAAATCAGTATTTTAATAATATCCGATTAACGAAATGAGTTGTTATTTAAGATTTTGTTAAAATAAATGTAAATTTTAATCAGTCAAATACCTGAATTTAAAATTGAAACCGTATAAAGCTATCCGTTTTCGCAAAACACTCGCAATAATTTGCACCAAATAGTGAATACCAATTCTAAATAAACATACTGGCCAAAACTGACAAAATCAGGTTTTAGGTCACTTTTTATAGTCAAACTATGTTTCGATCGAGGGCAATTGTAGAATCTAATTGGAAAATGTTTTTACCAATTTCTGATGTGTTTAGAAACGAATAATATTATTTTAAGTATGTACTTACCTATATTATATCGAGGCTATAGTGCTAAAAATAAGTATCAAATTAAAAGTTGTAAGTTTAATTCAATATTATTAGTAGTTTAAGGAAAAATAACCTAATTTACAAAGAATATATCACATTACAAATATTAATATCGGTGATATTATTTATATATCTTAGGTAATAATGTCCCTAAACTTTTAAAATTTAATTCAAAAAGTTTTAATTTCATACTTTTTGGATTTTATCACTATGCTATCTACAGGCGATATTTTCCTCTCATTAGACGATAAACGATTGAATATTTACAAAATAATCATTCTGGAATCTTGTTTACTTATACAATTGAATAGAATTATAAAATTTATTTTAATTTGACGGGCTCGTTGGCAAGTGCGCATGGGTCGTAGGTTCGAATCCCATCGGGACGACATATTTATAATTTTCTGTGAACATGTCTTTCCCTCGTCTGGTAACTTCAAATATTGATCGGGTGGGATCATAGATGTAAAACCGTGAAGTGCATATTGCGCGTTTCGGTTTCAGTCTATGGATTTCCGAAAGCTCGAATTAAAAAGTAGGTTGGCAGCTGGGGTATCACCTACCATATACTAGTCTGTCGATTAGATATAAAAAAAAACATAATAATAATACAATTTTAGAAATTTATAAAAATACTATTTTATCCTACGGTTACTAACTGCCGTTTGAAAGCTATCAATAAAGGCCAAGTATTTATTTATACGAGATAACGAGAACGTAACCGTACGTCGTCGGCCAGTGATGTGAAGTGTGGGATCGCATATATTTTTTGCCGTGGACCTTCAGATAAGACGGACTTATAGGTAATGAGGTGCAATGAGCTTCTGAGAAGTGTTGCGCTAACGGTACTACCGCAATAGCCATCTTTGCAAGTTGTACCTTATTGCCTTCTGTAGATCTCATGGAGCTGTGGAAATATGATACGTTCGATTTATACACGTAAAAAATTGTTACAAGTCAGATGACGATAAGCCTATTCAATATTAAACAATAGTTGAAGAGCTTTTATGAGAGACATAGAGACTTTATATGTATACTGCTATTAAACATTATTTTCTATATTTAAGTCTTCTTGATCAATTTTTTTTATGTCCGATATCGACAGACGAGCATGAGGTTCACTTGATGGTAGGTGATACCTCAGCCACAGACCATCAGTCAATGATGCGCTGTCGACCTAATTTTTTACTTCAAGCATTCGGAAATCCATAGACTGAAACCGAAACGCGCAATATGCACTTCACGGTTTTTCCATCTATGAACGGTGGTTCGTTATCCGGTCGGAATTTAGATATTCCTCCCACCCGATCAATGCCCGAAGTTACCAGATGTGGGGAAAAACATGCTTACAGAAAATTATAAGCATGTGCTCCCGGTGGGATTCAAACCCACGACCGATCGATGCGCACGGCAGGTGTTCTACCGAACGCGCCAACGAGCCCGTCAAATCCAAAAAAAACCCAGTATCTTACATACTACTTACAGACAACTTACTTAAATAATTTAAATAGTAGTTCTACTCACGCACTATATTTAAGTCATCTAAGGGAGTACCTATTCACTTCTATGTAGATATGTCGTGTTATCGCTCTTTTATTTTTAATTTTCAATAAATTATCTATTTAACTGTATTATTATAATCAATCTATATCAAATTATCGAATTTCAATTCGATAAATTATTAGGATACATTTCCCTTAACTTATAACCACGGGCTAGTTCAACCATTGGTTTGGTTAGACCTAGATGATCGGACCAAACGTAATGTATTACGGGTATAGCCCGTTGTAGATAATCGAGCCAAAAGTGATTTTTTTTAATGTTAGATATCGATAGACGAGCATGAGGTTCTCTTGATTAAAGGTGATACCTCAGCCACAGAACATCAGTCAGTGATGCGCTGTCAATTTACTTTTAACTTCGAGCTTTCGGAAATCCATAGACTCAAACCGAAACGGGCAATATGCACTTTACGGAATGTCGGAATGACGATATTCTTCTCATCAGTTTAATGCCCGAAGTTACCAGACGTGGGGAAGACATGCTGACAAAAAATTATAATCATGTCGTCTAATCTAATGCGCCAATGAGCCCGTCAATTTTACGAGCATACGAGTAGTATTCCTAAAGTTATAAATATTTGATAATTGATTGTTTACGTTTTCGGCCCAAAATTATCGGACGTAAATCGTAGCTTAAGCGGTTAAGAATATAATGAATTATATTAGTCTTCGATCAAATTAGTGTTCTAAAGATATCTTCATGAGAACCATAAACATAGGAAAATATAAACAAATCGAAAAAAACTAATGCAACTAGTTTATTTATATCTTCTTAGACTTAAAGGGAAGGTTGTAAAACTCAATGTTATCAACATACAATATACAGTACCGGACTGTGGATACTGGTTTGTCCTAAGACGGCAATTTTATAGTCAGAGAGATAAATTTATGATTACATTACTTTGGTCTGGTGCTAAAAGGACTAAATTACGTTTTTTGTAAGTACAGACATTTTAGGAGTATGTAAAATACAAGATTCTTTAAGACCAGGCCACTGGATTATCCTTATTGGTAACACTTTAATATCGCATCGTGTTCGTTTATATCTTTTGGAAAAGCGAGTTTGTAAACAGGTTTTCTATAAATTATCACAGAACTATACTTGGACGCTGTTATGCAATACAGTGTCAACCCACATGGTTGCCATTTTGAGAAAATTGATTTTGAAGTTTTAATTCAGTTTGAGTAAATTTATTTTAAAAAATAACTGAAATAATAGATTTTTTTGTAATTATTATTATTAGACTAAATATATGTCGTTTTTCTTGGTAGCAATCAAAGTAATTGAATTTAATACATTATTATTAAATATTTTAGGTTTTCGTGCTCGCTAATTTTTTCAAAATTTTTGCTATTAAAACGATTTAAATGATACATATCTCTTTTGAAATATGTTCTCCAGCTCATAAAGAAGCGATTAGTATCAAAATTTACATTTTTGTAAAATTGTGGGTTGACACTGTATTGCTTAACAGCGTCCACTTAATCCATGCAAATAAAATGATGCACAGTTCAATTATGACTAAAAATATCCTAGGACATTGTTCTCTTCTAAAACAGGTATTAGAATTATATTGATTCTGTTTTGTTCGGTAGTACATAATACTAGTAACATGCCCCGGCTTCGCACGAGTGCAATGCAGATGTACTTTACACAAAAAAATATAATAATGTGATAATGTAGCTTTCTATTGGTGAAATAATTTTTAAAATCGTTTCAGTAGATCCAGAGATTACTCCGTACAACCTTTCTTTACATCTTGGGTTACATTATTCAAGTTTCAGTAGGAATCCCTAATTATTTCTGGAAATAAATATAGTCTATGTTACTTGGTGAATTTGTAGCTTACTAACGGTGATTTTTTTTAAATTGGTCGAGTAGTTTTTGAGTTAAATATAATTATTTATTAATTTATTTAGAAATCTTTATTGCACTTGAAAATATAAATACAACAATAGTAAAATTCTTATAAATAACTTAAACGTAAACAGAACCATAGCCTTATCGCTCTTAGCGATCTCTTCCAGGCAACCCTAAACAATAAAAAGAAATGGAGAGTATTCGTGCAGGTAGTACTACTTATTATTATAAATATATGCATTTAAAACTTAAACGAAATGAACAGAAAAGAATAGCTAAGAAGGAAATAGCAAAGTAATGTATAATCTAATAATAAAAGGTATATTTCTGTCAGCTGTTACCATTGCTACCATCCTTTGTCATAAGAACTCATAAGCTTTGGAATCTACCACCTATAGTTTATATCTGGGTCATTTCAGAAAATCTACACAGAATTTAATTAGCTATCTCATGAATTAAAAAAAATGGGAACTAAAAGTAAAGTGTAATTGTATAATTGTATGCATATTTGATCCATGAGTTCATGCAGTTTGTGCAGTTTGAGTTTTTCTCTCCATATTATATTTCTATAAAATCTACTTTTAAATAAATTATCGTCTGTTTAGTATAGTTTGTGATTTGCACTAAGGGTGATATTATTACCAAAATATGGCTCTTACTATATTTATCAGAAGTAGTTGTTCAATAATTGAATTTAAAAATTGCGAATTTGTAAGAAATTGAGTTGACAAGGTTGTTGCTCGAGGTGTTTTGGTCCACTTTAGGCCGCGTCTGAGATTTAAAAATCTTAACAATATTATAAATGCGAAGTTATTGATTTTTGTATGTAAAACTCAGGTATGCTTAAATCCATCTATATATATAAAAGAGATTCCCACCCATATAGTCACTCATCACGATATCTCTGGAACCATTAGAGCTAAAGACTTGAAATATGGTAGGAATATTCCTTTCGCCGAGTAGAGGTCAGCTAAGAACGGATTTTACGAAATTCAACCCACAAGGGGGGTTGCGGGGGCAATTGCTAGTATATTATAAATATATTTGTATCCCGGGCTATCATCCCAATGCTCGCACACGGCCAAAGCCGTGCCCAAAAGCTAGTAACTTCCTTAAATACACAACGCTAATTAGTGGTTCATTTACCCATTAGTTTTAACATTTAATTTTTTTTGTAAAAAATGGTAAAATTATAATATAATCAACTTACATATTTTTAAATAAAATAAATTTATTATTATACGAATGTTTACTATATTTAAAATGTATTATTAACTTAAATCGCGTTTTAATCGGGTAAAAGTTATTTCATTTGAATGTGTGATATTCATGTTAATAAAAGACTATATTATGTACTAACAACATGTCCCGGCTTCACACGGGTGCAATGTAGATGTACTATACACAAAACATAAATAGCCTATGTTACATAATATAATTCACTACATAGTATAAAACAAAGTCGCTTTCTCTGTCCCTTTGTATGCCTAAATCTTTGAAACTACGCAACGGATTTTGATGCGGTTTTTTTTAATAGATAGAGTGATTCAAGAGGAAGGTTTATATGTATAATAATGTAACAAACAGTTTTTCTGTAGTGTATTTAGTATCAGCATTGCACCGGTGCGAAGCCGGGGCGGGTCGCTAGTAATTATAATAAAAAAATAAACTCACAGTTAGGCATTATTTTACTGTTCATTCGTTGTTCTTTATAATATTTCGATTTTATTGTCGAGATCGAGCGACAATATTAATGGTTTCCTTATTCACGATTTAAAGGAAAAATAAAAACTATCATCGTTAAATGTCAGAAATAAAGTACAAGTAAAAAAAACTGCTCGAAATGTCTGCGTAATATACTGTTTATTTCTTTTATAAGATATTTGATGCGCTAGAGATAGGCAATGCTAGATAATCATTTGAAATGCAATGTACGCAGACGTAAGTTGCAACGATATTTGATTAAGAGCAGAGATATGTTCAAAGTAGTGCGGTTCACGGCAAACCTCTCGCATTCCATCATGTAAGTTACAGTAATAAATACTATTGCAAAGGGAATCGTTAACAAGAACATAATTTTGTAGCGAGTATGACGATTATGTAATTTTATAAATGACGTTAAATTTAGAATGTTAATAAAACTGTTTTAAGCCCAAAAGCACGGTTTGCCGACTTTAACGTAATACGTGTTTATATAAAACTTTATCATATAAGTTATATATGATAATAACGTTAAGGGCATTATTATTTTTCTTTTTTTGGTTGCTTTAATAGGGCGCGGCAGGTTTTTGGGCTTGCATAGTGATCCCGCGACTGCTAAAAACGTTATATAATGACCTCAGAACCCAGAACCTCAGACACACAGGCGTGTGGTTCTGGGTTCGAATACCGAGGTTTAAAAAAATGTGACAGTCCTAGTCGGGCAGGGCACAGAAGATTGATGACCTACTTATCTGTAAAAAAATATCAGTTAAACATATACAGAAATGTTTCTGCCCTTGCCCCATCGGAGTTGCGCGTTGCTAGTAATAAATAAAGTTTGACTATTGGCAAAACTGTGATTTATTTTTACGTTTTAATATTGCCCGTGGCCTGTAAATGAATCGTGAAGGCTTTTCGGTGAGCGTAGGGTATGTGGCTGCGCAGGAGTGCTGCAGCGGGGCGATGCGGTGAGGCGGGGCGGGGAGGGGCGGGGAGGGGCGGGGAGGGATCACGATGTGGTTAACCTAGGTTATGCCACGTTCAACCATACTTTCGCGACTCGCTAAAATGTGAATTACTACACTCATTACTGATTGTTCAATTTCCTTCTGCTTTATTATACTTTTCCGAAAATAATATTTTTTACAAGCATAAAAGTATATAACTTCCTTTATATAAGTATTATATGTAGATATTAGTATATCTATTTTATTCCATAACATATACTAGTTATAATATATAACGTTCGGTTAGTTGACCAATAGGTATAAAATAGGTTTATTACAAACTAACGATCCGCCCCGGCTTCGGGTGCATTGTAAATGTACTATACATAAAAGGAAAATTAAAATCGGCTCAGTAGTTTTTTAATTAAACCGTAACAAACAAATTAATATTACCTCTTTATAATTAGTATATTACCTTACACATTAGGTATATCTGGGGGCACGGTAGTGCCCCCGCCAAGTCGAGCAAAAAGCGGCACGGCCGTACTATACTTTTCTCGAAGTAGTTCGGGCCATTTTTGACCCCCTATAACTTCGTTGTGGATAAAACTAGAATCCTGAATTTTCAGTCACTAAGCAGGCATTGTATAATCTCGGTATATTTCAAATATCATTCTGTTTGAACCAGTAGTTTAAGAATTATAACTAGTCAAAATTTGATAATTTGTCACTCACTCACTGACTGACCGATCATCAAAACTCTAAGGCACTTCTAGCAGACATAGAAACTTGAAATTTAGAATACAATTAGTATTTAGTCTATAAATCAAGGAAAAACTACAATATTTTGAAATTTCGGTCCAGTTTTCTAGATATACAATTTTTTTTTGTATTTTTGTATGTAATGAATAACTTAAAAACTACTGGACCGATTTTAAAAATTCTTTTACCGTTAGAAAGCTACATTATCACTGAGTATACATTATTATTACTAGAAAAAAATAGAGATCCTTAGAAATCCCTACTAAAAACAATCCAAGGTGTAAAAAAATTAGCCATAAAATGTCTTTCATCGCATGTGCTGCGGAATGTATTGATGATAGAACAAAAAAAACGCCTACAATATTATAGAACATATCAAAATCTACAAAAAACTTAACGAGACCATAATATGTCCAACTATTGTAGTTATGTCACTATAACTACTTTTTTACATTAAAAAGTTGATAAAAATGCCGATCAAAATCAGACTGTTATCCATAGCTTTGTATTAATTCTTATCCATATAAACTAAGAAAAGGACTATCTACAAAAAGAAATGAGATGCCATCAAAAACATAAATTGTAAAAAAGGCCAAGTCTTGCAACTCAGTTCTTCTATCGTAAAAAGTTGTGAGATCCATATAGGTAATACCAAGTCGGTCAATTTATTCAGTCTCTACTGAAGGATCCTTCTGTCTTAAGTAATTACATAATAAGCTAACCTAACAATATCTTATAGTGATCATATCAATGCCAATATTAAAAATCTTTTATGTTTAAAATAAAAAGATTGACTTGGCAATCGCACTAAACAATCTAATTTATAATAATATAATATGTATTACTTGTGAGATACATTATGTTTTTAATAAAATAAAAAAAGATACATTGTGATTTCATGCGATAGCCGAGCCAATCTATTTATTTTAAACATCAAAGATTTTTAAAATTGATATTGATATGATCACTATATGATATTGTTAGGTTAGCTTATTATGTAATTACTTAAGACAGAAGGATCCTTCAGTAGAGACTGAATAAATTGACCGACTTGGTATTACCTATATGGATCTCACAACTTTTTACGATAGAAGAACTGAGTTGCAAGACTTGGCCTTTTTTACAATTTATGTTTTTGATGGCATTACACTTTTATTACACTTTACTTATTCGGATTTAAGAATAATACATTATTTTTATACATGTGTTTAGTACAAAGTTATATCACATTATAATTATATATTTAAATATAAATAATTACTAGTAGATAAATAATGCAGAGCCATCTAGTGTAGAGATTCGAAATTATTAATAACTATAAACGACTATTCGAATTTGGTTTCACAGTTCATTCGAATGTGGAATATTTTGTAATTAGGCAAAGGCTAGGTTACTATTTTTTTTTATGTCAGATATCGACAGACAAGCATGAGATTCACTTGATGGTAGGTGATACCTCAGCCACAGAACATCAGTCAATGATGCGCTATCGACCTAATTTTTACTTCGAGCATTCGGAAATCCATAAACTGAAACCGAAACGCGCAATATGCACTTCACGGTTTTTCCGTCTAGGAACGGTGGTTCGTTACCCGGTCGGAATTTCGATATTCAGCACGGCAGGTGTTCTACCGAACGCGCCAACGAGCCCGTCAAAAGGTTTATAATACTACCTATTAACGTTTATAATATGGTCGCAAATCGCTAGTTATTTCAAATATACGATTAGGTATTTTGTGTCGCTGTAGTCTGATGGCATTTCGGATCTGATAGCTGACAGTTTGCGATGGACCCTGACATTTTGTAGATAGCAGATTGCATCTTCATTTGATTTTATTGAAGTTTTTTGTGAGTCTTATTAACATATAAACTTGATTTTATAAATGTTGTTTCAGTTTTGGTTTTAGAATACTTAAATTAAGATACTACTAAGTTTATCTTTTGAACTGTAAATTAACGTCGTCTTATATTTCTAATACCTAGTAACTGCCGAGAGCAACATTGACCAATTAATTCGTTTTTCCTAATTCCTATTTTCTATCTTGGTCGTGGTGGAATGAAAATAGACACACTATAAAGTGAATTCCCGAGTCCCCTAATGGGGCATGGGGTATGGGGCAGACCCATTTCTGTGTCTGTTTCACTGATCATTTTTCTTTACAGGTAAGTAGGTGATCAGCCTCTAAGCCCTACCTGACCGAAACAATATATTTATTTTTATATTTTTTCCCCGGGATTCGAACCCAGGACCTGCGGTGCTAAACGCATCGCGCTTACCACTGAGCCACGGAGGCGGTGAGACACACTAATATAACATGCATTATTTGGAAAGAATCATGATTATCTAATTATTTGGACTAAATAAAAGGACAAGAATTGCAACATAATAATACCATATAAAATAATATAATATTTATAATTCTGAGTCAGATGCTATAAAGAAGCTTCGCAGAACTCCCCCTTATGGTCAAATCACGTTAATAAAAATTGAGTTTTACTTAAAAGTATTACTTTTACTTTCATTAACATAAGAGATAGAAACATTTGAAGTAGCTCTCAACTTTGATTATCATTTCAGTATATATTTTGTATTGTATTTATAAAACTATCAAACCTTTTTGCATTTTTTAAAAATTTCCGCCGACGTGCATGAGCGTTTTGGCGTCATAATGTGCCTTGTCGTCATAATGTTGTTTCAAAGGCATTGAATTACGTTATATACTTTAGGTACATAAGGGCCTTACATCTGGTCTTAAAATGTTTATAATTAATTTCAATGCATTTTCTCTGTTCTTGCATCTGGTTATTTCAAGGATTGAGAAGTGGCAAAATTAAGATAATTGACGAAATTCCTTCGGTGTTACAAATCACCGTGAGATGGAGAAATAGATGGAAAAGCCGTCTTATGCAGATTGCGCGTGTCAAAATTCCGAATTCTCGAAGATAATTTAAAATTAATATTAGCGCATGATTGATTGATGTTCTACGGCTATGGTATATTCATCAACCACGAGCTGGCCCTCACGCTCTCGTTTAATATCTAATATTAACAAAAATATACTATCGATTTAATTAAATATAGGTCATTAATTTGTGTGATACGATGTCATCGTTCAAGATTCTGGGTAAGGACGTGATGATAACAAGTTATTGACGCGCACGTGCTAAATTCACTCTTGCCATTATTATATAAACAAATAATGATTTATCTATCCTCATTGCTTGTAATAACAGTATTAAATCAAAGTCTCTTGATTAGAAATAACAATATAACATAAACATATCTTTACTCTGTAACCCACGGTGGGTTTGTGAGCATTTTATAAAAAATTCATCTTCGTATCGGAAGAAGGCGCGGATCCAGCCCTCAAAGAAAGTTATAGTCACACCCACCCGAAAATCGGCCAATTCTAAAAAGTACCAGAGCATTAGAAAATAATATTGAACAAGCATTTTTTTCGTGCATTGCATATAAGATTATCAGCTTATCGTTCTCAATATACCGTGAAAGTGTGACGTAAAAGTCTATTAGGGTTGTGGGCATGCTCATCGTGCCCATAAGGATGGATCCGCACTATATAAGAAGGTATAAATCGAAATATTGAAACCTTCAATTTAAGGCCATAATACAGTCAGCAACTGAGCCAAATATAATTAAAGGTTTTTTCATTCTGTGTCTTTTTTTAAATATATCATTTACATATACATACATTTTTTTAATAATATAATCATCAATTCTCATACATTTTCTTCTTTATTAAAATATAGGACAAGTAATGCAGTATAATATTGCTTTTGGATGATAACGATCACTACCGCGTTAGGTTACGTAAGCTCTATTACGGTCTACGATTCACTTGTCTATTAAAACATTCAAGTTTTAACGTCTTACCGATATTATTAATATGAAAATATGGAAGTTTAGGTGTTCATCATTTAATCCAACCAAAGTTTGGTATTGTGAAAAATAATACGGATTAATATGAAAGATAATATGTATATTTATAGGCCTACAGGAATAACATGATGCACGCATCAAGTCACGGAGAAAAAATAGTTTTAAAAAGTATAGATGAAACTATGTGATAAAATTATTCTGTTAAGGATTACGTATTATTAATAATAATAATATATTTTTTTGACACACACAAACATTTGACAAAAATAACTTACTAATTAAAAGAAAAATATTATATAAAATTAAATATTTAATAACTAAACTATTTTTAAAGAAATGCTGTAGTGTGGTGTCAAATGGGACTCCACTCAGCATAAGCTGTAGCCATGATGGACACAGCACTAATATCAGTACAGCATCCATTTCTATCAATTTAATATAAACTAAATAATATTTTTTTCTACCTTTCAGGAAACCACGAGTTGAAAACGATTCGCTAAAACGAAAATCTTGCTACGACAAGACTTATTGGAATGGTGAGTATTCACTAATAACTATAAAAAGTTTGGTTTATCATATTTGTGTGTGTATCATAGCTTAATCACCATTTATAAGTATAAGCAGCTTCTTGTAAATTCCTATTATATTCTTATTAGAATACGTCAATATAAGAACGACGATATACTTGTATAAGCTAGCTCAGAGGGTTCGTAAAATTAGGCTTGAGAAATGATTTATATATCAATTTGCCATATTTTTATTGGAAAGGGCACCTTGCAACGTTTGCTTCGAGGCACCTGTTCGTTGTATGCACATGGTGTGCGTGTGACCTTTTTTACTTAACTTCCTTTGAATAAAAGCTTGAGTATTATTTTTTATTTCCTCTTCCGTAGCAACGAATTTCATTGTTTAAATGTCGGATACCTTTTTAATTAATTCATTGCTCTATGACGTTTAATACAATTTGTTTATAAATGATAAAATAAATAATTTTAATAAAGAATTTTTATATTAACAATTAATGTATATGGTTAATATATGGTATGGTTATATATGGTTTGGTGCTCAAAGAGCCACAATCGTTATCATTATCATATCATATCACATCATCATATTCTATTGATGAGTGAAATCAATAAACCAACATAAATAGTTATTCTATATTCTATTGAACGTCTGAAGCTTTTTTATTTAAGGTCCTTTTTTTAAAGATAAAGATAAAGATTCGTATTTTTACCAAAAATAAATATCATACTTTTTACTTTGCATTATAATCTTTAACTAGCATAACTTACAAAATATATATGGGTGCTACCAGGTCACTGATATAATGATAGTAATCATTCTTATTGATTTTTTCTGCTTATATTTTTAAACCCATGCGATACAAAGAATCTTGAAGAAAGTAAGCCGAATTCCTGTTGTCCGTTGCACGAGCAATAATGTAACAACCGCGACCTGCCTCGGTATTTATTGTTCAGCATTCTGCATACCGCAAATACAATTTCAGATTGACATTTTATGATTGAAAGTAATTGACTATTCTTTCACCTTTGAAGAGTTCTTTCGCCGAAGCTTTAGTGTCCGCAGTAATTCACGTCTTGAATAAAATTAAATTCCTTAATCTAAAATGAAATTTTCTATTTTTAACTTAAGCCAAAAAATTAAGAATGTCATCGATGTTAAAACTTATCGGGTTGCCTCTTCTTTGAGCGGTGGAATTTCCTTGAAGGAGTCTACAAAAACATTGGTAACAGCCGAGATTGTAATATGTTATATTAATGAAATATGAATAAAGTTGAAAGTTGCAAAACAATACACAATGAAGGCCACAGCATTCCATAAACTATAGTAAAAAAGGTCAACTCCAGACCAATACCTACAGGTATGTTCTGTGGGTTTTCTTCGGTCACAATTTCGGTGGTTACAGGTTTAATTTTATAATTCTTACTTTCTTTATTATATTTAGATCGTTCGTTATACGTTACATTTCGATGAAGCAGTATTTTACGTAATAAAGAACTGTGCCCCATTTTAAGATGGTTTTGGGCTACATATGCCAATATAAATATGCCAATTAAATATGTTATTATATATGTATGCCAATTATAAGTTTTAGTACAGTTTCAATCTGGTTTATTTATATCCTTGCGTTGAATGCGTTAGGTTTTAGAGGAGGTCCAATTGTATGATTCTGAGAAACCCATTTTTTTTTACTATAGGATTTCTTTTTAATACCTATCATTAATGCACCTCAACTCTTCTTGCGTTCAGGGCACCTCCTCGTGACGACGATGTAAACGGTCAGAAGTATTCAACGCCAGGATATAAAAACACCAGATTGATACTGTACTAAATTAGAACTTTTAATTTTAGTGTAAAATAGTACAGTAGTACTTAGCACTTTTTTTGACATACAATTTGACTCTGCACGCTCATGGCCCAAATCAAAGCGCACTTCAATATAGTATAATGCTAATGGAAGAAAATATTTTTTATTTAACAGGGCTATTTAGATTTTTACTCGTCGACCTTTAGTTACTGTTATGAATTATTTTATCTTAGTAATATTATGTAAGACATGTCATTGGAGAAAGTTAATTTAGTTTGAAAGTGAAATCGATTGAACTTTCTTTTACTTATCCATTTCATAGTCTCGTTCTTGGTCTATTACTTAAATAATCGATGAAACTGATGATTATTCAATATTCGAGACGTCTGAATTGTGTGTTAGTTATTTCACCATATTGATGTTTCTAAAGGTCAGTAATTAATTGATTCAAATATCAATCAATCAAGTGAATATCAAGATATTAATTTATTGTTATGGTATAATAAAATATTGCAGCTTGAATGAGAAGCTTTTTGTTAAATATAGTCAAATTTCACCTGCATTGTGATTTAAGAAAATACATTCTCACGCGTAGACGCTCCGCGAATTTAATAATATTATAAATACATAGTAAAAAGTATTTAATGGAAAGAGGGGAATGTAAAAAAATGTGCAAACAAGTTAGCAAACACGTCGGAGCGGTTCAGATTGCGAACCGCGAGGGACGAGAGGGTTCCAGCGACATTCCAGCCTCCGCGACCGCGCCGACGTCATCTTTGCGCATGCTCACCGCTCCGAGCTTCGCTACCCACGCTCTCTGCTTGTATGCAGCGGCCAGTGAGGGAATTAAATGAAAGCTTGCCAAATTCATTTTAATGGATAAACAACTTACCTGCTGTAGGTTTCGTGCCAAGTTATAAACGAAGCTTTTTATTGCATTTTTATGCAATAGGCGGATTTGATTAACTCGGGTCAATCTTTGATTGTATAATCCGATGTTATGCTCCGTTGTTCCTTACTGAAATAAACCGAAAGAAAATGTTATTTCATATTACATGACTTGCTTAAAATTACAAAATAGTAATAAGTCATTTTGTGATAACAAGTTTTATGAGACTAATTAGTTAGGCATTTGTTCTTAAAGTAAAAAACCTCCTTACAATAATTGTAATAATCTAATTATTAGATTTAAAATCTCAAGGAAATGATGCGAAGTGAAGGCGATCAAAGCTACATGTATGTACAAAAACATATAAACGGAAGTAGAGCATAGCGCAGGGCGTCGCGACCCTGACATCTGTAGTGCGCGGGCGCCGTCTGCTGTGCGCGCTCGGTCGCCGCCCTCCGACGCCTTCCTCTAAAAATAGCAAAAGATTTAGTGATCGATGCTTAGGTTCACTTACTAGATCGATAATAGAACAAAGACGGCTTGACCAGTGAATTATATAAACGTTTGTTCGTGAACATAAAATAGTGGAAATAAAAAGCATATCCCACGATATTATATTTTTTACTCATCCAACGAGTTTTGCATTTGTTGAAGTATAAAAAAAATAGAATTTTAGATTTATTCGTTTCTGGGATTCGCATTTCTCGACCACCTGAAAAGTCTTATTGGAAAAGTGATCGTGTAGGTAGTGTAGAGTGAGGTCCTGTGAGTCGTGGTCGTGCGGAGGACGCGGGGAGTCGCGTGCGCAGCTCGGTGTCCGTCCCTGGTCCGGAGCAACGCCCCCGTCAAGGGCGGCGACGCTGCAAAATTCTGCAAGTCCGTGGCGAACTGGCGACTTAGTGCATCGCGTTCCGCCGCGGCGGTATCGCGTACTTGGATTATATAGCCTTTGTGGGCGCAGCGACGCATGCACAGCCCTATGTTAAATAACTGTTATTTCGGACTGAAATGGAAGTGTTCCGCATTCCATATTCGATCTTCCTTGTCTGAGTATGCCACATCAGGTTACTCACAGCGATCCTTTGTTTTTTCGTCAGTTGCTATTGTTTTCGTATTTTTTTTCCCAAAGCAATGAAAGTAAAAATGTTTTGTGAATGAACACCAACCGAGAACTGGTTTGATAAACGAAAGTGCAGTGTTATGAATTGATGCAAATTGCTTTAAATTCAGGAGATAAATGAAAGATTACATAATGTTGGACACGAGGAGGCTTCCAAGACGTTCTATGTCTCTACATGGTGGGTACAGCTTTAAAACCTCGTAAGCAACGGATTTAGTGCTTACTTTTTAGACTCTTTTTAGACTTTTTTTTCGAGTCTTTTAATTACGCGAGTTATATACATTTGTATAATATATATTGTATTTATTTATATTCTTTTTTTTAATTTAGAACTGCATATTTTCAAGAAATTTAGTACTTATATTTTTTAATATTATATGAGATGAATATTAGGTATGTAGTAATAGGAGTATTCCTAAACATGTTATGATGTATTTAAACCATATTTCCGGTCTGTGATTGATTTTTTTTCATCTATTTTAATAACACGACATGAAACTTACCTACAAAATGTGGATATTTTTAGTGTTAATATTATAAAAGTGTATTGTATTTTGAATATGCAACTTGGCAGTTATTTTCTTTTAAATCCGACACAATGTACCTACTTAATAGAGCCTTCAAGTATTGGAAAATTGCAACTGTACAAATTAATTCAATGTCTTTATATCACTAAGCGCTGATTATTATAATTTGTATAAGATACGTATAAACAAAGCTAGGTTTTAATACAGTTGTGCAAATATATTTTCAAGTATGTCATATCGGGACAAAAGCCTACAGTTTGTGTTAAATTACCAGAGCATTAACATCATAAACAGTATTCAAAAAAGTGTCTGGTAAATGTAATGTACACCCAAAAAATACTAGTTTGTGATACGAAAATTTACACTGTTCTTAAGATTCGTCATTCCAGGTGCTTACATCAAATTGAAGAAGAAAATGAAGGTATCGCTAATTGTGCTAACTTAATTTACAACCCACGTTTATTATTTATGAATGTATAGGTATAATTTGATGATCACTCAGCGAATGTTGTTAGTGATTAGATAAATGGTAAATACTATAAAATGCTTATATTTTTTTAATTTATGGAAAATTTAAATTGTATCATAGTTTCACGTGAATAATTACGATTATCATATGTAAGAAGTGACGAAATTAATGACATCATCTTATGAATAGGCATAAGATTGGTCAATGGTCAGTTGCAATAGGAAGGTGAATCATGTTGTCCCAACAATTCTGATATTGACATAAATTGCGTAAATATTCTAAGTCAAGGACTTATTGATGACTATAGATTCGTAATTCATATAACCAATATTATCTCGGACGTCTATTATTCCCCCCTAAACTACAATGTACTTTTTAACAGTTTAGGTAATGTAGGACTTTATTCTTGTCGCTATAAGGTAGAGCTTTTAACTCCGATTTTTAAAAATAATTTATTTTATTAAATTAAAGGAAGGGAATTGATGTGATCTATTATAAAAATAAATTAATAAAAATCAATCAAGTCCACTTAGATCCATGCGTGTAATATTAATTATTGAGATCTGTGCAAAAAATATCATATTGGCAATAATATTTTTTAGTCTGTGAACAGACTTTTTAAAACCGCGTCGTCATTTAAACCGGTAGAACTACTTATCACACGTCCACTTCGTGTATTATCCTTCAAAGTATAAAATAATATTATACATAATACATTTTTGAAACATATCGAATATTCTTTTCAAATTAGTAGTTCAAAAACTCGTTTTTTTGTTTGTATTTTGAAATTATTTATTTCAAACATAATACGCAGTAAAATTGCAAATATTTTGGGTGTTGCAAAACTTTGTTAGTTGTTAAAATGTAATTTCACCATGAAATAAATAAATATTCATCTTTTACAGATCGTGTAAACAGAAGTGATGCTGAAGATAAAAGTCTTTCGAATGATGAAGCACCGGTACCAACATGTCCGCGTCAACCACCCGATGGTGTAGAAACGCCTTCAGATGCGATTGAGAAGATACCTGACCTACCTACCAGATTACCACCGCGTCTTCCTTCAAGCTGGTCAAGCACTCGTTCACGATTCTCCTACACGTCGAGAACACAAGATGCAAGAAGCGAGGCTAGTGTTAAAGATAAAATTGCAATGTTTTCTTCGGACCTTGCAATATCTTCAGACCAGTTAGATAAATGTGGTACCCTTCCAAACAGAAGTCATTCAACCATTAGAAAAAGCATTACTCCCTGTGTCAAAAACTATGCTGAAATATCTTCGTTAGATAGACGATTAACAAAGTCACAAGATAACCTTGATGAATCTCCACGACCATACATAAGACACACAGAACGTCCGGAGGTATTGGGAGGAGTTGAAAACACGAGATTAGAAACGAATTCGAGTAAATATAATAAAAAAGATATTTTACATAAGCCATTATTTTATGGTAGTACAACGACATTAGCTTCAGACACAGCATACACAAGACCCATTTTTCATAGTCGTAGTATAAGTGAAGATAATAGTTCTAAAAATACAGGATCACATAAGTCAAACTTAGAGTATTTAATAGAGCAACGAAAGAAATCCATGTCAAAGCTACGAGGGTTAGTAATACCTGAAATGCACGCTCCAATAGTTGATTTACCTGAAATAAAAGTAAAAGATAATGTATCGAAAACATTTTTACAAAAATCTTTAAAACCAGATATTAAACGTGAATGTAAGGTTAACAACACCAAACCCCATAGTTTAAGCGACAATAAATGGACAACAAATTTCTTGCCGAACAACCTTCCCAAGTATTCACCTGCTTTTAAGCGAAAGTCATTGCAAGTTTACTCACCATCTTGTTTATCAAAAGAATCAACACCTGAACGAAAATTTGCAGAAAAAGTTGAAAATATGAATAAGATTAATAGCGTACAAAGTTTACACAAACCTCTAAGACCTTCTTTAGATTTATCTAGAGCATCTTACATCAATTCTTCACCTGCATATAAACAATACAATAAGAATACGTTTAATCATATGCATAATTTTAAAAACGTTGAAGTTAAAATTTGTACCACAACTGATGTGATTGATAGTGATAACGATTCCGCTATGAGTTCCACTCAATCAAGTTATCGATCATCAGCTTCATCACCCATGCATCATTTAGATCATGTCGAGTCTGATAGCTCACGCATGTCACCTAGAATTTCACAATACAATTACCTAAATTCTAAATCAGAATTTTTAGCGAAGCCTATACATATTGATAAAAATTGTGATGAATTCGTTAAACGCAAAATCTGTCGCTCAGTATCATCGGAAACAAATGTATCTTTGAGTTCATCAGCTGGATCAGGAGCAACATCGGGATCTCAAGCAAGCTGTAGTTCCTTAGAAAGTTCTGTAGCTGACTCAGATAAGAGAAGAGTTTCTAAAACCTATAATGTAGACACAATAAATAGGAGAAATATACTCGCGTCTGCAAAATGTAGAAGCGGTAGAGATGCCAAACTTAAGTCACCGGTGATTGAAACTAAATTCTCACATGAGTCTCATGACAGATCACCTAGCCCTGTTTCTAGAACGTCTGAACGCCTTTCTACGCTCCCGTCTACTGTGAGTGCAATAACGCATAAAGGCGATAACAGACGACGTAACAAAGTTGTTGTTGAAAGTGATTCTGAATCTGATGGTGAAGTAACAATCCGGCAACGAAAATCTGAGTTCAAAAATACTAGATTAAAGCGAAATTCGTCAACAAATACTAAGAGCAAACATAATGGTTTACCTGCTGATACCGATAAAAATGAAGAAGTTCCCCAAGTAATCAAAGATAAAATAATGAATGAAATTAATAAGGCTGCTTTAGACGATTTTGACAAATTAAATAGAAAAGTCAGTGTAGAGAACAACAAGACGACTCCTAAAATTATTAACAATTCTAGAAAATTAAAAATTGAGGAGAATAATAATGATAATAAGCTACAGAAGGAAGGCATTAGCGTGAATTTAAAAACTAGTCCTAATGATGGTAATTTGAATATGTCTCATGTAGCTAAGGATATGAATAAAAACAACGAATGTAAGGATCTGAATATAGAAACGCAATTAATTCATCTAAAAAAGGGAAACGGTTCAGGTGTAGGTCTTATTTTAGCTGGAGGTATTGATTGCGAGGCAAAAGATGTTACGGTAGGTTTTTTAGTTATACATAATACATTTATCATGTTTTAATACTAAACCTCTTTTACTTCAGTTTTTGTTGATAGTAATAATCACGGCAATATATTTATTTTAGGTACATCGTGTCTTGTCCGACAGTATTGCAGCTAAGGCAGGAATAAAGAAAGGTACAAAAGTAAGAAGCATTAATGGCTGTATAATGACCGGACTTACACACGCCCAATCTGTCTCAATTTTAAAGGTAAATAATTAAAAATAGTACTAAATATGTTTTTAGTGTGGCAATTATTGTGATAAGAGTTTCTTTGGAATAAGTATTTATTACATTTCTCTAATTTATTATTGAAATAAAATTTCAGGAACAACGCTCTGAAGTTGTTATTGAAATTGAAAACGAAATAAAAGGAATCTCCAAAGAATGCGACTCTGAAAATGGTATGTATTTATTTATCAAATAACGTTTTTAATGCTAAGAATTGTATTCAAATTGAATATATCGTAGTGGATAGATTACTCAAAAAAATGTATATTTCATCAGCGGAGTCGAAAGGTCGACTTGGTACTGAAAATAACAATAAGAATGAGAAGAAATCGGGTGGATCTTTAGTAACGGTTCAATTGGAAAAGGCTGGAGGCGGCGCTGGTTTAGGATTTGGACTAGATGGTGGAAGAGATTCTCCACACGGTGATCGTCCGCTTACAGTTAAAAAGTTATTTGCAGGTAAAATATAAAATTTAATATTCTATTTGAAAAGTTAATCTAATGGAATCTATATAATATATGATAATGCTGTCAAACTATATTTAAACCATAAATAATACCAACATAGAACAAGTCACCAAGTAAAAAATATAAGTAGGTATCAATCGTATAGGAGTCATAAATATGTATAACTTACCTCACATATGGAGGATTTTATTATTTCAAGAGGCTCGTTGGTGCATTGGGTAGATTAGATTTCGTTTTGATGAGTCACGGGTTTCATTCCCCGGGACGAAAGGTTTACACATAAGTGTGATCAGTTCGGGTATTGAAAGCTTCAGAGGTACATATATCGAAATTCCGATCGGGTCTATGGACTGCTCGAAGTTAGAAATAGTACTAAAAACCTACTAAAAATGTGCCTGTCGATATCTAACAATATGTATAAAATACAATTTTAATATTGCAGGTGGTGCTGCCGCTCAAAGCGGTCGAGTATTAGTTGGTGCAGAACTGCTGTCAGCGGGCGGGCAATCATTTGAAGGATTCACGCGTACGCAAGCATGGGCAGCTTTGAAAGCTTTACCTGCGGGCCAAGTTGCTTTAGTCTTAAAAAATCCAACGAATTCGTAAAATGCTTGAAAATAATGATTATTTAAAACAAACAAACCCTTTATTCATTGTGAGTTATATGGGAAAAAAATTATGTATTTAATGTAAAGAATATAGTAGATTTAAAAAAAAATTGTGATCAAATCTGAAAAAGGTAATAAAATGGAAAATGACTCTAACTTGCCTAACAAAAGTTTGTCGTAATTTAATATGATGCTATTTGAGTAAGTAAGCTATATTAGTATATTTTGATGATGTTGTTTAATATTCCATGGACATTGTTTACGTTTTAAACGAATCCTAGTTTAACCTGAAGACTGTAATTGAATTCTGATTTAATAAAATGTTTATTTATTATTTAAAATACTAGTCTGGATAGTAATCTTAGTAATATGTAAGTATTTAGATGTAATATTTAGGTACGATATTTTATTTCTATTTAATAATGGCCATTACAATCTAATAATATTATAATTATTTTGTGCAAATTGGATTATTAATATTATCGTAAACCATTATTATCTCACTTTGAAACAACTTTACAGCTTACAACTTGTTTAGTTGTCACTACCTTTAGTGATAGGTATTTATGTACTTACGTAATAATAAACGAGTGAATATTGAAGATATTAATAATAATTGTAAATCTTAAAAAAATACATAGGTACTTTGGCACCTATCCAACATTCTGCTTTTAGAATTGTATCGATGTTAACAGATTGAAACCGCTCTGCCTTGCCATTCCTAACTTTGACTTAAGCATCATATCTTACCAATAACAGTAATTATAATACTAATTAACATAATTTGCTTGTACATACTATAGTTGTTGAAATATCTATTTTCGTCATTGTATTTTATACTAATCGTTGTAACACTAAAAGTGTACTCGCATAATATTTATAATCCCTAAATTATGTTGCAAATTAAGTGCTCTATTTTTACATGATTAAATATTTTTTTATATATTTATTGCTATGTTATTTTGTCCTATACATTTCCTTGTCATACAGAGTAGACAGTACACTACTTATTACTATATAAATATTTGTTTTGAATGATAGGAAAAGCGAAAATAATTTCGATGGTAAAATAAAAAAAATATTTACTACAGGTTTTTAATAAAATAAAACAACTGTTTAATGTAAATTTATAATGTCTTATAATTCGTTGTAAACAGGACATAATATCAGACACTATATTCAGTAATACAGAGTGATCAAATTTCAGTTTCGTACTTTTATTAAAAACTAATATTATAAAGAGGAAAGATTTGTATTTTGTATATTATGAATAATCTCAAAAACTACTGGACCCAGTTTTAAAATTTTTTCACCAATAGAAAGCTACATTATAACATAGGCATATTTTTGTGTATAGTACATTGAACATTGCATCCGTGTGAAGCCGGTGCGTATTGCTATTTAAAAATAAAAGAATAACAACATGTCCTACCGGGAAACTGGAATAATATCAACCTTTAATTACTGAAAAATATCGTTAGTTGTGCGATTATATAAATCTTGATAAAGATAAATTATTTGTTATTAAATATATATTTCTACATATTGTTAAAATGCCAAAATATACATCACCTACACTTGGCTCAGTAGGTAATAACAATTGCATATAATCTGTATAAGATACTTAAAATTTCTAGGTTGCCTAATTCTAAATTACATACAATTTGGTCAGTAGACTAATACGATAAAAAATTAAATAAATTAACCTTAATACGTAAGTTTGAAAAATCAGCATAAATTATTTTTAAACATTCCACTTTGATATTTAATATCACAGACTCAAATAGCAAGTCATTCACTACATATGCAATATTTTAATGTCACTTAAGCCATGAACACACCTTATTGCTTATTTTATATTACGTATTTTAAATTCAGATTACTGTTTAAAAATATCTTCCAAATACTTCAATTTTTCTTGGTTTGAATTTAAAGGTTACAAAACATTTGTAAAACAAAAACTTAGCGATTAAAAAAGTGGCGGCGAGTTTCTTGCCAGTTCTTCTCGTCCGCTCTACGCCCTTGATTTGAGAACTGGCAGTAAATGTAATATTAGAAGCATTTAATATGTATTTTTTATTGACGTTCATAAGTGTACATTGTGTTACCTAAATGAATAAATGATTTTCGATTTGATTTGATTTGAATGCAAAGTGACATTCAAATGAGTTGCCTAATAAGATGGACATTTTAAAAATAAAGTGTTATCAACTAATTTCATAAATGGAGTTCATATTTGATATTTTATATGAAATCACAAATATTATTATAATGTAACACGTATGTTTATTATGTGTTGTATTGATTAATCTATTAAGCTGACAAAACGGCAGCAACAGAACAGCCTTAAAATTTATTAAGTATGCCAGAGTGCAAAAATAAAATATATTTTTTTCTAATAAGCTATCACATGATTGTGCCTCTATCGGATATTGGGTGGGAAGATTATGAGATTTTTTATGAAATTAATAAGTAACTGAAACCGTTGCTGCCAATTGCCAACAATAGCGGATCTCTATCGACTTATAACATTGCCGCGTAGACATAAGAGAAGAGAGAGATAAGAGAGTGTATAGAAATACGTGGCACGACGATAACATTGCTGCGATTCTCTCGCTCGTGGAGACGGCCCCTAAGGCCCATAATCCAATAGGTGTCTCAGTTTTGAATCTAGTTTTGAGACTTGTCAAACCATTTTTTCTCTATAGAATTTTGACATATTGACAGTTCTCAAGAATAGATTACGACTTGAGTTACGTCTTGGAATACGGGCCTTAATGTTGGGAACACCTTAAGCTTGAAAGTTAGTTTTCACCAACCTACAAGTGAAGGCCGAAGATGTTTTAAGCTTAGGGGTAGGTTAAAAGGATTATTTACAAAGGAGGCTTACATTTCATTTTTTAAATTTAATTTTCGACACATACCTAATTCTAGCTTAATGATTAATTATAGCCAAGTAATTATATATTAATATATTCTGTGAAACGGAAAGCCAATAACATGGGCGGTTGCCAGTTGTTAAGACCTCATATTACAGGATCGCTAGTGTTGTCTCTCATATAAACTATCGCTACTTACTACTTCGTTCACCAGGCTAAACGCTTGGCTGGGTTTAAAAATCAGTTTCAATTTCATTTTGCCCTCGTAAACATAAAAGATAATATTGTCTTTTATTAACGCGAGTATCACACATTCGTAAACATAAAAGATAATATTGTCTTTTATTAACGCGAGTATCACCACGGGAGACTCCCGCGACCACGATTGCTGAAAAGCATCCGAAACGTCGGGATAAATAATTTAAACAATATAAATAATAAATCGCGTTTTAATCCGGTATACAGTATTTTATTTAAACATAAAAGATATTTGTAGTTGTCAGCTATAGTCTAATATAACGAGATACACTACACTGCCATACTATAAAGTAAATCACGTACAGTACAGTGTATACCGGGGGAAAAATGGCCTTTTCAACATAATTTAGATAACTTAAAAACTTAAACAAAATTCTTTCTGATCAATATTAAATGTAACCTTTTGTACTCCATTTTTTCCATGGAGAAGAAGGTAAGAATAGACACTGTTATACTCAGTATACCGAGTACGACCTTTATTTTGTAATCTTAATTGACTCTTATTATCTAATTTTGTCAAAAGCGAGCGAGGGAGTTGAAACTGTTTAATGTAAATAATTTGATTGAGTTTCACCGATGGACTGCCAAAGGTTAAAAAACAGTAGTCTTTATCTTTAGGGTCGTCCATTAATCACGTGTTTTTAGCAACTTTTTAACCCCCTCCCTCCTCCCTGGTGATATGTGGTGAGGTTATAGAATACAAAATATATTGTCATAATATTAAGGCCACGCGCCGCTGTTTGATTTAGAAACCTTACGTTCAACGAAAAATAAATACACGTGATATTTCATTTTATGCACGGGGGGGCATATAATGAAATGTGATACTTCGTGCCTTTAATATTGTCTTTTATTAATGCGAGTATCATACATTTAAATAAAATACTGTATACCGGATTAAAACGCGATTTATTATTATTTTGTTTAAATTATTTATCCCGACGTTGGAGACAACTGTCATCTTTCTGTCTCTCCGTGACAACGATTGCTGAAAAGCATCTTTATAAATTTCGTGTTTTTTCCTTCCACCCCTTTCAAGCCTCACATGATTAATGGACGATCCCTATATAAGATTGCATTCTTCATCGCAAGTAGTTAAATAGTAGAATAGTCTGGAACATAGTGAGGCGCCTGCAGTGGTTGTTCACAGCAGGCGCAGGGCAGTCAGCGCGCGGGCGCCCGCCGCGTGACGCGCAGCGCGACGGGGCCCGCGCGGACGTCTTTGAACAGCCTTATCGCCTCGCCGTGGGTCAAGCCGGCCGTAATACGACCGTTCACTGATACGATTTCGTCACCTGGAAATATTAATTATTTTATTTATCTTCTTCTATACATATAATAAAACGAGTCAGGGGGATGTAAGAAGAGAAATAGAACATACCCAGATTTTATTTTTAATTTTTTGTTTCTCTGTCTGTTTGTACGGGCTAATCTCCGAAGATACTGAATCTTTGCAATCTACACAAATACATTAAGCAAAGCCCGGGGCAACATATTATAGGCTTTGTTTAATTGAAATCGGTTGTCGGGAAGAAAAGTTGTCATCATTTAAAGATTATTTTAAATGCATGGTGCCAATAAATTGCAATACAAACTGACTCGATTGTCAGATGTCAATAACAGTTTAATATGTAAATAAAATAGTTAGAATTTTTCGCCGCTTTCAATATGTATTCATGGAATAGTGGATATGAATATATCATATCAAGAAACCTTGCTCAAAAGTTCATCTTAAGATGAAGCCCACGCAAACGAAGTCGCTGGCATCAACTAGTCTATATTTATATCTATACTATTATTATAAAGAGGAATGATTTGTATTTTTGATATTTTGTATGTGACGAATAAACTGACCGATTTTAAAAATCCTTTCACCAATAGAAAGGTACATTTTCCGTGCGAAGCCGGGGCGGATCGCTAGCAATTATATATGATTAAGATAGTGAAATTGGACCAAGAATTAAGTCGAAACAATTCGCGTTATAAGAACCAGATGAACGTATCTACAAAGAAATCAAAAATAGATTTTCTACATACGTATCTAAATAATTCTTAACTTTATTATATCTCTATTAGTGTGCCAATATACTGATATAAATTTATTCGTCAATTGTATACTATAAGTATTAAAAAGCTGACACAGTATGTCGTCTCCTGTAAAATTGAGAAAATATAGATAGGTACGTCCATCTGACTCTTACATCGTGAATTTAACATCACAATTGTTAGAAAATCGAATTTAAAGTTTTGGATTCGAAATTTGAATTAGTTCGGATTTTTCTTCGATCAACAATAACACACTATGCCAATGTGATTTTTGCTGAATGATCTATCTAATAGCCGAATATTAGGGTGTCCCTTATATGGCTGAAAATTTTTTTTTTTTTGATATCGAAATGCATACCCCCTATTTTTTTTTAAACTACCCAGACTTACTTAAATATAAAATTTTATCTTCCTACGTCAACATTAACCCGTGCCGACAGACCTCTGAAGATTTTGAAAATTGCTGTTTTTAACCCTTTCGGTTATGGTAGCTAAATCAATTGAAATATTTAAATTTTATAAAATATTTATTAAAAGAAGATAAAATTACAGATAAATAAGCATATTTTATTTTGTGAGTCTCTTTTTTACAGTCTGGAAACAGATTTCTATGCTCCTGAACACAGCGTAGCAAACATTGCTTTTGCTGTTCCTTTGCTATGTAAGATTTTCAGCTGTATTATTAACTGCCCTTAAAGAAAGCACTTTATTCTTTGCCTCGAAATAGATAACATCTTCATCCCATGTAGACACGGGTCTCTGGAGGAATTTTTTATCAATTTTTAATCGAGAAAATAAATTGGTACTCTTGAGAGACACAAAATCACTTAATGATTTTCCTCCAACAATAAATAAGGCAATATTTTTATCAATTTATTAAAAAAAGTATTAAAAAATAGAACGATGTATTATATTCCTACTTAACATACAAATAATAAGATAGACATATCTTCTTCAGATGAAATGTATCTCTTCCCAGAATCATACGAACTTTCTCTTTGTAAGTTCACTAAAATGTTCATCTTGGTTTGTTCAGGGCTGCTTTAAAAATCACAAATCTTGATTTGGTGTCTTCATTACCAGACTACATCACAGCCATGGTTTCATATATATAACCGCAATTAAGAAACACCAGACTTCTTGAAGTGCTCGTTTATCCTTGGCGTCAGTAGCGGATTTACACATTGGCGAGGTGTAGGCTATTAACTACCTCTATTCTTAAATTAATATAGTATATAGAATCAGATTACTGGTTCGGGGCGGCGTACTGGGTGTTTTGCTGTAGGATATTTATACAAGTTTGATATTTCGTTGAATGACATCATAAAACGTTCTACAAAATTCTTTTTGATTTCCATAAGACACGTAAAAATAAAATTGGTCCCCAAATTTTCCGCCCCTAAAATCTGCCGCCCTAGGCTCAGGCCTACTCAGCCTGCTGGTAAATCCGCCACTGCTCGGCGTTAATTTCGAAATGGGATTGCAAGAAACATATCTTTAAAGAGTTAGAGAGATTCATTCGAGATTAGAGAGAGTAAATAGCTCTAGCCATCCACTTTGCTTGATGCAGCGCTCCAGGAGGTTTAATTTTTTTTCCTCCTAAGAAAATATTAGATAGTTCAATCAGTTTCCGATAATCGTCACGTCTAATGATTTTTTGCAGTTCTTGTATCATAAAGTCTTCTATGTTTGTATCTCAAAAATGTTTTTACACAGTTATAGCTCTGGTGGGGATTCTATTATAGCTTTTTCCCAAAATATAATACACTCCCGAATGACAAGATTAGCCTTTTCATTAACAGAACACTTCGCGAATGTTAAAAAAAATACTATTTGATATGAGAATAAAGAATCATTAAACTGAAGTTCTACAAAAACTTTATGATTAGACGGTAACTTTGCGCCTGTTATTTGATAATTTACGCCACCAACTAAGAAAATATATTTTTTATTTATTCTTAATTCCACTGGAATCTTTTAAATGTAAAAAAAAACATGTTAGTCGCGGGAATAATTGAGAACAAATGACAAATACCGCGAATACGCACCCCTACTACCGCGCAAAATGTATGAACATAATTCGATGCAATTCGGCACGGGTTATCGTACTCCAAATAAGGTAAAAATTTATTTCCGAGTGTTTTAGAGGCAAATGAACAAAACTAAGACCTATGCGTTAGAAATTTAAAACTTTGAAAAATAAGGGACACCCTACCGAATATGTACTCAAACGGTAATCAATAGTGAGGTTTACTTTAAAGTATTGTTGATCCTATCATAACCGTATGTAAAATGTAAGGCATACATTTTGAGAAGGTCTCAATTTTAATTATCGTTTCAGTATTTCACGGCTAGGGAACACGGTAAACATAAAAAATACCACTATTTCATTCTTATTATTATTTGAGTTTAATTGGTCTTTTTTACTGTGCCCGATGGAAACAATTTATCTTCACTGGGTTTCAGTATAAAAGCGTAAAATATTTAGGCACATAGGCCAATCTACACTAGCTAATATTATAAACAGGAAAGATTTGTAGTTTTTGTTTCACCAATAGAAAGCTACATTATCAGCGAGTAAAATAGTCAATTTTTGTGTGTATATTACATCTACATTGCGGCCATGCGCAGCCGGGGAGCATTGCTAGTATTTCATAAAATTCTAGGAACCTACAACAATTATATAGTACTTTTATCGTAATAGACGTGACTATGTATTAAAACACGTTTATGTATATTTTTATTAAGTTTTAATATCTTTTTGCTATTACTTAAGTACAACTTGACCTATATTTCAAAATATCAATGACTTATTACTTAATATGAATTAAAAAGTTGAACGCAGGTGGATAAGAGCTGAGTTCTGAGGTCAGTTGCAGTGAGATGCAGCTGTTGTTAACCGTCTTTGAGGAATGCGCACGTTACACAATAACTCAGTATGAAAGAAATCAACTTCTCTTCTGTTTTTTTTTTATTTATTTGGTTCGTAACTTGTATACCATAAATAAATTGTATATCTAAACTAATATTATCCCTATTTCCCTACTTAATATGTATTATAAATGTGAATATAAGTTTGTTTGTTACGCTTTCACGCCAAAACTACTCAACCGATTATCATGAATCTTTGTACACATATTATTAGAGGTATTAGAAAGGAGACAGGATATTTTGAAAAAAATATATTTAAAAAAATATATATTTGTTACGGAGGGTAAAACAATCATTTTAGCAGAGACGATTGTTTGTCAAAAAAATCTAGACCCGTGCGAAGCCGGGGCGGGACGCTAGTAATATTATAAAAAGGAAAGATATTGTTTGTTTGTTACGATTTAATTCAAAAACTACTCGACCGATTTTATTAATTCTTTCACCGTTAGAAAGGTACATCTTCACCAAGTAACATAGCTATATTTATTTTCAGAAATAATTAAGGATTCCTTCTAAAACTTGAATAGTGTAACCCAAGGTGTAAAAAAGGTTGTAGGGAGTAGGTAATCTACTGAACCGATTTTAAAAATTCTTTCACCAATAGGAAGCTACTTTTTGTGTATAGTACATCTACATTGCATGTGTGTGTGCATATAAAACTCAGATATTTATGAGTTTACTATTGAGAGAACTACGCATTATATTACATTTAATTTTAGTGAGCTATTTAAATAGGCAATTTTTATAATATAATTAAAATATATTTTTCTAACTAGACAAAACGTTTCAGTAAACACATAAACACGCAAATGATTCTATGAGGATTTCATTGAATTTTCTCGTTTTATTCGCCCGAGGCCAGAATTGCCCTTAAGCATTCTTAATGAAACTTTCAAAAAAATCCTGTTCACGTCCACGAGACTGGTTCACTTTTGGACATTAACAAGATATATTGCCAAACAAATTTTTAAGTGAAACTCATTACCTTCCCGAAGTAAACCGGATTCAGCTGCTTGCCCGTTGTTGAATATCGTTTTTACAAATATTCCCATATCACCTCGAGGAGAGTCGCGACCACCCACGATACTGAACCCGAGACCTTTGCCACCAGCAGATTTTGTGAAACGCACCTGAAATTATAAAATGAAACGATTTGATCATATATTTTATCTATGTTAGATTGTATGTACCACCACAACATAAAATGGACCAGGAAATAGTTATTTATTTATTTATATAGGTACTACTAGTAATCCAACAGCTTTACATATTAGTACAATGTAACGGGCTCGATGCCATGTTTTGTAGAACACCTTGCACTCCGTTGTGTCGCGGGTTTGAATTCCGTTGGGACAAAATGTCTATAATTTTCTGTATGTTTTTCCCACGTCTGGTCACTACGGACATTTAACGGTGCCTGAAGAGAATAGACGTGAACCTCATGCTCGTCTGTCGATATCTACCATAACATAAAAACAAAAGAGGTCATACGAAGATTTATCAATATGACAATACAGGATTACAAAATTATATTAAATTGTTTGGTATCAATATACATATACTCGTACATATGAAATTAAAATGATGCTAATTTATATAGAAGGTGCAGTATATTTGGTTTTTAAACATTGTATATGTTATTGTTTACCTCAAAAGTGTGTGTGTCACGTGGTTCAGGGACTGGAGGCCGTTTAGTTGTTTTTGGAGCAGATGTGGGCGGAGCCACGGGAGGTCGAGCAGAGCGCGGAGTCGAACTCACACGCAACTCAGAGACACCATTTCTCAACTGCTGCACTGAATCCTGCCGCATCTGAACTCTAGGCAGTCTGTACGGCTCCTCCCATAACCTTTCTGAATCATCATTCAATCTGTTGTAGCCATTTTTATAAATAGGTATATCAACATTAACGTTCTCGCTGTACGGCCTGCTTCGCCCATCTCTAATATTCTTTCGACGTTCCAACCCATATGAATAGTCCACAACATCTCGGCTTTCGTCTTCTTGGTTAATATGGGATGTGCGATCCTTTGTCGTGGCATTTTTAGTTCGGTATATATTGGGAGAGCTACATCGTCGGCGAACTAAAGAGTTTTGTCTCGTTGGCGATGGCGAGGGGGGTTGCCGTACAGCTGTGGGACTAGGAACATAGAACGTTGAGGGTTGCTGTTGTGGCGGTGCTAAGACATCGTGCGCTGATAATGCTCGTCTTCTTAACCCGCCTCCGAGTTTACCGAGCGCTCGGAGTATATCGGGTGCTCCGCTAGTGACGCGTAGGGATGCTGTTGTATAGACTTTGCCTCGATGTCTGAACGACAGCTTTGACGCTGGAGCGGGGGAGCAGTGGGGAGGCGGGCGGGGAGGGGATGGAGAACAGCGTACAGGACTTGGTTCTCGGGTTCCAGAACCAGGTCGCAGCCGTGAGCATCTCCGCCGTAACTTTCGCCATCTCTGAGATAAGTTGGCGTTCCAGCTATCTTCTGAAATTGTTGAGGGAAAAGGTTATTATAATAATTCTATGATTTTTTTTGGGCAATTAGGTGATCATACCATTTAATATATTTCCAAACTAATAATTAATTTTTCTGTTTGCTATAGCTTAAGCTACACTGACTGAATATTTAGGACACAAAGTAAAAGACAAATGTGTGAGTTTTCAATATGAATTTTGCTTCGAGTGTAAATGATAATATTGTTAGTGTTTTCACGCCGTGAATACATAAATTTGCATTGTAATTAAATTTGCGTATCATAAGTATAGATACACATTTAAGTACCTACTACCTGGTAGGTCTTTAACCTTAACATTTATTTATTTTACGGGTTATTTCAAAAATGTATTCGCATACGGTTTATTGCGTGTACCTTTTTTAGTATCAGCATCGGACGCATAGTCGTGTGTGCGAGGCGGCTGTGCTGGAGGTGTGGCCGGTGCTGCGAAGCTGTGACGAAGTGGGGTCATACGAAGGAGCCGCGGACGGTCGCCGCGAGTGCCCCATGCTGGTGCGCCCATAACCCTGAAAATCAATTCAGAATAATACAATCTTGAGTCACTTACTACTAACGTAGGTTGGTATTAAGTGTTACAAGGCTTACATAATGAGATATTCATTTATATCCTTCGAGTTGACTTGAAAATTAATTTTAATGATCGAATCATCTTTAATTGTTTAACTACTCGCTTATACAATACTAGGTTTGACTTCAATGAATGTTATCTCACAATTAAATCTTACCGAGTTCCTTTAGGCTTTACGTTTTTCCAAACTAAAGTTAATTTAAATTGGTTCACTACTTTAACATTTAGACAGAGCCACATTCTCATTAATCATATTGTTTTTATATGAAATAGTTATAAATCTTTAATCTTTAGTTAAAATTAGACTTAATAATAATTTTGTATACCAACATATCATATCAATAAATAGGAAGAACAAATTGATAATATATTTTTCTCAGAGCAATGCACTATTACAAACTCTTACAGAGTAGTCATTGTTTGAGCAATAACCGAGTTTAATGGTTTAATAGTCCGACAAGACACGCATCGCTAAATATAGGCACCGTTTGAGCTTATAAGAAACATGTATAATTAGACGTGGCCATACGTTCGTTTGCAGTTGACTTGTAGCCATAACTTCATAGGCTATGATTTTGTTTGTTTAACTGCGGTTTAGTGTCAAAACATACATTTCTGAATCGTTAGAAGATACTGATGTATAGGTGTGAATCAAATTATAATGTATCTTATATCGGAGAGTTTAGGAGTGTAATTGCATTGATAACCGTACTGATGCATAAAAACTGACCACCATAACACCCACATGGAGTGGGCTTAGGTCGCGTAAATATCTACGTCCGGTAACCGTGTTTTATACGAGCTAGCCGTCAGCCTTATTCGGACTGACCTAAAAATTACAACCGTTAAACTCTCAATACCTATATCAGCTTATTGATACAATAATCCTTACTAATTGCAAAATGTAGTTTTTTTTTAACTATAGCTGACAGGCGAGCATTGGTGATAGGTGATGCTTGAACATGACACCAACTATTAGTATGTTGAACTATTTTACATTTAGTTCCGCTATTTGGAAATCCTTAGACTAAAACCGAAACGTGCAATGCTTCATGGATTTTCCATCAAAAACTGTAGTTCCCGGAGGGACGCATTTTGATATTCCGCCCACACTTTAATGTTTGAAATAATTATTTATGGGGTCGAAGCCTTGATCTTGATTATTGGCTATTGTTCTATTTTACCAACGAGCCCATTCGTTGAATTTGGTTTATCGTTTATGATGAAAGAACCGGACATGATTTTACATAGAGATAGATAGTTAAAGTTAAGGAGAGTGGCTTATTGTCATATATTATATTATAATATAATCAATGATATTATATGACATAGTACGCATATCGTCTAACTTAAACCATTTCCGAATAAATAGAAAATGGATAAGAATAACGAACTTAAGTACATTTTTTAAGTGAGGGGTTTTCTCCGGTTATTAATTTTTACCGAGTTGTGTAGCTTTGTACATACATGTCCATCATACAGTATTGTAGACATAATGTTACTTATATTCTTTGTAGCAGATGTACCTTCTATTTTAATTTGATACGTGTATGAAGTGCACGAACCCGATGTGCAGCCGAATGTGCCGACGCGTCACGGATATCCGGTCGGCGCGGTCTTCTACTCATACGAATATGAAATAGTCGGGAGATATATAAAGGTAAATGTTAATTATACTTCTTCAAAAATATGAAAAACTTCTATACTGATATTATAAAGAGGAAAGGTTTATTTGTTTGTTTGTTACGATTTAACACAAAAACTACTCAACCTTTTTTAAAAATTCTTTCACAGTTTGGAAAGCTACATCTTCACCGAGTAACATTTATTTCCAGAAATAATAAGGGATCCCTACTAAAACAAGAATAATATAACCCTAGATGTAAAAACTAGGCTTTTAGGTTGTACTTAACAGTTTTAATTGTTCATTTTTGAAACGATTGTATAAAGTTTTTATTTTCCACAATTCTTATTTATGTTTAAGAATAATATAATTTTCTTTTTCACTATTTTTTGCACTGCCCTACACCTCTCTACAAAGCCAAAGTAAACTGGCAGATAATGCATTTAAGCATTAAGTTCGCCTTTTGTACACTATTTTTTGTGCAATAATAGTTAAAAAAAATATAATAATTTTGATTCTTAAGGAGTAGTGAGTTTTGTTGGCAATTCTTGCATTTCAAGCCCTTGGTAGTTATAAAAAAATACTATTAATAATTAATGTATAAGACTACTTGAATAAAGTGTCATTTGAATTTCAATACATAACATATTTATGCGCTTAGATTTAAAAAATAACCCCTAGACTTGACTTTGAACATACCATTGTTTTAGTATATAGAATTTCACACGGTTTCCATAATTAGCAAAAACGCCGTTATAAACATGTATTATAATGTATGCTAATTCTATTCAAACTATTTTGTATACAGTCTTATTTTATTAGTCTTCATATCGAAGAACGTATTTTTTCCAGCCTTCCAACTACAATAATTACAAAATAAAGAAGTTTAGTAACGTTATAACACCTTGTATTTATTCAAAAATATAATGTTAAAATATTGGCTTACCTAGACAATTTACAATTGTTTTTTTATGTTAGATATCGACAGACGAGCATAAGGTTCACTTGATGGTAGGACACCCCAGCCACATCAGTCAATAATTTAAAAGTAATTACTACCATAGACTCATAGAAACAAACGCTATTGAAAACGAGTATCAATGATTAATTATTTTAATACTGTTTATAACATACCAGTGAAAGCATTTATCTCTAGGGAGAGGGGGTATGAAAGTGTTATTAAATTCCTATCGACGTTGGTCCACGCATATATACAAGGGTGATCTTTGTTACTGATAGTCCAACGATGACTAATAACAATGGGGAACGGACGATATATTCGATTCCCTGAAATTGCTAACCTAAAGACGACTCGTGTTCTTTTAATAAAAGTGTAATTTAAAATTACCTTAATTCTGAAGATACTCCTAAATCAAGAGTTTTGTTTATATATTCTATCTCTAGAAGCCTGTTTGGCTATGAAAGTTGTCAAGCGTGAACATATACATTATTCGTAGGCTCCCGAGATTACGAACACTCAAAAAATGTATATTATGTAAAACGTCTGAATTATAGAGATATATATAAGAAATAGAGATATAGGAAATAGTGAAAAATATGTAATAGGATGGTAATTTGATTTGCAAATATTAGGTCTCTTGGCTATGAGATCTGCTGTAGAAGCTCTAAATTTATAAATAAACAGAATTTGATGACATAACACATTTATTACTTACTTGCAAATTTTTCCTGCAACTTTCAGATATTTATAAAAATTTCAACATAGTAAAACTCAGTACTAAATAGCATCTAAATTGTTAGCTACTTTCTGTTCACTATAAAACCTATCTTTAATATTATATACATATTTATTTATTGAACACCAGCCAACCGAGCCGAACAGCAGTTGCAGCATACGAATCTCCATACCATAGTAAGCGATATACTGAGGAACCACACGCAGTATTTCTGCTGATCGCTACAAATGCGCATATACATATATTTATGAATGAAAAAATAATAAAAACTAAATGAACGTTTATAAGCGGATGAGTCCGGTTAGCGGTAAGGTGGGAAAGTGGAGTTAATTTGTCAGTGCGTCCCGTTGTGTGCCGAATTCGGATGGCCGTGGTCACTGCTCTTCCGGTTCTATGCAGCTCTGCTAAATGCGAAGTGAATGTTCAAAATTGATAATATTATTATTATATAGATATGATATTCTTTCTCTTTATTATTTTTTGCACTACCCATGTCTTCTCTTTTGATAAGAAATCGCTGCTTAGCGCCGCCCGTTGTAGTGTGTCACCTTATTTTGTTTGTTTTATATGTTTATATATATTTTTCTTTATAGTGCAATTCAGTTTTAAATAAATATAATATTAAGTTATTAACTTTATTCTCTGATAGAGCATTACCCATTGATTATATTTAAAAAATATAATTTACTGTGCATCTCCTGCAACTTCATACGGCCATTTTTAAAAGCTCAAATTATGGCGCTATATATAGTAAAACTTTAAAGTAATATGCTATTAATTTACTATAAAATTTCAAACAATATAATATTGCATAATGAATCTTGCACAAGTCTGTGTAGGGCGATGAAAAGAAGGGTCAAGATGTATGTCAATAACTAACCGTTGGCAGTACGATAAAAAACGGTTTTTTTCTCGTGATTTGATTACATATCGAGGTATTTTGTTATAAATTCAAATTCTAAATCATTTATTCATTTAGGTAACACAATGTACACTTATGAACGTCAGTAAAAAATACATATTAAATGCTTCTAATTTTACATTTACCGCCAGTTCTCAAATCAAGAAGAACTGGCAAGAAACTCTTCGTCACTCTTTTTAATCGCCAAATTTTTGTTTTTGTGACAAATGACATTAACATTAACCAAACTTACTCTTAAGTATGTCATTTATAGTGTTATTAATTATCACCTCTAGCACTTTGCCTTAACATTAAACAAGCAACACTCCTCCATTATATGATTTCACAGTTAACCCACACGAAATATTAGCATAATATTCAAGGTGTATTTTTGAACAGTAACTTGCTGAATGTTTTTGGTCCGTTACTTTCTAAAAAGATTCGTCTCACTGACATTTAATTAAATATTCTTATCATTGTTTTTATTCATAGTCCGTGTTTTTAATATGTTTAGTGTTTGGAGGTTATGTTTTTCCTATGCTTTGAATTTGATGCCAATTAGTGATTCCGGTATAGAAGTTCATTTGCCTCTGCACATTGAAACGTGTGAAATTATTTAAGTGCTTCGTGTTTCCTTTATTAGTGCAATTAAACAGCTAACCTAAAGGGCGATGAGTCATTTCAAACCATTGCAGAACACCTCAAGATTTTCAAACAGTAGGTACTGAAATTATGTCATCGCTGTTCTCTTCAATAATCCTTCCTCTTAAAATACCTATGTTAATCTTGTCTAATGTTTCTTTTTTTGGATTGTTTTTGTGCTAAAGAACAAGAGCTGAGAGTATTGTTTCCAAAACATAGTTATAACTTTGGTATGCGTCATAATATACCAATCGTATATGGATTTATGTTGAGTGTAACGGGTTCGTGTTTTGCTGCGCCCACGTTTATTAATGAAACTGAGATTTATGCATAGCTGAGAGCGATAGTGGTACCTACTGGGACTTTGGGAATGCGACTCTTGTGTGTATTGTTATATAACTGAATCCTTGGACGTAAATAATCTCCTTTTTTAATAAAAGTACAGCCGGCCTATCATGACCGCCACGAGATATGTTGCGGACGAGAGAAGACAAACTAAGATGTAATATATCTCGATATATTATATCTCGACATCGACAATTTTGATAGAAAAGATATCTCGATCAACAAATATATCTATTTTTGATATTAAAAGTCGAGTTTTAAGTGTAATTGTCATGTTAGACCCGGAAGAAATAAAGAGATAATCGATTAAAACACGAGAAAACGGTCGACAAAATTTTGTCGCGGTTGTCATGCTAGGCCGGCAGTTGTATAATACGAACTATATTGTCAGCTTCGATAATACACCCTTAACAAAAAATCATTATTATGTATACTTCTTTCTATATATTTTCTTAGCCAATTGATAATGGAACTACAGTCAATATTAAAATGTTTCGAGGTGACCATCAACGCTACACAACATATGTACCTATTAGTTTTTACTTTAAATTATCTAAACGTAATATTCTGCTTCCTCACTGAGCCATTTTTTTAAATAAATTTAAAGAGTCTGTACAAGTGACAACGCTTTATGGTAACAGAATACCTACTCTTATAAATATTATTATTAAACTTATTTCAGATTGTATTATTTTCTTTTATTAAACTGTGATATTCAAGACAATTTCAAGATCAATATATGAATAATTTAATTTCACAGATGAGTGAAATAGACAACCACCTAAGCTGAGTTTCATAATTAACTAGTATTGTTTAGTAGGCCGTACTGTTACCACAAATACGGTGCATCTTGTTTCTATACAATGGTGTTCAATAGACTCAAGTATTCCCATTAAATAACCTAGATCTTAGATCAAAAGAAATATTCTTGGGAAATTGCTTCCCGTTCTTTGTCATTATTCAGATGTGTCTCCTTTGTAATTCGTTCTCAAGTGAAAACAGTTTGCACTGGTTCTGTGATTGATGGGTAGACTGCGCTGTAGCTATAACTGGAGCATCTCAATTTTCTTATTTAACAGTCGTAGTACCGTATAACTAACTATAATCGGCCACAATTACCGTAGTTTTCATAACAACTTTTCTATAAAATTAAAATAACGCTTCACTATAATAAACATAACTGGAAACTATATTGTTGAAAAACTTAAAAGCCGTCAAGAGCTAGTGGAAATTGTGTGGTATCCTTATTGCATTAACTTTTTTTAATTTTGGAAGATACAATAATATTAGTATAAATAATTGTAATTTCATACATCTTTATAAATGACTAAGTCTAAGTTAGAAGGGTACAATGAGACCCACCATGATAGATTTGAAAAATCTTATAGTTTTCAATTTGGAATTTGTCCTCCAAAATTGACTCCCATAATCACAATTCGTTTATTTTTGCTATACATCCGTGATCAGCCATATTTTTTTTTCATTCAGTAGGATCATAGACTTTTCTTGCTTTAGGTAGGTTTTATTATAATATATACCGATACAACATAATTTATTAAATGTAGAGCTTAATCCATAATATTAATTATTGGAGAACATGGTACAAATTGTTGTTTCAATATCTCAAATCGGATTCCCAAAATATATTCTCTTATCAATTATCATGCTTAAATTAATCTTGAATATGACATTTCTGTACAACTCAGTCAGCCATCCTTTGACGTAGAACTGAATTAACTAATTCACTCAATTGAGCAGACTCTAGTGAGCATTATGTCATAAATACAAGCAGGAAATAATGAGTTTTCCTTCCTTTTGCCTAACTTGATAATAAATTACTACGTTGTAATTAATAATCGTCAAATACTAAGAATTTTCTCAATGAATTTAATTGAAACTACGTATTTTGTTGTTATGATGCTTTAAGACGTAGAGTTTATTGATCTTAAAATCTGCGTCGCAACAAATAAGTTGATATGTTTGGGGTATTGCGTATGAACAAAAGATATAGATTTATAGGTATATGTAAGTCATACTTGTAACGAAATGGCGTAGCTTAATTATAGTTCATTTGTTTAATAAGAAGATTCAACAGATATTTTAAACATAGTAATTTGAATATGTGCATCTTAATTCTTAACAAAAAAATGTCAACCCATTCTGTTCGGAATATAGCCTAGTACGCACTAATATACTAAACCGTTACAGAACGATTGTATTGTCCGTAGACGTCAGCTTTTGTAATTTATAAAATTGAGCACGAATACCCACGACACGATGTAGAGACACTGCGTAAATAATCATAGCGAGTGAAATTATGTAAAATAAAAAACAACTCTGTCTGAGTCTAACTCGTGCACCTAGGGTTCCTTACACATTTATGTGATACGAATATAAATACAAAGAAACGATCTATATATTTATCTATATAACTATATATATCCCTTTAATCATGCTGTGAGCTTCAGAGTTCTTGCAAAGATAATTCTCAACGGGAAGTAAACTACTGGTTCCAAGTTACTGGTGTGGGTCAAAAATTACAATATGTCTAAGAACCTGACATAGATCTAAGTATTGGAATTTCAGTTTGATACCTCCATACTCTCATCTACATTCTACACGCATACAAATCGTATGATAAGATTTATATAGATATATTATATTTATTTTTACATACTGTGAATAGTATCGAATCAGTAATGTCGTGACTAGTTACGGTGAAAGGCTGTATCAGATCCTGCCAAAAGTAGAATTGGCATTTGTTATAGATCAAGGATACCTAGAGCATTGTGAACTTATAACATTACATATTACACCATTTAAAAGATGAGAATTTTCTTAAAATTTCTTCCTTTTTTACATTTTTAAAACTCATTAACTAATATAATTATGTAGTATCATCTCTTAATATTGTAATATTATTGGTCTAAAACGCAGAGCAACATACTAGCTTTAGTAGATGATAGATGTTGCTTTTGTGTGTGTTGTATTTTTTATTATTATTATATGAAATATTACTTTTTGTCTTAGTGTTGTAGAAAAAAAAATCAGCATATCTCTCCAACTCATCCGTATGTAGTAACTTGATTGAAAAAGACAACTTAGTCGTAGGTTACGTATTATGTACCTACGACTATTTATTGCTGTATAAGAGGTTTCGCCAGTAAAATAAAATCAAAACTTAATAAATGTGAAGAAGTAATGGCCACCGTAAATTAATTCGTATCCCACACTCTTTTTCCTTAATAGGAAAATCGAGTTTGGATCCGCGCTAATGACCTTATAGCTTCCATTACTGTTTCGAAGAAAAATAAACTACCTATGTATTTCCTTTTTATTGAGATTATATCATATAATATATTTAAAAAAAAATTCATTTCATTTTTTCCCTTTTTAAAAATAAATAACAAGAAGTTTGTAAACGACAGCCCGTTCTTAATTCGATCTACACTAATTCATCATAAGAGCATATTATTTAGGTTTTTTTCTGACTAAGAAGTACCTACTATTATAAAAAAGTATATTTTCTCCCTCACAAGCAGCTGATAATTCCAATTTCAAAGGATTTAACCAATCGTTCAAAATTTAAGTAAAAAGGGGCAGATAGCGCCATTAAAAAAGCGGTTAAAGAACACATGCCGTAATTTACACAACAATGTGTATTAATAACAATATGTTGGATTAATCTTCTAATGGATTTATGTGAGGCGCAATATACACCGCAATATGCATACTGTATAGGCAATAAACTGAGGGTGTAACTTCAATGCACTGCGATGGTGGTCCTGCAAAATACTTTGATTAAGAATTTCGTGGAAATTTGATCCTTGATGTAATCAAAATACGACTTTTATATCAGTAAAAACGCTTTGTGGAATCGTCTAGCGGAATATAGAGAGGGGCCCTATTGCAAGGGGACGGACCCCAGTGTCCGTAGAACTGAAACGAGGTTTTTTAAAACATTTACTTATCAGTTTTCCAGCTGATTTCATAATAGTTGATTACGTTTGAAACCATTTTCAGTTCTCTATTAAACGACATTTTAATTAGGTGTACTACAGATTGATTAAGAATTTAGACCAACAGTAGTAAAAAATAGAAGTTTATACGTCGCATATGGTATTAATTAATTTGAAATAATCTTTATGTAAAAAAACAATATTTAATTTTATTGGAAATTAATTAAGCTCTAGTTAAAAGTGGATAAAATGGAAATGTAGAGCTTTATAGAAATACATACACTATATGAACAAGGAAATAACATTATCAAATAATAGGATTTAAAAATACATATAACGCTTAAAAATATTTAAATTTATTTATATTTACTTTTAATATTTTTTACGGTTAAATAATACAGTACTTACCAATTGATTTAAAAATCCAAAACAAAATATTTTTTGACAAACAAATTATATTTAGACGAAGGCTCTAAACACGAGCTCCTTCCTATTTAAAATCAACGATAATTCATTTGATCTGATTGTATGCGGGACACTTAAAGAATGCACTCAAAGTTTACCAGAGTCGATCTCTATACCATAACAACAAATAGCACAACTACAGCTAATACGTCAACGCGTACGTTTGACACGACCGTTGGAATTACACTAACATAACCTCAAAAGTTTTACAAAGCCCGCGCTCGCTGATGTTGTTTATCTGTGGATTTGTAACGTGAATGAATAAGAAGTATTGTCGTTGTAATGCTAGACAGAGATAAAGGTATTTTGAATTTTCATTTAATAATAATAATATAACGGTTAATTCAGGCAATCATTTAATATTTTAAATCTCAGATTAAATAATAAAGGTATTTAATCTGAGTTTTAAATATATGACATACACATTATAATAAATGTAAAATAAAACTTATATATACTATGTAACAAGATTTAAATAGACTAACAAATTCCTTATAAAGAAAGATACAGAAAGTTGCTCAAACTTTTTTTAGCAATAACAGAACAGGTACCTTTCTCAGTATTTGTCTATTTAAGAATTTGTTTAACTCAAGAGGGTGAAAAAACACACCGAGACATTGTGTATCTACCTGCACGTCTCCCAAGGGGTCCCTTTATCGCCATTGAACCATATCAAATTAATGATTCTAAACAGCCACCAACGACATTCATAGAGAACGGCATTCGGCTTTTTTTAACACTTGACATAACAGAGATCAATTATTAAGAAGTGGTTTCCACTCACACAAAGAGATGCCGAGTTGTACACTCACTCAGATAGCAATCAAACTTTTTACAATTTCCCTAGAATATTTATTTGAATTTATAATCAAAACCGCCATTATCTAAGTAAAATATAAAGTTTTATTGTACTTCATACTTTTAATCGAGTAGGTACTTATTCCTAGGACTCGCAGTAATTAATGTAGATCTATCTAGAAGCAGTTTCCAACCATTTAGTTCTTTCTTTGTTCTGATGGAAATGAGCATGTATTGATTTTGTTCACAATAAGTCAGACGAAGGCCCCCAAGGTTCTATAGAAGAGTAGGAATATAAGCCTCACTGTCTGGCGCCGGGAATATGGCGTCGACAAGGCTGTCGTTAACATTTACCGATAAATAATGGCATATCTGGATGTCTATGACTACATAATGTTTTCTCATTAAGAAATAATGGAGACGTTTTACATAAAATTAAAATAATATAATAATTAATAATACTTAATCATATTTAACAATGTATGTTATGTATCTATACTAATATTATAAAGAGGAAAGGTTTGTTTGGTACGATTTAACTCAGAAACTACTAGACCGATTTTAAAAAGTATTTCACCAATAGAAAAATGCTTTATCAGCGGGTAACATAGGCATATTATTATATTTATATGTTTTTGTGTGTTTAGTACCTATATATAGATTGCACCTGTGCGAAGCCGGGGCGGATCGCTAGTTATCTATAAGTCTTCTTAGACGGATATGACATTTTATGTGCAAATACTACTGATTTTTTTATAACTTAATGATCATTTAGTTTATTACGTAGCGCTAACTAGTTTCTGGTTATCAAAGAGATCATTTAGGAGTAATCAAAAATTAAATTGCTTAGGTTTTATATTAGTTTTTGTCAGGTTAATAATATAATAGCTGGGCACAGTGTCGGTCACCAAGCGGCGCGTGCTTCCTGCGTGCTGGTAGGGGCACGTGCACGACTCTAAATTATTAAGCGACGTACACCTTCCACATCTAGTATACAGGTTGTTCATAATATTATCTTTTATTAACGCGAGGATCACACAGTTAAATAAAATACTTTATATATACATCCATATACATCACGCCTCTTTCCCATTGGGGTAGGCAGAGATCACGGTATTCCATATGCTCCGATCCTTACATACCACTTTCGCTTCTTCTACTTTCATCAATGCTTTCATACACACTCGTCGGTTACGAGTACTTTTGATCTGGCCCTTTTGCAGAACGTCCCCGATCTGATCGAGGTACGTTCGCCTAGGTCGACCACTCCCGACTCTACCACTCACACCAGTTTAAAATACTTTATACCGGATTAAAACGCTATTTATTATTTATTACGACGTTTCGGATGCATTTCGGCAACCGTAGTCACGGTGTAGATAAAGTATTTAATTTAAAAGCAGGTTGTTTTCAAAAAATCTATTGGAAAAAGCTTACATTGTTAATAGAGTACTTAGAAGTTAAAAATGCAAGGATTATCTCAAATGTAGTGTAACGGAACACATCCATTATTGTTCTTATCAACATTTTAAAGCATTCTTTGTTATTATCTTTTTAATAATACCAATTTTATTATTTTAACATTTTCGACTCAAACTCATCTATTCCTTAGAAATACAAATATAATAGGTACACATAAACTTTATCAAACCTGTTTTAATTATAGTTTAATTTAATAGTAATTATAGTTTTTAAAAATCTAGTTATTTTCGTGTTTCTTACTGGATCATCTTGGTAGTTCGAAGCAACATGCAGAATGTGCAGAAGCAATCAGCTTTCAAAATTTCAAAAGCGCGTGTATAAGTTTACTTTGATTTTGTACTCCACCTCCTCATTTCTTTACAAAACGTGTCTTTACGAAGGTAATCATCGCCACAATTTTTAAATACATAGATATAACTGCTTTGAATTATGTCCTATGTTATCTATTTGCTAATAGGTAGTCAAATTAAAATTAAACTTTGTAAAATCTTTAGCCGTCTTGTTAAAGCAATTCTTAATAACTGCCCATACAAGTATGTTCTGGTAGTATATAATGGTAGTATACTTCATTGCATTGAATAGAAATTTCTTGCAAAGAAGTTGCTTTTTATTTAATTCAAGAAAAGTGTATTGTATTTTAAATTATCGTAATCATTTAACCGTGACTTTTTGCAAGTGCGATAAGAATACAATGGGTTTAGTTAAGTCGGTGTCGGCGTTCTCAGAAAGTTTTATCAGTTGATAGAAATACTTGAAATTATCACGGTGTTTAAAAAGATTTTCGATGTAGGAAATTAAAATAGAAAGGTTTCTGTTATAGAGATTTTTAAAATATAATTTTATTTATTTATTGAACTAATACTGTATTCTACGTAAACTATTAGGTAATAGTAGAATTTCATTTAATTATATTATATAGCCTATAAAAAAGTTACAAATTATTTTATATCATGCTGTATTTTGCTGTGGTTTTGGATCACGATAAAGCGTGAACACATGGTTTGTGTCGTCAGGCGCTGTATTTGTTTGTTTTTAAACTAAGGTTTCATATATTTTTCAAATAATTCATAATATGTATATAGAAGGCTAAACTAAATTAGCCAGTTTTGGTAGTCAAGCCGTCCATGGGTGAAATACGTTTTTCCTTTCGTAATATATACCTACGTCTACGTGCCAGGATTTGAACAAGGAGATGTCATTTCTCCCACTCCGAAAAATCAGGTTTCTATGCAAACATCAACGTGACATTTTCATTTGTGTACGAGTCGAAGAACAGAGCTCATTATTCCCGCACTCGTACGACTAACAAAGGGATAGTTCCACAAACATCTCTTAGTTAAAGCCGTTCTTAGAACCGCGACACGCCTATCTCTCTCAAGGAATTTATTACACAGAACATTTAATAAAAGGTAACACAGTAATTTTCTATTTGTTATGATGGTTACCTACATGATTAATCATTACTGTTATGTAATTTAAATGCTTAATAATTTCTTTCATATAAAAAATACTGGAAAAACATATACCTACCTATCCAGGTAGGTTGTCGTGGTTAAGTAAGTAACTTGGTAGCCAGATGGATAATTGACACCCATTTCATAACCTGTAACACCATTTAAAAAAAAATTCGCTGTGGTAATAAATTAATAAATAAACTGAACAGACCACACGTACAGATTTAAATTCATTTTTCCTGGTTAATTAGAGATATAATGATGGACTGAAAGACGTGATCCCACGCCCTCTTCTAACAAGAGCACTTTATAATCTCTATAGCAGATCTGAGTGATATCATTCTAATTCAGGTCATCTTTATGGATGCTTGGCGACTAATTACTGTTCATCAGAATCTCTTAGGTATGATTAAATAAATTCCTGCCAAATTAAGTACTTACATAACTTATTTGGAAATGTTATATAATAACAATAACGAAATACAATAAGGCAGATTACTGTCTGAAGTTTAAAAGTGATTTGATTTCTTTTTTAATACATATTACTTTAATGTCACATGAATACATTTATTCATATATCGAAGGTATAGTGCTGAAACCCAATAAGAATGAACTTAAATTGTTTAAATTCAATGTTTAAAGTTTAGGGACCTAATTACCTACTAAAATAAAAATATATCACATTACAAATATTAATTACGGCGATATTCTTTGTATATCTAAGATAACTTTGTCCCTAAACCTTTAAATATAATTTAACTTACAACTTTTAATTCCATACTTATTGGGTATTAACATTACCTTCGATATAATTATTAATTTATTGTTACTGCTATTTTTGGAGTTGGAAAATGAAACCGATGAAAGAGGCTAGTCAAGGACCACGTTTTACTATTTTGTTTAGTAATATTATTGTGATCTTTAAAAAATTGTAGATACTAGAGTTACATCACCGCAGTCTAGTCAGATTTAAATTTTGATATTATAATTATTTAACTGATATTCGTCTAAATAACACAATATATTTTTAAAAGTAAATAGAGTAAACGTTACTTAGGACAGCCAATGCTCATTATCAGGTAATGTAAAACACAAATACGAATTGTTTTATAAAGTAACATGCGTTTTCCATTATCAGTAATGTGTAAATACGGAAGCAAACCTTAGGACGCGGACGTGGGAAAACAATGAAGAAACTGCCAATATGCATACATAAGGGAAATTCTATGGAATGTATTACTTTGTTATTATTTTATAATTTATTTATTTTTAATTTTATATTTATTTATAATCATTTTAGTAGTTTAGTTAGTTTTATGTTTTGTTTAGAAGAGCCTAGCTGCCCACAACACCAGGAATCCTAGTGTGGGAGCTAGGGCTATACCAATATTTATTATGTAATGTGTTTCTGGGAATAATAAATATATTTATATTTTCTTTACAATCGATTTTTATGAAATTCTAATTTCGAAATTCGTAATTCATAAATTGTTTCCCTTACGTTTACTGTAGTTATCAACTGTACAATATTTTCACTTAGACTAACGTACATGCATAGGTCTACCGTCTACTATGGGCGGCAACGATATTCTTACAGCAGTATACAATTACATCATGGGAACCAAGCACTAGTTTCTACTTGAATGACTTCAGATTTTACAAGTGTCATGTAGCCGTTATAGTCACACGCTCGAGGGCCCGCATCCGAGAACTGATAGATGCCTGTGAAAATGTGTAGTTGATATTATCTGAATGCACTTGAACGTATTTTAAGATATTTCACTTTCTCCAGCACGAAATACGAATGTGTGGACGTTTTGAAACTAGACGATTCATTTAATTTTTGGTACAAGTGACAAAAGTTGGTCTGCACATGAGCTAAACGTGCTCACAGCTCATCTATATATATTATATATACGAGTATATAAGTATAATATAGAAGTGGTAATAAACTAATTGTCCTATTAATACTACTTCCTACAAAATGTGAAAATTTGTGAGGAAGTATGGATATTTGTTACTATTTCACGCATAAACTACTGAACAAATTTTGATGAAACTTTACAGAATAATTGTTTATACATCAAAATAACAATTTATAACAATATTGAATTGGCCAAATTATAACGAGGAGTATCAACTAAGTCGGAAAAATTCTACTATCTGAGAGTTATTTCACCCAGCGAAATGGGCACGCGTCAGCTAGTTTGTATAATAAATAGGGAAATTGTTAAAAATATTGAACCAAGAAACCAAATAAAACAATAATTCAATAAGCTGCGCTATTTTACTATGATAATGTTTAAAAATGCTGCTTGTTGCTTTATCAGCGTGTCGACTAAATGGCTGTGTTTAGTCAACGCAAGGAATTATTAAAGCAATGTATAGAAGGTAGATATAAATATATCCACTAATTCAGTTTCTATAATCTTCTATATTCATCTGTTAAATTAATGCGTAATTAACACTGTGTAGGTTTGCTAGTATTTAATATTTCCTATAATAGCTTCATATTTATTTAATTATTAATTCTATTACCACCTCTAATTAATATACAACTAGTCTATAAATGTTAATTACCATTTTTATGTTGTTATCCTTGGATCTATGTAATAAGTTCACATTTACAAAATACTTTAAAGGACCAAGATAAAAACCTAACCACTAAGATATGACACATAATAATTTAGAAACAATAACAACTTGTGAAATCAGTGGCGGATTTAGACATTTTCGGCGTATAGGCTATCAAAATTTTGCCGCCCTAGCCTTTATAAATGTAAGTTCCTAAATTTTCTTAAATATGATATGATAGGAATTGTCTTGTAAGTACAATTCTCAGTAAGTCTTACTTTTAGACTAAACTCTGTAAGGTACAGAAAACTGTCTTAAAAGTAAGAAAAGTAAGTCTTGATTTCTATAAGATAGCTAAAAGTATCCTCAATTTTGCCGCCCCTAAAATCTGCCGCCCTAGGCTGAAGCCTACTCAGCCTGCTGGTAAATCCGCCACTGTGTGAAATGCTTTATAATATATTTCTTTACACATACATACGTGTACACATTGATTGTATTTTTAATACAATACATAATATACATACATATTATTTCGTGTATTACAGGGAATATGCATGTATTTTTTATATTTTTATTAGGTAGCTTACATAGTTTTATAAATGACAAAAATTGTGGCCGCCACTAGAAGCGGCGTCTTGACGCGGCCACCGGTGGTCGCGTTTCAGCCACTGTAAAATGTATGAAATATCGCGCCCGCACGTTGTGGCGGCCACTGGTGGCTAGAAGCTCGGTGGCGGCCACTCGAGCGCCGTGTTTGCGCGGATGCCCTAAAATGTTTTACGCCCTTAGCTTGTGGCGGCCACCGGTGGCTATGCTGTGGTCGCCACTAGTGGCTCTAGCCTGCGCGTAGGCTAATACTACGACGTCAAGCAAAAATACCTAATAACTTCGCACTACCACATTAACAGTTGCTGGCATAGATATATACGTGATATTTGCCCTGACCAAAGGCGTGGCTTTTAAAAATAATGATAATAAATATTTGAATTTCCCACAGTTGATTTGCACTTTTTAAAAATTGTAAATTGTAATAAAAGATATTGATGGAAGCGTAATTCTGAAGTAATAAAGTCTATTAAAAAAATGTTTGACCCTCATTCAATCACATACATATTCCCTATTAATGTAGTAACATATATACAGTAGTATAAGTGTAAAGAAACGTTTTGTTAGTGGTTTTATTTGTTAGTAATTTTTTCATCAGATATTATAAATAATTCTTAACACAATATTACTGTACTGTACTGTAATTATTTTTAAATTTAGAATAAATAAGTCTCAAAATAAAATTCGTATCTGTCTTGGGCCTTGACTCATAGTTTTTATTACTTTAAACTGACCTGATAACGAATTGCGGTTCGATGTTCTGCTTAAAATTCAATTCTGTTAAGTAGACTATAAAATTTAAATAATTGTCGTCATTATTTGTAATTAAATAGGTACCATTTACAGTTTAGAATTAAAGTACATTCTAATTTGCTATTGACTTTTGTCCAAAAAGTGTAGGATAGTCAATATACAGTTTGCTTAATTGAGAGACAATAAACTATCAAAATAGTACAGATGTTCCCTTAATGAATGATAAGCTTTTCAAAATTGGATTGAATTGTACCTCTAATTCTTATGATATAAACATTGGATATAAAGTACTATCTGCGTGTAAATAAATACGTATGTGTTAGTTATCGATCGACGAGCGTGAGGTTCACTTAATGGTAGATGATACCTCAGCCACAGAACATTAATCAATGTTCCGCTGTCGACCTATTTTTTACTTCGAGCATTCGGAAAATCCGAAAATCTGAAACCGAAACCGCAATGTGCACTTTACAGTTTTTCTATCTATAAACGGTGGTTCCTTACCCGATCTCACCCTGGCCGAAGTGACCAGACATGGGGATTACATACTTAAGAAAATTTCGTTAATTATAAACATTTCGTTGAGGCGAGATTCGAACCAGTGACCCATCGGAGCGCACGAGAGGTGTTCTAAAAACAAACCAACGAGTCTGTCAATAAATAAATACAAATAGAATTCTATATCGAAAAGTACACTTTGGTGGCGCTAACATGCGAGTAGTTTACGCCTCATCGAAATAATGTAATACATAATTATAGGCCATAACAAGATCTTTTTGAAACTTATGTTTATCTTCTAAGGATACCCCACTTTATATTTCAAACTTTCATCAGAAATAATGAGTTCTTTATGAAGTTGGCTGGCCGAGTTGGTTTAAATTAAAGTAAAACAAAGTAGGTTAGTTTCTTTAAAAAAACGTAGACACACCGTGAAATTTAAATTCACGAAAATGTCAATATGATTTCAGAAATTATCATAAGTAGAAGATTTACTTGAAATAAGGATTGCGGATTAGTTTAATTTACATTAAATATACAGAACATAATAAGCGGTAACAATATATAACTATATTACATAAACAACAAAGCGACCTTTCTCTCGTTTGTCGTAAAATACATCTAGAACGAAGTTTTTGGACCAGAAAGGATCTGAGTACCAATCTACATCATTCCATTGTTTCATTTACGAACAAACATATGTTGCATTATGTCTTATGTAAATATAGATCAACATCGATGTTGCCAAATATGATAGTATTTACTATTTGTAATAAAATAGGTAAATAAGGCTTCTTTTTTATATTTTACTTATATTTCAGTTCTTATATAATGTTTTAATATTATGTTTGGACTAAATACTGTAAGCTGTGTATTTATATGTGTTCTTTACCGTACTTATAACATGTCATCACGTTTGAGGTCTATGAGTCATAAAGTCAGTTGCCCTAAGCTCTCTTTATAGAATAACAATGAATGATAAATCGATGACTAAATACCACAATAACATTTATTGATATAGGTATGTAGTTATGTTTGACTTTATATTTTCCCCTGCGTTCATGTGATCAGGTTTCAGATTTCACCACTACTTGATACACTATTGACGTTTCTAGACTTTAGGAATGCTTTTAACACTGTTGATCATAATCTTCTGTTGAGCTTGCTGCTAAGCTGTCTCTCTCTCTCTTAATATATCTCCAGTGGCAATTGGTTGGTTGAAAATATATTTAAATGGTCACCAGCAAAATAGACAAATAGATGATTTCGTCTCTTCTTGGTCTTGTTAAAGCTGGTGTGCCACAAGCCCTTCTGTCTCCACTATTTTTCTCAAAATTTATTAATTTTATTTCTTCTTATCTTTCCTCTCTTTCTTTCTATCATATGTATGCAGAGGATGTTCAAATATACACACAAGTTTCTCCACTTGAATAAAAGATGCTATAGGACGAACATACGCTAACCAATCCACTATTATAGATTGTAGCAGAAAGTATGGACTCAGCATTAATCCGGCCAAAACTAAGGTCATAATTATAGGTCTAATTGGCAGTCAACAGTTACTTTGCAGAATTTATTGCTATGTTGCTAAATTTTCTTTCGAAGGTAGGTATATTATACAGCTCGTTGGTGAAAAATCTCGGTATCTACATAGACGAACTGCTTGCGAATTACCAGCGTCTTGGACAAAACAAATATAGGAAATGCGAAATTGGTTATTTGCTGCAACTGATTCCTTAAGACGGTAACACAACTTTCTGCCAACCCACGCCAAAATTTCTCTGGCACAATCCATATTACTCCCAATCCTTGATTACGCTTGTATCTGGATCTTACCGAAGTACAATTTGACACACTCGAGCGCGTTCAGAATATTGTTCATCTTTGGTACAATATTTCTGAATATCGCAGTAGACTGAAATGGTTATCGATCCTTCAAAGCCTCATATCCAGTAGGTATCTGTTATTTTCGATCCCAATACACTTAAATTATTCTTAAAGCTAAATTTGTTTTCGCGTACTCTGACTACTTTTCTCTTCGTTCTTCCAATAATTTAAATTTAAATATCCCTGTGCATTACACTGATTTCTTCTATTATTCCTTACCGCTCGTGCTTTACAACTCTGGAATTCTCTCCTCCTTCTATTAAAAAAGTTTAATCTCTTCCCATTTACAAAAAAAAAACTTACTTCTCTTTTCCAGCATAGTTATTGTTCATTGTATATTTAGTTATTTATTATATTATCTTAACATATTTACTCTATTATTTATTGTATACTTTTATATCCTCTATACCACTTCCTCCTATCTCTATCTCAGGCATCAATTCCTTTCTATGTGGATTGCCTGGAAGAAATTGCTTAGAGAAATAAGGCCGCCTTACTGTACTTCCTGTTTTATAATGTTAAAGTGTTAAATAATATATAATGTTAGTGTGTTAAATAAATAAATAAATGAAATATGTGATTATTGAGACGGTTTTAATATTATGGAATATTTGGTTTCATTCATAATCTTGTAAGACAGTAATTAGAAAAATAATGAATAGTCGAGAAAAAGTATTATGTATCATATGGTTGTTGCAATTTTGGTGAAACAATTGCAACTTACTGCTCTATCTATCATGACTCTATAGTCATTCGAGAGGAAAATGTAGAGCATTTGGTCTATAGAGACGGTTTTTAAATTTTATCCTATATTAAAATGATTCAATTAATGTCGAATAAATCTGAATAATCTAAACTCTAGTAGAGTTTATACTTTATACTACTTTTGTACATTGACAAACATTAAACGAAAATAATGAAATCAACATTGGTTTCTTCAATATTTTCTTCAGCACAATCTAGTAATGTACTTTGAAACTATTCCGTACAATCGAGGTAGAGTCAAGCATGATATACGATGCTTTACGATAGAGTCAGTTTGATGCAGTTAAGCCAAGACTCGACAGAGGTCGCTGATACCTTTTAATCAAAGAACTCTAGATGGCGTTTTTGTATTAGAGTATGAAACTTTTACTAGTGTTTTCTTTCAAAATGATATTTTCTCACTGACGTCGAAAACAACATCCATTTCTACTAAAGTAGGAAATATTGGCCTCGCGTTTATAAGGAGAAAGCAATGTATACGAACAAATTTTTTGAAACAAATGGGTATACGATTTAAAGTAGCAGGCATGGTGAGCCTCGAGCTAAGTTGTGAACGCGGGAGGACAAGCGGGATCAGCCGGCGGCCGGCGCCCGGCAGTGAATACTTGTACGTCGTGGTGACAGGTGGCACGTCGACCCCTCATCACTTGTATACGCGAATTCACCTTTTGTTTATAAAACTTGGTATTAACATATAAACTATAATGATGGACGAACTGGTTAAAAAGTGACTCTATTAAGAACCTTATTGAATTTTTAAGTTTCTTGAAAGTGCCGTGAAAGTGTTCCAAGAAAATACCGGCTCCACGAGTCATGTCCACAAGTACGATTTGAATGCAAAATTGTCATAAACTATGTTCGGGCCCGCGTGTGGATAGTATAGAGTCGACAGTATAAACTTTTGGAATTTTTTGTAAGTATTTACGACGCTGTGGGGTATTTAGTTTTTTGTGAAGCGATAACGGGTGATTTGTGTGTGAATCAGAGCGCGGGAGTTGAAAAGCATATACAGCGGGAAACATTGGTTGATGTATAAGTTGGTAGAATCTGAGTGTATTGTTGTAAACAGCAATGGACACCGATCGCGATGCCACGATGGAGTTGAATGGCCGCTGCGGTGGCTGACTGTCGACCATCGAGTACTTGCATTATTTAAGCACCTTAATTATCTAATTCACCGCGGACAATTGACCTTATAAAGTTCTAGCCTTGATCCTTAGTCTGACCAGTTAGATGTTTTATTCAAAATAATATTCCCAGTTCTTGCCTGTTATTGTGGCCGACGACCTTTATTCAAGCATCCATTAGGAATAAATAAGTAGTGAGGTGCTTAGACATCAAAGTTCAACCAATGTATTCAAGTATCATTCCAAAATCGTGACCTAAATTCTAATTGGTTTTATTTTTCTTATATTTAAACTTTATAAATAGTACTTCAAATATCCTGGGTAAGGAGTTTAAGCCACCGTCTCTGCCATTTTTTCCTTCATTATTAAAAGCAGTTTTTATTTAATTACCATTCACAAGTGAAATACTCTTCTAACTGTAAATAATCTCGGATCCCGCTTGTTACAATTATTTTTAATAAGCACTTAATCACTAATGCTGAGCTTTCACAAGCAATGCAAGACAAATAAATGAGTAGGTATAGGAGATACATAGAGCTTTCAGATATGTACAGTCAACATGAAAAGTATTTAGAGATTTTAATAGATTTATCGAAATGAATAGTATCATGTTTATTACAATTTCTTAAAGATCCATAAGTATTAAGATTCCGAAATTCGCAATTCTGTGTAAAAATCATCGATTGTTCCGTGAGATGGACAAATAAACAAAGAATTAATTTCCATACACATAATATTATCTCCGTATTATTAATTAATCAAATTTCAACAATCAGATTTACTGACGTATCTGTACAACTAGTACCTGAGGTAGGTATATCGTTTAACGTAAGCGGTATGATTTAAATAAAATATTTTTTACCGAATTAACACGCGGTTTATTATTATCCTGACATTTCGAATGCTTTCCAGCAAACGTGGTCACAGGTAGACTGAAAGATGACGACGCGACTGTTTGATTTGAAATATCACAAAGTTGCCATATCCTACTCCCCAGGACTCCGAAGTTCTGAGTATATCCTAGGCTTTGAAAAGGGTGAGAATCGAACTCTCTAAACTGGAAAAATGAGCCTATTATTATTATATTATTTTAAAAATTCTTTCGCCAATAGAAAGCTACATTACCAGCGAGTAACGTAGGCTATTTCTTTATTGTACATCTACGTTGCACTCATGCGAAGCCGGGGCGGTGCGTGTTGCTAGTCTATACTTTTATTTATTTACTAATACTGATATACTAATAATAATATTATAAAAAGGAAAGATTAGTATTTTTGTGTGTTTTGAATAAACTCAAAGCTACTCGACCGATTTAAAAAATTCTTTCGCCAATAGAAAGCTACATTACCAGCGAGTAACATACTATTTTTGTGTATAGTACAACTACATTGCAACGCGTGTGAAGTTGGCCCCCCAATGTGAAGATAAAAAAAAAATAAGATGAGTTCTAGTCGCCCCCCACATAGTTCTAGAGTTCCTTATATTTTTTGGAAATAGTTCTGTTGTTTACATAGCTCAAAAATGGTTTTGAAAATCATGGGGGGCTAACTTCCAAATTTGTACTTTTTGCCGGCTTGCCCCGAGAAAACTGTCAGTCGGATCGAAAAATGACATAAGGATAATTTGTAGAACTCTTTGGGGGGCAGCTAGAACTCCCGCCAAAAATTATATTTTTGGAAAATTATATATTTAAAAAAAAAAAAATTTCATTTTTTTCAAAAATGCTATTTTTGGCGGAAGTTCTGGATGCCCCCCGAAGAGTTCTATCAATCTTTCCAGTAACATTTTTTGATTTGGTCAAAAACGAAGCTTCTAGGCTCGAGCAAAATTTTTGTATTTTATAAAAAAAAAATTTTTCCAAAATGCTATGTTTGGCTGAGAACTTCACTTGGCTGCCCCCCGAACAGTTCTATCAATCTTTCCAGTAACTTTTTTTGATTCGATCAAAAATGAAGCTTCCAGGCGCGAGCAAAATTTTTATTTTATAAAAAAAAATTCAAAAATGCTATTTTTGGCTGGAGTTCTGGCTGCCCCCCGAAGAGTTCTATCAATCTTTCCAGTAACTTTTTTTGATTTTTTTATTGTCCACTGAAAAAAACAGCGACCTATACATTTTACATCTAGTTACGTCCCTGATTATACATACTACACGATTATCTCTTCCCGAATTTAAGTACTTGAAAAAGCCTAAAAGTCCAGAAAAGCACCATCTAAGAATCATTAAGCGTCTTTTTTGGACTCTTTCATAACAGAGTCTATGTTTTGGAGCATATTTGCAGTTTAGTGACCTAATTAATTATTTATACGTATGTACGTACTGAGAAAATAAATAAATTCTGATTTAGGACAAATTCGTCCCACCCGTTTAATGCCCGAAGTGACCATACCTGGGGAAGATGTGCTTATAAAATTTATAAACATGCCATCCCGGCGGGATTCGAACCGCGACCCATAGTTGCGTAAGATAGGTGTTCTACCAAACGAGCCCGCTTACATACTTTAAGAAAATGATAGAGAAATGATTTAATTCTAGTAACGAAAATCCTAAGTTTTAAAATCGCCACATAAACATAAAATATGATTTGTAGCTCGGAACCCTCTTCGAAAGTTTTTTTTTATAAATAATGTTTTATAAATAGCGTTACTAAGCAATTATACGCTTGGCAACCAGTAATTACTGAGCTTTTCCTTATCGATTTGTGACTGAGAAATTATTGTATCACAAGTCTTCTTCATTGTATTTAATATGTATTTACATTGGTAGCGATATCGTCACTTTCATTTCTAAATAAAATATGTTTTCGCGTCTTCGTCTTACCTTTAAATAATTGGAATAAATATTCTCGCATCAGGATCAAATTAGATCTTTTGCTCATTTTTATAACTGTAATTACTTACAGATTACTTTCATTATAATTGTAGTTCATTAAGTTCATAATTTGCATTTTGTTATTTCATATAAATGTTATAAATAAAACAACCTGTTCCTCTGTCATTGCATTAGATAGCAAAATATTTCGATAAATAATAATCAGTATAAAAATAATTCAGTCTAAATTCTAAAATCAAATTAATTGACAAGTTTTGTATTTTTTATTTATCTATACTACTATAGTTTGTGAGATTGTAGGGGGTAATCTCTGGATCTACTGAAACGATTTTAAAAATTCTTTCACCAATAGATACAATCAGCGAGGAACATAGGATATTTTTTTTGTGCACGAAGCCGGGCCGGGCCGTGTTGCTAGTATATTATATTTTATTAGTATATTATTTTATTAAATTGACTTTTTAATTAATTTCCGAATAACCTCACTCGAACAATACATATGTTTTGTGCTTAAATAATTTGAATTGAATCAAATACATTTTATTACCGAAAGAAAACTAAAAACGTTTTAAGTTATTTGGTTTTATAGCCACTCAACACGAATGCTGTCTAAAATTGAAGGTTAAAATGGATGGAAGTTATGATAAGTGTATAAATCACGTGTCAATTAATTGTTTACAGTCTTATTATTTGCACCGAGACGTTTAACTTACAGTACGTAAAGTCTTAGGTTTTCAAGAGGTCAAGTGTACACTTGTCCCGATTGCGATTCGTTAATCACAGTCCACTTTGAAAACCACGTACTTCGAATTCCTCGTTGGTTCCTTTGTCCTTCGGGAGAAAGGAAATTTCACTCTAAGGGCATAGTGACTGATTATATTTTATGGGTAAAAGTAGCGAAAATGCGCATATTTTAGCGTATTTTATTGACGCTTTGATGGTGTCTTGAATAAATTAGGGGAAGTAAATAAACCTGTTAATATTTACATAATTAAATATCATCTTCATCTCCAGTGCAGCGCTTAAATAAAAATGCTGAATAGTATTTTTTATCATAGTAAACTGGAGAGAGGATTGAAATGATATTATAGTATATTATATATAAAATGGTATATGAATCGGGATGAATATTCGTTGTGAATCGACGTTGAACGTGGGCGCGATGTGATTGTCATGCATTTACTACAAAGGTGCCTTGGCTGGACAATGACCATTTCCGATTAGCAGATTCAATTGTGTCTGTCACTCGGACCGCTTCGAAATCAGTGTTCATGACGTGGAATAGAACATTACCTATGTATTGGTTGTTGATATTGGTTATTATAAAGTTTTTTTAGGTATGTAGCGTGCTCCTTTTACAAAAACATTTCTCTTATAAGTAAATACAAGGAAAATTATTTCTGATAGAAATCCAGGTTACACCCGGGCTGTGACCTATTTATTCGTAAAACCATTTTAAAAAAACAATAGACTTTTATGTTCTTAATGTGAATTTTCTCTTTTTCAAAGTTTTAGCACAGTAAGTAGTTCCGGAAAAGCCTACAAACCCCAAAAGCAAAAACGTTATTCTTTACGCAAATGTTTTCTGTATTCATAGAGCTTTATAAATGAAAAAAAAATCTGAGCACCACTTAATTATTGTGTGAACTGGCACGCAAAAGCGGGGAAGTCTACTCGCAACGTAGTCGAGTGGCCGTCAGGTACAGCTTGTGGTCAGAACTTCCAATAGAAATCGAACTAATATCCTTCCATCTGCTTCACGCTACACCACTTCAGACGGTGAGATTCTCAAAGTTCAGTTGTTATTTAATTTAACCTCTCGTTATGCGGGTTGCCCAATAACGCGGAGGCTACAAAACGACGATGTTTGGCTCATTGTTGTGGAAGTTGGATGAATTTGTGACGATCGCGTTTAATTTGAAACGTTTAGAGCGAAGTAGAGCCTTATTACACAAAGTGAGTGCAGTGCGAGCTGAAGTTTTGTAGGGTTCTTCGTTACTCGCTTACTTACAAAGCCTCACAGAGAGGGGAGATTACAGAATATTCTGATGATGTTGCGTTATAAATTGAATGCAACGAAATATTTCACTGAAATAATCAGGATACTTTGATTTGATACTGAGATGTAATTTAGAAATAGATTTGGTACATATTGATTATAACGAAAATATACCTGTTACGAATATTCATATCCGCTTACCCTCAAATAAGCAGTAATCATGAAATCAAAGAGCACATTATTATACGGTAATCTATTTTCACCTGAGGTCTACTTAATAGTCTACACTATAATAATCAGTGCGGCGAACTAGTTAATTCCCATGCGAGTTTTAAGAATTTTAAACTGTGGGCGGAGTCGTCGGCGTATGGAGGTGAGCCTTCTCATGGTCTGTTCTAGGGATGTTACGGAAGTGGTTTTACCGGAACCGAATTCGGAATCGGAGGCAGACACAAAAGAGAGATGTGTAATAAAATAAAATTACAAACATTATTCATCAGTTTCATTCATATCAGTTCAAAAAAGTAAACATCTTCCTGGGTGTGATATATAAAAATAAACTAATTTTCTTAAATTTTAAACAGAAGTTAATTAAATCAAATGGCGCTGACCGCGGCCACCGCCGCCGATGTGCTTCGACCTCCGATTAAAATCTCCGATTCTAATTTATCGGAACCGAAATCGGAATCGGAGGTGCAAAATCAATCGGAAGTTCCGACTTTTCGGAACCGAAATCGAAGCTCCGTAACATCCCTGGTCTGTTCTACCGATTGTTTCGAGAGACGGTTCGCCTCGGGCTACCTGCTGTAATTTGAGAGTCGAGAAATTACTCATAATAATGTAACGTGGGGTTAAAAAAACAACGTCGATGTCAGTCTTCAAAGTCAAAATAGTAGTTAGGAATTCTGACTCATGTGATTCGTTTATTATAGCTTCGACTCTTCGTTGGCTTCCATATGATATTACATTTTTATTATGATAGGACCATTTATATCTTTTTAAAATTCACAAGCACTATAAGCAATTTGCTCTAGCAACGTATGTCGCCAATGTTATATCATTCGTAAGCAATTCGTGCTTTTGGCTCTTTTCCAAGCAAGCACTTGAGTTCAAGTCATTTGTTAACTTTATTTCAAGGATACCTTCAGTATTTGTTATAACGTTTGTATATCTTGACACATTTATATGGATAAAAGTAGTATGCGATGTGCATTTAATTATTATTCTTGATGTCTATAGGTACATAATAATAAGCCATATTATATATAATCATAATATACATATATGTACATGATTCTAAATAATTTTATCGCCATAAAATATCTTCATTGTTGTTAGTGCGATAGGTTTCTCTCCTACCTTTGATTTGATGAGTTGCGTGTTCCGCTAGGTCTGACAATTTCAATAATGCCTATTAATATTGATGTAAAAAATGTAATCCTCAGTTTGGCAATGAAGAGTATTCTACGTTATTTAATTAAAATAAATAAGTCACTGAGAAAAACATCAATATAGTTTCATTAATTTTTTAAATGTGTGAGTATGAGGAAATAATGTTTAATGTCCTGAAGCGCAAAAAGTGTTAGTTCAGGTTTACGAGCAACGTCCATCCGCCGAAGTATGGCCTCTCGGATCAATTTATTCCCTAACGTGAAACATCACCTCCTATAATATAACGTGTGTCTCATGCAACACACATTGCGTGTGACTTATTGCCACATAAAATTCGAGCCGGGTCATTTGACTTAATACGTAGGCGCAGTTCAATCTCAGTATTTTGAAAGAACGACCGCACTGAAATTCGTTCGCAAAATTACTTTTACGATAAATTATATATTCATGCCCTACAACTCTTTATTAACTTAATTATGACTCAATTCTAATTCGTTCGTTCGTTCTTCATTCATTCAAAAGGCGAGCTTTGTCTTTGAAACTGCGTAGCCAACCGTTATGTTTATCTTTTGTTTTCGGTTGAAGTTTATCACTATTTTAGTGAACATAATATTGGTATATAAGTTACTGAAAGTCTAATTAATTAAAATTTTGTGATGAAACAGGTCTCGAAGCGCTGTTCATGAAAAGCTTTTATGGAGATTGGAAAATTATCTCTATAGCCATATTATTTAGTTTTACTATTGAACATGTTTCCATTTCATCCTGCCACTTTACCAATACAAATTGACGGTGGTATAAATGAATTCACGTTCTGTTAGTCAAACGGTATGTCATTGAGTATTGACTATCTCTCATACATATCTATCTACAATCTACATTTGAATTGACAAAATAGACTTGTATATTGTATGAATATGTATATGCATACAGTTCTATTAGCTAAGTATAGTTAATAGTATAATTAAAAATGAATTTTGAAGACCATTAATTTATAAACATAGTAATAATTAACAATTGTTTTTTTTCTAATTTTACAATTAATGCAAAGTTGGAAAGTATATCTGTTTTTATATATACAAAAGTATAAATTAACTACATATCTAAAATCTTAAGCCGTAGACCTTAGTGGAAACTGACATGATTTTCGAAACTTCCACTTCTGGGAGAAAAAATAGGATAGTAATTTGTATTAAAGTGCACCAATAAGTCACAAACAAAAGCTACAGACAAGTTCTATTTCATATGTACACAGTACGGCCTAAAAATTATTGAAAACTGCGCTACGCAAAGATGCAGCGTTGAAACCGGTTCCATGTAACGTACATTTTCATTTACGTACCCCTTGAACTATTACTCCTTTGGGTACGTACCTACGTACATCAAACAGTGAATTTTGTTTGGAGTCCGGCTGGGCATCAGTATGCACGAGGTAGACGCGTGACGGCATGCACTAGCGTCCGCTCGCAACTCTACTAAGTAAAGCCTCCGTCATATGACTGAATCTAATGGTTCGAGTCAAATAGAACTATGACACAAGTTCATTTTGTTGAGACTCTATTTCCATATATACATTTTTATCTTATTTGTAAAGTATTAGATCAAAATATATCAGAATAAATAATTGTTTAAGACGTTTATTGGTGCCATTTTGGTGTATAATTTGTCTGAATATGAAGCAGACTGAATATTATGGTTAGGAGTTGTTGCAGTATGTAATTACATATCGTATTTGGGACATTTCACGTGAAGCGGACAGGGAAAAAAAAGTGAGGTTCTGAAAATCGACCACATTCGGCCCATTTGTACTTCTAGTAGGTATGAATGTGTACGCAAAATATTTTTTTTGTATAGTGTATATTTACCAAGTTATAGGTTTCAAAAGAATTGTCGTTGATTGGTACTACAATTTTTCGAAAGTAATTTTTCGAATATAACAAATCTACTATAAAATATTTTACATAGCGATACATATTAAAAATATACTGTTCTTTTTGACAGTAAAAAAAAATAAAAAAATAAAAAAAAAGTTAATGGCCAAAACCGGAAGTAAACTTTTCAAACCAGAATTACAGTCACTTCGACCATTTTTTTTTTATTTTTTTTTCTTTCAAAATATAGCTTAAATGATAATGAAAGTACACTAGAAAATTTAAAATGGGATCTCTATTAGTTTAGGAGATACGTTGAATAATATACACCCGCGTCGCAAGTGGCGTCATATGTAGCGCTTGCAAGGTTGAGCAGTTTGCGCGATATTGCAACTTTATTAATATTTTATATCGTTTTAGCGTATATTTAACCTCATTTAATGATATGAAATAAGTTTTATTAATATAATATAATATAAATATAACTACATTATACAAATATAAGTTAATAATATATTATAAAGAAAAAACGTTTTTGGAGCAGTAGAAAAGTTTTATTATTATTTGCGAAACGTGACTAATAGCGCCATCTGTTAGTAACATGTAGTACTTTTTTTGTCTCAGATAGAGTCAAACGGTCAAAAACCTATCTACAAGAAAGAGATAGAAATATGACGCCTAGCGGTTTCGGAACTTAAACTTTAGTGTTGCTTTAACCACTCAGCGACTTGTGCACGTTTTAATCTGTGACAGTTGTTATTATCAATGGCGCCGTACGGTGATCGATGTTTTAACCCATTTCACTTGGTACTTCATCGAAAATTTAAAAATTTAAGGAAAATATCTAAATGTTTAGCTCAAAAGTAGAGTTTTTCACAAGATCTTTACGTATGTGCCTCCTGCAGGAAACGACTTTTGACCGAATCTCCTCCAGTAGCTAATGAAGACATTGTGCAATGCAGTCAAACATCTAGTGAACCTTCGCAAAACAACTAATAAAAACTTGCACAAGATTAAAACGTGCACAAGTCGCTGAGCGGTTAAAGCAACACTAAAGTTTAAGTTCCGAAACCGCTAGGCGTCATATTTCTATCTCTTTCTTGTAGATAGGTTTTTGACCGTTTGACTCTATCTGAGACAAAAAAAGTACTACATGTTACTAACAGATGGCGCTATTAGTCACGTTTCGCAAATAATAATAAAACTTTTCTACTGCTCCAAAAACGTTTTTTCTTTATAATATATTATTAACTTATATTTGTATAATGTAGTTATATTTATATTATATTATATTAATAAAACTTATTTCATATCATTAAATGAGGTTAAATATACGCTAAAACGATATAAAATATTAATAAAGTTGCAATATCGCGCAAACTGCTCAACCTTGCAAGCGCTACATATGACGCCACTTGCGACGCGGGTGTATATTATTCAACGTATCTCCTAAACTAATAGAGATCCCATTTTAAATTTTCTAGTGTACTTTCATTATCATTTAAGCTATATTTTGAAAGAAAAAAAAATAAAAAAAAAATGGTCGAAGTGACTGTAATTCTGGTTTGAAAAGTTTACTTCCGGTTTTGGCCATTAATTTTTTTTTAATTTTTTAATTTTTTTTTACTGTCAAAAAGAACAGTATATTTTTAATATGTATCGCTATGTAAAATATTTTATAGTAGATTTGTTATATTCGAAAAATTACTTTCGAAAAATTGTAGTACCAATCAACGACAATTCTTTTGAAACCTATAACATGGTAAATATACACTATACAAAAAAAATATTTTGCGTACACATTCATACCTACTAGAAGTACAAATGGGCCGAATGTGGTCGATTTTCAGAACCTCACTTTTTTTTCCCTGTCCGCTTCACGTGAAATGTCCCATTTACTAATATTATATTTCATATTACCTTGAGAACGTTACTGTTGCTCGAAATACAATCCTATAAAGATGTAATATTAGGAGTTTGTTTATGCCATTGAAACAATATTTGCATTACTTTTACTTTATTTCAATCGTTTGTTTTATGAACGCCGATGGAGCATCAAAGTAAAGCTTTTTCTACAGACTTAATTTACAAGTAATGAATGACATTTCTTTATTACAATAAAAAATTTCATTTAGTAGATATATAGAGGAATATTTATTTTGAAATCTTTTAATCCTTAAGAGCAAATATGAAATTAAACTTTGCTTCTTTAAGTAATTTATTTTAATCTTATTTTCCTAAGACAATATGTCAATTATGATGATAAGATTTCATTAATATAAGTACTGATTTTATGATACATTTAATTATATAATTCACTCTAATAAATTACCTAATCTGGAATGCTTTTTAAAGTTTAAATGTATTTTTTACCACCCACTCGGCCTGCAAATAGCAAGAAGAAACGCGCAACGAATTTTAACGTTTTATTAACATTTTATTTGAATATAAAATAAGTTTGCTTTTTTGCAAAACAACTACAAATCCTCAATTCCAAGATTTAGTTAAAAAAGCAAGAATATTTTAGTTATAAGCATAAATTCCGAGAGATTATTACTTTATTACCTGTTAAAAAGTGAATTGCCGAGTCTCTTAGGAGTATGGGCAAATACATTTCTGTATCTATTATACTAATCATTTTTCTTTACAAATAATAAGTTAACCTTCTGCTTCTTGCCCGACCGAAACAATTTTTTAATCATGTTCAGATCAGATTCGAACCTGGGACCTTCGATATTAAACGCAACACACTTACCACTAAGCCGCAGAGGCAGTTAATATAAAAATGGGAAATAGTACTGTACGTAATTTGTTCCAACTAGGTCCCAATGCAAGTGTTATTTAGCTAAAAGCAGGTTAAATTATAACAAGCTCTACCTGTGACTTATTTACTATGAAGTAGACTAACATTGGCATGTGTGTCTTAGGAAATAATTATGGATACCTACAATAATAGAAAGCAGTTAGTTAAGAAAATGAAAGATAATAACTGACTGTCCGAATGAATCTTAATAGGTAAATAAAAAAATTAGGTCTTTTACGTTTTCTCAGAAACGTAAAAGTGAGTTTTCAGAAGCTCAGAAGCTTACAAGCCTCAGGAGCCTTTGAATTTTCTGAGTAAAAATCATCTACATATTTGTCTAGATCCATTGACATAGTAAATATATTAGTCAATGTCTAGCTAAAAATAATGTTTTACAAATTCTATATTACAATGAAGACTGCTGCTGTCGGTGTTAGCAGAAATCAGTTGTTTTTTTAGGATTGTCATCTATATTACTTTTATCGCTTTCCTCAAAGACAATGGCGTGAAAACGGTTCGTACGCGTGGGGGTAACTCTAGTGTGGGGTCAATAGTGGGAGCACTAATCTCTGTCGGGATCGTTCGGATTAATGGCTCGTATTGCCTCTTTGTTGTTTGTTTTCAAGTTCTCAGTTTGCTCGCTTGTTAAAGTTTCCTGTTGCACTACATTCACCGTGTTATAATGTTATTTGTTTGCACCTATACCCACAGGTATTCGCTAGTCAAGAAGTCATTAAGCGCTTCATTGTATTGCGAATCTTTAGATACTTTTGTAAAGGTAAATAAAATTAAAAATGAAACTTAATTTGATAGAACGGCGTAGTACAAAATACGTTTTATTAACGTGCAGGATGAAAAGGGAAAGTTCAATTAAGCGGCGGAAAGTCTGGCGCTCGGTAGTCACAATACGCGTCCATCAATACTCACTAATAAAATTGTATGCCAACGTGAGCTTGAAAAATCCCGTCAAATCAAATCCGCCTATTAGGGAGGGTGCTGCTACTAATTAAAACAAAATTGTTAAAACAGAAAGCGGCGCTCGCGTTTCCCTGGACTAACTTTTAACGAGGATATATTTGGTTTCGACCAACCCTTTGGTGATTTTACTATTGAGTCTCGCTGCAAATAACTCCGTAATTGCCTTCAAACAACTTTAGCTTTGAGAGAGAAAATGTATAATAACGTTCATGTTTTAGAATACCTGAGTAATACACGAAGATAAACAACGAAACCACATATTTGTTTGTATTTAGGTTTGGTCAAGGCAGGAAAAATATTTCGGTTGGTACTCAAATATTAGAGTGCTCCTCCAACATATGTTCGCAATTTGATTTTTGTATTATCAGCTGGTACTTTTTGACATCAAATACCATTTATTATTTCATTCTAAACAAACAATTATAGTAAAGTGTATAATTTTTTAATTTCTTTGTTACAGATATATAAATAAGGCAAGCAAAATGTTGGAATGTTTGTGTCCAGCGCCGCGAACTCTGGCTTGCCGCGTGGTTTTTCTTGATGAAAGGGAATTACTTCATGAAATGCAGGTAAGGGTTTTTAATTCATACAGACTTACGAACAACTGTCTGACACTCGTCTTTATATTTTTTTATTTCTGAGGTCGGCTAAGTGAAACCTCAACACAACAATCAATGATTTGCTCTCATCTATTTTTTACTTCATTTGCCTTTGAAAATTCACCAGAAACCGCAGTCTGTATTTCGCGAATTTTCCATTGGTGAAGTTCGTTATGTGAACAAAGGAAGATGTTTAGACAAAATTATAAACTTGTCAGACCTAATGGGATTTCAATCTGTGACCCATCTTACTAAATTATCGCGCCAAGGAATCTATCAAATATCCCTAGTGTTTAACTTATATATTCTATGCGTATATAATATAATTATTTTTAAATAAATCGAATCGAATCAAATTAGAAATAATTTTTGCTATAAACATTTAAGAAACTTAACAACCTAATATTCAGTGTAACTCTAATAACAATGTAAAACATTTTCTTTTTAGTACAAAAAATGTTTTATTGAATACTCTTATATAAATATTTCTTGAAAGCTTAATACATTTTCCATCAGAAAATGGTTAGATTATTTCAAGCTCACGGACTTCCCAGAGGACGCAGACGGTATTTTCAATTTCGCCGTATCATGAAACAACGCATGGATTTTTTTTTTCATTTCTATTCCATCACTTTTGAAGTGCAGCTATTCTGAGGAGAATTATTTGAAGTACACCCAGGGGTTCAAGAAAGGTCTTTTATATGCGGGACTCGGGTCCAAGGTGCGAGCGATGAATTCAGTGAATCGTACGTCGTCTCTATGAATATTAAATTCTATTTGGCTCGCATTGTCGTCGCGTGGTGAATGTGAGAGTGGATCGCGAGAGCGAACTGCGGACTCTTCGCCCGCCGCGTGTCCTCCGCACGTGGCTTGCTACATTTACATGCTTCCTAAATCATTATCACTGCGCTATTGTATAAACATGTGTCATTCACAGGACCGGATTTAGAGTGGATGACTTGGAGCAACAAAGGAGTGGCTTGGCCAAAAATCATTTTCATGTTAACAATATAATCATTTTTGTACAAAGTACCTATAGTAGGTAAAGGTAAAACAGCGAATAAAAATATCAAAGTAACACTTGTTTACTAGTGTTTACCTACTCGTCGGAAATCGAAAGATTTTTTTCGAATTCTCCATTGTGGAATTCCCTATATAGGCAACTTTTAACGGCAGTCGCGTCTTACTGTTTTCTTGCTTTGCGATCATACTTAAATGATTAATAAATATCGTCTTAAATAAGCACACCTATCAATTTCACAAAGAAGAAAAAACCTTAGAATAGGTAATATTTAATAAATAAGGATTATAATACATACAAACTTAATATATAAAAGCACGAAATTCTTTTGTTTCGCGAAATGGCGCTTTGTAAGTTATCGTGAAACAAATTCTCAAGCTGATATATTGTGCTAAAATCGTCCAATTTGGACAAAGTGGCAACGATGAGAGTTCGACGTTTCCCGTTAAATTGTATGGTTATTTTAGATAAATCACCGTCCTTTCCTCACACTTTTCCTATCTACAAAGTGGCATTTATCTCCAACAAAGCCGACGACAACTTTTCTCTTTGTATTAGTAAACTGTAAAGATTTTCATGTAACTAAATATGACGATTTAGCATAAAGGATTTCTTCAATGTAAAAAATCAAAAGCAGTCCTAATTAAAAAAAAGTTATAACGATCGTTCCTATAGCAATTTCAGCTTTACCAAACCTCTCCAAAGAAATTGTGACGTCATTGTGGAGTATTGTCGCGGGAGTAAATTGAGACGACAATATTTCACGGTCTACTGCCTAGATGCACTGTTATATTGACGGCTTTTTCTGAAGAAAGAGAGCCGTCAATGCTAGTATTTCGCATAAGTAATTACGCACTTGGTAATTTCATTTAACAATGGCTTCTAAAATGTTTCCCCGGAGCTTAATTGATGGATAATTACTTTATACTCCACGTTTTTTGAAAAATGTTCACGAACAATGAATGATCTTGTTTTGCTCTTTACAAAATATAATGAATCAAAATCCGAATAAAAGTTTTAAAAACCTTGTAGTTGTAGTGTCTTATAATACGCGAATCATAGAAAAGAAAGGACTTGGGCTTTTTATATTAGGCACAGTAAAATGAAACTAAATAGGCGTATCTATTCATACAGTTCGCAGTAGTTAATCTAAAGTATCTGGTTTCACCATACTTGCGAATTACCAATTTGTAAGCATCAATCAGAAATAAAAAAAACTAGAGTTTCAAATTAAATGTTGTTGTCGACAAACACGGTGTCGTTTTGTGTATATAGTGCCAATGGCCGGTGGCCTGAGGCCCTCGAGGCAAACATCGCGTGCACAATACGCTAGCGAGCTACCATGCCTGCCGTCAAATTTTCAAATCGGTACTTGTTTTTTTAACTGAACATATCCCGCTCGGAGCAAACGCGCTCTGTTATTAAATCATTTATTATTCAACTCTACGAACTGTTTCGCAATTATCCCACAACTGACGCAGAATAACCGAATGTTGATACATGCCGTTTGTGTTATATCGAACCAAACCGCTTAGTCGTTATTTGATTTAATTTGTTACAGCAAATATTTTAGTTTTGTGGACAGAATAATAAAATAAACACCATGGAAATTGCAATTGAATTTGATTCCATCATAGATTAGGTATATACGAGACGTATTGCATAGTTAATAGTTCAGAATTACGGTCAATGTAATTTAAACAAGGAAGTAATAGATTAAGAAAGAGCAAGTAGTAAATATACTTAAACGTTGTGTGACGGGAAGAGTCGTGCTTGTTTCTTACAAATAGCTTATTAAAATAATATAGCATGAAGTCATCAACTTATCAAGCAGCGAGTCATATTGATGCGCGTGAGAGTTAATCGGAGCCCCATCATTATATTGCCAACTTCACATCACTACTGGTCTTACAAGTCCTTCGGATCGCGTGCGAATTAGCTTAATTGTGGAAAGCTCAGTATCGAGAAATGATAATTGGAGATAGCAGAGCCGGTATCGTGGGAGATCGATTTTGTGCTTAACCTTTTTCTTATTGCATGCCTTTAAATTATATTTTACTGCGACTGTTTTTTTTTTAATTAAAACCGATAATTATTTATTATATAATATTTATAAATTACATAACACTCCTAACAATACTTGTAACGATTGACGATAAGTTCCTTGTAGAGTTATTGTTTTTTATGTGTATTCCCAAAAAAATATTCGACCGATTGACGAATAAACCTATGACTGACAACGCATCTGAGACATTTAAGTCGCGGAGGTCGATGGGCGGTGGTCATTACGCACCATCAGGTAACCCACCCGTTTATTTGCTCTGTAAAAAACAATATTTTTTCTAGGAATAAATTTTATTAAAGGTTTTCTTTTCAGGATAATAGCACGGGCCAAGTTCTGTTGGATGTTGTATTCAGGCATCTAGATCTTTTGGAGACGGCTTATTTCGGTCTCCGCTACGTCGATCAAGACAACCAAACGGTAAGCAATATTATTTAGATATACCCAATTTTGTTTCATGGCCAAATTTTGATGACATTTTATTTAAATTATTTTTATTAAATAATTATTACAAAATAGCTCTAAGTGTGCATGAGCGTGAGCTATCAATTGCGGAAGATGGCAGAGTTCCGAACCTTATTTATTTTAAAATTAATTTTCTACCTGAAATTTTACAATATTTTAATTATTCTGTTATTCGGTACATAGACGAATCCAACAAATAATATTTCATTTAAATCGGCGTACCCGTTCTTGATTTATATTTGTTGTAACTAACACAACGTGTGAAGTCACATGATTTTTTCCGGTGGCAACCCAGGCAGGTATCTAATGTACTCTTTGAATGATCCCAAATGAAAATGTATTGTTTAGTTTGAAAAACAGATATTAAAAGCTTATTCAGCTACTATTATTATTTAAAAAAAATATCAATTATGTCTTAGCACTGGCTTGATGCTGGTAAACGTCTTCGGCGTCAGCTCCGTGGTTCAGATACGCACACATTCTACTTCGGAGTCAAGTTCTACGCGACAGATCCTTGCAAGCTTTTAGAAGAGATAACGAGGTAATTATATATTGTTTTCTAAGTTACTTTGAGACTGTTTACATATCGACGAACGTATAGTCGATTTATAGACGAATATATCACAAATATTAATTACATTCCGTGAGCTTTGCCTACCCCAATGGGAAAGAGGCGTGATGTACCTATATGTATGTAATTAAATTGACAAAAAAGATGAAGAGATATCGTAGGCGATAAGTCTCTTCCAATAATAAGATAGGTCAATAAAAATATGCACTGCAAAATCTACAAAAATATTTAGTGATCCATCTGCATTTGCCACTATATCGTTAAAATATTAATATATTCTGGTATTTACTGCCTGATATAAAGTATACGCGCTGCTTATATTTTATAGAGTGGTTAATTTTATGTCTGGTTTTTATACGAAATATAAGCTAACCTAACAATATTTCAACGTTGTGGTCGCGAAGGACTTTTAAACAAGCAACATAAAAAGGCTTAAGTATTTATGGGGATTAGACTGAGAACTTTTTATTCTGTTATGAATAACTAGCATATACGAACCATTTGATACCTATTTGTGAACTTTCAATCTCCAAGAGAAATAGACGGCTTTTTACTTTCCTCTGACTAGAATTTTCAAAAATAACGATAAAGAAATTTCTAGAAGAGTTGATAGCTGATTCCACCCTGTAATATACTAAAGGTAGCATTTTCGAAATCCGTTTCTTATATTGCGTACCTATGGTATAAAATATCAACAAAAAAAATATTTATTTCTTTCCCCGGTGATTTAGCGTTTTGCCTGTGCGTTGATAAATCGTCAGTTCACAAATCGAGATTCATGTAAAAACTAAAATTAAAAGTATAGTATGCGCTAATTCGCATTTCTTTTTAAATGAAGTCTGCATATCTTATCTTATCTTATCTTACTTCTTATATCTTACTTCTTATACTTACTTAATATTATAAATGCGAAAGTTTGTGAGGATGGATGGATGGATGGATGGATGGGTGGATGGATGTTTGTTACTCTTTCACGCAAAAACTACCGAACGGATTTTGATGAAACTTTACAGTAATATAGCTTATATATCAGAATAACACATAGGCTACAATTTATAAAAAGTTTTTGTATATTGGCCATAATATAACGATAAGTATCAAGTAACTCGGAAAAATTCCTGCCTTCTGCGGGCTATCTTGGCGTGCGCTACCTAAACGGTTGGAGTTACAAGAATATAATATATGATGGGATTGTTTGTTTTAAATAGTTCTAAATAAAAGTCCATGATACATAATATATATATACGTTTAGGGTATATTGGCTTCCACATATAAAGAAAGATCTACCTTTTATGTGGAAGCCAATATACCCTAAACTATGAGCCATAAATACATTTGATTAATTTTTTCAATTGAAATTTTTAGAGTATTTATCTAATTCTTATCAAAATTGATACATTTTTCGCTTTCAGTATTTAATATAGATGAACTTTGTCTTTTACAATTTGGACGAACGGTTTAAAAAATATCACGATATTATTGACTTGAGTGCAGCCATTAAGCGGAGATTGATGAAAAAACAGCTCGGTTCAAAAATAAGCCACCCTTAGTACTAATTCTACGCAGACGAAGTCGCGGGCAGAGGCTAGTTTTTTATATATATTATGGCGTTATTTAAAAAAAATACCCATTGGTTCTGTAAGGTTGAGATGAGAGGACGGTAAGTGATAATAAAACACATGCGCGGCCTCACGTACGTGTAACTGTCCACTCAGCACTTTACTACCCTTGGAACTGCTACAGTTATGGTAGTAAGTGTCCATTCTATCCGTTTCTATACCTACCTGTCTTTCGTAAAGGCCATTTCTATAAACATATGTATTAAAAAATTACCTACTGTAGGTGCCAAAAATGTATAAAACAAATTAATACAATAAAACAGTCCTTTAATTTCGGTGTAAACAAAGTTTGCTAAAGCCCTTTTACTAAGACTATCAGACCCCTCTTAGTCTCTTCAGAAGGGGCGATGTCTTGAAACTTGGTGAAATCCTATTCTCGTTTACAAAGCATTTTCTCCCTTTGTCAGCTTGAAGTCAATTTTTAAGTTACGATACCATTATTAAAGTTTGGACTTCGTAGTTACACCTACTGTACAAATTAATCTATTTATCGTGTAGAAAAGACTGAGTATGAGAAAACAAATATCTTGTACAAATACTTTGAATATTAGCAACATATTAAAATTACATTAATTACACTGTGTAGGTATTTAATATCATTATAAGTGGAGTATTCATTACAATAAATGTGGTACATACTATTAGATTATGCATTCTTGTTGACATTTAGATCAGTGACGGGACCACCATACAAGCCTAAATGCGCGGCTTGTCCTATTAAGGCAACCTTAAAAAGAAAATAATTATGACCATACCTATTACATAATTTATATCATTATGTAATTATATAACTTATATTATAATTACGTTTACGCCGTTAAGCCGGTAAACTGGACTTTTGGAATTGTATGGTGGTCCCGCCACTGATTTAGATATCAATTATTTATCGTATTATTATCGCCAATACTACACTATAAATATTTATAGTTTTAAGTAGCGAAATTGCGAGTTTATCTCATAGGAATCACATTATATGGATATTTCGGACAAGATACTATGTATAATTACATATATTTATTTATGTATATTTTTTATTTAATCAATTTTAGAAATGTGTTTTTTTATGTCGTCACATAAATAGTTTGATAGGTATAAAATAAAGTTGTAGTAGAGACCAGGAATAAAGGTTCAAAGTGCCCTCGCAGTAAACCAGTGAGCTCGTAAACACGCGTAACTATGTTAAAATGAATAGTTGCATAGAAAAAGACCCCCAGCATTAGAGCACTCGGGATTTAGCTACGTTTCAATAAAAACAGTCTTACAAGTTTTCATTTCATAAACAATTTTAATTGGATAGGGATGCTTCCTTCTATGAATATGTATGCAAATTATGTCTCCAAATTTACATAACTCGGCATCTTTTTTTATTACTTGTTTTAAAGGAAAGAGAATGCTTTGTAATAAGGGTTTTTAATAAGGAAAATTAAAGTTCAAGGAGAATTTTTGAAATCTTATTCATGTCGCTTAGCGGGATGAAAGAAATACTTAGATGTTTTATTAAAATTTCGTTATAACGAGGTTGACACGGTCTCCCGAGTAAAGGAAGCGGCTTCGCACGTCACGATACCGTCGTGTGCCGTAGCTTCAACAAAACGTGCTTAGAAAGCATCTACCCTTAAGTTAAATAAGAGCCCGTTTAATAATATCTTTGAAAACCTTAGCTTGATGGTCTTTTAATATTTAATTTCCTTCGAAGGGCTCTTCTCGAGGATGCTTTCATTAAGACCACTTTGCCTGAAGAAATATTAACGGTTTTGTATCTGCGAAAATATTATATCCATTCTAAAGTATTTATGTGATTTTTATTAAGGGCCGACTTCTCTTAAGGTTACTTTAATCAATGAATAACTTTTGAAGTTTGGGTGATTTTGTGTGGGAGATCAATCAAATTTAAAAAAACAAAATCTCGGCTGAAAAATGAAAAAAAATATACATTTAATTTTCAACTTTAGTATCTCGGCTAAAATATATCTAAAGATTGAAAAACTGGCTTTTGAGACATAATCAAAAGCACTAAACGGGCGGGAGAAACATGAAAATTCCATCCGAATAACGAACTAGCATTGCGTGTTTATTCAGTCTATGGATTTTCGAATGTTCACAGTAAAAAGTAAACAATGCAACTCTGATGTATCTATCATCAAGTAAGACTTAGGCTCTTATACAGGTACCTATTAGGATATAAAAATAAATATAGTTTTTATATTGTCTTTTATTAACGCGAGTATCACACATTTAAATTAAATACTTTATAACGGATTAAAACGCAATTTATTATTTAAATTATTTATGCCGACGTTTCGGATGCTTTTCAGCAACCGTGGTCGCGGCAGACTGAAAGACAACTGTCATCTCATCAAAAGATAATTCAAAAGATCAAAAGACTATAAAGTATTTTATTTAAATATAATTTTACTTCACACAGGTACCAGCTATTTCTGCAACTCAAGCAAGATGTCATGCGTGGCCGGTTACCTGTCAATTTTGACCTAGCCGCTGAGCTGGCTGCCTACGTCCTACAGTGTGAGTTACATTTTATTGATTCTTGCCACTTTAATACCGCACCCTCTTCCATCCCTATTTTGCACTCTTTATACGTGGAATATTTAAGTTTTAAGCGATAGTTTATCTAGTTACCTTCAATAAACAAAGATAAAGAAGCTTTCTCATTAAGCTTAATTATTATTTAGATCAGAAGTCGCTAAGCATTTCGGAACTCTAATTATATAACATCAAAGAATCTAATTATTGTATGTGATAAACAAAGTATTCTGTATTAGTATAAATACCAATTTATACTAATACAGAATAATAATTTATAATAATACCAATTAATGCCAAGTTTTAATTCGTAAATCTTTGGATATTTTTAAATGTAGCCTACTTATGTTGCTGACTGTACCTATACTCTATAGTCCTATAGACTATCAAAATATTATGTGATGATACAATAATCAAACAACAAAAGTTCAAAAGTTTGAAATTTGTAGATTTTAAACAAAATTATTTCAATAAAATTCTAAATATCTAAATCATTTTGTGACCTAAAATTTCTCTATAGCCGATGTTAATTTGCATATTCAAACTTGATTATCGTAGACTTGGCCAACTTTCAAATATGCTTTATAAATTCCAATATAAAAAAAAAATAACAAAATGAAAAATTTAAATTTCATTTGAAAAATGTTTATTAAACTATTACTAGTAATAAATGAAGGATAAAATACTATATTAGGTACTAACCTACTAGCGTATACGCTGAAGCACATACAGGAAAAGATTTACCATTGATGGCAATAAAAATTAGATTGCCTCTTTCAGAAAAAACTATAAAATTATCAACTATTACGAGTGTGTCATTAACACCTGATTACTTTTTGTTTTTGACTCCCTTTTACAAACCATAATGTATACCGTCTATGACATATTAACTACCCAATTAAAAGCGCTTGATATTTATTAATATCTATTTTATATCTCGTGTCTATTGCACTAGAAACCTCGTCTGAGACTTCTAAAGCTATTAACCATGTGATTGATGACAACTCAGTGATTGGCCGGATCAAACATTTGCCTGCCATATGACATAACAGATGTTTTTCCCTGTCTTCACCCATGCCTGAATTCACAAGCGATAAAGAATAGTCCAGTACAGTTGGAACCGTAGATCTAGCTGGAAAACCCACCTCATGCAATTCTGACAGTAGTGTTTGGACGGTCAATAATAATTATCAGATATAGGTACTTACTCGTCCTTATTCGTCTATTTTAGCCATATTATTCTTCGTCCCTATGTAACTCCCACGCCGTCAACCCGATAACAATCTGTAAGGTATAAGCACAGATATTTTACGGTAGCCTCAGCTTGAGGAGCATATTAAACAGTTGTTCCTATTGTAATAGACTGTAGATGAAAGCTGTAAGCATTATGTTCAGTTGGCCTTCAGCCAGAACTCCTTTAAAGGATAAACAACAAAACAAAAGCTAATATTGAGTTTTAGTTACAAATGCTAAAAAAATATAGTTTTTTTTAATTAAAATGCTCGTTATATCTAACAACTTCTTTCTAGACTCCCACAACTGGCACTCATTTATACTTAGGGATATTTATGGTTCACGTGATGGTTAAATTTTAAAATATTATATATGTGTATAAAAAGGTAGGTTTATAAATTACGACTACGTACTACGCCTCCGAATTCCATGATGCGCGTTTTCAAGCTTTTGATAGTTGTTTGTAGGGTGTTTTTGATTTGTACGGCTATTCACAATAGTTAGCACCACTCGAGTTAAACTTACCAACTAACTATTTTAGTATCTATAATTGGGAGATTGGAGCTTATTAAAAATTATAATACTATTATTTCATTTTTTTAAGAAGAAATTTTAATTTTAATTCATACACAACACAGAAACACAGTTCATAACTACATCGGGAGTCTGGGTTTATATAATATTTGGTGTATTTGAATTGGTGTAAATAAAGAATTTTTAATTTTTTAATTTTTAATTTTTAATTTTTAATTAATATTGTTGATTAAATAACAAACAAAATACATTTAACATATTTTCATAATATATAATATGAAAATATTCATCAAAACAGTACCTAATTTATGATATTTATGTAATCATTTAAGATTATGGTGTACGTTAAATGTATCAAACTATTAATTTTTTTTTTTATAAGATTCTACATTAGTTAATGGAATCTCTTGTCCAACTAATAATACATAATATTAGATTTTGTATTAAAAGCGAATTCTGTTTCCATAATATTAAGTGCAGTGTTACATAAAAGATTGCAAATTCTCTCTGTGACTGTTTTAAGCTTTATAAAGAGGAGAGAAATGGGGAAATTTACCGATAAAGTGTTTTTATAATGTTTGTTTCTAACAGCGTTGTCAGATTTTTTTATCGCGTATTTGAAACCTTATGGGTAAAAAAAGCGGGATTTTATTGTCAAAAGCGGGATATAATAAAAATAACGTAAAAATCAGTATTTTTAATTGCGTGTAGAGTAGGTACTCCCCGAAAATCGGGACAGATTTTGTCCCGCAAGGGGCATTCAATTTTTAACTAAATATCGGGTCGTCTGCCAAAATCGTGACGTCTAGCGACGCTGGCTTCTAATCTTATAATCTAAAGTAGGATTTTTTTGTTTATCCATGTTTATTATTATTATACAATATACATATTATGGAAAGTCTCTTAAGGCAGATCTTACCTTTGATGATTTACACGAAGACATTTAATTACGTCTTGACTTATATTTTCATTAATATTTATGTACTAATTATTATACGGTAGCATAATTAAATTGCTCCCAACATTGTTATGAAATACTCAGAGAAATTTTCGGTTTCGCTGATATTTACTTGATTAATTATTAAAATATGTATCTAGATGTTATATTATTTACTTTATTTCGTATGGTTGGTTCCATTCATCACTTTCTTGGGTATAAACGAAAAACAATTGTTTGATAAAAAATTGATTATTTACCACATCTAAACTAATATTATAAAGAGGAAAGATTTGTTTGTTTGTTACGATTTAACTCAAAAACTACTCGACCGATTTTAAAAATTCTTTCACCAATAGAAAGATATATGTATTATTTATCAGTTAGTAACATAGGCTACGCACATCTACATTGCACCCGTGCGAAACCGGGGCGGATATTTAGTCCATTTATAAAAAAAAATATGTAAACGATATTCCACTTATTATCATAATAAATTCAATATAAAATTAAAGTAATAATACTTATCATTACAACATGTTGAAAGCTATATTGGTATTAACTGTGTTGATGACGAGGTAATACGAATGCGTTATTCAAAAGGTAAACGAGCCCTCAGCGGCGAACATCGTTTGCATCTAATCTTATTCGCATCAGTGAATATCCCGAGTTTCCTCGTCTTCCCTCGAGACGCGTAGTCGCGACCCCGCCCTAACTTTACTTAGTGAGTGTAACATTCCATATTCCCACTTCTACGCGAACGTCTTCTAGTATAAAATAGTTATGTAATTTGATTATTTGTTTCAAATTAATACAATTATTTTATAAAATAAAACAAAATATTTGTCTAACGGCAACAAATTGACATGATTATTGCGACATGAAACGATATAATAACTGTTTATCGTATCAATGAAAGTGAATGAATTTGACCAAGTATATGGCACATATATTATCCGCTGTGCTATAATCGCTTGGTAATCGATTCTAGGCAGACTATAGAGATAGACAATGCAAACTTAGATACAGAAATAGCAAAAAATAAACTGGCTGTTTACGACAAAACAATAAGATAATATATTAAAAGATATATAAATAAATAAAATATATAAAAATGTATTCTATGACTATTTGAAGGGCCGCTACTTAGTAATTTATTAATATAATTTAAAAATAGACATTATAACTCGGAGCCGCCGCGGTAGCGTCGCTACTTGTACTCATAATGTAGCAATAGTTGTGATTTTATATTCTTTATATAATTTCCTCTTATGTCTATAAAATACAAAAATACATATAGGCATAACCACATATAAAAATTCTTCTCTTCACCATAGTCGGATATCAAAACTATGGCCTTAAAAGCGGACAACGGTCTTAGTCATTTGTAAAAAAATATGCACTTTTGCAATTTGCATGTTACTCAATAATGCAATATCACAACTTTACAAGAGGTGTCTGAAAGTTTAAATTTACAGCCATACAAAAATTAATGTTACATAGACATACTGTGATAGAAAAAATAGTGTTTCAGCAGAGAGAAAAAAATCACATTCCAACCCCCGAATTCCATCAGAAAATGTACAAAATTTATTATTTTCAAATTATTATTAACTAGCGATCGCCGCGGCTTCTCACGAGTGCAATGTAGATGTACACAAAAAAAATAGGTTTCTATTGGTGACAGAATTTATTAAATCGGCCCAGTAGTTTTTGAGTTAAATCGTAACAAGGACGTTTGTTGTAGGTCTTTATATAATTAGTATAGATCAAGGAGCTGCCTTCCCCTCTTTCCAAAGCCCAGGGGGGGCTCTCAGCTTCAGGGCCCTAGTACACTGTATCAATGCCATATGATAGCTACGCTACTGATGCTGATGCCTGATCAAATTAACCTCTCTCTCGTCTGTAGAAATCTGACATAATAGAGTCTTCTTAAGCGATTCTGAGAAAACAACGAAGTGCTATTTGTCACAGTGCTAACATCGATTTATAGTAGGAGTCTGTTCGTGAAGTTGTTTTCAGTTTGGATGCACGGTAATTATTGTAGACAATGGCTCGTCCTTCGCAACAAGTTAGCGAGCTTGAGAAACACTTCACATTTATCAACATCAAGGGCAATTGCGTGGATATTCGAGTAAATGACACCACGCGATGGTCTCTTTTAATCGAGCGTGAATTAAAACGTTAACAATAATGTCTCACGTTGGTACCGAAATATTTTATCGCTCCCTGTAATAAAATTGCTTTATTCGTGTTAGAATTGTTTCTCCAATAGATATAAAGCCCAATAAACATCTAAGGGCTTAGCACGAACGACTATCGAGAAAGAATTCGAATCGTCAAATTGCGAATGCTGAATAGGGTCATTATTAAAAAAAAAAACAAATTATAAATATATGATTTAGTTTAATGTATCATGTACATAATTGCACATAAATGTACATAAATAAATAATATTTCTTTTATTTTTTTCCCATTTGCTTGTTATGTTTGTCATGGGTCGAACATGTTAATTATAACGTTAATTAACGCGAGTATCACACATTTAAATAAAATACTGTATACCGGATTAAAACGCGATTTATTATTTATATTGTTTAAATTATTTATCCCGACGTTGCTGCTGTCTGTCCCGACGAGCTGTCTCCCCGCGACCACGGTTGCTGAAAAGCATCCGAAACGTCGGGATAAATAATTTAAACAATATAAATAATAAATCGCGTTTTAATCCGGTATATATTATATATATTTAAATTAATTATAATTATAAAACGAATATGTTAAATTTTATTATTTCGTCTACTTATTAACTGAAACATATTTATACCATTTCTTTGACACCATAAATACTACGTTAAAATATCACAACATAATTCCGACAAACGAAAGCTACTCCACAACAATTACGTATTTCTATAATATAACGTAATTGTTGCAGAGTCGTAAGTACGATAATATATTACCAGCAAGGCACGAAATATCCGCGAGTCGAAACGTCTCACTTGGTCTGAAAGTTAATAAAGACCAATTTTCACTATGCAAGATTCTTGCCTGTTCCATATAATTAGATTGAAGTAATAAATTACTTGCATGGTCTAAACAACATTCTTGGTCTGTCATATATGAGTTTAACTAATCATATCCACCTTATTACTCCTTATATAAAATTAGATTATGAAAAAAGCAGTCACGTTTTTTGTAATTATTTACAGTTATAAATTAAGTCACGTTCTTCAAAAATTAAGTGCTCTTTACATATACATAATTTGATCATTGAAATAATCAATGTAAATATGAGTTTAACTTTTCGTATCAACCTAATTAAAAATTAAATTATGAAAAAAGCAGTCACTTTTCTGTAATTATTTTCAGTTATATATTAAAATGATTTAATGTTATTTTACGAAACTGAAGTACTCTTTATATTGTGGTATACGCTAAAATAAAAAGAGAAATATGAAATGACATTATTGTTCAAATTTGTCGTATTGTTCTTTTCTGAAGAGTGTAAGCGGTTGCGGGAGAGTTTAAATATAGTCGCTTTAAAATTTATGGCCCCGTCTACCCCGTATTAAAATAAGTTACTTTTTAAATATAATACGATAGAAATAAATTCCTACGAATTCAGTTATTATGGGACAGTTATGATCATAAACGATCCTGAAGCGAAAGGTTTCAAATTATTAATATGGTATTGAGTTTGTTTGTTGGTAAGCGGTAATCTCTGGAACAATCTTTGGCAAAATCATTACACTAAAAAATTTAAAAACACCAATGTATATTATAACATAGGATACACGTAAAAAAAATTAACTTGATTTTTCATAAAGGGATAAAAAATAAAATTTATAGATTTTTAGGTTGAAAATCCCAATTTTTCCATTCACGCTAAGATAATATGACACACGGCCGAACAATAGTTGGGTAAATTTTGTTTACATCGGCAAAATTTGTAGGTATGAAGCAAATAATTAATATATTATCTTCTATATTTAAATTTTAAACTATTTTAAAGGTTATTTCAATAATATCATTGTTTGTAATGCCAAATGTGAGTGACACCACGCGTGATTGCTAGTGCTTAACACTAATTGTTAAAACTTAAGTTAAAACGTTAAGAGATAATTCATGTATATAAAAAAAAAATGTTTTCATATTCTAAAAACCGTATTGTGTAATCCATAGAATGAAATACCGAATATAATTTGTAACGGCAAAAATCATACTTGTAAGACATCAAGAGTGCGTATTTTTTCACAAAATCGCCAGATGTTGCGATTTCCGAAGCTAAAAAAAGATAAACGATGGGAAATAAGTGTCAGCATCACTCACTTCGGCCTTAGTTTTTTCTATTCCGTCACCCAAACATGGTAGTCCTTTTTATTTTCTCTTTACATCCGCAATTTTCTTTCACGAGTAGCTTAGTGATCTACTTCCCTTTTTGTAGCAGTATCGAATGTAGAAAATACAACGCGTTAGCTTTCACTATTAAGCTTCTTATATTGTCTGAGATAAGATTACATTGGGTGTATTTGTTTAGGACGGCAATTCCCTGTTAAGTAAATTAATTACGATTCCATACGGTTCGTTATAAAGGTACAATCTAAATAATACTTCACCATTATATTGTGTCAAATTGTACAGAATCTTGTTACAATAGAAAGTCACATACATAGTTGTATATTTCAAAGAGGTGTTCTGCCTAGTGTTGTCATTTCATGACTTATAGATAATAATAAGTATGCATTGTCCACATTAGAGAGATATGAGGCTTATCTGACATGGCCTAAATACAGATACATCAAGCCATGTGGCTCTTAGGATAATGAGACTACTACCACTGTAAGGGTTTACCTAGACCGTAATGGATTACCAGCTTTTGTTTATTGTACTATTAATCATCATTTAATCGTTTTAATGTTGTATCCATCACATAACATACCATAGTATGTACATTATGAAAAACATTAAACCGAATTTATTTTCTAATCCTCGCACTTTCTCATGCATCATTTTCTCATCAATTTTTTTTTTATAGATACAATAGGGATACGTGAAGCGCATATACCTTATTGCAGTCTATTGTAATATATAGTTCATCTCTGGATTAAGGCTATACTTAATTTCATCAAAAATTTGCAATAGTAGGTACCTCAGTCGTTAAAACTTCGTCCCTTTTATAATATTTTTGTTATTTACGGTAAATACTGTCACTAGGTGACACAGTACAATACTAGGGTTTTTTTTTTTTTTTCTAGTCCTACTCCCTCGGCAACATTGTTCCGGGGTCGTGTGACTACTAATTGGTCTCCGTTTTGGATAACGGATCTTAATTTTCTTTTTTGTAAATACAGTACATACATTTTATTATGTACAATACTAGGGTTGAACGAGGTATAATACGACCTCTCATAGAACAACGATTCGCACAAGGAAATATAATATCCAAATCTGAATAATAATTCGAGGATTAGAAACATTTTCAGTAATTTAAAAGAAGGATAAAAGTTCATGAACATAAAGTGGAAATATTATTTAGTTAAAATAAGTAGAGAGTAGTATGTAGATAAGAGAAATTTTATGGAAAATACGAAACCAGAACCACAATCTCGGATAAAGTGTGCAAAATAGTTTCGTCCCTCGGGAAACGTAAGAGTAAAATTAAATCGAAGTACGAGTATTATAGAGCGAATGCCAAGTAAGCTCAACCTAGCTTTTAGCTTTTGAAGAGTCCGACTGTCGTGTCACTGAACGGTGCTCAATACTTAAAATATTCAAATAAAGTCATTCATTATTTTGTACAGCTGAGCTAGGAGATTACGATCCCAGAAGGCACGGTCCAGGTTACGTGTCTGAATTTCGATTCTTGACTCATCAAACACCTGAGCTCGAGGGTCGAGCTGCCGACATACATAGAACTTTAACGTAAGTATTATCTATATAATATAGACAAAAAACAAAATCGATGTTGGAAAGCAGCAAAATTAACGCATTAATAGACTATTGAGTAAAAGGGTATAAAAAAAAAACAAAGATATAGTTCCCGAGACGAGTTGTTGGCACAACGGTTGGCCACAATTACATGCAAATTATGTTTACCTACCGATTAAAAGATAGTAAGCCGATGCGTTTTTGTTGAACGAACAATTTTTTAAATTTCTCAGCGAATATATTTGTTAGCTTTAATACAATTTTATTGCAGAGGTGTCTCACCCGCACAAGCTGAACTGAGCTATTTAGACAAAGTGAAATGGCTTGACATGTATGGTGTGGATCTGCACCCTGTGTTGGTAAATATCTTCGATCTTCACTCATTTTCAACACCTCGTCAGCTTTGTATATTTAACAAAATCGATCTATTTAATGCAGGGCGAAGACAGCGTGGAGTACTTTTTGGGACTAGCGCCAAGTGGCCTGTTGCTTCTACGAGGAAAGCATACAGTGGCAACCTATTATTGGCCGCGAGTTTCAAAACTTTACTACAAAGGGCGATACTTCATGATCCGTGTGGCAGATAAAAATGTAAGAATGTTATAGCTATGAATCGGGTGAAATGCTTGACACGCTTTCATTTCGGATCTTTCTAACTGATAAGAATCTGCATCAAACGAAGAAGAGTCTACCTTAGACCGTTTTCTTGAAAGACATTCACTGGCAGGCAATTACAGATAAGTCGTACAGAACTAAGCGCGGCATTTAGCGCACTGTCGGTCGGACTGATAACGCGCTACGACGCTCCAACCGTGTTCCCGACTTATTTGTATATGCCTTTGAAGTGTATAAAAATAGGGGAATGAACTTAAAATTGCTTTTAAATTTATTCTTTGATAGAACATGGATCAAAGCTATGGAAAAGGAAATAATGCCCTCTTCTTTATTTATGAAAACGTCGCTCGTTTAAAGGATCTATTAAAATTTAAATGATAGGTGATGTTCAATAAATATTTCATTCGTTATTCCTGGAATTGTTCCTCTCTTTTTATATTCTGAAGAGGAAGTATGCCATAGCCCCGATATAATCTTAAACTGAACTTTTATTAATGGGGTTTACGAGATGGAAAATTTGCGATAACGTTTACGTTAACGTTTAATGTTCTCGTTGTAATTGAATATTATGTTCTAGAATGACACGTCCACGTATGGCTTCGAGTCTCCTACTAGATCAGCTTGTCGTCACTTGTGGCGGTGCTGTTCAGATCATCATACCTTCTTCCGACTTCAACAATCATCGCCAGCCTCTGCGGATATTTTCACGTTAGGCTCAAGATTAAGAAATAGGTACTATAATAATATTGATATATAAATCAGTAACTAATAATAATTATCGTTGATTAAGTGTCGCGACTTTGTTCATACGAAATTATCTTTAGATGTTTAAATAATAATAATTACTCCGGATTAAGATATCTGTCAAAACTTAATGAAAATCACCTTTCGTTGTTTCGAAGAATAGCGTGAGCAAACAGACAGACAGACAAAATTATTAAAAAGTCATTTTATATAATCTGTAACATTCATTTGGCATTCGATTTCTATGAAACAGAATTTTGTGTTGCTACAGATTCAATTAAATCTATCTGTAAAAACTTAATGAAAATCGGAGTTTTTCGGAAAGTTTCGGAGATTAGCGTGAGCAGACAGACTGACAAAATTATTAAAAATAAATTTGTGTGAATGCCTCAATTTCTAATAAATATATACAATATACTGTATATTATAATCGTTGATTCTACTGTTTCATGAATTATCATACATATTAATGTATACAGTTATTATATTGATCTCTTTTGTTAAGGAATAGTCCCTATATTCATAAATAGACAATACCAACACGAAATTATAGTGCTAACGATGTTTACAAATTGTTGCTCGGCTCTCAGGCTTAAATTGTTTTCTTATTATACAGCAGCGGTCGTGGAACAAGACCCCGTCCGCCGCCCAGCTTCACGCGGACACCCTCGAGGCGTTACGCCCGTCCTCATGCCTCATATACGTCTCTACATGATGGTAACACAATGTATTTTTAATTTGAAGCGAGTTGTAGGGGTGAAGTAATTATTGGAGACCCTTTTTTATTCATTATAATGCTTAATATTGTCTTTTATTTACGCGAGTTCTTTTAGTAACGCTTTTATTAACCCGTGACCACGGTTGCTGAAAAGCATCCGAAACGTCGGAATAAATTATTTAAACAATATAAATAATAAATCGCGTTTTAATCATATATATATAATAATATAATAAATAATAAATAATAATAAATTTAATCGTTAAATGTGTGATACTCGCGTTAATAAAAGACAATATCAAATTAAACTATTAAATAGAATTAATATGTTTCGTAACCTAGAAGTCAGTTTACACTGCATTATCGAATAATCTTTGAGTTCGTAACGCAAATTATATTTTCTTGCAGTGCCAAAGTTAGAAGACTTAAGAATAAAAGACTGCCCTCCTGAAATGAAACAACCTACCTCAGTACACCGACCAAACTCGTAAGTGCCCTTTCTTACGTCTCCTTGACCATTTCGTAGTGCCAGTTTCAGTTATAAGTATAACCTCTTTTGAGTCATTATTTCTATGATTGAACTGTCTATTATACATATTTAGATATCTATAGTTCTTTTTATATTTCTCGTCTACATGTTTTTGCTATATGCGAAATTGAAAACACGGCAACGGATGTCGAAAATTGAGGCTAAAAATTGCCTTCTATGATAGTTAAGAGCCAATTTCTATTTGGAGCGCACCCTCGTTGTATTAGTTTGAGATATACGAGTACCTACTCGTACGTGTATACTAAAATGATACTAGAGTTTGATAGGCCCCGATGCTTTTTGATGTCAGTGTGTCAAGTTGAATAGGATAATACTCGTATAAATATATTTTTAAACTCATAGTACTAATGTATGTATATTTGCTTAATAATATGATTTGTAAAATAAGATTAATTAAGCCCTTATAATGTATGTAGGTAATGAGACAGTTATTTATCTTACTTCATTTATTTATTTTCAAGTTACAATAAAGCCGTGGCATTTCAGTAGTTTGTTGTGTACTGTGTAATGTATTAAATTCATCCTTATACTTATAGACATAACATAGTTTCTTTTCTTGAATATGAATTAGTTACATTAAAAGACATATGATGCTAATTTCTATATCACAAGGCATTGAAGATACTAGGAATTTCGAGAAATCATTAGGAATCGCGGTAGATCTATTCCGCTTTTTTATTTAAAAATCTAGTGATGGTGTACCCGGTTCTAAGCTGGCCCTTGTGGGAAAGATACAAGAGGATCATGTATGGCTCGAAGTTTATTCTCTGGACGAGCTATTTATTACAAAACATTTATTTTGATATTTTGTCATATCACTAGATTTTATAATAAATCATGAATAGAGAAGAATATTCGACATCTACCGTTATTTCGTGGTATACTTAGTTATTTCGCTGTGATAGCATTCTTTTCTCATTCTTCTTTCATTTCTTCTTTCATTCATCTCATTTCTTCAATTATTTTGATCTAGAATCAGCGGCGAGGCTAACTGCGAGCCAATAACGACGGGTGGATCGCCGCGTTCCACACGCTCTGCGCCTGCGCGTCGGGGGCTGTATTCAGCGTCACCTACTGCCAACCGACCACCGCCAGCGCCGAGACACAGATCTGCCTCAGTTGATTCCCAAAGTTCAAACGACTCCCGCTCAAATCGCAAGTCAGTATTCGAATTGGGAGTTTGTAAAACCCCTACTAATATCGTGAATGCAAAGTATGTTTAATGTCCATTGAAACATTTCAAGGGAGCAATGCATTGTCATGGTATTTTCCATAGGTATTAGCTTAGATGTTGGAAAGTGACTTTTTTAACTCGAGAACGATATCGCGGGAAAACCGTAATCCTTATTTATAAATGCGAAAGCGTGCTTGTATTGTTTGTGGGCTTGTACTTCTTTTAAGCAAAAACCAAGTTTCCAAGTTTTCTTGTGAGATTCGCTTGCATTTCTTTAAGATTTTAAAATAATGTATTCTCCTTTCTGGGATTAGAATATAATATTCTACATTCATACATATATATGTATTATCATTCAACATTATCAACACCATTTTATATGTATATTATACTAGGTGGATGTTCAGTTTCCAATTAAGATTGTACTTATCGTTATTTTTCCTAAAGACACAGACATCGGTCGCGACGGCAACAATCAGATGCCGAAAGTGAATTGTCCCGGGGTTCCGGCCGTTCCGGTCGAAGGCACCGACGTCACCGTTCCCGACACAAGCATGACTCCGCTTCAGAACGAGACGAATCACAACCTGATACCAAGTTAGTTAACTTATGAGTAAAGATGTGCAAAAATGGTTCATAAAGTATATACTCAATGATTTTTAGTTATTACAAAGATGTCTTTAATACCCTAAACATTATAGGTAGTAAATTACTCTAGTCACTAATTTTCAGTTTACCAGTTCAGTAATTTTTTCGTTACCAACTTCTGAGAGCTATTCAAGTCGTTTCAGTATAAATGTCCAGCTACGTGTTCGAGTGCGCCATTGAAATACCACTTCAGTTCATATCTTAGTTCTTAGCGATAGTACTTTATTCTCCTCGAAGAAAGAACCTAATGGTCATTGCCTTAACTGCTGTTATTAATGACTTAATTCGTTTCAGAGAGTACGAGTTAGTCGACTCAGAATCACAATGGAAGGAGGTATTAAGACAGACCTCGTCGGGCGGTGGTGTTCAAGTAAGTGCATTTCTTCGAGTGCTATCTTTGTAGCATCTTTAGCTTCTTTATGGCCCATTTAATTAAGAAAAGTTATGACGTTAGCCGGATTAGTCTTTTGTTTTCTAGCAACAAGAATTTAATTAAATTTTGCTATTTTAAGACATAAACTACAGTATATTACCAGATGTGGAGACGCAAACATAAGTCTGCGTAAAATGGAAAATACTATGTAGAACTGGTATTATTTTTAATGATTAATTAGCAAAACGCCCCGGCTTCGCACGGGTGCATTGTAGATAAAAAGTAAAGCCTATGTTACTAGCTGATAATATATACTTTTCTATTGGTGAAAAAAAAAATTAAAATAGGTCCAGTAGTTTTTAAGTTTATTCATTACATACAAAAATACAAATCTTTCCTCTTTATAATATTAGTATACTCGTAGAAGTATAGATTACGCCTTTAATAGACCTGTTTATGGTTTTATGTTGTATCTATAAATATAGTCAATAATTCTCTATGGATCAAATAAAGCAAAATATACAAAATAAACTATCTATCACTCAGCAGACGGCGGACGTGAATCCATTTTTAAATTTTAGTTCAAATTTTGAGAGGATTTTTATTTCGATAAACACAGGTTGCAAGCGTTCGTCGTTCACAAATGGAGCCGGAGATAGGAACGCATCGATCATCGCACAGACCGCGAAGACACAGAAAACATCGGTAAATAAAACATCCTTCATATTCTTCTTAGCTTTACTGCTTCGAAATTTAAAAGAAGCATAACTAAAAGATATAGATATTTAGCTATGTGAAAAACGTTGCGGGAAGTTTGGAATAGGCTTTTTGGGTAGTGTCTGTTTTAAATGTACGATGCTATAAAATTATTTAGAATTAGTTCTAAGTAATTTAATAAATATGTAAAGCTATAATTTCACAAATTCCTTCATTATATAATTAACTCTTGCATATTGCAAGATTTCACATAACCTTTTTTGTGTGTCATATGTCAAAGTCAAATGTCAAAGAAATTACGCGGAAAATTCAAAGAATGACTTGTACTTCATTTACATAAAAATAATACTTTTTTGTAGCTATAATTAAGATACCTACATATATCTGTAATCGAATATTATTTTCACTGAACTCACTTAATAAGAAAAAGTAAAAATAATCTCGAAAAAATACATCTTATATAAAAAATGGCGCACTGTATTTACTGACTTGCGAAGTTTGTTTTAAACTGGTATCATTTTAACTTTTAACCCGAACCAACTTGGCACGCGTCCTAACCTCTTTGATAGCTTTGCCACAAACCGTTAGTTCGCAGTAAACCTAGAAAGGTTTTAAAATACAGCGCTATTTTAAAACAACTTACCCGCATTTTATTGGAGAATTTGGACTGGACTGGAAATAATTAACAAGCAACTTGTTAATTATTTTAAAATATTATTGAAAATATTATCTCTACATTTAAAATAATAATTATAAAAATAAATGCGTCCAGGGACGGACTATAAACTTCGATGTGAGAAGCACTATACCAGCATCGTATTGCATATTTTAGGTTCATGAATTTGCAAGAAAATTATATAAGTTAACCAGAGGAGTTTAGCTAAAAATGAAAAATTGAGAAAAGGACTCGAGGACAAGAGAAAGTTTCGGTTTCGGGACCAGCCTATATCACTCTCCAGGGACTGTACCACAATCTTTCAGAGCAGTATTATTTCACAATAGAACGAGACAGCTAAATGTCACGTTCCCTCTAGAACTGAATTATTTTTTATGTAAGATATCGACAGACGAGCATGAGGATAATGGTAGGTGATACCTCAGCCACAGAATATCAGTCAACACAACAAGACTGAAACTGAAACGCGCAATATGCACTTCACGGTTTTTCCATCTATGAACAGTGGTTCGTTTCCCGGTCGGAATTTCGATATTCCTTCCACCCGATCAATGCCCTTAATTACCAGACGTAGGTAAGACATGTTTACAGAAAATTATAAACATGTCGTCCCGGTGGGATTCGAACTCACGACCCATCGGTGCGCACGGCAGGTGGTCACCGAATGCGCCAACGAGCCCGTCAAAATTACAATATTACTGCTCTGTGAGATTATGGTACAGGGCCAGATCGCCAACTACAGTATATTAACTAAAGACGAAAAAACGCATATCATATAATTATTTTTATATTATTGTAAACAACTGAAGTGCATTTTTTTAATTGTATAAATAATTTAGTTATTTGTATAAAGAATAACTAAACACTATTGTAGGTCACGGTCCGGTTCGCCTGACAAGAAATGGTTGCCAAATGAACTGAAACAACACTTAGAATTTTCTCTTGTCGATACAACGGGCATGACTGAAGCACAGCTAAAAGAAATACCATATACTGTCGTCCAAACTAGCCATGCTAGACATACCAAGTTACGGACTACAACGAAACCTAAGCAGTAAGTTTGTTATAAAATTTTAATTACCAAGCCATCCAATTGAAATAAACGTATAGTATACTATTTCAATCATTTAGTAGATATAATAACATATTTCATGAAATTTATACAGATTTGTGCGCGAAAAAAACATGAAAAAATAATAATTGTGTACTTTCTAATTAAAAAATAATTAAAAAAGTCTTAAATATTATTCAAAAATATGGAAGTATTTTTAAATAATTAATATGTGTAATGGCTTTAATTAATTGACTTTTCCTACGATTGACCTATTTTGACCTATTAATAGAGCAACAATGATTTCTAGTTTCATTCTCAACCGCGCTATGAAAGGCTATCGTTTAGACATGTGTTTGGAATTAAAGACTATATTGTACAGTGTTGTTGTGAACGCAGGAACGAGCACGGATCCCTGTCAAGGCGGGAGAAGGGTCACAAAAGTGATCACGACAATCACAATCAAGGCTCTCTTAGATCGCTTTCGAGTACTCTCAGCGCGCATAGGACCTCTAACGAGAAACATGGAAGGTTGGATTTTACTTTGCCTATTATCCCTTCTTATTGCTTTATTATTTACTTTGTCCGCAATGATTTTCTACTGTAAATAAAAAAGTCAACATTGTTAGTTATTTTTAATGCTATCCAAAGTTATATACCCTTGAGAAGTTGAAAACTTTTATAAATTTAATTTTTGTAATGAAGATCTAAAAAGTTTGTTCAAAACTCCATTCTACGTTTTTTAATTGTTATAAAAAAATTACGTAAATAATTCATTCGTGAATTTCAGAAAATCTATGAATATATACGTAATTTCTAGAGACAAATATTATAGAAAAGCTTATCATCTCTAGGGTATTTTTAGTTGTTTTTTTTATTTAACTTTTGATAGAAGAGACAAAGGAGGTTTTATTTCATAAATATTTTTTTTATAATCTCCAAATAGTTATTGGTATAATATCCGTAGACTTTGTTGATGTGTGTGTTCTCAAATACTGATTTGCTTCAGACGAATCTACCCTTGCTACGATGATCCAGCGCTTCGGCCAGGCAACGATTTTCTAACCAATAATGGTTACAAAAGTTCAGTGTTACCAGTGAACAATAATCCATACAGCCCCGTAACTAATAGCAATAGCAATAGTTCGAGCGGCGAGTTGATCGGTAGCGCGAGGGTGTCACACGAACACACAGACTCCGGATTGGGCGCTGATCAGGACTATGCGTATTCTTCTGAGAGGTATGAACAATTATTACCGTGAAATCACTTTTAAGAGATTTGATTAAAGTAAATTGTATTTTATCTGTTACTACGTTCATAGATATTTCGGTTTCAATCTGTGGATTTCGGAATGCTTGTAAAAAGTAGGTCGACAGCGCATCATTGACGGATGTTCTGTGGCTGAGGTGTCACCTACCATCAAATGAACCTCATACTCGTCTGTCGGTATTTAACTTTTAAAAAATCTGTTACTACGCCCGACCCGATCAAACCAATCAATTTGGTCAGTTGTTAAATTTAATTTTGACGGGCTTGTTTTTGTGATGTGCCATATGCAATGCGTTCCGATGGATCTCGAGTTTTTTCTTTCCACGGCACTTTGCTTTGATTTGAAACGTAGCGCGCATACCCCGGTTATGGCATTGTCACAACTATAGAAGTTGTAGCTACATCTACGATCTGCGGCTACAATCAGTTCGAAGACTTCAATAATCCTGAAAAGTTATCAAAGTTTTTAGATTCGTTGAATATATACAACACCTCGACATCAACCACTAGGGCCTTACGACCGACCAGTGAGTGGTTCGGCTAGTTAAGGATCCCCCTTTAGATTGGAGGAAGAGCATACCTTTCTTTCTCCACATAGTTAAGACGGAACAGCGTCTCATGATATGTTTCCGTGCAGGTCAAGTGACAGCGCAAAGTGCGGCGCGGGCGGTTCGCTGGCTCCAGTGAGTAGGCTGTGGGTAGGAGCGGGCGGTGTGGAGGTGGCGGGTGCGGGCGGGGTGTGGCGGCGGCCGCCGGCCGGCCCGGGCCGCGCGCGCGCCGCCACCGGCTCGCAGCGCTCCCTGGTGTCCGTGGCGAGCGACAGCGCCGCGACCCGCCGCCCGCACCACGCGCACGCCCCGCCCCGCGTGCACCCCCACTCCGCGCACTCTGGCTTTTCTCTCTTCGTGAGTGGGCGCTTTGCTTTCTAACATTTTCTCGGCAGCCCTCCTAATGAACACATGTTTAACCGCTGTTCCTCAATGTGGACTATAGCGTCCCATTAACCTGTAGGGCTCGTTAAGCCCAGAGACCATTTATGATGGTATTGAATTGCGGTCTAGGCAGCTAGGTTCAACACTCAAATCATTTGATTGCACACCCCTGTGGAAAAAAATCTTTACCGCTATTTCTTAAGGCTGCGGTCCTCGAGCGTGGGAACTTCTTATACAACCTCTACATAGATATTTTCTACTCATACAGACGCATCGCGCTATAGAAATACGCATCCTCGACACGAACAAATCATCTTTCGGTGCTTCGTAAAAGCTACATAACCATCACGCGTTCGTCTTCGTACGATGTTTATGTGTGTTAAGGAAAACACGCAATGTATTTAGTCATTAGCTTTTCGCATCGCAATGAACTGACACTAGTCTGGTAAGGGCGGTGACTTAGTAGTGAATAGCTGGCGGCAAAGGGCGCGGCCAAAGTGTACGCGTTTACTGTGTATTAAATTAACATCATTTTACTTCTTATGGAGAAAAAAATATTTTGTTTGATATGAAAAATACGAATTTTATTAAAAACAAGGATTTGTATAGATTAAACCTATGACAGGGATTTGACCAAATTTTATTTATTATCATTTTTTTCTTTTATATATTTTTTTTTTCTTAGGGATACTTGTTTCATTTAAATTTTCATTTTTTTGTCTTTCCGATTTGAAATTTCCTGGTTTCTGAAACAATATTATATGACATGATTATATTAGTACAATGCGTGTTTGTGCGATCTAAATCACCTATTTTTAATAAGGTAACTTTAAAAGTGGTTTCAGAACAATGAAACAGAAAACATTCAGTCATTCAGTAGTAACGATGAAGAGGAAATATAAAATCAAACATACAGGTTGAGAAAAATAGTTTCAGTAGCAAACATGTCAAAACTAGTACCAACTAGATTCATGTACATACAAGGCAGGACAATTAAAAATAGCAAAATAGGGTAGGCCGTATAATCAATTTACTTCATGTAAGATGGTGGTCGAGCGCAAAGGCTACTTACTAGGAATTTAAAAAAGTTTAAAAAATAAATAAAAAGCGCATGTTTTTTTAGGAAATGAGAAGGTACTTACTGTTTTTTTTAAATCTTCCTTTATTTTGTTTTTGTTTATAGTAATTTTCTTTATGTTTCCCCATATCTACCTGAATGATAAGAAAAATAAATAATGATTTCAATAGCTAATAAATAATATATAAAACTCACATACCTATTTTGTCTACTTCTTATGAAGAATAACAATTTGCTGACGTGTCCGACACTCGCGACCCACCCTTATACAGCGAACAATAAATATATCGCGGAGCAATGTAGATCGACGCAAACTAAGACTGGACGTGCGTTCACCTTGAAAACTGAGACGGCACTGAATTTTTCACGAAACGAAACGTGTTGTCTTCCTACAGACCTAAAGACGGAACCCTGATATCGCCAAAAGATGGCATGCAGGGGGAAGCGGGGTCGCGTGTTATATACCGAATGACGGGGATACTATTCTTCATACTAAAATGTATGGGCGCCGAGGAACGCAAAAATCAATGATGTTTAGGCTTCGATTATTGCTTTTTTGTATGAATTAGTAAAAAAACTTCACGGTGAAAGTATTACTCCTACATTCATGTCACGATTTAAGCAAAAATATTGACGATGGACGATTCGAATATATTAACAAATTAGCGTAAATACTTAAAATAGAAAAGAGCGATATCTAGGTTTTATACCAATGTTGACGATTTTCTTTCTCGGAAATTAAGAATTGTTTAAGAAATATGAAGCGTTGAAATTGTAGGCTAATTTGTTAAGCAAAATAAGTTTTTTTTTAGAGTCATTTAATCGAGTAACTTCTTTGATATCTTTAAAACGGTAACTGCCTATTCGCGCATTTGTCGGGGACGTGCCTCTTAAAACCTTTTTTAGAACTGTTAAACTAACGTAAACACAAGGAACATTTTTAGAGCTACTTTTCGAGTGAATATGATCGTACTTCGATCTCATTCTGAATAGCTTTGTCTCGTTCTATCGTTTAGGATCTGCAATATCGGTATTATTCAGTCATTCATCAGTTGACTTTAAGAGATGGCAGTTAGACCTAAGATGATTCTGGTTTACCTTTTCTCACCATTCTGTTATATAGTTGCTTATTCCAATAATTTTTGTTATTTCAAAATTATTATTATCATATAATTAGCAATTATATTCATTCTAAAATCACTCATCAGAGTAGAATCAAATGTTATTTCAAGTGTTAAATAACTAATGTTTTCCCTCTATAATCCTCCTGAAATAGCTGACTTTTTAACACAGGATGTTCTAGCTAGGAAGTCAGAGCCATATTTAGATAAAACACTACACTATAAACTGGTTAATAAAGATTTTTTATATTTATTATCAAATAAAGTATTGCGGTTTAGTTTATATCTGTACCTTTACAGAAATTCTTCCCTCTATAGGACATATAGAAGCCGTATACCTAACATCACAATACATGCAAAGAACAACACTTCGCAAATTGCAAAAAAAGTGTTACGAGGGCTGTCGTGTTATTGCAGCTCCTATTTCTGAGCCACTAAAATGTTAACTATGTACAGGCTATTGCTTGTAAATATGTCATATTTCATGTCTATTCCTCTTATATATTCATGAAAAACTTGGCTAATTTCGTCTTCGTTAAAACAGTGAAAGGAATAAATTATTAGAAGAAAATGGAAATCACAATTCTTTCTTACTTAATTATGAATAAGACAATCACTGCTCAGCTGAACTTGCTTTTAATGGGGCCTAATATTATTATCCTTGCGATGGTGTATTTTAAAATTCTATCTCTGTAACAGGGTATAATAATGCCATAGATCACACTAGTGTCTTTGGGTAGTAATGACGTGGGTTCTTCTTTATTGTATCTAAAATATGATATTATATTAGTTATCTTTCTAGTGGAAGAATGGATATTACTTTATGTACAAAAAATTACAAATTTTGTTACTATAAAAAATATATATGTAATATATTAGTTCAGTGTTATATTATTACCTTTAATCTTTAATGTATCTTGTACAATTTACAATATGTGTATTTTAAGAATTATTGTAAATTTACAGCATACTTTTGTTTTGCAATATTAACAAGTCCGCTATAGTGTATACCTAACTTTCAACATAAATGTTTAATCATAGTATTGAGAGGACTTCAACAACAATTACTGATACACAGGTTATAGTATAGCAGTGGACTGTATTAATTGTTCCGTTTCACTGCTTCTGAATTGAGCGAGCATATTATATTGCACGCATCGGTAGTTTGACGCGTTTGATTGGGGTGCAGAGACATGCTAGCAACAACAACATTGTCGTCGGCGAGAGTGGCTCGCTGGCGCGGCGGTACGCGCGGCCGTCCCGCGAGTCGCGCGACTACAACGCTAACGTGCCGCGAACGCACGCGCGCCACGTGCGACACGACAACACTCTCGACATTATCCTTAAACCTCTCATAGAAAGCACGCAGTAAGTAACTCCAGCCCCCGGTTGTGTACAGGGGGCAGAGCACGAACGACTTGCGAAAAAATATTCGTATCGTCGATCTGTCATTTGTTTGAAATTTCACATACAACTGACAGATGGACGATCGAATACCTTTTCGATAGTCGTTTGTGCTAGACCCTCAGGTGACGTGATTAGCGATCAAATGTGAACAGAGGCCCAAGCTCGAATAACTTGCGAGAAAGTATTCGTATCGTCAATCTGTTGTTTAAGAAATCAGTTCAAATTCGATACAGATGTCATTATTCACGATACGAATACTTTTAAAAAGTCGTTGGTACTTAGGCTTCAGAAAGGGTTTTGATTAAAAATAACTCACCGTATTCATGGCGTGATAGTATGTTTTTGGTCAATACTTTTCTCACTTTGATTGATCATGTTTTTAATAATGCGTTTTGAATGTCACAGATGAAAGATAAATGAAAAATGATCATGTTTCAAAACGCCTTATTAAAATCGCACGAGAATCGCGTCATCCAAACCGTCTTTGTGTCGCATCGTAGCGGAATGTTTAGTTGCACGTTTGTTCCACCCATCCCATTTGTAAGGTACCTTTGTGTGTGCATGTCTTGGTCGGTGAGGGTTTAACTAACAATTTAACTAACCACTAATAATTTGGTCTCCATTTTGTTTGTGTTTACTTGTGTTAATTTTGTGCACACTCGTTCGTCACTAAATGTTTGTTTTGTTTCTGTTTTTACAATCGAATTGTATAATTATGTTATTTATTTTACAAACAGACTACAGAGCAACTGAATTCGGAGAATATGCAGTCCGGAATGGACCGTACGGATTCTGCGTTTGAGAAAACCGACGTAAGCAATAACATCACTGCTGAAATGAGCACAGAGTTATAAACTTTGTTGTTTGTGAAACTAACTTTGCTACTTGTCAAGGAGATTTGTACATTGCTGTATATTTTGAAATAAAACATATGCGACTCAATTAAGTTTAAGTCTTTTGATGTATTTATTTCTTACCTCTGTGAAACTGTACATTTTTAAATACGTCCTTTCTATGGTTATATTTTGTATAAACAATTTGACTGTTATTAAATATGTATATTGAATAAATATTTTAATGTAGTAAATATTATTCTTAAGGACTAATATTACAAATAGTGTAATTCGTTCATGCAAAAATGGAGCGACGGGTTGTTTTTGTAGGGAGAATTTAGGGGGTTGGAGAATGCAAGGAAATTTATAGTACAGCTCTCTGCACAAAAATACATATTTTCAGTGCCACTGATAATTTTTTTATACGCAAATAGGTGATATTGTATTTTCATGTTTCCCCGGGATTCGAACACAAGACCATCGGTGATTGATGCATCGCACATACTAATGAGTCACGCAGGCGGAGGTGGAGAATTATATAGTATTTTTATCCTAGGAAAACATACCAGAGTGTCCTCAAACCATAATATCTCATACAAATAAAGTAGAAATACATTTGAGACGGTATAAAATAATTTTGTGCCAAAGAATCGCTAGAAAACTCATAAGTTAACTGTGGAGTTTAGTTGGACGAAAAACCTAAGGAAATAATGGTTATCTTATTATATTAGTTCGGATGTTTTATTTTTATATGTATTATTTTTTTTATTCTCCCTAGCAGAAAGATTATACCTAGAAATGTTACTTAAAGTTAAAAAGTATTTAACTTATTAAGTTATACTTCTCTAATATTTATTTTAATCTTATTTATTTTACAAAAGCAACGGGTATAGACATACTAATAATACCTATTGTAATTGTTTAAACTCATCTACGTATAAGCATAATTAATAAAATATTATGTACATTTGTTATGTAGATGTAATTTCCAGCTTAGAGTCGAGGCTAGCAGCATATTTAATCACTTTCAGTCCTATTCTTGAAACTTATTATTTATAAAATATTATATAAAATCATAGGTTATAAGATAAATAAAATTCATTTGTCGACATTTGAATTATTATTTTGTAATAGGTATGTATATGCCCTTGTATAAATAAATTGTAAATGGAAAAAAACAGTCAATTCGTACTGTACAAGACTGACTGGTTTCTAAATTTCTACAAACTCTACCATACTCTGATTATAATATGTAATTATTTTTAACATGTATTTCCAAAAATATTCGCGAAGTTTCGATATTAAATTCATTATTTACAAACAATTGTCTTTGAATTTAAATCCTATAATTCCACAGAACAGAACTACTTACTTCTTAGTAGAAGTGCAATATGTCATAATTTTAACCAGATCGACTGTCGCCAAATTCACGTAAATGAATGGAGTATTTAATACTACACACAGTTACATTTTTTTTCGATTCGTTGTTTTTATTTAACTCAAAACGAACTAAATCACACTGGTCCTACAATTAATAATATAACTTAGTCCTTGGCGATAATGCACAAAGTAAAGAAGATGTTTTGTAATATTAAAACAAACTAATATATAATTACTAAACTAAACTTTATGTGAAATATATAATGATAATTGTACCTGACTGTGATCGCTTAAGCGCCACCGTGCTAAATTGTGACACATGCTACGCCTACTTCGCACTTCTACTTATTTTTCCTGTTCAGTGTATAATCCAATGCCATAGTGTTAATTTACTTACTTACATAATATTATGATTTATGTTTCATGTGATCAAGTTTCAACAGGGGAATATGCTTACTAAACAGTATAAAATAATAAATATATAAATGCTCATCAAGTTATCTTGTTATTATGAATCACAGGTGATTATCGATTCGACAAAGGAGTTCTAGAGTCGTATTAATTAAACTATTCTATCTTAAATATCGGCTTCAGCGGACTACCATTACCACTAATGAGGACGAGTTGATATCACTATGACAGGATTTGAAGTATTTCGCCGATGTAATCTGACTTCAAAATGTATTTTATCTAATACATAGAGATATAATAATACAACTTTAAGAATATTTTTTGAATTACGTTAATCGTCGTCGTTTTCCTTTGAAAAGATGATATTTTTTTGTTTCCTTAATAAGTTTTTGTGTGAAATACAGTATATTCTGTATAAATGAAACTAAAATACATCTATATATATTCATAAATAAAAATTGTCATTTTACTGTTTTGTATAGAAAAGCTATTCAAATTTTAAAATTATTCCTAGGGCGATTAAAAAGAATCGACCCTCAGAGCTTTTTTAACTGCTTCAAGTGACTAAAAAAATATTGAACGTATTTCCGAACATATCTGTTGGAAATAAACGTTCAAGCTCAATTTGCTGGCACGAGAAAAAGACAAAATAGGTGCGATCTCGTCTGCTAGCCCCGATGTCCACTATTCGACGAAGGGTGAAAACTCATTATCACTGCTTAATGAAAGGGTTCCTGGGGCGTGTATGATTACTGGTTAATTGAAAGGCGTAAAATCAGAGGGCAGACAAGGCAATCCGGTAAATTGGAAAGTGAAATTGCGTGTTTGCATGACCGTTTTACATGTTATCATTTTAGCATAGCGTTGTCTGCAGTAGGTACCTCTCTAAAGTCATTAGAAAATAGTATAGTAGAACCTCGATTAGCCCAATTTTGATAATCCTTACCCTCAATTAACCGAACGATGACTTAGTTTATCCGAACGCGCAATTATCCGAAAGTTGAGGTGAAAGATACATTGTTGTTTGCTCCCACCCTGTAGGTTTCTTCGAGAATCACGGACATGCAAAGGCGCATATCGAGCGAGTTGAAACGCATTTTATTTTAATATAATATGTATATGTATATACTGTGTTTATGTAGAAAGGTTTTGTCTATGATCTCGTCCCGAAAACCCCACGTTTCGATTATCCAAATTACTCTCGCTACCAATTGGTTTGGATGAACCAAGTTATATTGTACATAAAACAATGTACTTTTACAATACTTCTATGAATATGTCAGCCCGCCTAGCATTTCCATCAAGAGATATCTTGCGGAAGAGTGATGCCAAACTAAGATATAAGATATCTCGATATATTATATCTCGACATTGCCAACTTTGATAGACAAGATATCTCGATCGACACATATTCGAGTCGACAAAATCTTGTCGTGGTTATCATGCTAGGCCGGCAGTGCAGTGTCACAGTCTTATTTACAATAAAGACACATTTTTTTATTATGTAATGGACCCTTAAGAATAATGGTACCTATTGGAGGATATAATTGTTCATTTAAAATACATTTAATAAACATAAGAGAGAAAACACCTTGGCTGTAATCTCGCTGAGTGCTTGCCATCATATATTAAGTTTAAGCTGGAGCTTACGGGCCAAAGTATTTAGAATTATAGCTGGTACAAAATGAGGTCTGGAATTAAATTGTGTATTTATTTTATTTTCCTTATCCTAACATTTAGAACAAATAATATTATAAAAGTAAGAAGTAATGCGGACATTCCGAGGATTATAGAGATATAATTATTTATTTGGCTCTTCGTTTTTATGAACAAAACTGATTCAGATAAAGATTGTTAGCTTCAAAAGGAAAAATACAAAAATATCTTGATATTCAGTTTTTTTTTAATATTTATATATAAGACGTATGACTTAAAAGAAACACATTGTAATTAAACCACTTCAATGTTGATTTAAAAACAGTTTTACTGACATACTTAAAGTCCTATGTCCAATTTACCTTTCAGTCAGCGTACGACGATGGAGCCACGATACCACAGAATACCACGATATGTTTCTGACAAAGAAATATCAAAACTTTGAACGAAAATAAAATAATATGGGCTATAGGTTTTCAAATTGGTTCTATAGTTCCAGATAATAGCTTTTAAATGAGAAAAAATACTAAACGACTTAATACGCCATTTATTCAAAGTAATTTTACTCCAACTAAACAAGATTCCTTCTCCTTAACAAATAATCATATTATATTTTCATTTGATTAAAGCCGATTCATTGCCAAGTCAAGTCAAGCCAAGTCGATTTCATTCGATCAACAATAAAGCAAAATTAAAATGAAAATAGATATTTTGGTGTTAACTTGAAAATAATGAAAATCTTTTAAAAATATCATTGTCTTCTTATATTTACTTATAGAGTAACTTTATTTATTATTTAATTCTAGTTCGATTGTTGCAACACAAAACAGCAATCGAAAAAGTCGCAAAGTGAAAATATTTACTTAGCTATCTTTTTAACAACGCAAACATGTACAAGGGGAAAATTTTAACAAGTGTTTGAAGTGTAATTTTCCTTAAGTGAAAAGGCAAAACATTTCGAAACAAGAAATAAATATGCACAGTAAATGATACTATGCTAAGTACCGAGAGCCAAGCTTGGAGTTGAAAGAATTTAAAGTAATGTAAACACGAAAAGTTTGCTTTCGAGTTGAGGCAACTCAAGCCGGAAGCACATTCGAAGTCAACTGCCTGGAAAAATTAATTCGAAGCTGCCGCAGAGACGGAGGGCCAGCCCTCTCCTCAGCTTGGCTCAGCCTTGCCTTTTCAAGATCGCTTTCGCGTGGTATAAGTACAGATTTTAAATATTGCATCAACGACAGGTTGTGCAACAAGCAGAATTGCATTCATAGTCATAACATTTTAGAATAACTCAATATTTATATTTAATGTGCGCGGACGCATTGGCGGAATGCCTATGAAACTGTTAAAAAAAAATTAAAAATAGGCGGAATATAGGGTTAAAGTAGAATGAGATTAGTTTCATTCTCTCCCCGATATGCACTACCCGCGGGGAGGGCAGAGGAAAATAGAAACCTCGCAAGGTTATAAGTAGCCTCTATAAAAAAGGACAAGTTGCCTAAATATTCCGAAAACTACTTTTGATGAAAGCATAAGGACCCATTGACGCGCCCATACTGAGTTATTGAAGTACCTATAACGAAAATCTCTTAGACATAGATTTCGTAGAGGACGGGTTTTATGAATGTTGAACACAAAGTATAAACTAAAAAAATATTAATTTAACAGTTAGGTAATTATTATGTATTACGCTGAAATATATACCTACCTATAATAATTGCGAATTCTTCAATATTAAAATTGCTTGCATAATCACATTTAAAAGTATTACGACGATAAACTAAAATATATCTAACTAAAGTGTAAAAATTAACTTTTAAAGAGATTGTAAATATATAATGGTGCATATTTACAAAAGATGAATCAGACCGCCCCCGTGGCTCAGTGGTAAGTACGATGCATTTAGCACCGAAGGGTTTAGGTTCAAATCCCGGGGAGGCAAGATAAAACAAAATGTTTGGGTCGGGCAGGTCACAGAAGGCTGATCACCTTGCCTGAAAATGAGAATGATCAGTGAAACAGATACAGAAATGGGTCTGCCCCATGCCCCACTAGGGGACTCAGAAATTCACTTAATCAGATCATAGATTATTATACGTAAATTGGTATAGATATACGCTACATATATCGTACAATTATCGCTATAACACATACATATATCATACAATTATCGCAAAGTAATATATGCAGATAGAACCGTGACTGCATCGCAGACAATTATCACTCTGACAATGACATTCAAAACGTGTGCAAATAGAACAGGCAGGAACTAACCGACCCCGGCCGTTCGCTCTCTTGCATATTACAAGTAAAGGTGTGCAATTTCACACAAACTAATCATTATAGCTTCGATATTGAATTCCCAATTTGAAAACAATTATTATATTTTTTATATAAGATATCGTTGAGCGTGAGGCTCACTTGATAGTAGAGCGTGCTCTATTGACCAATATTGAATTTCGAGAGCCTGAAAGAGCAATATGTATTTCACGGTTAGTAGTAATAGTAGATATTGCTTTCTATGGATAACAGTGAATACGTAGAACTCCACCAGAAAAGAGGCCTGTGTTCGTGGAATTTATTAATTAGATTTAAAAAAGTCCCAGTCTGTTTTATATAAAATGTATATAAAAGATCAAATTTATTCAATATTAAATAATAATAATTTACGGAATTACATTTAACGAATATATAAAATATTTCTATAATATTTAAGCATCTTCCATTCCGTGTATATTTTAACTCGAAAAAATCGATAGCCACAAAGAGTGCCAAAATTTTAATCCAATTAGAGCGCGCTTTACTTCCCTTATAAAATATTACAACGTCAAAATTAATTTAACAAATAAATTTACACCCTTCTTTAGCTTTCAATGGGGATCCCCTCACTTTTTTCCAAATTCAATCATCTTTCTTTCACCTATTATTATGTAAAACGATTTTTTAATTTTAAATTCTAATAGCACCAGCTACATACTTATAGCGTATATTAGTGCAAATATCGAGTGACTAGCTACGAAGTCTATAAATGAAGCTTTAATGTTGTGCTTCAAATAAATGTAAATATACCTACGTAACAATATTGAATGAGCTCACCTTGTGAGAGGCTCAGTTATCAAAGGGTGTAGGGTGATTAAGGGCTCCGCTGGAAATGACGTCTGATTTAGCTTTGTACCAACATTCAGCAAATGTTCTGCTACGGATCGCTACGAGCTACGAGCTACGTGTGAATGTACCTATATATACGAATGTTTGAGTAAGTACCTGATAACCTGTCATATAACTTCAGGGAAGTTTCATCTAAGACTGTGACTGCGAAGTCGACTAACGTTACGAATAGAACTTTCTACATTAATACTCTTTATAACAAATGATACCCCGCTTTCATTCTAATATGCGATACGCTGCGACTTGAGAACATTTACATTATCGGAGATAAATAATTTATGTTACGATCATATGTTCTCAATTAAATTTAATACGATAAATTCTGGATTTAACTTATTTTAATGATATTATTTATGATATTTTAAAACATGAAAATATCATATCTTCAATGATTAGATCTCTCAAACGGGGCTATGTATATCTTGCGTAATATTTGTTTGGTGATATATGGGGTAATAGCCACTAATTTAGGGTCTTTACCGCGACTGGGAAAACATCCACAGATTCGCTGCCAACTCACCCACGATCGTTTAATTGAATCACTTCATTCTAACGAAAGAATTAATGAACATTCTTATCTCAACTCTATATCATTCAATTCGCTTACTAATAACAGTAAGTAATCACTTCCAAAAATAACATTGCGGATGAAATAATACAGATTAAATTCACTTCAAGGATCGCTAATTTTCCTCTATTGTTATCCGAGTAACCATTTTCTTGTTTTAGAAATAACAAGCGGCGGATGTCTCGATCCTTGTTCTAATATCTGTTTTGTTATTAATGTCCTTATACGGTTCTCCAATTATCTCGTAACAGAGCGCCCCTCCTGATTCAATAAGCGACTATAATCGGCAAACGTTCGCCTTCACTAACACACGTGAACGTTTATGTGTGCTTTCAGGTAATATTATTTGATGATATAATCAGACATTATAAAGCATTTGAAGAGTACAATATTAAAATAGGTTACTTAACATTCCTGAAATAAGCCATGTTTGATGACCGATTAGCACCGGATTTCCGGGTTTTATAGTCAGCCAAGTCAAGATTGCGCAATTTAATCTACAATCTACATTATAATATTTTTATTTTTTTTTTATTTTATTTTACATGGAAAACAAACAGCTTATAAATAAAAATGTAGACAATAGAGAATGTAAGCATATTTAAGCTATTTATAGTTTTCACTTTTAGACAGCTAAAAAGAGGTCCTACAAATCTCGTCTCGACACGTGAGAAAATATCGTATTGCTCAACAACAATTACTTTGTACGTCGATTTGAGACAGTAAACCCTCTAGCCAATGAGATAAATACGTATGACTTGTTTGCTGATATGGAACTACGAGCTCGTTAGGAAAATGTTTCCTATTTCGTTGTGAACAGTAGACTGTCCTATTTCCATTTGGATGTTTTTAATTACGATGATTGCGCAAACTAGGTCATAGTTTTGGCCGCTTGACCCACTGATCGTTTGATAGACTTTAAAAAAATTAAGAATCGCCATCCATTTTTTTCAACTTATGATATTTTTATAAATACAGAAAGAAAGAGAGAGAGAGACAGAAATAAAAGTTTGAGCTTTTCTGAAAACTTTTCGAACCTACCATTTATTAATACATACATAATATTATGTTGCTTTAAAAAATGTTTTGCTTACAATATCAGCGAATTGAAGCAAACTCTTTTATGGGATAAGCAATTAACCTGAAAACACTCGACCTGAATCTCTGACATATATTTCTAGATAATTCTTTGCTTCATTAATTAACAGTTCCTTCTGTAAAACGTACAATGTTTTCAATTATAAATACAATGTACGTACAATGTCTTACAAGTTAAATAAATAATTTGAAATAATTTATTAAATAGGATAATAATGGTACCTATAAAATTTACTTTAACGTCACAAGCACGTTTTATAAAACAAAGGTAAAATTCCGAATATTAAGAAGCATTTTCACTGGTGACCTGTTTTCCGAGAAACAAGGCACTCTTTTGAACCGGCCAAACAGTAATAAATAATTTACAAAAGCAGTCATGTGAAAGAGAATCCCCTTTTCAGCGGGCGTAACCATGCTGTGGTTGAGTATTTGAATTGCTAATAAGTTTCCCGAGCGAATAACTTGGTGAGCAGCGTTAACTGGTTTCGTAGACGCTAGATAAGGACACCGTCACTTTTCTCGTGTGTGGCCTGCATCCTCGGGCACTCCATTCACAACAATAGTGTACTCATAGGATGCAACGTAGTTGAGCGCCCATCTCTATACGCCTTGTTTACAACTTTTAACTTGCCTTATTTTAATACTAAGACCGTTTAGGTCTTAGTATAATAAGACCTTATCCACAATCTCACTTGAGTTTAAATAACACCTATCTTTCTATGCAAATTATATCGAAACTTTAGCGAGGAAGGGTTATTTAGAATAGTTTTTTCCGTGCTTACGCTCGCTTTTCTACAAAATGTCTCCTTAAATATTCAAAAATCTTAGAAATTGTATTTTTTTAAATCCTTCCTGAGTTCTACGATATAATCTACCTTCTTCCTCTATCAGTTCAATATATAAACAATAAATTGTTAGTCAGTTTCGCCTTATTAGTTATAAATAAATACATATAGGAATGTTTAACAGAAATTTCTATTCGATTTTGTAAAAATAATTAAAATATTTTATTTTATGATTTTTCGAGCGGCCGAATATCAACAAAAGGCTATCCAAACCAGAACGTTCATTAAAAAGTTATGCACGGATTAAAGTATATAATGATACACACGGATCGAGTGATGTAATTTTGTACATCATCCAACTCATTCAAATATTAAGCTCTACGTTGAGCCCATGGTTTCCCTTGCTATAATTATCCCAGCCCAAATAGCGTATTGTCATTATGGGAGCTCTATTTTATTCCCGAGCAATATGTTACGTAGAATATGTAACAATACCTAGACGCGATGTTGGTATAATAATTTCATTACTCTGCTATAGTAATAAATCAACGCGCACGTGTGTTATCATCACGTATGAATTTATTATGATGGAATGAAACATTTCATACCTTTGTGGTTTTACTGACAAAACCAATAGTTTTTATGAGCGTAGTCTCTATTCATTGAAATGAAAACTTAATCCGTAAATGGATATTTTAGCAAAAGTATATTTTATGAGTAACCATAATGTGTACGAACTACTTTGAATTTATCTATACTAATATTATAAAGAGGAAAGATTTGTTTCTTTGTTACGATTTAACTCAAAAACTACTGGACCGATATTAAAAATTCTTTCACTAATATAAGCTTTATTATCAGCTAGTAACATAGGATATATATGTGGGTACATATATTTCTTTTATTTTTTTTAGTATATGTACTTGCACCTGTACGAAGCCGAGGCAGATCGCTAGTTTAGAATTTTCTGCATATTACATCTAAAAAATGCGTAGCGCATACATTCGTATCATTGTATTATAGTAACTAAAAAAACTGTTAACTGTTATTAACTTTGTTCATATGCCAATAAAACTGAGCATTTATAGAATAAACTGGCTTAAGTGTCTCATTAGAATAACTTTGGTAGTTATAAGAATTTATGCTTCGATAAAACTGTGCATGAAACATTCGCTGACAAAATATAACCCCGTCGAAATGTCGAAAACAAAGTAATAGAAGCTATCCCTAATTGGTGCAGCGTTCCGCTTCCTATTGAAATACCTACAGTAAAACACACTGTAGCTAAATCCTTTAAAATCTTCTATAGTTATATATTGAATTAAACTGGCTTTAATTTATTAGTCTGCTGCAGTTGGGTTTCAATTAGACAAAGTCAACATCCCATGGAAAGTGAACCTAATTGATTTCTTTCTGAATGGAAACATCCAGGATATTTTATCAAATGACCACTAAACTAATATTGATTTAGGCGAGGCAGGGGATTGAAACCACGCTAAAACTTCTTAAATAATTAATATCTTTGAGAAAGTTATTTGAAATTTAATTGCAGAAAATTTTACTTAAACTCTCTTCAGCTTGGTATTTTTGCTATCTCTTGACATCCTTATTCGTGAACTTACAACTTTACTTAACTCATAACGACCAAAGTTGTCTATCATGGAAATCAATTCTGTAAATAATTAAGATATACAGAATGCTAACACATTCCCAACCAGGCACTAATACATATTTTGGTCAAAAGACCTCGTTTATTTCATAACGCTGTCATATTATGCTCATTAATTTCTTACAGAATTAATTTCATTAGGAATTAATTTCTGTATATCAAACGGTGTAGATATATGCAAACTGTTAGAAAATTGAAGTTTCAAGAACAGCCCTCGCCATTTTGACTGAAACCCTTTTACAGTCGCAGTTGTAGCGGAAAATCGAATTGTTACTTTGACTGTAAAATCAACATTACATATTATAAAACAAAGTCCTCCGCCGCGTCTGTCTGTCTGTTCGCGGTTAACTCAAAAATTACTGAACCGATTTACATGGGGTTTTCACGAATAGATAGAATGATTCATCAGGAAGGTTTAGGTATATATAATTTGCCAAGATATTGTGTACTTTTTTGAAATATAACGGTAAAGTGTCGGAAAAAGACAAGCCTTCATCGAAAACGCTGCCTAATCCCTTTGAGATATAACAAAACAATATATGGTGGAATATTCCTCTTTTATAGATCTACAAAAAAAATCCACGATGGCATATACCTCTATTTTAAGTATAGTTATATATACCCATTATTATCTTCTAAAAAAATGGTCGCTCGATTCTAAAAAAATGACTCTCGCTTAATGCGATATTCCACTTAGTCGACCCTAAGACAGACAAAACATGTAGGCATAATATGCACTACTACCTGTGCGAAGCCGGGGCGGGTCGCTAGTCTAGAAATAAATATAGCTATTCTCACTTAACTATGGTAACATACATTCCACAAACCAATGAAAAATGTATTTAATCATATATAATGTTGTACTTACGAGTACTATGCTTAACCCTACATTGTATTGGAAAATGAATTTTGGTTATTATGGTAAGAATGACTATACCTATGTACCTACGTAATGTTAAATTTGTACTTTTATTTTGCACAAACTAAGTATATATTGAATCACTCTACTCTATATCCTGATGTAAATATCGACAGAATACATTGGTAGTGATTTCTTTACTTTTAAACCTTCTAGAAGAGATCTACTCAATCTATTAAATAAATATTTACATATAAGTAGATAGAGGAAATATCACCAATTACAGAATTGTTATATGACAAAAGAAAATCAATATCAGGAGCAGCCAATTTAAAATTCTAAGATAGAGAACAAAGTATGTTAACTACGCAGGACGTAACAGTTTAAAAGGACTGTAATAATGGCTTTGCGCTCACAGAAAAGTACAGTGAGTGAATGTCAGCTTTCGCCGTGAAACTTATTGCAACTTGTTTACTCGGCGTCTTCAGCACCCTTTGTTCAACTCCAACTTCACAGACGACTGCGGACAGTAGGTACGCCTTCTACAAATACAATTTACATATATTACTTAAGCTTCAGTACCGCATCAAAATTTGTACAATACCGCTACAGTCTCAGTTAGATCGGATCAATGGCGGGACCACCATATAAGCCCAAAAGCCCGGCTTGCCTTATATTAAAAATAATAATATATAACACTAGTAACAAGCCCCGGCTTCGCACGGGGCAATGTTTATATACAATACAAAACTCTCGCTGATAATAAAGCTTTCTATTGGTGAAAGAATTTTTAAAATCGGTCCAGTAGTTTTTGAGTTAATAATCATACATTTATTATCCATAAACACGTATAACGTTAAAGTCGATAAGCCGGGCTTTTGGGCTTGTATGGTGGTCCAGTCACCGGCTCGGATGATAATTAATTAACGTATTCTACCTATATCGGCTGCTATTTAATTATGACCTTTTCCCTGTGAGTTCAACTTTTTACAGACGATTGTGATTCGCCCCAGGCAATATTACAAATTAAATTTCTGCTCCAGTTACCGAACTGGAACTAAGTTATTCTTCACAGTAAGCTATGGAAGTAAACACGTTTTCAATTCACGCGCAGAAAATAATAGTTGATTACATCAATTGAAGCAGTTCAATAGTTCTACCCATATACATACATATCTAAGCAGCTTACTAGCGAGGGGTAAATTTATTACCAGTAATATAGCTAAATCAATCGTATTGAAGCAAGAGGGATCTCAATCGCTTTCTATCGGTCAGCTCTGCGTAATACTTCGTCCCCTAATAAAACTAATTCGTATTTACAGTAGGTTCCATAAAGCAAATAATTTTATATTTTACACGAACTAAGTATTTTATTACCATTTTGTGTTATTTTATAGTCTACTAAACGTATAGTTATGATTCTTTATAGAGGAGGCATGGGTAGGAGGTTCTCCTGATTGTGAGCAATTACGATTCCTAGACCTACAAAAGCAAAAGCAATGTAGATGCGTTGCCGGCCTTTGAAATATATTGGTTAGTATAGTACGCGAAAGGTACACTTACTTTTCTTATAACAATAAATACAGATCACTTTTTACTCACTAATTACCTCCAAATAGGTTTTACAGATATGTTCACAAATGTATATATTTGTTAAGGCTAAGTCACTGAAGCACATTTCTCAACTGGATGCTCAGCAAAATCGCCATAATGAAGAACACTTGGTGCCACTGCAGCTGCAACTTCGCTTAACTGGTTGCTTATTTTAGTTTATTCGCCCCAAGGTCCTTAGTTTGTTTAAATTTAAAAAGACGAACATTCCGTCAAGACGAGAAACTTTTAAACCCTATCTATTTGAACATTCTTCCATTCGGCTTTTCGCGTCGATCTTTTGATGTGTCCATTCTTAGTCAGTTTCTTAAAGAATTTAAAAAACATTAAGATGTTATTTACTCGTCAAATATATCTGCTTAATTATAAGTCAAACTACTTGCTGTTACTCTACTTTATAATTATTTAAATTCTAACGATCCAACATTTTCAAATTTATTTCAAAAAGATAGTTTGATTATCATTGACAGCATTTAATAATAAAAACTAACTTAACATTTTATACTTTGTTCATTAACATACGTAGTTTATTTTCATATATATAGGAAAATTCTTTATAGTGAGAAATAATATCAATATGTTGTTACCGCGAGTTTCACACATTTTAATGAAAAATAGAGACTCTTTTATTCTACATCGTAGGCGTATTATAGTTTACGGTGTAGAATAAAAGAGTATTCTGAATGAAGATAGCTAAGAAGGTACGGTTGATATCCTTATCAAGGAAAACGGACTGCAACTCAATCATTCATTACTGACCGAGGGACGGGCCATTACCTTAACATATTGCCTCCAACCTTGGCTATTAACTCCGCAACTTCTTACCTTTGCAACTGAGATAACACGTTTTATACGACTATCGGAAATTAACTAACAATCGTTGCATAAAAGTTGTTTTTTTTTAGAGCTATGCAATTTTAAATATAAAATATATCATTATACAGAAATCGACAATGTTGCCTTTTTTGATGCATGTTTCATGTACAGTAATCTATATATATAAAAGAGATTCCCACCTATATATTGACTCATCATGATATCTCTGGAACCACAAGGCGTAGCGACTTGAAATATGGTAGGAATATTCCTTTCGCCGAGTAGAGGTCAGCTAAGAACGGATTTTACGAAATTCCACCCACAAGGGGGGTTGCGGGGGCAATTGCTAGTTTAATATAAAACAATATCACAATTGATGACAAGATATTACAAAATGTAATTAAACTTAAGAAAAATATGTTATTTATCTTTAAAAAGAGAACCTCAGGAAGTCAGGAACTATAAAAAAAAACATATATCAAATGTTATTTCTTACCAAGAACACTTATAATAATAAACTTAAGTTATATTTTAGTATTAAAACATTTATTATTCAATTCGATATAATATTTTTAAATGAAATTAATGTGCTCTTTGGCTACCGTTCGCTACCTAAATGGATGAGCCGTTATATTAAATCTGAAACTAATGTATTAAATATGAAAGTAATGTACTAAAACAATGAAGATCCACAACATCCCCTACCCTATTTCTTTTATATTGAAGCCGCTATTAAGATTTTAATAGGCGTGAAGACACCGTTAGGGATTCCAGTCTAATATAAACTGAAGAACACATTTTCGCGCGAAAACCTCAGACTTGTAATAGAAAATAAATATCTATTTAATCTCCAATAACATTTTTTAATATTTATTTATTTACAAAAAACTCATAACCTAAGTTTACAAGTTTTTAGATACAATAAGTATAATTTAAAAATATTTAGTTAATACCTAAATAAGCATAAAGAAAATAATTGCTTCGCCCGTCCAACCTTCGCATTAAACTTATTGCATTTTGTTCATCTAAATTCAAGTGAGTTTCCACAACCACAGTCTGAAATGACTGCAAGCTATTTAAGCTATAGCCCTGGAGCTAATAATATCCATTATGGCGGATGGGCACACACCCATCCTTTCAACTGAATAATACCTTCATACAATAACATTGCTGTTATTATTATGCTTTACCAAACAGGTAAAGAATTTTTGTGTTCCTCTTCAAGATGTTTTCGGGCGCAAAATTAACTTTTCCTTTATTGTGTCGTTTCTTTGACAACTTCATTGAATCGTTATAAAATATAAATAATGATAATGTTATTTACAAGAGCTCGTAGTAAAAATAAATTAAAAGGACAGCGCATCATTAATAAATTGATATCCTGTGGTTTTGGTTTCACCCACTATCAAATGAGCCTCGCGCTGTTTATTCGATAATCATAAATAAATATATAATAATAAATATTAAATAAATAATCAAAATGTTGTGTGTCTTGGCCATTTCGTTAATCAAGGACTGGACCACGATCTGTTCTGTGGACTGTCTCTATTGACACAAAAATTAACGCCTAGTTTTTGAATTAGGAACTTTCTGTTCATAAGCCCATAAAGTCACTCTTCCGGAAAGGCCAAGCAACACATTTTGATTAAGGTCGTAATAGAGTTTGTGAGCTTGGTTTTCCATAAGATCTGATAACTTTTTTACAGTGCAAGCAATATGCCTACTTGTCTTGGCGTTATTTTACATGAAAATGTTTTTGGTGGGATATCATTTGATTTTGTAAATTTCATAGTTGTCGTTGTTTTATTAATTGTGTTTATACTCGTAACATCTCTTTTATGTTCCTAACTTGAAAATTGTAAAAGTTCCATACAAACTTTCATCCCCCTATTTTAAGGGATGGTGGGGCAAAATGTACAGATTTCTTAATTTTTATGATGTTTGTATGCTAATCCTAAACTTTCACAGCAAAGAGCTTTCTATGACTTCAAGAAGTACCCTAACAGTTTTGATGACGATCAGTCACGAAATCTGGGTATTTTAGATGTCACAAAGTAATAAGTATAATGGTTTTACTTACATATGAAATTGGCATGTTTAATAAATACTATATTGACATCATGTCCTGAAAATTTTGACTTTCTAGCATTGTCCCGGCCGAAATTTTAAGGGTACAAAAATACGACGCTTCGTTAAAAGGTACATAGTGCCCTGCATTTCCGTTGTCTCGTCTTGGCGTAGATTGTATTAATATTGTTATAATGTAGATAATTTATATTTTAAAATATATGTTTTATATTGAAGACGATACAGTCGAAACATGAGAAATAAATGTTGTGCGACCCAACCTAGGATATAGGCAGGAAGAAGACAGTTATATTATATGAAAATGATCATATTATATGATTTATGCATATAATAACGTTAAAAACCTCAAACTGAACTATTACCGTAAAATAGTAATTTTTTTTGCAAAACTAATAGAAATTCAGTACAGAAAAGCGATAACGTCGAATAAAAATGTGCACTGTAAAAATTAATGACGCGGTCTCCGTGGAGTTTTCCATTATATTACCGGCTTTATGTGGGACGTGATTCTAGTCGTAGAGCAATTAATAATAATATTCAATTACATTGTATTACAAAGTAAAAATCCCGAAGCTTTTGATAAGAAATTAATTATTCTATATAAGCCAAGCTACTAGAAATGCGGGATAAACATATCTAACAAAATGTATTTGTTACGCCGGGATAATCCAGCAAACGGCCAACATTCAATTCGCCAGTACTATCTGAGATCCACCAAAAGATTGACATAAGCCTCAGATTTTATGTTGTGTGGGAACACGAACAGGCAGATCCCATCCTATAATATCCTAACTATTATATTTTCACATAAAATCCATGTATTCGTTGAGGTGTGTATTGAATTCCACGAACACTGTTATATTTTATTTCATATCTTCGGTAGTCAACAGTGGAAAAGCCATTACGTTTTGCTATTTAATATTAAAATATATCCGTAAAAAAATCTTGTAATGTTTACATAGATACGTTATACGTATAACAAACTTTTGACTAAAATAGATGATATCTATATTTTGTACAACACGATTTAACTTTTGAACAGAATTAATAATAATTTATTAACTAATTTTAATAAATGTGCGAACTTGTGGTTTCCAATATGAATAATGTATGTAATTTTCTTCTTCTTCCTGCCCTATTCCCTTTTTTCGGGAGTATTTCGGGAGTCGGCGCAGTATATTCTCTTTTTCAATTCTCTTCTTTCAGTCGCCATATTATCAGTCACACCTCTCAAACACATATCATTTTTCACACAGTCAATCCATATTTTTTTGGCCTCCCACTTCCATTATACCCACTTTCATATTCAAAACTTTGTTAGATATATGTTTTTCATCTCTCCTCAATCCTCATAACAAGCCCATACCAAGCCAAACGATTACCTTGTAATTTTTCATTTACTGGCGCTACTCTCAAACTTCCTCTTATATTCTTATAATGTATGTGATATAAGAGTAAATTCCCATAAAATAAATAATAAATGCTTTATCTTGATAAACATCTTTCCAAAAATCGAATAAATGACGAACGGAAAGCAATAAGTCTAATGCCAACGTAATGTGATCGAGTCGAGAAAACAGAATAAAAAGTAGGATTTTCTAAATCTGAGTAATAGTCATAAAGCAGGCACTATCATAACCGAAGCGATCCTATTTGGGAAATACTCAATAGAAATGAGTTTGCCGCCAGGCAGGCGGGTCGAGTGAGGAGGCTGTGTTCAGCTCATTTCAGCGTGTTTGCTAGAGTAGCCGATAACCTATCATTGAGCACTGTAGTCGAGCATGATCCCGCATTCCATTACAACTGCCAAGATACATAAATAATATTAACATGAAATACTGTGGCTTTATTATGCTATTTAATGTTTCATAACTATATGCAATACAGTGGCGGATTTACCAGCATGCTGAGTAGGCTTGAGCCTAGGGCGGCAGATTTTATGGGCGGCAAATTTGGGGACCGGTTTTTTCTTTTAGTTTTTTTTAAAGAAACCAAGTCTAAAAGTAAGTCGGTTTTCTGTATCTTACAGAGAATAATCTAAAGGTAAGACTTTACAGATATAAGTGTAGAAGACAATCCCAAATAAAAATTAAAATACTCATATTTATAGAGCTAGGGCGGTAAAATTTTAAAAGCCTATGCGCCAGAAATGAGTAAATCCGCCATTGATGCAATAGAATATCTATTGACTATACGTTTATTAAAACTGGCCTGTGACTGCGTTCGTACAGGCTTCATCTAAGTGTATGAAAATGAAAAAGTCGTTAAGTTTATACGAATTTTATAGTAACTTTAAATAACTGTACCTTTTCTGTTCGATATCCAATTTCTATAAAATAAGGTACATAGTATATGCAAGCATGCAGCTTTAAATTAAATGAAAATCATTTCAATTGTTTCAGAGATTAGCGTGAACACAGAAACAAATACATTTTTAAAAATATTTAATTATTTATTCAGTTTTTATTTGTTCACTCCCTCTGGTAAAAATAATTATAAGGTATAGAGTTTTTAAAGTTTGTTTTATTATACCTGTATATGTATATATAGATGAACATTTAAGTAATTTCAATATAAATAAGTTGCTGGTTCTTTTTTGAAATTAAGATTTTCAAGATTTGGTAGGGGAATGCGGGGCTGTAAGTGCCGATTTTGACAAATCCCTAAATAAATCGGAAAATATGAATGCTACCTTTAATATTTCTAGTCTATCTGAGGTTAAATTTATTCTAGATTTAAAATATATACACAGTTTTAGTGGTTTTTTAATAGTTTTATTTAGAGAATTAAATTTGTAAGCAGCGGTCGCAAGGCACAACCAACCCCTCGCTGGGGCAAGTTGTGCCGCAGCTGAGGTTGGTTGTGCCGTTTGTAATGTTTGGCCTTTTACACGGATTTTGGAATAAAAAATCCGTAACATTCGTTAGCTGATAATAATTATTTAATAACATCAACATTTTATAAGTAAGTAAGTTTATTTACTAAACATCATTGAAGAAAACAACAACCTGTTATTCTTCTAACTATTTGATACTGAAATTATCTTCTAAATTAATATTTTTTAATTAATTTTAATGTAAATGAGATCTGTTACACAGAGTTATTAAAACTATTTTCCAGCCCAAGAAGGTAGAATGCTTGGACACTAAATTGCATACCAGTGTGTGACACACTGGTATACAAGTTGTCTTACTTCTTCAGGTAGAAGTTCGAATGAGATAGATGGGCTTTTTCAGATATGAAGTCATGTCAATGACGTCTCTTGTTCCTCATTAAATATCAGTCTTGATTTTTATCAAACCATAGGAGTGAGTCCACTCTTTATTATCTTGACAGCCCTTTGTAAAAAATCCTGGGTAGTGGTTCGCCCTTGTGTTTTTCTCTTGTATATTCTCATACTATCAAATGAAACAATATAGGTTATTAAAGGTTAGCTGGGGGTTGTTTGTACCGCGGCACAATTGACCCCGATTGAACGGCACTTTTTACCCCGTTTCAAATATGTTAACTTTTTAACATATGCCAAAAAAACAACCTGTATAAGGCGTTAAAATTGCATAAATTATTATTTTTGGATAAATTATAAACACATTAGTAAAATTCCCATATTCGTAACACCATAAATGCTTACTTGAGACCAAAAAGTATACAAGACAAAATATTTACTCACTCGATGCTGGAGGATCATAACATACACTTCCACTGAGTCCGCCTCTCTGGCGCAACTGAAATGACCGCCGCACATGGACTATAGTACCAGAGCGACGGACATAATACGAACATATAGCTATCTCTTTTTGTTTTTTAGTTATTTGCATCGGAACAACTTACCCCCGGCACTTTCAGCCCCGCCTTCCCCTACATTTCAAATTGTTAAAATTGTGTACATTAGTATAAAATATTCCAAAGCAACTCTTATTACTCTCTACATCTATGTATATTTTGTATATGAAAACTACAAAGTCATTAGTTAGATACATCATTAAACCAAAAAGTAAGACAAGTTTGTTGAAATATTATATTCACGAAAGCGAGTTGTCTTAATTAAAACAATTGTATTAGCCGCGGCGCGCTTTGTTCCGCTTGGTAGACCTCTCATGCAATCAAGTAACGAAAATTCTCCCCATATGTAGATTCCACCTTATAAAGACTACACACGTTAAATATTAATTATATGTAAATTATCTTCAGTGAAATTGAAATATAGCTGGCACAGTCTGAAAGGTATGAACGACTATACTACGTAACGACGCATAAAAAATTGAAAGCTTTCGAATAAAAAAAAACTAAATCATTATTTCCCGCTTTATTTAATGTGATCAAATATATATTAATCTTAGTAATCTTTCAAAGCCCCATACGTCGATACTGTCATACCGTACCTATTACATTTTACGGAAAGTAGTAAGCATCAGTAAGTACCAAAATACGGGACGCTATTACTAAGCCAAAACTGACTGCCGGACGTCTACTGTTGTAAAATATATAGGTTATCATTTTGAGCTGTAAAAAAGTCGACCGTTTTTACAGAATTTTTTTACTTTACCTAAGCATGCCAGGTACAGCTAGTACTTAGTAAATAAGTTGAAAGTAACGTAAACTCCTATTCATTAAATATTGACGATTTTAACCAACATGACCGTGTTAACTGATACTGACTTTTGTTAATAACGTTTTAATATTTAAGTAGACATATAAAACTCTTACCTATTTTAATAAAAGGCACTTAAAATTAATTAAAATAACAAATAGGTGTTTTTTTTTTATTTTTTGAGGAGGGAAAATGAGATTGTATGTGAATTCCTTCGCTTTGCAACCCCAGAGGGATGGTAAGTACGTTCTCGTGTTTGAAATTACCAAGTCATAACATTTAACTAGTAAAAACCGCACAGAGCATATTTTCGAGATAAGAACCATAGAAATTGAAATTAAATTTCTCACCTGCTAAAAGTACTTAGCGGGACTTTAGATGATGTACAATACTCGTATTTCTGTCATATTGAAACTAAAATAGAAAACAGAGCACAAACGAAAACGTAGTAATTTCACAGTATATTATATCGCCTAAGTAAGAAATTTTCTTATTTATATAGGCAATATGTGTGAATCAGAGGCTTCCTGCCGCATGATTTCCCTTGAGCCATCAAGTATCACATAGACTTCTTTCGCTATCTTATTTTGAAATAAAAGATTCACTCCATACTCTAGGAGAGGTAATAGATCCAAAGACTTGACTAAATATACGGAATAAAATCTGTTCATATATTACTAAATACGATTTAATAATGAATTTTGCAAACAGGTGTGGCGAGACATGAGATCGGCTTTAATTTCAAATCCGAACGTGATATATTTTAGAAATTATATTATCTTTTATTAACTTTTATAGGATATATTATACTAATACTAATTATATATATGGTTAAAATAATATGAATGTTCTGAATGCATCGGGTAGATCACGCTTATGACAAAAAAAATGTTCAGTTTAATTCTCATAATTATAAGTGATTATTTTTTTAATCTTTTTGACAATTAAGATCTTTAAAGCTAATACATATAACATACCATACTATTTACATTTAAAACATAAATAGCTATATAAATATTCTTGTATGTCATATATAGTCATTACTACTACTCAATAATATGATGTCGAATGAAAGAAGTAGGTCTTATTATAATAATAATTATAATGAAGATATAATATGTCTATTACATCTTCATTATAATTTGTCCCATACAATTGGTCCATATAATAATTGCAAAAAGCTGCATATAAAACTTTAATACCGAAAGTTTTAACAAAATATATTTACTTAAAATTTAATCTGATATATGAGATCATCACCCCTTCACTATTTATCTCTGCTCACAGCCTTTGTACTCAATAAAGCCTTTGATGTAATTGTGTACCGAACAATCACATTTCCCAAATATGCCTTTGTCCTGAAGTGAAACTACACATGAGTGCTGTCAATGTTTTATGTAGCGACAGCCCTTCACGGCTGTGAGTACAACTTTCTGAAGTTACAATATAATTTCAAATTTAAAATCGCAAAATTTTCCAAAGAAAATTCGAACGCGATTTAATTTAGTTAACATACGCAGAATTTTTATGTTGAATAAAACACTCAAGTTATTGGAAAATCGAAGCGAATATTGAATGTAAGTAGGAGTGCGACGACATCTGGTTCCGACCACACATCCGTAGCTTATTGAAAGTTATTTTAAAGTCATCTCGAGATTCCCATATTATATACGTCTGAGGCTTTATATTAAGTCCTGTTTGCAACTTCTACGTATTAGAGTAATTGCTTGGTTCTCGAACGTTTCAATATGCTTTGAGTAAAATAATTCAGTTTCGATTACATTAATAATTTAGTCTGTATTTTGTACTTGTATATTGTATTAATAATTATTATTGTTTGATTATATTGAAGTAAACAATATAACATTCGCTATATAGAAGTCGCTTTCGTTTAACGTTAACGAAAAACTGAAAATGAAATGATTGGTAGTCCATTAGTGCTCGCTAATAATCACGGATTAACCCGGTAAATCCGTGGTCGCTTGATGGTTTTCAACCACCGAGTCAGTCAGCTAACAATGTCGTTAGCATTGTGTATACTTATATAACAGTACATAAGACAATAAAAAATTGATATCATTCTAAATAATTGTATTATATCATACCAAGTTATGAGCGAATAAGGAACATATAAACTTAAGTAAATTGGTATATGACTAGTTTATAAAATTGGAGTCGTAGAACTCTACTACTGGTTGATAGAACTAAGCACATTTACCAGAAACAAAATACCCAAACTGTTTCCCAAGATAAAGAAAGTAACTAAGAGAGTTTTATAATTTATTATTTTATTTTTTAAAACGCTCATGAAATTACTGTAGCAAGACGCGCACAGATTTTTATAAGTTGGTAATTAGGACTGGATTAAGTTATATGAAACTAACGATGCGACGCGCCGTCTAGTTGAACCAAAGCTGAAATGTTAGATGCAAATACGACGCTTACTAATTGTTACAGTAACAATTTCCATCTCTAAATCTCCTTCCAAACCAACGACGACGCTGTAATTAACGTGATGATTAATTATCTTAATATTGGAAGAGATTTATCTAATACTCAAATGAAAGGTGATGTTCTTTGGCTTAATTTAAAACATTTTAGGTCTAATTTTAAGATAAATTATTAAGAAAAAAACATTTAAGAAAACAAGGAATGTTGTTTTCCAAACCTTCCCACTATTTATCAAAAAGCCAATACAAAAGTTATCTGGAAGAGTTTCGGGAAATGACCCTCGTGTCCTTCTCAAGATTGATGGCCGAGGCACCTCTTCATTATTCATTGAAATCTATTCATTACTGAAACCTTTTCACTAACATTATCATGCATCTTCGAATATGTAAAAGACAGTAAGTATACAACATTTAGGCGACGTTCGATTTCATAGATATCTAACAGAATGTATGAATAATTCAAACAAAGCGTGGCGTGAAAGAGCCTCAAAGGAAAGACGACCTGCTATTAGAGTTTAAAATTGCTGGTGCACTCGTATCTCCGCACTATGCTGAAGTAAGAACGATTTAGTTCAAAAAGCAATTCTCTCCGCGTACCTACTTGAAATTGTTAAAGTATTATAACAGATACTGACGTGGAGCTACAGTGTCTGAAATCAGACTTCCCTCTGTATATAATGGTTATATGTAACAGCAAAACACTTCTGATTATATATATTATTATTATTTTATTAAACATCAATAATTATGATCGAGTTTGAGTTATAAAAGTTGACTATGTTACTCTCCGAATCAAGTAAATCTGTTGTTTTATTTTTGCGTTAAAGACAAATTAACAATCATATTTTGCTTATCTTACATCTTGTTATTGCTATACTACAGTAATCAGTTAATGTAAGGTATATTAATTCCTAACTTTAAGGAATACCTACGTATATTATTTGAGAACTCATTTTAACTTCCTAAAATGGTTCTTCGTTCAAATTCTGTACACGTAGCCTTCATTCAAAACGACTCGTCATAGAACAACAGCTGGAATACTTTATTGCAACAACCAATAAAAATACCCTAAATAACATGGAAGATTCTTTTTTATTTCTGTATTATTCGTACGACCGTAATTGACAACTTAAACTTCGTTGATATTTTTTTATTTACTAAGGTTTGTCAGGAATTTTCCTCGCATATGGAAACTGAGATGTTTTCCTGTAATTCAATTATATATACATATGTCATTTCCTAAAGTTTCCTCCGTAACAAATTTCATCGAAATCGGTTTAGTGGTAGGTATATCCGCAACAATAGACAACGTTCACATATTATATAATTTAAGTTATCAATTATTTTACTTCATAATGTAATAAATAAATTAAGAAAATATTTACGTTTTTTTATATTAATTTAATTTTAATTAGAGCTACTTAAAAAAACTATTCTTATAAATTTTACTACATTTTTAATACAAATTCAATGGGATACCTAATCCGTCCTAGTCCTGGGACTCTCCTTAAAAATATCGCAGAAATTTGATGTCTTAAAACATTTATTTCTCAAACCATAATAATATATTATAGATAAAATATATTCTCTTATATCTTTCCGACACGATTTTGTAAGACAACAATACAATGCTATCTGTTAGATTTTGGGTGATGATTTGTTAGTCACACGTGTTCACGCAAAATAATCTAATATATAAAATTCTCGTGTCACAGTTTTCGTTGCCATACTCCTCCGAAACGGCTCGACCGATTCTCATGAAATTTTGTGTGCATATTGGGTAGGTATGAGAATCGGACAACATCTATTTTTCATCCCCCTAAATGTTAAGGGTAATCCACCCCTAAATTTTATTTTTTATTTTTTAGACGAAATTTTTTGTTTTTATTTTTTTATAATGTGGCATTAAAAAATACATACAACCCCTTTTCCCGTTCGAAGCCGGGGCGGGTCGCTAGTATCTATATATATATATATATATATATATAAAAGAAAGTTGTGTTAGTTACACCATTTATAACTCAAGAACGGCTGTACCGATTTTAACAATATCTTATTTGTTGGATTCCTCTATGTCCGGAATAAGATATAAGCCATTACAATATTGGAAAAAATCAGGAAAAATATATATGCATAAAATTAATTATAAAATAAATTAGATTCGGAACTCCGCCATCTTGACAGCTCACGTCATGCATTCTTAGCTTTTTTGGAATAACAGATGTCCACTGCTAATCAGAGCCAATCATAGTGGGTAAATGTGCATATTCAAATTTAAGAATAATTATATAATTTCGAAGCTAAAATTGTGGCAGAACAACGTCTGCGTTAAACATAAATATAAATAACAACCTAATACATTATTGCTTTCTTTCATGTTCAGTGTGTATATTATAATATAATTGAACTAGTAATACCTACACAACACTCAAAAATATCTTTGTTAAAATAATCTTAAACTTAAAAAGCACTTTTGAATCGCCATTTCGGAGATCTAAAACCGGTTCAGAGTTTTACACCTACTGAAAAGAGCAAGAATTGTTTTTTTAAACGCCGAACTTTTTACCGTGCGGTGTCATCCAAATTAAAGCCTCTACAGTGAATTCTAGAGGTACATAAACGATATTAGATATACATATATATATATACACCATTATATAAAATTGGAGATGACATATACACTTTATGTCATCGCCCTTTTTTCTTATTGTTAGATCTACTTACTAACAATATTCTTCTGATACGTTACTTTCATGTAAGCAGTTGAGTTTACATTTAGTGAACAGAAAGCACATTTTACTTTCGAAAGTAAAAGTTTACAATGATTAAAAAATACTGAAATAGTACAATAGATTGTTTACCAAGGGAGCAAACCATTTTTTTAAAGCAAGAGTTTTTTTGAATCCAGAGTGGAATAGTGTCGCTCCTGAGGTAGATACTCTTCTTTCAACCACCTCATAAACAAACAATAAAAAAATTCGGGCATTAAATGAGTGGGAAAAAGAAAACAATATTATTGTCTATTTACTCATTTTTTACCTATCACTGCAATTAAATTCGTGGATTCTAATAAGAACATTATTTCAAATATAACTATCATCAGTTTCGAGGGGTAAATGAATATTAATAAATATCAATCATATTTATTTTATATTATATACATATCTGTATCATCTGTATACATTATTTCATAGTCGTTTTTGAACCTAAAATTCAAACTTAATTTATTATATAATATGGAGAATGTTTGCGTGCGGAAATCCTGAAATAAGCTTATGGAAAGTACGAAATTGACTTTGGATTTGTCGATATTATTTAATGTAGCGCTCCCTCAGGCTTGTTTGTCGACTGGAAAATATTTATTATGTTTTATGTAAGTATCTCCATTTCCTACCCTACTAAGTTAATTGAAAAGATAAAGATTTTTGCCTACTTTGTTTCATCTGATTGAGATTTGTTTCATTGAACACGTTTCCAAGAAATGATTTCTTTTTATTATAGCAGAGTTAAATAATACCATCATTATGTTAAAATTACCTACCCAGACTCTAATTTGAGATAATGAAACTATTCGAATAGGTAACTGAATATGTGACAACTAGGGAATAACCTTGAACTGTTCAATTTAAATTCCATTGCTTTCACTTCTTATTAGAACTATTTTATCGGCATTCGTCACAGGGCGTAATTAGCCGTTATTTTTATTAATCGATTAATAACGCTTAGTATAATAATCTCTCTTAACATATTCGAAATTACTGTTTATGACTGCTTTTTTCCGGGTGCCTTCGTTATCAACTCCATTCCTAACTATGTGAGGCACATAATCAGTTATATGTACCTATAGAACAAAGTATTATATAAGATAACCGCCGTCTTAGCTTAGTGGTTATCGCGTTTCATTTAGCACCGGAGGTCAGGTTCGGATCCCGGTGAAACATGAATAAAAAAAAATACAATTAGGTAGGTCTGAGACTGATCACATGTTAGTAAAGAAAAATAATCAATGAAATAGACCTCGAAATATGTCTGCTCTATGGCCCACTACGAGATACAAGAATTCACTTAATTATGCAGATGATGATAGCTTGCCCGAATACAATCGTTTCAAAGGTTAGCTGTAAAGTAAATCTGTCTTCGTCGATGTGTATGAACCCTTCAGCTTTTGTATTCTGCACTTTTAACCTTAGATCACACGAGTTTATAACAAGAAGAAAGTTCTTACATTATAATCTTACAACCTTATCTTAAGACCACGCTTTTGATACTTACTTACCTAATACATAAACCTTATTCTTCTCTTAATTTCACGCTTTCAAGATCGTTCAATGAGTAGAATCTAAAGAACAATCTATTGATTCTCCTTTAGATTAAAAAGCTTAGTTTCAATCCCGCCTAATAAACATACCTAAACAATCTTACAGTAAATAGGTTTTCCTATATAGATTGTCAATAAGAAATTACAATTCTTTCATTCATTTACAGAGTAAATATATTTAATCTTTATAATACAACTACTATTGCGATAAAATAAATATAATTTATACTAACATTATAAAGAGGGAAGATTTCCTTGTTTGTTATGATTTAACTCAAAAACTACTCTATCGATTTTAAAAATTATTTCACAATTAGAAAGCTTCATTATCAGCAAGTAATATTTTTTGTAAAGTACATCTTCATTGCATCCGTGCGAAGTCGGTGCGTGTTATGTTATATAAAAAATATATATTGGTTACGACAACAAGTTAACCTGAACGTCTATATTTACTGATACATATCCTAGGAAAGATTATAAGAAATGTCATATAATGTTTGCAGAAACGAAATACCTAATATCGTTGATATTGGAAAACTTAGAGATGTTACTACGTTGATATTTGAACCTGGCTCGGATCGTTGATAATAATAACCACGCCAAGTTTCTTAATATTTGTTCTGAGTTTCGCTACCTACTATATGTGAATATTCAGTTAAAGTAAACTACCAAAGGATAATATGTTATATCTGTGTGTATTTAATACCTACCCACAACTAATAGGTAAATATTGTCTTTCGTTAATGTTTGTATACTTGGTTATGCCCGTGGTCACACTTGCTTTATGGTAACATATAATTAATTAATAAAAAGTAAAAGTGATTTGTTTAACATGCAAATGTTAAAGTTTTATTGCAGGAATGATACGTATGTATATGTAACCCCTTTTACGAATACTTATAATCTATTTATATATATAAAAGAAAGTTGTGTTAGTTACACCGTTTATAACTCAAGAACGGCTGTACCGATTTTAACGAAATCTTATTTGTTGGATTCCTCTAAGTCCGGAATAAGATATAAGCTATTAAAATATTGGAAAAAATCAGGAAAAAAATATATAAATAAAATTAATTATAAAATAAATTAGATTCGGAACTCCGCCATCATGACAGCTCACGTCATGCATTCTTAGCTTTTTTGGAATAACAGATGTCCACTGCAAATCAGTGACAGATTAGACAATTATAGTGGGTAAATGGGCATATTCAAATTTAAGAATCTATATATATAAAAGAGATTCCCACCTATATAGTCACTCATCACGATATCTCTGGAACCATAAGGCGTAGCGACTTGAAATATGGTAGGAATATTCCTTTCGCCGAGTAGAGGTCAGCTAAGAACGGATTTTACGAAATTCAACCCACAAGGGGGGTTGGGGGGGCAATTGCTAGTAATTATATAATACCGAGCCACGGTAGTCTACTACCATTGTTAAATATACGACTAGACATAAGTAGGTATAATGTTCGTTTAAAAAAGTCGAATTAAATTTTGACGGGCTCGATGGGTCGCGGCTTCGAATCCCGCCGGGACGACATGTTTATACATTTCTATAAGCATGTCTTCTCCACGTTTGGTCACTACGGGCTTTAAATGGGTGGAAGTAATATCGAAATTCGGACCGGGTAACGAACCACCATCCATAGATTGAAAAACGGTGACGTGCACATTGCGCGTTTCGGATGTCCGTCTCAGTCTATAGATTTCCAAATGCTCTAGGTATAAAAAACGTAGGTGGACAGAACATCATCTTCTGATGCTATCATCACTTACCATCAAGTGAACCTCCGGCTCGTCTGTCGATATATAAGGGGCCGTCCATTAATCACGTGAGCCTCAAAAGGGGGGGGGGGGTACGGAAAACATCACGAAACATCACGAGGGGGGAGGGGGGGTCTCGTTAGACATCACGTGTATTAATTTTATTTATTTTTTGTCAAAAAGCGCTATTTATGAACCGAAATTTTCTCTGCGTAGTGCGCGAGGATGATGATGCCGAGTGGCTTGACGAAACCGAAGTTAATATGTCACAAACCTCTTTGCCAATAACAACTGCCAGTGAAGAAGAAGCTTTACCAGTTGTAACCTTAAATGAAAGTCTTGCAACTCCGTGGGACGAAGACAACATTAATTAATTATTATTAATTAATTAATTTTATTGCAAATACATATAAATGTTTTTCGAATCAAAACGCCATTTGTTAAATATTTTTTTCCAGTCAAAAATAGCCTTTACATAGACTTAAAAAAAAATACACGTGATCCAGGGGGAGGGGGGGGAGTGGTCCCAAACCTCACCAAATATCATCAGGGGGGAGGGGGGGGGGGGGTCAAAAAATGAGAAAAACGACCTCACGTGATTAATGGACGGCCCCTAACATAAAAAAATATATCCTAGAATTTGATTTTTCTTTCTTCAACGTTAACAATAAACATCAGGTTAAGTCCTTTTCATTTTCCTCAACGACTAAATACATCTTCATAAAGAGAACCAAGATTACCTTTGACATTTTCAAGAAGGGATTTATCTTAGAAGAGTGAATATTAAAATGGATGCCGGTAGTTAACTCAGATATTTTTTATTAAGATAAATAACTTTTTATTATGTATTGCTTTTATGTTTACAGAAGTAGGTATTGTAGTTGATTAGGATTAGAAGAAAACGGCCTTATGCGTTTAAAATTAGTTTTAATTTGAAATAACAGTAATACAAAGAAGTACCATTGAGTCAGGTCTAAGATTTGAATGATGTATAATTTTAAAGTTTGCGTTGAAAATGTCAAACGTCACGTTGACGTTGACATACCCCCGGCCTTGGAAGCTCCAGGTTCCAATAACTAAGATGGAGATCATCAGTGGCGGATTTACCAGCAGGCTGAGTAGGCTTCAACCTAGGGCGGCAGATTTCAGGGGCGGCAAATTTTACGTGTCTTATGGAAATCAAAAATAATTCTGTAGAACGTTTTTATGATGTCATTCAACGAAATATCAAACTTGTATATCCTATAGCCGCCGCCCCGAACCAGTAATCGGACTCTCTATATTACCTATATTAATTTAAACATAGACATTTGTAGATGGAGGGGGGGGAATTAGTTAATAGCCTACACCTTGGAAATGTGTAAATCCGTCACTGAAGATCATGCAACGTCGAATGGCAGACTTGACATCGCTGGTGTATGTTGTGGGTTCGGTAGCCTTACTTTGAATATATGTTACTATGAATAAATGAATCCTCTTTGTTGATCATTAACATTGCCTGTGAAAATCTCCGAGGCGCAAGTTATCCAAGAAAAAAGCAATTATTTTTAGGACCACTCCGTCTCGATGTTCATAGTTTTAATCAATGTTCATTTTCAGTATTTCAACCCTTAACTACAGTTTATTACCCAAACAACGTAATAATCGATGATCAATAATTATTATTATCAATGGTTTAACCGACAGTCCCCATTTAAATGAACGACTAGAGTTTTAGGATGCAAAGCTTGAAATTATACCGATAAATAATGGTTTAAGCTTTGTCCAAAGAGACGGGATATTTGATACAGGTAACAATTTCACCGAAATATTTTTCTCCGACTTAGATTAACTTTTAACTGAAACACCCTCCTTTCTGCTACTCAAGTGTTGTGAGGGAAGTAAATAAGTCACATAAACAACAAGATTCGCGAAAATAATTAATTAATTTAACTAATGAAATATTTATGACGTCACGAACGGACACTAAATTATAATAATTTTATCTATGCCCGACATAGCAAAAAAAATATAACAACAGCTTGTTATTTTTAACAATGTAGTACCTATGTTATTTTTCTTTTGGAGAAAAAATAAATATTTTAAGAGGGATCTCGGTTTCCGTTATAGGGATCTTTCCACGTAATAAGTTTTAATGATGTCTGAAGTTCTGTAGAAAGCGATACTTGCATGGAAATTACGGCTCATCGTTAGCCAAGTGAAGATTGTTCGCGAAAATATTTTCCACGAATATTTTTTTTGATGATTTTATTTTGGAACATTGTATATAACTATGTAGGTCTAAACTCCAAGTATACTGCCCACGCGTAAATTCAAACAACAAGTATTCTAAAGAAGTTCTAAGTTCTCTAAATTCACGATCTACGAGCCTACGATTTCGTAGAACCTAAATTTACAACACCTTAACTAGATGCGTTATCGGTCTTTAAAAAAATAACTTAGTTTGAAACCAACGAGGTCCTACTACCAACAGATAAAATAAAAGAGTATTCAATATAATACAAAAATCAATAGCTAATTAATGGTATTTACTGAAATTAACAAAATTATTTTGAATAACTTGAATACTCCACAAATTGGTACCATCAAACAACGAACACATTAAAAATATACCTATATTAAATTGGAATTAAATGGAAAACGGCGAACCATGAATTATTAACGTGAGAATTGTTACCGCAGAGCTACAACTGTTTCAATACCGAAACAGGGAAGAAAATTTACCCAAAATAACAATCATGTTCTTTCTCTGTGAGAATTATATAGGATTTTAGAATTTATTTTCAAAGGGAACCTAAAGATAAAATATTCGCCTTTTTCAAAAATATTATATCCTTAAATATATTACCTGGTTAAACTATAGTATTGTATTAAAAAAATATAACCTAGTGTTTTAAAACACCCCAAGTTTCAACCCTTTCATTTACCTCTCTTATTTTCTATTCTATATCAATATAGACACTAACAAAGTAGTAATAAAATTCCAATTACAGAATTAAATTTCGACAGAATATAATACACTCCTATATCGACCAGTGTGAAATTTATTGAAAAATATTAATGAGTGTTAAATACATTCAGATAAAAATTCATTATATCGAGTAATATGAAGTGGGACGAATCCACAATTGCGCATCAATGCCTGTCGCAATGATAAACCTTTGTTCTCTGGGTACGAGTTTTTAGAATTGTCAACGAGACCATTCTCAGCGTTAATGAACGGTATTTCACGGGAAGCACCGCCTGAACACAAGGGAACCGTGGCAAATTGACGATAATTATTATCACTTTGTTTTATCTTAACACCCTACAACGCATGAAGTTCTATGAAGTACTGTGCAAGACCTTTACTATGGTTCGTTTGTTTGGTTATAACAAACCTTTGATATCCTGAATAACTTAACTCGTTAATGAGGGCTTAGAAGAGGAGAACGTAGAAATGTAGATAATATTTACTGGTGATTAGTAAGAGGTCAGCAAATTCTGACTTTCCTATACACAGTAAAATCATTTGGTATTCAAGCGTATTTCCACCACATTATGCCATTAGCCGGATTAAGATAGCATGTATCTATACAAATACTATGAGTATATTTCCAGAATACCTAACACGAAATGAAGGCGAATTGCATTTCGCACACATAGTCCAGTGTAAATGACGTATTTTATTGTTATTTGTTTTGTACCTACATATTTGAACAAAAATCCTAAAGATTATTTAAGTTGAAGCTTGATTTTATATTCTTTGAATTCACATCAAAAAAGTAAATGGAAACTCATTTCAGTCAAAAAAAATTTATAGATAGCTATATGAAAAATGACATCTCTGGACACTATTTTTCAAATAGCTCCTCAATTAACTGAGATATAGGACTGATATCTAGGATTAACTACTAATAGTACCCTCTAAGATATAACATAGATTACGATATCGGTTCCTATGGTGGGCATTTTCGTAATGGAAGTACAGCTAGACCTTTTACCACAAACCATAACAATAGCGTAATCGTATCAAGCGCAGGAGTAGTTAATTTATTAAAAAAATGATTTCTTCTTATTGGTTTAATACTCGAAGGAGCCAGATGAATGGAATAACTTGTTTATAGCAAAATATAAATATTTCAAACTCTGAATTTCACGCACCAATCTGCGCGCCAATTAGTCCCTCACTCTCAACTTGAAGACTGAATTCCTATAGTATACCTAATCTTAATAGTAAATTTGTAACATTTTGATTTAAAGACCACTTCTTCTCCTTCCTGTCCTGTTATCTTTTTTTATTCGGGGTCGACGCAGTATGTTCTCTTTTTTCCATTATCTCCTTTCACTCGCCATATCATCACTCACACCTTCCAAACACATATAATTCTTCCCACAGTCAATCCATGTTTATTTTGGCCTCCCTCTTCCCCAATACCCATTGATATTCAAAACTTTTTAGATATCTGCCCTTCATCATGTCAAGACGACAAATATCATAAATACAGAAAATATTGGGACCTTAGTAATTTAATCAATACTAGTAGCGAACAATTTCTCAAAGCATATAAATACGAGCAAACACGTGAAATAGCTGCGAGTGCACAACTAGTCACGCGAGAGTCAAGCTCCAGGACGTGACTTGCATCCTTTGAAAACCTCCACCCGACGACGGTCTTAAAGGATATTAGTTTCGAAATTTCACTGCCTTTACGGCAGCAATTTACTACACATCGACAGTCGACACCTCAATGTTATAGCAAAATAACATACATATAATTCAGATTTCTCATTATATTTATTGACGGGCTCGTCGTTGGGAATACATCTAATGTTACGGTGAGTATTGGGTTTGAATCCCGCCGTGATAGATTTACAACTCTCTGTCCATGTCTGGTAACCCGGTACTAAGCGAAAATCTGACTGGGTAACGAACTACCATTTTTTTACCGTGAAGTGCATATTGCGCGTTTCGGCATTCGTTAATGGGGTTCCAAATGCTCAAAGTAAAAAAATAGGTCGACAATGCATCATTGTCTGATGTAAGGAGGCGGTATCACCTAACACCAAACCGCTCATGCTCCTCTTTCGATATCATAAAAAAAATACCGAATGCTTCTTATGATTTCTCGCCCTTCTCTCAGAAGATATTTCACACCGCAGGGTGCATAATTAAATTTTCAGTCTTTGGTATTGTATTAGGTAGCATTTTAGTATTTAGCGTCTAAAATTATATTCCAATTAAGTAGGTACTTCTTACGTGAACTTAATATAATTTCACTTTAAGTCATATCAAGCGGAATTTTATTCAGATTTCAAGGTAATTAAATTTATGCAGAAATTTTATGTATATTGTATATATGCTTAGAAATATTTTCTTTATGCGTACTCATTTTATGCACAATTGCAATTAAGAAGAATAAGTAGAGCGCGCTCGAACCGACATACTTTTGAATTTCAATAGGGCATGGCCTATTTCACTTTATTCCTCCTACATGTACGCAAAACATAAATTAATGGGAAGAATATTTATATAAACTTATAAGTTTTGTGTAAATCATAGCCACATAGATACTCTTGAACAAAACACTAGTATAGAATTATTTTCAACACGGTTTACGAATATCAACAAATATATAAACGCAAAAAAACACTTTCTTTTGTTTTTCACGTTGCATCTCTATGAATTCTCTGTCTCTGCGTGATATCAAGTTGTTAAAATCCACCCTTCTTACCAAATAAGCTGTCAAATATTTAAAATTTATTGCCGTAGATTTTTTCGCATGAATAAAACGTCAAATATTTTAATTGAGTTTGCATGAAATGGTGCAAAATTAACAGAAACAAAAAGTATGTATGATTAACGTGACAAACATTCCATGCACAAATGAACGTGGTGACCGCTTTGCTGAATATACAAGTTGAAACTTTGTCCAGTCAATTTCGTTAATTTATGAAGTAATGTTTATATTTTTAAACGATTATAATCTTAAATATAAGGACAATACACTGATACACCTATTTTCAATTATGACATTAATTTATTTATATATAACGCCTAATTTATATATTGTATATTTTCTAACATTAACTGAAAGAAAACTATCGATTATTTGTGATATAAAGGTGTGGTAAAATGAAAACCGAATCGTTTCGGATTATCCTAACAAAATTACGACCCTGTCGTTACTGTTATAGAGATTGTATTCATTTACGATAGTTCTATCACCGCTGAGAGTTAATAACATTTATAAAATGATGTTCAAAAGTGTGTGTATTAAATACTAAACTTAAGCTTATTGTGCTCTGTACTCACTTCCAAAGTTATTGTATAAAAATAAAATTGTGTGCACAAAATACACTAAAATTATTCATTTTAATTCTTAATATTTTTGATTAGGCATTTATTTTAGCCATAATACAGTACCTTTTGAAGAGATAATGTGGTACAAATAAGTATTTTTTTTAATAGACAACAGAGGAACTATTGTTACTTTTAAGTTTTTTTTAAAATGTCATAATGTCCCCGCCCTGTGTCTATACTAATATGTATTAAAAAGTGGTAAGAATTGTTTGTTTGGATTTACAATAAAATCTACTGGGCCGATCTTAAAATTTTTCACCATTATCAGCGAGTAACATAAGCTAATTTTTTTTGTGTAAAGTATATTATCTACATTGCACCCGTGCGAAGCCGGGGCATGGTACTAGTAGTATATATTACGTTTTCGAATATTGAGTCTACATTAATAATAATGAGGAAAGGTAAACAGGTAGTCAGCGCCTTCTCATTAGACTAAGGAATTGATTTGTGATTCATGATGTTTTCAGATCTGATCTTATAACGAAGCACATGACTTATTCATATTCTCGAAGATGACGTAGAAGTTGGGAATCTTTAGATATTGTGGCGTATAATAAATGAGACAATAACGAGACTTAGTCTACGACTTTCTTATTTCGTTGTAACATTATACAAATAACGTTTCGATGAGATCTTAACTCCTCAACATAAAACTCCAATATTATTCGGAAAACAAATTCGGAAAACAAAGATTTTTATTGAAATACTTGTAAATTTCTATTGACTACAGTCTTATACAGCAGCAATATATAAATAAATAATAATAATATTATCCTTTATACAATATTTTAAAAATATAAGTACCTCGGCATATTATATATAGTATTGTATATAAATATTACACCGGCATTTAGCTAGTTAACTAGCTATTGGAATATAAATTTGCCATATATTGTTTGGTAACTCCTTCCCATACACATCTAAACAAGTTTTCATAATAGGAGCGCAAACCTGAAAATAATCCATATGAATAATTTTCCATGATTGAAAAACATGTGATTACTTACTAGATAGCTTAAGCATTACTAACTTTTCCATAAAATCCCATAACCCAACACCCGATATTTATTCCTAAATTAACATTCGTTGCACAATGGTTTATAATAATATCTTGATTAACCTAAAATATATAATTAAATTAAAAAAAATACGTATTCAAACATTACTCAGTATTAAATTACTAACCATGACAGACTTTCCCTCTTGTTCAAATCTGGTGATATTTGGGTTCTGAACCGGCAGTATGCGCCATCTAGTGTTGGAGACGTAATGCTTGCTGAGATAGAGCGGGTACAAGCCGCACAACCCTGGGATCGGGTTGGGGTCGTATCTGAGATATAGCGGCTGTGGTTGAAAATAATGTTGAGTTGCTACCCTGTGTCATGTCAAAGCTAGCTCTTATTTAGCCAACAGGGACCAATATTCTTATATTAATAGTTTTTTTACAAGCTCATCGGCGACGAGCATGTATGAAGCATTGATGAAAGTGGAAGTCTAAGCTAATAGTGTCTCTTATTAATAGACCAGTGCCGAAGCCTTTAAAAATGGTAAAAAGTGAAAAAAAATTACAGTAGGATGAAACCCATTAGAAAAGGAGGGAAATATGATCAAAATGAAAGGAAAAATAAATTACGGTCGATCCGAGTTCGGGAAGTGGAAGTGGGGGGGGGGGGGGGTTTAAGGGTAAAAAACGGTTTATCTCGTTTTCTGGCAAAACTACAAGTCCTATGGAAAAAAGTCAAATGGCAAAGTTGTAAATAATAAAAAGATCTACAACTTTTGTATTTACACTTTTTTACATTTACAAAAAAGCACCCTAATTTTCAATCGAAAATTCTGACGTCAAAATATCAGCTTTTTTCAAAAAGTTTGGGGGCTTTTTTTTACACCATCAGAAAGTAGATATTTCAACGAACAAAAAGCCCCCAAACTTTTTGAAAAAAGCTGATATTTTGACGTCAGAATTTTCGATTGAAAATTAGGGTGCTTTTTTGATATTAAGTTAAAATAAGGCGAAAAAATAAATATTTTAAATCAAATAAATTACAGTGTATTTGGGACATAATAAGGTAAGTTTTCACCAAATTTCGTAGAAATTTTTTTTTTGTAAAAGCTAAAAATAAAAAACTTGTTTTTTTGAATTTTTCACATAAATTTTGAGGTTATGTGAAAAAAGTGTAAATACAAAAGTTGTAGATCTTTTTATTATTTACAACTTTGCAATTTGACTTTTTTCCATAGGACTTGTAGTTTTGCCGGAAAATGAGATAAACCGTCTTTTACCCTTAAACCCCCCCCCCCCCCCCCCCCCCCCCACTTCCACTTCCCGAATTCGGATCGACCGTAATTTATTTTTCCTTTCATTTTGATCATATTCCCCTCCTTTTCTAATGGGTTTCATCCTACTGTAATTTTATTTGGTTTCAAAAATTATCGACACTGGTCTATAACGCGAGTATCAAACAATTAAATAAAATACTCAATATCGGATTAAAACGCGATTTATTATTTATGCCGACGGGACGTTTCGGATGCTTTTCAGCAACTTTGGTCTCGGCAGACTGTTTTAGTCCGTTATAATATATTTTATTTAAAAATAACTAAATAATATCACTTTTCCTTTTCAAATAAACCAATCATATACATTTACAATACATAATAATTGTTCTGATTGCGATTAGCGAACTACACTAACAATCTTTTGGTGACAGTTTATTAAAAAAATGTAATACTTATTTAGACAGGCGAAAACCAAACTGGTAATGTATTTGCGAACCAGGGGCGTAGCTACTGCCATATCAGTTGTTTCAAAGATACGGGGCCCCAAACCCGTAGAGGCGAAAATTTACTTTACATTAGGGCTTTGCCGCAGTTAGGAAGAATGGTTTTGATATAGGGCAGTAAACTACGCCCCTGCTGCGAACATCAATAGGTATATGTATATTAAGAAAACATATGATACACCTTTTTCTTTTCTACAGAAGAAGAGAGAGCTAGAAAAAACTCTTGGTTATACTTCAGCTGTTCTCCTTCACGATTGCAGTAATCAGCGCTTGTTATAATAAATGTGTTTCGTTCTGAGGGCTCCAGCTCCGACAAGCCAACCACAGCACACCCGTCTTCCAGCTCTTGAGAATAATTGATTTCAGTGGATGATATGCGCCCACCTAATAATAAACCCTTTTTTTCTTCAACTGGTGGATCTGATGCTGTTCACACAATTAATTGTTATTAGTATTAGAGAAAGTGATTTGATAAACATAAACTTATAAGTACCTATATCTATATTAAGTACCTAATATAAGTCAAAAATAGAAGAAAACTTAATAGGCGTAACCTGAAGATTATTTTTGTATACAGTGAGGCTTGAGGCGGAAACATTTTTGTATCTGTTTCACTGATCATTTTTTTTAAAGCCTTCTTGATTCAATCTTCCCCTGCCTGGCCTGTACAATTTTTATTTGTTTTGATGTTTTATCATATTTAGGTGAGTCTGAGTCACAGTCGGCCACATAAATGTATAATGAAGATTAGTTCAGTATATAAGCATTCGTAATTATTTTTAATATTCGTCTCAATAAATGTATGTATTTCTCGAGCTTTCGAACACCCAATATTACCTATATGTAAAATTACTTAAACAGGTAGGTAAGTAGTCGATTTATGCTTATTTCACTGAACCTTTGCCCGTACCCTTTTTATAATACTTCAGAAAACTTATTTTATTGCTAACCTGGCACATGGGGAGCGAGCAGGGCTATTTTCGCACCGAAACCGATACTTCCTGACGATTGAGTCAACACGGTCGGTTTGTTAAGGTTTTCGGTCATTTTGCGAAACCGCGCCAACATTAAATTTCCAGTTTTCATTTGCTCAAGGAACTTGTTAAGCTTATACTAAGAAAGTATGAAATTATATATTTGTTTTACAAGGTTTGCTACATATAAGCCCGATAGACGAAGGTGATAGTATTAAAAAATTGTCTTCACAAACCTCTTCCAATTGAGTAGCTTCATACCAATTACCAAGACGAACTCTATTGCAATACACAATACCTTTGTCCTCATCATGTTTAGGCATGATTTATCTAAAAATTCTAGAAAAAAAGACTGTCAATATCGATTTGTAAATGTATGGCGTAGCTCAACGTAGCGTTCGGGTTATTTGTATTATTTAGTTTGACAGTGACGATTATTTTAATAATTAAATAAATGTGACACTTGATTTATAAATAAAGATCATAGATAAAAAATCTTTGAATTAAAAAAAATATTTTGGTGGTGGGCTTATAGAGAATGATGAGCTCGCCGAGATTTTGATTTGCCTTCTTGATGCTTGCCACCGCGTCGGGAAAACAGAACGAATATAGAAAAAGCCTACGTTTAAAAGTTTACCACAGTAATAGACTAATAATAATTGTTATAATAATGTAGCTAATTCTCTGACCGCATACCAATTACCACATATTTGCATTTGATATGAAGTTAATGGGCTCGTTGTTGCGTTGGGTGGTAGGAACACCTGCTTTATCGTTTACCGATGGGTCATGAGTTCGAATGCCTTATCGGAATCTCTTTGATATGCTCATAATTTTATTTAAGTCACGCTAAATTGGTTGGAGGAATATTGCTATATTGTTTTGTTTTTGTAAAGTTGTCAAGTTTTCGTTTTAAAGAGCCATGAAAGCTAAACTTGAAGGTTGAGGCTCAGGGTTGAGGTATGAAGTATTCCTCCGTCCTTAAAATAAAATAAAAGACAGAGTTACTTTCCAATTTATATTATTTGTATAAAAACCCCGATAAAATTTAAACATAATACAAAAAAATACTCCTATCAAATGAAATTGCAAAGTACATAATATATCGTCACAAAAAAAATGTATTAATCTATAAATACTAAGATACAATGAATTAGTAATTTAGGTAAGAACATAATTCTTTGTTTCCAAACTCTTCAATCTATATTCCTAAGTATGTTTCTATTTATTTGAGACAAATCTTTAACATTCATATCATAACATTGAGGCCGGATTTAATCCTTAGTTTTGGTCTCCACGTCGCTAACTAGAGTGAATATATTCTCCGCCGTGAACATTTTGTGAATATCAATGTAATCGCGACACGTAACTCCACACTCCTGTATATTAAATTACGAATCAATTACACAAACAAAGTGATACAAGTTATATAAATGCAGATCAGGTTATCCACCGAATGTATAATATCTCAAATAGGTTCCTAGCATGAATTGTTTAAGGATAACCGTTATTTTAGATATTGATGACATAAAGGTGATTCTTATTGGGCAATATTTTACTGCAATATATGGCTGCAATGCCCGGTAACATTGCCAGCAATACCAGCCAGTTATACTATATTGCAGTAATGTCCCGGGTATAAAGCTACACATATTTGGTATGGCCAAGCATTTTCACGTGTAGACGGCAATATTTCCGAACGATCGCTCGATATTCTTGTTGTTTCGTTTTCCGGCATAAGTGCATACCTTTCTGATGCTTTGTTGTAAAGTTCTAGTAAAGTTAGTAAATATTTTAGTGTTATTTCGTCAGCCATTGTTGCCTGATTGTGTATAGCCCGATTACGATCTCAAAACATGAGCTATAATATTATATGTATATTGCAATACATGGCCCAGCCATAGACTGGTCAGCCATAAGCTGCAATAAAATATTTTCGAGATGCCCGAGCAATAGTTGCCAATAGTACAACCATACATTGCCGGGAAAGTATAATAAAAATAATTTACTCGTAGTAATATAAAAATTGATTTGGATCAAGCAATTGAAACAAGTTCCAGAGATAATTCGATTTTGGACTCACAAAATCAGTTAAGTTTGTTTTCCGCAATGGCATAACTCCTATCGTTATGTTTGTTCAAAACTGATTACACATAGAAGTTTGCGGTAACCAACTTACTGGACCGAAGAAGGTTTGCATCCAATTTTGATTCATCACACATAAACTTTTATCAGCCACACAATTCTTTACTATGAGTTTCGCTCCTGTCTGCAAGTATCATGTAAAATCTACAAAATGGTTGTCCCCTTAGTAGGGTCTTACTTGTCTTAAACAGATAATATCCGTGCACCATGTCCATGGGCGTATGAAAAACGACTCACCAGAATTTCATCATAATCGGATGAATAGTTTAGGAGAGCATAGAGGATAAACATGCATTGATTTTTTTTACATAGATAATATAAAGAGGAATTCCTCTTACTAATTAGTAATAAGCAAACTTATAAGATCAACAATATACAAAACAGATATGAACATAGTTAACCGATGGAGGTATCAACCTTAATGGGACTACCGAGTCCTTCGAGGCGATCCTTAGCTAGTAACGGCACAGTAGTCCACCGACAATTGGAATCCTTTGTGGCACTCAGTCGTATTGGCATTCTATCTGCCGGCCCGGGTACAGCCTCTGTTGCGTATCGTACGTATAACGGAGCCGCCTTGTCATAAAGCACAATACATCATTAAAACTATTCTTTTATATTCAGTTTAGTGCTACTAAAATAGAAGGAAATTCATATTGGGACTAAATTATAAATTAAATTATAGTAATTATACGATTACAAGCCAAATAAGTACATAAAAAAGCAGGTTTCAGACTTTCTATTTTTTTTTACTTTCTAAACCATTCAGGGAATCAAATTTTATTGGTCACGAATTTAGAAGATGTTTCAGTTTCAGTGTTGGAATAGAAATTCGTAAAAAACGGATTTCGTGAAAAATTCGAACGATGGTTGAAGGGAATTACGAAATCTTATGGATTAGTAAAACATTAGATATACCTAAGTACGTTTAGGTTAACTCAAGGGAGAAAATTAGTGATGATGTTGCACACTCTCCACAACTGAATTCTACTGATACCTTACTTAATTTATCAATTATATGTTAAGGTTGTTAAAGTAAAGCCCATTTATTAACGTGCTCATTGGCGGGTCCGGTAGAACACCTACCGTGCGCATCGATGGGTCGTGGGTCAAATCCCACCAGGACATGTTTATAATTTTCTATAAGCATGTCTTCTACGCGTCTGGTCACTTGGGCATTGAATGCGTGGGAGGAATATCGAAATCCGACCGGGTAACGAACCACCATTCATATATGGAAATTTTCACATTCTCTAACATGCATATTGCGCGTTTCAGTCTATGGATTTCCGAATGCTCGAAGCAAAAAGTAGGTCGACAGCGCATCATTGCCTGATTGTTTTGTGGCTGAGGTATCACCTACCATCAAGTGAACCTCATGCTCTATCGATATCTGACATGAAAAAAGAATGAGTGTCACGCATTATTGGTAGATAAGTCTGCACTATAGGTCATTAGCAGTTTTACAAATAAATCTGAGAACTTAATTCGCGTTTTAATGAACTCAACCTAAAACTATAGTACAATCTGACGCTATTATCATCCATGAGCACTAACGTAAATAGTCAACATCATAAAACCTACCGCAGGATCACCGTAATTTTCAGCCTTCAAAAGGAATTCATCACCATAGTTAATCTTTTCTCCACGTAAGCTTTCATCTTTTACACTGTAAATATATATAAAAAACTGATAATTTTATTTAACTTTTTTTCTATGAATTCAAGAAAACTTGGTATTTTTACCACAACTCAATTTGGTCAAGACGTGACTATTTATGATAAAATTAATAATAGAATGAAATTCCAAAAGTATCCCGTCCTCTATAATATATTTCAAACAATGAAACCTATATAAAATAAAAACACAGCACCAACCTATTTCATTTAAATGGCCTAGATGAAAGAGTCACTAGTCTCAATCTATACTAATATTATAAAGAGGAAAGATTTGTATTTTTGTATGTTAAGAATAAACTCAAAAACTACTGGACCGATTTTGGAAATTCTTTCACTAATAGAAAGCTACATTATCAGCGAGTAACATAGGCGAGTAATATATGTTTTGTGTATATTAAATCTACATTGCACCCGTGTGAAGCTGGGCCACGTTGCTAGTGAATTATAAATTCAAAATAATAAAATTTATAACCTTTACCTCAAAATAACGAAGGTATTCCGGCAGCACGGAGTGGTAATGGGCGAAAGGGTCATTAGACATCCGTCATTAATATTTTGCATAAAATCCACTTGTCTCTCACTAACTAGGCTAGAAAGTGCCAAGCCATACTGTGTTTTGCCACCACAGGTTTTAACTGTCATATTATTGTATATAATTAGTCTTTGGAACAGATGTGTGATGTCCTGATTAAACTAAAAATGCCATCAAACAGCGATCGGCAAACAAGTAAAAGAACTTTCCATATTACTATTTCAGACTATTTATCCATTCATGGATGGGAAGCCTTGAAGTGCATATTGCGCGTTTCGGTTTCAAATATATTTATATTCATAAGTCGAAAGCCCATCATTCTCCGATTTCCTGACGCTGAAGTAACTTTGAGTAAGGAAGCTTGACGCTGGTTTGTAGATATTTACGAGTAACTCAAAAAAATGCTTCTTAGATTAGGCAAAGCTACGTACGGTCGGTATGAGACTACTGGAATTAAACGTCAAAACATTTTTGTAGATACATAACAAATTGATAATACCTGGCATATCAGAAGCAACAAGCTGAACATTGTATCCAAAAAGTGCGAAGGTTCCACTAATAGCTAATGGTCTCTAAAAATAAGCTTAAATTAAATATAATGTTACTTGAGTAAAGTTTTAAGGCACTATTGCATCGTTCATTATTTTAAAGCTTCCTTCTTTTCGTAAAGTTACTGCTACCGAAAAGAGCCGAAAGTTTTGCTCTTAGCTACTATTTCATTTGGTACACCAAAATCATCCCTCTATTCGTAAAGTAATTCGATAACCATATCGAGTCTTATATCCCGTAATAATGGGCAAATAGTCCGGTAATGTTAATAGCTCTCTACAGATTAGTTATTTACAACCACTACTCACCTCTTTTAGTAAATTACTAAACAACGTTCTTGATCTTTGTAACAATAACTCCCTTCTATCTCTTTTACGCAAGAATAGTTTGAATTCATACTGCAAACGATCAACATTAACATGAGTATCCACATACAAGGTACAGTGAAAAAAGGTTTTTAACTACATAATAATATTTTATACTAATATTATAAAGAGGAAAGATTTGTTGGTTACGATTTAAGTCAAAAACTCATACCTGTTTAAAAATTATTATTTTTTTGTGTAGGTACATCTACATTGCACCCGTGCGAAGCCGGGGCGTGTTGCTTTTTATATATAATACTATCGCTATGATGAATAATAATAAAATTCATAAAGATCGCAAGTCCTCGGAGTAATGGCAATGTAGCTATATTTTTGAGATTCCACTAATTAGAGATACATTTTAAATTGTCTCCGTACGCTTTTAATTATTCATCAAAATCAGTTCAGTATTTCGTGTTATTACACACACACTCGCACATAATGTAGTATTAATAGTTAGTGTATTATTTTCCAGGAATCTTTATAAATTATTACTTACGACGACTTGCGACACTGATGCAAGAATAAGAAAATGCACTATGGAAAATGAATCGGAATACAGTGATAGCATAAATTATATAAAAAAATTCAATGTAAATATTAAAAATCCTATTATATATTAATACTTTACTTCATTTTTTAATCTTTCTTCGCTCCAATTACCCACAAGAACCATGTTATTGTAAGACATTTTAAAGTATAATTATAAAATGAATTCAGTTCATTACAGAAACAACATCTTTTTATATTTTTCTTGCGTAATCTCTCTGGGACTTGTATTGTAATTTTTTTTGAAATTACAAAGGAAATTACTTAGATATCAGAAATACATTTTGACTTATGTCATATCTTGGAATACTACTATTATAATTCATGAAAGAAGTCCCGTAGTTTAAAGTCTATTTATTGTAGAACGTTACAATAATTCATCTATAATTAATCTAACACTAAAAGCAATGTTATTATACAAATATTCCATTTTCTAATTTATTATTTTCTTCTTAAATGTGTCAAAAAGTATAACTATAAGGTTATAATATTTTATTAAAAACTCTTTAACTAATACCCTAAATTTAAATAAAATACTGTATACCGGATTAAAACGCGATTTATTGTTTAAATTATTTATCCCGACGTTTCGGATGCTTTTCAGCAACCGTGGTCGCGGGAGACTGAAAGATGACAGTTGTCTTATATTTGAAATGTCACAAAGTTGCCATATTTAATTCAATTAAATTAAAAAATAATCTATTAATTTAGGTAACACAATGTACATCTATGAACGTCAATAAAAAATAATACATATTAAATTACTAATATTACTAATATTAAATGCTTCTAATTTTACATTTACTACCAGTTCACAAATCAAGGGCGTAGAGCGGACGAGAAGAACTGGCAAGAAACTCGCCGCCACTCTTTTTAATCGCCAAGTTTTTGTTTTACAATTATTACATATTAACGCCATCTATTCCTACGGATTCCATATATTGCCAGTTCTCCTCGTCCGCTCTACGCCCTTGATTTGTGAACTGGTAGTAAATGTAAAATTAGAAGCATTTAATATTAGTAATATTAGTAATTTAATATGTATTATTTTTTATTGACGTTCATAGATGTACATTGTGTTACCTAAATTAATAGATTATTTTTTAATTTAATTGAATTAAATATGGCAACTTTGTGACATTTCAAATATAAGACAACTGTCATCTTTCAGTCTCCCGCGACCACGGTTGCTGAAAAGCATCCGAAACGTCGGGATAAATAATTTAAACAATAAATCGCGTTTTAATCCGGTATACAGTATTTTATTTAAATGTGTGATACTCGCGTTAATAAAAGACAATATTAATACCCTAAAGTTGGTAACACTGACTAAAAGTGGCGGTAAATTTTAAAGTCATACTCTATGCAAAACTTTTGCAATTGTTTATTGTCTCAGATTAAGTTTATTGTAGTGTTTTGTCATGACGTAACACCACAAAGTACAGTACCTTATACCTAATACATGAAACTATAACTTGTCATTTTCGCCTTTTATTCGGTAGGTACCTATTATTAATAATTATATGCATATATTTAATTCAATAATTATATTCATTAATAAAGTTAAACTCATTAATGAACCGATCCAACAGTGCTAGTCGGATATTAACTTATGAACGACATCATTCACTTCCACTGCGAATGAATGAAAGTTGAATAGTGTGAACACAAAACTTCACTCAGTGAATATTCATTTTCGAGTGAACCATTTGAATTTTGATATCACGGTATTATCACCTTTATCGACTAGTGAGTAGTGACTACCGTTTAAATTTAAACTTTGATGCCAACTAAATACGTACAGCAATAATCTTTTTGAACATCCTAAAAAATAATCATTATTGTACTTTATTTTTGTATAAACAGTCACCATTTTTAGGTCACATCTCGATTCTCGAACTATTGCATCATTCTTATATCCGTGCTGCGATAACAACATGAGCGTGCGCAACCAAAGAGAATATTATAATCTGATATGTTTAAAACTGGAACAGGCACAGTTGAATAATGGACACAGTGTTAATATAAGGATCGCGTTTATCCATTTATATATTTAATAACCTACTTCTGTGTTTCCTATTTAATACCATATCAGTTTGAATAACAGAGTAAAAGTATTGAATATTTCAAATTACAGTACCTATCGGACATGTCAATAAAGGTGCAATTGTTACTTTTTTTAAGTTTAGTTTTTCTCGTTAATACGTTAAAGTTTTCTTCTCTAGACAAAGTGTATCAAAAAGGAGTTGAAGCCTATTCCAATGAAAGATGGTCCGAGTGTATCGTACAATTTGAAGAATCATTACATTTATATAAACTGTATAAAAGAATATTGATCAACTGCAGACTAAAATGTAAGCATGATGCTAAAGTGTCTGAAATCAATGATAATATTGAAGACTTGAAGATATATGAATTGTTTTTTAATACTAGACAGTGCTTAATCAATTGCAATAATCAAGCCTTTGAAAATATACATATGTATAGCAATGTATCTGAATCAATTATTACTAACATGCAGATTAGAAAACCGTATGAGTATTTGCACATGTGTTATTTTCAAATGTATGCTATGCCTAAAGCAGCATCAGCTTCCTATACATTTCTTGTCAGTAATCCGGATGATCCTAAAATGAAGAAGAATTTGAATTATTATATGGAACAACCTGAAGTTGACATCAGTGAAATAGTTGACCTTGAGAGTGATGATTACCAAATTCTTTATAGATTGGGTCTTAAATCATACAGTTCAAAAAAATGGGGTGAAACTATTGCCAATATGGAAGAAGCTTTAAATGATTATCTCTCTTGGGAAAACAATTGTCGAATGGAATGTGAGAGGCAACCAGAACAAGAATGGTCATCTGAGATAACAATTACTATCTCAAATTATATGGCATCACTTTTATCTTGTAAGCAAAGGTGCCAAAATGAACTGAAACCAATTTATAATTCTGGTATAGAATTTCTTGCTGATCTGCTTAATTATTTACAAATATCCTACTATAATTTAGATAGACTAGATGATGTGGGCAAGGCAGTAGCCAGCTATTTACTTTTAATGCCTGAGGATGAAGATATGCTGGAAAACAAAATTATATACAATTCACTTATTGATAAAAGTGCTTTTGTTGAAAGATCTGAAATTGTTTTTTATAAAAAAAGGGATACATATGAAAAACAATTACTTCTGCAGTTTTTTCATCAAGAGAATAGTGATAAACCTGAAACTAATTTGGTATCATAATATCTAGATGTACCAAGTAATTAAGTGAAATATTTTAAATCCATAATACAAGGTTGTTAAAACATACTAAAGTAACAACATAGAACCAGTAGCAAAAATACCAGTTTAGCAATAATATTCATAGCATACCCATACATACTTAGTATATACTCATTACTACTGAGTCACTGTGATAATAGGTACTTTTGCTATTAGGTGTTCATGTAGTACCTTGTGAGTTGTGATATGGTAGGAAAACTTTCTTTTAAAATAAGTGCCATATTTTTTTAAAGGTTTTTAAAATTTAACATTCTAGTTCTTAAGGTTTTTACTACAATACAATAGATAGGTTCTATAGTTGTAAACCAATAAAAAATATTGTTTTGTATTTAAAAATATTATATTTTTATCATTAAATTATGTGTGATTAATTTTACTGGAATAAGGATAAAAAAAATTATGAATCTTTTGATTGCAGTTCTACCGGATGGTAAGCGCAGAAGCGCAGTAATTATTACCAGTTTCATTTGACGATACACTTTATATTTGGAGAATAATTATATTAAATGTTAAAATAAAACGGTTGAGAAAAATATACTTTGTATTATCGTTTATACAAAGTATATTTGCAATAGACAAAAATTAACGAGCTTAACCCAGTACCCACAGCGGACAGCCAGTCTATATCTATTTGGATTTTGGAGTTGAAATCACTTGAAATAAATACTGCTCTAACCTGGCAACTCTAAAAATTAACAGAGTATATAAATTATAAGAAACTAAGAGCCAATGAGATGGCGCCACTTAACACAAAAATATAACAAGTAGTATATTATAGTAGTACACATTAACTACTTATTTAATTTTCTTTATCGTTCGTTTATTTACAAGATATTATATTTATATCCAACAAGTGGCAATATAAAGGAAAATTAATCATTTTTATGCTAAAAACTAAAAAGTGCAGGAAAGAGACCAAATTGTCACTTACATAGGCCAAACAGTATAATGCCATTCAATTATATATACATATTATTATTAATATAAATATTATATTATAATTATTGAGCCAGTAACAATGTGTGCCATTGAAAATGATGTAAGTTAACGAGCCACCAAAATAAAGCTTGAATCTTTGACATCCCAGTACAGTAAAATACAGAAAAATATGTGGACTGGCCACTGCTATAGTCTATACTTTATATCAGAGCTGTCTAAATGAAGGCTTGCATTTATGCATCCCGCAAAATCTTTTTGTTTCTTATTTCTTTTTGTATTGTTTAAATAACAAAACATTTAGAAAATTTGCTTTTTATATTTTTTACGATATTTTTGTAAATTGTAAACATTTTGCGGCCCCCCAATCTATTTAGTCATTTTTATTGGACCTAGATCTCATCTAGTTTGGTGAGCCCTGTATAAAACAATACTAATTGTACTACAATTTGCCCTGTAGTGGGAGAATTTGGTAATTGAGGTTACTCTTAAAATCAGCTATTTAAGTTTTAAATTGTATTCTACGTGACATAAGAATAACTTTTAAGGCTCTTTAAATAAAAAAATAAGTTTGATATAATACAACATTGCGACATAAATAAATTTGGAGACAGGCTGCAGTCAGACCTACTAGTCTATATTATAATTTTTGGGCAGCCGGCCTAGCATGACCGTCACGAGATATGTCACGGATGAGAGAAGACAAACTAAGATATCTCTATATATAATATCTCGACATCGACAATTTTGATAGAAAAGATATTTGGATTGACAAATATATCTATTTTTGATATTAAAAGTCGAGGTTTAAGTGCAATTATTGTCATGTTAGACCCGAAAGAAATAAAGCGATAATCGATTAAAACACGAGAAAACGGTCGACAAAATTGTGTCTCGGTTGTCATGCTAGGCCGGCAAACCTACCTATTGTTATTCGTAAAGTGGCAACCATTTTAGTTTGTCAATACTTTCTAGGAGTAGCATTGAGATAGTCGTAGTATATGTCAATGACCTACAGTTTAAATTTACAAAAAAATCAAATTGTTCAATTCAGTTCAAACGACACTTCGTCGTTGCGCCTGCCAAATTCCATATGTGTTTTTTTTTTATTTTTGGTTTTCGCACAAAAAATACTCTTCGTTTTATTCTCTATGTGTTACTAAAATCATTTTTGTGATATTCGAACTGGATATGAGTTTAACTAATTCCATATAATATGTTTTGACCGGTAAGAAAAGCTCCGTATGTGAATCAATAATACGTTTTTCGTAGTCTCCCAAAACTATACAAAAATCACATATGGAACTTGTCAGGCGCAGCGACGACTTATAATTTAAAAGGTTGTCTACCTTTAAAATTATAAAGTATCGTTTGTTCAATATCATGGCATTGACACAGTATGTCAATACAACTACTAGAATATGTCAATGATAGTAGGACTATAAAATATACATGTAATGAAAATGGCAATACTTGTTTCTTTTTTTTTTCATGGCAACACTGTAAAATTGATCCCGTCAACAAATTTTGTGATTAGTAAGAGTCATGAAGAGAAAATACAAACGTAATATAAGTGATTTAAATCCACTTTAAATTTAAACATTAAGATAATAGTTAATAATAATAATTTAATAGGTATGTACTCTACAATATAGAAGTCAATGAGAGATCACAAGTTCTAAAAAAATAATGTACCACTGACTACTATTTTTTGTAGATAGCCACCACCTATCTGATAAATATTTTTATTATTATGAACTTTATTTATGTTGATGATTTCAGAATTCAAGAATCACTAATTTACAATAAAAATGGCTGCTGATGCAGTAAATGAAAAAGTTAGTGTTAAAAATATGTTATTTACTAAGGCACTGCCTAACTATAAAATACCAGTACCAACAGATGGTCACAAATTGTTTTCATGTATAGACTGTGGTGACAGGTAAGATAACATTTTTATAAACTTTATACATTTTATTCTAACAACAGCTAAATTAAATTTGTATTTTATTTTTATACATTGTAATAGAATATCAATAGTCAAAGGTAGATCTGTTTATTCCACTGATCAATTTTCTTACCTGTTGGTAAGTAGGTGACAAGTCTGTAGAGCCACGAATATGGTTGTTTAACCTGCGATTTAAGCCACACTAAGACACACACACACAAATACCACTGAAAATATAATATCTCATAAAAACATATCAATTTAATTTCCAGATTTATATTTGAATCAAGCTTAGTGGTACACATCAACCGAAAGTCATTGAAGATAGATTACTACTGCAGGTACTGTGGAAGATTAAATGAATTCTTCAATAGATGCCAATTTCTATCACATATACGATCTCATGTGTTTAAAACAGCAACCATAAATTTATGTGATTTAAAAATAGAACCTTTGCCATTAATTACCCCAGCTGTGGCTACTTCATCACAAAACAATGGAGGAAATGATGTTCAGATGTTGGAAAAATCAAACGTTAATAACTGTGAATTTGAAGGAAATGATGTTCAGATTTTGGAAAAATCAAAAGTTAATTGCTTTGAATGTAAGAAAAGTATAACTGTCACCACATCAATTGAAAAAGATAGGGTACAACATTACATGCAAAATTTATATAAATTTATAACATGCCCTGTATGCTTGTTTAGTTTGCCATCAAGTTGTGCACTAATTGCCCATTTGCGAATACATTTGAAAATTCCTCCTTTTATTTGTATTGAATGTGGTATGCAGTTACCTATCAGTGCTTGCATATATCCATACAATCATGACTGTGATGGTTTTAAAATGATGAGGGTGACATCCAGAATTAAATGCTTGAAAGATACATGTCCAACGTTTCATCCAAATAATTATATTGCTCATATGAGACTTTGTCATTTAAACAGAATATTTAAATGTCCTAGTTGCTATCTTGCTGGATACAATGAGAATGCTGTTTTAAAACATGTTATGAGATGTTGTGACAAAACTAAATATCCTACATACTTTGAATGTCAACAGTGTCCTGGAGTTTTTTTAAGTTCAAGTCAATTAAACAAACATTTGGAGGAACATGTTTCATCTATTAAAAAACTTGAAAATTCGCAATTATACCCTTGTTGGAATTGTGGTTTTACATCTCCTAATGTTCATACTTTCCTACAACATCATGTATCTAAACATCGTTCTCAGCCTACATTAAAAATATTGTTAAAGTTGTTGAACAATCTGAAATATAAAGATTGTATTGCATGTTCAAAGAAAACATGGTTCTATTGCAATGAAAATACAGATAACAAATGTATATTTTGCTTACAAGATGATTCTTTAGAATATCTACAACCAGAAGAATCTGAAAACCAACAAACTAAACATTCTCAAATAGTATGCAATATTTGTAGAATAAAAGTTAATGAAAACTGGGAAGATGTTAAGATACATTTTAATGAATTTCATAAAACTATTAAATGTTTGGATCTTAAACTTGTTTTAAACAAAATTAATTTAAATGATACCAAAAAGCATCATGCTAAAGCATCTAAGCTTTCAAACTCAAAAACATTATCACATCATTTCAAGAATAAGAAAACACTACAAAGAATTAATCTCACAGGGAAAAGTAAAACCATTTCTAAAGTAAAAATCAACCCTGTCAAGATTTTTGGCTGCCCTAAATGCATCTTTAACACAGATAACAAAAAATCTTATGAGTCACATATAAAAATACATAGAGACCCTGATATGGCTTATCAATGTTTAGAATGTGGACAGTGTTTTGCAGTAAAGCCATCATTTACCACACACTTATTATTAGAACACAGTATAGTTGATGTGAATGATTATATTCAAACTAAAAATTGCTTTAATGAAAATGCATTAGAAAAGTATCAAGTGAAGACAGATCATCCAGAAGATATCCCACTAGAAGAAAATCAGTGTAATATCTGCAGAGATAAGTTCACTGATTCAAAGAGTTTACAGAAACACTTCAGAGTTCATGGAATGGCTTTCCTAATGAAGAATACCCAAAAGTCTTTAAGCCCATAATCATGATTTATGTATTGTAAAAATAGTGTAACACATTTAGTAATAAATATATTTTCTTTCTATTATATTTTACTTAATCACTTAAGGTCAAGTATTACTTCAATTTCATCTTTTTTTATTTAATTTCTGGATTGAATGTCCAGCAGCATGAAACCTCTACTACCTGTAATTACTTTCGTAATAAAAAAATGTTGTAAGAATATTAATTTTATTAAAATCAGTAAATATAAGTAAGATAATAAATCGAGTTGTTTGTATTATTGTTAATATAAGCATAATATGTAATTAATGAATATAGTTAAGTCCTAGAGTTAATTATAGATAAAAATATTAGTACTATATACAGTTTTTCAATATTTGTAATATATGAATTAATTATTCTAATTCCAATGGTAAATATAAGGGATGGTATGCACAAGCCCCTTTTAACACTTTCCTGCATTGTGGACATCTTTTGTCATGTTTTAATGATCTTTCTATACATGGTAAGCAAAATATATGTCCACATTTTGTTGATGACACTGGTTTTTTCCCCAATCTTTCACAACATATAGGGCATTCTCCAATTTTAGCAGATGGTGTTTTCTCAGGTGATTTGATTAGACTCTGAAATACAGATTTCATATTCAAAACCAAGAGAATTAAATCATAATTTGACTTAAGGAACATAATAGAGAACCCAGAAACATTTAGTATAGTATGAGTAACAGCAAAGAATAAAGACATACATAGAAGCATAGGCCTTATAGGCGCACTTGCCATGGTATTTCTGGGGAAAGAGTAGTTCTTACCCCAGCCACTGCTGCTAATATGTGTTAACACACACTCTGATACTGATCTCTTGCACCCAGCCGCATTTAGAGGAGAGGAGTCAGCGGACTACTTAGATATGTGTCTCACACCGATACATTGCCGCGCGCTCTACAGTTCAAAAATAGAACTACTTTTTCTGTGCCAAGTTTGTATGGGCTTGTGCTTCTATGTAAATCTATGTTCTTTGGTAATAGTATCAGTTTTATTTTTACCCTTTATATCTTAAACTAACTTGGTAGGTCTTTATCTATTAGACCACTAGGTCATTTTGAAGATTAAAAAACTATTTTTTTTAACTCACCCTCTTTTCTACTAATGATTTTCTTGTTTTTCTAGATTGTGTTGAACGTCTTTTGATGGTACTTTCATTAATCTCGCTGAAAGATTCGTCGGTGTCTTCTATTTCAATTATTAAATTAGAGAGAGAGTTGTGATTCGCCAAACAAAAAGAATCTGTTAAATCAATGACACTATTGTTGGAGTCCGTCATATTGTAAAATTAATGTTACGAAGCAATCACAAGTCACATAACTTCATTTATATACAGGTTATCTGAATTAGCCAAATATTCTATTTAATATAAAACGTATCAAAATAAATTCAAACAATCGTGAATCGCATTCAACTGACATGAGTGACAACTGACAAGGTCAGTGTTGTCAGCTGTGTCTTGTCAAAAGTTACCTAAAATGGATAAAAAAGGGGTATCATTTAAGCTATCACCAATTTAATTAGTTTTGTGTTTCTTAAATAATAGGGTTTGTCCTCAAAATAGTAGATCTGTCACCAAAATGTAGTCACAATGCAAAATCAGTTCCACAATAAATCACCTAAAATCCTGAGATATAAGGTCTAGTACCAAATAAATGTTTTTGTATGTATTATAATTTATTAAGCCAAGTAAAATAAGTAGGATTCGGTTCTGGCACTCGTCGGCCGCTGCCGCGGCACCGCTCGCTTCGCTCGCTCGTCTCGTGCGCGGTGGTCACCATACCAACATAACCTAACCTAGAACTTCAAAACTAGTCGCTCACTTAGTAATTTAGTCGCACGGCTAGTAAATTCATACCGCTCAAGTTATTAAAACATGATAATTCATACCTGGGAACAATTTTTGTTTATCTGAGAACGAAAAAATTTCGTGGCGATAGATCTATTTATTAGGTGATACAACTTGATGACAAATATAAATTTTGGTGATAGAAAATATAGTTCCCATAAAAAGTAGACCGTAGCCCTTTAGTATGAAAAATAACCTTTATTTTAATTTTTTTTTGTTTGTATTTACTTTAGAAATATGAATTTTTCCATTTAAGTTGCATTTACCAGCAACTATTGTTTTACATATTTTTACATAACCTAGCCTACCAAATTGCCGATTGAAAATATCAGACATCAGTGCGAGAGAGAAAGACTTGTTTTTTATAAGGTGAACCTCAGAGGATTATTCGTCTGAGAGTTGCACTCAATTCCTACGAATTAAGTTTTTCTTTAGCCAACACTGCAACTGCGTTCTGTTTCAAGGTGGTTTCATTAAAGAAATTAAAAATGAATTCTACAAACGCAAAATCACCTAAAAGTAACCATTCGTGTCGTGTAACCTAAAAAGAACCTGAAGGAGTTAAAAATCACCTAAAAGGTTACAAAAGTAACCTTCTGGCAACGGAGACATTATTGACACATACATTTTTTCCACAATAATAAAAAGCCTCACCTCAAAAATTAAATTGTTTGTTATGGAGGTCAATACGTTTCGCTGTAGTATACATCTATAATTGGTATTATTTTTATTTTATTATACAATTTACATAGGTACTTTTTAAACAAAAATATTATTATTTTAAATCGATTAAAATTTCTTTATAAATAAAATCGATTGGTATACGAAATCTAATTGTTAACACATCACTAGAGGTGGGTCGTTGACGGCTTTTGTGTTCACTAAATGTAAATGTTAAATACAAACTGATAACCTGTTAAAAAAGCAGCTAATTTTATTAACTGGTTTGCAGTATTGCCAACAGATTTTACGTAATAATTATTAGTTAATAAATTACCAGGCCAAAAACCTTCAAAAAAAAATTAGTTAATAAATAAATTCAACAGGTTTGCGTTTAATAAAAAAGCTGCTTCGGATGATGTTAGCGAATACGCGTTGAATGTTCGTTGAGCTAATCCGAGCGTTATGTTCGAAAATCGTTGAATTTAACAGTTAATATATTTAACGGCTTTTGCGGCAAACGAAAAGTAGCTTATTCGTTAACATTAAAAAAGCAGCTGAAAAAAGCTGCTTTTTGAATTAACGTCCACTCCTAGCATCACTAGACACTAATTGATTAGTACTCGAGCTGTCAAAAATAAAATAAATTGTTGAACCGTGGACGGAGTACATATTATGTATAGTTATTAAATATTAATATCAATAATCTCACTTTTCAGATTAAGATTCTTAATTTGAATTCTGAGTCAATAATAAATGAATTTTGATAACTACACGGCTTAAAGGTCTCGTTACCACTAATTATATATACTCTTACCAGGTCGTAACTTCAAAAAAAAATTTGCTAAGATAAAACCTTAAAATACAGACTCTTGATTTTTGAGTAGTGTGTTCTGTGAATACGAGGTATGTAATTAAATACTGATTATTATTTTTTAAATTTTTTGCATAGATAATGAAAAATAAATCAAAGGTAAATACTTTATGCACACAAAATAAAAATTTAAAAATATAAACAAATCAGCGTAAGAGAGTGTACAAAAGGTGGTCTTATAGCTAAGACAGCTACTTCTTCCAGACAACCCAAGATGGAGGAAATTATGTATACATAAAAAATAAGGCGGTACAAAATAAGTAAAATAATTACAAAAAATTAAAAAGAAATATTGAAAATATATTAAATGTATAGATGCAGATGTATGTAGTATAATTAAAAGCTTATCCTACCAATTACCCTAAACTATGAAGGCATAAATACATTTAAATTTGATTCTTTTTTTCAATTGCACTTTTTAGAGTATTTAGCTAATTCTTATCAAAATTGATACATTTTTCACTTTCAGTATTTAATATAGATGAACTTTGTCTTTTACACTATGTCGTGGGCAGAAGCTAGTAATAAATGAAAAGATTAGGCTTACATTCTGCATGTTGTACTTGTAGATGTGATATCCATTTCAATATTTTTAAATTACCTTATCATCAGTTTATCACTACAATTCAGTATTCATGTTATCATATTACATTCTTGTTTTTCAGCATGCATGTGAACGTCAATATTTCTAATGCACTGCAACAACTGGAAAGTGTTAAAACAGCTGTGGATCAAAGCGATGACCCTAAGTTGAGGGTAATTATTCACCTAAGTTAATTTCTTAACTTTGTCTGTATTTTTGTTAAAAACATTTAACTAATATAAAATAGTATAAACATAGTTTCAAGTTGACTTTTAAAAGTAATTAAACTTATCACTGTGCCGAAAAATACAGTACTTGAAGGTGGCGATTGTCATATTACGGGTCAATGATATGATGAGTAGTAGCCGACGGTCATTCCCACGAGGGGCATTGTCTCGACTGAGTAGAGAGCTAGCAGAAGAGGCAGCCATTGTCCGAGCATGGTGCACATCAACAGCTTCACCAGATATCGACCAGGGCACCACCCATTTCCAATCCTGCATATCAGAAATATGCGACACAGCTAAACCCGAGGCAAGACAGAAGCCACAGGCGAAAGCAATGTACTGGTGGACTCCGGAAATCGCACAGCTGAGAGAAACCTGCAATCGCTCCCGGAGAAAATATCTTCGGTGCCGCCGTCGTCGGCGACGCATCCCGGGCGAAGAAGATGAATTAGGAGCTGTGTACAGAAACAACAAGAAGGCTCTCCAGGAGGCCATACTTGTGGCCAAGAAAAATGATCAGGAGGATATCCATGGCAAGGACCCCTTGCTAAAAAAGACCATCGAGCCTAACCTGGATTCCAGGGTAAACTCTGAACTATTTCCACAATGCACTAACATCACCATCCCATCTTTGGCATATATGAGTTCTGAACAGATACCTAAAATCCCCATGGTGACTGAAATGTATATGGCAATCAACCGCCTAAAAAGCAAGAAGACCACACCTGGACCCAATGGCAAGTTTGTGTTGGCTCTTGCCTTCAAACACCTGGAGCAAGGCCCACAGGACCTTTTTAACATGCCGCTTCAATCAGGACAGTTCCCGTGCTTATGGAAAAAAGGGTGTTTGTGCCTCCTCCCTAAAGAGGGTCACCCACCAGACTTATCCTCAACTAACAGGCCCATTGCCATACTGGACAATGTTGGAATGGTCTTTGACAGTATCTTTGTGGCAGATTTCACCCAACATCACAGAGAATGCAATATTCTATATGTTGATGGATGGGGAGTTGTGGTCTTAAGGGTCAGGTTTTTACACATTCTTCTATACCATATTTCTAAAATGCCATTATAATATCATGCAAAAGTTTATATTATAGTAATATTTATAACCTTATTTAGAAATTACTAAATTTATATTTATTTGCATTTCGCCCTTATTACTTATAACTGGTATTCTTCAGTAATATTGTTAGCATAAACTGAAACTTTTTAGCAATTATTGTTTTTAATATTGTCTTTTATAACAAAAAGCTTTTGCTATTTTAATTCTTGTTTGGTTTTTAGGCTGCAACAAACGATGACTTAAATATGCTTATTAATTTGTTGGAGAGTCCAATTTTAAGGAGCATAGTAACACTACATGATTCTATCGGACTGCTAGCCACGCAAGTTGCACATCATCCCTCTATCATTCCTGGTGATTTTGATATAACACCAGCAGGTAGGTAAATTTTCATAAATATGCATACTTTTTTTTTTAACTTAATGGTATACCTACAGTCTCATACTAAAATTTTAAATTTTTTTTTGATGTTTCTAGGTGATCTTGCCTTGCAAACAAGGAATCTTTATGGTACCCATGAGGGAGATGAAGAACAAAGAGTACCCCAGGTTTCACCGCCCCAAAGCCTAGAGTTTGGTTCCAATTCCGACAATGAAAGAATATTAGGTTTAGATTCTGTATCTGTTGATTCTAATATGTCACCAAAACAGGTAATTTCAAATAATTTTATTTTAATTAAATACGTTTTTTAACCTTTAATATAAAATAAGGAAAAATTACAGATACTTGTGTTGTTTTTGCTTTGAAGCTCAAACTTGAATTCATAGAGCAATTCTTTCTTTTTTTTTCATAATAACTGGATTGACTTGTCTTGGAGACGTTTAATTCCTAAACTTATAAATTGCAAATTTAAAAAAAATAAACGATTTCTTATTATTTAAATGAAAGAAAAATATTATATTTTATTATCAGGGCAGAGGTATATTAGAATTGACTAGAAATGATGATTCCTTGGCATCTGGATCAAATAATATTGTTGCTGGTGACTGGGCTCAAGTTGAAATTATTAATTTAGTCAATGATGGCACTGGTCTTGGATTTGGTATGTTTATTGTTTTGTTATTATTATTCCTATTTAATAAACACCTGTTGCACAAATGGGTATCGTTATATGATAATTAATAATAATTACAGCATACTATAACCATTATTGTCAAATTATGAAGTCTCATTATGATAAGTCATAATAAATGAATCATATTATTAGTAATTCATCAACGGGATCGTTGGCGCGTTCGGTAGAACACCTGCCGTGCGCATCGATGGGTCATGGGTTCGAATCCCACCGGGACGGCATGTTTATAATTTTCTGTAAGTGTATCTTCCCCACGTCTGGTAACTTAGGGCATTGAACGGGTGGGAGGAATATCGAAATTCACGCTGAGTAACAAACCACCGCTTATAGATGGAAAAAACGTGAAGTGCACATTGCGCGTTTCGGTTTCAGTCTATGAATTTCGGAATGCTCGAAGTAAAAAGTAGGTCGACGGCGCATCATTGACTGATGTTCTGTGGCTGAGGTATCACCTACCATCAAGTGAACATAATGCTCGTCTGTCGATATCTAACATTATAAAAAAATAGTTTTCATTAGTTCAGCAATAATAGAAAGGGGATATAATAATAGATGTATACAATGGCTTGTTAATTTGTTATTGGTAATGTTTAGGAAATAAATTATTTTTTATTTTATTTGATAATATTTAGGAATAATTGGTGCCAGAACAAGTGGGGTGATAGTAAAAACTATTCTTGCCGGAGGAGTCGCTGATCGGGATGGACGTTTGAAATCAGGCGACCATATTTTACAAATTGGTGATGTAAGTATAAATGATATGGACCAGCCTTAATCCTATAATTTGCTTATTTATGCTTTTGGTTCGAAGTATAAAAGGATTTATAGATACGTTTTTATGTTTGTATTACTTGAGAATTTGTAACGGAATTTTGTTATTTTTTATAGAATATGGACAAATAGGATGTCAGCTCAGTAGATAGTAAGTGGTTGCCGGCGCCCATAGACATCTGCAACATCAGAGATGCAAGGTGCATTGCCAGAATAATATACATAGTTTTTGTTCTTCCGCTTCTAAATTTAACTTTGTCTGTGTACACATGTACATTGCTGTGTCTGTTTCATAAATCATTTTTGGTAGAGTCAATTAGATTATCAGTCTTCTATGCCCTGCCGGTATTCCAGTACTAAAGGAAGTGCGCATACTTCTGAGTCACTTAAGTGGTTTCAATTGAAGTATGTAATATATGTAAATATTAATTCTTAATTTATATTTTAATATGTCTAGGCACAAATGAGTTAAAATAATATGTTGATATTTGAGTTTATTTCGACCTTGCTTCTGTTGTAACAATATAATTACTTAACCTTATTAAAACATTATCAGCATAAATGACAGCTTTTTTGCCATTGTGTCAAAAATAAACTTAAATATTATAGCTGCCTTTGCATTTTTATATCGAGGAGGAAAATGATTTATGAATGCCATCCTACTTAAAATTTTCTGCTCTTTCGTATACACACTCCCATGAATCTACGACAGCTTTTTTCTCACTTATGCCCAAACAAAAAACTACGTTTTCGAAGTGCCCTTTAAACTTCGTGAACAGGAGCTGCTCTCCTGAACAGTTTGGTTTTTGTCGGTTATACCTTTTAACCGTCGATATACATGACTCATATAATACTTGTCAACTGTGTCCAAGGTGAGTCTGATGGAAATGGGCTCTGAGCAAGTGGCGGGGGTTTTGCGGGCGTCGGGCTCCCGCGTGCGACTCGTGGTCGCGCGCGCCGTCGACCCCGCCGCGTCGCACGCATCCGTCGCGCCTATTGTGCCTGCAAGGTAATTTTTTTTAAAGTTAGGTTATCCACAGACGTGCGTGTCACCTTAAATCGATTAATGATGCGCTGTCGACTTACGTTTTTAGTTTCAGCATTTGCTAATCCATAGAGTGTAATTGACACAAAGACAAACGCGCAACATACACTTCGCGGTTTATCCATATATGAGCGGTGGTTTGCTACCTGTTCTCAATTTCGATATTCTCACTCATTTATGCTTGATGTGACAGACGTAGAAAAAACATGGTTACAGAAGATTATAGACTTGTCATCCCAGCAGGATTCGAACACGCGATCCATCCAAACGCAAGGTGTGTGTGGTGTCTACCCAACGCGCCAACGACTCTACTCCTACTAAATCTCTGTAATCCGTACTCTGAGTATAACAAGAAGTACAAAATATTTGGGATTAATTTTGTTTGTATAATTATTATATTTGTTTCAATGAATTCTTCATTCATTCCATGATCATTCATATTATATAGGAAGATGAAAAATTTGTAACGAAATGATTAAAATAATTAATTTTGTAGCTAGGATAGACTAATTGATGTGAAAAGTAAATTGTAACTACATACAATTATAAATAATTGTTATTCAAAGTATATTTCGATGTAACCTTTATTTATTTTGATAGACTTCTATCGAGTCCCGAGGCGCTCGATCGCTACTTGATGGAGGCTGGCTTTGAACAAGTGTTCCACACCCAGCCGACACCTTTACCGATCAACTCTAATGCTACGAGATTCGTCTTTGATAAATCTATCACACCGCCGCCAGAAAGCGGTAAGATACAAAGTTAGTTAAGATTAAAAGTTAGTTAATATACAAAAATCTCGTGTTCACGGTGAATCACAGTGTTGGTGGTCGCACTTCTCCGAAACGGCTTCACCGATTTTTATTTTTTTTTTATGTTCTATACTAATATTATAAAGAGGAAAGATTTGTTTTTATTTGTTACGATTTAACTCAATAACTACTCGACTAATTTTTAAATTTTTTTAACCGATAGATAGCTACATTATTAGCGAAGTAACATATCGATGGGTAACATAATAGCCTGTATGTCGTACCCGACATTTTTTAGCTATAGTTGAATATACAGTTCGATTCAGTTTGTCATTCTGATTTACCCATTGATCATTGACATTGACATCAAAAGAACCTATAATCCCAAATTTTCGCTTTGTCCAACGAATGGCACGGGTCATCTAGTACCTTAATTAAATAGCTCTATGAAGTGTGTTATGATTATTTTAAAAATAATTTTTAGATGCGGAATCACCTGAAGTCGATAGATTCACTGTTCAGCTTAAGAAAGATGAAAACGGTTTGGGCATCACAATAGCAGGTTCGTATTTCATTATTAATAACATTTTAAATGTTATATACTCGTTTTGCAACATTCAAGCACAATGTAAATTACGTTTGCTCTGAATTAAAATCTATATAGAATCTTTAAAGTCACTTCTTCATTTCACAAATATCTTGGTTTTTATAATATAACTTTTTTTATTAGATCTTTGTCGATAAGCTCGTAGATACTTGTATATTATGTATTATGAGTGTATGGTCCACTTGTAGAAAATAAGAAGAAACATAGGTTTTTTTAAATTAACATATAATTGGAGAGTTTCTTATTATAATTCTACTTCTATTATTTGTTGATTCGTTTGTAACCTAGGTCGTAGGATAACGAAGTATGATAAATCTTAAAAACAATCTAAAATCGTGTTTCGGGTTTTTTTATATATTGGACCCGAGCGAAGCCGTGTTGAAGTGCAACTTATTTATATTATACAGGTTATGTATGCGAAAAAGAGGAACTATCTGGTATATTCGTGAAGTCAGTGACCCCGGGCAGTGCGGCAGCCCTCAGCGGCAAAGTGCGAGTGAACGACCGCATAGTGGCTGTAGACGGGGTGTCGCTCGCGGGCAAGTCCAACCAGCGGGCGGTTGATGCGCTCAAACAAAGCGGAAATATTGTCACCTTGGAGTTAGAGAGGTAACTACTGCAAAATATATATATTGTTTTAGTTAGATATCGACAGACGAGCATGAGGTTCACTTGATGGTAGGTCAATCAATGATGCGCTGTCGACCTTATTTTTTACTATGAGCATTCTGCAATCCATAGACTGAACTCGAAACGCGCAATATGCACTTAACGGTTTTTCCAGCTATGAACGGTGGTTCATTATCCGGTCGGGATTTCGGTATTCCTCCCACCCGATGAATGCCCGAAGTTACCAGACGTAGGGAAAACATGCTTACAAAAAATTATAAACATGTCGTCCCGGTGGGATTCGAACCCACGACCCATCGATGCGCACGGCAAGTGTTCTACAGAACGCACCAACGAGCCCGTCAAATATTAGGTCTACTGTCCACGGACGCGTAGCTTCATAGACGCGTATTCCCAAAGAACATAGATGTACATAGAAGCACAGGCCCATACAAGCTTTTGACACGAATAAATAGTTCTATTTTTGACCTGTAGAGCCCGCGGCAATGTATCGGCGTGACACACATCTAAGCAGTCCGCTGATTCCTCCCCTCGCGTTGTCTCGCTTGTTCTTACGAGCGAACAGCAATAACGCTTTAAAAGCGGCTGGGTGCGAGAGAGTGCGCACTATAACCCTAACGTCATAGTGTTTATTCACACGGATACTAGCAGCCCAGCGGTGGCTAGGCTTCTAAGTACATCTATGTGCTTTGGTATTCGTCATTGGTGTACCAATATACCAAACTATGAACTTCTGTCGACGGAGCGGCAACGTCGCGCTCGCATCGCTGCATGCAGGCTTCGGCCGTACCGCATGTCATACGCAGGGACGTACATCGAGTGAAACCACGTGTTTATTTTTGTGAAAATGGCGGGAACGGCTTCGTTTGTTCAGATATTAGAAAAATATTCGTGTTCATACAACAAAAATCTTGCTGAATAAAAAGTAAAGTGATGTCTTGTCTTGCGATTTGCAGTAAATTACGATCGAAAAGTAAAATCTGGTAATAAATTCATCATATAATTTTAAGGTATGGTTTAAACATAATCATTTCTTTTACATTTTGATCCTTCGAGCCGGATTCCTTTTCTATCTATATATTATTTGTATCAGATATCTTCGCGGTCCGAAATTCGAGCAGCTTCAGCAAGCTATAGCGGCAGGCGAGAGCGCAGCGGCCAGTGTCGCGAGTGTCGCTGGTGTCACGAGTGTCGCCGGTGTCACGAGTGTCGCCGGTGTCACGAGTGTCGCCGGTGTCACGAGTGTCGCCGGTGTCACGAGTGTCGCCGGTGTCGGCAACAACCCCTTCCTCCACATGCACCGCGCTGACAACTCTGACTCCAGCGAACATCACATACAGATGACCCATCTCAATACCACGTAAGTATTCTTAAAACGTATTAAATTGTAATGCATAGTTACCATGTACTAGCAAGGCTTTATTATGATAAGTAGGCGTTTGATTCGAGTAGAAATCATCGTCTGAAAAAGACCTCAAATATCTAAGGCATCATTAAAGTAACAGGTATTTTCCCCAAATTATGAGGTTCATTTATATTCCTTAAAAATGATTTTTAATTACTTGCTTCCTACATGTCTGCTAAGGAAGTAGGTATTTTTGCCGAAATGAACTAAACCAGATTGAATCTAAGTTATAAGAAAAGTAATAATACTTCGCATTAATAGGGCAAGCCGGACTTTTGGGCTTGTATGGTAGTCCCACCGCTGATGCAGATTATTTAGCGTTTATATGTTCAGTACGAAAATTATGGGAGATTTAAATAAAATACTTTATAATGAATTAAAACGCGATTTAGTATTTATGCCGACGTTTCTGATGCTTTTCAGCAACCATGGCGGCTACAGACTGTCTGCAACTATCATATTTCAGTCTGCCGCGACCACGGTTGCTGAAAAGAATCCGAAACGTCGGCATAAATAATATAAATAATAAATCGCGTTTTAATCCGTTATAAAGTATTTTATTTAAATGTGTGATACTCCCGTTAATAAAAGACAATATTATAATCATGGTTGAGTTTTCGTATCAGAGAATCGGTTGTATGAGGTAATTTTGCTCGCTCTTCAGGTCCGAGAACAGTGTGGATGAGGTCAGCGAAAGCGGGCGCAGTTCCGTGTCCACGGTGCACCGGCCGCAGCCGCCCTTCGAGATGCCGCGCACGCCCGAGCAGAGGGACGCCATCAAGAGGAAGTGGCAGGCCATCCTTGGTGAGTATACCTGAAGCCGTTTTGATTTCAGGTTTTTTTATATCAGATATCGGCCGACGAGCATGAGGTTCACTTGATGGTAGGTGATATCTCAGCCACAGAACATCAGTCAATGATGCGCTGTCGACCTAATTTTTACTTCGAGCATTCGGAAATCCATAGACTGAAACCGAAACGCGCAATATGCATTTCACGGTTTTTCCATCTATGAACGATGGTTTGTTACTCGGTCGGAATTTCGATATTCCTCCCACCCGATCAATGTTCTATGTTACCAGACTTAGGGAAAATATGCTTACAGAAAATTATAAGGATCCGTGTGAACGCACACTCTGACGCTAGGTTCATAGCACGCACTCGTACCGAGCCGCTTTTAGAGCATTATTGCCTTTCGCTCGTAAGAGCAAGAGAGACAACGCAAGGGAAGAAATCAGCGGACTGCTTAGATGCGTGTGTTACTCGTACATCGATATAGCGCGCTCTACAGGTCAAAAGCATAACTACTTTATCTGTGCCAAAAGTTAGTATGGGCATGTGCTCCTATGCAATGGTGGGACCACCATACAAGCCTAAACGCCTGTTTTTCCTTATTAATGTATAATGTCATAAGTCATATATTATATATGGCTTATGACATTACATATTATATATAAGTTATATAAATATATAGACACGTATTATGTTAAAATCGGCAAGACGGGCATTTGGGCTTGTATGGTAGTCCCGCCACTACTCCTATGTAAATCTATGTTCTTTGGTATGAGGTATTCAAATTTTTACCAAGGCTTGTGTACAATGTACTACAGGTGACGACGTGGAGATAGTTGTGGGTGTGGTCGTGCGCGGTGGGGGCGGGCTGGGCATCTCGCTGGAGGGCACCGTGGATGTGGAGGGGGGGCGCGAGGTGCGGCCCCACCACTACGTGCGCTCCGTGCTGCCCGAGGGGCCCGTGGGGCGCGCGCGCGTGCACCGCCCCGGCGACGAGCTGCTCGGTATGACACTTACATTGAAATAGTATTAATGTGGTTCGTTTTCCATACAAAAAGTCATAATTATTAACGAAGTCAGTTTAGAGTTTCGATACTTATATATTTATTAAGAAATCTTTCACGTCGTTATATGCATGATTTCTGTATAAAATAACATTATTTTATTAACTCCACGCAAAGAACTCCCGGTAATCCAAAATAAATAGTTGTACAAATATTTAGTATCGAAACTCTAAACTGACTTCGTTAATAATCATGACTTTTTGTATGGAAAACGAACCACCTTAACCCTTTGTGTCACGCATTTTTCTTTTAGTCCAATCGGCTTGAAATTAAGTACTCGGGGTTTTTTTGAATGTTTAATTACGATTCCGCCCTCAAAATTCAAAATGGCGGATAAAAATACACAAAACGGTGTATTTACGGTGGTTTATGAATATATGACTGATGCGGTATAGTCCGCGCGGAAGTGCTAGGCTCCGCGTGAGGTATGTGAGCGGTGAGACGGGGGAGGGCGCGTATTTTCAAGACACGCACGAGATATATGAGAACAGATAAATCTCCGGATAACTATGTTAGAAACTGTCTTAATTAATGTTACGGGTAAATTATAAAATTATATTTTCTATTTCCGGGCTAAGCAAAACACACAGTTAAATGTGTTAATTAAATTTTATTATTAATGGTACAAAACAGTTTTAAAAACAAATTAACATTTCTCAATAAGTATTCAGGTTTCCGTGAAGATGAAAATTTTGTAATTTCCGATGTTTGCAGACTCGAATTTCATTTTCTAAATAACATTTTTCACTTGTCGAGGTATTGGCGCACCCATCTTAGGATATTTAACTCATGTGTGTTGGGAATAAACTGACGCGAACAAATAAGTCGTGTGACCGTCGCGGCGGTCGACGCCCGACGGCAGACTGTGTCAGCTTGACGTGTGTAAATACCCCCCGCCCTGCCGCTCACATACCGCAGGTGGAGACTAGCACTTGCGCGTACACTATAACACCAATTTTTTTTTAAATTCATACGAAATTGCTCAAAAAATGGTTCTAAAACATGGTACAAAGTGTTAACCTTTGGTATGTCTGGTCACAGATCTGGTCCACCCCTGTAGGTCTATTACCAAAATCGAACGCAGCGAACTAGTGTTTTATATGCCTGACTACGGGCACGAGAAGCGTATATTATTAAATGGCTGTACAAATATTATAGAAGTGAACGGCCACCGGCTGCTGGGCATGAACCACCTGGAGGTTGTGTCGATCCTGAAGGAGTTGTCGAGCGAAGTGTGCATGGTGTGCGCGCGGCCCCGCCCCGCGCCCGCGCTCGACCTCGCCCCTCCCGCGCCTACGCTTGTCAAGGTATGTAGATCTGATTGGCTAAGGGACTCTGCCCACTGCCTGCTTCTTGCTGATAAGCTAGATATATTTAAACTTGGCACGTATGTTGTGACCTTAGGGAGCCTCCATTTAAATCAGAATTTTCAATGATTCTGAATATATAAATTTCATCAAAAATGTTTGTCAAGACTAGCAAATTTCGGAGATATTTAGTAGAGTCAAGCCCTAGCAGGGCCTGTACCAAATCCAAATCTCTTGACCATTGCACCATATTTATAACAATAAATATAATCTATGAGCCCTGACTACTACCTGATGAATGTGTGTTTGAGAAGTCTACTGAAAATTTATCCTGAAAATTTCACCTTTCCAATACAACCTGACCGAATGTATGACTTCCAAAATATGAGGAAACCCTTTCAGAAAAGGCAGGTAGACATATCTCTACATCGATAAGATTGTCTCTTTGTATCTTTACTAATAAGATATTCATTTATTTACTCTTTAGTTCACAATACTATTACTAAGCAGTGATATCTTCCAGACAACCAATTGCGTGAAAATCAAAATGCCAAATTAAAGAAGTGACACAGAGTGAAACACAACAATCTACTAAATTATTACATATTTGATTTGTATAGTGAGTTCTTTTAATGACTGTACAGGCGAAGTCAGACGGCAGCCTGGCGGGCGCGGGCGCGGGCGGCGAGGAGGGCGGCGCGGTCGGGAAGGTGCGCTCGCGCAGCCTCGAGCCGCTCACCGGCCTCGCCATGTGGGCCTCCGAGCCGCAGATCATTGGTAAGGACCGTGATCGTATAGAGTCTAGACTGTAGTGATTAGGATTAAGTTTTCATACAAAAAAGAAAGTAATAGAGATGGCGCGAAAGTAAGAGAAAAATAGCCATTTGTGTCCGTCATTAGCTCAATGTAATAATACATATTTACCGTTGGTTACTGTACATAGTACATACATACATATATTTCACGCTTCTTTCCTATTGGCGGAGATTGGAAAATCCAAGTAACTGTTAAAAATAAAGTAGTGTTACTGTTGCCGTAGCAGATAATAATCGAATAATAGTTTTCAAATCAGCAAGTGAAACTGTTTCAAATCAAAAAATAATTCTTTTCTATCAATGTTATAATGATTAATATGATTATAGTTTTCTGTAAACATGTTTTCCCTTTCAACTTCGGGCATTGATCGGGTGAGAGGAATATCGAAATTCCGACCGGGTAACGAACCACCGTTCATAGAAGGAAAAACCGTGAAGTGCACATTGCGTGTTTCGGTTTCATTCTATAGATTTCCGAATGCTCGAAGTAAAAATTAGGTCGACAGCGCATCATTGACTGATGTTCTGTGGCTGCGGTATCACCTACTATCAAGTGAACCTCATGCTCGTCTGTCGATATCTGACATAAAAAAAAAGAAAAATAAAAATCAATGTTTTGCAGAACTAGTGAAGGGTGAACGCGGACTGGGCTTTTCGATTCTGGATTACCAGGACCCGCTGCGTCCCGCGCACACGCTCGTGGTGATCCGGTCGCTGGTGCCGGGCGGCGTGGCGCAGCAGGACGGCCGGCTGATCCCGGGCGACAGGCTGCTCTTTGTGAACGACCAGGTAACGGACGGAGAGCCAGAGCTAGCAGGTCTGCCAGGGTGCTGGTGCCGGGCGGCGTGGCGCAGCAGGACGGCCGGCTGATCCCGGGCGACAGGCTGCTCTTTGTGAACGACCAGGTAACGGACGGAGAGCCAGAGCTAGCAGGTCTGCCAGGGTGCTGGTGCCGGGCGGCGTGGCGCAGCAGGACGGCCGGCTGATCCCGGGCGACAGGCTGCTCTTTGTGAACGACCAGGTAACGGACGGAGAGCCAGAGCTAGCAGGTCTGCCAGGGTGCTGGTGCCGGGCGGCGTGGCGCAGCAGGACGGCCGGCTGATCCCGGGCGACAGGCTGCTCTTTGTGAACGACCAGGTAACGGACGGAGAGCCAGAGCTAGCAGGTCTGCCAGGGTGCTGGTGCCGGGCGGCGTGGCGCAGCAGGACGGCCGGCTGATCCCGGGCGACAGGCTGCTCTTTGTGAACGACCAGGTAACGGACGGAGAGCCAGAGCTAGCAGGTCTGCCAGGGTGCTGGTGCCGGGCGGCGTGGCGCAGCAGGACGGCCGGCTGATCCCGGGCGACAGGCTGCTCTTTGTGAACGACCAGGTAACGGACGGAGAGCCAGAGCTAGCAGGTCTGCCAGGGTGCTGGTGCCGGGCGGCGTGGCGCAGCAGGACGGCCGGCTGATCCCGGGCGACAGGCTGCTCTTTGTGAACGACCAGGTAACGGACGGAGAGCCAGAGCTAGCAGGTCTGCCAGGGTGCTGGTGAAAAATAAATTAGGTTCGCAACTCCTAATAAAAAAAACGCAAAATAAATTAGGCTTTTTTTGTAATAATTGATGTCCACTGCAGATCAGTGACATAATAGATATAACATAATGGAAGTGGCATATTCAAATCTAGAATTATTTTATTTTTGAAGCCAACATTCTGGCAGGACTACGTCTAGTCTATACTAATACTAATAATATTATAAAGAGGAAAGATTTGTATTTTTGTATGTTATCAATAAACTCAAAAACTACTGGACCGATTTTGAAAATTCTTTCACCAATAGAAAGCTACATTTTATCAGCGAGTAACATAGGCTATGTTTTGTGTATAATACATCTACATTGCACCCGTGTGAAGCTGGGGCGCATTGCTAGTATTGAATAAAACATTCTCTTCAATCATAACATGCGGCATATATTGCAGAACTTGGAGAACGCGAGTCTGGAGCAGGCGGTGGCTGCTCTGAAGGGCGCGCCGCGGGGGGTGGTGCGTATAGGCGTGGCCAAGCCCCTGCCGCTCTCGGACCACCCCCCGCCACCGCCGACTACCCCGCCACCCTCCTCATAGAATCCTAGATAAGTTTTGTCTCCATGACTTTTCTACATGAAATATTAAACTTTACCCGTATTTACTTTATCAATTATAACATTTTTTGCGTAATCCAGGGGTTCCCAAATTTTTCAGTTCACGGCGCACTAAGGTTTAGTATTATTGGGTTACAGTTATATTTCAATAAAATCACGTTAGATTTCTACGAACACGAATATATTTTTAAGAGCACACATGAGATGACAAACTTGTACATCGAAAGAGAAAGGAAACAGCGGCACAAATGTCAACCATAGATTATACACTCTTCAGCATAAATCTATTATCTTCTATTAATTATCTATCTTATAAATTTATATTAATTATTCAACACTCCCACTTAAATTTATAAGGTAGACATAACAATTCACTTCATATTTCTTTAACTTTTAACTAAAACTTCAAAATAATAATACTAATAATAAGATATTATTATTCTTTAACTTTACATTTCTAGAAAACAAACATTCTTTTATTTAAACTTATTATAAAGTACACATATCTCATCACTATAAATTGTTTTACTTTAAACTTACATCTTTTGTAACAACAATTTCAGAAATTAAACATGAATTAATATACAAACATTAAACATGAGCCACATTAAACATTTCTCATTATCTTATCTCTAATTGAATTAAATTTGTTTACAGGCAAAGCTTTAGTTAGGAAATCAGCCAACTGATTTGAACTCTCAACATATTTAATATCAATAACTTTCTTTGCAACATTCTCTCTGATAAAATTATATCTTATATCTATGTGCTTACTTCTTCTATGAAACACAGGGTTGTTAATCAATTTAATTGCACTCTGATTATCAATATTTAAAGTAATAGAGCTATGTGGCTCCCCAATATCACATAGAAATTGCCTAAGCCATAAGATTTCTTTAGCGGCTTCACTAGCAGCCATGTACTCAGACTCAGTTGTGGATAATGCCACAGTGTTTTGTTTACGGCTCGACCAAGTGACAGGACCTCCATTCATTAAAAATATATAACCTGTATTAGACTTCCTAGTATCTAAATCACCTGCAAAATCAGAGTCTGAGTAGCCAAATAATTCAACATTACCTTTATAAACAATAGACATATCTTTAGAATTAATTAAATAACGTAAGATTCTTTTCACAGCTGTAACATGTGAAGGACCTGGGTCATTGACATATCTACTAACAACATTCACAGCATATGCTATATCAGGTCTAGATACAGATGACAAGAATAGCAATGCTCCCACTACTTCTCTATATGGGAAATTAATAGGCTCTTTACTTATATTCTTAGATAAATGTACATTTACATCAGCAGGAGTACTACAACTTTTAGCATCCGATAAATTAAATTTATTAATTAATGTTTTAATATACTGTTTCTGACTTATCATTATACAATCCTTTTCTCTATTTATTTCCATACCAATAAATGAATTACAGTTTACAATCTTAATATTAAACTTTTGTTTAAGATTATTTAAAATATCAGACAAAACAGCTTTACTTTTTACAATAATAATCCATCATCAACATAAAGAATTAATATTACTTTGACATCTTTAAAGTATCCTACAAATATACAATTATCAGACTGACATGATTTGAAACCATAAGTAGTTAGAAAAGAACAAAATTTCTCATTCCAACATCTTGAAGATTGTTTAAGGGAGACTTTGTCCTTTGAGTGCCATATTTCAGGTGTTTACATTATATTTTTTTTAAAGGAAACGAGTTAAGCTTTTTGAGTGCGGTTTTTTTCTTGCTTTTATTCATAATATACAGAACGTTAAAAAAATATTTTTTTGAAAAAAAAAAAAAAAAATGGCGGCCGTAGCAGCTCCGCGAAAACAAGTCCTCAAATCGCGGGAGGTAAACGGCTGACATCACTGCCCCCTCTTTGTTGATCTGAAACACAAATTTAAAGCATATTATCAATGTGTGACCCTTTGGCCATGGAATGACGGATGGGTTTTTCGTTTAGTACAAATTTCGAAAAATAAGAAAAGAAAGTCGAATTTTCGAGTTTTTTTGCGCATAAAAAGATAAATAATAAATGCAAAAATGTTACTATCGAAAAAACGATCCGTCATTCCGTGAAGACATATTTTCTGAGTATGCTCTCCAAATTTCAGGTCAATATGTTAATTACAGCGGTCAGGAGAATGTCAGCCATTTTTAAAAACGTGTTTTCGAGAAAAACGCGTTTAAAGTTTTGTTATGTGTTTACACAAATGTGTTTATAATTACCGCTAATCGGCAATGCCTGGTCCATAGAGGCATCCCTCCTCTTCTTCTAGCCTCTCATGTTGAGCCGCTAACATCTCCCGCTGCTCAATCCGGGCCTTTTTCGCAGCGTCGGTCACCTGCTTCTCCGCGCGCTCGATTCTTGCTTTGTCTCGTGAATGGATCCAGCTCTCGGCGAATGTGCCAATCCGGACACCCATGAGATCCATGGCAATTAACAATGATTCCTCACCTTCGTTGAAGATAATCACTGCTAATTCCATGGCAATATTGACCACATCTGCGCCGGAATGAATTTCTTTGGGCACACGCATCCAAATCATTTTATTGAGTGACTCATTGCTGTTTTGAGTATGAGCACCCAAACATCTTTCGAGCAAATCGTCCGACGACAAGTCTTTGTAAATTGGCTCGATGGCTTTCAGAACAGTGTCACTAAGAGGAGCTTTGTGCTTATATGAAGACAAAGTTTGCGACGCTTGAGCTTTACGCCACGTACACCAGCTGTTTTCTCCTGGTGGACACTTCTCATGCTGGGGTTTTTTATCCGTGGAGCTCTTGTGGTAATACGTGGCCCATATCGCGTCCTTCATAGCTTGCACAGAATGTGAATTTCGGCGGATAGCAAGGCCATAGTATTTAGTGAGTTCTCCGATCACTTTATCTGTGAGTTTGCCTGCCCCTTTTCCTCCGAGTCCCTTGGTTCCTTTTTTCAAATTTCTCAATCTCGTTCCCATTCTTTTTTCGACGTGACCAACACATTCTTTTTTTTGTACAGTAACGTCATCATAGGGATCGGCTTCAAGTAATCCCTTAAACGTTTTACTGTCACCATCCCCGACGTAAGTGACGTATTTGACTCCGTGCAATTCTACCGATCGGAGAAACATTTCGGTGATTCCGTCGGTTTCCATCTTTCCTGCGGAACCGTCATGGTTTGCAGTGCAAGTTTCCACGTGTGTTTCCTTCCATTCATCGTAAGCAGCAGGATCTTCATCTTTTTTTTTCTCCCAAAAGCTGCAAGATTGGCAAAGTTTCGATTTGACCATGGCGTCGACAACTTTTTTGGTGTGGTATCCAATGAGACTAGTCACGCCAATGAGAGATGAAAACCCTCTCTTTTTCCACGTTCCATCTCCTGAAACGATGAAGTGATCTTCCTCTAGTCCTCGAGAAACGTTTTCTTTCTTCTCCTCTGCTACAGCTTTCTTCAGAACCATGTCGTAAACAGATTTCGTCGCGATTTTTATATTTTCTAGACAACCGTAATATACTGTGGTCGTCATTCCGCTACAAATGTCCATCATACCACAAAACCTGCTCAAACCGTTTATTCCGAGGCCTAATAAACGGAAAACAAACACGATTCGGCGATTTATTTCATAAGCTTTACCGATAAGTGGACACGAATCAACACTTTTTTCCCCGCACTTGCATTTTAAATTCAGTTTGAAACCGATGCCTCGTCGATCACGCATGGAAAAAGTGATTCGTCCATTGCACTCTTTACACAAAACGTTATCGGATAAAAAGTTAAAAACTAATACGAAGTTCAAAAAGCAGTACACTGAATCAACACTTAGTTCATAACTTCCCAATTTTCCACTTTGTAAAATTTTCTGCGCTGACGTGCTTGTGAACGACTTGCTCTTTTCAAATTCCCAGCGATTAGGGGGGGCCGAATGCGATCTTTTGCGCCCGTACTGTTTCGGTTGACTTTTTGTACCCTTTCGAGGCATATTAGGGCACAAATTTTACATAAATTACTCGAAAATAACGGAAAACAAAAAACACACACGCTACGATGTTTTCGCTTTCAATGCCGAAGCCAGACTGAAATAACCGTTGCAAAATCGCTGAGACGGGCAGAGCGCGCTGACGGTATCAACTTCAAACGCGTTTAAAATATCGTAAACGTTCGAAATCCGGGAAACGCTTCGACAGATTTATTTATACTTACATGTAGATTAAAAATCCGTAATAAAAAAAAAATTGATTTTTTTGAAAATTTCAAGGACAAAGTCTCCCTTAAGACCGTATATAGATTTAACTAACTTACATACTTTTGAAGACTGAGTTTCCAACCCCTCTGGCACCTCCATGTATATATCCTCAGAGAGCTCACCATACAAGAAGGCCGTCTTCACATCAAATTGCTCGATATGAAGTTCATCTCTCGCAGCAATGCTAAGCAGCACCCTGATGGAATCATACCTGCTAGTGGGGGAAAAAGTCTCATTATAGTCCAAGCCTTTTACTTGTGTGAATCCTCTTGCACACAGTCGTGCTTTGAATCGTACTATTTCTCCATTTTTATTCTTCTTTATAGTGAACACCCATTTACAAGAAACAGGCTTCTTCTCAGTTCGATCAGTTAGTATCCAAGTTTGATTTTCATCATGTGACTGAAGCTCTTCAGCCACAGCTTTCTTCCATAGATGAGAATTTGGACTTTTCATTGCTTCTTCATAAGTGTTTGGTATTTCCAACTCTGTGAAATTAGCTTCTAACCTATTATCTCGACGAGGACGTAATGTGATGTTTCTCTGTTCTTCCTGTGTCAAATGTATACCTCTTGGAGGGACATAACTTTCATCTATATCTTCTAAGCTCTTCATACTATCACTTGAAGAGATTTCTGTAGATACATCACGTCGATATTGAAACTCACTCTGTGGAGTAGACATTGTAGAATATTCGTCTTCTTTTTGTTCAACATTCATTTCTACATAACTTTGTTTTTCTTCTGGTGTACTACATTCATCAAACTTCACATCCCGTGATATTGTTATCTTCCTAGTATTTTGATCATACATTCTATAATTATCATGATCATATCCAACTAATAACATCTTCACACTTTTCTTGGCAAGCTTCCTTCGTTTTTCTTTTGGTACATGTACATAACCAATAGATCCAAATATTCTGATGTGTTGTAAGTTAGGTTTTACTCCATACCACAGTTCAAATGGTGTAACATCTCCCGTCTGGCTTGATGTATTTCTATTCAACAAATATATTGCACAGTTGACAGCTTCTGCCCACATGTTTAAGGGAATGTCCTTTGCATATAACATTGTTCTTGCAGTTTCCATGATAGAACGCATCTCTCTCTCTGCTCTCCCATTCTGTTGTGGGGTATATGGAGCAGTACGTTCATGCATTATTCCATTTTTCTCCAGAAACAATGTAAATTCTTGGTTCACATATTCACATCCATTATCTGTATGTAGTATGAGCAAATCACGTTGAAATCTATTCTTCACAATAGCATTGTACTTCAGAAAACATTGAAATACTTCACTCTTATGTTTCATGAAGTAAACATGGCGATAGCTTGTAGCTCCATCTTTGAACAAAACAAAATACTTCATACCCGATACAGAAGGTTCTTCTATTGGACCACACACATCACTGTACACAATTTCACCAGGATGTGTTGGACCTCGTGTAGATTTCAAGAAGGGACGTCTTGCTTGCTTCCCATATTGGCACGCTTCACAAACAAAATTCTGATTTCCACTCAATGTAACTGGAATCACACCATTCTTAGACATATTTTGAAGTTCCTTGACATTTAAATGTCCTAATCTTTCATGCCAAACTTTTATATCTGTTTGCACAATATTACAATTTTCTTGTTTGATTGTTTTGACATCCAATTCATATAAATTGTTCTCTGTTAATTGTCCACACATAACAACAACATTATTCTTCATTATCATTGCTTTTTCATTATTCTTTACTATCATATATCCTTTTCTAATGGCAGCGCCTTCAGAAAACAGATTTCTCCGTAAGTCAGGTACATATAATACATGCTCAAGTGTACATCTCTCCCATGTACCATTAACTTGTTTATCTATCAATATAGTTCCTTCACCACACACTTTGATACTCTGTTTGTTGCCCAAATTAACAGAACTGTTGTATTGCGACTCATTCAACTCAAAGAAGTAGTCACGCTTGAAGGTCATGTGCATTGAGGCTCCACTATCTAATATCCATGCCTCTTCATCATGTTTTGATGAATATCCTTCAGCGTTGAATGCCAACATATTATTGTTAGGTTTCTTATCACTATACTTTTTCTTTGGCATCTTGCAATCTCTAGCGAAATGACCTCTTTTATTACAATTGTAGCATATAAATCTATGACTTGAATTTCTTTGATCATTTGAAATATTTTGTTTATTTCCATTTCTTAGTTTAGAATTTTCTTTTGACATCACTAATGCAGTCTCACTACTACTTGTATCGTTGGCAAGGCTGGCTTCTTCATCTACTAAGCGAGAAGTGAGGTTTTGAATTGTTTGACTATTTTCATCGAGTGACAACCATGCTTGCCTAAGCGAACGGTATGTTGATGGTAATGTACTTAGAATTTTTGTCATTACTGCTGTGTCACTGATCTTCTCACCAGTCTCCCGTAGCTGCTTTGCTAAGCCTTCCACCTTGGACACATGCTGTGCCATTGTATCACTAGCACTATATGAATATTGGTAGAACTTCTCATGAATTAACATTTTGTTATATTCTGATTTCTGTTCATAGATTGCTTCTAATTTTTTCATTACTTGTTTAGCAGTCTCGCAGTTTTCTATAAGAGATATTTGGTTCAAATCCATGGACGACGTTAAAATAAACATAGCCATACCATCATCTTTATCCCACTGCACTTGCGAACTGGATTCCTCGGGTCTTTCCTTTTCTATATTCAATCCTTTTGCTCTTAATGCACATTTCACTTGAAATTTCCATTGTTTGAAATTTCTGCCATCAAACTTCTCAATTTTCATCGCGTTCGTAACCTCCATTTTGTAGGTTAATTTTACACCGGTAATAATCTTGCTCTTAACTCGATTTTATTATTGAAATATTTAATAAATATGTGCCTGGGCCCATAACCTATTGGGTTACAGTTATATTTCAATAAAATCACGTTAGATTTCTACGAACACGAATATATTTTTAAGAGCACACATGAGATGACAAACTTGTACATCGAAAGAGAAAGGAAACAGCGGCACAAATGTCAACCATAGATTATACACTCTTCAGCATAAATCTATTATCTTCTATTAATTATCTATCTTATAAATTTATATTAATTATTCAACAAGTATTTTGTCTCGGCGTCCTAGATATTTGAATAGCGTACAGTGATATTAAGTAGATAGGCACAAAACAAATAACATCCAACACATGACGCTGATTTTTTTTAAAGAATAAGGGGATAGAAAATACAATAAGGCCGATACGGCCCCTTTTATTTTTTATGGGTCATCAGGGCGTTGCGACGCACACTTTGGGAACCCCTGGTGTAATCGAAGTATTATGTAGTTTAAGACCGTATGACGTATCCACAATAAAAATCATCTCAAAATTATTTTTGTGTATTAAAGAAGTATTTTTATTTTGTTATAATATTATCTACCCTAGAAGTACTATAATCTTTTATTTCAATTTAAGTTTTTAATTTTACATATTTTGGCATAAAAAAGAATTCAATTAAGATAATGCATTGATAAGGCAAAAAATACATAATCATTCATATTTATCACTATTTTCGTACGCATCCGCTTATCTTTATGGATGCAAAAGTTATCATTATTTAACGTCAAGTATTATTATCATCATTATCGAAATAATGACAAGGTTATATCAGTGCTAATGTTGCTATTAACGCTATGTACATTATGAGTGTTAAATATTAACGTATTATATTATTCATAAACGTATAATATTACATATATTGTTCAAATATCTTTTGTTTCTTTCGTTCTGTAGTCTTTAAATATTCGATAGAGCGAGATAAAACATATTTTAACTATATCAAGCTTATTACGTTTATGAGTAAGGCCGTAAGACTTTATTAAATGTTATCATTCCAAAATATATTAATTTACTTAAAATAAATAAATTTAAATAAATATTTGTTTCAATAAAACTCCCTGTATTTCCAAACGTATATATTTAAGTAACAAAAATATTATTTACACCTCTAACAACTATAAACCGTTCACAATGTAAAACATTATACTTTATTTGAGCAAAAACGTTAACAATTCAATACATCCCTCTTATTATTTACTTATTACTTAACATAATCATTCTTTGTAAAAATCTTCTATAATGTTTTTGTACTTCTCATATACCACGTTCCTCTTGATTTTCAGCGTCGGTCCTGGAATTAAAATTAATTTACTGTTATCAGTTCGAACTCTTTTTGATTATTTATCACTACTATAATATAAATGCGAATAGTAACACAGTCTGTCTGTTAACTCCTCTCGCTTAAACCGCTGAACTGATTCAGATGAAATTTAGAATGGTGATTGTTTGAGACGTTTTTATCACGTAAAAATCATTTAAGTATATAAAAATAAGAGTGGGGGGAGTGGTCTCGAAAATCAAATGCGAAATCGGGAGGATTGCCAAGTAAAATCGATATATTTGGACAAAAATACGGTAATCGAATAAAAAACAATAAATTTGACCAGCACTCTTTATTTTGAACAAGGAATGTTATTTAACTCATTAATCACATTAAAACTACCGAAAAATGGGTAGATTTGAGGCCACTGAAGGGGGAGGTGAGTTTGTATGGGGTCTTAAGGGGGGTATGGAATATAAAACTCAATATAATTTAACTTTTTGTAAGAAAGTTATAAATCATTTGATATTGATGAATTTGCAATAATTCAATATTAGTTAAGAAGGTATATCTTACCTCGTAACACAGAGCAATTGATATATTATGTAATTTAATATAACCATCTCATTGAAGAATTTTTAAAAGACTCTCACCTAACTCCCCGCCGTTCATGGATAGGTCGGCAGGCAGGATCGCGAACTTCTGAATTTTCTGTGCATTTGATATCGCATGCTTGTTTGCTCGGGTTATTCCCTCCTCAATGGCTTTGTATACCTAATAATAATAAAAAATACATTATTATATCAAATTAGCTTCTGAACGAGAGACATGATGCACTGGTAAGATAAGATAGCCAGTAAATAAATTGTATGATTGCTTATTTCCATATGATTTATTTGTTTGAAAGCTTTAGAAAAGTGGGATAATATTTTCTTAACTACGATTTTAAACATGACGTGCCTAAGAAGCGAATATATATTAAATAGCCTATGTTACTCGCTGATAATGTAGCTTTCTATGGTTGAAAGAATTTTTAAAATCGATCCAGTAGTTTTTGTGTTAAATCGTAACAATATACGAGTATACATAATATTAGTACAGATAAACTAATTAAAAATATTTTTAAAAATTATGAAAGGAAACAAATGTGATACAATTTAATTCTACTATTAACTAACAGGTCTTACATTTCGCACTAATGTTTCCAGACATATTTTTTACTTCAGTCTACACAATCTACACTATACTGCGTAATGATGCATAAAAAAAATTCAAGCTTTTCGAGTTAAAAAAATCTAAATCAATTATTTACCGCTTTCTTTAATGTGATCAAATATAAATCTAAGTAATTATCGCTTTTTATCTCACTTTTTATCTAAAATTAATTACCATTTCCCACACCTGTCATACCGTACCTATTACATTTTGCGGCCACTGCCTAAAACATGATCTGAAATGAAATAATTACATGGATTGAAATTATTAATACTTACAGCAGGATCTTTGGTTTTAACAATTTCGCTAATGGTGGTGGCCTTACTGCCGAGTCCCGCTACCCATTTCTTGGTCTCAGTCTCTAGTTCGTCGAGAGTATCTCCGCTGTTCGGGTCAACCTTTGCCTGTCAGAACATTGAGGTCATATATTTAGGCGAGTATTATTTCAGATTCAATATCTTTAACCAAGAGGTATTCACTAAAATCACCAATGATTATGACAAGAGGAGCTACAAAGGATAATGATATAGAGTTCAAGAATAAACTAGGAATGTAGGGAGTTACGAAAAACGATTTCGTATATATATTATTATTTAGGTATTTATCAAGGAAGCACATATCAACATATTAAATACAGATAATCTGATTTGTAATTACTAGTTACATACTTTTTTCGGTGAAAATTCTGAGAGAAATCATAAAACCTGTCCTTACTTTAGATCAATTGAGTGGCGTACCCATAATAAACAAAAATATAGTTTACTGTATACCATACATGGCATAGTGAAATGTATCTAATTCCGAGGCACGATTCTGTATGACCATATAAATAGGTAGGTAAACTACCGTAGCTGAGAATCGTTAACATCATGAAATGTGATGCTATTATTAAATTTCATAAAGGTGTTGTAGATTTCGCGGTGTAAGAACTAGATGAACGTGTCTACAAAAATCCCAAAAATAGTTTTTCTTCATACATAGCTAAATTATTCTTAACGTTTTTAATCCTCTTATATTATACAAATATACTGATATACTATCTGTATTAAAAAGCTGGTAAAATTTGAAGTGGCGGAATGTCACAATTTTTCTAAGTCTCCTGTAAAATTGAGAAAATGTAGATACGTCCATCTGACTCTTACACCGCGATTTGGTACATGTTTTAAAGTGTCATGCTGCACCGTATTTTGAGCCCAGATTATTGGTTACCTTTAGTGTGAGCAGAATGGCTAAGAACTTCTTCTTGTCACCAATGAGCACCGCATACCCGACGTGGGGGAGTTCAGCCTGCACTGTCTGCTCAATCAGCACTGGCGCTATGTTCTCGCCACCCGCTGTTATCAACAGCTCCTACATCACACCATTTTTTTTAAAAAGACATCATCGATCATGGGATCTTCTTATAACTTTTTATTTATTTGCTTTACATATTAATTGTGTCTCGAAATAGAACCCATCAGTTATGATACTGTATTTGCTTATTAATAGAATAATTGATTAATTTTTAAGAATTAAGAATCTATGAAAGCCGTTCTATATAATTGCCGATTACTCAGCACCGGTTAGATCTAATCAATGTAGATTCATAGAAATAGTTATATTACTGAAAACGCTTTTACGGCTTACCTTTATTCTACCAGTGATGTATAATAAGTTCTGACTATCCACCCGTCCAACGTCACCAGTCCTCAGCCAGCCATCCTTGTTGAAAGCCGCTCGGGTCTTCTCCTCGTCGTTGAGGTATCCCATGAAGACGTGTCGTCCCCTGATGATGATCTCACCAGGTCCGTTTACGCTCTCCGCACCCTCAAAAGAGGTTTCTGTACCCTCAAGTAGCTCACCCGCGCTGTCTAATTTGAACCTGTGGAAATTTAAGAATATTAATGAGTGTAAATACTGCAGTGGATTAACTGCTTACTAATTTCATAGCTTAGGCGACATTGTATACAACACCTGAAGCGCAATTTTTGAAATATGTATTTTAAAGATTAAACATTATAGAATCATCTTACCGGTGTAGACGAGTTATTTTACAGATTAAAATTAATTAAGATTCTGTTTTGTCAAATGATGAAGCAAGTCAACCAAAATTACAAAGCAATGAAGAAGTTCAGAGATCCTCCATATCTCAAAAATCCTGACACAACGGCTTAATGTCTATTGCCCAGAAATAGTCACAACTTCTAGTCTGCTGTATACATATATGTAATTTAACTTACTTGGGATAGTAGCTGAGTGTATGCGCACCAGAAGCTTCACTCATACCGAACGCGTCCATAAGTGGAATGTCCAATGAGAGGAAGAATTTCTTGATCTCAGGCGAGAGCGGCGCGGCTGCGGTCACAAACAGCGAGCACTGGTCCAAGCCAAGCGACTCTCTAACTTTGCTGAACACGAGCGACTTGGCTAGGCTATAACCACATGTTGTACCTTCTTGCCTAGAAATTATAGACATAACATTTATTACTAACGAAACATAAAATAATAACAATAAATTATGGAACACAAAATGAAGAAGGTATTATATAGGAAAAAAAAAGTATTAATAATAGTAGAAAAAATAATAATTAGTAAAATTAACAGTGTAAGTAAAGTCTTGAAAGATTTGTGTCATTGTGTGTAAAAGTATGTAGTAAATTACGAAATAAAAAAATTAGAATAATTGTTACTAAAACTACTATAACAAATAAATGAATAAATATTTTTGGCGGATTAAAAACTAGATTTCATTATTTATAATCACGTATAACAACATGTTCTGCAAATCAAGTATTTGGATGGATAGGCAGAATATGGAAGGAGGCTCGAGAAAATAAGCGACGTCTCATCCAAGATTAATTAATTGAGCCTCGAGCACCACTTCCGCTGTGAACTGAACGCGCGTTACAAAGAAGTAAGCAGAAGGGATAAGGTATATGTATAATGTACAAGGCACTTTGTTCAATTACTTACAAATGTCAAAAAACACTACACTTTTAAAAAATCTACTTATCTACCAATATGAAAGAAATCAGTAGAATCTACATTATAACAAATAATATTGCTACATCATGCAATTTAAAGGTACATGCCACACTATCTACACTACTGTCGAAATCAGGGGCGGATTTGAAACACTGGCTAGGCCTATGGAAATTCTCCCCTACTCAACTAGGTTTATTATCATTATTTCAATGTCAATCGTATAAAAACAAGTATTAAAGTCCTCATTATTAACAGTAAAATACCTTAATTTGAAGACAATACTATTAAATACTTTATTAAATAGGTAAGTAAACTAACTAAAATATAAGCTACAAAAATCTAGTTGTATGTTATAATCACACAGCATACCATGCAAAAACGTTACTTTACGTACCAAAAGTGGATCATTTCCTTTATAGAAAAGTCTACTGGGAGACCCACCATTTCAGCTGAGAAGGCACTGATCAAAAAACATATACCTATAATATTTATATAACTTGTTCGTGCTACTTATTTTACTGCTTCTTCCACTATAGGACTAATCTATGTGTGCATAAATTATATTGTAAAACCCTTGTCACATGTATTTATTAGAGACGGACCCATAGAGCAACACGGTCCACCGGCGCTCCGGTTCGCCGGTGGCCCGTGTTGCTCTATGGACGGACCTTATGGATTACCAAATACGAATATTCGACCAAATTTTCAGAAAATATTTTACTTAACTGATTATTCGGCCGATGTTCAATATAGGTAATTAATTCTTAGTACATATACCTTAATTGTTCATACATGTTTATTGTTTACGCATAGCGTAACCACATTTGTAATATTTTAAAAGTGGTGAATAAGCATTAAGGTTACCAAATACCCAAGAGAAAACGACGTCATTTGTCCACTTTCCAGTCAACGTACGTAGGTACGTGAACAAAAAGTTATTATATATATAATGGTCCTATGACTATAGCATCAACTTAGCAATTTCAGATAAACGGAGATCAGGTATAGCGTCTTTAATTTAAACTTTATGTAAGTTTGTTCCACATAGACATCACAAGTGCACCGGTATGACAACAAAACGTTGGAAGTATAAGTAACAGGTTTTATGACAAATTGCTGTTGTTGTTTACAGGGCTTAGCTAACAAGGCCTCCCTTTACTTTTTTTTCAAATTCAAATTCTACGTCTGGAGCGTTCTAGAACAAACAAACTTGGGTCCATCGGCAACTTATGGCGAATGTCGCAGACTTTGACATCATTGTTAATTTTCTATTAACATGTTTTTCACGTAATTTAATTTTTGTATGTTTTTTTTGCCTACTCAATTAAGTACGTAGGTTTTTACTTTTTATAAACTTTACAAAAAAATCAACAAGCTTAGCCGTTCAAATATTACGTAAGCAGATTAATTACAATTATTTACCCTCCCCATCCCCCTTTTCAGCAAAAGTAAGCAAAGCTCTTACACCCTCCCCCCATGCTTACGTAAACATTTTTAATTATAAATATATATTTTTTATATTATAATTATAATGTTGTAATTATAATTTTAAAAATAAGAAAATAGATTTAGGATAGAGATGAGACCTATGCTTTATTTACGGGAATCCCCATAAATACGTTTCGTTTTCAAGCCTAGACAATGTGAGGGTTGCTATTCGTGTAAAAAAGTAAATAACTACCGATCATCATCTAGACTCCCCTGCCCCCCATGTCATCCAAAATAAGCAAAACAAAGACCCCATAGAGCTTACGTAATACTTGATCGGCCCCTTATCGTAAAATATATGACATTATATTAATTCAAAACAAAGGTCAAGCCCACGTAGGCAACCCTAATATAAATACTAATATATATTTTAAAGTTAACGTAAAGGAAACATTAAGTGCCCATAACAATGTGCCGACCGCAATGGAGTATTACTTCGGTTCGAATTCCATTTATCCTCAGCACTCACTCGCTCACAAATGTAATTTGTTATTAAATAATATAAATAATGGCGTAGGGATTTGACGACCTCATCAGCGATCATTTCACCAGTACAATCCGTCAACGTTACTAGTGGTAGGGCCACACTGTACACCGTTTGGTTGCAGTCGAATGGACAACAACGGGAAAGTAACACTTAACACTGGCATAAAGTGACCTTCTTACCTCTACTAAAAAAATCTTATCTAAAATCTTACCTCTCCTACCAAGGTACAAATTGGAACATTCCTTTGTACCGCGTCTCGATCGTTTAGAGTTTAGACTATCTATCTTCTGGTACTTATAGTAATGATTTTCTTTAGTTTTATTTTAAAATCATTTTTAATTGTATAAGTTTTATTATTGTTCAAACAAAAGCGAGAGTGCTAGACCTGGGCCATTTGTGTATATCGTGATATAAACACCAGCGCACTCAAAAAGGGAGTATAATTTTGCCTCTAGGTCCTTCAAAATAGCTATTGCTAAGGCAAAATCGGAGTACATTGGTAGAATTGGCGAAGAGTTAGTTTGCCTTCCTTCAGGCGTGCGTTCTGGTCTCTCGCTAAGACTATTTTAAAGAATTTCTGTAAACCCTTTCACTCTCCATCCTTGCACTACCCCTGACTCAGCGGGTGTCGAAATGCATTTCCCCTCGGTAAGAAAAAAAATAGTCATATATTATATATAATAATAATAACGCGGTGTTGTTGTTTTAAGTTCACTTAATTAATACCAAGCAAAAATAAGTTATTTTCAATGTACATATTTTATCAGAAGAATCTTTAGTGTCATTGCTGATAACGCAAGAGATAATAATATATAATTAACGTTATTATAAATGCATAACTCGGAAAATATAAATGTTAATATTTCAAGGACACGTTAATATTTTGTTTTATTATATATATTGTTAACATTTTCTTTTCTATTATATTAGCTTATACCAAAATTGTTAGTTTGGACTTTAGAAGATAGTATTAGATTTAAAAATCACCGTTTCTTTAAATATTTATACATATTTTAGATACCTCTCTGTAGGTGATCTAAATAAATAGATAACATTGAAAATATTATCAAATTGTTTATTCAATAAAGTATAATTATTATCATTTATATTTGACATTTTATTTATTTATTATTTTATGACTATTATCATTTACCTACATCTTTCTCAATAGATAGCAGAAGATAGTACATATAATAAATATCAAAATGTATTTCGATACAAACTTTACGAAATATGTCTTTAAATTGGTATATCCGTAGCAAAATCTAGACTCCCAATGAATAATCCTAATGAATATAATGTACTATTTCTTACTCTTTCACGCAAAAACCACTGAACGGATTTTGATGAGACTTTACAGTATTTTTAAATCAGAATAACATAATAGGCTATAGTTTATGACGATATATTTTTAATTGGCCAAATTATAGCGATGAGTGTCAAGTAAGTCGGAACCTGATATCAGAGATCTCACCCAACGAAGTGTACACGGGTCAGCTAGTCTATACTAATATTATAAAGAGGAAAGATTTGTTTGTTTGTTACAATTTTACTCAAAAACTACTCGACCGATTTTAAAAATTCTATAACCAATTTTTTTTAAATAGTACATCTAAATGGCACCAGTGCGAAGCGTGGTCAGATTGCTGGTAAAGTCATACAACTGAAACATACCCATTGATTCTAGCTAGATGGTGCTTTGTGCCCTTGTCCTTAGCCCAGGCCGCGATGTAGCGGGTCACGACACCGCTAGATGATCCCACAGCCATTATCCGCTCATACATTTTCTCCCAAATCCTTGGTACTCCCAAAAATCTAAGAATTTAATATCGGTGAATATATTTTCATACCTCAATTATACGTAAGTTGGTTACAATTTTATTTAAATCTAAATGAATTCGATATATACTAAAAATAGGTTAAATTAAATTTTAATTAGATAAAATCTTTATTTACAAAAATAATTATACATTAAATATAAAACAAAACAAAAATCGAAGGTCACTTTAACACTTTTATTATGCTGATGATTGCTGCTTTATGGTAGGAATGATCTCTATTTCAAATTCTAATATTTTTGAATTGTCTTTTTTATATTAAAGCTACCACCGGCAATCAAACTCGGTACTAAAGGCTCATTTACAAGATGCAAGTTTCTTGCCTATTGCATACAATTAAAGCAATAAATTACATGCATGGGTTAAACAACACGTAAAATTCTTGATTTGTTATACAAGTTTTGTTTCAATATTTTTCTTGGTGTAATAATATCCGCATGTAAACAGTTGCTTACAAGTTACAATTATTGGATGTCATTTAGTGCGCTTTAATGATTGCTGTTATATGTAAAAGAAAATGGCATCATGTAAACGGGCCTTTACCCTCATCATTGCACTATTTTACCTGGTTGGTCTAATTTCTTTAAGAGTTTCCAGCAAACTGCCCTTTAATGCATCTGGTTGTGCGAAGAACACTGGAATTCCATTCCCCAATGTTATATAAACATCCATTACCTGATGACATTAAAGAAAATAGTTCTTTATTTTTAGTTTCGTATATCGTATAGTAGTGAGGATTTAGTGCCAAAACTAAAATTAAGTTTGTTTATTGCGAGAATTTTGCTATTGGTGGACGTTTTAAATGATGTGAGAATTCTAAACAGAATTAATATAGATTTGAACCATTGTCATCTGATTTTAGGTAACTTGGTAATAGGTACTATTTTACAATTCAGATCCTACGTCTGTTTTTTTATCTTATATACATATTAACAGACGAGCATGAGGCTCTTGATAGGTGATACCCAGGGCGCATATGAAATGCTAGCCGCCCTGTAACATTGCCGCCCTATTCAACTAGAGCACGAAGTATGAATGATATATAATAATAATTAAGTTACATCAGTCAGGTCGCAAAATTTCGGGGGCGGCAGAACTCGGTGAACTTATAATATTTCAACGTTTAGAAATTCACAAATAAAAACGGTATGCATTAGTATCTAACAACATTGATTAAGGTAACTTTATTATATTCGGACTTTCCTTATATTTTACTTTAATTCTTATAATATATATTAATCAATTCTTCGTGTCTTCTTGTCAATCTTTTCTTAGTCTACAAAGTTTAATTCGGTTTATTTTAGCTTTTCTTGTCTTAAAAGAAACGTGGATTAATAGTTTAGTTACAATCCAACTCTTCATCTATGTGTATTTATTACCTTAAGTCTTATTTTATGGTACTCGATTTGATAAGATTATAATTTATACAACAATGATTAAGTATTTTTTTTGTGTTTTTACATGTACCTACAGATAAATAACATTAAAATTATAATCTACCAAAAGAATGACGCCACTTAATTCCAAAAAAAAATTATTTATTATTTTGTGATAAAACCATATTTAGATAATGTCCATGTGTACCTATCGTTAATTTTTATCGCTTGTGGAAACTAGCTTCTGATCCGATCGCTTGCATTGAATGCAAGGTCATACTCTTGTCATTTACTTTTTGCTTAATGCAGTTTTAATGTCTAAATAATTAACTTATATTTGTTTATATTTGGTATAGAAACAAATACTAGGTGGTAGGTAATACCTCCGCCACAGTACATCATATATGATGCCCTTCGTAGAATGCAACCGAAAATTGTAACTTTGCTTTTCATCCCCTAACCTCTAACCTAAACCTAACCCCTACGAAATTCGATATTCCTCCCACCTTTAAATAAAATAACTTTTTCCGGATTAAAACGATTTTCCTATATTATTTATCCCGATTTTTCGAATGCTTTTAGCAGGCGTGGTCACGGGCTAACTTAGTCCGTGTAAGTAGTAAGTGGCCAGACGTAGGAATTACATGCTTATAGGGAATTGTAAATATAGCATCCTTGATTTGATCTTCCTGCAGCGCCGGACGCCGCGCTGTTTCTCAATGCACCAACAAGCCCGTAAAAAAAGATGACTAAGTTCAAGAAGTAAAATAATCAAATTTATAGCCGTATCTCTCTTACCTGTGCGGCGACATGACTAAGGGGAAGATAGGAGATGACCCGGTCTACTGAGGGATTAATGTCTTTCACACGCAAGGAGGTGGTGTAAGCGTCCCATGTGAGGTTGTCGTGTGATAACATCACCGCTTTTGGTTGACCCACTGTGCCTGACTGAAAGTGAAGAAAAAAGAGGTAAAAATTTGTTACAAGTAGCAGGAAAAACCTGGATAGGAAAGCCAGATATTGAACATTGTGGAAATCACTCGGGGGGACTAATCACTATGCTGAAAAGGAAGGTAATCTTTTAATACCGTAGTCAAATGCTTGAATTTCATTAATGTAGTTATAACATAAAAAGGTAGGTCAAAATATAAATCATACCGGCGTAGTATATTAGGATATAACATAAAAAGACTATTATTATCTACTACAAACGTTACTATAGTCGTAAACATAAATAAGCATCTTTCTTTTTATTAATTAAAATGAAAAAAAAAATATATTAATTATGTGGTTTGCAATAAAGCATTTCATAACGTTAAAACGACCTTAAATATTTTCTCGAAAACGTACGTATAATATGACGGTTTGGAGTAGGTACGGTCTTAAGTAAGCCAGGTGATATTAAACGTTCTTTTTGATATAATAAGCCTCGTAATGGTTGAGGCACATTCTAGACTATAGGTGGTTCTCTTGGACCACAAACTTCTATTGTTTTCTCAGCCTTGCGAGAATGTTCGTTCGAAAAAGACTCATTGTCATGTTTGTCTTATATATATACCGATATCCGAAGAATGAAACTAGTGATTTTTGAAGACCATCTTAGTGATATGTGGTAACTACGTTTCCATTTAACCAACTAACAAAATTGGTTAACTGAATTAAATTTTCGTAAAAAAATAAGTTTACCAAGAGATATGTCTATTATACGTTACAATTACTTACAAACAAAAAATATTCGATAGTAATAATACTGAAAGGACTTTGATCACCAGGTCATCAAACGTCACAAACTAAATACATTATGACGACTGATGATGACGTACTTTAAGCCTCAAAAATTACTAATCTTTTTTTGCTGTATTACAGCGCAGTACCTTATTAATTAATTATACCTTATTAATTTATTGTACCTACTATTTAAAAAAACCCAATAACATAAGAATATGTTTAGCTTATCTTTAAAAAAGTTATACATATATATTTTATTTTGATTATACAAACAGTATAGAATACATTATTGTACTTATAATTTGTGTAATAATAAGCAGTTATATACAACTAAAACAAGTTTGTCTTAACTAGTGCGGAAGTCATGTAAATTGCAAATTATGTTGTATCTGGAGGTTCCATTATTGTCTAAGTCATGAAATATGTATTAGTAACTCAGGAATACTTAATATAAACCTGCAATTTATTTTTATAATACTATAGGTTACTTAGCCGTATCAGTTTGAAAAAAAACTACATCGAGGTATTTGGTTAATCAATTTTGAACGAAACAGTTCTTTGTGTTTGGCTTTACCTATGTTATGAAATTCAGCAATATAATCTTACAATAGGAGTTTATTAAATTGTATTACAATGTTAAGCTTACAGTGTATACGAGCGTGCAGCACTCATTGACGGAAATAGTTTTCAGCACGTTGTTTAGCTGCGTGTCTGACTCCTTGGCGCCCATCTCCAATAGTTGCTTCCACTGTTGGATGTAAACAAAATATTAACACGCAATATAAAAAGCATTCATTGACAAGCTGGATTTTTCAGATGGGATTATAAGGCTAAATCTGTTACTTAAGTAAATATATGTACATATCTTATAGATATCTATATCTGTTTTGTATTCATAAAATTTATTTCCATATTTTCCTTCGAGCGGAAAATAAAACAGATTTAATTTAATCTCTATATTTTTACACTTCTGGATTGTGTAGTTAACAAGAGTCAATATTTGCAAAGGAACAATATGATTGAGAACTAAAAAAATAAATCAACCTTACAACTGTATTTACTACAGTGCTCCTCCGGAAATGTTGTTTATATGTCACTACCTTATTGTTAACACTTAACATTTAAGAATGTTTGCCAGTTTTTCTATACGGAATCATTTTATATCTACATAATGAAACCTATTATGGGATCAATATCGCGACACGATAACGAACCAGAAAAATAACATGAGGTATATATTATGTAGGCTCGCTTCTAAGGGTTTTCAAAGGTTCAAAGTAAAAAATATGTCAACAACGTATTAGTAATTGATGTCCAGCGGCTGGTAGGAATCACATATCACCATGCGAGCCTCAGGCTTGCCTGGAATCTGATATTTAAAATAAAGAGTTTAATAGTGAATACATTCAGAAGCTAACTAAAGACTCCTTACACTGTAAACTCCGGTAACAGATGTATCGGCAGCACCATCCCATTGCACTATCGCTCTTAAATGTGAGAGCCGGTCTCGTATCGACAATATTTTATCTAATTGCTTCTTGTCCTGGACCACACATATATTAGCTCGGGACGACTCCAGACAGTGGTAGCATGCCTCAGCTGAATTCGTTGTGTATATACCTGCAGCATAACCCCTGAAAATAAAATTACTGTTGAACCTACGTTATGAATTTAAGCGATATACTTAATTATTGCGTTTTTAGTTATGTGATTGGTTGAATGTAATATTATGCTATACGATCTCTCCAGTCTTGTTAGTCTTTAGATAGAGTGGAGTGGATGAGTGGATTTTTTATATGATTATCTACTTGCCTGTACAGAAAATTGATCAGTCAAATAAATAATAGGTACCTACATTGATTACAATGATTCGGCCTCATGTCACACTCATGTCAGGAATAACACTTAGGAATTTAAACGATACAAATACTTAGTATTATAAAGTTTGTTTGGTTGACCACGCTAATCTCAGGAACTACTGGTTCGGTTGAAAAATGATTTTATTGTTCTATAGAGAAAAGCTATAGGCTATAAAATCGCGATACGATGAAAATTTATTCCTTTTGAGAGATTCCGACGCGTGCGCTGCGTAAACGGTTAAAGTTACGCAACAACGACTGTTAGGTACAAAGTTCGCGGGGACAGATAATATAATATGTTTGATACTGCAGCGATGCCTTTGATTGGATTTATCGGAGATAAAAGTCTGAATCGCTAATCAAAAAGTATGCACACGATAACATTTTGTTTTTAATTTAAACGTTTGGTGAGAATTCCGTGATCTCTGCCTACCCCAATGGGAAAGAGGCGTGATGTATATGTATGTCTGTATGTACGAGTATGTAGAAAATCGGTAAACTATTAACATCTGGTTTTGATATAAATAATAGATTTTTAATGATTTCTTTAGATAGTAAATATGAAATTATTATACCCAGCATGAATAGCAGCCAGATCCGCTATGTACCACTCTTCAGAATTGAACCCGAGGATGCAAACAGAATGGTATCTTTCTAATCCTAACTTCAAGAAGGCTTTTGCAACTGTCCGTACTTTTTCTTGGTACTGTCTGAAAAAAATATTAATATTTACAACTTTACATCAATGGTTTGAAACTTTGATTATAAATAATTAATCAAAGGTTTGAAAATATCGAAGAAAAATTTTGACAGGCTCGTTGGTGAACGCCGTAGTACACCTGCCGTGTGCATCGATGGGTCGTGTGTTCGAATCCCACCGGGATACCACATGTTTATAATTTTCTGTAAGCATGTCTTCCCCACACTGGGGGAGGAATATCGAAATTCCGACCAAATGCATATTCCGCGTTTCGATTTCAGTTTATGGATTGCCGAATGCTCGAAGTAAAAATTAGGTCGACAGCGCATCATTGACTGCTGTTCTGTGGGTGGGGTATCACCTACCATCAAGTATATCTCATGCTCATCTGTCGATATCTGACATTAAAAAAAATCTTACCTGAAGGTAATTCTTTCCCATTTGCCATTTCGTTTTGTGCTCAACGCAGTTTCATCAGGGTACCTAGCTACCGTCCTGCTCAGCAAACCTGGCACTGAAATTGGAGGTTCGGAGGCAGGACCTCTTTCAGTTATACGTAATTTTACGTGACCGTCTGGCTTCCAAGTTATGTACTCATCGACGGGCACAAGTTGCTCTGGCCCTATTAGGAAAGTATAAAAAAAACTTAGAATTCACTCGTAACATTATTTAAAGCTAAAAAATCCATGCTTGAACGTAAAATTTCATTGGATCCATTTATTTAAATGTTATATTAATTCATTTTTGAGCTATTTGACAAAGAGCAAACAGGATATTATGTCAGGATGTTTTAAACCTTGCATTACATCAGTATAATTGTTATTTCCTTATTATTTTAAATATTCTGTCTACTAAATATATTTATTACTCTTACAAATGAGTCGTATTGAATCAAAGGCGGCTATCTGACTTTTTTCTCCTTTATTAGGTATCATTCATTGCTGTACCTATCTATTAATATTAACAATTAAAGATAAAACCAAATTTATAAAAAAACATTTAAACAGTCTAAAAGACAAGAACTTATTTAATTTTTTTTATTAGCCGCCTTTGATTCTATACGACTCAAATTATATAGTAGAATTGAAGTGAGTTTTTATAAGAAAAGCTTACCATTTAAGTACTTATTCTGACTATCAACTCCATTGGTAATGATCATTTTGGTAACTTTTGATTGTTCTTCCTTTTTTCAATGAAGACGTCTTCTGGCAAAGGATAGAATTAGTTATTAACAAACTTTGTACTTACTTGAAGATGACATTGAGCTGCTTTTGAGTAGGAAGGAGTACACAAGCTAACAACTAGTTACTAAATTCTAAAATGTACTGCTAAAAAGCCACTACCGTCAGCGGTGAGCTCTCAATGGCAACTCATATTTTTATAGCTACATAATAAAAATTATCATTTATCTCTTTAGGCTTAATCCTCAGTTTTTTCAAAGATTAATAATGTCGACGTGTGTGTGTGTTGGTAGGAATATTATGGAATATCGTCAAATAATTCTCATCTTTTGATTGTTGAAATGACCTATATTTTCAAAATATTTTTATATGGATATCAGGATTTTCTTTGGTTTCTCAATTATTTTACATAAGTCTAATCTCTACATTAATATTAATTGTTTGTATGTTGGAGATTATCTCTGAAACTATTAAATTAATTTTAAAAATTGTGTCTATAATGAAAAGCTACATTATTTATTCGTGATACTACAAATTACACTAGTATCGATTTTGTCTAACAAGTCAGCCGGGCTAGCATGACCGCCACGAGATATTATGTCGCGGACGAGAGAAGACAAACTAAGATGTAAGATATCTCGAAATGTTATATCTCGACATCGACAATTTTGATAGAAAAGATATCTCGATCGACAAATATATCTATTTTTGATATTAAAAGTCGAGTTTTAAGTGTAATTGTCATGTTAGACCCGAAAGAAATAAAGCGATAGTCGATTAAAACACGAGAAAACGGTAGACAAAATTTTGTCGCGCCTGTCATGCTAGGCCGGCTGAAAAACACAACTAATAACATCTGCGTGAACTGCCTCAACTGCTAGGTTAACACATACATTATATTATATAATATTAAGTATAGATGTTTAAGTCTTTACTCTTTAGTAGTTTTGAAAATCAATCAAAATAATGTGCATATTTATGCGATGATAAACGATATATTATTCCACTTTCTCATAAAATATTTAATAATTTTATTTGGTTTAAACTTAACATTAAATTATCTATTCTCTATTTAGATATTATCAGTATCTATTTATTATTTTGATGAATGTAATAAAATGTAAAGCTCTATATTCTCAACCAAGGTAGACGCACCGCACATAAAATTAAATGTCATCATCTAGCATGCTATTTAAAATCAAGTTGCTTGAACAATAACTGATTTAATAATAAATGCCTTACGAAATTTTAGATGAAATTATTGTATATGGCCACATTATTTTTTGCTAACTTATGATAATAGTGATCGAGGATTAAGTTATATAACATATAAGTAATGGAATGTAATAATTTGACAGCCTCATATTAGTAAGCTTTTTTGTACTCAAAATTGTGGAAAAGCGGAATTAAAATGGTGATCGATCCTTTTTTGAGAGTACTTTTGTGTTTTGGAATATAAATATATAAAATAAATATAAAAATTATGTTCTGTTATTGTGATTGTATGTTATTATGGTATTATTTGTAATTAATGTAATTGGATGTATGTCCGTTTTATTTAAATAATTATGAAGCTACGAAATGGTAAATTATTTTATTTTATATATATATATTAAATGAACATATAATTGCATAATCTGGGCGTTTATCAAGAGCCGTAGGTTAATGTTGACTCTGATAATACCTACTGATAAGTGCATAAGTATCAACAATATTATCAGCCGAAAGTTAGTGATAGGAAATTAGAAGGAAATATAAATATAGTAACAAAACAAAATAATAATTAAATATATATTCATAGATAGAAAACCGTGAAGTGCACATTGTGCGTTTCGGTTTCAGTCTATGGATTTCCGAATGCTCAAAGTAAAAAATAGGTCGACAGCGCATCATTGATTGATGTTCTGTGGCTGAGGTATCACCTACCAGCAAGTGAACCTCATGCTGTCGATATCTAACATAAAAAAATATTATTTTAAATGGAGTCATATTAAAATTCTCTAAATAAAACAGTAACAAGAGCCAATAATAAAAGAAAACGGCTCGATAATTTAACAAGCGAAACTAAATAATATATAACAAAAAAAATACAAAAATAAGCGACGTTCTTAATTATTTTAACTTAATTTTTATACTTTTAGTGTAGATCAATTGACACTCTTTCTTGTTATAGATAAAAGGAAATCTAATACTAACTCTTTCTTTTTCGGAAAGTATCCTTTTCAATGTTCTAAAGGTTAAATTATATGTTAAATCAAATTAATAATATGTTAATAAAATTAAAAAAAGAAAATAATTTAATTAATAATCTATTAAGCATGATAGCTATAAATTTTTACCAACCTGATAATATAGGTTAAGCATTTGGGGAAGATAAAGTAGAATAATTTAAACAATATACATATTACATTAATTGGATTTAGTATAGCCTGTGGTGACCTGCGTGGTGGTGCTTGAATTAAACATTTATTGCGGTTTTATCAATTTATAAATAATATAAGGTGGGTGGACCATGGAAGGCCATATACTTTGTAAGGCCAATTATTGAAAAGTCATAGTTATTGCCATACGATGACAAATTCCTTCTGCTCACTCAATAACCCGACGAACTCAAGTGTACATAAGCACAGCGGAGAGTCGCTCGCACCGCTATTTTGCCAGTGGCGTCCAAAGATAGGGAAGTGGCGTCCCTCGCCTTGTTGACTTCGATCATCGACGTTAAAATTATTATAATATATCTTACACTCATTGCAAAACGTAAGTTTTCAAGTAAATCAACTCTTATTTTATTTAATGTTTTTACTCGGATTTGATTAATCAGGATTTGCTATGTTACTGTAGAAAAAAAATATTATTTTATTTCTATTTTATTTAAAATATGGGTAGTTTTCTTAGGAAAGCCAACTGTTCCTTGAAAAAGTGATAATTGGCCTTGCTAGGACACAAGGGCTTTACTAAGAACATCTAGAAATTACGAAAATATTTATGCTAAGACAAACTCTACACGTCCACCACGTAAAGGTTGTGATTAAAAACTTTGCCTGTAGTAATCATAAATATTTCTTTATTATTGAACATTTTGGCCTTCCTAGGAAATAGGAATAGGCACATAAGAAGGCCATTTTGATTAATGTTTTTTTTTAATTTCAAAAGAATGGTTATTGATAACTTAGGTATTTTATTTTTAAAACATTTTTACCAATACTTTGTTTTACGATAGTGTTCAAGTAATGTTAGTTGAGTATTTTTTATATGAATCTAATTTGATAAGTACTTCACTTTTTACTATAATAAAAGACCTTTTTATACAGTTTAAGTATCAGAAGACTTTGTGGTGTTAACAACGTTAGTTTTAAGTGAAACGACTGATTTATTATATTGGCCTTGTATGGAGCCGTGTTCCTTGCAAGGCCGTTTGGAAGAGATTAATTAAACTTTAATTTAATAAATAATCATAAACTGTGTAACAAAAAAAAATGTTTTATTAGTTACACAAATAAACGAAGTTTTACTTTATAATTAGCTTGTTTCATTTATCCAGTAAATAAAGGAATAATAACTGTTTATTTGTTAGTGTGGCCTTCCATGGTCCACCCACCTTAGTATAAGTATATTATAGAATCGCCGACCTGTCTTTAGGGGGCCTAGCACGAACGACTATCGACAAAGTAATCGAATCGTCAAACTGTCAGTTGTATGAAAAATTTCATATAAATGACAGTTCGACGATACGAATACTCTTTCGATACTTGTTCGTGCTCACCCCCTAGTACTTGACTTACACGTAAACTCAAGAGATGCCAATCTGCCAATTTTTTCAATTTCAAATATTAAAATTATCAGAATATATTAGGGGAAATATAGCTTTGTATTAATAAAATTTATTTCAAATCATTCTAGTAACATCGCAAGTACATCTACATATAAAAAAGTCTTCCCATATTTTATATTAGTGTTTATTAGTAGGATGGGTTAGATTTATAGGGGTAGAGGGAGACAGAAAAAAACATGGATTGACTGTGTGAAGAATGATGTGTTTGAGAGGTGTGACTGATATGGCGAGCGAAAGGAGATAATGGAAAAAAACATACTGCGCCGACCAAATAAAAAAAGGGAACAGAGCAGGAAGAAGAAGTGTTCAGTAAAGAATAAACTTGCAAATTTAATATTTTATGAAAAAAATACCCACATATAATATTGGTATTAACTATACTAAAATTATAAAGAGGTAATAATTGTTTAGGTATTCATATGAGTAGGGGTAGTTTAAACTTAAACGGCCTTATTCATAAACGTAGGTATTATAATCTTGATATAGTTAAAATATGTTTTGTTTCTTCGTTCTGTAGTCTTTTTATATTCAATAGAGCGAGACAAAACATATTTTAACTATATCAAGTTTATAATACGTTTGTGAATAAGGCCATAAAACTTTAAATTCTCTCACTGATTACTGCACTATCGCTATTCAATAATAATCAGTTGCTTGGCTGCATAATCGGCAAGCTCTATATGATTAGATTAACGTAAAAATACTAGATTCTTAGTGTTTATGAAGAATCTTACTATTTGTAAATATTACCTAGATACCTATGTGTTACAAACACAGAACAGAAGAAGTAAGTTTGTCTGTTCTGTTGTTACAAATATGTAGATAATATAGCTTAAAATTATAGAAACCGTACCAATCCCGAGGCGGAATAAGTAGGCAAATTACAAAATCGATTGCTTTTTGTAATCATAAATGATAATTAATTGATAACACCAAGGTGACCCCGTTGTTTATTAGTAAAGTATTTTCTCTATCGCGGATTGTCTAGAAGAAATGGGTATTCGAAAATCAGACCTTATTCATTTCACTGTTAATTTATTTTGTATTTACATTTTTTTTATTACAAGCGATCATGATGGTAAGTAATCACCACTACCTACTTATTTATATCCACGAATCAATTGTCGTAGATGCGTTGTCTGCCTTTTAAACAATAGGCCCGTTAAGTGCAATAATATGTGCTTATAATTTTATATGGCCACATTATTGCACTTACGCCAGTGGCGGCCTTTGGGCGAATAGGGCAATCGCCCGGGGCCTCGCTCTTGTAGGAACCACCCCAACAACCCGATTGGAATTACCGTACCTCCTAACTAACAGTACACTTTACTATTAATTAACTTATTCACATATTTTACACTAAAGACAAGCGTTTCAAGCATTTCAAGGCCGACGGCTGTTTTTCGCTACAATTATTTTTCCTATTTTAGGTACGTCTATTTATCACAAATTCTGCCCAATTCTCACTCGTATAGCAATTAATTATATATCGCAGCAGAATTCACGCAATAAATAATATTCATTTAAGTAAACTAAATCATTAAATTATTTTTTCATTTAAATTTTTTGTACACGTTCCAGAGACTGACTGCTTATTTATGCAACTAGTGGACAAATGGTGAACAAAAAAGTGTGAAATAAAGTTAATCTTCACTAATTAATAAATAGAAAAAGTAATTTTGTAATTATCTCTGGAACTATTTTTTTGATCGATAAAGCACTATTATAAGTACAGAAGAGAAAGGAAAAGGAAACATTAAAAAGCGACTCCACTTAAAAGGGAACAGGGACCTAGGAGAAGTGTCAAGTACAGAAAGAAAATGAGCAGAGGCACGAACGATTATTATCGAGAAAGTATTCGAATCGTCAAATTGTTATATTTTGAAATTTCATACAAATGACAGCTCGACGATACGAATACATTTTCGATACTTGTTCGAAATTAGTCATGGCATAGGCTATTTATTTACTTAATTGACATATTTTGGAGTGCAATATGGTCAGGTCCGGACTTAGAGGTGTGTCTTGGCCTTGGGGCAAGAAAATAATGGAGGCCTTCTTGCCCTAAATTATTTTCATGCTTATAATAAGTATAATCATGTTTGTACAAAGTACAGTAGGTAAAGGTAAAACAGCGAGAAAAAATCCAAAGGAAAACTTGTTTCCTAGTGTTTAATCGTCGGAATTTTCCGAATTCTCTATTGTGGATGCCCCTCTTTTGTGGAGGCCCTGGACAGTTGCCCCGAATGCCCTCCCCTAAATCCGGCCCTGAATATGAAATTTGACAAACATGATTTTTTTTATGTTAGATTATTACAGATGACTAGATTAAGACATGAATCTCCGACATAGTAACAACGGTGTAGATATTATACGAATATCAGCTTTAGGGGGATATATTATGAGCTTGTGAAACAGTTTAAAGGTCAAGTGATATTATTTAAATACAAATACCTAATGTCTAAAAATGCGTAACAGATCTAACTATTAAATTATATACCTAAGTAACAATAATTGACCTTGTTACAGAATTATGCGATAGTTTATTTTAATGAGTGAAGGTTAATAACACCGTAGTCTTAGTTAATATTATTGTTTAAAAATATGATGATGAATATGATCCATATATTGGTAGTCGAGTCCGAATAGGTATTCTATTTAAAATATATATTAGCTATTTAAAAATTACTTAAAACAATAGCTTCTTATTTATTCGGCAAGGCGGTCAGATAACGGTATGAGTTTGTGTATGAACTATGAACGTACCCGTACGCATATCGTTCGCAATTGCTGACTAGTGAAGAGTGACTAACTGTCACCAAGCGTGACGTAGGTGCACTTGAAATGCCGTGTTAGATACTCGTCAGACGAAAACAGTAGGCAAAAATTTATAACTCTCTCCTTCAATAGACAATCCATTATTAGGGTAAATATAATCACGGTTTTTACATCGTGTTGCATGATAGTAAAAATATATCAAGTAGGTATTTATATTTTAACTCGTTTCTTGCCAATCGATCGATAATGTAGCTTATCAGGGATAAAATATGTATTTGCGAAAATATTTAAATCCTTCATACAATAGATAGGCTTCATACTCACTTAACAGGAAATAAGGGACATAATTACTCACGCAATTATTAAATTGCCTTTATTCAGTATTTACAGCTGTTGTGAAAATATAATTTAAAAAAAACAATGGTAAAGATTATAAGGTAATTAACACACCTTTGTATCACAGTTTATATCACGGGATTTTTTTCATAAAGTTTTTAGATTAATAACATTTTAACTTTATTTAAAACCTGTCAAAATTGTTTACTTTGGTCTACTCTGCGGTCACGAGCGAGATAGAGCGCGGCAAATAGAAAACTACAAATTGGAATCTTAAAGTACAGCGTCCGCGTCGACACGAGTACGCCAGCCAACTGGCGTCTTGCCCTATCACACCACATTCCGGTTTAAAGTTCAATCTTAGAGCCATTGAGTTGAATTTTCCTAGTTTTCCTAGTTACTACCATTTATTAAATTAAATAAGTTTTAGAACGAACCTCAAAAAATAATACTAATATAAAGGTGGGTAGGTATTTTAAAAATGTATGTAGGTACATACCCCAATTAAATTTTAAGTTCTCGATAATGCTCCAAATTAAATAATTGCAACGCAGCAATTAGATGATAGTTAACATGGTGCCGACATGTGCAGGGATCGAGGTCTACACGTCTGAATCGTTTTTCTAACTATGAATTTCTGATAAATCAGGACTCGCCTATCAGTACAGGTAATTCGTTAAATCAGTGTTTGTACGATAGATATGGTTACTTAGGAATTAATCTAATCTGTAATTCTAACAAATTTTATACCTATTAAAACAGCCAATTTAGGCATGCATTCTATCACTACTAACAGTAAATAGGACATTGTCAGCGACATAGATTTTTTTATTTTCTTTCGACACGTTCTATGTTATCACCGCTTTTCCATTTTGATTTGAGAAACATAAGAAGTTTAGAAAAACAGTACTTATGGTTCTTTGGCATGTCCAAAATAAAATGAAATGGATGGACTAAACTTTACCTCGATGTAGGTATATGTTATTCAGACATTCATGATTATAAGAACCAACTAGTTAGGCTATACTAAAAATAAAATATTCATTCAATGGTATTTTATTGTTTAACTTCTGTAATGATTACTGGCATTATTTGTGAGGTTCAGATTACGTAAATTCATCTATCCTCGTGCATGTTACCTTGTAGGTCATTTATTTATTTAATAATGTAAGTACAAGGGTACCTATTTAATTAATTTTATAGGTACGTGAAAAAATATAGGTGGTGTGTATATAATACTTATAATATTTTGTAAGATAATGGTGTAATTATTTATGATATGCTGCAAACCTATTTTTCTGTTCCTTATTTAGTGACATATTATGTTTTAAAACTGAAAAGTGGTATATGTATCTTCTCAAAAGCTATCTCGAATATAGCAAATCTCCATAGGTGAAGCTGTTTCACACAAGTAATAATTGTATTATACGAGTAGGTACCTTCTCTATATATTTTATACGTACTTACCTGATTTTGAAGAAGTATGATAACTCTTGAACCTTTAGAATAAAGTATTACCTATTCTCACAACATAAAGATTATTATAAACTTTTTAGGAGAATTATGTCTCGTATCCATGTATCAGGTCCTGTGCAGTAGTTACTATGTTTCTACGTGATTCGCATGCGAACGAACAGATTTCTTTAATTTTTTTGCCCCTTCGCTATTTTATTTGCAATTCTAAGATTTGTATAAACACGCGAAATTTGCATTCTTATTAGTTATTACGTAGTTTACTAGTTCTCAGATATACTGATCATAATATTTTAAGTTTACAATAAACTATATTATATATTGAAAATCAGAAAAACTGAGTGCCGTAAGTCTCAGGGTACCGGTAACCTTGCATTATTGTTATTATTTACTAATATAATAAAAATTAGTTAGTATGGATGTATAATACAATTAAGACTAGGATTTTTTTACAATTAATTGCACTCCTATAGTCTGTGTATAATTTTCAACTATTCATTTCAAGGCTCATATGTTCAATAGATTTTTCTATTGTCTTATAATTGGTAAGTAAAAAACAGACAAGACAATTACGTTATGATTTTTAATTACATGACTGCTTGATTAGGCATTGTTATATAAATATATATTTAAGGCAAATTACTAGTAGTGTACTTACTATCTTGCACTATATACCTACCTTAACAAAATTACCAGATTCCCATATCTGCGCAGCCAACATACCAGGCCACCAAATTACCTCACAGACATCAAACTAATGTTTGCTACAATGTACAGACATGGTAAATCACAACTGCCTCATAGGTGCCTGTTTAGCTTTACTTTGTTTTTAAGATTTTAAATGCGCATTTATAACACTGGAAGCGCCGAGCGTCCTTGATTAGAAATAATTAAATTTGTGCAGTTGCTGAAGAGCCGGGGTGATTGCGATTTTTTTCTATCGCACCAGGGCCTTTGTCCACTTAGCTACGCCACTGGTGCGATGCTTGATTTTTTTCAACATTGTCGTATCAGTCATCGATCGACTTTTCGTAATGATATCTTGCATAATATGTACTAATGGTGATGTAGAGGAAGGTGGCTGAATCACGTTGGGGTCACCAATGTGGAGGAAGGAAGGTGTGCTCTTCCTCCAACCTAAAGGGAGGATCCTCGACCAGTCGAACCACTGACTGGCCGGCCCTAAGGCCCCGTGGTTGATGTCGAGATGTTGTATATATACTCAGTGCGCACAGAAACATTGATAGCGCGATTCAGGATTAGACGTCTTTGTATTGATTCTTGTAGCGGATTATAGATGTCGCTACAGTGACAATTATCTAAATGAAAAAATATATTTATACCCTAAAAGAGTGTCTTTTACTAATGATATAATTTTAGCCTCATTATTAGTATATCACTCCGATACAGAGAATAAGGCGACTTTACTACTTAAAGTGTTACTTAAATTTTTTTTACGGACCACCTGGAGATATTGGAATACAGCATACGATAAGAGTAGGTACCTAAGTTCAACTAGTGTAATTAAATAGTACCTAAATATTGCAAAGAAGATAATACCTACCTACTTTGATCATCATAGTCAATACAATTATTTTTGACAACAGGAAAATCTCAACATGTAAATAGCTGACGGTATAACATAAACCATTGGCCTTTGTGAATAAATAGAATTATAAATTAATTAAATTCATAAAAATTGCATTGAACTCTTGTTCATTATTTATAATGAAATGTATGTTTTTTTATGTTAGATATCGACGAGATGAATGTGAGAAGAACAGACGAGCATGAGGTTCACTTGTTGGTACTGATGGTATGTGATACCTTAGCCAATAGCCACAGAACATCAATGATGCACTGTCAACCTACATTTTACTTCGAGCATTCGGAAATCCATAGACTGAAACCGAAACGCACAATGTGCACTTCACGGTTTTTCCATCTATGAAGGGTGGTTCGTTACCCGGTCGAAATTTCGATATTCCTCCCACCCGATCAATGCCCGAAGTTACCAGACGTGGGGAAAACATGCTTACAGTAAACTATAAACATGTTGTCCCGATGGGATTCGAATCCACGACCCATCGATGCGCACGGCAGGTATTTTACCGAACGCGCCAACGAGCCCGTCGTGTGCGTGGTATAGAGAACACTGAGCTATGTAACAATTATGTTTTTACATGTCTTGGTGTTGGGCTACATGCCTTTGGCTCCTTTGTCATCGGTGACTTTGGCTGCCGTATGAGGATGAAGGTTTAGCGGCTGGACAATAACTAAATACTAAACTATGTAAAAAGTCGAGCTATATTCGTGGCCAAGTCAATTTCTATTCGGAAGGGATCACGCGGCATGCCTGAATTACATTAGTTATGATTCTCGGTCATCATCAGTAAGAAGGTACCTACATCTCAGCTCAAAGTCTCACAAAGCCCCTTATAATTCCTCTAGTAAAATTAATAAGAATAACAAGCTGGTGTTGCCCTAAAAAAATATGTAACAAACAAAAGGTATTAACATCATTTGAATATTTGAAAAAATATTTATTAATGATGGGCAGAGGAGTTATATAATAATAAAAAAATCAGAAATATACCTAGAAAAATATTTTATTATACATATAAATATAATTATTTGAACGCAGCTATAGCAATCCGTCAGTGGTCGGCCATATTTTTCGGATTTTCTCACAAATACGTGTGGCAAACGTCAACGTTTAGGTGGTGTATACTGATAACTCCTGTTTACTCACTATTTCCAAAATTGTTTAAGTTGGAATTAGGAACATTGTTTTTTATTTTTGTTAACTACAGACGATAAAATGAACCGCACCGAGGGCTTGGTGCAAAGAAAACACGTTGTCAAAGAAAACGCCGATGGTTCTTTAAAAGAAAATCAGGATGCAGATGATAAGAAGAATGATAAAATTTTTGATGACGGAGATTCGAAAGAAACACGATTAACATTGATGGAAGAAGTTTTACTTTTAGGATTAAAGGATAAAGAAGTAAGCATAAACAGGGGTACTATAACAAACAACTAATTTGTATCTGTATGACCTTTGAAAGTTGTACATTTTTAATTATTGCAGGGTTACACATCATTTTGGAACGATTGTATTTCTAGTGGTTTGAGAGGCTGCATTTTGATAGAATTGGGGTTAAGAGGTCGTATAGAATTAGAAAGAGCTGGGATGAGGAGGAAAGGTTTACTAACAAGAAAAGTTATTGTTAAGAGTGGTAAGTGACAGGACCAATGATTGTTAAGTTAATGTATAGTACAAATAAAAAAATATATAAATAATTGTTGTTAAATTAAATTTAATAGTAAAATTAAGTCGATGTTATATTTATTATTTACTTACTGTTGAAAGAGGATGTTGACATTTAAATGAAAGACATGTTTATGTTTTATGTGTAATTTAATATCTTAAAAAGCTGTAAACTCCTAGTTATAATATGATCTGTATAAGAAATAAAGTTGTTATCTATATAAATATAAACTGATATCGATGTATTTTGTATATATGTGGTAAATGAAACAAGAACACCTTTCAATAAAATATTCTTCAGCGTCTACTTGCTATAATTTGATCAGCATATCACAATATTTTTATTATAATATTGCTTTATTATTTTAGATACACCAACAGGTGATGTACTATTAGATGAAGCTCTGAAACACATGAAGGATACAGATCCACCAGAAACTGTTCAAAGCTGGATAGAATACCTCAGTGGTATGTCATGTTTTCACTATAGCAAATATTACATAAAATTTTGGTCCTGAAAATGCATAGATGATTTGGTATATCCTAAGTATAATTAGGTAAACAACCATTCCTCGAAGATTCACTCTTGAGGAGGAGAACTTTATTAGTATGAGTTTTCAATTAAATTATCACTATCTATTTTGTTTAATTTTACAAAAAGCATTTCCTGAAGATTTATAATTAAAATAAACAAGTCTAAATATATCATTATGAATTACTTGTTATCCATTATCCGATACACTTTTTTAAATTAAGTCCTTGGAATTTCTTTAAGAAGTAATAAATTGGCTATCATTACAGTCCTAAGCTTCAACAATTCCTTATATGCCATTGCCACTATCCTAAATTCAAATATATCATTAATTTAACTAAATAAATTTCATTTTCATTTTATCCTTATTGTGTTTAGAAATAGGAGTATCTAACTGACTTATTTATCAAAAGGATATCCTTTTCTCATGTGTTTAGAAGTTGCAGTTGTAGTTGAGCTTAAAAATCAATGGTTGAATTTCCATTATTTAATTATTAGCCTCTTTAACTTTGCTAACAGTTCACACATCTTTATATGAGTACTGCTGAAGGTCAAAATGTTGTGTAACTTTTCTTATTTGAATAAAAATACATTAATATTGTCTTTTATTAACGCGAGTATCACACATTTAAATAAAATACTGTATACCGGATTAAAACGCGATTTATTATTTATATTATATTATTATAAATCGCGTTTTAATCCGGTATACAGTATTTTATTTAAAAATTAACATAGCAATCCTTTAAAGTTAAAAGTAAGGCGCTTTAGTAGTTACCTTCTACTAAAAATCTCAGTGATATTGCAAATTAATAGAAATATTTTTATTGACAAAATATTTGTAGATCTTCGGAAATACATATAGTGTGTCCCTTATAAATAACATTTATGATAACATGTCATTTCAGGTGAAACATGGAATCCGATGAAACTAAAATATCAGTTGAAGAATGTGAGAGAAAGACTTGCCAAAAATCTTGTTGAGAAAGGAGTATTAACAACTGAAAAGCAGAATTTCCTTCTATTTGACATGACTACCCACCCACTTACAGATAATGTCATCAAATGCCGCTTAGTAAAAAAGGTATGTTTATATTGTTTTCACTTCAAAGGATATAAAAGTTGAATACTCCAATATCACATATCTCAAAATAAAAAAAGTTATATTATAGTATTTGCTGTCTGTATCAGGGCTCGGAAACCAGTTAATTTACTATGGGAGCTTAACCGTAATAATAAAGGTTTTTGTTAATATTATTTTGTTTTTAGTCATATTTACTGTGGTTAGTTTAGTGTGTATTACTCTTTAAAACTAGTATCATGGTAACTCAGTCAGACACGTATTTTGTAAAATAAAAATTAACTGGTTCCGAGCCCTGGTCTGTAGCACAGGCTCGGCATGCACAACACACATCCACTCTATCATGGCTCTTGTGTTACTTACGTGGTGCGCCAGAGACAGTGTGTTAATATGTATAATAAAATAAATAAATAAATAAAAATAAAAATAGCCTTTATTGTACAGAGTGCTTGAATTCAGTTTTGAGTTGTTTACATTTACTTTTTAATATACATTTACTTATAATCTATATATTTAAATAATGTCCGCACTTCTATGTGCCTATTGGCAAAGGCCTCCTCCAATCTTCGCCATTCCTTCCTGTTATATGTATAATTAATATAATATCAAATATAATTCTAATTCTAATCATTTAAACACAAACACTACAGTATAGATTATAGGGATTTTGTTATTCCATTAATTAATTATGAATGAAACAGTTTTGTACTCCCTTTTCTATGAATTTAATACATGTGCTCATAATTTTTCTGTTACTTATAGAAGTAAACTTGACATTTATCCATTATTTTGTGAATCTCAAAAATCTGTTGCAACAGTAAGCTAGTATTTCAAGGCAAATCAAGTGAAAGGTATATTTCAAGGAATTGATGATTCTCAACTTATGAAATCATGCTGTCAATCAAGTAATTTGTAATATGTTATCAAAACTCACTTGTATGACTAATAGTCATATATGTTTTATAAATATTTACTTTAAATTTTAATTTATTGTTTATATATTATAGCAATAAAAGGCTAATGAACTTTTCCGAAAAATTACCTTTCTCAAATAGTTATTATATTTAATATTTGTAAATAAAAAGTTACACTAAATATCAAATGATTATTAAATAAAAATAGTTGTTATAGAGAATGGTCTCATTTGGATAATCATATTAATAGTAATTAAATTAGAAAGTGAAGCATCATTGAGAGCACAGATTATGCATCTAAATGAGGTTATTGACCTGTTGCTTAGAAAGTTACACTGATATAATATGTATGTTTAATTTTGAAATATATGTATATGGTACCTTATTTTATGGGCTTTATTATATTTATTGATTTATCTGTTTATGTACAAACCAATATATTTCTATATAATAGAAAAAAAATGGTCCAAACTTGATTCAAGGTGAAGCTCAAAAACACGTCTTGAAAATTACGGGTTCGTTAGCGCGTTTTGGTAATGGATCGCGGGTTCCGATCCCGCCGGCATCACATGTTAATAATTTTCTGTAATCATATCTTTCCCACGTCTGGTCACTACGGACATTAAACGGGTGGGAAGAATATCGAAATTCTGACTGGGTAACGAAGCTTCCATGCTCGAATTAAAAAGTAGGTCGACAAAGCATATTTGACTGATATTCTGTGACAGGTATCACATAATATTAAGTGAACCTCATGCTCGTTTGTCGATATTTAACGTAAAAAAAAAACCGGTATTTGTCTTAAAATGTCGCCTGCTGAGCATGTTCTCCAGCTCATCCATATTATGCCACCGGTGGCGACCACTACACAATACATATCAAAGAACATAGATGTACATAGAAGAACAGGCTCATACAAACTCCAGCGTCAGTGTGCGTTCATACGGATACTAGCAGTGCCGCGGTAGCTGGTGTAAGAACTCTTACCTATAAAGTCTGCTTCTATACAGTCTACACCTATGTTCTTTGTACATATGAGGCGGGAGAATCCATCACTGTGCTTGTGTGTGGGCAAGACGCGAGCGACAGTCGGCCACTCCCGCACCTTGTGGCTGAGTCGTGATTATTCGAACGGTCAGTGTACGCCGATGCCATATAAAATATAGATACAGTGGCGTAGCATAGGTCACTAGCACCCGGTGCGGATGCCTAATTTGCCCCCTTATTTATGAAAATGATTATATAAAAATTTGGGCATAAAAATGGTACTCTTAACCTAAAGAGAAACTCTGTTGTTACGGTGAAGTACTAACATCAACAAAAAAAAATTACGAAAAACCTGTGAAATGCCTCCCCCGCCAAACGCCCGGGCCGACCGCACCCCCCCCCCCCCCCATACTAAGCGACTGTATAGATAGTGCTGAAAGTAGAATATGTATATTGTATAGGTTCAAGATGCGGCGTTGCGTCGTTCGATCACGGACGTGGCTCACGCGGACAAGCGTTCGCTGGCGCTGCTGATGCTCGCGCACTCCGCTGACGTGCTGGAGAACGCGTTCGCGCCCCTCTCGGACGAGGACTACGAGCTGGCCACGCGGCGCGTGCGCGCTCTACTAGATCTAGACTTCGAAGCCGAGGCGACGCGCCCGGACGCCTGTGACGTCATGTGGGCGGTCTTCGCGGCGTTCACGAAATAACAGTGCCGTGACTAAAGGAATGATTTTCTAAATTCAAAATTGTTTCTTTTAGTGATAAACCGATAGACTATTGTGGAATTCACAAATTCTATGTAGTTATAACTTATACAGGATCAGTATAGTAACTTTTTAATGCTGTACATTAAAACAGTATTAGATTCAGCGAGCCTTTGTAAAGTCGCAGTATGATGGACTCATCGGGAATTATTTAAATTTGAATTGTGAACGATGATGTTCTTTCGGTAAAGTTTCGTTTACATTGAATTTGATTATTTTAATGATGAAGTGGCACAAAATGTTGTTATGTACGACACACATAGAAGTGATACAACAACATGAATTAAATGGAAGATTTGTTATGAATTTATATGTTTAAGTGTGCTAGGTTTTTGTTAGTATGATATTTTTGTATATAATATGAATGACATTGTATCTGTAATACACTATATATGATGATTATGTATCTTCAATATCCATATCTATGTAATATTATTCATTTATTGTTTTAAAATATTGTTAAATTATATGCTTAGTTGTAATATCTATTTCCATTCTGGTGATAAATAAAATATTATAATAGAAACATGTAGTTGTTGTTATGTAAAAAATTGTCCAAATAAAATTCCGACATTTGCCTATATGTCATATTTATGTCTTATTTTTGGTAATTACTATTAAAAAGAGTGCCATGTGTTATTTATCAAAAAAGGTAATATTCTCTGGTACAGTTGTTATAATTCATAAAAATATTTATAGCTAAACATTTTTTTGAAGAATTTTCATGTACAAAGCTCGTATCAATAGGAAATCATACTGAAAATAAACCTTTTAGGTAGTCATCAAATTATTTAAACTTATTATTATTTTATCGAAGTTAGATTTACGTTATCATAACTATTGTGTAATCGTTTTAGGGTAATATTGTTTTATATAGTGCTTAAAGGCTGAATAACATTCAAAATTATGGCGCGATGGGGTCAAATTACAGTACTTTTTTCAAACAGAAGAGATTTTTTGTAACTGGTTAACCCTTTGTGCCACACATTTTGCCTTCGATCCAGTCGGATTGAAATTCATTATTCGGGGGTTTTTGGGGTAGCTGATGATCAATTAGAGAAAAATTTCCAAAATTTCAAAACTCAAAATGGTGGATGACATTCATTGTTCGGGGATTTTTGGTGTCGCTGATGATCAATTAGAGAAAAATTTCCAAAATTTCAAAACTCAAAATGGTGGCCGAAATTTTGCGAAACGGTGAAAATCTGATGAAAATGGATTTTTGAGGTTGCTTATTATGAATGTCCAATCAAATCTCCAAAATTCAAGATAGCGGATCGAATATGGCCAACTAAGCAATTGATGTATAATCTGTTTACTATTTTATATTTGACTTGTTTAAATTTACACAGAAAATGCAATGTAAATTGGATGCTTAAATTATCGCAGGATAATATTTAATCAATCTGGTAACCTTGACGGATAATATGGAGACCAAACGCAATCAACTGTTCATGTTTGAAGCGTATTCAATCTGACAATCCTAATGGGATGTTTAGAAATGAACGATAAGGCAACCCTGGCCGAAAACCGAATTCCATCTATAAATTGATTTCATTAAAAATAGTTTGTATTTATTTCGCGAATAATAATTTTGATGAAACATGATATATTACCATTGCAGCACTTTGCAACACTCAATGTAAAGTAATCTATATATAGTTACATATGAGATAAAAATAGAACCGGAAACGTGCACTGTTTCCGGATAAAGATTACAAAAATGTAATCTAATAAAAATATATTAGAGAAAAAACTTAAAAGCTTTTTAAACACCACTGTATTTTATAGAAGAAAACCAACTAGGTAATATTATATGCTATGTAAGATTAAAAAGGTGTATTATTTAAAATTCCGCTTATATTATCGAATGTTTAGCATTATTTAATTTTTTACACGAATTAGTTTTATATTATAATAATATCTTTATTATAATTTTATATAAAAATCAATTAGTAGTATGTTTTATTTCATAAACATTAGTGAGCGATTCAGAGTAGATAATTTTTTTTTAAACATATTAGCCTAATACTTCGTCTTGATGTGTCGCTTTAAATAGTATCGACTTTCAACTGTTTTCCCGTTTTTTGAGTACTTTCAAAAAGACAGCAATATGAAATCTGTGCTCCTCTGGCTCCAATTAAAATCTACGCTTTTGGAACCGCTAAGTGTAATTAGTATTCAATCAGTTTATTACGTTTGGGGTTTTGTATTTATTAGCAATATTGTCAAATTTTCATTAATAGATAACGATAAACTATTTAGTTTTTTTAATTGGTTTCGCTCACTTTTGGAAACATGCGTTAGGTTCGTAAATGTGATCACAATAGTTTCCCGCGTACCAAACACTTGTAATAACAAATGCTTTACTCTAGATACTGTTTTGTGAAAACACCTAGCATTGAAGAATGCTATTAAATTTTTATGTTTATGAGTTTTCTAAGAAGCCGTTATTGTTTGGTACAGGGAAAATATTTTTACGTATAGACGTTTTATATTCAACGGTAAATTGTAGAGCGTTTATTGTATAAATAAATTAAAAATATATACTACGACGATGGAGTTATTAATTAAAAACAATACGTAGCATCTTCAAGAAAGTGATTGTAAGTTCCGCATTTAATGCGAAGGATTGAATTACCATTTGGTAATGCTATCCAATAAATAAGTCTTAACAAAAGTAATTTATATCGATATCTTAATATTTCGTAGCGTAAATTTCCGTGATAAAAAATATATATATTTTTAGTAGCAATCGTTAACATTTAGATATTTGTTCTGGTACATTATCGGTGAATCAACGTAACGTATATCGGTTTCAGTAGCTGTTTAAAATGAAAGTGATTTATGATGAGAAGATATTTAAGGTTTAACTAATGCATATACTTAAATTGTATCGAATTTTATTGAAATAAAATACAGTGTTCCATTTATATTGCTTTTATTAAAAAACGTGTACTTACAACACTGAACAAGTCTTAACCTCTTTTTTTTAATTTAAGCTAAGAAGTGTGCATCATAGATAAGTACTTAGAAAGTCCCGAAGAACAAGATATCAAATAAGTTATGATACATTTGTTAAGTAAAACTAGACAATCTGTGATTCCTCAATCCAACATCACGAATTGCTTACCATCTTCACTTATTATTACTATTCTGTTTACAATTTTTTCCAGTAAATAAAACCTGAGGCACATTGTAATTTTGCTATATGCCGGTATTTTCAAATATCCATCACCAAAAGATATAATGTGTCATAAAGTTGCCTATAGTTGAAGGGAAAAGCCATATAGCAAAAAAGTTATATCTTATGGCAATGGATTGTTGAATGACGTGCAAATTATGGTATTCTGAAATCTTCCGTTTTGTACATTGTTAGAATTATGTTTAACAAATATTCTACTATATTAAATAATCCTTTTGATTGTGTCCTCAAAAGCGAGGGAATTTATATTCGATACGGAGAATTATTTTTTTGCCGATTTAAAACATTTTTTTTTTAATATTTTAAAGATTTCCTAAATTTAACGGCGGGAGAGGACTAAAAGACTTATGTTATATTATAAGAACACATTCGCAGTAAGTATCTCATTCACACCATATCCTCCTTCAGTTCTCACAGCCCAAATATCTTAATAGAAACATACCTACTTATATCTAGAATAATACTTTCAGTTTAGGACAAGTTAATTTTCTACCGGAAATGGCAGTTGGTGTTCGTATAATTTACACTGTATCCGAATTCCTTATTGGTTTAATAGTCACCAAAGTTTATATGCTAAAATGTTTTATTCATAGACTTACATAAATCATTTTAAGTATGAGTTTTATGCTACAACAGGTCGTATTTTAATTATTTTTGTTTCATTTTCCTATTTATCTTTATGAATATTTATATTTTTTAAGATATAAAGATTACTATTGCCGCGTCTATTATCAAATGCAGAATTTTGGCAGACATTCATGTTATAAAGTACTTACGATTCTTAATTAAGCAGAAGTATATCCCTAAATTAGTGCCCAAAATGCATCATATATTTTACAGCGTTTATACCTAAAGATCGATTAGCACGACTGAGTGCGACTCAATTGGAAATCTAGTTAAAAAAAATGTAAAGCGTCATAGAACAATCGAATGATCTCATCTTCGTGATTGGAACACGAATTTTTAAGCTGATAATAACTATGCTTAATTAAGACATTTAAGTTGGTAATACAAATGCATAATCAGTTGAGTTATAAATAAAACTGTATTATAATACTTTACCGGTAAAAATAGATACTAAAAATATAAACAAAATAATAATTATTGCTATCTATAGTACTAAAAATAACTGTGATGATTATTCAAATTTCAAACGTTAAATAGGAAAAAATAAATAGAATGCTATTAGCTTTTAGGTTTTTTTTGTTGCAGAATAATTGCATGCATTGTCCATGTTATTGTTAGAAGATGGCGTTGATATCGAAATGTATAATCGTAAACTTACTTCCTTAAGTCATAATTAGAATTATTTGTTTACTGAATTTTAACTACTTAATCCCCTTAGACGTTATTTTACTATCACCCAGCGGTTTCGACAACATTAACAATTATACGATATTGGAAAACTTGAAGTATGAGTAGCTTACATCTTTAAAACATTATTTTGATTTATATAATCTCCAGTGTACGTTATCCTTACTATAAATTTTATTTGAATAACCGTAATTTTTACCATATTTAACTTATACATTTCTATGATTTTATACAACTTAGAAATTGATGTTGTCACCAGGCTTCAGTGTAGCGGACATCATATTCTTGTAGCTGTGGTAACCTCTCTCGCAGTGTCTCAAAAGCCTCAGCGGAGAGTTTAGTACTGTTGAGATTGATCCGTCGAAGGCTTGATAAACCTAAAAAAATTATTAGTTATTTTGTGTCTAGTCAGAACTTACCAGTAATGAACAATGATGCCTTGTCCGTTATACCGTTCAACGGTCCAACAAGTAGGTAGGTAGGTCATTTTTTTTTTTAATGAAGAATAAGTAAGCATTTGACCGCAATCCTGCCTGATGGTAAGCGCGGATGCGATCTAAATGGGGGCATGCTTACTTAGAAGAAGCCTATTCACTCTGGCTTTGAAGACGTCAGATAGGACATATAATAATTGGACATATGTAGTTCAGCAAGAAAATTGATACTAAACGTTTTTAAATATATATAAATAAATTAGACGGTGTCTTTGTAACATCTTTTACGGATTTTTTTTTTTCATAGAAAAGTATTTCAATATTTCGAATTGGCTATACAATCTCCGCCCCGATTAGGTCTGATCTAAGAAGATGGATGAGCAGGTTCGAATAATAACAATGTTGTACCTGATAATGCTTCTATTCCCTTATCAGAGACTAGAGTTTCGCAGAGATTCAGGACCTGCAGTCGCGGTAGATGTTCCGCGATCAGCTGAACTCCACTATCACCAAACTTCGTTGCCCACAAGTTGAGATAGCGTAGTGAAGGTAACTGAAAATTTAAGTAATGGCAACTTTACAAAATAATATTGTCTTTTATTAACGCGAGTATCACACATTTAAATAAAATACTGTATACTGGATTAAAACGCGATTTATTGTTTATATTGTTTAAATTATTTATCCCGACGTTTCGGATGCTTTTCAGCAACCGTGGACGTTTCAGGTGTCTCCCCGCGACCCCGGGTGCTGAAAAGCATCCGAAACGTCGGGATAAACAATTTAAACAATATAAATAATAAATCGCGTTTTAATCCGGTATACAGTATTTTATTTAAACTTTACAAAATGTTCCCGAACTTTCGATTTTAATATTTTAAAGTTATTAAAAAAAAACCTAACCTAATACCCTATCCTAACCTGTAGCTGGTAATTAGTAAAATTTTATGGCAAATGCCTTAGCATTAGCCTAGTCATCAATGTTATGGTGAAACCACAAGTCTAAACAAACAGCTACATAGTAATGCACTTTGTGGTATTCATTGTTGTCTCGACTGTAGTAATAGGACTCTTTGTCCTTGAATTAATGAAATGAGTGATATAATGATGCGGTATCAACAACTTATTTCGACTGTGTATTTGCGTGTTGTTCCCACGAGAATGTAAGTGCGTGCTCCTATTTCACCATGCCTACTGCTGATAGAGGACAAATCTTTGTTTTTTTATTGTTATAGTTAATTACATAAAGTCATGTGGAATATGGTGTAATGGTTGCAGCGCCTTACAAATATTTTGTAAAACAAAAAATTGGCGATTAAAAAGAGTGACGAAGAGTTTCTTGCCAGTTCTTCTCTTCCGTTCCACGCCCTTGATTTGAGAACTGGCGGTAAATGTAAAACTAGAAGCATTTAATATGTACTTTTTACTGACGTTCATAAGTGTACATTGTGTTACCTAAATGATTTTGAATTTGAATTTATTGAAATGAAACATACTTTTATTAAATGGTGGGCACAAGCACTTGTAACACTGGTAAAAGCAAGACTCAGGCACTCCAGGTTGCCGAGCGCTCCAGCTTCCAGCAGCGCGGCCACGTCTTCGTCCGTCGCACGCACGGGCAATGCCAAACGTTTGGGGCCCCCGTGCGCTTGCTGCGGGAAACGCATACATTACTAGCATTCCGTCCCGGGTACAATGTAGATGTACAAAAAAAATATGCTATTGCCTATGCTACTCGCTGATAATGTAGATTTCTATTAAGAAATTATGTTTTAAATCGGTCGAGTAGTTTTGAATTAAATCGTTACAAACAAACAAATCTTTCCCCTTTCTAATTCTAGTTACGCAACATTTAAACTACGGTGAATCGTTAATAGTTCTCGCACTAATTTCCAGTGGCGGATTTACCAGCAGGCTGAGTAGGCTTCAGCCTAGGGCGGCAGATTTTAGGGGCGGCAAATTTGGGGAAAAATTGTTTTTCTTTTAGCTGTCTTATAGAAAACAACTCTTAAAAGTATGACAGGTCTTACGTATGTAAAGTATGTCAGTCTTACAGAGAATAGAGTCTAAAAGTTAGACTTGCAGAGAGAAGTGTAGAAGACAATCCCTATCATTGTATTTTAGAAAATTTAGGAACTCACATGGATAGAGGCTAGGGCGGCAACATTTAACCAGCCTATACGCCAGAAATGTGTAAATCCGCCACTGCTAATTTCCTTTAATATGCAAGTTAAATTGATCGATCTTAATTGATTTAGTTTTGATATAAATTTTGAGATAGGTTGACGAGTGCGAAAGTATCACGGTTTAGACGGCCATAAGACTGGAGTTCGAACATTTTCAGATATAACTGCTTAAAGAGGTTATCGTAAATCAGTAATTACTGTATTTGAGATTGTTTGATCGTGATTAAAATTAACATACTAAGTTTGTTATGGGATTTACCGAATCAATACAATACTTGAACTACCACGATAATGCACGTACCAGTCTCTGTAGTGTTTTCTGTCGTTCACATAGATCTGTATAATACTGTTTTCCTAGTTCAGTTCCCTGTAAGGCTGCGATTATTTCTAACTGAGTTTGTTCACCACTCGCTACCTCCCACTCGAGCATCAGACATAACGATTCTAGAGCTGCCGGCTGTAATGTTAAAGGTAATGTTAAATACGGTTGTTTCCTCTATTATCAAAATCATTAGGTAATGATAAAATACTATACATACGTGTTCAGTCAATGCGACTATCATAAAATCTGGCAGTTGTTTACTCATACTTTGCAGAAAGCTTTTCCTTTTGCTGCAACAATTAAGTAAAGTCTGGACCTAAAAATAAAAAGCCGTATTATGTCAGTAAAATGATATTTTCGCTTTCAATTAATGACTTTTTAGATTAGTTCCTTATAATGTTTTCAAATAGAAATTTCTTTGGCTTTGGCATTGGATTTGACGCTATTTTGAGTTCAGTAGGCCTATTACCAAAATCGAACGGAACGAACTTTTAACTTACCAAGAAACGATAATTTAATTAATGTCAAACGAAAGACATAATGTCTAATTGCGAACGGAGATTGAATGAGGATCCGAGGATCAATCATCGAATTTTTTATAAAAAAAAATATACGATCCGTTAGCCGAAACATCGTATTTTGTTTTGCTAATAGGCCTTCAGAACAGAATAAATAATTCTAAATAAAATTGCGTCAACAGTCAACTTTTCATCTATTTTTTTATTTTAGAAGAAAAGTACCAGGGACCAGCTGTTTCATATACGTACCATATCTCCCCAAACTTGACATAACTTGTTGTGTGGGAGCGAGAGTAACGGCTCGGAAGGCGCGGCCGCTCGTAGCCAAGATGGTGGGCACGGGCGGGCGGCGCGGGCCGACGCCACGCAACTGTGCACTGAGCAGCGCTGATCACGCGATAACGCGTTCAGCACGTTGCCCAGTCGGAACGCGACCCGCGGGCAGGCCATAGCACTAGCACATAGCGGCACCGGCTGAAGAACCCCGGCCACCACGCTTAGCCAATCTTCATATTCACACCTGTAATATAAAGCATTTTAGTTGTCATAAGAAGCAGAATAAGAGAGAAGATTAATTATTTATTTGTAAAAAACATGGTTGGTAAAATTAAAATATATTGTGGCAACCGCATGTTTTGTCAGTAATAGGCAAATGTTTTTGATTTTACACATAATACAATAATTACATTACCCCGGTATCGGAGTGTGTCTAAATAATAATATGTCGTAATAGCTTTATTGTATTAGCCATTTTTTCAGTTGACCTCTAAAAATATTGAGTGGCTTATCCCTTAAAGTTTGTTAAATATGCTCGAAATATTGTAACTGACAGGATATTTTGAAAGGTCTCGATTTTTATTCTCTTCGGGTTCGATATATTTAGGTTAGGCATGTCGTTTCTGACGCACATTGTGGTTTTTGGCTACTCCGAAAATAGACGTATCGATTTTTCGTACGGGGTTTTCCTAGGGGTCACGTGTATACTGATTTCGGTTCAATTATTAAAACGAAATATTTTATAATAATTTGTTAGTTACTAATGAGCAGGGACTGAATACCGGTTAATTTACTATGGGAGTTATACCGGTATAATAAAGGTTTTTGTTAAAATTCTTTCGTTTTTATTCATACATACCTACTGAAAAAAAATACAGTGGTAAGATTAGTGAGTAATATTCTTTAAAACTTATATGATGGTATCTCAATCAGACACGTATTTTGGAAAATAAAAATTTACCGGTTTCAGTCTCTGCTAATGAGATATCCAATTCATTTTGTATAGCCATGGCCCAGTTTTCAGGAGTTTTATGAGGCATTTGTTGACTTCCAGTCGCGATCACACGATTTACGATTCTTATGAATTCTATATTACGTATTTTCGCATAGTTAAGTAGAGTGATTTTAGCTGCCACTGAAATGATTCACTAAAAGATAACGAAGAATTTATGTACATACGATTGTCCATATTGCAAATGTAACGTTGCAATTACTCACATGTGCTCCAAGATATCTGCAAAGCAGAGTACTTCGTGTTCAGTATCATCGCACTGATGGGGTGTTGCATAATTCCGGTAGTGGTCGTCAATAGCCGCTAGAACCACTGCAGCCAGGTTGAGGGCGGCGCGTGGATGCGGGCACGTAGCACGATTGCCGTGAGTAACCTCTACGAAGCGGCGAACTAAGCTCGGACCGGAGTTGTGTGCGCTTAAAGCACTGAAACATAATAAATAGGTATAAAGCATAGATTGATAATAATTAATCGTATTAAGCGTAGCGCGCGGACACCAATTATTATTAATCTAAGGTATAAAACACTTATGATAGAATACTCAAACGCTCATCTTTTAAGTTTTACTCAAAGGTATATCTGTAGCTATCATCTATATACTAATATTATTAATAGGAAAGGTTTATTTGTTGCGATTTAATACAAAAACTACTCGATCGATTTTAAAAAATATTTCACCAGTAGAAAGCTATTATATTATCAGCTAGTAACAAAGGTTTTTTTATATATTATTAATTAAAAATTATAATAAATTTATGGTCATAATTCTGATACCGAACAACCGGAATACATACATACTTATATGTTTTTCAAAAGCTAATAGGCATTGAATAATCATTATTATTAGTTAACAAGCCCATTGAAGTAAATTAATAATTAGATGATAATTCATTTTCCTGTCATTAATGATTTCTAATTAAATCGCTTACAATAATATAATGCACATATAAATAACTAGCTCCTAACCGCGACTTCGTCCGCGCAGACTTCGATTATTGTCTGTTTTTGGGCCTTTTCTACTTAGGTACTGCAAATACACTCCTATCCCACCATATTATTTTATGTGTAACTGTAACGGTTTATGCACCGCACGCTAAAAAAGCAGGACTTTTTGCGACTCTCATCGTCATAATTTGGCCAATTAACTCAATATCGTTACAAATTATAACCTATATGTTATTCTGATGTATTCCGATTGTATTGATGGCGATTTTTCTCCTATTCACTGGGTCCCTTGTCCACCTAGCTCCGACATTGTACATCCTCACAAATTCACATTTAACATTTAAAATATTAGGTAGTAGAACAAAATAGAATTATTATACCCAATTCAGTACACTATAGTGATGATTTATGTATATAAGTGATAGTTATCCACCCCGGCTTCGCACGGATGCAATGTAGATGGTCTAAAAAAAATAGCCTATATTACTCGCTGATAATGTAGCTTTTTATTGGAGAGATAATTTTTAAAATCGTCTGAGTAGTATTTAAGTTAACAAACAAACAAATCTTTCCTCTTTATAATATTAAATATTATTAAGTATAGATTATAGTAATACACAGGCAGGTGTTATTCCATAGCTTTGTTGTTTTCAAGCTGTTTGTAAGAACTCAGACCGTTACACGAAACCGGTGACATTGTGAGTAACAAATGTCGCTTTTCAATGATATACTAAGCTAATGGCCCAAATATCCTTCACAGTTCTCTTTGAATTAGTCTGCAGTGAAAGTGGAACGTATTTTGAAACTTATTTTCACTCAACGCTCTAAAGTATGCTAGCCGTAGATACTCGTATTATATAAGGATAAATACGGAAAATATATTCCCCCGGTAAAGAAAATTAAATTACTCTCGTACCCTATTGTATTAGTAACATCATTTAAATTACCATACGTAAAAAGTTCATATAAGGTACCATAAATAAAAAGTTAATATGTTTCTCCGTTTTAAAAAAAAAAACTTTAAGTATTAATAAAGTTTGTTTTAATATTACTACTCTAATGGCTGTAGATAAGTTTAATACAATACCGTCTGATAGCTTAACGAGAATTGTGGCTCAAACAATTATATACCTACATACGATTATTTAATATATTATAATTAACTACTCATTTCCTTACCTAGTAGGAAAAACATATTATTCTTGAAAATTTAATATAATTATTTGATTAATTATAACATTGTTATCTACGCATTCTCCATTGTTAACGCTACTGATTTTTATTAGATGGCGATAAAAAACAAGATCTAGGCCGTTCATCTGTTATGTATGCGTGGACTGTTCATTATTCTGTATCCTATTTATAACATATGTGTGTATCCTAGTACACACTAGACAGGCAGACGTCTTACTCATAATACTAATTGTAAATAATAATTCTTAACCGGCAAATAGGCGATTAAAATACAAATTATGAACTACCCCCCAAATCCCCATAACCCCCAAAATTGTTCGTCAAACTATCAGTTTTATGAGAAATCTGTTGAATTGCTTACAAGTCAGTCTAACAGTCTGTTGAACGAATTTTTGCTCTTTAGTTATTTGTGTTTGATTCTCAGCTTTTGTTCTGCCCGAATGAAACATTTTCTTATATTTTCTCCAGGAATTCGTACCCAGGATTTCTGATGCGTACAATATCATGCCACACACGGAGGCAGACCTAACATTGCCGACTACGCCAATAACGAATCGATAAAACAAGCACTGACGTACCTGATATAGTCCCTAACGAATTGCCTCGCATGAGGTGCCTTTCCGAAGTCAACGTTTCTCGTAAGAACTCTTCTAACTGGCGGTGCCAAGGCTGGAAGTGGCGCTGATCGTGGCCGCCGCCTGCAGAGCCGGGCGAGCAGAGCACACAGTTCACCATTGACCCCTCTCTCTGCTAACAGAGGTGCAGCCGCACTCGTTGTTGTTTCTGCCCATTCCTCCCAGTCTGGACTGTCCTCGTTCTAAGGGAAAGGTTTCAATTTTCATTACATATCCTAGCTTCAGACCCAAAGATGTTCTTTATAAGTCCAATGTGAGATGGACCGCAATGTTTTGATGAAAATAACGTTGTAATATATTCGTATATACAAATAACAAATATACAAATGAAAAAAGGTACATATAAAATACTAAAAACGAGTGGCGACTTAAGAAATCCACTCAGCATGTATTGGAATACATTATTTTTTTATATCAAATAGTAAGTAATATCTAGGTAAGCCGCATTAGTCATTACTATGTGAATAACCGCAGTCATCTTTCACATTTATTACATCAGTTTATTTTATTTCCCGGATACGTAATCTGTATATAAAGCAACAATCCCCGAGTCATGCTATCCACCTTTATTCTTGTTAATTCTTACGGAAAACTATTAGTTTCCCTATATATAAGATAATATTATATGTATCTGAATACAAAAGATCCCTTCTCTGCAACACAGGCCGTAGGTCACAAGGAAAGTACCCAAGAATGAGGAACAATAATTATGTTCCGGGTAATGTATGACGTGCGTTGAACGGACTTTCACTTTGCTTTATGAGTCAATAATATTTAATTTAATCTTTACGCAGATCGTCGTATGCAAATGTTAAAATTTTTATAAAGTTGTAAGTAAATTTGAACCAACTGATTGATCCACATAGAGCGCCGAAATTGTGAAAGGACACTTGATTAAATTTTGTCCTATTGGGTAAAATTAGCTTTAATAATGAGAACAAAAAATAAATACGTATTATTTGTAATTTGTATGAATCAAGATTTATCAAAATTCAACTTTACTAATACTGTGTTTTGATTTTTTTAACTTTTAATTAAAAAGAAAAATAGTCATATTTCAGTACAGTAGTAGGTAATTACTTTTCAAAATTTTCTTTGAGATAGGTAAGTTTCTAAAAGAACTATGTAAATAATATTTTACCCGTTTGGCTTATGGAAAAAGGAAAATTATTGACTGACTGTAAATAATTGAATCTATATATTTTTTTAAGTAAAAAGAACCCATAAACCCTAAATAATAATTCTTCCGCAGAACGAAAAACGCGGTCTTGAACCACTAGCAATGCGGCTCGATGCAATTGCTCATTAATGGCTCATTAAACTGGATATTATATTTTTTAATATCGATATAGTACTTATTACCTACTAAACTGTAGATTTATAGGTACGTTAATACTTATGTATTCTAACTACGTCAATCAAGTACCTGGTTAAAACTAATCACGTGCAGTTTCTGCAAGGTAATATAATGAAGTCGTAAAAGGTTAACTCCAGTAATGAGGTTAATTAAATGATACACCTCTCGACATGAGTAAGTATACAGCCTAACATAATACATCTAAGAATATATTGTTTTTCCTCGTAAGTGTTAGACAGGAATGTAAAGATAGTAATATTATACCTACTTAGGTGTAATTACTCTCAAATACCTACGTCATATTTTAAATAAATTCTCAACTTAGGATTAATTTTTAGAAACATGTAAAATACAATAATGTTATTGAAAACTATTTAAGCTTCAAGTTTTGCAATATTTATAAGTACCAAAGGCAATTCCAGATCAGCCCGCCATGCTGACTATCATGAGATATCCCGCGGACGAATGATGACAAACTAAGTCATAAGATATCGAGATATAATATATCGACAACTTTGATAGACAAGATATCTTGATAAACGGATATCTCTACTTTTGTTGTGTATGTCATGCAAGTCGGCAGCAAGAGTTTTGTCATTCGTCTTATAGACCATCTGTGTTATATGTTGTTGGTTCCAATGTTAAACTCACTAAGTGTAATTTTGAATAAAATAAATGTTGCTACGATTACTTATTTCAAGATAAGAACAAATTAATAAGTGTGTATTGGGCTTCATAGTTGAGTTATGGACCAGAATACGTAATTAGTTCTTCATTGTAACCGTAGGTTTACTTTTAAAATTAGTAATAGGAGCAAAATTTATTTTTATTCAAAATGCCACTTAGTGAGTTTTGCTTTTGAAGCAACGATATGTACTTGCTAACGACTCCTAATTTTCAAACATAATAAATTTATATAAAGATAATTGAGTGACAAATAGCAAATGAAGGAATACAATATGCATAGGGCGAAACTCTTTGTAATCTTGTTGGAGGTAATCTACCTAGACGGAGTTCGTACCATGAGAGTTTGAGACGTAGTGAAACAGAGACGCGGTAGGTATTTTGGACTGTATGATGTGTCTGGCGTCTGCGCTAATAAATGGACGCTGTTAAGCAATACAGTGTCAACCCACATGGTTGCCATTTTGAGAAAATTGAGTTTGAAATTTTAATCAGGTTTTATAAAATTTCTTTTAAAAAATAACTGAAATAATATATTTTTTTGTAATTATTATTATTAGACTAAATATATATCGTTTTCTTGGTAGCAATCAAAGTAACTGAATTTAATGCATTATTATTAAATATTTTAAACATTTAGTTTGCGTGCTCGCTAGTTTTTTCAATATTTTTGCTATAAAAAAACTATTTAAATGATACATATATCTTTTGAAATATGTACCTACTCCATTTCATAAGAAGCGACTGGTATCAAAATTTACATTTTTGTAATTTTGTGGGTTGACACTGTATTGCCAGCGCCCAAATAAGATTCATAAACACTATGACCGTACCGACTTAGTTTAACGAGATCTTAATAGTTTTTTATAGTGACATAGCTATCATACTAAATAATTGATGATTTATCGCCGAGAATCATCGACATTACATACAACTTTCTTTTATAAGTACCTTACCTCCGACAGTAAATTTGTTAGAAGTTGCAGAGGTGTTTGCGTCACAGATTCATCTTGCAAAGGTGTTGTCATTGCAAAGTCCACCATATTCTATAAATAGAAGATTAAATTATTATTGGTCTGTACAATCTGCATAAAGTTTTATAATACGACTATAAATTTTGATTAATACCCAGTGTAAGTAATAATCGTACTGCTGTTTCATTGTACGAGTGCATTTCAATAACAAAATGCACAACTCAATACGTCAATTCCGGATTACGTAATAGCAAATAATACTATAATTCTATTGAAGTGAAAATTTTGCGAACTTACTTTCAACTCCTTTAGAACCACTTCTTTTCTCACTGATTTCGTTATTATATTCCGGTATCGTATCATGTTTCTCTAAAATGGAAAAAAAATACTTATTAAAAAAAGTTATTGAAATTTTTAATTCCTTTTTTTATTATAGTTCACGACTAAAAACTCACCCTCCAAACTATGGAATAGTACCATTGGTCCCTTGTGTATGCATCATTAGCCTGGAACGAAAATTGTATTGTAAACATAGTGGAACATCCTCAGTAGCGGCGTAAGGCGTGGGCGACGTGGGCCACCGCCTACGGCCTCGCGGCCCAGGGGGCCTCGCGCCCCGAAAATTTATGCATTACGTACTTTAAAGCCGCGAACACACCAAAAAATTTTGCCTTACGCCTTGTCTTACGCCGCCACTAAACATCCTGACCGATAATAATAATCAATACAAATGAGATAAGCTCAAGTTTATAAGTGTGCACAAATGGACAGTCGGCTTTCCTGATAGTGATTAAAATATGTCAGTCTTGCATACTAAAAACCGGTGTGTTTTTAGTATTTAAAACACACCCGTTTTCAACACAATCACTTACAATAATACAAAAATAAAAATATATAATTATATATTAAAGATGGATTTTTCAAATAAAATACATTTTTTCAGAATAATATGTAAATATTAAGCGTTGGTGGTATTCAGTCTCCTAAATGAAGAAATACTGAATAAACGTTTTGGTTTTGGATAAAAATGAAAAAGTTTTTCGATATTAATTTCAAGGACATTAGTACCGAAATATGAAACAATGAAATCTGGGGGCACGGTAGTGCCCCGCCAAGTCGAGCAAAAAGTGGCACGGCCGTACTATCCTTTTCTCGAAGTAGTTCGGGCCATTTTCGACCCCCTATAACTTCGTTGTGGATAAAACTAGAATCCTGAATTTTCAGTCACTAAGCAGACATTGTATAAACTCGGTATATTTCAAATATCATTCTGTTTGAACCAGTAGTTTAAGAATTATAACTAGTCAAAGTTTGATAATTTGTCACTCACTCACTGACTGACCGATCATCAAAACTCTAAGGCACTTCTAGCAGACATAGAAACTTGAAATTTAGAATACAATTAGTGTTTAGTCTATAAATCAAGGAAAAACTACAATATTTTGAAATTTCGGTCCAGTTTTCTAGATATACAATTTTTTTTTGTATTTCTGTATGTAATAAATAACTTAAAAACTACTGGACCGATTTTAAAAATTCTTTTACCGTTAGAAAGTTACATTATCACTGAGTAACATAGGGTATTTATTACTAGAAAAAATTGAGATCCTAAGAAATCCCTACTACAAACAACCCAAGGTGTAAAAAAATTAGCCATAAAATGTCTTTCACCGCATGTGCTGCGGAAAGTATTGATGATAGAACAAAAAAACGTTCTACAATATTATAGAACATATCAAAATCTACAAAAAACTTCACGAGACCATATGTCCAACTATTGTAGTTATGTCACTATAACTACTTTTTTACATTAAAAAGTTGATAAAAATGCCGATCAAAATCAGACTATGTTATCCATAGCTTTGTATTAATTCTTATCCAAATAAACTAAGAAAAGGACTATCTACAAAAAGAAATGAGATGCCATCAAAAACATAAATTGTAAAAAAAGCCAAGTCTTGCAACTCAGTTCTTCTATCGTAAAAAGTTGTGAGATCCATATAATACCAAGTCGGTCAATTTATTCAGTCTCTACTGAAGGATCCTTCTGTCTTAAGTAATTACATGATAAGCTAACCTAACAATATCTTATAGTGATCGTATCAATGCCAATATTAAAAATCTTTGATGTTTAAAATAAATAGATTGACTTGGCAATCGCACTAAACAATCTAATTTAATATAATATGTATTACTTGTGAGATACATTATGTTTTTAATAAAATAAAAAAAGATACATTGTGATTTCATGCGATAGCCGAGCCAATCTATTTATTTTAAACATCAAAGATTTTTAATATTGGCATTGATACGATCACTATAAGATATTGTTAGGTTAGCTTATCATGTAATTACTTAAGACAGAAGGATCCTTCAGTAGAGACTGAATAAATTGACCGACTTGGTATTATATGGATCTCACAACTTTTTACGATAGAAGAACTGAGTTGCAAGACTTGGCTTTTTTTACAATTTATGTTTTTGATGGCTATTTATATTTATGAAACTAATACTAGATAAAAAACTGCACTTGGAACGAAACAACCTCTTTTGTATGTGTTATTATGCGAATTCGACTGTGATGCGGAACAAATTAACCGCGTACGAGGGGTACCTGTACAAAGTACCTAAATAGTATATCTCATGTTTTAAAATCTATACTTATATTATAAAGAGGAAAGATTTGTTTGTTTGTTACGATTTAACTCAAAAACTACTTGACCGATAAAAAAATTATTTCATTTCTTTTTTTTGTGTACATCTACATTGCACCCGTGCGAAGCCAGTGCGGATCGCTTGTAGGTACTCTATAAATAAATGAATGTATCTTTTATTAAATTAGACAGAAGCACTAACCTGTAAGAGTAACGAACCATGCGGCATGACTATCCGTAAACAGTATTTCCTCGCGGGATCCCAGCGTGATATACAATATACTTCTTGCATGCAATTATAGGTCAGAGGCCGCTCCATTTGCCCGCAAGGCTAAAACAATACCATTGATTTTAATGTACAGACTTGGTGGCGTAGTAGTCCGCGGAATGACAATAATTAACTCGTATTAAAACAAATTGTTTGAAGCAATTAATTCTGGTTATTAAATATGCTATCAAACCACTGAAGTTAGACATAAATCGTCTATCAAAACATAACTGTTCAGTATTGAAATACATACCTATAATATCTTAAACTTATTCAAGTATATTTTGAAGAGTATAATACCTACCACGAAAGTAGTTGTTATCAAAGTCTTATGAAAAGTATTAAAAAAAATATAAAGTATTAAATTGTTTTATTGTAAGCACAGATAATAATTGAAAACAGACGGTATAGTTTAAAATACGTGTCCGTTACGACAATTTACGTGGGAGGTATCGAATTATCTATGTAGATAATCTGAATTCTAAACACTACATTTGAGCTCTTTTATTGCCTAAACATAAGAAGGTTACGAAAAAGGGTAAAGGATTAAAAACGTGTAATCTATACTATATCTTAGTTCTGTTGTTGTTCAAACTGATAAAAGATAAGCCCTTATAACTCTTAAGTGCTATTCAAGACAATCTTTATGGTCGGTTATCTTATTAAGAATTCAATAATTGTATACGCAGTTACTTGTGTGACGCTAAACGAAACGTTATGTGAATAATTTAAACGATAAGTACCTATTATATTATTTTGTTATACGGCAACTTTTGATTTGCCTTCCAATGTTGCTCAGCCGGGCTAGCATGACAAGCGCGACAAAATTTTGTCTACCGTTTTCTCGTGTTTCAATCGACTATCGCTTTATTTCTTTCGGATCTAACATGACAATTACACTTAAAACTCGACTTTTAATATCAAAAATAGATACATTTGTCGATCGAGATATCTTTTCTATCAAAATTGTCGATGTCGAGATATTATATATTGAGATATTTAACATCTTAGTTTGTCTTCTCTCGCGCGAGATATATCTCGTGGCGGTCATGCTAGCCCGGCAGTACACAGCGCATCTAGGACTCAGAGCTCACGGGGTCGTATCCCGGGGAAAAATGATCAGTGAAACAGACATAGACATGTCTGGCCCATGTCCACCTATGGGGGTAGGGAATTATTTAATGTAACTTGAAATATCTTTAAACTATGTAGTTACCTTTTCAAAACGTCACGGCAATTAAGTTAAAGATTTAGCTTAAAACTAGCGGACCCAACGGACGTTGCCCTGCCAGAACATTTTCTTTAAAATTAAAAATATTTCTAGATCAAATTCTATTTTCCCACTTCTATTATATGTATAGATTTGCAGTGGATATCAATTATTACAAAAAAAATCTAGAATGGTGCTTGACGATAACTGTCAACTGTGGAAGATGGAGTTCCGAACCTAATTTATTTAAAAGTTAATTTTGTGCGCATATATTTTTTTACTGAATTTTTCCGTTATTTTAATAGTTTTTCTGTTACTCGGGACATACAAATAAGATATCATTAAAATCGGAGCAGTCGTTCTTGAGTTATAAATGGTGTAACTAACACGACTTCTTTTATATAGGTAGATACAATTATTTTAGATTAGAAATGTATTATAATCGAGCTGACAGTCTACCTAAGATAGCATTACAAGTAAACCTCTGTAGTTTGAAATTTTTTATTATAATATAAACATTGTAAAAAAATCTCTTTTCCCTTAAAACATTATTGTGAATTATTTATGAGTTATCTATATAATAAGGCTGCATTATATGGAAGCGGTTGGTAAAGTACTAGTAAGAAGTGATTGACGATCTAGTAGCACCACTTGTATAGATCTGTTGTGTGACGTCATGGAGCAACGGACCGCGGCGCGAGGTTAACTGTGACGTCACTGCTCATCCCGGCCGCAGCGGTCTCGCGGGCCTCGGCCCCGTGGCCTTATTTGAAGCATCAGGCTTGCCACTTTTTTTTTTATGTTAGATATCGACAGACGAGCATGAGGTTCACTTGATGGTAGGTGATACCTCAGCCACAGAACATCAGTCAATGATGCGCTGTCGACCTAATTTTTACTTCGAGCATTCGGAAATCCATAGACTGAAACCGAAACGTTTTTCCATCTATGAACGGTGGTTCGTTACCTGGTCGGAATTTCGATATTCCTCCCACCCGATCAATGCCCGAAGTTACCAGACGTGGGGAAAACATGCTTATAAAAAATTATAAACATGTCGTCCCGGTGGGATTCGAACCCACGACCCATCGATGCGCACGGCAGGTGTTCTACCGAACGCGCCAACGAGACCGTCAAAAATTTTTGATGTAAAACTTCAAAATCAAAAACATAAATTGTAAAATAACCAATTACTCTTGCAACTCAGTTCTTCTATCGTAAAAAGTTGTGAGATCCATATAATACCAAGTCGGTAAATTTATTCAGTTTCTACTGAGGGATCCTTCTGTCTTAAGTTATTACGTAATTAGCTAACCTAAGAACATCTTATAGTGACCATATCAATATCAATATTAAAAAACTTTGATGTTTTAAATAAATAGACTGACTCGGCTATCGTATGAAAATACAATGTACCTTTTTTATTTTATTATAAACACAATGTATCTCACAATTAATACATATTATATTAAACTAGATTGTTTAGTGCGATTGTTTAGTTCAATACTATATACTCGTATTATAAATATTGGCAAGCCTAGACACCGCTTACCTATGACGCTAGGTATCGATACTGTATACGATAATATATTATATGTAAATAAAGTCGCTTCTTTTTTGGTACATGCATAATATGTATCTGTTTTCAGCAAAATAAAAGGATTATCTTTAAAACTCCCGATGACAAACTTGTTTAAACAATATTTAAAAAAAAACAAAGAATACAGGCAGCATATTAAGTAAATAAATTATTAATCATTACAATGAAACGCAATACATACATGGTTATTATATTAATGGATGTAGTTAAGTCAAAGTAACCGTCTTCGTGGTTTAGTGGCATTTAACATCGAAGATCACGGGTCCAAAACGGGTTCGAGTCCCAGGAAAACAAAAAAAATATTTCGTTTGAGAAAGGCTTAGAAGATTGATCACCTACTTGCCTGTATATAAAAATAAGGTAAATATTTACAAGTGGTGCTCCACCTTCAAACGACTCCATTTTTTTTACGGCATATTTTCATTAAAACAGTATCAATATTAAGGTGGCTCATCCCCCTCCAGGGAACTAAAATAATGTACCTACATCCCGAAGCTTTAGAGTCGTTCTACCGGATAAACTACCGAAGGCATTTCAATGAAAAGTATGCCGAAAACTCGAACGCTAGAAAAGGATATAAGCCATTCCTTTTTTTATATTAGAGGGGGCAAGCAGACAGGCGAGTCACCTGATGGTAAGTGACGACCGCAGCCCATGGACATTCGCAACATCAGAGTTGAGAATAGGCTCGTTTCTTGAAGGTTCCCAAGTCGTATCGGTTCGGAAAAACCGCCGGCGAGAACTCAATCCACAGAGTGGTTGTGCGTGGCAAAAAGTGCCAAATTCCTAAGATATTTATAAGAATACCTTAAACTATAATTATATTAACATACTATCACTATTTTCTGATAAGACGTAGTAGCTATTCGATCTTACTAAGTGACTTGAATATAGAATAAACAATGTATAATTATTTTATCACAATTACGATTCAATGACGCACTTCACATGTTTTATAAATATACCTATAGCTATAATAAGAATATATATACAGTAATCTTTGCGTATTGGATGTTTGACCATGAATTTAAAAAAAGCATATTATTATATAATGGGCCGTATCATACGTCAAATCCATTAAAATATAAAATCTTAATAATAATGGTTTGTGCTCTAAGAATTTTCATTTTACAATAAATTTATATTACTTTTAGTGCCAATTATACGCTATATAATTGAATTTCCAAGTACCCTAGGGAGGCATGGGGCAGACTCTAGATGTAAAACAACCGATTTAAAACGTTTTAAACCAAATGTTTCCGTTTTAAACCCCAAATAAATAGTTTTAAACGGTTGAAAACTCGCCTACAAAAATATCGCCTACGAAAAGAACTGTGGTTTACACTTCATTATGGGTAATTTTGGTCACCTGACGGCATGTTTCATTTTAATTAGTTAAAAGAAAATCAAAAGTACCTACCTACACACGAAAATAAACGAAATAAATATTACACAGAGTTTTAACCATATCAATAGAGATTTTATAACGTTTGGTCGGACGGATCAACTAGAACTAAACCCGCTAAGTATCACACATTTAAAAAAAATACACAGTTTATAGGTACTCCATTATATCCGGCAAAATCAAGAAAATATAGTTATAATTAAGAAAAACATAGTAATCAACACGTTTTAAACAAAAAAATAATATATAATCGGTTTTAACGGTTTTTTCGTTTTAAACGGATTTAAACCGACTTTAAATCTATAGGACAGACCCATTTCTATGTCAACAAAAATATATTCGTTTAATATCAGTTTGGTTTTCAAGGTACGATATAGTACAATATACGTTTGTTTGATTTTAGTATAGCAAAACCATTGACATATTGTGTATTGTTGATCGAATAGCAAAACAGATATTTTTTTTTAAATTATGCCTATATTTTAAAATTGGAACGATTTAAATAATGTGTTTCGTAAGAGACAGAGTTCAAATTTTAACCTACCTTAATGATAATTGTTCGTTATTGAATTTTTAATATACGGTGGAATGCTGAGTAAAAAGGGGGGATGGATCAAATTCTATGGCACTTTCACGGTCTCTGACTTCATTGGTAGGTAAAAGTACTAAGATATGCCAGAATTTGGTCGATTTAGAACAAACGATAAAGATCGGTGAATATTATATACCACGCAAAGTAAAAGAGCCCACTATAAGATTTCTACCAAAATCGGACTTACGGACAAATTATATATGTACGATTCGATGGCGAATGTAGAGGTGATAGGGTTGCCGGAATGATAAACCGACCCCCGTACCGATAACCGTATCTCGACCGAAGGGTTGATAAAGGCCACTTCCGGTCAATTTGTTAGGGGTCTGCTACCCGTATCTCGTAATATGTCCTTAAATCCGATTCGGATAGAAATCTTGCAGAGGCTCTTGGACTAGCAGTGTTATTCTCGGGCAAAATAAAATATACACATATGTCGTCGTTGCGCCTGCCAAATTCCATATGTGTTTTTTTTTGATTTTTGGTTTTTGCACAAAAAATAATCTTCGTTTTATTCTCTATGTGTTACTAAAATCATTTTTGTGATATTCGAACTGGACATGAGTTTAACTAATTCCATATGTGTTTTGACCGGTTAGAAAAGCTCCGTATGTGAATCAATAATACGTTTTTCGTTGTCTCCCAAAACTATACAAAAATCACATATGGAACTTGTCAGGCGCAGCGACGATGTATAAAGTGACGGACGTTTATGTAGATTTATAAGAACAATATAGTTAGAAGATCACTATCACGTTAACTCAACCATATAATCAGCACACATCAATATAATATAATAACTGCCAAACAGCACAATTTCTTCCAACTTCATAGAATTTTTGAGCTAAAAACAATATCAATAATAGATTTGAAAAGAAGTGTAGCAGTTGTAGTTGTCCCCTGAGTACTCTAGACTCTAGAGTCTCGACATAAGTAAATTTACTTCTCTGTTAAATTATTGTATTGGTGATATTTATGTTTTTAAATTGTATGGAATATTATTCACACATTATAGCCTGCCATATTATTGAATATAATTATACAAAATTTATGATTAATTACGATATTTAACATCAAGTTAATATAATGATTATTTATTTTAAAAACAATAGTGACGCACGCACATTCTCTTATCAAGATCCCCACTTATTGACCTCGAATTAAAAAAAAAACTACAATAAAACAAGTTTATTATCGCGTATAAAATCGTATTTTAATTAAATACCATAGTAACTCCGTAACTTCAATAATGCCCTAATCAATTTATTAGTTACATTGACACGAGTAGTATCTACATAAAGGCATGATTTTCACTTGATGTTAGGTGAAATCAATACCTCCTAGGTATTATTGAGTCATCGAATAAATTAAGGTATATTGGTTTTTTATATACCTCTACGTACATAATAAACAATTATCGTGTTTTAAATAAATAATTACCGTTATAAATGCATTTAAAATCTCAATTAAAAATATAAATAACCGTTTTATAACGGTTTTTTTTTATTTATTTTTTTAAGCAAGAGTTTCCAATTTTTAATAAAATATTAAACATTCGGATTAGTTTTATATCACAAGAACCAATTCATTATCCTTCAAATCGCTCTCCTGAAATAATACTTATCAGTTAACTCATTATACTCGTATTTATTAGGTATGGGATATCTTACCGTCGCGGTCGGCCACAAAACTAGTTTTCATGTTAGATATCGACAAAATATGAGAGCTCAACCCCAGGAGATAAATCAATGATGCGCTGTCGACCTATTGGTGTATTTGGAGCATTCATAAATCCATACTGAAACCGAAACGCGCAATATGCACTTCACGGGTTTTCCATCTAAGGACGGTGGTTCATTAACCGGACGAATTTTCGATATTCCTCCTACCCGTTCGATGCTTGAAATCTCGCGATCGAACAATGATATCTGTTAGCGTACCTTGTAGGTACGTAATATAAATAATATACTTATAACAGTATTTTAGGAGGAGGATGGTAAGTTTAGAAGACAAGAGAGAATGTTAAATTGATAATTATTATTGAAAGCTTCCCAAATCCCAACACGTAGCTATCTTTCGTTATACGTATGTTAACGACAGGGACAACAATACTTGTAACTTGTAAGAACAGCTCAATGTTGATTAGTATATGAGTATTCGGTCATAAATTATTATGCAGTGAGTAAGGAATGTGAATAGACGCGAAAAGAAGGTGCAAATATTTAAACAACTGTTTAAAGTAGTTTAACAGATAGATATTACTTCATAAAATAACAAATGTTATTCCTTCGTATATGCAGTGTTATTTTTATGTATATTATTTTCCGACATCCTTTTTTTTTACGAAGTTTTTGACTGTATATAAGAAATAGTATCACCTCCAGGCTCCAAGTAATCTTGAAAGAACTTAATATTCTCTTTTATTAACGCTTCTGAATTTAAACGAAAATTTTAAAAACATAATATAGGGGGCATAATGTGTAAATACTTATACGTAGGTACCGTTGAACACGACTTTTGATCCCCTCATAAAGTAAAATCTAATTTAAATACACCTATTTGATCTACAATCTACTTCAACTCAATATTTAAGTAATTTAAGGCTATGTAAGATGACAACACTTAAGTATAACTTGGCGTCCTTTTTACATTATACTTTTTATGGGACATTATGCTTAATTCCCATTTTAACTTAATGTCGCTCTAAATTAGAAATAATTCGCATTATATACCGAAAAATACTACAGGTAAAAGTATTATGAAAAAGATACACATTTTAATCCGTTGAATGTTTCTTCATCTCAATATATGAAACCTTTGGAAAATATATATTAAAAAGGTTTTGACATACCGTTTTCGAAGCGATGTGATCTTCTAATAAACACAGAACATGAGTTTCCCATCTCCTAAAGAATTTGGCTGCAAGAATTTTGTCGACAACAGTCCTCGTGTGTTGAAAGGAGCATATTCTCAGAGTCCCTTCCGTGGCCAGTTTGTAGCGCGGACCTGGTGGAGGCACGGGGGTGCCCCCAGTATTGGTATTTTTGGATACAATGACGTCTAAACAGCATTCTGGACTGGAGCCCTGGAAGAAATCGTGCGTTTTAGGAATCATTGTTACTTTATAGCTGGTATTATGGAAGTAAACAATTAAAATCACTGAATCAAGGATTCGAGACTTTGCACTGGTCTGGTCTGACCTGTGCTCATGTCTACGAATTCGAAACAAATGCGCGTATAAGTAGCGTAGACGCCTTATCACTGAGCGGGATTCAAGTCGTTAATATGCAATTGATAGTGCACATTTTGATAAAACAGTGTTATTTCATTCCTCGTCAATTTATTAGCAGAAGCCCAAATATGAACGCCTTACGAGAAAATATTTGTATGATTTTCAATTATTTTGTTTAGATAACTAGGATACAAATATATGTATATATTTATAGATCTTAAATCTTTGATTTTGGAACATCTTGAAAGTATGACAGAGTATGGATTATCTTAAGTCTAAAAAGAGTAACGTTACTTATAGTGATAACTAAAAGTATATAAGTAATTAATGCAAAAAAATCTGGTAGATATAATTAATCCTAAAATAAAACGTCAGCGCAAATAGAAAAAAGTGAATGAACTTAGCCCAAAGAATAATATGGTGCCTATTTTCTGAACGAACAAGGATGGCGCCTGTCATTAATTATTTTTGTTATTGCAAGTACATACGTTGAATATTTAATAAAGTATGTATGTCATTTTGGTTGATAATTAAGTACTGAAATAACAATAATAATTTCAAGTATAATTACGGACAAATTAACTATTTGCGTCACCGTAATTATTTAACGATCACAAAATTTATAGGCACTTTTGAAGCGTGCGTAGGTAAGATATATAAAATGCGGTCAAGTGCGACTCTGGCCTCTGCCAATGAGCGTTCCGTATGTAACCATCGACTTTCTGTATTTACTTGTAGAATCTCTCCTGTGGCCACCAAGAGACAGACTGTGCCTAGTTTGGGCCATACGACTCCCACGTCATTTTAATAAATATAAACAAACTTGGAACCAGCGAGTATGTTTATATTAAATAAATAATAATTATTAAAATATATTTAAAGCCCTAAATATAGAAATAACTCAGATGTCATTGACCAAATTTTAAATATTGAATATAGTCTTTATACATAAGACAAATGATTATAAATTAATTAAATTTTTGTTTTCAGTATTGGAATTCTGAACATAATTTACGTTGATTCAATGAAAAACAGACATTTAAAAGTCACAGACCATGCAATTCATGACGTAATGGCTGTGAAATTGTGGATTTATTTTTAAATTTCGTTTATGAACTATCAAAAACAACAACTGGGTGATTTTGGTAAACCAAACCACCCCTGTTGAATACGTAGATTAATGTTTATCAAACAATTGATATAGTAGTATCCAGCTTTCAAGTCATCTCAAGACAAGCTCCAATTCGATTACAATAATAAATCTGATTATAATAATTATTGATTGATTTTACCTATTCCGTGATAATGACTATGTGAATTGTGATGTCAGTATCACGGACAGTATTTCTGTGATCATTATCATGCGTGTATTGTTTTGCCTGCCTTTGCCATATAAAATAACTGTGTTTAATAAACTTATCAACGAGATTAGAAAAAATCTTAGAGGTTAACCTAAGCTCAGTGGGGTCATGACCCCAACGACCCATGACCCCAATGACCGCCCCGTAAGAAAATTTGAAAAGTCCAGACATACATATTTCTCCCCTCATGGCATTCAAAGAGTTATTATAGTCTGGAATAATCCAGAAAGTGTGTCAACTCTAGTAATATTTGAGAGAAACAACACTTCCATCAATTATTGACCGTTGTTTTAATTGTTGAAGAAAACTTTACTCATTATTGTTAAACCACTGAAGAAAATACTTGATTTGCTCAATAGTTTATTCAGATCAATATTATTACTTCACAATAATCATCAGAATTCTATTTACAGTTTACACAACCACAGGTCAGCTGTCGACAATCGAACCAAACTCAGCGCGTCAATAATTCTTCTGTCTCTTCAACCATTTACCCGCCATTTTCCGTTTGACAGCTGACCCACTCGATTGGAGGCAATGTTGTCAGATCATAAATATAATGTAAATATGGTTCTAGCTAGCATTGCTAGTTAACAAAAATATAAGTGTATGATATTTTGTAACATTATCGAGATGTCTAAAATGGAAATTACTATTTCTACAGATTCTCATTCAATAAATTAAAACTCCTGATACCATATGATAACGATTAAATATCCAACAAATAATAAACCTCATGTAATGTGTTCTATGGTAATGGCCATGTTATGGCAAGTCAACAAAATTTTACGCGTTAACAATTATTATATCCTACTAGCTCACCCGGCGAACTTCTATCGTTCATTTTTATAAATATAGTTTATATTTATTATTTATTAATAATTTATTATATTTTCTCACCTTTTAGACCTTCTTTGGTCCATTCTTTTTCAAAACCAAAATCAGTTCAGCCGGTTTCGAGTTTTTGTGAGACTAAAAAACGTCAATTCATTTTTATATACAGATTTGTAGTTAGCTAAAAATGTCAGATGTTCTTCTACTATTTTTTTAATTCTTTACTTTACATCAGTACCGGATTTAACGAACATCAGAATTCATTGAAATACAGAAAAATTAAAGATGCAAATTTTGCTGAGTGTATTTAAAATACCTACCTCCATAGATGCTCCATAGGTTTGGCAATGTTTCAATACTTAAAAATAAACTTTAGATATACAAATAGGATTGATATTGAAATAAGTATCTATGTTGTCTCTCTAGATCTGTATTTTTTATTCAATTGGTACATAATATACATATTTTCGCTCTGCCTCAAATCGATGATATAAATACGAAATATCAACATAAAAATCAATTATTACATTAGTTGGCTAGCTGATTTGTCTGCAAAGCATAATTTGCGGAATTCACGAAAGTGTTCACTTGATGGTAGGTGATACCTCAGCCACAGAGATGTGCAGTCAATGATGCGCTGTCGACCTACTTTTTACTTCGAGCATTCGGAAATTTATAGACTGAAACGTAACGCGCAGTAGGTATGCATTTCACGGTTTTTCTATCTATGAACGGTGGTTCGTCACCCGGTCGAAATTTCAATATTCCTCCTACCCGTTACCGCTACCCTCCTACTAAGACATGCCTACAGAAAATTATAATCATGTGGTCCCGATGGGATGCGAACCCACGATGCGCAAGGCAGGTGTTCTATCGAATGCGGCAACGAGCCCGTCAAAATTAATTCATTTATTAAACGTTATATGATAATTAATTTATTTCGATATTGTAAAAAATTATTTTGCAAGCAACCACAATCAAACCTTCCTCCTACCCTCAAACGTGTACTGAACGTTCTTCCAATTCAGAATTTCGGTCACCAATCATTGCACTAAACTGTTTTTAACTGTCTTTTGTTTTTATTTTATTTTTTTGTAAAAGGTGATAACTGATAGGGTACTTCGATAAGCCGATATTCCAAGACGTGACTTAAGTCTCAATTCATTGTCAAACTATCAGATATTTATGGAGAAAAAATCTTTGGACTTCTCTCAAAACTTTATGTGTTAAATCGTTATCCCATGGAATATGGGGCAATACATTCATTTAGACACTGTAACTTGTTGATCGTCATCTACTATCCTTTCGGTCTCCTATCGACTTATTGGCGTATGTGCATCGGAACTTCACCATCTTATTCCATCACCGAACAATGAGGGACGGTAGGTGTCCACCCTTTCCTTGATTCTATCCTATAGTATGCTCTTGTTCCGTATCTTTCTACTTCGGCTGTGAATTGGTAAATGGCTCAATCGGTAAACATTTAATTTGCTTAATACATCTTTCGATGCCCAAAAATATTTTAAAAATAATATCGTCCATTAGTAGGTACCTACCTACAGGACATTCTGGACATTATTTCTTTGTGTCCACTTATTTATGTCTGGTTAGACCTTAAAAGAAACCGATAAATTTAACAGTAATTGACGATGCCTTGACTGCTCGACATATTTGTGATTTGACAAGTCGACATATTTACGATTTAAGCTTCAGTTTCGTTTAAACTGGTATGTTTGAAACATATGCGGTGATTTAAGGTTCAAATCGATCCTTGAACGTGATGCTCTTGTTTTATTTTAGCTAATAAAAACACTTTTGAATTATAATATTAACAAAACCGGTTACATTTAAGTTTGCTTAGTCATGACAGTGGACCGAACTACCGAAGCGAGTTCGCAAATAATTTACCGTTATGTACGGGATAGTATATAGGGTAATTTAGCCGGTTTCCCGTCCAGGTCCTGTTTTCGTCCACTAACGCGGATCTTGTAAAACATTTACGTAGAATAACATTATAAAAATAGTCAACCGCGCAAAGTTGGTCTCGTTACGGACCCTAAAGTCAAATCTGCATGTCTATAAAATCAAAATATTTATTAACTAGTTGAGACTCGAACAAAAGCTACTTCTATCTGAGGCTTGTTTCCGAGCTACAAACATGTCATCATAAATATAAAAAAAATAGTGGTACGACTTAACTTTGCAGTCAGTTTTTTTTATTGTTTTAGCATGTATTTCTTATGTTTTGGGTATTAATGACTAAGTAAAGACATAAAGAACATATTAAAATGTGTGTTTCGTACTCATTTAAAGAATTACTTTAAAAATCGAGGCGGACAAAAACTGAAGTACCTATTTCGTAATATATTCAGTTCTCGTCCGCGTGGACGAAAACACAAAAATACGAGTAAAGTTTGATTAGTCGTTTAAAATAAGGAATGGGAAAAAATTCTGTTGAAATCATTATGGAATGATCTTCGATGGTTAGTTAGTCTGATATTTAGTTTCCGTCCACCAATTTAGCAGTATTGCAAGTATAAATATATATTCAAATATTGTGGACGAAAATTAAAAAATACGTTGAAAATTGCTTTAGTTTCCGTCCATGAGTGGACGAAAACTAATACTGGTTAAGTATTTAGTTTCCGTCCATCACAAACAGCGTTATGTTACTTTTCGTTTAGCTTTTTTTCTACATACGTGTAGATTATACGCGATATAACCCACTTATGATGTACGTAATCGCGTATATTGTTTGGACCTATTTTATTATTTTAATTTTTAATATATCCCATTTTTATAGATGACGTCGTCGTCTAAAAAACTAGAAAAAGGCACCATGGCATCTGAGGATGCCTTAAAAAAGCTCTTGCAGAGATCCGTAATAATTAGAAATGTATGTATAAGAAAATGTGCAATGGATATGCTTTATATACCGTGGACGGAAACTAGCCTACACAAGGTCGAAAACTAACATTTTTGGACGAAAACTAACGAAATCGGTACTTTTCACTAAAACATTTTATATAAAAAAAACGTTAATTATAATTATTTGCTTCTTAATGTAAGCCTAAAATAGACTATATCAGCTTTCAATAAAAATTCGGTTTGTTAGAGTTGGGCCAGTAGAACATATTAGTTTTAAGCCCATAAGCTGGCAAGTCCACTAAGTGGACGAAAACCGGCTAAATCACCCTATTGCTGATACTATAGTCTATATTAATACTGATATTATTAGTCGGTGGGTGTGGTGGAAATTGGTATAAAGCGAAAGGGAAATACAAACCCAACGCCAACTGCAGCGCACTAACAAAATGCCTCTTTTGACGTCAGTTTTAACCTTGTACTCCAACAGATAAAAATTTTAGTTAATAATAAACAATAGACTTTGCATGTGGTTCGGTGTTGAGTCATACCAAGAGGCGTTCACTGTGTACTACAATATCAAGAGAATAAAGTCAATTTCTAAGTCCTAATGTTAACATGCCTATCTATCTATACTTATATACTATTTAATATTATAAAGAGGAAAGATTTGTATTTTTGTATGTTATGAATAAGCTCAAAAACTACTGGACCAATTTTGAAAATTCTTTCACCAATAGAAAGCTACATTATCATCAAGTAACATAGGCTATGTTTTGTGTATAGTACATCTACATTGCACCCGTGTGAAGTCGGGGCGAATCGAAAGAATCAAAACTACTTAGCGCTTCGATGGGTAGCGGGTTCATACTATAAAGTATAGGTTATATCGCCCAATTTGCTTAAAAAAAATATGTTAAGAATGGTGATAATAAAATGAATATTCCGTCCAAAAGAGATAATTTTATTTAGAAATTCAATCAACTATTGTTGATTTTGTACACGGAGCTCCGTAACTATATCCAAAATTATCGGATATCCAATATAAAAATCTATCCGTAACCGTAACCGAATCCTTTCTATAAGTTTCGAATAATAAGATGTTTTATGACAGGTTTTTTTTATCTAGCCGAGCCAATACACTAGCCGCGGACGTCCTTTGCATTATTATTTCTATCGCTTATTTTATTACTAAAACTTACAGCTAAACAGAAAAAAAAGTTTAACAGAATATATACATAAGACCATACACAAGATTTCACATATAAATATATACATATAGTCATAACTTATCAGTAATAATCGTGGGATTGCGTTACAGTATCTTATATATCCATAACCGAAACTAATGGATAATCCGAAATAATTTCATATTCGTAACCATATCTGAAACCGGTAAGATATTATTCCTATATCCATATATGTATCTACATCCGAAATTCATATCCATAACATCCCTAGTAGCTTCTATTGCGCTTTTACCAAAACTTTAAAAATATAAGTATTCATTCATTCAGTATCTGTAATTGTGCTACAATGTTGTATAACAGTCTATATTCGTAAGTATCTAGGTTATGGGGTTTGTATGTCTCATGAAATGTTAGGTTGTTTTTACGTTGCTCCATAAACATTATAGATATGTTTAACCTAGCAACGCGCTTCGGCTTCACACGGGTACAATGTAGATGAACTATACACAAAAAATAGCCTATGTCACTCGCTGCTAATGTAACTTTCTATTGGTGAAAGAATTTTTTAAAACTGTCCATTCATAACATACAAAAATACAAAAAATCAAAAATACAAATCTTCCCTCTTTATAATATTAAATAAATATAAATATAGATTAATATAGAAGTATAGACTAGCTGATACCCGCGACTTCGTTCGCGGTAACTTCATCAGCTGGGCTTTTGAGAAATCTTTCTTCATATTATATATCCTCAATCCTCTGTACTTGGTGATTTCTTGAGGGAAAAGCTATTATAGTAGTCATTGACGGGTGCTTCTGCGATCTAATGGCTTAATAGCCAGGAATAAATATACCAATGTAATTACACGGATTGAAGTCAATCTGTAACCCTGTTTTTGCATCACATTATCGACATGTTTAATGATTGGGTTCGAAGGATGATTGGAAATTAATAGAAAGACTATAGTTGAACAAATGAACCTGACCTTAAATAAACTTTAGGGAGATCTATATCAATTTGATTCTTCGTCACTAAAATGCAGATGTATTTTGGTAGAAATCAGTAATTAGCATTTTAAGTTCGTATTGAGTCAACACTAGGCAAGTGTGTTGAATTGTGAATTGGGACTAAATACAAACAACTTACAAGTAAGCATTCATATCGTCAGTCTGTGATTTGTATTAGAAGCAGTTGAAATTACACAAATGGGACTGGTACTAGACGAAATTTTAATGTTGATTCTGGTCCCGTGCGGTAGTTGGTGGTGCGAGTTATAAAGACAATAAACGAATCGAATTTAACATGGTAAAAGCTACTTGCTGTAGTGGTTCTTTGTGTTATATAGGTGCTGTGGGATGTGGGAGAGGGTGGTTCGCCTGCGCGGGTTACCGTACTGGCGACCCACTTTCTAGCCTTCCTGTTTGATGACGTCGCTTGTAAAATTTGGGTCATGAGGGCGACCCACTGAGGTAAGAGTTATGGCGTTGCTGCCTTGCTTTGTTAGTGGTTATTCTATACTAACCTCGTCTTTACGGGCCTCGGTGTCTCCTATACTGGTTATAAACGGACTCATTATGAAAGAAATATTTTTGTTATATTACATACATACATATGTACGTATACATCACGCCTTTTTCCCGTTGGGGTAGGCAGAGATCACGGAATGTCATATGCTCCGATCCTTACATACCACTTTCACTTCTTCTACTTTCCTCAATGCTTTCATACACACTCGTCGGTTACGAGTACTTTTGACCTGGCCCCTTTGAAGAACGTCCCCGATCTGATTCAAGGTACGTTCGCCTAGGTATATATATATATATATATATATATTTATATGTACATATTTTGTTATATTGCTGTATTATATTATTCAGTTATAGTGCTTTGTATTACGAAATAAAATAAATCTGCATTTAAAAGTATAAACTTCCTCTGTATTGATTGTGCAGTGTATCGAATCAATGTTCACGGAGGGATTGGCACGTGGCTTGCATGAAGTGATCTCATGACCAACTAATCTAATCTACAGACTCCGGACGAATGAATTTTCTCTGGAGATCAACCTCATTGTGTTTAAGTTTTAAACACATTCAGCCGGCCTAGCATGACATCCACGACAAAAATTTTGTGTATAGTTTTCTCGTGTTTTAATCGATTATCTCTTTATGTCTTCCGGGTCTAACACGGTTTAGAAGTCGAGTTTTAAGTGGACGTGTCCACTGTAATGTAAATGTAACCGTGTAATGTCAAAAGTAGAGATATAATATATCGAGATTAATTATATCTTCTCTCTTGATGGTCATGCTAGACGGGTAGAACACATTTTACTAACCATATATACGTAAATATGTATCTACCTTATCGAATGACTTCTAAAAAGAGGTTTTCATTTCATATATAATATATGATATTTATTTAGGTATATATATATGTATAATATGCACGCCGATTACTACGATATATAAGTGGGACGATATCGATAAAATATTTTAAAAATAATATATTATTAGTTATTACTTATAATATATTATAATATATATTGAATGCGCATCTGATATTAACTTTGAAGATGCAAATAAGTTTAAACAAAAATAAAAACCGATCTATTTTATAATATTCGACTGTATTTTAACACTAACTTAAATAATACCAGTAGGTATAGTAAGATAATAACTTTATAGATAAAAATAAACCTTATTGATACATTCTATAATAGTAGTCCTAATAGGAATCCAAAAGCAGATAAGTTCACCGCCATATATAAACAACGAAGAGTTAGGAGAAATGTATGTTATTAAATAATTCCAATGCAAGTATTGTAATTTATCTGTGACCGTGGATCTAAATGAGAACATTTCCTGTATTAGTGTTATCAAATTATCAGAGATATTCAGTGACGTGGTAAAAGCGTTGAATTGGTTTTAGGTTACAAGAAGCAGGAAAACTAACACTTTAACGCAGTAGGTATCTAATTTTTTGCACGAAAATAAATAACAACACGTTTGTTAACATCAGGCAAAAGGTATTTATTACTCACATATATAGTAATAAAAATTTAAAAAAAAACGTAATTCTTTTGAAATTTTCTCAAATTATTATTAGAAAAATAAATATGTACCATTTTTTTTCAAGAACATGGTTTAGGAATGCATATGTTCGCAATTAGTTTGATGGTAAGCAGCAGATGTCCGGATACCATTCAATACTGGCTATGTTGGCTTAATCGTGCATGTTCCCTTGTAGGCTTGAAAGCCTTTGAATAATAAGTGCCTACTACCTATCACAAAATAGAAGACATAGGTACAACTCTTCTTCAGATGTCTTGTTTTAGGGTAAACAAAAAGGTAGGTTGTTAATTGAAAATATAATATATATAGGTAGTTAGTTACTTGTGAAAGTCAAGTTTTATCGTGCGTAATTTAATGTTTATGACGTCAGAAAGAAACAATTAAACGTTTTAAGATTTCATATTAAAATATTCCTGGAAATGCTATTTACCTACCATGATAATAGTTTTAATATAAAATAACAAAACATTTCACCTTATTAAAAATAAACATAAATTTTATACCTTTGTAAAAGGATTAAAACATAGATAATATAGGTACATAAGTATCTACTTGAGAAATTGCATTGTTATAGCTACTTATCAGCTCGGCTTTTAATGTAGGATCTTATTTTTCAAATGTGTGTTTAATGTAAGCATAGTATTATTTCTCGAGGCATCCTTTAGTATAAATAACCTCTTCAATACATCAATAAATAAATTCGGAGGTATATTTATAACATGGGTTCAATGTTTTTAGTCATTCTGATTTTTATAGCTTCGTATAGTGCATCTAGGTCATTGGTTTTAAATTTTAAAGAAAATAGCTTTTAAGACTTCTACTCATTTAGAGTAACAACATCTTTATATACACTATAAAGTAGAAGACACACGAGATAAACATTCGTATTGTGTACATATAAGCTTAGGTAGGTATACTCACGAAATACTCGGCGGAGCTCTGGTCAGCGAGGGTTGGTGTTAATAAGCAGCCGGGTGAGGACGGAGCGGTGGCGGCAGGCGGCGGGGGCGCAAGTGACATCAGCTCTCCAGCTGATGCTGACATACTTCCAGCCGCAGCTAAACTCCTCAGGCGGTCCGCCAGATCCGTGTGACCACCGCTGAAACTCTTACCGCCGCCATACTCCTTGCTATTACACAAGTTGTCTATTATACGTGGCCTTCGTAGCTTGCGAGATGCCGCACGCCACCGTCTAAGTCTACATGCTGCGTTATTCAGAACTTCTTCTGTCTCCTGACACGTTATCAGTTCTTCATCGGAATTCGCAATTTCCGCATCTAAAATCTCATCTATGTAAGGCAGTTTTTGCTCGATATTGGACGCAGATGGAGTGTCATCGGCGAGAACCATATTCGAAGGTTCCAAAAAATCCCTTAATGCAAATGCTAGCTTTTGATCCGAACTAAGGCCGGCTGGAGCATTGTTTTCAATGTTTTCCGTAGTAACATATTTTATCTCTTGATTTCTATCTTGCTTGGGCTCGTTTATAGAAGCTGAGTCCTCATTGGAGTTTATATCAATATTGATTTCTTGACTTTGTGAAGGCATGTTGAAAATTTTATATCTACCTACTACTTATATTTGATTTAAGAAATATATTAATTTATAATCATGTTTATAGTCAACACATTATATAGAAAAACCGAAGACATTTTTTTTTTCAATTAAATGTTAGAGCACTGTAATTAAAAACATTTGTGTTTTTATACATCTTACATTTTATCTGGTGTGGCAAATCCTCACTATCAGGCTATAGATATAAATATATACTGAAGCCCTCCAATATGATCAATGTTAAAAGTTTCACTTTCATTATATGCTCCTCAAACACTGAATTAGTTGAGAAAATTCTGTACGTTTATGAAAATAGATTCGCAAATCGATCATTACCCGCAGAAACACTACGGATTATATTATGCGTCAAAAATGAAACACAATCTGCCTCGAATTAACTCAGGCAGTGTGCGCAAACCGAGCTCTACTGTAGACTTGTGTCGCTCGCGAGCGAATGATAGGAAAGATATATATCTTGCCAAAAGAGCGAGTATATCTCTCGCTCACCAATTTCTTGAATATATCTTTATATCCAAGAGCTAAGATTCATTTTTGATGCGTTTCAGATCAGATGAATAAAAAGATGCTTAAGGAAGGGTAAAGAGCGAGATAGACGACGTTGTTTAGATTCCGCATGTGCCGGCCTAGCCGAGAGCTAGTGAGAATAAAATGAGTAACAAAAGAAAATGTACGTTATAATATGGGAATAAAGCACAAAATAGGTTGCGTTACGCAATTCCCGTTGGACTTTCAAAATAATGTCCCTACGTAATTTTAAGTATTTGTTTATATTTGAAAAATGAACACGATTTTTTTCGCTAATAATATATTTATCTTATTAGTATTTCATATGTTTTATGTGTTGAAAATAGTGTAAATAAATAATTACAATAATAAATAAATAAATATTTGGGGGGCGATGTTGCGAGCGTCCGTAGGCAATGACACTAGAGTCCCTACACGTGTCCCCTGGGCTGTGCCAAACATGCAACAAACTTACTGGTGGGAGGCTTCCAAGCCGAGGCTAGTTACCACCCATCTGACAAAGACACGCCGCCAAACGACCATGTGTCGTGTTCCGGAGTGAGGTCAGGTGAAGCCGTTTCGGGTAAAAAATGGGTCTGGATAGTTGCTTTGCGTTTGTGAACCGAATCCTATGTCTCAGAACTTCTGTACCGGGCGTCTAGATTTGGAGGGTAGCGGGATCCGAAGAAACGGTTCACCGCTGGCCGACCGCAGGTTGTAGGGGGCCCAAGTAGTAAGTTAGCCACTTATGAAAGGCTGCCCCACCGCCTGTGTATAATCCCGGGTTGGCCCCAACGTGCCGGTTGGCGACCGGATGAGAGGTCCCGTTGGCGATATCCGGGGGGTTTCGGGCGTCCCCGCAGTCTCCAATCTAGATTCCCACCCGTACGGTGTCTGTACACATCAGGGTGGCTCTATTCGCATGGCCTCATCCAACTACCATCAATTTACCCAAAGCCTATTAATTTTAATTTACAATGAAAAAGTCAACTAAGAAAAGGAAGTGTATACAGCGGCAGCACGACCTCTCTTTACAAGTGCACCTCTCTAACATCCGAGGTCTGCACTCTAATCTCCAGTCAGTCCATCACCACCTAGAGACTGAAAGGCCTCACTTGCTCTTTCTGACGGAGACGCAAATAAGATGCCCAAATGACACGTCATACCTCACGTACCCTGGTTACTATTTAGAACACTTATTCCACCCTAAGGCCGGTGCGTGTGTGTATGTCCGTGACGACATCTGTGCCCAGCGTCTTCATCATCTTGAAAAATCATGTTTTTCTGTTATCTGGATTTTGACGGATATAAGCGACGATTCAATCTTCTACGCTTGCGTTTACCGATCGCACTCTGGTAACTCCGAGACGACTTCGTTATTTGACTACCTTAGCGAAGCGGCTGATATGGCCCTCATCCGGTATCCGAGCGCTCAACTGGTAATTTTGGGGGATTTTAATGCCCATCATGCGGATTGGCTATACCCGTTCCAAATTACTGACCATGCTGGGAAAGAGACCTTCAATTTTGCAACAACTTTCAACCTCTCTCAGCTGGTTATGGAAGCAACACGGATTCCCGACATCGATGGCCACACTGCCAATTGCCTAGATCTTCTGATGACAACAGATCCAGACCGATATGTGGTAACGGTCTCCGCTCCACTTGGAAGTTCCGACCACTGTCTGGTGAAGTCAGTGTCGACATATTCTCCCCCAGACCCCACGATTAAGGGTATGAGGAGAATATGGCGATACAAGTCAGCAGACTGGGACGAGATGCGTCACTTTTATGCATCTTTTCCGTGGAGGCAGGTCTGTTTTTCTTCCACCGACCCGTCAAGCTGCGCAGATTCTGTTGTCGATGTGATACGTCAGGGAATGGAATTTTATATTCCCTTTTCTGATGTGTTAATCGACGGCAAAGCTCGACCCTGGTTTAATGCAACGTGCGCTTACGCCGAACAAGTAAAACAAAATGCTTATAAAGCCTGGGTCGATGCTCGATGTCGCAAAGCTTCGGATATTGGTGTCAAAAAGAAAATCTTTAACAGGGCCGCCAAGTCTTGCAAGAAAGTTTTGAGAGATGCTCGATTCGAACATATCCAACGTATTGGGGAGAGACTTGCATCTTTTCCCGCAGGAAGTAAGTCTTTTTGGACTCTCGCCAAGGCTGTCGAGTCGAACTTTTCTCGCTCTTCTTTGCCGCCGCTAATTAAACCCGATGGTTCTTTAGCTCACTCTGCAAAAGAGAAAGCGGATATATTTGCTACTCTTTTTGCAAATAGTTCACGTTTGGATCATGCGAATCAATGTCCTCCCTGCATCCCTCATCAAGGTTCATATATGCCTGAAGTTCGCATCACGCAAAAAGCTGTTTTAAAAGTAATACGCAATCTAGATGTGAATAAAGCCAGTGGACCTGACGGTATTCCAGCTGTAATTCTTAAGAACTGTGCCGCTGAGTTGTCTCCTATCCTGACACGCCTCTTCCGCCTATCACTTACTTCTGGGATTGTCCCTAAAGCTTGGAAGCTTGCTAACGTACAACCTGTACCCAAAAAAGGAAGTCGTGCTGACCCCACAAACTATCGGCCGATTTCAATAACCTCCATACTCTGCAAGATTATGGAGCGTGTATTGAATAATCGGCTCCTCACGTACCTAGAAGCCAACGACCTTCTTAATGATCGACAATATGGTTTTCGCCCGAAAAGGTCGACTGGCGATCTTCTAGTGCACGCTACACACTTATGGGGAGAGGCCATTGAGATGCACGGAGAAGCGCTTGCCGTTTCCCTGGATATCTCAAAGGCTTTTGATATGGTCTGGCACGACAGCCTTCTAAGTAAGCTTCCTTCTTATGGATTACCCCCTGTCCTCACAACCTGGATAACAGACTTCCTGAGAGAACGATCAATCCGAGTAGTCGTAGATGGCTGCTCATCTGATCAAATGGCAATTAATGCTGGGGTACCTCAGGGGTCAGTGCTCTCCGCAACTCTATTTTTGCTGCATATTAACGATATGCTTAGGCCAAATATATTTGGCTACGCAGATGACAGTACAGTTGCGGAGAGATACCTATCCAGTGCTCGTGCTACAAAGGACCAAATTATGATAGAGCGCGAAGCTATGGTTGAGCGAGTGAATCATACTTTGCGTGAAGTATCAGATTGGGGTTACGCTAATTTGGTACGATTCAACACCACCAAAACTCAGGCGTGTTTGTTCACCGCAAAACGGAGTCAGTTTCAATTCACTCCAACATTCCAGAGTGTAGATTTAGATATAGCCGATCGTCTTGAGCTGTTAGGCATCACTTTATCGCCGAATCTCAATTTCGGACGGTTCATCGCATCCAAGGCCCAACTAGCAGCCAAAAAACTTGGCATATTGTCTAAAGTGAGACAGTACTTTACACCGGGACAGCTCTTAAATCTATATCAAGCTCAAGTCCGGTCGTGTGTAGAGTATTGTTCTCACATCTGGGCAGGTACTGCCAAATCCCACCTTGGTGCTCTGGATGCGATGGAAAGGCGAGCCAAACGCCTGATAGATGATCCAGAACTTGTTGATCGTCGCCTACTATCCTTAGAACATCGACGTAAAGTGGCTAGCCTTTCGGTTTTCTATCGACTACACTTTGGCGAATGTGCATCGGAACTTCACCAACTTATTCCGTCATCTCCTTTCCATCACCGGACATCGAGGCGCACGGCGGGTTTCCACCCTTACCTGGTAGACATACCGCAAGTACGTACAGGGCGCTTTGCGTCCTCTTTTATAATCCGTACAGCTAAGGAGTGGAATTCTCTCCCTGCGTCTGTCTTTCCGGACCAATATAACATGGATCTTTTCAAGAAAAGAATTAATAGGCATCTCATAGGTAGACGTGATTCACCATCGTAGCCCGCATCTGCACTTTCCACCAGGTGGGATAGCGGGCAAACGCCTTCCTATTATTCATAAAAAAAAAAAAAATATAATATTAAATAGTACCAGTAAATATTTTAAATTAAGAAATTTCGTGTTTGTGTACTTTGACTATCACACACGTCGTAAACCTTCAATTATAGATCTTTTTTCTACGCTATTGTCTATATCATTCTTGAAAATAATATCATTATCATCACCGCTTTGCTTTATCTCGCTCTCGGTATACTCTTTCGACTCTCTCAATCGAACGGTTCAGTTTGATAAATAGGTCGTTACAATCAGTTACTCAGTTTTATCTCGCTCTGAGCGAGATATAAAAGACTGATATATATCTCAGATCGAAAAGATATATATCTCTCTTTTCTTTTTAGTGATATATTTTGCGCAACTCTACTCTACTGGCTGCCGAGTGCCCCTGTCATCGTACTATAGATATATTAAACGGTCTCGATTGTAGATTTCTTGTTTGTATCGACGTACACCAAGCATGCGCGTTTGCTATTCCACGGTGAGCAACGCCCCGTTGTGGCTATTTCTGGAACTACGTAATGCATCAGTTGGCTGACGAAATTAATACGTCATGACTTCGAAGCCATATAACACAAATGAAAATGTTTCTAGTGTAAATATGAATCGGTAGGTGGCAGTAAATTCAATTAATTCATTTTTAATGCGATTGGAATGACTTTATAGATTCCCTATTTTTGCTGCCCTTACATGTACAAGTGTCAGTTCCTATGGTTCGGGGCGGCGGACTGGGTGTTATGCTACAGAATATAGAAGGTTGCTGTACCGTTAAATGTGATTATAATGAATGGGAAGAGTCATCGACAAGATGTCTTGTAGACTTCTCTCTTATAGGATTTCTAATTAGAAAATTGGTCCCCAAATTTGCCGCCCCTAAAATATGCCGCCCTTGGCTCAACCCTACTAGACCTGCTAATAAATCCGCCACTACCTATTTATAAGAGAAGTCCCTTTAAGGTGGCGCTAGTATCTACGGTGTTTGAAATACTTTCTTAAATAAAAATTTTTGACTTCTTTCTTAAAACAGACTTGCTGCGTTGATAAAACACTGCGCTTTAACATTTCGATACTATCTATACCAATATTACAAAGAGGTAAAGTTTGTGAGTTTGTAGGGGGTAAAATAAATATACTGAACCGATTTTAAAAATTATTTCACCAATAGAAAGATACATTATTTTCAGCGAGTAACATAGCATATGTTTTTATTTTGTGTATAGGACATACATCTACATTGCACCCATGCGAAGCCGGGGCGTGTTGTTAGTTTGTTCTAAATGACGTCAACTGGCAACTTGATGGTAGGTCACTAACTCTGCCTTCATATAAGCAAAAGTTACTGACTTATTTTTCTGGTAAGTTATCTAAGAATGATTACTGCTAATTACTTACAAGCACAAGAGCTAAAGCCTCATATTCCAGTATATAAAAATAAATATTTAATAATACAATATAAGTAACTGTTGTGTCATAAAATATGGCTTTGTATAGTTAAATAATAATAGTAGTTACACTTGGATATGAGAGTATGATGTAAAAACCATTTGATATTGTATGAACTGTCTCTATTATTATTCGGTCTAGCAATTTTATAATTATTTCGATAAATACAAATTTTGTTATACCACATTATCATTGTCAGTGAAAATGGTTTTGATTGTGGCCTCGACATGAATATAAAAATAACATTTAAATAGGATGCTCTGTTGTAACATACTGTGGTTTATTGTCGCATTACTTAGTTTTATGGGTTGAATAATTGAACTTGTTAATTTTTCATAAACAAAATAAAATCTATAGCCACATCATAACTAACTAAATCATATTATATACTTACACCTAAAGAATACTGTCATGTAGCATGACTCCCAGGCAGCGGTGGATTTACACTAAGGGCAGTCGGGGCACTAGCCCAGGGCGGCAAATTTTCTGGGGCGGCAAAATTTAGAAAGTGAAAAAAAAAACCAGTCTCATCAAGATTTAACCACCAATTAATTTTAATTTAATAAACTTTCAGCAATGCATGCTGCCACCTAGTCTGTTTTTAATTTTCTGCAATAAATTAGTTATTTTAATTTAAAAAATAAGATATATAAACTATAGGTTTGCGCCTTCTTTCCGGTGCCCAGGGGCGGCATTAAGTTTAAATCCGGCCCTGCTCCCAGCATACTAGCACCATTGCTTCGCTAAGAATAGGTATATGCCAATTTTATAATGTTTTAAATGTTTGCTATAGTCACTAAAATTATATTTACCAGCCGGGCTAGCATGACCGCCACGAGATATATCTCGCGCGAGAGAAGACAAACTAAGATGTTAAATATCTCGATATATTATATCTCGACATCGACAATTTTGATAGAAAAGATATCTCGATCGACAAATGTACCTATTTTAGATATTAAAAGTCGAGTTTTAAGTGTCATTGTCATGTTAGACCCGAAAGAAATAAAGCGATAGTCGATTAAAACACGAGAAAACGGTAGACAAAATTTTGTCGCGCTTGTCATGCTAGCCCGGCAGGTTCATAGTTTCGCGATACATGTCCCCACGAGTTCTCCAATAAAATAACCAAGTACTTTTAACCCATAGATCTTTATAAATACCATATGAGAGTATAATATTTTCAATTAAAATATTGTCAATGTGTAAAGCAGAAGCATACATATATACATATTCATTATTATTTATTATGATTATCCTTGCTCTTGCAGATTAATGAACATTAAATCCGCAATTAGCGATTGTGTCAATTTACCGCCCTATGATCACAGCTATATACCATGAAGGCTACAATTGTTGGGGAATACCACCAATTGCTTTACTAAGGACGTATTTAATGTTTGTCCATCACTGGCTGAACTTATGTCTATATTAGAGAGCACATTGTAATGCTGAATTTAGTTCGTTTTTATCTCGTTGAAGTGTATTTGCATTGAATCATGTGTCTGTGGTTATTGACCGCTTGTTTAGGACTTTTGCCTTCAAACCCCTCACAACAAGCACAAATTATTATTGTACAAGGCGTACCTACGCCTATTTTGCAACCCACATCCGGAGCAACCATGCCACCGACGACGAAAATGCCAGTTCCTACAAATGCGACGACGACTTCACAAGTAATGACAAGTACTACGACTGCAATGCCACCAGGGCCAACCACAACCTCTCCAAGACCAATTCCGACTTCAATGCCACCAGCGCCAACTACAATGTCACCAGCGCCAACTACAATGTCACCAGCGCCAACTACAATGTCACCAGCGCCAACTACAATGCCACCAGCGGCGACTACAATGTCACCAGCGCCAACAACAATGGCACCAGCGCCATCAACAATGCCACCAGCGCCAACAACAATGCCACCAGCGCCAACAACAATGCCTCCAGCGCCAACAACAATGCCACCAGCGCCAACTATAATGCCACCAGCGCCAACTACAATGCCACCAGCGCCAACAACAATGCCACCAGCAATGACGACAACAACTCCTCGGCCTACCTCACCTGGTAATTCCGACACTCCCACTTTTCCAATGATAAATGTTGCCATGAATTCCACATCAGTTTCAAATCCATTAATAACAATGGCTACATTATCAGTCCCATTTAACATAAGTTCAACACAATCAACCATTATGTCAAACAATTCATCTGGTGGAATGGAAGATATTGTTTTAATTTGTGATAATCCTGAGGCGATATGTGTTTCTAATCCCGATGACAATACCACAGGGCAGTTGCTGATCGATCCTCGACTTGGTACTACACCTTCAGCTGCATTCCGCCTGCCGCCGATCACAGGATATAATACTCAAAACCCCTCCTTTGACACTGCAGTAAAATTTCCCAGAGAAAAAAGAAGTATTGATGCGCATGAAAATAATATCGTAAAATATGTATACGACAATTCCCGCGATCACAGAATAAGAAAGAGGCAAACCAACTGCCGGTGTGTACCATCAGGCACTTGTAATAAACCTACGTTTGGTAATGGCATGATCGATATCAGAATAGTTACACCTGTAAGTGCAATTCATTATTTAAATTGGTACATAAAATTATTGACATACTGTATGCTTTTATAACGTTTTTTAGACGGTTATGCCTTGTCCAGCGGGTCAGGAATATTGCTGTGGTAGTACCACCACTACAACTATCGCTTGTGGGACCTTGCAAACACCACCGTCACCTGTAGTTGCACCCAGTGCTGGACAAGCTAGTTTTGGGGAATATCCATGGCAGGTTGTATTTAGTTTTAGACAATTATTTTTTTTGTGAGGTTTTTTAATTATAATAAGAATAAGAGACATTTATTTAGAAAGGCATAATACACACAAAACTGTCGAAGATTTACTGGTGAGTCAATTGTAGGTTTCTTGCCTCAGGTTTTTGTCGCTGAAAACATAATTTGTGTACGAATCTGATAGTCTCGGTCGAAGGCGTACATCTTCTTCTCCAACGAGAAGCGGGTTCGAATCCCATGGGGACGACATGTACCTATTTAATTTAATTTAATAAAAAAATTGTAAGCATGTTTCCTTACATCAATTTTGACCAAGTAACGAACCACGCATTCTAGGTGAAAAAACAGCTAGTGCATATTGCGCGCTGTCAGTAGATTTACGGATGCTTGAAGTAAAAAAGTTCATTCTTAAACACAACGTAAGAATACATACATGATAACATCGCAAATCGCGATCGTGTATAAATAGTACTAACGATAATATATGATATTATATTGGTAAATATATAATTTTAATAATTAAGACTGAAGCTGGCTCCTAAAACTCATAGTACATCAAGTACATAAAAATTTTGGAACCTTATAACTTAAGTACATAATATGTACCTACTAGGTCACTACGAAAGTTTTGAGATTCGTGCATTTAATAATCTATACATAAATTGTAACACTAATATCTTAGAGCACTACTATCCTATAGCATAACACAGTTGACAAAAACCACATATCTATCCTCAGTTATTTTTAATTAATTTTAGAATTCAGTATTATGACGGAGTTGACGCGTCGTGATTAACATGTCATTATTGTCTATAAATTCAAGCGCGATTTAAATGCCTATGACTGCGTTTTTGAATGAAATCTGTATTTTGTGAGATAGCATCATTCCTTATCAGTATTTATAGATGAAATAAACAATTCAAAAAAAGAAATTTTGTTTTCTATGGCGAAGTTCGTCCCGGACGGTCACTTAAAGCAGTTTCTTCAGAAAATATCGCAGCAGTTCAAAATCTACTGAAAACAGATTGGCGAATAACATATGAACAGATAGAGGAGATCCTCAAGATTGGTGCACCTGTAGTTCACTGCATTTTACACGACCATCTTCGAGTAAGAAAAGTTTGTATGCTCTGGGTGCCTCACAATTTCAATAATGCTCAAAGGGAATGTCGTATCAAATTGTGTTAAAAAATGTTGATAATGTTGGATAGCGGCAAATCACCCAATGTTCATTCAATATTAACTAGTGATTAATCCTGGATATATAATTTTGATGTGAGATCTAAGTCGAAGAATAAGGTATGGGTGTTTGAAGCTGAGAAAATTCCAACGACCAGCAAGCAGTTAAGATCAGTAAAAAAGAAAATGATTGCAGCATTTTTTGGAAATCGATGCATTATTAAGAGGATTTGTTTAGATGATAAGTAGACTATTACTGCTATATGGTACACATAGGTTTGTTTGCCTGAGCTTATCACATAGCTAAAAAATCTTCGTCCGAATTCGCACCTCAACACTTCGTTCTGGAACCACGACAATGCACCGGCACATTGAGCAGGGCAGCAAGGATTTCTCAATAAAACTGGCCTAATGTTACTTGAAAATACATCTTATAGTCTGGACCTAGCATCCTGTAACTTTGGATTGTCTCCTATAATAAAAGTCAAATTAAAATGACAACATTTTCATAGTAATACCGACTTAATTCGCGCATCGGATACAACTTGTGAATAAGTTCTAAAAGAAACGTGGGAGAAACTTTTTAATTATTGGTTTCGGCGCATGAAGAAGTATATTATCGGTGAATGAAAATATTTTGAAAAATTATAATGCTAAACTACTAAGTCTCAAAACTTTCGTAGTGACCTACGTACTAGTGGACCCCGCAGACGTTGTTCTGCCACAATTTTGGCTTCGAAATTATATAATTATTCTTAAATTTGAATATGCCCATTTACTATAATTGTCTTAACTCTAATATGTCACTGATTTGCAGTGGACATCTGTTATTCCAAAAAAGCTAAGAATGCATGACGTGAGCTGTCAAGATGGCGGAGTTCCGAATCTAATTTATTTTATAATTAATTTTATGCATATATTTTTTTCCTGATTTTTTCCAATATTTTAATAGCTTATATCTTATTCCGGACATAGAGGAATCCAACAAATAAGATATCGTTAAAATCGGTACAGCCGTTCTTGAGTTATAAACGGTGTAACTAACACAACTTTCTTTTATATATATGGATTAGTAGCCTTATATTATTATTTGAGCTCTTTAGCTTTAACTATTAATGTGTGGTTGAGTTCATACCGGATTTTATATTTTATTAAAACTATAACCTACATGTAACAACTTCAATATACCGTAGAAACAGGTAATCAAATTTTATAAATTTTAATTACAGGCAATTATTTTGACAAAACAAAACGATTATATTGCTGGTGGAGTTTTGATAGATCAGCTTAACGTGATAACTGTTATCCATAGACTTTCTACTTATATGTAAGTAAATCTGTCACAAAACTTTACAAACCGCACACCACCAAGTAAAAAGAAGGTCGACAGCGCAAAAATAACTGCTGTTCTGTAGCTGAGGTATCACCTACCATCAAGTAAACCTCATGCTCGTCTGTCGATATCTAACATAATATACAAAATTTAAAAAAAACCTAAAGAGCACCCTTTTTGACGTGCTTGTTAGCGCGTTTTTCTGAACACCTTGTACACCGTTGGGTCGTGGGTTCGAATCACGCCGGGACGACATGTTCATGTCTTCCCCATATCTCATCAATTGGGACATTAAACTGGTGGGAGGAATATCTAAATTCCGACCGGGTAACACCGTCCATGAATGGAAAAACCTTGAAATGCATATTACGCGTTTCGACCTCAGTATATGGATCTCCGAATGCTTGAAATAAAAATGTTCTGTGGCTGGAGTATCACCTACCGTCAAGTGAATGAAGTTCGTCTGTCAATATTTAGCAAAAAAAATTAATTGGATTTTCAGTGATGAGTATATTAACATTTTCTTTCAGAGTATCGGGAACTGCACCAAATGTTAAAGTGCGTTTAGGTGAATGGGACGCAGCTGGTACTTACGAACCTATACCTTTTCAGGAGTATACTGTAGCGAAAATTTTCACCCATCCATCATTTAACCCCAATACGTTACAATATGATATTGCTGTTATACGTTTATCAGCATCTGTCCCTTTTACACCCTCGATGGGTTCAACTACAACTATAAATAGGGCATGCCTGCCGCCAACTTCTGCAACAACATATACAGGTCAAAGGTTTGTATCGCAACTATGAAAAAATATTAAAATTTTAAGGATTAAGGATAACATTGTGAAGTCTTGAGCTGATATTGTGAAGTCCTGTATCCTGCTTTTCATCTTGAGATTTCAGATGCTGTATCTAATTAAGTTTTTATTACAAAAAACTATTGCACACTAATGCTTTGAGACCAAAAGTGACAGGGCATATCTGATGTTTTACTGCGAATACGCTCAGCATTTTATTTCATTGCTGATAAGAGAACTTATCACAACAAAGAGTCAACCGACATCATAATTATACTTAGTAAATTCCAAAAAGAAATCATTAAACAAACAGATAATTTTGTTAAAGTTATAGCATTATTAAATAATATTCTCACCTGTCAGTCTGTACATTGAATATATTTACCAGAACATAAAGGAGATAATAATCTTCGATCAACAATAGGTACACGATAATAATGGAAGAATAATATCCACATACAAAATATTTTTATTATTTTCGTATTTCTGTTGGTTCACGCTTTTCTAAAAACTACAGAAAGAGTTTCATAAAATCTGATGAGAGGATGAAAAAATGTCGTCGTTTAAAGATAATTACGTGCCAAAGACGAGCTAAATTTATAATATCGAGCGCTATAATCCATAGAATATATACTTTTGAAGAGTATGTCAATTATGTCGATAGGTGCTGGGTAGCAGGTTGGGGTAAGGATATGTTCGGTATGCAGGGGCAATACCAGCAAATTCTGAAGGAAGTGGACGTGCCCATAGTGGCTCCTGCCACCTGCCAGACACAAATGCAGACTGCGCGTCTCGGACCCACATATATGCTGGATACTACTTCCTTTGTATGTGCTGGCGGTGAAGCTACTAAGGATTCTTGTACTGTAAGTTTTAAAAGGTTTTAGATTTTCGCATTTTCTAATAACATTACAGGTCTTTGCCCGTAAGTAAGTATATATTTACCTATGTACTAGCCTAGCTTACTTGCCTGTATGGAAAAATGAATAACAATGCTTTCGCGAAAGCATAATTTTATACTATATAAATTAAAAACCAAATTCAATACATCTAGTCCCTTAAACAGGTGGTAATACTGATGTACATTTGAAAGTAAATAATTCTCAAATTAAGCGTTTTCAATATATGTTTCTTACATAACATCTTCCTTCTCTCTAATCATAAACAGTTTGGGACTTACTATATTTGACTATATTTAATATAATTGTTGTTTAGTTTACGGTCGAACATGACAGCATGATAAATTTTGTGCCTATAGCCCCATCTAATTCTGTCGTCAAGGACTTCTGCCGGCCTAGCATGACAACCGTAACAAAATTTTGTCGACCGTTTTCTCTTGTTTTAATCGATTATCTCGATATTTCTTCCGGGTCTAACACGACAATTACACTTAAAACTCGACTTTTAATATCTAAAATAGACTTATTTGTCAATCGAGATATCTTTTCTATCAAAGTTCATCTTAATATTGTCTTTTATTAACGCGAGTATCACACATTTAAATAAAATACTGTATACCGGATTAAAACTCCGCGACCACGGTTGCTGAAAAGCAACCGAAACGTCGCGATAAATAATTTAAACAATATAAATAATAAATCGCGTTTTAAGTAGTTAGTTTGTCTTCTCTCTTCCGCGACATATCTCGTGGCGGTTATGCTAGGCCGGCTGTAATATTACTACGGAATACTGAAACGATAATCAAAATTGAGGGCTTCTCAAAATTCACCTATACCACCATCTTTCATTTTACGATACTTTTAAGTACCTATACCTCAATGTTGATTAACGTTTGAGTATTCGGTCGTAATGAGATCGTGATACCTTTTCGTGCCACAAATAAGTATTTTTATCAGTTCTTAAGTATTCCATTAAATACTGAATGTTTCCAGGGTGATGGAGGATCAGGTCTCGTATGCCAAGTGCAAGGGCAGTGGGTTGTGGTGGGGCTGGTTGCGTGGGGACTGGGTTGCGCCAACGCAAACGTTCCTGCTGCATACGTCAATGTAGCAGCTCTTTTACCCTGGATACAGCAGCAGGTTGCTACTCCTTAGGTGTAATGGTCATTATATTAAGAAACTTTGTATATTTAGTATGATTGTATTTAAGGTATGCTAGGTACTAAATAGTCAAATACTTTGACATAAAAATATACCTCAATCTTTGCCATTATTTGTGATTTCAATTAATTCTTTCAAAATTATTGTATTACTAGCGACCCGCACTAGCTTCGCACGGGTGCAGTGTAGTGTAGTGATAGTATACACAAAAAGCTATGTGCGTGTAACATAAGCATTAAGCATAGCCTATGTTACACGCTAGTAATGTAGCTTTCTATTAGTGAAAGATTTTTTAAAATCGGTTCAGTACTTTTGAGTTAAATCGTAACAAACAAACAAATGTTTCCACTTTATATTATAGTATATAATATGTATATAATATAAGTAAAGATATATTTTCGAAATATGAATCTGGTGAAAATAAATTGTGAGTTTGAAAGGTGATTTCATAGCTATAAGTTAAACTCTGTACCTACCCTACTCGTGTTTGACTCGTCTCTTTAAACGGGATAAATGGAGATTAATAACACTTATTTCTGTCTTATTATTTTATATAATACTGTAAAACATATTCATATTGTGAAGCTTAAACATAATAATTAAATTTATCATTAACAGTTTTTTTAAATAGCGATGCAAAACATTGTAAAACATGTTTCTAGGCGAAATAATGATGACAAACTAGGTACCTAAATCTACTTTACTCGTATAAGGTACATTAAAACGTTCTAAACGCTCCTTAATAACAAAATATAATGAAGAGTAAAGATTTAACAGATTAATTAACTAAAACATATCATAGGACGTTATCTAGTATTGCAGCGGGACCCTGGCCCACATAGGACGATATCGTTCATTTTAAAAGCATATTTTATTTTATATAAATATCAATTTTTTATGTTTAACAATCACTCTTAATTTCTCTTTTTCAAGCAAATCCATAGTCCCGAGAGTAGATACAATTATTACCACTGTTTTCAAACACACTTTATTCTTCATCAAGCTTTTCTTGTTTTACAACAGGTGATATAGACGGCGTGGGCGTTGGCTGAACTGGAGGTGGCGATGACACTTCTATATATTCATCATTCTTTTCTTCCTTAATTTCACTTTCTTGTTTCACCTGTACTTCCGTAACCGGCGTAGATACAGTTTTTGGAGACGAATCAGATTGCAAGGCAACCCAAGCTGAAGCTGCTCCTCGAGCATACGCTTCATAGAACGCTCTCTGAGCTAATTCAGCTTCCTCGAGGTGAATCAATGCATGATTATCCAATTCCGCACGGAAGAAGAACTTAAGACCACATCGACCACAGTCGTATGGCCTAGCGGCGGCGGGATGTTCGGGTAAATGCCTTTGTAAGCCCGCCGCACTTGTGAATACGGCTGAACATAGATAGCAACTGAAAGAGCCGATGCCAGCGAAGGTGTGCTCGATAAGATGTGTCTGCAGACGAGTTGGGGACTCTAGCGCTCGACGACAGAGTCTGCAGTCATTGTCGCTCGGAAGAGGAGGACGTGGAGTGGCATGTCTCGCATAACAGGAAGAACACGCGCGAACGCCCTCTCCAGCTTCACTCTCAGATAACGTTTTCAAACAAATTGCACATCTTTGTTCGTCTTCGTTTGGCCGTAAGTGGAACCTGGCGTGTAGTCGTGCCTCGGCCTCTGAGGCTAACGTCTGACGGCAAATAATACACGGCGCGGGGAGGCTAGGATGATGCCTTGCCATGTGAGTGAGAAACGCGTCTTCTGATGGAAGTCTCGAACGACATCTAGCACACGTATCACCAGCAACTACCTGAAATTATTAAAATAAATATTTATTAATTGGGTATAAACAACACATGGTACTGTGTTCTCTGTAGTTTGAGGATAGCTTTTTTATCAACATTTTTTTAGTACCTTGCAGTGCGTCAGCTTGTGCTCGGCGAGCACACCAGCAGAAGGCAGAACTTCATCACAAATGAGACACTTATGTCTCGCCGCAGTGGTTCCCGAGTGCGCCCGAGTATGCGCCTCCAACTCGGCTCGACTCCGCGTCCGCTCCCCGCAGTACGCGCACTGCAACGCGACGGCCCCGTTCTTGCGACGGCGCTCTTCCGTTCCTTGACTCTCAACCGTGTGGCATGGAGAACATACTCCTTCCACTGCGTTGTTATTTTCAGACCGTTTAGTTCTTGATAGGTCCCCGTTGATATCCTGAAAATTATTTAAGTAAATTCAATCAATTAGAATTAAACAGATTGTTATGAAAAGCGAAGAAGGTTTTTCTTCTCATCTTTTTAATGATTAGGTATATACCTGAGGAATTGTATGATGGACTTGCATATGTCGCTCCAACAAGTATTGCACAGCGAATGTATCAGTGCAAGTGGGTACAGGGCATCTATATGTGTGATGTGCTGCTGCATGTTCTCTCAGAGCCCGTGCTCCCGCCAGTACGGCGCCACAAGCACACCTCGATGCCGCGTGTCGGTTGCGCACGTGGGCGGTACATTCAGCTTCAGATCGCAATGCTCCTCCATTTGAACCGCATGATCGACACACCCATATTTTACTTTCGCCGCTGTGCGCTACTGCGAAATGAACCTGTTAAAAAGTAGGAATTTGAAAATATTTTTTTGGTATTATGTCATAAGAACACATCTTATGTGTAAAAAAGTTACATATTATAATATGTAAATGGCGGAAATACGTAAAGGACGGAAGTACGTTTGTTTGCTGCGTATTTTTTTAAAGTACGCCTTCATTCAACGCGTAACATAGTTAAATGATACTTTATATATATATATAACCTTAATTAAAAATTCGTAACTAACCTGAATAGCAACTTTAGATTCGAAGATCTCTTTACAAAGAGTGCAACGATATAAACTGTGTGCATGATGTTCGAAGAGATGCTTTTGTAAATCATCTGGCGCGGGGAAACTTCGAGTGCAACTGTGACACGTGTACTCGCAAGATACCGCTAAGTAATGTGCTGCAAGATGGCGCTCTGATGCCACTGGGTCCGTGAACGTAGCTCCACAGTGAAGACATGGAGTGGCGCCAGTATGAGATAAGTCCGCGCCTTCTTCGAGATGACCTTTCAAATGTGCTCGAAACGCTTCGAAATCTGGTAGCGCGGCATCACACTGATTACATAATAAAGTACTAGGTGATAGCACTGTTTGAGGCGTTACTGTGCCGGAGCTTGATCGAGGTCTCTTAACCGGAGGTGTTCCTTCTGAGCCACGACGACTGAGATCGGTCGGTGCCGGTTGCTCTACGGTAGTAGCAGATAATTCGCCATTTATTAGAGCTGAATGAGATGCCCGTACATGAAGTTGCAATTGTTCCATACTCGTGAATGTATCGCGAGTGCAGTAAATGCACGCGAGGAGTGTGGGTGGCGGTTGAGACGCTACCCGTCGAGGTGGAGTCATAGCGCCATGGGCCGTTGTCATATGTGCCTGAAATAAAACAATTGTAGTTTAAGTTTAAATTTAATTGCTTGAAACTTGAGTTAACAATAGTACCTATTATAACATTTATAAGAAGCTAATGTTACTTAAGGAATATTATTCTACCGCTGATTTCAAACTAGCGGCTAGGTTTTCATTAAATAACCTTAAAATTTAATATCAGAAGTGTGTAAATTTTAATATTAGGAATATACGACCGTATTTGCAGATCGGTTAAATCCTATCGTTAACCTAATGAGAACATTAAATACTAACCTGAACCTTATAAAGATAGAAATAGATTATTAAATACTAGTAACACGCCCCGGCTTCGCACGTGTGCAATATATTGCACACGTGCGAAGCCGGGGATGTATATGCATACATAGATGTAGGTATTATACACATAAAAAAACAAATAAATAGCCTATGATACTCGCTGATAATATAGCTTTCTATTAGTGGTATATTAAAATCGGTCCAGTAGTTTTTGAGTCGTAAATCGTAACTAACAAATCTTTCCTCTTTATAATATAGATAAATAAAATTTGGGGAATATAGGCATACCTGCAGTAATTCAGGTCGTCGGAAGCTCTCCCTGCAGCGGACACAGCGCAGCGCTCTCCGTCGGTCCACCTCCTGGCCATCTCTGTCTCTCTTATGTCCCTGCATGTGAGAGGTCAGCGCCGCAGCCGTATTATATCCACGATTGCATACAGTACACTGAAAAGGCTTCTGATTGTCGTGTGTTTTCATATGAATCTTGAGGTGATCACTGAAATTAATGACTTAAAATTATTAAAAGCTTCAGTAAAAGTAAAGTGGCATTTTTTATGTCATGAATAACAGAGAGATCTTTAAGGCTCAATCATCCTAATTGTTTCTATTCGATTGTAACCATACTAAATCTCCGATAAACGTGGTCTAAGTACTTATTTTTATAATCGAGTTATAATATGATAGTAAAAGAAAAAGAAGAAGAGACTATATAACACTTTCATCGCTAATGCACATTATCAAACGAAAACGCTTAGAATGTTAAAATTGAATAAAATAAATCATCATTGTGTGACCGTGGACGATAATTTGTCATCTGAGACATAAGTACCCACATGAAGCACGGACCTAATAGAGCTAACAAAGAGGCTTTTCATGCAAACTACAGAATAGAGGCGTTCGCCCAAACACCTCCACTAATGGCCATACTCGGCATGCCAGTTTAGGTACGGCCATTATTTTATTTTTGTAAGACCCTCGAAGCCATTTGTCAGCACATCATCTCTTTTCACTTGTTGGTTCTTCGTTGGGTCGACAAATTGCATGGAATTAGTCACATGACCGCAGAGAGGTGACGAAAAAGGTGACGCGTCGTTTCTTAGCCGTAAATCGTGCTTTGTGTCGGGACTTATGGTGATCAATCTTACTCTGTGGTCATTGTTATGCAAGCACATCTTCATTTGAGCGCTTACAGGGATAATTCTTTAAAGTATTTTGAACTTTAATTATATTTTTGTATAGTTATAAGAGATATTTTGTCTGAAAAGTTTGGGAGTTTAACCACTAAACTTTATCTTACCTTCGTGAGAATGCAGATTCGCAATGTGCACAACGGTATTTTCTATCACCAGTGTGTAACTTGACGTGGCGATCACGAGATCTCTTGTGTTTGAATAATCTCGAACAAAATTCGCATCGAAACGGCATTTGATCCGAATGAGTCTGCAAAAATATTTTAGCAAATAAGAAAAAACGCGTCAGCAACCAAAACAGTGTTTTTCAAATAATAGGTATGGGATTTTACGGTGGCGGAAATTGTGGAAGAGAATTACATAAATAGATCTAGCGCATATCATTATTATCCGTGTTACTAAAGATTTAATAGTTAAATTCATTCATTCATATTAATTTGATTGAGAGGGGGCTCTCTTGACCACGCCAAAGTGTATTTCCAGTATACAAACTGTCTTTCTTCTCTTTATTTTTCGCCTCATTCTAAGCTTCGGATGCATCTAATGGCGGAGTTTATTTTTATAAGGATATTTAAGCTACACGACCAATAAAAGATGAAAGATAAAATATTGATTTCTGATAATACAATGATTGTGAAGCACATTATGTAAAATTGATTAAAGATAAAATTCCAAACCAGGAGCAGTGTGGAACATGGTTATCGGGACGATTGACACCTTCTGGACTTGTATTTAATCAGATAAGTATATCGACAGACGTTCGTTATAATTGTTTAAAGCACATCTTATTTTATTATAACTGTTCTTTATGAGTTTTCATTTAATACTTATAAGCCAAGGTCTATTTTTGAAAAACCTACTGTTCACGAAGAGCTTATTGTACTCTCAACATTGTATGTGTTCAGAATGATACTGTCTATATACCTAGACTTAAAATCACTAAAACTTATTAAGTATTAAAACACTTTTGACTATAATTTTAGTTACCTCAATATGTATTCTTTTTATATCGACATGACCTACCAATGTTTATGGGAAATAGAGAAAACCGAAAAGTATAAAATAGTACGTTTACAGCTATATATATGTAACTAGACAAGGCACAATTCAAATAATAAAATCATTACTGCCACTAGGAAAGAGGCGTGAAAATAAGTATGTATATATGAAACAACCATAAGAACTTTAGCTTCACACACTAAATTTATGCGTCATCTCTATTTGTAAAAATGTCTGCTATAGAGAATTATGGACAAAGGATTATTCATTAGTTAATTATGGAAATGGTAATGGGTGTACCGTCGTTGGCAGCAGCATAATAGCGTCGGCCTTCACATCACCCGTGAACTGATGGTGAGACGAACAGACGAAGCTCACGGCTCTGTCCAAAACTGACAGCGTTTTCACGCTTTTACTAAATCATTACTTCACCGATTATTCTCTAGACATTTAGGCCCGTATTCCAACACGTTACTCAAGTCGAAATCTGTTCTTGACTGTCAAAATGTTCTAGTGTGTAGAATTATTGGTTAGAGAAAAATGGTTTGTAAGTCTCAAAACTAGATTCAAAGCTGAGTCTTAGAAAACGCAAACTTTTTTCAACTATTTTAGTCGTATTGGCAAAAATGGGGTGTAAACAACTTTCACAAATACTGTGGCACAAGTGGCACAATACGAGGGTGAATCAAAAAATTCTTGGAATCAATATTAAAAAATGCAAAGATTTAAATAATAATATTTTATTTTTCTACATAATCTCCCTCCAATGCAATGCATTTAGAATAACGCGTTTCTAACTTCCTTATTCCTTGTGAAAAAAAATTATTTTCTTGACTCTCGAAAAAGTCCTCTACGGCAGCTATAACCGCGTCATTATCGTGAAAATTTGTTCCACGAATTTCCTCTTTTAATTTTGGAAATAAGTGAAAATCACTTGGGGCTAAGTCCGGAGAATATGGTGGGTGGTCAAGGAGATTGAAGCCAGCACAGCGGATTGCGTTGAGCGCAACTTCCGATCGATGAGCAGGAGCGTTATCTTGAAGGAACAACACGCCCAACGACAGTTTTCCACGACGTTTTTCTTTAATCGCTTCACGCACTTTCGGGATTAAATTTGCATAATAGGGTCCAGTAATCGTCTGGCCTTTTGGCATGTAATCAATAAAAAGGATTCCTTCACTATCCCAGAACACAGAGGCCATAACTTTGCCAGCGGTAGGAGCAACTCGAAATTTCTTGATGGATGGAGAGGATGGTCGTTTCCAAGACATGCTTTGTCTTTTAGTTTCAGGATCAAAATGGTGGACCCACGTTTCATCCATGGTGACAAGACGACGACAAAAATTATCCGAATCACGCTGGAACATTTCGAGATTACGCTTGGAAATTTCCAAACGTCGCTTTTTGTTTTCGTCGGTTAACATTCGTGGCACCCATCTTGCGGACACTTTTTTTAACCCCAGTGAATCAATTAAAATGGATTGAACGCTACCAAAAGATATCTTTAGGATCTCAGCTATATGTTTTATAGTCATTCTTCTGTCTTCCAAAACCAGATTCTCAACCTTTTTGACATTTTCTTCTGTAACGGAGGTTGAAGGCCGCCCAGAACGCGGGTCATCTTTACAGCTTGATCTACCTCTTTTAAATTCAGCCACCCAGTACGCAACCGTAGAATAGGGTACAGCATCACCCCCTAATGTCTGCTGAATGTCCAAAAAAATTTCCTTCGTAGACATTTTTTTCAAACTGAGATATTTTATCACCGCACGTAACTCACTTTTATCCATAATTTTGACTTTTTAGCAACTCGTTGCACAAAAAAATTTATTACATGCGAACGAACTGACAAAAACAAGTGACAGTCTGCATAAATATAGTGTGATAGACACTCTTTAATTTGAATATCGAACTTGATCCAAAAAGGTTTCATATATATGCACTTCTAAGAACTTTTTGATTCACCCTGGTAATACCGTAGGTGTTTAAATAATTCTAATTTCGTTGTAAATTATTTTTTTCATTTCAATTTTACAAATATGAAGCAATGAATTCTATATTAGCAACATTGTTGATGGTTGATTGAGATTTGCGATGAACAAAATGTCGGTGGTTATTTACCATGAGGGATTTGCGTTTATAATAATTATTATAATTGAAAGCATTGATGAAAGTAGAAGAAGCGAAAGTGGTATGTAAGGATCGGAGCATATGGAATTCCGTGATCTCTGCCTACCCCAATGGGAAAGAGGCGTGATGTATATGTATGTATTATAAATGTTTATTGCAGGCAATTATCAAAGAAATTTAAATTTAACAATATCACTTTCTACAAAAACCATTCAAAAGCACGGCTGTAAATTGAATTGCAAAAGTGGTTTAAACGATTCAGAAGTTTATGCGTTAGTACCTATTGTGAACATAACCTTATGAATTACTTCCCAGCCCTAGTGAAAAAAACCCTAATTTGACTCGATAAACACATAATATGTTTTAGCGTCTGGTCCGTTCCTCTGATCAACCTTGTATACAGGCAAATAGATGATAAGCCTTTTGTCCAGCCAGATCAAAACTATTTTATAACATTATTTCCCAGGATTTGAACTCTAAAGTCTTAGTGCTAAACACAACTGGCAAACTATTTCGCCACGAAGGCGGTCAATTTAAGACATATTATTTACATATTGTCGTTTATTTCTTATTTAAATAAAAAAAATTACCGAACAACTATTTATTATTACTTCAGCCCGGGACCTCGTTTGCTGTATAGCATTCGAAACTTCGGGATAAATAATATAATAATAAATCGCATTTTAATCTGGTAAAAAAATGTTTTCTTTAAGTTTACATTATATTCAATACTACTCTAAAAGTAATAATCTCATTTTTAAAGACCCTTTTAAAAAATTGAAACGACGACGTATTGATCATGTTAGATAGAATTGAGAAATATTATTTGTGTAGTCAAGGGTTTGAAGTTTCGTGTTCGCTCAATTACCACAAAAGAGCGGCTAGGCGAAGCCATTAGCGCCGTATCTCAATTTGTTAACCCACGCATAAGGATGTAAAAAAACCTTACATTTGTATAGAAATGAGATGTGAGTAGTCATAGAACTCGATCGATTAAGGTTCGTCTTGGTCGTTAGCCAAAAAACGTGTTAGATCGAATTGGACTTATTGACATGCTAGTACAAGCAACCGATGCATTCCCAGTATCACACATTTAAATAAAATACTTTATACCGGATTAAAATTATATTTATTATTTATCCGGACGTTTCGAGTGCTCTTCACCAAACCTGGTCCCGGCCAGACTGAAAGGTAACAGCTGTCTTATTTACTTTTTCACAAAGTCGCCATATGAACACCATCTAATCCTACGGAGTGGATATTTGCTTTAATTTGCTATATTATACATAGCAATATTAACTAACAGTGTCCTGGTGTTTTTTTACAATGTTTGACTTGGGGATTTATATTTTTTAATTATTGAATCCCAGATGTTGGACAGTCTCAAACCATCTACTCTATTAAGTAAGGGTGTTTTTTTTAATTTCAATAGCCTCGCATACTAGAATCTACTTTCTCTTAGAAGGATTTTTGGTTGGTCAAAACGTATGTAATTTTAGTGATCATGTTTTTTACAGGCACGTAGGTCAGTCTTCTGTGCCCTGTTCGACCGAAACAATTCATTTTTTATTTGCTTCCCCGGGATTCGAACCCGGGACCTCGCTATACGCAACGCACATACCGCTGAACACTCTTAAAAAATGTTTTTATGGAAAAAAATCAGTAAAATACCGGAAAAATACAAAATAACTCAATCCGCACAGGCGAAGCTGTGAGTAATCCTATGTAATGGACACAAAGAGAAGGCTGCTTTTCTCAATGTCAACTCAATTTAAGTATTTTTAAACTTTTATATAAAGACAACCACAGAATAGATAAAAAAGGCTAGAATATATAGATAGATATTCTGTGAATTCAACCAACAACGCTTGTTCTTCTCACGTGACGTGAAGTAAAGCATTCATATATATCCTAATATTTATAATATAGTTTAAGTACAAATACAAATCAGGCACAGAAAGTGTAAATAATTTAAAAAAAAAACAGTATAGTAGTTCCCTAGATTACTCATTACACACAAACAAACAAGGAGCCACTACGACTTTGTAATAGAGTCGTTAAATAATAAATAGGTTTATAACCCTAACAAATCCCAATTGTTGATACACTCCTAATAACCTGACATCAATATTTTTACCCAAGTTATTAATATTATTATTTTATTGAATTACTTATTGAATGACAATTCATTATAATTCAAGACTTCGTGAGAAGAATCAATAAGCAATATACACATTTCAAATACTCTACGCCCTACGGGATCGGCCCCTGGGTGCACGAGCATCCCCGCTGATTCGTGTACGATAATATACCGTAACACTGCTTATAGCGAAAAGGCACGCGAATATTTCAGAATATATCATTACCAAAACAAATTCCGTGGGAGCGTCCGACATAAATGTTCGTATGTTGTTAACTTTTCCGAGTAAAGCGCACCAAAAGACATTCGAAACTAGTTTAAGGCGAGCTTGATAGCCAATAAAGCACCGAAATGGCAGCTGCCGGCTACCGAGAGACTTTCCCAGGTGCCGTAATGCGATGTCATCGCTGGTTCACACAGTCGCTGCCCAAAGGTCATCAGCACAGGCTCGTTGCTTTAATACCGACCGGTCCCTCAATGTTCTACACTAACTTTTGATACCTGATTTTTGTTTAGTATATTAACCACTTAGTTGTGGTAGAAGTAAATATTTAATTCACTAATACAGAAGAATCTCACTAATCCGACACTTCAATAGACCGACACGTCCAATAATCCGGCACCCTCCACCCGCGAATCCTCCATATAAATTGCACAAAAAAGACGAAGGATTATTATGTATTTTTAAAACTATATAATTAATTAATTGTGAGATATCTAGTTCATAGAACTACAAAAACGTAAGGCCGCTTATTGTACATTTAAGTTATTTCTTCGAATTTTATTATTGTTTTAGTTATATTTTAAAGTGCAATAAAGAGTGCTAAATAAATAAACGTGAAGAACATGAACGCAAATACCTACGTTGTATTCACTTTATGAAATGCTTTATTTTAATTATTGTGATTTTTTTATATACAATCCAATAAGAGTAGTGAGAGTCTATTGTACCTACTTCCCTTTTGAATTTTAAATTATAAATAGAAAGTCATACAATTATTTACTTAGTATTTGATTTTTTTTAATTATATTTAAGCATTTATTTACTATCAAAACTCAAAAGTATCCTGACTAGACACTCTTAATTTAAAATGTGCATAAATTGATTTGCTTTAGTAAGGTAGTACTGTGATAAGACCGATAATAAAATAGCGAGGCTGGCCGCTGGCTAGGGAGTTATCTCAAGCTTATTTCCGGCCGTCACTACCCTGTCTCGATGAAGCTAAGACGCGATCCTCGCGATACATTTGTCGGCACAACACCACCGCCGTGAGATTGATATCTGCAAAGCATGGTGGTGACTGCAATTGCATGCTGATTATCTAATAGAATCCTTATACGATTACGTTTTTCCATATAAAAGAATATTTTCTAGCTGTGGTCATCTGCAAAGTTACATTTTTGACACTGCAAGATGCAAATCTGTCTGAAGCGTAGGCGTAGTGCGGTTTATGCAAAGTGACGGTTCTATTTGCCCTATCTCGACTGGATCAGTCGCGGCGTGTGTCGAGGATAATCGTGGCGCGGTTACATTGGCGCTGCACAAAGGAACCGAGATGTACAGCCGCCGTAATGGGCCACACGTCACAGCCTCCTCAGAGCTACGTTCTGCAAAGCTACTGCGATACATATCTCAATACGCACCGGCTTTGTAAATGGGCCGTTTTGGACATATACTTGCTAATGAAGCTCGGATCTGCATGATGAAACTTGCCGGAGAATTCATAGATATGACGGTTTTAATAGCCGTAGTGTGGTCAAGCCCGTTGCTTTATAGAGCCAAACGAGTTAACCTTAGAATGTTGTTATTGTTACCGTGTGATGTTATCTTATTATTCATATTACACAAGAATTTCTTAATTTTGCAATACGACTACTTAGTTTAAACGAACCTGTTCATGTTTCTTCAAGTAGGACAGCCTGGGGAATGCCTTGTCACAGAACTGACACTGATAGGGCGTGTGTTCCGTGGCTCCGAGTGTGAAGGGTGGTTCACCCTCGGCTTCCGGGTCTGCGGCGTCCGCGGATGTTGGTGTCGAGGCGGGAGAAGGCGACGGCTCCGGCGTGGATGATGGCCAAGAGCTGCCCGCCGTGCTACTAACGCTGCCCAGTGCCTCTATTATATCAATAGAAAATAAATTCTATAAGCACAATAGTAAAATAGAGTAATTTGAATAAGGCTTTTTATGTAAACAATATTCCAAATAGCGGATGTACACATTTGGATTTTCAGGCTGTTATTTTTTTACTGTCCTTGGTCACTCTTTAACTTCATTTGCTAGAAATGTTTAATGTAAGGATGTTTATGATGAGCTGTAGGTATATTGACATTATAATGGTACAGTTCCGCACAATCTCACTAAAAGAAGGTTATTTCGTGAGTAATGCTTCGAATATATCTTAGGTGTAACAGTAAATTCACAAAATATAAACAAATTGAATAGGCCGCTATGAGAAGCATCCACGCAAATGATGACTAATGTTAGATGAGTTGAGGATCTATGGCAGTGGTGAAAATCACACCCCCAGCGGGTGAAAATAAACAAGTATATTTTACCTCTGATGCAAAAATCCTTTGATATACTGGTAATATTTACAAACATATAGATTATAAACAGGTAAAAAATACTTTCTTTTTCGAAAGGACAATATTGTTTTTGGCACATATTATGGCCTTTAAAACTACCCGAAATTTAACACAAGATAACTGTTAAGGGGTTGCTATGATGAATCGAGTTTTAGTACTTTGGATTCTTATTTCATTTTAATTTTAGCATATATTTATATTATATCAATACTCGTTATTTTTTAATTCACATGGACAGGCGAGCACGACACTTGATGGTAGGTGAAACCTCAGACACCGGCCATCTATCAATACCTATGGCTTCCATCTGTTTGATGCATAATATAGAACAGACATAAGAAACATGTCATGTCATCCCGGCGGGATTTGAACCTGCGTCCCATCGGAATGCAGGTGTGCTAACCAACTTGCCAACAATCACGTTTTTATGATCTAAATTTAAGATAATAACATAACAATGAGAATTTATTAGGTTCATTTATTGACCAACCCAATAAAAGTAAACATACTTTAGCTACTCTACAATCTAGAGCAAAAACCGCCCATTGCTAGTTTAATGTCTTCCTTTTACGACGTACCTAGTTCAGCCTTATTTTATATCACGTATAATAAGGGAAACTATTTATTTCAATCTGTCTCCTTCACGCCCCGGATGCGCGTAACGACTGCGCTAATGGATAAAATAATGACAATTGAATTCAGTCATTCAGACGAAAGACACGCTAATTAAGTGGTTGTTTATTATTACTGATGCATCTTTTTCCTTCATGATGCTTTATTCCACTTACATACAATTAACTTTAGTCGAGCTTTTGCGCTAAATTAATTTATTTTTCGTCTTTTTTTAAGACTGTAATCGGGCAGGTGGTTCACCTGATGTTAAGTGATAATAGTGTTTAATCATTAAATGAAATAACTTCTATCAGACTGAAACGCGATTTACTCATCTATACTGATATTTTAAAGAGGAAAGATTTTTTTTTTTGTTTCTAACGATTTAATTCAAAATCTACTCGACTGATATTAAAAATTCTTTCATCAACAGAAAGCTACATTATCAGCGAGTAACATATTTTTTTTGTGTATAGTACATTTACAGCAGGCGTAGTTACGTGCAGAAAGCTATATCGCCATTTATCTATGATGCTTTTTCAAATGTTGATGATGTGCATTATATTTATTGGTATTCGGGGATAAGTGAATTCCCGAGCCCCCTAGTGGGGCATGGGGTAGATCCGTTTTCTGTTTAACTGAAAATTTTTCTTTACAGGCAAGTATCAGCAAGGTGATCAGCCTTCTGTGCCCTGCCTGACCGAAACAAAGATTTTTTTAATCATCGCACTTACCACTGTGCCACGGAGGCGGTCAACTTGGGGATAGGATAAATACAATTATCTATGACCGCGAGCAATTCCTCGGGTGACTTGGCGCCGTATATGCTATGGTGGGCGGCGGAAACTCACTTCCTAATTGCGGCGTCTGGGACACCTCAACCGGCGCCTCGGCAATCAGCGCCAAACGACTAATAATGTCAAAACCTTACCATCCTACACTCTGTCGCCCCTGGCTCCTTGTTTGAAGAACAGATTATTTGACGCGTATAGCCGATGCGTTAGATTTTAAAAGTAACAGACATTTGCAATACAAGCTTTAGTGTTCTTTAAAGTTTTATTCCTCTAGACTACAAATAATAAAAAGCCTTCGAAACGACAATCCGAACATAATAATTTAGTCAAATATTTTGAAGTGTGAATATAAAAATCATACATACATACAAAAAAATCAAATTAACGACAACAATATAGTATTATTATTATTTAAATTTATCTCTTTATTTTTATATGCTTATGCTAGGTTGGTCTTTGTTTGATGTACCAAATATAGGTGTATACCTATATTTATTATATAGTATATAATATGTATACGTATATTGTATATCCATTAAAAAGGAAGAGGAAATTTTCGTAGATATATATTTTCATTAAATGTATGTGGGACAATATTGAGGGCTTTAAAACGTAAACAGAATTATTAAAAACATACGACAAAATTTGCGCGTTTCGGTCTCAGTCTATGGATTTCCGAATGCTCGAAGTAAAAAGTAGGTCGACAGCACATCATTGACTGATGTTCTGTGGCTGGCCTACCATCGTGTGAACCGTGTGAACATGCACGTCTATCAATAGGTATCTAACATAAAAGAATATATAATAATAATTATCCATCTACATATTTATTAGCCAAAATTAATTATGAAGTTCCTTGTTGAGCGCTTCTCTTACCTACTATACATCGAATTCTAGCTCTTTATTATTTAATTGAACTCTCTATATTTCTATACGTTAGTACTAAATAAAAAGTAGTAAATAATTAACGAGATCAATTTTCAACTTGATTGACTTTGTTTTAATTTAAAGCAGTAACTAGTAATCTATGTCGTAATTATCGTTTCTGTCATTGATTCATTGCGTATTAATTGAAGGGCATCTTCGGAAAATTAATTACTTATTTGAGCATTTGCTTACGAAATGAACGCCACTTATAAAACACTGGTATGACAATACAAAAAAAATACTGAACATAGAGCAACTACCAAGAAAATCAATAGAAATGTAAAAAAATATTTTTTTCTTAAGTAACTTTCAATGGATTCTATTTATTAAAATACCTACCGATGTATGAAAATGTACGGAATAATGGCACAGTCGAAATGTAATTTACTTAGAGCATTTTTCGTATTAAGAAAGAGTGTCCTTTTTTTCTTATCATAAGCTTGAATAAACAATTATTGATCCTCCATTATTAGACGCTTTAAGTTCAAAATTAGTCTCATTCTTCATTCTCCGTTCTTTTCTTGATCCAAATTTGTAATCAATAAACATTTATTAAACGTCACGCTCTACATTCGATAAAGTCACGATCACGAGGAAGAAGATAGTTTATTTCTAAGATAATAAAAAATAAACTACGAAAAAATTAAAAAAAAAACTCTTGCGTGGTTTACACTAAAACTTTGAATGTTCTTCCAGTCAGAGTATGACTGGCGTCAAAAGCGCAATAATTAATATAAGGTATGATTTGGGACTAGTATGGGGACTACCATTTTAAGTCAGACTTTTTTCATGACAGATATGGACAGACGATCCTACCTGTTTTTTTACTTAATGTTTATATTCTTAGATTGAAACCGCAACGTGGAATTTTCATATATGTATTTAGTCAGTAGTTTGTTATCTAGGCAAAATTTAAATATTTCTCCTAACCTTATAATACTTGAAGAAACATTAGGAACAAAACCTAGGTTGTAAATCTTACCTATTAATAATAATTAATACAACGTCGGGATAGTTACACCATTAGGTAAACTTTCGTTGGCGCGTTCGGTAGAACACTTGCCTTGCGCATCGATGGGTCGTGGGTTCGAATCCCACCAGTGCGATATGTTTATAATTTTCTGTAAGCATGTCTTCCCCACGTCTGGTAACTTCGGGCATTGAACGGGTGGGAGGAAAATCGAAATTCCGACCGGGTAACGAATCACAGTCTCTGCCCCTAATAACAGAATAACTATTAATATAATACTAATATTTTTTACGGAAAAAAATTATACAGAAAATTAATTTTTAAATAAATTCTAGAACTCCGCCATCTTTCACAATTGACAAAACACGTCTTAGTGACAGTCTAAGTCAAATCAGTGACAATTCTAGACATAATAGAAGTGGGAAAGTATCATATTCAAATCTAGGAAGATAGAATACTTATACTTGAATCGAACTGTCAAATGGTACGAAGTTCGCCGGGTCAGCTAGTTTACAAATAAAACTATGTCAGACCGTTTTGAACTGCGACCCACAGAAACACAAGGTAGTTCCACTACCTATCGCGCCCTTCAAGATATCGGAGTTATTTATGGATTTTGGCATATTTTTCTAAAATATTTCCTAAATATCATACAATTGTAGTCTATAAATATATTTGCAATAATAGGTAGGTACTACACTTAAAACTAAACTTACAAATATATTTAATATAGTTTTTGCGGAACCTTGACTGCCTATTTATTTAACTTAAATATTAATAGGTAAGTCACATATTAATATTTTATCGCACTAGTAATTAGATTATAAGATTAGGCGCATCTATCATAATATACCGACGTGTTGTTAGAGAGGTACAGATTTTGAATAATTATATTGTGCAATATTTTCCTTTTATCTATTATGTCTTTATCAATAGATAATATCTACTAATAGATAATCATGCATATTTTATGTGACAGAAAAGTGATTTATTTATTTTTAAGATACTTTTAACAATATCAAAACAGCCACAACAACCAGCTTCTGAATTCATCCTATTAGCGGCAAAATGCAAATGTAAAAATATCTTTTCTTTGAAATTTCAGTGCAGTTTAAAGTCTTGTCTAATAATAAAAAAAATAACCTATTTCTTACATCATATTATGCAATAAAAAATAATTTGTAAATAATTACAAAACCAGAGCTTTAATTTAATAAATATAAAAAAATACCAAATTAAAATTATTTTGTATTAATTTAATCAAATTAACATCAACGTGTCTAACTATAAGCTCACCTTTTATATCGTCCGATGAGACGTCGTGATTTTCTTTATTAGCTTGGATTTTCTCTATCAAGTGCTCTAATCGACTGCTATTGCCTTTAAATAACATTATCATTGCGGTTGCACCCTCACAGCGGGGCTACACTCGTTCTCGTTGTTTGCATTTAAACGTACCCGTGGAGAGCTCGCCGCAGGTGCATTGATGTCAGTATTTTGATGTTTTTTGAGGGCAAATTTATCGCAAGTGCAAATTAATGCGCAGCGCGTGTCGGACAGGTGGCACTAATTGAAGGGGTGCTTCGTTTCTGCTAAGCACGGTTCCTTTCCGCCAATTATTTAGGTGACTGTTATTGACCGGATAATTAGCGGTAATCAGAGCGCACCTTTACATTCCGCTTACAGGAGGCCTTTAATTTTGTAAACGGGTTTCCAGTGGAGTCTTGGTATCGAATTTCGAGGTTTGATTCGGTAAGTTTTGTGTTGCAGTGATGCAACGGCGCGCGCGTCAACGTTGGGAAGTGCGATGCGACTGTGAGGACTTGATGGGCGCGTCGGAGGCAGTGCGCCCGAACCTTAGCACCTCAGCACCCGAACGCCCCGCCTAGGCCTAGCACTCGCCCCGCCTACTCACTCCCCTCCCTCTTCCCCCCTCTGCTGCACCAAACTACTGTAAGTTTGCCGAAACAAATTAAGTAAAAAAATCCATTGTACCTATTTATTTTGTAGTTTATTGAATCACACTACAAATATTTCCACAAAATTACATTGCCATAATTTCTATTTTTTCCCTTAAAGAATTTATTTGAGATTAAAACCCAAGAAAAGTTTTCATCTCATAACAATTTATTGAGAATCGCAAATATACATTTTCTTAATGGAACTTCACTTTTGTCTTCCATATAAAAATCCCACACGTACCTAATCAATCGTTAAAAGAAGCATTCATTTTGTAACACAAATGAGGGATACGGTTTTCAGAGTAAATGTGGAAGTGACAGCGGGATGACGCTAAAAGCTTTTTGAATACGGTACCGAGTAATTTTTCATGAGTATATTCTTGTATAGATCGATCTATGAATAAGCGAGGTCAATGGGCATAAATGCTTTCCACCCCGACTACAAAACTATACAGATTTTTATATTATATCAATTATTGACAAACATATTAGTCTATATAAACTGGTAAACTGATTTAGATGAAATTTGGCAGTGAGGAGCAAGATACTTCTTTTGATACACATTTCCTTGGTGACTTTTATACAAATTTTCGCCAGCGAAGCCTAGATATTTTACACTGAATACTACTTAAGTTTTAGCTTATATTATCAATAAACCAAAATTAGCAGAGGTGTACAAGATACCTCTTAAAATTATCTGAAACACATAAAAAACTATATTTTCTAAATCTCTATTATTATAAAATACTTTATGAGTTTCCTTAATGTGAGACAAAATTATAATTTTAAGTTTTTAATTTAGATTTAAATAAAATAACTTTTACCGGATTAAAACGTGATTTATTTGTTATATTATTTATTCCGACGTTTCTAATAAAAAACGTTTTTTGTTTTTTCTTTTCAGCAAGTGTGGCCACTCCATATGGGTGGACCTCAGCAAGGAGGTGTTAAATTATAATTTTTCTTTATTGTAAAATTAAACTCTTTTCTGACCTCTTTATCATTTCTAAGTCAGCGATGCGAAGACCCTGTGCTATTGCTAGTTACAATGGTGTAATCAGAGTCCTCTAAAACATATAATGAGATTTGCCTTTTGTCATTTTTACGTCTTCTCCTTTGCTGTTCCAATCCATTCGATTTTTGTTTTTTCTTGTCAATTGATTTTATGTGATTCAATAAGAAATAGTCTTTTAGATGTTCTTTAAGTGATTTGGTACCCATTATGTTTTAAAGAATGGATGTCTCATTGAGGCTAAAATAGCATTATTTGCTGCAGAATCAAGTGTAAAAATACACACGACACGACCAAGATTTTTTTGATGATTGTCGATTTCGGATAACTATTGCCATTTTGTCTTTTCATTTGTAAGACCAATAATGCATAGGTAAATTGTAAAAATATTTTAGCAACTTAAGTACCTATTTACAAAATAAATACTTAGATACCAAAAGCATGTATCTATTGTAGTTACAAGATTCAAAATGAAAAATAAAAAAGTATTTCAGATATAAGATGAAAATACGAATCTTGTAGGTATCTGTATTTCAAATACTTGTATCTCAAATAGGAAAGTCATATCTCTACCAATTAGGCTAATAGACATCTACATGACATTCGAATCGAAGGGTATGGTTTTATGTGAAGCAAGATAAATGTGTGACATCATAAAACAAGCAGATAAAGTCTTGATAAATAACTAGATATTTAAAACAAGCTACCCCTAGTAAAAATTATATTAGACGAATAAATCCAGTGAATGAAAAATTTAAAGTTAATCGTTTGACTTGGTATGGGCGTGTTATGAGGAGAGATTAAAAAATGTATCTAAAAAGTTTTAAATATGAAAGTGGATGGGTATAGGGGAAGAGGGAGGCCAAAAAAAACATGGATTTACTGTGTGAAGAATGATATGTGTTTGAGAGGTGTGACTCATGATATGGCAAGTGAAAGTAGAGAATGGAAAAAGAGAACATACTGCGCCGACTCCAAATAAAAAAAGTGTTGCCTTATTCGGGCTGGAAGAAGAACATTAGACGAATAAATTCGTAAATAATATTTGGTACAATATTATAAAATTATAGTCTTTATTTGACAATATTCGTCGTGGTCCTCCAGGCGTCCCTCGATTGGACTACAGGGAGCAATAGAGTCACTGGACATGCGGATTTCTACCTTTTAGTTGTGAATATATTACAGGGATTACTGACGACACCAACCGCGGTCATTTTACGGATAAACTTGAGAAACATCTGCATTTTAGTACCCTCTTGTGATTAAATAAACCGTAAAATGAAACAAATACCTATCACACAATATTTAAAGATATTTTAAATTAGGAAATAAATCATTTAATAGTCTCCTATCTTTTTATAATAGGAAAATCGGTATCCTTAACACTAATGGCTATGTTTTTATTGGACGAGTGTTCATGTATTAAATTGTATTTTATTTTTATTGTATTTTATTTTTTTAATATTTGACAAATTTGAATATGCATATATATGCGAAATAAATAATAATAATTATTATATCATTCATCATCAACAGATTTCGTATTTCTATGACCGATAATACATACAATAACGAGTGAAGGAAGAGAATGGAGAAGCAAACATATTAAGCCGATCACAAATAAAAAGGGAACAGAACAGGAAGAAGAAGATTTCCTCTATATATTATATGTAAATAATAATCCGGCACTATTAAAAACTAGACGGTGCCGGATTATTGGAATATTCGAAATACAGGATTGTTTAGATAAAATAATAATAGCTAAATAACATAATGCATTTCATAAAGGGAATTTATTTATTTGGGCTCATATTCTACACGTGTTTTTATAACTGTAACATATCTCACAATGAACTAATTACATACTTTTAAAATAATTCTTAATTGGGGTCAACTTTAATAGGTAAGGGGGAGGCGCGGGTGCTGGATTATTAGACGTGTCGGTCTATTGAAGTGCCGGATAAGTGAGATTCTATTGTATATTACATTATGGCTCAGAATATTATGATGAGTAGAAGTTCTGTTAGATTTATTAATTAAATATTTTCTAATTACGCGTTTTGATTTCAAAAATTATGTGATCCAATGGTTTATTGAGTATATTTCACCAACCTTAGGTCATTAAATATAAATCCAGCAATACGTTTACGAATCGCTCAGTAAACTAAACGGGCGTATAAGATCTGACAAATGAATGAACATAAAATATTCAAGCGATGTTACAAGTGAAAATGGGATTGACACTGTCGGGCGAAGCATCGGGCGGATACAAAAGGGTTAATCATTAATACTTAAGAGGGCCCAACCCGTCTTACTTTCCATACAAAAGCTCGTACGTGATTATGGCGATGTAACCGATTTTTCTTTGAAACTTTTGAACTAATAGGTATTTCGTGCACTATATCTAGGTTTAAATAAAATACTGTATACCGGATTAAAACGCGATTTATTATTTATATTGTTTAAATTATTTATCCCGACGTTTCGGATGCTTGTCATCTTTCAGTCTCCCGCGACCACGGTTGCTGTAAAGCATCCGAAACGTCGGGATAAATAATTTAAACAATATAAATAATAAATCGCGTTTTAATCCGGTATACAGTATTTTATTTAAATGTGTGATACTCGCGTTAATAAAAGACAATATTATATATCTAGGTTTCTATCGAAACAAAATCTCAAAATTTTCAGAAATAAATTCAGTATAAGCCTCCAAAAATCAGCTTTTTTGCAAAAAAATTCCCTGAACTTTGGGCGTTCATAATGTACTCATAAATTGTGAAAGTAAATATTTTGTTATGATAGAAACCTTGCAAATATAATGGAGATTCTAAATTACAAAAAAAAAAAATTCATAAACTTGTAAAGACTACTGAAAAACACGTATTTCCTAGAACAAGTTTTATGAAAATTCCGCACACTATTTTTCGTTCAATGTTATCGCGTTCTCACTCACTCGTTAGCGGTATAGGTATGCGCTGCATGAAACAAAAAGCTTTTCAACCATGCTCGCGTTGACGATAGTCGAACCGGGAAGGGCCCTCTTAAGTGTCCCGCACCTCTCTCTGACACCACCGATTAGTCTGTCACTGAATAGAATCTCTGGTCTTGAATAAAGTATTATGAAAAAGCAAACTCGCATTTCTTATCTTCGTAAGCCTCCGTTGTGACTGCCACGGTGCCATCGGCAATGATGAGGGTATAAGCTACATTTTGCACTTGTACCAACCCTTTGCCTAAAACTTTGACGTATATATTATGTATGGTATGATTTTGACCTTTTTGTAAATCAATTATGTACGTATACGTTGTATTAAATAGTAGTAAAGCCAATCGCACTTGCGCCCAAATCAAAATCTTTATAGCGCCTTCAGTAAAATATACTGCTAATGGACTTTTTATAAAACTACTTACTTAAGAGAAGTATTGTTGGAGTAGTACTAGTGTAATACCGAGACCCCTAGTGGGGCATGAGTCAGACCCATTTCTGTGCCTGTTTCATTGATCATGTTTCTTTACAGGCAAGTACTAGGTGATATGCACCGCCCGACCGAAACATTTTTTTTAAAATCTTGTTTCCCCGGAATTCGAACCTCTAAACTGAACCATGGAGGCGGTAGTAGGTACCTATATTACTTTCAGTCCACGCTACAACAGTTCAACGGCAATAAGGTCACCAAGCATCACTCTTTGTTCCGATTTTAATTACACATACTAAAAAAATAACTCAACGCTTAATATAATAAAAGTAAAATAAAAGGTGGAGAAGTGTAGCTTTTTAAAAAGATGCAAATAAAAAGGTTAAATAACACTGAGTACTTGGCTAAAGTAAACAAACTGTAGTAAAGTATAGCCTATTTGAAATTAATTGTACGAGTATTCTAAGCTTATAAATTACTTCAAAAGAGCAACTCAGCCGGCAGCCGCGTGGCGAATTAAGATTGTCAATAGACGTCAGGCACCCAAAACATTTTTTGTGACAGAGAAGGTCCCCTGGGATCTTCCTGACAGAGACGAGTATAAATCTATCCTTATAAATCAATTCCTTCATTATATTATATTTATCGACCAATATATACTATTAATAATAGACATTTATTATTATTTAAAACTATACTACTTCATGATAAGAATAATTTATTTATTAAATTACAATAACTATATTGTTTAAAAACAATACAATAATATACTAGAGCGTAACTAAATAAAGCCAGTATAGTTCTCAGAATACAGGAATCTCTAAAATTAATTTTAAATAATTTTCATTTTTAATGTTTTACTTTTCTGGCAGACGAGGTTTTTGCTGTTTGAGTTAAATGTACTATTCCAATATTATTTTCAGTAAATGTATCGAATTTCGATATAGCAATGATTATTTTTTAAGCAATCCTCTCCCAATAGGCGTATAATGAAGGCCACACAAGATAAACAAATTGATTATCGCGACGCGGACGTTTATCGGTTATCTATGAAGATCGCAGCGTGAGACAGTGACTGCAGGGTGGTCCCTACGGTAATGTCACAATGTCATTACTTATTCCGCCCAAATCATTCGCCTGATAATGAATTTAGATGTTACCTGTACCGTGTTTATTGCACCCTAGAAGGGTATCTCTCCTAGAGGAGCGTGAAGTCTGGGGCATATATACTTATTTATATATTTTTCACAAATCAATTTTATTCATTTACAGGCTAGTGATCAGTCGTATGCCCTGCCCATCTAAAACATTTTTTTGGGGCCGGAAACCGAACCCGAGAGACAACATAATGCGCATACAACTGAGGCGGCGAAACAGTAAAAAGGAATCCTTAATATTCATTTGTATATAAGATTTAAAGAGGTGACACATCTCTTATTAGGGTCAATCTACTAGAAAATTACAATTTCGTGACAAACTTTAAAACGTTCAACCACAAACGTATGAGATTCCGACACGATCTACGTAATAAACACCTCTCTACAAAATGTGACTTGATAATATCATCACTAACAGCTTTGTTAGCTATAAGCACCTATGACTTAATTTTTATGTGTTACTATTTTATTTTTATTCTAGTGATTACTGGGAGTTACGGCCACGAATAAAAAAAAATAGGGTACATTTGATTTCCGTCTAGGTATTCCGTAGGTCTATGAAGGTCAACAAAAGGTCTATGAAGTATTAAATATGAAATAAAAAGTTATAAAAATGTTTTGTCTCGCTCCATCAAATAAGTACTAAATTACTTTAGAAAATAGAATTTAACTACTCCAAGCTTATAGTACTTTTTTAAATAAGAGGATTTATTCATTATTTAAGGTGATGTCTTGAAAATTTTGTGCTTTTTATATGTCGTGTAGTTTCTTAAATTGATATAGCTTAAACCCAAATTTTTGATATATGCTTCCTTACTATATAAACTAGAATCGCATAGTTCAAAAACACGATAGGATAAAATTTTCTCGATAGAAAATATATTCAAAGTAGGCTCTAATAACTGTATTTTTTGTTCAGTACAGGGAAATTAATAAGAATTAGTCTATAGAATATTTTTTAATACATAGTAAATAACCATATCTAAGTTTGCCAAGAGTACTTTTTTAATAGCACTTTTAGTTTTTTATTTAAAAATAAAAATGTGTTTTGGCGCTTACGTCGATAATTATAAGCGCGAACTCAGTACATCTATCTCAGAATTTCCCTACATAAAGTAGTTGCCTCTCTGTTTTATAGCTCCTCCTTCAGTCGACTGTGAAAGTCTCTAGTAGATGGACGTGTATGATTGTCATCGATATTATTACGTAATTAGTTGCGTACTTGAATATACATAATTATGTTATTTTAATAATCATTTGTAAAAATTAGGTGTTTTCAATAATAATAATTGTACAATCATTAGTTAGAATTATGTAGGTTTTAGACATTATCTTTAATTTATTAGGTTAAGAAAAACAATTCGAAAAATGGTAAAAGTTAAAAACCCAAAAATGACTAAAAAACAATATTGCGAGAATAAGGCCCGTAACATGACGAAAAAAAATTGTAAGTCCCAACATATCTAATATATAAAATTCTCGTGTCACAGTTTTCGTTGCCATACTCCTCCGAAACGGCTTGACCGATTTTGATGAAATTTTTTGTGCTTATCCGGTATCTATGAGAATCGGCCAACATCTATTTTCATCCCCCTACATGTTAGGGGTAGTCCACCCCTAAATTTTTTTTTTCATTTTTGGACGAAATTTTTTATTTTTATTGTCTTTTATTAACGCGAGTATCACACATTTAAATAAAATACTGTATACCGGATTAAAACGCGATTTATTATTTAAATTATTTATCCCGACGTTTCGGATGCTTTTCAGCAACCGTGGTCGCGGGAGACTGCAGTCTCCCGCGACCACGGTTGCTGAAAAGCATCCGAAACGTCGGGATAAATAATTTAAATAATAAATCGCGTTTTAATCCGGTATACAGTATTTTATTTAAATTTTTTATTTTTATTTTTTTATAATATGGCATTAAAAAATACATACAACCCCTGTTTTTTTGTCAAAAAATCTTGACCCGTGCGAAGCCGGGGCGGGTCGCTAGTTTTACATACATAATTGTATTAGTCTGTATTCATAAATATTCCAAATTTTTATCATAAAATAAACATTTTTCCAGCAATACCACCTTCCCAAAATTATAACTAAGCACGTAAAAAGTATATTCTGTAACAGACTTTACTATTTATCAATTTCAGTTTTTTTTTTTAATATATACTAACATGTTCAATTATCTACTAATAATAAATAAAATTGGTTTAAACTAATTTATATTACTAGAATACAACTTAGTGACGTAATGCTGACGTATCCCTATCAGTTTCACGGAGTTCCGAAATGAAGGAAACAGAGAGCATGGAGTCGCGTTTAGTATGTAAAAACAAGTACTTATTGTAGAAAAAAATGTTAACATAATTAAATTTGATTAACATAATGAAATTAAATTGATCATGTTTCTTCTATAGTCACGGGAAAAACAGTGAAAAAATTATAAAGTTTCTTGCCAGTTCTTCTCGTCCGCTCTACGCCCTTGATTTGTGAACTGGTAGTAAATGTAAAATTAGAAGCATTTAATATTAGTAATTATGTATTATTTTTTTTAATGACGTTCATAGATGTACATTGTGTTACCTAAATTAATAGATTATTTTTTAATTTAATTGAATTAAATATGGCATCTTTGTGACATTTCAAATATAAGACAACTGTCATCTTTCAGTCTCCCGCGACCACGGTTGCTGAAAAGCATCCGAAACGTCGGGATAAATAATTTAAATAATAAATCGCGTTTTAATCCGGTATACAGTATTTTATTTAAATGTGTGATACTCGCGTTAATAAAAGACAATATTAAGATCCAAGATATTTCCCTTCATAGGATTAGTCAAACAAATAGCAAAATGCAATCCTCACACGGCAAAAGAAATAATTTACAATTCCCTTGTCAAATCACACTTGGAGTATCTGGTTCAAATATGGGGTGGTGCGGCAAAAACTATAAAAGATCTGCAAGTAACACTAAACAAAATAATTAGACTTTATTCAATTACCACAGACTTACATCAACAAAATATTATATGCCTAAAAGCTGAAAAATATTTAACATTACACAACTTCACACTTATTATACATGCATACATATACAGAAAATCATCACAAACGCAACACATTTTCACAAGAAAATCCACAAGTACCACACCAGATATAAACATAACTTGACATTACCAGCACCCCTAACGAATTATGGTAGATATAATATAAGGTTTGAGGGAACTAGATTGGACAATGAGTTACTCGAAGATAGAAAGCGGTCAAAATCTGTTTGTGTTTTTAAAAGAAACTTAAAAAAATATTTGCAGCAGGAGCAATATTTATAATTTGTATTACAACAGACTTTGACATCGTTGTGAATTTTTTTTTTTTTTAAATTAGCCATAATAATGTCGTAATAATTGTTCCGCTGTTTTCTAAATACTTATGTTAATATTATTAAAAAGAATATTAACATAAGTACTTAATAAATTAATAAGTGAACATACTTTAAGTTCTTTGAGAAAATTAATTCTTTAAATTCAAAACAATCAAAATCATAAAAATAAAAACCAAGATAAATAATATTCTGATTAAAACAATTTAGAAAGATTAAATTTATTATTATTAATTTAGAAAGATTAAATCAAAAAGTTTACATAATATATATTTGCAACATATATTTAGTGCTGTTCGTCTCCTTAGGTTTTCTGTACGAAATTATATTCCAACCGAATGATACCTACGTGGCGGCAAAGCGCTCTCGCGCGACACGGTAATGTTATCTTATAATTATTACGAGTATAGCGAGCGCAGCGCCGCGGCCGCGGCCGTTCTCCGCAACTTTCTGATAAACCACGCCCCTAAAATTATTTTTTATTTTCAAGGTATCCTCTTAACCCACGGAAGTCTCCTAACAAATTTGATGGAATTGTAAACACACGACTAAACTATTCAAGCTCTACATAATATGCAAACGGCAACCCCAACTAATGTCTAAAAATTAATGATATCCATATAATATGTAGGTGCTATAAAAAATCGAGTTAGGCAGGTGTCGTTCATCGATCGCAAAGAATTGAATCAATACTGAGCCATTGACAAAATGATCTGGTTCATTCGACCCGTTCAATCAATTGATTGCTTCAATATCATACGAACGAACATTGCAAAGCATCAATTGACTGAGATCTGTGATCTCCGTTCCTTCCTTTCACTCACTCTACCTCGGATCGCCGCAACCATGCCTGACTGTAATCGAACGAAGGAATCATTTTCAACAGTGACCCATTCGATTGCGCAGATACGAAGATCTGGTTCTTTTGGATCGTTCAATCGCGAACGACACACATTTAATTCGAGTACTACTCGTAGTAACACTGAGCTTGTCAAATATGTGACAAGAATAGAGTACGCGATACGCGGAGTCACGTCTCGTCGCGGTGCGATGGTATCCCACAGGCTAGGCGGCGCGCTTTACGTGTACATCTCACTTGAAATAGGTCAATTAAGACGTGGGAGTGAGAGATACGTGACCGTAACGCCTGATCTTCGCAGACGATACGGCGGTGTTACGTTTGACGCCTTTATTTATCTGAAACTGCTGCTTCACGTTGAACCATGATTATAACCTCGTAAAACTCTCACATGCGCTACTTGCAGTACGAGCTGTGAATTTAGCTAAATATTGTACATAACGTAATGTTCGAGACAATTTTTAAAAGTAAAGAAAATTCGACAATCTGTGTTTACAAGTGGACGCTGTTAAGCAATGCAGTGTCAACCCACAAAATGACAAAAATGTAAATTTTGATACCAATCGCTTCCTTATGAGTTGGATTACATATTTCAAAAGAGATATATATCATTTAAATCGTTTTAATAGCAAAAATATTGAAAAAACTAGAGAGCACGAAACCCTAAAATGTTTAGAATATTTAACAATAATGCACTTAATTCTTTTACTTTGAATTACTTTGATTGCTACCTAGAAAAACGATATACATTTAGTGTAATAATAATAATTACAAAAAATTACATCATATCTGTTATTTTTTAATAAAACCTAATTAAATCTTCAAACTCAATTTTCTCTTAATGGCAACCGTGTGGCTTGACACTGTATTGCTTAACAGCGTCCAAGTATGAATTATGATGTTAAACCATTTAGTTTAAATTCAATGATACAAATCAGACGTAGTCCGAATTATATATAGTACTAGCAATTGCCCCCGCAACCCCCCTTATGGGTTGAATTTCGTAAAATCCGTTCTTAGCTGACCTCTACTCGGCGAAAGGAATATTCCTACCATATTTCAAGTTGCTACGCCTTATGGTTCCAGAGATATCGTGATGAGTATCTATATAGGTGGGAATCTCTTTTATATATATAGATTTCGACGAGTCCTACGAGTAGACTGACTCAAAGATTCTAAAGCTTGTAACTTTGACATAATTAAATAAAGATATTTGAAATTTTGTACAAAGAAAATAATAAGTAATAGGTATTATATTCTTTGTTAAGTTTTTTCAGGTTGGGAAAGTTGCGATTTGCACTTGTACCAAGTTACGTACGACCCGTCGATTTACAAAATGAACAAATTCTTAAAAGTTCACTGATCGAATAGGGCCCGTGGGAATGTGTTTTTGTGTAACTGTGCATTATGTCAACTATGAGCATGACTGAAGTCTCATCTAGTGTAACGAAGCGGGAGGCATGCTCAGTTTGGTGACAGTTCCGCGACTTAGCGCCTACTACGCCGAGGTTATCCGACACTCGCGCAATGTGACCAGCTTTTATGAAATAACAATGTATATTTTACAAAATATGCAGATAATTGAAATATTACTACACACTCATAAAATCTACCAATGATATTCTTTATTTAAACTAATACAATATAAAAAAAACGAAATTAATGAAATACTACAGGCATACAAAGAAATATGCCCGAATTCTTTAATTACTCAAATCCATTTTTTGAGATTCTGTCAAATTTCTATAGAGAATAAATTAGTTGTAGAACTAAAAATAAATTTCAAACCTCAAAAAAAATTGTAATGTAATGAATAAAAATACACAGATTTGTGGCCACAATGGCAGAGTAGTTAAAGCCTTAGGGGCTTATTTCAAGACGCGTCTCGAATCTAAGAGTTTTCGAACTGTAAAAATTTCCATAGACAAAAATTATTTAACAAGTCATGAAATACGGCTCTAAAAGATACTAAACTTATAGTCAATATAGAAAAATCGGCGACCCATATTGTTGTCCGTGGGCCACAGTTCGCTCGTGACTAACGATTTCCACGGCGCGTCACGCAGCTTTTTACCACCTCTAGGTGAGTTATGCTAAATCAGTCACCACGACCCTGAAGACTCCATTGATCACGGATTATCGCCATTCTACAATCAATTCTCTGTTCTCAGTATTTACTATTTATATTACCTACTTGAAATAGATTACTTAAAGCATGAGAGGTACTTACAAACCCATAATATTAACTACCGCGTCGCTAGGAAGTGAAGGGGTAGAGTTTTTATTACTAAGGCACGTTGGATGAAATCCCATACAACCATTGGGTGACCCACGTAAAAAACTAAGTACGAACCTATTTGTATTAATAATAATACTATTAAAAAGTAAAAAGTGTGAATACGTTTTAGTACAATGACTTAAAAATATGTTAGTTATCTTATTTACCAGTCATATTTAGTGATTATTATTTGTTATGTCAGATATCGACAGACGAGCATGAGTCTTACTAGAAAGTAGGTGATAGCCGCACATTAGTCAATGATGCGCTGTCGACCTATTTTTTACTTCGAGCATTAGGTAAAAACTACATAATATATTTTTACGTATCTATTATAATGTGAGGTTGCAAATAAAATGATCTATCTGTTACTTCTGCATTTGACTTATCGTAGGTATATAATATATTCTTCCTAATATAGTTATACATTTCAGAAGCTATGAAATCTAGTCCATTAGGGGTGACGACGATAATGGTGGATTATAGACGCGCGCGCAAGGCGAATCGGCACGTAGTTCCGGCGGTTGCCCCTCTGCAGGTGAGCTGATGCTGCGGTTGCGCATCGGCGACGACACCTGCCTGATACCTCTTCAACTATCCAATAGCGTACTGGCTCGCAAAATATTGAATACCAATAGAATATTGACCTAGCATTTGAATTTGGAACCATCTGACGTTTAAATCAAACTAATTCCGACTACAGTAAAATTATTAAGTTTCCACATTGCCTTAGTTGAACAACGCCAATGCTTAGTTGTAAGAGCATTATTGTAGTTCTTAGAGTTGGAGATTGCCACATAATTATGTTACCTAGGTACATTATTCATAAATAAAAGTTAGTTATAGATCATAGAAGATTCACTAAAAGGATCGTTACAGTTGTCTATTGTTATTACATTAACATCTTCAATGCAAACATCCTAAGAGTTTGAGAGAGATTTATTTGCATTAAATAGCCATCTATACGGCTAGTGAAAAGCTTAGGGTTCGGACAGGAAGCCAAGCCCCCCTAAAGTCCGGTAGTGGTGCGCACGTCCGGTTACTACTTACAACTGCGACTTAGATGGATTTCCGCCCGCTAACTGCTTCTACAAGAGCTACCACGGTAAACAATGTACCGTGATGCCTTTGTTCGACTTTACTTAAATATAATGTATGCACCTTATCCACAATTCTAAGGTAATAATTATATTAAGTATTTAAATAGATAGTTAAGAATATATAATAAGACAATTAATTATCTCCTATAATACTGCCTGCCTATGAGAAAAGTGCCCGTGAAGTAAGGGGCATATACATTTATGTATCTGTTTCACTGATCATTTTTCTTCACGTATGATACACGATAAAGGCAGAAGCGAGTGGGACAAGGACTCGGCGCGTAGGGAAAAATTCGTATACCCCGGCTTTATTTCTTCAGCAACTGCACAATTAATTATTTGCAAATTATTACTATTCAAAGACGCTTGACGCTTTTGTTTTAATTATCATTTAACATCGTGAAAAAAAAAAATATTGTGCAGGAGGCACGAAGTTTTCTAGAATCAAGAGCTGCCGGCCTAGCATGACCGCCACGAGATATGTCGCGGACGAGAGAAGACAAACTAAGATGTAAGATATCTCGATATATTATATCTCGACATCGACAATTTTGTTAGAAAAGATATCTCGATCGACAAATATATCTATTTTTGATATTAAAAGTCGAGTTTTAAGTGCAATTGTCATGTTAGACCCGTAAGAAATAAAGAGATAATCGATTAAAACACGAGAAAACGGGCGACAAAATTTTGTCGCGGTTGCCATGTTCCGGCAGGTTGCTCTTGAAGCTAGAAAACTTCGTGCTGCCTCTCTTTCCAAATCCTATGATAACAATGCCACTGGCAAAAGGTTATTCTTTATATATTTATAGGTAAACGGGAACAAGTTATAATAACAAGTACAGCTCAAAAGTAAATAAGATGTTGCTAAATAAGTTATATATAGTCACTTTACAGTCTTACTAGAGAATGTTAAACTATAAACTAAACCGAATCCGACGTATTTTAGTAAATACAATAGATGTACCCGGAGAAGGAAATGCCGAGGAAGCCAACACGAAGCAAAGTAAACTATCTCGCACAATAGAAATAGCAAAATGTACGTCATACAATTGTTTATAAATATTATGTTCATCTTGCTGCTTGTAAACCATACTTCGTTTATTTATGTAAATTATCTTCTTGCTCTAATATTTACATAAAAATTTGATGTTTTATTTTGGTAGTCATATATATGTTATAATAATAAAAAATTACACTCCTACAGTGCCCAACAAATATACAAAAAATACGTAGAGGCTCGCGCTAAACATGGTACTAACAAGTAACATTATTTTGTTTGTTTGTTAAAATACTAGTAAATAGTGCATATTTAAATTAAACTTAGCTAGATCATTGCCACCACTTGTATATACTTTTTTATTATTATATTTTGTTATTTTGTTATTTTATGGTGTACAACAAAGTATTTTTTCATTTCATTATTTCTACAGAATTAAGCAAATATTGTATTAACTTTATAATTTACTAGCGACCCGCCCCGGCTTCGCACGGGTCAAGATTTTTTGACAAAAAAAGCAGGGGTTGTATGTATTTTTTATTGCCACATTATAAAAAAATAAAAACAAAAAATTTCGTCCAAAAATTAAAAAAAAAAATTAGGGGTGGACTACCCCTAACATTTAGGGGGATGAAAATAGATGTTGGCCGATTCTCATAGATACCGGATAAGCACAAAAAATTTCATCAAAATCGGTCAAGCCGTTTCGGAGGAGTATGGCAACGAAAACTGTGACACGAGAATTTTATTATAATTTATATACATCTGTTTCCCTACGACTTTTAAAATACTTTTTGATATTTTAAAATACCTACTTACGTAAAATTCTTGTTCAGCCACGTCAGTGTATACATTTTTGAATGATTAAAGAAGACAAAATAGGGCAGCAGTGCATCATTCATATTGTGCTTCAAGCACTCTTCTATCTAATAGAAAATATAATATATATTATAATCTTATAATAAAAAATCTACTTTACGTTAAATATCCAAAACGAGTGCAATCGCCTTCAAAATAATTGGGAATACAAAATTGGATGCGCACGCGCCAATGAAGACATCAGTTTAAAATCCACCTGCTTTGTATTTTTGATTATTTCACCTGGCATCACTCGCTTTACTATGGTTTTAAGTTTTTACCCCGTTTTTATCACCCATTACGCTATTACTGTGAACCATTTTAGATTATATCAGATTCTTTGAAATGCTCGTTACTCCTGAATAATGTGAGTAAATTACCAAATAGCTACGAATATTTATGAAATGCGATCATCTATATAAATCAGTTATATCGAAATAAAATTGCTTTTTTAAAATAAGTTATTCACTGTTGCTTGTTACTAGGAATGACTCTACCTACAGTTCTACACCGACGGGGCTTTTTAATTTGCAGTAAGACATTTTTTTAGATTCATGTAGGAAACTTTTTACTGTTTTTTTTATTCGTCATACCACCTAATTTGTTAAGTACCTAATCTGCGATCGAAATAGCTTATAAATAATAGTTTCCCTTTATATAAAGTTAATTTATTAAGTAACTAGCAATGCGCCCCGGCTTCACATGGATGCAATGTAGATGTACTTACTATACCTACATAAAAAATAGCCTACGTTACTCGCTGAAAGTGTAGCTGAGCATTTCTATATTTTTTTGCCACTCTTTTAAAACATGCTAAAAAAAATTAATTTCGTATATTGCGAAAATCTTTATGCCATAATTATAGCTTATCTATCTAACTTTTATTTTTTTAAAGTAGAATCGTTGAAATTTGTTGTATTGATTTTATAAAAATTAAAAACCTCAGCAGGGTATTCTGAACGTTCCTATTTTGTTGCTTTTTAGTGTGTAAATTAAAACTTTCAATCTGAGGCAACCGTCCTAAAATTATTAATTACCTACATATATTGATCGGATTTTATATAATTATTAAAAAAAGTTGAAGAAAGTGCTACAATTATTTTAAAAATAGCTTGTCTCTATTTATTTTGTTACTTTAGAGCAAAAATAATTCTAGAGTTTTTATTGTGTTAAAAATATCAACAATTTGACCATTTAAGCTTTTTTATCATAAAATTTGGAACTGTGTTGAGCCTTTCTAGCAGAAATATATATTTTTTTATCGTTGAAATAATTTTTTATTGAGAAAATAAGAATATTTTTTTTTGGGACAGTATCAAAAAGGGAAGCATTGGTTACAAAATAAAAATATAAAGTTGTGTCTATAATTCGCATATATAGGCGACAGTTGTTACAAAAAGTAAGATTTTATTTAATTTAGGGTTTATTTAGCGTAAAAAAGTAATTTCCATGCTGAATTAATATAAGTTCTTAATGAAAACGCAAAATAACACGTTATAGCTGAATCAACATCTATTATAATAACACAGCGTTCCACGTGTTTATAGTATATATATATATTACTTCTATATTTCTTGCTATCTTCTTTATTACATCTCGTCCTCTATTATTTTCACATTCTCTGTAAGTTGACTTCAATGATGCTTCTAAAACTTTTACTTTTAATAAACCAGTTTCCAATTTCTTCTTTTCTTCCATTAACTTATTCTGCAGCCTGTAAGCCTTTTTTTTAGTTTCTTTAGCTGTTTCTAGCTGCCTGATACGACTTTGAGGTCTATCAATTTTTTTATTTTTTTAAACGTTTATGAAAATATGCTGTCTTTGTCATTTTCTTGCACTGTCAAATATAAACAGAACCTTATAATTCCTTTTTTGTTACTAAGCTTTTTCCTCTTATACGTTTTCTTAATAAAGTAACAAAAGATTTGGTAACAATTCTGCTGCTACATTTTTTAAAATTTATAATTAAATGGTTGTTGTTAATGTAACATTTACTTTTGTACAGTTGTATTGAGATAAAGGTTTTTACTACCTTAAAATTAAATAACATATATTTAATATTATATATTTACCAAGAATCAAGGGTAACAAATGCGGGAATAAAATGCGTAGCAAAAATTATGAATGTCTACACTACACGCTGTACCACCTCAGAATAACTATTTATTCAAAGTGGTGGCACGAAATGAAACGTAATGAGTTCCAATATAGAAAAACCGATACTAAATTGTAATAATTTTGCTGAAACACACTTAAAATTGATAACAAAAAGGGAAATTTGTTTGTGGAACTTTTACTGGGACAAGTTTAAAATTGTTTTTTTTTTTAGTATAAATCATGTTTTTATATATTTAATGCATGCTGCATATTCTCCTACGATGCAAAAATATATTGAGTGCAAAATCTTGGGACTGTTACTTAATAAATATATGAAATAACTGAGTTTGAATTTATAAATTTTAGTATGGGACATGTACGTTTTCATACATTGGCGTTTTAAGTGTTTTACATTTATATATTTTTAACAAAAAAACAATTAATAATATATGTATATTCTTTGTCATAAGGAAATAAAATTATATACTTATTTTTCAGGAAAACAAATGTTATAAAAAAACATATATACAAGAAAGTTGTTAGCTGTCTACTTTGTGGGACAAGCAAATATGCATTTTGGCAAAAAAATATAGAAATGCTCAGCTATCCATTCGTGAACTAATTTTTGAAATCGGTCCAGTAGTTTTTGAGTTTATTCGTTACATACAAAATACAAATATTTAGTCTTTATAGGTAATATACTAGTATTATAGGATGCTTATAAAAACGTAAGCAGAAATGATTGCTGCAAACGTTCTTTTAAGTATTTACAGTTTGGTGTATGTATATTAAACCACAATGGCCATGAAAATGTAATCTTAACCACAAATAGAATGCTTGGTAATATAAGAAAGAAATACAGTCATTTTGTAATGGTAGTCCGTTAAACGTGAATGCAGGTGCCTAACACTGTTACGACTACGAGACCTCCAAATTGCTTTATTTAATTATGTCTAAAATTTTGTATATGATGTACTATAAAAGTTTGAGCGACAATATGAATGAAATCTAATAGTATTGTGAGACTGAAATGATAAGCTCCTGAAACATAAGAGGAATCTGGGTCATACATACATACATATGTACAGTTCACACACAACAACAACAGTTCTTGTGCGCGAGCTATCATTGTTCGCCAACAGTTTTTTTAAATGCCGACACTGGTAATATTTACTAACCAATATGCCGCTGCGAAACGTTAGGTATTGACACTGCGGTCACCTAGTTTCTATTTTAGTTCAAGTGAAGGCACTAGAATACGAATAGTGAGGGCACTATAAGCTAGGCACTTGCCTAGCTTGCATAATTGGTCGACTTCGAAACTTAGCTAAGCGGCAATACTTAAGTATAAGCCTTAATTTCCCAAGTCTCGAATCCCCTACTAGGGCATGTGGCAGACACATTTCTGTGTCTGTTTCATTGATCAATTTACTTTACAGGCAAGTGATCAGGATTATGTGCCCATAATTTTCTGTGAGCATGTCTTGCCCACTTCTGTTAACTTCGAGCATCGAACGAGTGGGAAGAATATCGAATTTCCGACCGGGTAACAAACCACCGTTCATAGATAGAAGAACCGTGAAGTGCACATTGCACGATTCAGTTTCAATCTATAGATTTCCGAATGCTCGAAGTAAAAAGTAAGTTGACAACGCATCATTGTCTCATACCTGTCAATGGTACCTACCATCAAGTGAACCTCATGTTCGTTTGTCGATATGTAACAAAAAAAAAATAAGCACCTCAATATTTTTTGACATTATTTTACATATTATTTTTCCAAGATAAAGTTATATCTGAATTTTAAGAAAAAACATAATTTTATATACCTACCTAATGTTTTACTAGGTATAGGTAAGTACTAAATTTCCAACTTTTCCTCTTCTCCTTATACCTCTCCCTATTATCTATGCTTTAAGATATTATTCAACGGCTATAGTGACAGATACCTACCTAAGTATATTTTAAATTTAGAATCTAAGGAAAAACCAATTAAGGAGTGACTAAGCGATTTCATAAAGCAATATTAACTGAGGAACTTTACGGTTGCCATTGTTGTAAATGTAGAGCTTTAGTTTCCTTAACTCTTTTGATTATCTACCCTTTAACAGGTGACCAGGCAGAGTGAGTAATCATCATTAACACCCGTGAAATGAATCATGACGTGAACTACGACCACCCAAACATAGGACGTGTTCTTAAAAAGATCTTAAAATCCTTTAGAGGTATTTTCATTTACTTATTAAATATTTTCACAAAGTCTAATAGAATATACATATTATAGTACAAAATATTTACTAAGTAATAGTTAACCTAATAGTTAACCATCGCGCTTAACAAATACCTATTCTGTAATTATATTATCCTTACAATTAGTGAAATAAGTAGATTTTTTAAAAACTGTGTAATCGGTTTATGGTAAGGTTTAGCTTAGGAACTAAAAAGCCTGAATCAAATTTGGAACAATATTTTTTTTGTGTTAGATATCGACACTCGACAGACGAGCATGAGGTTCACTTGATGGTAGATGATACCTCAGCCACAGAACATCAGTCAATGATGCGCTGTCGACCTACTTTTTACTTCAAACATTCGGAAATCCATAGACTGAAACCGAAAAGTGCAATGTGCACTTCACGGTTTTTTTATCTATGAAAATTGTATTAATAGAAGTAGCGGAAAATGAAACAAAAAGTAGTGTAATTATACTAGTCACTTACTAATGAATACCTAATCATACTTATTAAGCTACAATACTGCAAGTGCATTGTCGGTCAAGACTTGGGTGCACACGTGGGTGCGAGGGGTGGAGTCGCCCCGCCCACCTCTCCGCCCATACAACACGCCCAACTAACTTGGACACTCGAAAAACCGCAGACTATTTTTAAATATTTCGCCTTTCTCTATGTCAAATAACACTTGGCATTATTTTAAAAATTCAGCTTTGTAATAGGTTTTGCAGTTTTGTTCTATGTGACCTTATTCATTTCTTGAACATTTTTGAGAATGCCTTTTGAATATAATATGTTTAAATTATCTACTTTATTGATACCTATATTTAATAAGGTTTTGTGTTCAATCATTTTTAACTAAAACGTGGGACAGACTTACCCACTTCTTATCTCAAGACATAAATATGTGCAATGAACTGGTATTATTATAAAAAGCAATTATACAACAAAAATAATTCAAAACAAAACGACCGCGACGTACATTAATTTAAAGAACAATTGTTTATACAAATAATTAAAAAATATTTAAATAAAATACTGTATACCGGATTAAAACGCGATTTATTGTTTAAATTATTTATCTCTCTATCGTCTCTATCGTGGTCTCCCGCGACCACGGTTGCTGAAAAGCATCCGAAACGTCGGGATAAATAATTTAAACAATAAATCGCGTTTTAATCCGGTATACAGTATTTTATTTAAATGTGTGATACTCGCGTTAATAAAAGACAATTAAAAAATATATAATAATTAAGTATAACAACAAACATCGACAAAATATATTTAAAGACAAAACATGTTTCTTTAATCAGTCCTCAGGCTTCAGAAATGCAATTTTTAAGAATGAACGGTTTACTGGTAAAATTATTTTACTCGTTATATTATGCTAAAACACAAGTTATTTGTGAACTTTTGTGATTTTGTTGCTCGTATGCTGTAAGTAGGTAATAATAAATGGAAGTTATAAGAAACATAGGTAAATGGTTATGCCACATGTGTGATGTGTCAACCCACATAGTTGCCATTTTGAGAAAATTGAGTTCCAAGTTTTAATTAGATTTTATTAATTGCTTTTAAAAAATAACAGAAATAATAGATTTTTTTGTAATTATTATTATTACACTAAATTTGTATAATTTTTCTTGGTAGCAATCAGTGATAAAAATTAGTGCATTATTGTTAAATATTCTAAACATGATAAGGTTTCGTGCCCATTAGTTTTTTCAACATTTTTGCTATTAAAACGACTTAAATGATATATGTATATCTCTATTGAAATATGTTCTCCAGCTCATAAGGAAGCGATTAGTATCAAAATTTAATTTTTTATCATTTTGTGGGTTGACACTGTATTGCTTAACAGCGTCCAAGTATGTCATATGTTTGTTTCATTTACATAGACATACTATAGGTATGTGTGTAAATGAAAATCTACGCGGGAAAGTTTTTCACATACCTATTGCCGTACACAACTCCACATACTTCCAATAGATGTCAGTACAGAGCAGAAACACAACTTCAACCCCTACTGAAATAATTTCACCCTTAGCTATACGATTTGCTTCGTCGTCGACAGAGTGCGCTATTCTTAAACAAAGTAACATAACATATTCATAGAATAAAATAACGGAGTAATGCCAAGGTTACGTAAGATATACGCGAATTAAAATTACAGTCATGAACGAGATTAAAATAGGCTAGATTTCTATATTCTAATATCAGTGGCTGGCAGCGGTAGGCTTGGCGGCAAGATGAAGGAACTGTTGATACAATCAACGCCGCTTTGCGACACCTCGCCGCCGCGGCCACGAGCCTTGCATCTAATCGGCGATAGCTGCGTCCTCTCGTATTTCATCTCTACGCAAATCTGTTACAAAATTGAAAAATCGAACAAAGTTTACAGTTAAACGAGGTACCGCATCGAGATTCCCACGCACTTCGCGACCCTGCCATTTGTAGCAAAGTATTGTCGACATGCTGATTCATTGATTTAGCTCACTGCCCGCTGCGACCACTGCACGCTGTGATCAGTGAAGCACAGTCGCCGCGCAATCTTAGAAACTGCCATTGAGTTCCGCTACTGATCAAACAATATACCGAACGCAAGGTAGTGGTCGTTCAAGGTGAAAATCGATGTAGATTGTAATTTCACGCCACGCCACTGATATCATTATAACTTCAATTTAAGGAATTATGTAGCTAGGTAACTTATTTGTTGCATAAAATGTTTTTCGAAATAGAAATAAAAATTATTGCTGGCATAACAACCTTATTGCTAACTTCCAAAACTTTCGATTGACTTTAATTCTGTTATTCAGAATGTTTGCCAAGTTATCTAGTCTGGGACCTACGATATCTCTAACTATGCATAAGTTAAGTGCATCTGAGTCAAGTGTCGACGCAATATGGAAACTTCCCCCGGGATCAAGTTTAGGTAATTCTTGACCAACGGGAAATGGAATGTCACAATTGTTAATTATCGTAAGCAAAAAAAAGGAACACAAAATGTATGCTTTTTAAATTCAGCAATGAATAGATAAAGATTATGCCTAACTAATTATTTATGAATTTCATGAAATCCTTAACATAAGTGGAACACGAGTCAAACATTGCTGTTTTATGTCATTACGGTTATCTGATATATAGATGTCACATGAAAATTGCATTCGCACCCTTAATAAAGTATAGGCCCATTTCAAAAATACTAAAGCTACTTTTGGAAAAACGTGTAGTAATCGGACGTTTTTGATTAATATTATTACTATTATTCATAAATATTAATTTTATTTTCGCTTTATTATTGTGTTAATTCTCATTCTGTGCCAAGTGGTAGAATAGTTGATATTGACCCCATCTAATACAAAAACGAAGGAAAATATCACGGCTGCGTAACGTTAGGGAGTGGACAGATATTGTGACTGCAGAGGAGTTGCTGCATCTGGCACAGGGCGAGACACACTTCGCGAGACTGACGGCCAACCTCCAGTAATGGAGAGGCACCACAAGAAGAAGAACACAAAAACTCAATATTTCGAGTTGTGCCCTTATATTACTAAAGGTGCGATATAAGCTAGGAGTGGGCGTTAATTCAATAAGCAGCTTTTCTAATGTTAACGAATTAGCTGCTTTTCGTTTACCGCAAAAGCCGTTAAATATATTAACTGTTTCATTCAACGATATTCGAACGCAACGCGCGGTATAGATTAGTTGAACATTTAATGCGTTGTCGCTAACTGCAAACCAGCTAATAAAATTAACTGTTTTTTTAACAGGTTATCAGTTTGTAATTAGCAGTTTCATTTCGTTAACACAAAACCTTCTACGACCCACCTCTAATATAAGCAAAGCCGGCAGATAGCAGATACATATACAGATCCGTAACTTTTAATGAACTAAATATAAAATAATTATATTATCGTTCAAGACGCATACCATAAGAAGGGTGGGTGGTTTGTTTTGCCACCTAGGGTGACCCTGTACCGCCCTTGTCCGCCCGCTCATTATTATCTCCTTACGATCTCCAAGTGCCAAAGCCATAAATGCTCAGGACCCATTCATTCGTCGCAATTCAAAATATAAACAATAAGCGTTCCCTTCGCTCGAAGTAAAATACTGAAAAAAGTAAAAAAAGGATGGCTATTATTCGTGCTTCTTGGGAACCCTTTAATACCGGCGAAGGCAATCGAATGCTTAAAACACTGCAATCGAATATGAGTCTGTGGTGGCGGGTGAATAGCAGGCAGGCAGGTCACAATGCTTGCCTAGAGGCGCGCGCGGTGTCGAGTGTCGCCCGCGCCGGTCGCGTCGCCCACACCGCACACCGCTCCGACACACGATATCGCCTTTTTATTTCATAATTTCAACACAATAAAATCTCTGAAAAGGCGTAGGGTGAAGACAATGCGCCCGGAGGCAAAAACCGCTCGGAAACCCTTTATGTCAGACTTATTGTCTTAAAATAATATCGGGTGCAAATTAAAATAAATTCTATAGCGCACAATCGATGAATACCGACGTATTTTTTGCCAGTGATAACGTTAGCGGTAACTCTTTAGATGCTGGTTATAAAACACTAGGTTCTTCGCAATTTGCGAAATTTATAGGTACAATGTTTTTCCTTCTCACTGCTAAATATTCACTCCAAAGGTTTATGGATTGCATTGATAGATAAGTCAGTCAGTCAGTTGATAATTTATTACATAAATTAATTACGTATTTCGTATAGGCACTTACGTCATTGGCCATTGCCAAGGATGTAAATTCAGAGTATAAAGTAACCTTAAAATATAAAGCAATTTCTAAATGATTTTTTAGTGTTTAAACTTATATTACATTAAAGAAAGCTCAAACTACAAGAACATTCTGTATAAAAAGGTTGCGAATCGCTTGCTTCTCCATCCAACGATTGGCTAGGCGGCGCCCGCCGCTCCCCGGGGCCCTATACGAGATACGAAATGGGCCCCAGAACACCCATAAGAGAGCGACCCCGCCCGCCACGGCCGAATAATTAGGGCTCTTTGTTTAGATAGCGGCAATTTTATTTGGGAGAGAACCGACACTAGGGACGTCTCTGGCCATTCCGACCAACCGATATTAATAAGAAACGTGAACAGCAAACAAAATGAAAAACTTATATCCATATTATCATAAACTCTTTCTTATAAGAATTTCATAATGGATAGATAGGTTGGATTCCAAGATTCCCTTCGAAAACTTATAAAAACAAAAATTACTCAAGCAAGCATGGTTGCCGCAACTTCAGAAAGAAAGGGGAGTCTCCGGCACCGACAGTCAAGGAGCAATATCACATAAATAATGCAGCCAGTGAAATTGGGATTTTGATTTGTTTTCTTCAAAACTTTTATTTGCCTAAGATATGAATGGAGCAACTAAAACAATGCTTCGATCCTTTTGTTCGAATCGATTCTGTTTTACTAGCGCCTTTTGAAAAGTGGGATAATTCTCCAAATTTTATCAGAACTTCTACCATTAATATTTATGTTTACTAATTTGAATCAGGGAAAATTGTGTGAGAAAATTTAAATGTATTTTTGTATTGGGAGCTTTCTTTTTGTCTTCCCATGCATATTATAGCGACTCATCGCGACTCAGGCGGATTGTCAACGGCTCCAAGTAGCTCCGTGGGGGACTCCGACCAGCCTTTGTCTCGTCCCCGCAAAGTTGCCATAAATGTTAATATGGGATCTCACATTTGAATATCTATTTCTTCGCGAGGCCGGTTCGTTAACGTGGCCTTGAATTTTAAATTTTATCGTCGTACTGGGAATGACGCAGATGAGGTGCTCGCTTACGTGATCTTCCCTAGAATATAAGAGAAACTTTTTGTCTTCGCTTTTATGAAAAGTGAATCAGATGTTTAATTTTTTTTGTATAGAATAGGGGAACATTTGATGTACGATGATCATCGTCTTCCATAAATATCTGCAACATCAGAGGGTGTGTGGGTGACTTTTAATCATGATATACCTATGTAACTTCGGGCATTGAACGGGTGGGAGGAAGATAGAAAATCCGACCGGGTAACGAACCTCCGTTCATAGATGGAAATACCGTGAAGTGCATATTGCGCGTTTCGGTTTCAGTCTATGGATTTCCGAATGCTCGAAGTAAAAAGTTGGTCGACGGCGCATTATTGACTGTTCTGTGGCTGAATGATCACCTACCATCAAGTGAACCTCATGATCATCTGTAGATATCTAACATAAAAAAATGTTAAAATGACGAGCATTTCTCTGCTTTTTCCTTGGAAAAGAATTCATAAAACATTCCACAAATATAAGAACGTGGACGTGTGTATTAATTTATGTACCGAATCCAACCTACTCATTAATAACGTAAGCATTCTGCATCTACGTAGACGAAACAGAAATAAATGCACTAAGGCGGAATTTATACAAGTCTTATTTTGAATTGTTAAACACTCACTGCAGTATCCAAATCCGACATAATGAACAATGTCACATCACCGAGGAAACTGTAGGTACTTGCGTTTAAATTAACTTACGAGGAGATACTAACACAGATTTACGAAGAAAATCCCAATTTAGTGCAACATATTCACGGAGTCCTTACCAATTAAATACCAAGTTACATAATCAGAATTTCATTGCATTAGGGAGAAACATAGGTTACGTTGTGTTAGAATATTCAAAATTTGTTTAGTAATAATGGAAATAAAATTTAAATGCATTTGCGTCACATACAACATTTGATGGGTTTATTGATGAAATGATTAATTAATAAAGTCAGGGGTTCAATCACTGCTATGTTTACATGTTTCTGTAAGCATTAAAAAGCTGGCAGTGTTTTTATCCAGGTACCGAACCACTGTCCAGCGAGTGAAGAGTCGTGAAGCCGTTATTTATGGGTTTGTGCCTCATTCTATACTCTCTTCTATAATTCTTGATCGCAATGCTCGAAGTAAATATAAAGTAATTATGACTTTATAGCTTAGATCGTTATGTGAAAAATTGTCAAACCTACAAAATAATAAACCTAACCTAATCAAATTATTTCAAGGTTCACGGCAACGAATCAACCTATATAATATATAGCACTTAGCACGAACGACTATCGAAAATCAATTGTAAGAGAAATGATTTGTTTCATCGACTCGACGATACGAATACTTTTTCGCAAGTTGCTTGTGTAAGGCCCTCAGAACCTTTAACAGATTACCAGCTGAATAACTAATATTTACCGTAGACTTTCTATATAATAAACAAAAACAACGACCCTGTCTTACAAAAACAGTTATCAGGGCTACTTTACATTTTCGAATAGAACTGTAATATTATTCGTTCTTAAAATACATAGAGAGTAGTTCAAATTTTGGGTACACTTTAACGTAGCGGCTTCCCGTGACAAGCTCAGTGACGATTGGAAAGTTTAACAGTGAACATTTTAATGCGCCCCCTCCACCCTGTCTGACCCTCAATTATTGAAAATGCATTTCTATCCGCGCCCTGCTCCCGTAGCACCATACCACATCGCAAATGCACATTTTAAACTGCACTTGATTGCAGAATCATGTCACTATCCAATCTAGTAAAAGTCAATATACCTACTTTATATTAGTAACTAATTCTGAATTGTTTAAAATATTTAGCAATCTGAACCTATGTTATAACATATAACATACATACATAACGTATGTCACCACTCACCACATACAGTCATGTTGAAAAGCTACTCTTAAAAGTGTCAAACAAAATATATACATATATGTAGTTGTGTATGGTTTAGTAATATAGTTTTTAGTAGATATAACAAAGTTCATACATATATTTAGAGACTTATGCAAATTCAGTTTTTCGTCACATATCACTAGACTGAAGTTTATCAATAATACATATCAGGTTGGTCAGAATCTTATCAAAGATTTTACCTTCTGAATCCATTATGCTATTATATAAGAGTTTCTTTATTTGTAGAGGGAAATATCCAAAACTACTAAAACTATCGGAATTTAATAAATTAAAATAAAAATTCTGAATTAAGCTTCCATACTAAATAATTATAAAATAAATGTTTTCGTAGTTTGAAAACGGTTAAGAACATGTGAAAATTATATACTACAACAATTCACTTTAACACAACCATCTATGAAAAGCTTTGCAATGCTATTCGAAACTTTTATAACTTAGTTACGAGTGACAGATACATATTTACGTATTATAACGTAGAGCTATTTTAGATTCTGTTTGGTGACGTAATTAAAAGTTACTAATAATAAAGGTGTGGCAAGAACCGTTAGCTTCCGGTCATCGCCACTAAGTGACGAACGATGTACACAATTTCAGGCGTCCGTTTTAATTGTAAGTTCCAAGCCGTCTGCGCCCTCGCTGCAGTTTTAGCTTCACATTTTCAGACTAATTTCAATTATTTTCATTATTTATTTTTAAATCACTAACGGTACGGTAAGGGAACATTATCCTACCTAATAAGAGTGATAAAATCATGGTCATTTTATTGACGTTAAAATCGACTACTGAAGCAAAGTTTAAAGTTAATCTAACCCACAAGATAAAATCTATAATAGTACGCATACATATTCCTATTATTTATTTTTTCATCTAAGGATTTTCGATATTTTTCTTTAATAAGCCGCAAAAATCTTCCTTTCATTAGTTTTCGAAATATTAAGGTTTGAAAGCTTTTGAAAAAGCCATTGAAGGTGTCGGTCTCGGGAAGCGGCCTCTGACAGCCTGAGCATAATATTATTGATAAATAAAGATAATTGTAATGTTGTCCAATGATTTTATAGTTACTATTTTGAATCAACAACACACTTGATTTCTCTTGAGAGCATCGAGATTAAGCGGCTGTAAAGCGGGCTTTTGGACTGTATGTCTGATCCACTAACGGCGTGTTTCAAGTCATAGACACTGTAAGTGTCGCCCAGAGAGAAACTACGACTCCTCGGAGCGAGAATATCTGCTTCTCAACTTTATGTTCATTTTATCTTTTCGGTTGTATTGCGAAGCGGGATCTAGTCAAGGGCCCTCTAGAGTTCCGTTTACACCGCGACTTGTCCAGACCCGCCAAGAACACGCGTTTAAATATTAACTCGTCACTTTAAAATGTTTTAATGCGAACAAATAATGAATTACTTAGTACTCACCAGATTCAAAACTATCTCGGCTTTCGGATTTGATATCGACATCTGAAACAAAGACCATTATTTTTATTAGGTTCTCCAACTCTTATCAAAAGTAATCGATATAGGTACTATATTGTACAATATAAAACAGTTTTTAGATAAATAAACGTACATATTTATACTTGTTAATATTATTAATCATATTTAAATAATATGTTCAATAATCATAATTTAAATTCATTTTGAAGGGCTCGTATATAGGGCTTGCGTCCCGATGGGTCGCAATTTCGAATCGAGCTGGGACGACATGTTTATAATATTCTCTAATTCTGCTCACTTCGGGGTGGGAAGTATAACGAAACTATAACCGAGTATCGAAACACCGCTCATAGATGGAAAAACCGTGAAGTGCATATATTGTGTTTCGGTTAGTCTATGGATTACCGAAAGGTTGTAGTTAAAAGTACGTCGACAGCACATCATTGCTCTTCTGTGGCTGGGGTGTCAACTAACATCGTATCAACCTTGCTCGTCTGTCGATATCTGACATAAAAAAAACCTATTCTACTATTATTATCAAAAAATAATGGAACGTTACCTATAACCAAATACTGAGTATAAACAGAATATGTAGAAAAGGGTGCAAACGTGAAGGTTTACAGTAAAGTCGCATTGGCACGCAGTTGGGTCGCCTGCGGCTAGACTCTAATCCACTTGCGAACCTTCTACTATGCCATGTCAATTTTCCCCTTGTTTTGAATTCAGATAGTCCTGTTTTAAGTTTCATCTAGTCCAATTTTAGTGATCCCCAACCATTACATTTCACCAAGTTTTTGAAAATAAATACCTTGATATATTTAAATTAAATACCTTATAGCCATAGTCATGTTTATAATAATTTATATAGCTAGCCAGCGGTGGTAACAGAGCCAGTAGAACTTAACGAAAATTGATAAAAAGAATACCTTTTCAAACAGCCCTGTTAAAGATATAAGATCGTATTCATAATTGTGCTATAAACTTGAAATAGTTAATGTATGTTTTATCTCGCTCTATCCAATACTAAATGACTTTAGAACGATCAATCAATCAATCAAAAGTTTTTTTCAGATCAACACGATTGGACACATTCATTTGTTTTCGAAGGCTTTTTATCAAATTAAATAGCCATGTTCAGGTGCACTAGCCCCAATAGAGGATATTAAATAGATCCCGGTGGAGTGGGCGCGGCTCGCCGGCTGGAGGCTCTTAGGCTGCCGCTAGATTTCCCCCGAGAGCACGTTAATTTTCTGCCGCCTTGAGCATACTGCCCTCAGGGGACTCTACCTTTCGCGTAACCATTCAGACTGAAGGTGTTATTCCGGCATTGGCGCAAACTGATGCCGGTATATCTTTCAAGAGGCATTTTTCACTTACTTTTGAAAACTGTAGCAAAATTTGGTTTAAACTTTTTTTATAGGATCATAAAGTAGTGTATGGTGAACATAGTATTAGATTCAGTAGTGTGATAAACCGAGTTTTTGCGAAGTTGGCAAAGTCTTTACCAGTGTGGTTTATATGTATATAGTGATATCGTTTGGTTAGGAATTCCAAATTGAAATTGACATCAATTTAAAGCTTGTGTATTTGTGTTTAGAATGTACCTGAAAATATTATACCTGATATATGAACTTCAAATTTTGGATTGGTAATTTAGTAAAGGTAATATTTAAAGTTGTTCAAATATGTGGACTTTCTTTAACTAAGATATTATATAAAGCACCTATGAAGAATGGAAACCATATTCTCATTCAGTTATCGACAAAGCCAACAGTCCCACACATGATGTTCTGTCATGAACTTGACTCCCTTTGATATTGGTTGTTGGAATCATGATACATCGGTTAAAAATAAAAACTCAACACGTGTATGAAACACAATTCAAACTGTTTACAAATATAATCAAAACTTTTGCTTGTAGTATCACAACTACATATACCTACTTGTATTTACATTTATATGGGAATCAGTAACATACGTTTTAAACAGTCGGCCATGAACTTCTAAATAAGGGATAACCACCGTTCCACAAATTTACAGGAAATTAAACTTCGGAAAATAAATGAAAAAAATTATATAACTATACATATATTTAGGTATATCATATTTATAAATGCTTATAATATTAGCGACAAAAATTTCTTCGTAGATTCATGAAACTTAGACCAAATGAACCAGAGTGAGAAGAGCCAAAAAAAGAAAATAAATCTATTTGCCAAAAATGATTGTTATACTTTTTTGGCTGTTAGCGATCGATATAAATGAAAGTTCGTTTTTCTATTGTTTTAAAAGACTTAATATAATATTTATTATACGTAAATGTCACATTATTATTTACAGTGATACGTTATATGTACAAGGGAATCCTAGTGTGGGAAGTAGGGATTCAACAATACATAAGACGCACATATTTGGCTGAATTAATCTTTTTATCTTATGTTATTACAATACAATAAGCAACAACATGCACATCTATAGTTTTATTTGTATGGTGTTTTATGGACTATATTTTCGACGAGACGGCCTTTCTCCTGAGTCACACGGGAAACATGTCATAACGATTGATGATAATGAAGCATGCTAGTTAATTTCTTTTTGTGATAGCAAATATAACCAAATATTTACCTAGATAAATAACCACATTGAATTGTTAAACAAGTTATAAGATATACTATACACAAACCAAAAAAAGCCTATGCCTATGTTACTCGCTGACAATGCAGTTCTATTGGTGCAAGAATTTTTAAAATTTATCGATTAGTTTTTGAGTTAAATCATAACAAACAAACAAATATTTCCTCTTTATAATATTAGTTTAGATACATTGGAGAAAAATATTTGTCAAAATTTTAATTAATATTGAAGAGTATGCCTAGTGTCCAGGGAGGCTTGGCAATCAGTTGGGATTCCCCCGCGGCGGTATTAATCACAAGTCGTGCTCTACATCGTTCACACGACAATGTAACGTCAACCTCCTTTGGCTAGTGACTTCTTCATACTAAAGAATAACATATAGGCTTGACTGTTGAATATATCGTTAGTGGAAAGGCAAAACTACTAAAGCGACAAAAAGATACTGGGAAATGAACTTTAAAGTTCATTTTTTTAAATCATCTCTTATATTTTTCATCTGATTTATTTGTTCAAAAATAATAACGATGTTTAACTTATGTTTTATCTACCTCTGCAAATGAAATATAGTTTTATGGAAAAATTGTCGCTTCAGTAGTTTTGCCTTTTCTCTGACGATATACCTAAATACTGAATAAAACCTGTAGGTAAAAAAACTCTAATGGTAAAAGCCTCAAATTATATATTGTTTATAAAATCCACACATATAGCGAATCATGTACATATCCTATTCAACAATAAACGAGCTTACGGTAACATATAACTAAATGTTTGAATCTAAATATATTATTTACATTTATAAAGTTAAACCCAAAGATAAAATGATTCAATGCATATTTAGATTATGCTTGTAAGATTATTAAATTAGATAGTTTTTAAAAATGTTTGATTCAAAATGTAATTCTAAATTTAAGTCATTTTAGTAATATTATTATTTTATTATATTAAATTTTCCATCAACTGAGAATGAAACATAGTTTCAGGAAAATCCAGTAGGTAGTTAAGGAACGACGCTAAATCAAGTAGGTACGTACTAGACAATATCATTAAGTGAAAATGTCTTGGGAGTAGGTTCCGTTCTCCACGTTTCCAAGCACCTAGCTACAGCTAGATCTAAGTACAGGCGTACCCGAGTTGTATGTGTGCGTGCCCGGGCCGGGGCATTCCCATGGGACGGAAGAAAGTGTGGCCGAGGCGTCACCTGGGACCACGGGGGTGAAACGAGGGTACTCAAGAAAAGGATAAGCGACAGTCCATTAATGGGAAGCGGACAATCAACTTTTTGCGCAGCGTTTAAATTCCCGACGGTTAACAAACACTTTTAGTAATTAAGCATTGGAACAATGATGGCATCAGGTCGCGGGTCATCCCTGGCGGGTGCTGATAATATCTAAATGCCTAATGGCTGGTGGGCTTGTGACGAATGTATCGGGTCCACCCCCGGCGCGCCGCCCGCTCGCCTCTCCACTATGTGATAATTCCAAACGCTGCGGCCGCGCCACCTGGGATCTGCCAGGGTCGGATTTCTACTTATTTTAGGTTTAATTGTAAAACAAAAATAATACATGAAAAATGACGCTCATGTCTATACTAATAATTATTATAAAGAGGAAAGATTTGTTTGTTTGTTACGATTTTACGAAATAATTACTGGACCGATTATAAAAATTCTTTCACCAATAGAAAACTACACTGTCAGAGAGTAACAGTGTAGCTTCAGAGAGTAGAGTCAGTATTTTTGTGTACATCTACATTGCGCCCGTGCGAGCGGATCTCTAGTTATACATGTATTCTGTAAAATTTGAATTAAAAATTGAATCACGATATGGTTATAAGCATTTTGCCCTTGCTGACTAAAGCTATTCTTTAAAAAACACAGTTTATTGATTTATCTATAATCATCTATAATCCAAAAAAAAATGCACAGTAATTGAAAATCAATAGGAAAATATTGTACTTACTTTATTTATTATTACTTTAGCTTTTTAATTTCCCAAATTAAATCAATATGAATAGGCAACAACCATCTCAGACAATAACAGTTATTCTTACTAATACTGATGATTACTATTGTATAACATTTGTGAGGTATTGTTGACGCAGCCAATTTTGAGACAAGTTTGCGAACAATTTAGGGTTATCGAGTTAGCATTGACTTGAGGCATGTAGTGGTGTAAGCGGCACGAGCCTCGACGCCGAACGGAATTCCGAACGCACCCCCGCGCCGGCCCACTATCGAACATCGGCATTTAATTAGCCACGTTCCTGCTGAGGCGATCCGTCGCCCACCGACATTACTCAGATTGCTGCTACATCTAAGTTAACATCTAAATACTTGGGGTTGCTAGTTTCTGAAACAATTCACAGCTGACTTCTTAAATCGCGATCGAAATTTCAACTAGGTACTACAACACCTCGCGGCAAAATTCCAAGTTACATCCTTGACACGTGGAAGTGTCACAACCTCATTCTCAGATGTAGCCAGTGATTTTTCCGAAACGAATAGATTTGTGGACCTTCAAGAGGGAAGCCTATTCCTGCCTCAAATACTAGAATGACGGGCGTTGGTGTTCGCTTTCCATAAAGTGAGCCACATGTTTGCTCTATCTACCATCAAAAACAACTGACTACATACTGTCAGAATAAAAAATATAGAATCAAGTGCGGTCCCGGCAGCAAGATCCCTCGGGAATAAGCCCACGCGGCCAACTTCGGGCTCAGCGGCGCCGGCTGCCCCCCCATTCCCGCGCATGCCTCCCATTACCCCCGCAGAGAATACATTTGCGCACCGCTCGTGTTGGCCTAACAACGGTACTGCGACAACGTAATTCCTACACTAAAAGTAAAAATTACTCATTTTCCGATCGCTACGAAAATAAATATATTATTATGGCTACCTGTCGCAAAACAAAGCGCTTTTCTACAAACACCTGTGTGGCTGAGGCACTTCTTTTTACACAAAGAATAGGCAAGAACGCAAACAATATGCAGTTTCACCTGTACATGAGGGTGCTGAAGCGAAATGTAAGGTTCGTTTGTTTAAAATGTGCTGTCTTCGTAAATATTCATTGTGTTCAAGAATAATGGGTGTCTATAAAATATGAAGCACTGACGGAAATTTCAATGTGTTACAATGATAGAACAGAGCATTCAATATAAGTAACTTTACGTAAAAAATAATATAAAATGCCGACAAAATGAAAGCTATAGTAATGAAAGAACATGAGATGGTAATAAAGTGCCGCAGTAGCGGTACTTCAAAAAGTTTAAAGTCGTCAAAGATAAGTAAAAACAGCGACGACGCCGAGGTCTATGATAGGCCTTTGCGGCCAATTTATTTATAATCTCGGGTTCAGAATTGACTATGAATTAGCATGTAAATATTTGAGGTCCAAGGAGTCTCGTGGAGATTTATCACAAATGGTGTCGAGATAAGCGAGAACAGAGTCGTAAAGCACCGGGCGGGCGGCGCGGCGGAGGCTCGCCACGAGGCAGCCCTCATCGCAACACACCCTTTGACGAAGTAGTAAAAAGAGCATTAAACCGCAGTAAAAACGCATACCGAACACCACGCTCTAAGGAACACTGCGCGGAAAAACTGCTCTTTATTTTAGTAGCCTTATGAATTTCAACGAAGTTGTAGACGAAACGACGCACTCTTGTCTCTAAGAGGGATACTAAAACGTGTTATGTATAATCACTCCCGGCAAAAGATTATGGAGGAATTCGTTAATTACTGCAATCATTTTAGATGTATTTAAAAAGTTTAGCTATATAACAAAAAAAAGTATGATCTTATTACCTGGTGGTTCGTCAGAATTGTGTGGTTCAGGAGATTTTTTTGGACATTCATCTTCTTCTAAATCTGCAATGCAAAAAAGCCATGTATAATAAATATTTATTTAGGCTTATTTCTTGTATTGTTTGTTATTTATTTGGCTAACATGTATAAGGATAATAACCACATTTTTTATGTTAAATATCGAGAGACAAGGATGAGGTTCACTTGATGGTAGGTCATACCTGAGCCACAGAACATCAGTCAATGATGTGCTGTCGACCTAATTTTTACTTCGAGCATTCGGAAACATCATATTTTATATTGATTTTAATCAATAAAACATATGATGTATCCGAATGTACTTATATATTTTAATGATGGATTGTTTTTTTTGGCTAAAGGGTCAAAGCCACACAATCCGATACAAATACGTAATCAACCATCTTTTAACCCTATAATACAAGATCGGCGCTGATCGAAAGTCAATTTATATATGAGACATGACACGGTCTTCGGAACTTCAACAGCAGGAATTCACTGGCAATTTTTAGATCTAAAATGATTAGGTACCCTACTATGTTATACATAATATATACCTATGTAATGATACTGATCACCTTTTGAACATAATATGTACCTATATCCTTTTAGACTTATATATATTTGTATATAGAGCTCTTTTAGACTCCATAAATATGTACAACTTTCATATAATTCTTGTGAAATAATGAAAATTGTACTTACATAAATATGTACGGTATTATAAACTTGTTAGGAAACATATTATGTTTCTTGGTTGAAAATCTAGTAGGTATGTTTCAACGTGATATACGCTTGAAATCACAGAACAGAAGAAGTAAGCCTGTTCTGTGCTTGAAATAGTTTATTTATTAAATATCCGATAGAGCGAGATAAAAACATTCGGATATTTAAGAACTTACAGAACTTAAATAAGATACTTTAACTAATATCAAGCTACCACATTTATGAATGACCGTTAATAATCTGTGATCGAAGTTCCTAAACACAGCCTTGATAGACGTAACTCGTGCAGCGTAGAACGTCAATGGTATGAGTGGACATAAGGACTAATCTGACGATAAATGACCTCGGGTGGCATCCTCACTGAATCGTGTGCTGCCGCGGATGTAACTGACAGTTGACTAAGTGCTGGGTGCAGACGTTACCGCAACTGCTACTCAATCAATCTCCATTCAATGATTACAAACTCGATTGGGTATTAATTTTCTATCACTTATTAAACCATTAAGGATTAGTGCTCCCTACATTGTATATATTTAAAAAATACCTTTTTTTAGTTCAAAATTTTCGTGATAATTGGTAATGACATTGAATAAATGATCTCTTTAATGCCGTTAATGCCTGACTAAACGGCTACGTCAAAAGTGATGAAACTGGATGACAATTGAGCTTTTAAGTATATACTCGTAAAAGGTTTGCGGCGCTTTATACCTACCTATTTCATTATAGTGAAGCCGCTATGAAGATCGCTAAATTGTTAGTCTGTCATAAAAAACAACGGGCGTATCTTTTGTTTCAATGGGTCGCACGATCGAATCCCAGGTTTTCTGTTAACATGCAGCCACATCTGGTCACTAGGGACAATTAATAATAGGTGGGAGGAAAATCGAAATACTATATTATAGATTTCCGAATACCAGAAATAATAAAAAAGTCATCATTGATACTAATGTACAAATAAACATTTCTTATTTTTATAGGTATCAAACGCGGCTGAAATCGAGAAGTAAGTATCTTTATGCTTAAATTTAATTTTGCGATTTAGAGACTATATTCCAAAAATAATCATGCACTGATAGTCGTGCCTAGAATAAATTATTGATATGATAACCAAGGAAGCATCTGTAATACACGGTACGTTTAGGTACATCGCAATTCGCAACGCACCCATTGCAGTTGAGCTACGCAGTTGAGCCTTCGCTCGTACGTCATCCCTTATCCGTGGCCGTTCGTCAATGTCGTCCCCACGGCCACCCATTTAAGCTTCCAGCTGCATTCAAATTATTATGGTGCTATGCAAATTCCTATAATCTAATAGGACCTGCTTTTAAAACCTTTATTAATTAAAAAACTTTAACGATATTTTAGTTTACAGAAACAAAAACCGTAAAAATATTTCCAACGAAATTACAGTACAGCTGCACAACGCGATTTCATGTCGCTATATCGCTCCAATTTGTACTATAAAAATAAAACATGTCGTACCTTCAAACATTTCTTCACCCTTGCCTTCTGTTAGGTCAGCCAACTGTTCACTTCCATTCGATATATCTTGTTCACCACTGTTGATGACGTTCCTTAGAGGTTTTTCTTCAGGTTCACCTCTATCTAATCCTCCTTCAGCCCATTCCTCTTCATCAGCTGTATGTGAAATAAAAAGTGTATTACATTCTGCAATACTATTACGAAAGATACTAATTATTATTAATTACCTAAATTAATTTTACTAATTTAGCTGTCACGGCTTTTAAACGTTTATTCAATCTATTAACACAATATTATAGGTGATCAATCAGATCATTCTGTCAATCACAATCCTTACCACAAACCCACGATTTTGGTATAACTACTTACTTAAGATATAAAATATTTGCTATATCTTTTCTAGTATTCAAATCCTACATTCCTAGATGTTAGTTAGATATATGTAGTTAATACATCACTAAGGTAATATATTTTTAAATTTTTCACTTCTCTTCATGCTATTGGGATGGAGTATTCATAACGTATAACACTAACTTTATTGATTACCACAACTTACGTTCTAGTAGGTATCATAGGTACATGATATTACACCGTGTATGAAGAAACACAACAGCGGAATTTTCATCAATCCTACAATCATAACATAAGTTTTGTTTAAACGAGGGATTTTCAGAAATTTGAGGAGTATTGCATTGAACAATAACAGGAATGGCTCGGAACTGTGAGAGAGCAAATCCCTTTAATATTATGGACAACATTGTTACGGTTTAATATACGTTTTCGATTTCAGTTATAGCCTTGTGGGAACTGTTATTGTAAAAATAATTTAGGATAAAAAGCTTCCTGAAAAAGATAAGAACGCCCAGACAAACCAAACATAGTTTAATGGCATATAATATAAGTGTGTATGTATATTTCAATAGTAACTTTTTTATTTTATCTACGTTTTATATTATTGTTCCCATGAGACAATGATTAGTCGATTAACAGTTGAACTGGTATTAAATCTATTTTATATAATTACAGAAAGTTACATATATGTATTTCAAATTATAAAATTAATATGTATCCTATGTATCAGTGACATAATAAGCGTGTGTCGAGGTGCGGGTGGCGTGATTGCGCTTCGTTCGCCACACCCCCATTTCAACAAAAATTATACATGTACTTTGAAATCATATCAATTCGTAATTTAAATAGAAATCCACCTGGTGAATGCATTATTAAATTACACTATTTATTTTTCTATACCTAGGGACCACACTTTTGATTCTGTCTTGGTTTTAATGGCACAACAGATGATAAGATTTGCGTGCACAATCTTGCACTTCGCGGCTTTTTCATCTATGATCGTAACCCGGATGGTATATATATACATATTCTGCCCATCCATGCCAAATAAAGAAATACCAATATGTTCATAAAAATATAGCTTTTCTTTAGAGACAGCGAGGAATCCAATCAGCGACCAATGGTCAGCCATTGCTCCCGATGAGCTAATGAAAAATATTTTATATTCTCACGAAGTCCGTTGGCCTATTTTTATATTTATTTATTGGCTTTTGTCCGCTCCCGATATTACGGACACTCAAAAAAATTATATGCGCACGCCTAACAACATTCATAGACAAACGGACTTTGTGGGATAGAATATTTATACGGTAACCTCGAGCTATAAACCATAGCTCTAGTCGAAACATGTCACAAGGGATGCATTCTGCAGCAAATCACCAGCTCCGCTATAGCCAATTCAATTATATTGCCTAGCAAAAACAGAGTGGTAACGTAGAGGTACTATAGAAGAAAAAAAATTAAAAACCTTCTACGAAGGGTTACCAACTGTCCCACGAGAGGTAGTGCGTTCTGTTTCCCAGGTCTTACGAGATGTTTGCGCAACGCTTAATTTCAAAATAGTTTTTATTAATGGACTAATTACAATTAAATCGGTCTAACTTTATTGCAAAAAATTTAGTTATTACCTTTTAAAAACATATATTATTTATTCTAATAATATAAGAAGTAGGTACCTACTTAGTGAACATTAGTTGTAGTGTGTGGTATTATCGAATCGAATAAAATATAAGTATTCAAAAAACTGTCATGGCGCTTCGGTTTTTAATGAAATGGAGAATAAGGTGTAAAAATATAAGAATCCTAGGTTTCATATTAGAACAGCAGTATGGTCTCAAAAATGCCGGAAATGTTGATTTTTTTGAGAGACAAGCCTTAATGGTTATTTATGAGTAATTTAGTTGTTCCGTGTACGATTCAAAATAAAAAAACTGTACCATGAAATAAACAAAAAGTTATTTTGACATTATTTGGTTTATTGCAAAATAATACACTGGAAAAGGTCCTAGTCGCGGTGTAAATCTATGGATTAGAATTTATTAACTACAAAATCAGTTTGGTAAGACATAGGTATTCCACAGGCACCCATTTCCTTGTACGTTATTACGTATTACTATGATTAAAGATCTACATAGAATGGAAGGACACAAAGGAATAATAACGCAAGTCCCATCACCGCCCATCTCGTTCCCGCTAATACCTTGGAAACTGTAATTTTAATGTTGTCGAGTATCCTTTGGGGACTCTTGAATTATCTCTGATCACAAGTCTGTTACGTAACCGTGACTAAAGTTGACCAAATCATATGTTAAGTGTATAGAAAAAAACAATATTATATTCGTTGAAAACAGTGAAATAAACATAAAATAGAGCAGTATTAAGTAGTTTATTTTTGTTTCACAAAAAATCCAGTCTTAATTGAAATGAAATCATATTTTTGGAAGACAGATAATGAAAGAGAAGATGATTTAAGGTACTAAAGATAATAAAAAAATATAGCAATAAACCTTATAGCATATTATTAACTATCGATTCGCCCCGGCTTCGCACGAGTGTGTATATGTACACAAAAAAAAAGAAAAAATAGCTATATTACTCGCTGATAACTTTAAAATTTTTAGAATCGGTCGAGTAGTTTTTGAATTTATTCATAGTATCCAAAAAAAAATTCAAAATTACAAATCTTTCCTCTTTATAATATAAGTATAGATATAGATTACATTGACCATAAGAAAGCACCTATACGCTAAACATAGCAATAATTGTTTTCCATACCCTCTTTAAAAACGTGCATAGTTGTCAATTAAATTGGAATATTAAGGTTGTTTTGCCGGGATTAAGGGGAGAGCAGCTGAAGGGAGTGAGGGTCTCCGGGGACCAGGCGGCTGGGCCAGGTCCCCGGGGAGGGGGCGCGGGGGGCGAGAACTTCGCATCCGCTGGGACGCCCACCACGCTGGGGGAAATCGTGATATTTTTAAACAATATCTCTCAGCTACACTGCTGAAACTCGGGCTGCTTTTGTATATTTGGTCTTTGTGAATTGCTGAAATGTCTTTTTTTTATGTTAGATAATCGACAGACGAGCATGAGGTTCAGTTGATAGTAGGTGATACCTCAGTCACAGTACATCAGTTAATGCGCTGTCGACCTACTTTTTACTTCGAGCATTTTGAAATCCATAGACTGAAACCGAAACGCGCAATATGCACTTCACGGTTTTTCCATCTATGAACGGTGGTGCGTTACCCGGTCGGAATTTCGGTATTCCTCCCACCCGTTCAATTCCTAAAGTTACCAGATGTGGGGACATCATGCTTACAAAAAAATCATGTCGTTCCGATGGGATTCGAACCCACGACCCATCGATACGCACGGCAAGTGTTGTACCGACCGAGCCAACGAGCCCGTCTTTTTAAACTGAACTATAACGAACACTCATAAGGAACTTAAATCATGGCCTCAAATTGTAGCATTTAAAAAAAAATTATATGTAGTAGGTACCTATATATTTTATTCTCAAAATCTTTATATAGAAGTTTAGTTTCTTCTTTTCGTTTAATATATAGTGATTTTTTTTTCCTTTTTCTTTTAATTGTATGCATGTCTGCGTGTGTGTTTGTCAAATAAATCGTTTTATATACATTACGCGTGGGTCTCGACCAAAAGATTAGAAGTATTCGTGGTAATATGACCACGTAAGGCACTGGGCCAAAGTTTTACAAACACATTAAGTAAGTACAATATAGTTTAATTAAAAAACTAACAATGTAAAACATTAAATTTATTATATAATTTATGTTTATTTGTAGTAATTATTTAAATAATTAATTAATTAATAGAGAATTACATAACTAATGAACACAACTTCGTAATACTAAATACACACGTCAGAACTCACGGTAGCGTTACCTTTTTTATGGATTTTTCGCGTGAAAACACGTGAGTGATTTATTGTAGTCGCTGGGGAATGTAAAAAAAGAATGCCTGACTGTTGTTACAGATTGCATTAATATATTTTTTCTTTCATTTTTCCTTAGCGAAACTCTATCTTAATTCTGATTATTCTGCATTTATGTTATATACTTATGATATAATCTATATAATACCTATATAAAAGAAAGTTGTGTTAGTTACACCACTTATAACTCAAGAACGCCTGCACCGATTTTAACGATATCTTATTTGTTGGATTCCTCTATGTCGGGAATAAGATATAGGCATTTAAATTATTGGAAAAAATCAGGAAAAAAATATAAGCATAAAATTAATTATAAAATAAATTAGATTCGAAACTCCGCCATCTTGACAGCTCACGTCATGCATTCTTAGCTTTTTTGAAATAACAGATGTCTACTGCAAATCAGTGACATATTAGACAATTATAGTGGAGAAATGGGCATAATCAAATTTAAGAATAATTATATAATTTCGAAGCCAAAATTGTGGCAGAACAACGTCTGCGGGGTCCACTAGTATAATATAATGATATTGATTATTTATCATCTATAGTATACTTAGCTTATTGTTGTTAATGAATATTAGTGAAAAATATTTAAACTGAACTCCTGTATAATTGTTACCCAAAACAAAATAAGACTTGTCACCGTTTAACCCTAACTATCACTAAGGAAAAAACAATTCAACCCGTTACTTCGTTTTATCAACTTAAGGCGACACTTTCAATTTTCCATTAAATTAACGTACATATTAAAAATACCGTTGCGACTTCCGTTTTAAGTTTCCCTTAAAGTTTATAGTATTAAATGGGTTTAATGAAATTCAGATCAAAGGAAATTAGGTCGATTAGTGGAAAATAGCAATAGACTACAACGACGAGGGGTCGGCATCTACATAAAACTGTTATGATATGGCCTTACCGTATTTCCCAGCGCGCGGCGGGCGGAGGTGCGCGCCCCTCAAGGGAAATTTCGCGGCTACTCTCTACGGAGCCTGTACAAGTTTTATGGACGCGCAACATCCCCGCGCCTTCCTACTCTGAGCTGCTATCAACTTATCGTACAATACAAAATCTTGCAAAAACCGAGACAGAAATTATTAAGGTATAATTTGTGTATATATAACACACTACTAACATTAATACTTAATTTCTTTCCTTATTACGAGTTTCTCCTATATCATTATTTTATATTAGAAGGGTCAAACGGATAGGCGGTTCAACTGAAGGTAAGCGATTACCGCTACCCATGGACATTCGTAACACCCGAGGTTAAGAATGAGGTAAATAAATCCAACCAACTAATTTACTGTTTTTTTTTATACTTTAAGTATTTTTCATATTTACAATAGGTATATAATAAATACTAAAGCACGATTTTGATAAAATTTAGTTTAGAGATAACTTGAACCCCAAGGCAAGGATAGTCTTTAAAATGTAAAAACACCGGAGAGTCACTTATTTTATATTAGTAGGCTTTGGTAATATCTACTAAAAGTTTAAATACGAAGGTGCATCAGAATAACTCGATTTCTACATAGTGATAGGGATAGGCGAAATGGGCATTTTCTTCCGATAAATCATATCAATATTTTCCGCGAGCTAATTTACGAGCAAGCCCTAGTTGGTTATAAAATATTCAAGACGGGGTAATTTGTTTTTATAGTAGGTATGCTAGGGACAGCGAAGGTTTAACGTTTTTACTGATTGTATAATTTTAATTCTTTGACATGAGGGACTCACGGCGTACTCGAATTGACATGTTATTGGCCCCAAGTGAGCCTACCTAGATTTGATTGTTGAATGAAACATCATTTGAAATCAGAGAATTGTTGAAAAGTAAATTCAGTTCGAATGAAAATGTATAAAATTTCGTTATTGACGATTAATGTTGATAAATATTTCTAAAATATATATTGTGTGCTTCTTATCCACAGTGTACCTAATTCTAAGAATTTCATTCCATTTTTGATTTAATTTGCAAAGGGCATTAAATAAAAATGGAATTCGGAAATGTTTAAAAATGGAACGCCCTATTTCATACAGTCATTGTAGTTTTAAACAAAGAATAGTTTAGTATAAGTAAAGACAACAGTGACCGAGAGGTAGTATTGCATTAGGTATCCCCAGAGCCAGCAGTAGAGTCGCAGCATCCTCGCGCCACCCGCGGGACACATTACGAAAGTACTAGACTCCACTAGATCGATACCTTCAGTTAACAACATTATATCGTTCAACCACAAACAATATTGTTCTTGGATGGCTTGCTGCATTTAACAGAAATTATAAACTAGCTCCCCTTTAGTCTTCAACCCTTGGTAAGGACTGATGATTCTTATTTCAGATTATAATAAAATTATGTCTTTTTAAAATGTAAAACTGTTTAAAAAAACGAAAAACTGAATTTCCAAATACCCTAGTGAGGCACGGGACAGGCACATTTCTATTGTATTATGTTTTACCGTTTTTCTTAACAAGCAAGTTGGTGAGCAAACTTCTCTTTCCGACCGATCTTTTTTTTATGTTTGTTCTTCTGGATTCAAATCAGAGTCCTCTAGTGCTTAACGCATTTATTTACTTTACTTTAGTTATTAATAACCACAATACATCATGCCTCTTTCCCATTGGAGTAGGCAGAGATCACGGATCAATGAATTCCATATGCCTTATATATCACTTTCGCTTCTTCTTATTTCATCAAATCTCACTCGTCACTTTCAAGCACTCTTGATAATATAGTTATTATGAACGTTAGTTGTGTATATAGTAACATTGGGGGCAGACTCGACAGTTGATGTGTGTGCCAAACCGCGACGCGGTTTTAGTCGGGTCGCTGATAAAACGCTGATATTAGGGCGCCACGGCCGCATCAGCGAGAACTGTCCATCACCCGCCACTTTAGACTTCCCGGTGACGTGCTCGTTAATTTTTAGCCAGTTAAACGTTGCAGCCTAAATGACAATGACGGATTTCAACACTTCTTACTCTACGTTGTTTAATTACACACCTTTAGTTAGTGCTGCGTGTATTAGAGGTATAGTAATATGCATACGTATAGAGTCAAGATTTAAATCAGCACTGCAGTGCTCTGTAAAACATGCTGAGATTCGATTTAAGATGATACTCTTTCATTGTGTAAGATTTTGTAAATGGAAATAAAGTGATTAGTATTAATACTATTTTTAAACTATATACATAATTAATCATTTTACGTTATATTGGTTTTAAAATAATTAGGTATCTTATGGTGCAAATAACTATACCCACATTTCCCCTGTTCATAAACGGTAATCGTTATGATGGTAACTAACTTGCAGTCATCGATAATAATCTATATCTAAAATCAAAATGATTGCAGATAATGCCAACAAGCCTTTGAAAAATTTAGAACCTATACTTTGTCTAACAGTAGTGAAATATTTAAAAATCCCGATGTCCGTACTTTATTTTCATACAATCGTTTAAAAACCAACGATTTTTAACAATCAACAAAAATAACGTTAGTTTAATTAAAAAACCAGCCGGCCTAGCATGACCGCCACGAGATATCACGCGAACGAGAGAAGACAAACTAAAATATAAGATATCTAGATATATTGTATCTCGACATCGACAATTTTAATAGAAAAGATATCTCGATCGACAAATATATTTATTTTTGATATTAAAAGTCGAGTTTTAAGTGTAATTGTTATGTTAGACCCGAAAGAAATAAGGCGATAATCGATTCAAACACGAGAAAACGGTCGACAAAATTTTGTCGCGGTTGTCATGCGGCATGACACCGAACGGCGGGTCGTCGCGATCCGCGATGCTCATAATAATAGACTCGCTGTAATGAACAGAGTTGTCAATAATGACAGATTTTAGCTAATAAATATACAGACAACAAGTTATTTAAAAAAAACCTTACCATATTACTTAAGTTATTATCTGTTAGGCGATAGAAACGGGAAGTTCCTTTTATAAATAATTTTCTTTTCATCAATATATTCGGTAGTCTATGTTCTATGTTAATCCAGCAGTAGTTTTGACGGGCTAGTTGGTAGAATAGGTACCTGCTGTGCGCATCGATGGGTCGTGGGTTCGAATCCCACCACGGACGACATGTTTGTAATTTTCTGTAAGCATATTTGGAGATTGTGGGTTCCGACCCGCTCTATCTAATATAGTCTTCTGTACATATAAACGAAGAAAAATATTGAAAGACTGACCTATCAATGCTAAGCTTATTGAAGATTTGTAAGAAAGGATTTACGATAGGGAATATGGAATACAATTTCACCACTGAAGGAATAAAATTAGGAAATAGTTTATGCGACTGAAGACAAGGATATTTTTGGGTATACAATTAAGCATCATTTACATTTGAGGTGAGGGGGAAATAGGAGCACCAGTATATTTTGAATCAGCGATATATATGTATATGTTTGCTAGAATGTCATTTTCGAGGTCCCACTTTATTTCACGAACATATTAAACAAGAATCATCAAAATTGGAGGCATCCCTGAGGACTTACGGCTTTATTGACTCGAATGTATGTCCCTTGAGATATTATTTTACTTGGTTATTTTTTTAATAAATAAGTATTACTTATTTGTGCTATTGTTAATGAATATACTCACGTTTAAGAGATCTTGGTTTTGCTTGTTTCCTTCTAGACATGATCTTTATAGTTTGAAATATTGTCTTAAAACTAACGATACTAATCTTGTTGATCTGTTCCAAAAAAAACTAACACATCACATCATTTTTTTTAATCGGTTCGATAATAATCCATACTATGATAATAACCCCGGGAGGTAGGAAAGTTTATCGGAAGAAGTACGCATGTTTTCCTCGCGCTAAGTTAACTCGAACATACAGTTCACCCCGCGTTCACTGAGCTTACTGGCGCCCAACAAGTGGCAATAACAATATTGTAACCTGCCGCGCAAACTCACATAAGTCGGAGATCCCTATTTGTTTCTCGCACCCGTCTTAAATGTAGATGGCCATTAGTGGATGCGTCTGGATACTTTCAAGTATGTCAAGAAATTGGTAATTAATTTTTAGTACACTCCTTCAAGCGGAGCTCTTTGGCTCTTTGTTTAACTAAATCAAAATATTAGTGCTGTAGGTGAAAATTTGAAAATCAAAATATCCAAATGGCAGGGTACGGCATGGGAACATATTAGAAACTGGCTGTACTTGTGTCATTTTACAGACTTGTTGTCTTAAAGAATACAAAATATCTGATAAAAACTATTCCCGGCGTTATACTCGTATTGAATCATAGCACTTGAAAAAAATATGGACTAGATAAATAATGTATGTATATAATACAATTCTAAGTCTTCTTCTTCTTCCTGCCCTGTTCCCTTTTCTTTTCTTTATTTGGGGTCGGCGCAGAATGTTCTCTTTTCCATTCTTCATTATCCTTTCACTCGCCATATCATCAGTCACACCTTTCAAACACAGTCATATCATTCTTCACACAGTCAATCCATGTCTTTTTTGGCCTCCCTCTTCCCCTATAGCCATCCACTTTCATATTTAAAACTTTTTTAGATACATGACAATACAATTCTAAGTATCGCTTGAAAATGCATTACCGTAATAAACTTCGTACGCTACGTACTCCAATACGAACTAAAAATCAAGAACACGTGTGCTTCGTAGCTCAATAGTTTGCTTAACACTAGAAATCTTGACTCCTGAGTTCAAGTCACCGGATCATAAATATATAAATATCATAATACATATAAACGTGAACAGTAAAACAGACACATAAATGTGTCACCCCCATTCCACACTAGGAGTACGGATTACCACTATATTTTATACTAATTTAGATTTAATATAACTCCAAGTGAACATAACATAATTATTTTTATAGGATGCGTAGCTATATTTTTGTAATTCAGAAAAAATATGTATCTATAGATTTTGTAGTATTTAAAGTTCTAAAGCACATGAAATGTACATGTACATTTAAAACGTATAATCATTCCGTATAATGGAACATTTATTATCAGCTGATTTACGTCATTTAAATATTTAATGTTATTGTCAAATCAAATGTCAATTTATAATTCGTTTGACGTTTCAAGTTCGACATTATTTGGGTGATAATTTTAAATTGAAAAAGATTCGATTTTCTAAATCAAATTTCATATTATACTAAGATCGCTCTATCGCTTAAATTTTTGTTAAAATGATACAGGTGTTAAATATCTTTTAAAATATTTCATAAAATGGATTTACCTTATGAGGTAAGTATGTACTTTTTTCAAGTTTAATCTTTTCTTCCGCATTTTTCTTTGTTTGCCTTTTTTCACGTGATCATAAAGATATTACCGACTTGATACATACGATATAAATTGTTTCGTTATCTTCCTACTTTAAGATAAATGGTGCAGCCTTTGTTTAAAATCTCTGAGACTTTGTATGATAATATATTTAACATGTCAATACATATTTAGTAGATGTATATATATATTTAGGCTCATTTTTTGTTATACAGGTACTAGTGTATATATTTAAGTACTTACCAAAATCTGATCGAAAATCTGCAAGTGAAACATGTCGCTCATGGTATTTAGCAGCCAATGATTACAGTTTTTTGAAAAACAAAACAGTTGTTATTTATAAAGCAGATTTAAATGATGAAACATCTCCACTGCAAATATTTGAAGACTCAAGTCTTCTGTATGACAGTTATTTATTTAGTGAAGTTGAAATATCAAGCAAATTGAATGATTTTTGGGATAGAAATGGTGAAAATATAAGATGCTTGACCCTACAAAATTGTGATGTACGAGAAAAAGTTTTTGTTCATATGTTGCAGAGTTGCTCAAATTTAGAAATTTTAAACATTCAAAACTGTAAAGACTTATTCATGTCAGGATGTCTTTTGGAAGGGAAAACTGATGGATTACTTACTAACAGCCTAAGGAAGTTAAAGTGTTTAAGTTTGTCGGGTAACCAGTACTTGACAGATGCTTTATTCAGCAGATTTGTCAAAACTGCTCCAGATTTAGAAGAACTAAATTTATCTGGATGCTCATTGCAATTTCATTTGGGTTTAGTTAAGCGATTTTACCCACCTGGAACAAACATTTTTCAAAACCCATCTGAGAGTGTGCTTACATTCTATTTTGTCCTACAGTTTTTGGCATCTAGAGCTCAACATATTAAACGGTTACTGTTTTCTAAAACACTAATAGATGGTTCAGCCCTAAAATTATTATCTGAAATGGAACACTTAAGATTACAATACCTTCAAGTGTACTCTTGTGATCAACTCACCAATACTGGCATTTCTTCACTATCCAACTATCAAACGTGTTTAAGAGAACTTGACATTGGGCTTTGTACAAGGGTAACCGACCAGTCTTTGGTGTACATTTGTAAAAATTTAATTAACTTGGAAAGTTTAAATATTCAGAGATGTAGAGCAGTCACAGATCTAGGAATAGCTGAATTACAGAAGTTAAAAAAGCTTAAAATATTAAATATATCCCAGTGTGAACTTATAACTAAGGAAGGGATAGAGAAAGGCATTTGTCCTGGTGAAAATTCTATATTAGAAGAACTAGATATACATTCACTCAACTTGGATCAGAGTGGACTAATTATGATTTCTGAGAAATTACCTAATCTACGTGTCTTAGATATCAGCTATTGCTTCAATGCAGTGACAGACACTTCTATACAAGTTATTTTCAAGAATCAAATTCTTTTGCATACTCTAAAACTGAGTCACTGCGACAAAGTATCAGATGCAGGTTTAACAGGTATGGGAAAGGTTGAAACAGAAGGGCAAGATGAAGGCCCTATAATGTCAAACTATGATGATTTGAACACAAATAATAAGATTTATCTTGGTTCAAGAGCTGAAGAAGAAATTGTACGGGATGCAAAAAGGAAACGCGATGTCATGCGGATGTGCGAAAAACTGTCTATGGATTCATATACCGGATATTCTTTAGCACGCATAAGAGGTCTCAGGGAATTAAATATAAGTGGCTGTAATAGAATAACAGATGTTAGTCTCACATATGCCTTTTCATTTAAAGAACTCTCAAATTTAAACCTGAGCCGCTGCCAACAAATAACTCACGAAGGTATTAAGCATCTAGTCATAAACTGTCCTAGCATTGAATATATCAATCTGATAGATTGTTACAATTTAAAAGATGATGCTGTAATTGAAATTGTTAAAGACTTAAAAAGATTGGAGCAGCTAGAATTGAGGGTATGTTTTTATTTATTATAGTTTTGTTATTAATATAAATATATAATACAGTCTCTTTTTCTTATAATGCATATGGGTTAGTAGAAATTTTTGTCCATACTGCAGATTATATAGGTTTCACTCCATTCAGAAGCGAAAAAATTACTTACACATGCCATTTTTCATTACTATAAACAGTAGTAGTATTGTAAAATAATTATCTTATTATATTTCCAGGGATGCAATCAATTAACGGATAAGACTTTAGAAGGAGTAATGACTCACTGCAAAAAGCTGAAATTTCTCGATGTTCAGGGCTGTCGCAACATGTCACCAGAGCTAGCTTGCACTATCGGAAAGTTGTCAACCCTACATACAGTACTTTTCTCTAAACCAGGCCCTTATATAACTGATGGAGTAAAAAGCAGATCACCAGCACCTACATTTTTACCATCCCTCATGCGTAAATTACGCTTACAATAATTTCTCATCTAAACAATCATGAACAAGATCAGTAAGTAGACTATTATATTCTTGAAGATAAAATATCATACAACGTCTTTAGTGGTCGAAATTATTAGTATTAGTATTAAACTATTAAATTATTAGTACAAAGTAGGTATAGGTTTATGATAACAGTATACCTACATATAATTGTCAGAATGTTAATTACAGATGTTATTGCTTTTGAATATTTTCTGTATTATGTAACAAAATGAAAGCCTATAAAAATTCAATATGTTCTAAGTATTACATACAATTGTAAATATGTATCGTCGAAAAACCATTAAATATTCTAAATTATAAGCGTGAGTTGAATATATAAGGAATAATGTACACTATTAGGGTTTTTTTACAGCGGTATAGTTAAAATGTGCAGTACATTATGATAGAACATATTTCGCGGCGAAGGAAGAAAAGTTGTCATTGGTAATTGGTTACATGATCGCCAATCGACGAGTCTCTCATGCAAAGACTTCGTTTTATTCTATATTCTGTAGACAACCAATATTGCTTTTTGACAACTCTTATTATAATGATTTATTTATTTTTTTAAATGCCATTTTGGTAACATGCCTCCACATTTTAAAGAGGTATTTATATTTTGATGGTAAGTTTGGAAAGTTTAATAATATAATATAATAGGTATTAATATAATTAAATAGGTGTGGCAATACATTATTCTTTTTATCAGGTATCAAAAACAAAATAACAATTTTGACAAATGAACCTAAAAGCACAGAACATAGAGTACGTTTCAAGAAAGAAGTCCCACGGATAATGTGGGAACTACAATATTTTTTATGAAAGTATTTTTAACTCCATAGACACTAGCGACACCTAAAAAGGACTTCTTTTATGAAAAGGACTCTAGATGTACATTGAAGCTATGGGCCAGGCCATAGAAACTTATGGCATAGAAAAAGTAGTTCTACTTTTGACATGTAGAGTGCGCGGCAATGTGTCGGTGTGACACACACATCTAAGCAGTAAGCTAATTAAAAATATATATTTGTCAATCCGTAATTATTTTGAATCATCAATTTATGCAAGTTAAGTGTAATCACAAGTTTTCTTTAACAGGCAAGTAGGATCAATCAGTTTTCTGTGCCCTGCCTGAGCGAAACATTTAAAAAAAATCCCAGTATTTGAACCCGCCACATAGGCGGATAATAAATTGACCCAGATCAGGGCTGTCCAAATCAAGGCCCGGGTTTATTTATGCCTCTCGCAAAATCTTGTTTCTTTTTGTATTGTTTAAATAACAAAATTTGCATTTTACATTTTTATTAGATTTTTTGTAAATATTTTGCGCCCCCAATCTATTTAGTTATTTTTATTAGCCCTAGATCTCATCTTGTTTGGACAGCCCTGACCCAGATTATTCACAATACCGCAGTACATTTAATTAAAGTTATAAGTAACTGTGATATTTATACCTAATTAGTGTGATCTATACATATTATATATTGTTTAAAAGATAACTAATAGATTGAACATAAACTTGTGATGTATAATAATATTGTATTTTACTATATGTGTTAACGTTAACTATTTTTTTAGAGGTACAGCTAAGGATTAGTTTGATTAAAACTCGAAGTTATTTCATCACTTTATTATAATAATTTTAAAAATAACAGCTATTTATTGTACGCCTATACTATTATACAAACTCATTTTGTTCGTATTTTCATATTTTATTTTACAATGTGATAATCTAAACTTTAAAAAAATAAATATATGTATATATACTTATACACAGCTACCACGTTCAACGAAAGCATTAAATTGATTAATAATACATGTATATTGTATATATTATGGCAGGTAGGTGTCCTTTGAAAGGAATGGTATAAAATTAGAAGATTTTCAAATGTTTAATTATTTATTCTAGATTTAACTCAATAGACATACAATGTTAATATAATAAATAACTGCATAATTTAACTAGCGTTCCATGTTTTTTTTTATTAAAACCATATTCAATTTATTTAAATTTGCAAAAGTTGAGTCGTTCGGCATTTATCTTAATCTATGTGTAACTAAGTAGTATTATGATTAATGAATGAAAATACTTATATTCAAACCGATACACGCCTATAATGAATAAATATATATACTTAAATTCACCATACTCATCAATAACAAACTAGATAATATTTAATGTACATATCGCGTCATTTATAATGAACCGTACATTAAAACCTCCATTATCCGAACTATAATTTAGTTTATCCGAACGTTAGGGTGAAAGATACAATGTTGTTTGTTGCCACCGGCAAGCTATTACGTGGGTACCTTTAAGGCTAGGGTGAATAGGCTTCTTCTAGACAGACTTGCCCTTCCTTAGATCGCATCACCACTTACCATCAGGTGGGATCGCGGTCAAACGTCTGTCTATTAAAAAAAATATGTTTTATTATACATGAAAAAAACAATGTATCTTTGCGAGAATCGCGGAGATACAACGGCGCATATCGAGCGTGTTGAAATGCGTTTTATTTAAACATATATATTCAAAGATGTATGTTTTTACTGTTTTTATGTAGAAAGATTGTGTCTGTGATCTCGTCCCAAAAAACCCACGTTATGATTATCCGAACTAGTCTCGGTCCCAATTGGTTCGGATAATCGAGGTTCTACTGTAATTAAAAAAATACAGTTGTTGAGAAATCCCATGCAAGTTTCAGAAATTTTAATTGATTGAATGCGATTTCTTAAGAATAGCACCTCTTTTTAAATTATTTCAGTTTATAATAAATGGTGCGATATAATCTAAACCGATAATTTTGACTTGTTTTCCTTAAAAGTGCAAGCAACTTAAGTTACCAATTACAACTTTCATAAATCAATAATAATATATACAATGTAACATCCAATAAACTATATGTATAAATAACAATAGTCGTAAAATAATTTTTCATTCCTGTTATGATCCAACTCAAATACGCACAATTAAAGAATACGCATAGCATTAACAAAAATCATCTTCAAAGAAAATTGTATGATAATTATAAATTACAAATGCAAAAATTGCACATTTGGTATAATGTGATGTGAAATTAATGAGAAAAATTGGTATGCATATTATAAAAAATATGTATGAAAAGATTAGTATACTAGGTAGGACTGTAAAATACCTTTTGGTCAGTATACATGCTACTTTGAAATGGCACGTTTCAATTACATTAATATTTTCATACTTAACCGTTACTGCATCTTCAAGGGAAGACGGCAACCGGCAGAGGTATTAGGTCCATAAGGTTTTATTTAAAATATCAATCGAAAGAACCACGCCGTGATAAACTTACATGGTATTTTTAAGAGCTATGAGTCTCAAAGATTTATTACAATATTGGTTTATAAATGTGAAAAAAAAATTCTCCTTAAGGCCCCAGCTGAATTAGTAACTTTAGACAACTGTATACAAATAAACATGAGCCGTTCACTGTACAACTATTCAAATAAAAAGATTTACTGACGTAACATTAGTGACGATTTTTTTGGGTATTTTGTCTTACTAATTTTGCATGAAACATATTATGATGGAAATTAACTTTGTAGATACATTATTTCATCATATTTCTCAACTTTGTAATTAGCTTTGTGCAATGAACGGCTCATATAACCTAGGTACATATATCTATATGTATTTTACACTCCTTTACTAAACTCCTATTGTTCCTATTTTTATCCCGACATACAATTAATATTAAGTGCGTAAGGGAATAATGAGTTTGAACATTGGAACTGCATTATGCCTTTATAATGTAACTTAGCAGATTATTTCACAATAATATTGTTATTGTTATATTAGTCTTATGAATATTCGTATTTTGTAATTGTACATGGCGTGCCCAGTCTATACTCTCAGTATCATAATAATTTTAGTGATAAACTATGACATCGAAAATAAATTGACGACCCTACAATGTATTTATGGTACATGTAATCATATAGACCAAATGCATCGAGGGGAAAATTCAGAATGGTATATACCAGTTTCCTGTAAGTACTTATTGCGAGTCCGAGAAAGAGTTAAAATTGAAAAATATGAATGACTTATGTAGAAACTGTAAAATTCCTTTACAACAAAAAACAAAATACGATTACAGGATCAAGTCTATTGGAATTACTTTAGAATTTAAGTGACCTAACTCTAAATTTTGACAAAACTACTTTCTAACCATTAAAACAATATTTGGCTTAAAAGAATCATGAAAATTGTGATATCACCCACATATTTTTAAATTATTTAATCACAATATAAATAATTTTTCTTTCGGATTAGGTCTCTAATTCTAAAGATGCGACATATCAACGCAAATTTACTTCAATAATAAAGCTTTGTTAACATGTTACGTTAAATCTGATACATAAATGAGGACAATCACAATCATTCAATTGTCAAGTGACAAATGACTATCAAGAGCACTTCCGTTTTTAATGTGCGTTTATAACGGTGAAAGGTGTATTCATATCGAAGGCCACTGCGTTTGATGCATAGGTAATACGGCATAAATACTTCACAATACGCATTCATACAGATCATTTATCAGTTACAAAATGCAACATGGCTTTTTGATGTAACCTTGTGGACACAATCATATACATTTATACTAAGATGTTATATTTAATATTTGTGTACACCAATAATAAATACTCCCGCTTTTCTACTATGAACATAATATTATTGATGAGCACTTTTTCCAAATGGCCACCGAAGTCCTTTCATGGCCCCAAAAGATATGACGGCGACCGAAGTTCAATTCGCGGTGTATTAAGTGTAGAACTACTCGGGCTGGGTGACATCGAATTGTCGCCGTCCAAGTCAGGTATCGATATGTCCTCAAAGTCTGGAATATTCCCTGTATACGATATTAGCTCATTCCCTTCAGCTGAAAGTTACCCAAGAAAATTATTAGTATTAGGAGTTTGTAATGTAGCTCAATACATACGTAAGTCGTTAAAAGAGTATTGTTCCGTATTGGATCCTGGGTTTAATAACTTGGTTTATTGATATCATCTTATGTGAATAAAAAAAATACAATTTCTATGTACTATCAAAACAAATCTGTTTCATTATATCTTTGTCTATAAAACTGTTAATATTACATAATAAATAAATCATTCTTAAATAATGATTTGCGTGACCTCTTAGCACTATCAACCTGGATCCACTAGTTGTAGTAGTGATGTGTCTAATAACTATACAGTAATACAAAACATCACATAATATGAATATTCAAGTAAAAATAAAAAAATAACTATTAAAGCTCAACTTAATCCTTTGAAGGTAACTTTCAGGTAAGGTAGGTAGGTCCTCACTTAGTTATCTTATATTTTCAACTACATGTACAATGAAAACTGATGTACTCAAATATTCGACTCTCAGAATTATTAAATGATATAAATCCAATAAAATATATTTAAAAAATACAGTCGTGATCCTGAAAGGCCAAACAAAATAAAATAGGTATAATAACTGACCGAAACTGAGAAATTGTATCATTCGACTTTGCGTTAACCTTTCAAAAACCGGAGTTTATTTGAAGCATCAATACGTAATATTAAAGCATAAAAAACTAGTATAAGAGTATTCTTATTCTTATAAAATTCACGATTAAAGCGTTTAATCATGTATTTTATACAAATTAATAACATAAAACGTATATGAAAGCATTTAATAGGCCAATTCGTATCATTAATGTAAAAATCAAATAAAAAAACAAGCATAATTTTCCTCCGATCTAAAATCTAATTGCTATAATCAAATTCTATATTAATTTGAAATATATAAATATATACATAAGGAAAAACTACGGATATACGTAACCAAATATTCTCACTGAATCTCTGCTACACATGCAAAGAGCTAACTGAAGGCAATTTCTTCAGCAATCATATTACATGCGAGCTAAGTTAAAATATAAGATCTACCATATTACTTGCAAATTAAACACATATTATATACTCAAATCAAAAAATTGAATTATATAATAATAATTACTACCATCGTCCTCATCGTAAGGGCTCTGGTCGCGATTTTCACCACTGGTTACATTCGAAATCTCAACTTTCATCTTCTTAGCTTTAATTAACAATAAAAAATAGATATACAATCCATAAACGCAACCTAGACATACTTATGATTAAACCTTTAATGGTAATTCAAGCCAAAAGTATTTCATTATTATAAGCAATACTATAACTTTTACTTTAAACGCCTACCCTAACTTATAAAGAAGATTTTTATATAGATGATAATTGGACGTAGTTCCGCGAAAATAATCCAACCGACAAGTAATTCTTTGTGAGTTAGATCCTGTACGCTAAACTACGTCCAATTGTCATTTAATGTCTCCCCATTTTAAGCCTAACTTTAGGATTAATAACATCCAACATTTGGATCGTGCGACGTCAGGTGTGAGAATCTTGTGAGTTCATGTAGTACGGCTACAGATTACTTGGCAGAGGATGTTTCGCTGCCACCAATCAGCCAATCAAAATCAATCATCGGATACTGTTTGCTTGTATCTACAATTTAACATAAATCAACTGAAATAAACTAGAACTAGATACTTTGTCGATGATCTAGACGAATATTCAGGAAACCTGCTAATTCAAAATGTATACCATGACAGGATAAATCAAACTCAAAATATTTATTCAATATAGTATGCTTTACATAACTTATTGATAGTCAACATTTTACAATTGTAGGGTAAATTACAAAGAAACTATAAGAAGAAAAGGATAGTTCTTTTTTTTAAGTCAGATATCGACAGACGAGCATGAGGTTCACTTGATGGTAGGTGATACCTCAGCCATAGAACATCAGTCAATTATGCGCTGTCGACCTACTTTTTACTTCGAGCATTCGGAAATTTATAGACTGAAACCGAAACGCGCAATGTTCTTCACGGTTAATCCATCTATGATATTGTTTATGGTCCGCAAAATCAATATCCCATCATGGTTAATTTTAAAAATCATTGAATCAACTTATTTTTTGCGTTTAATGTACAATTAAATCTAATTTACAGTTCAAAAAGAAAAAAAATCCTTGAACATTTTGTATTGTATCAAATATTTCGAAGTACTTTTGTCTCGTTATTGCAGTAGGGACATATAAGACACTACTATATCAAATTATTCATCATTTAACTCACCATTATTGCTTGTTTTCGCTCGCTCCTCAGCATTGTAAGATAATCCGTAGAAAGGATCATCTGATCCAAACAACTGAAATTATAATAAAATCTTTATTATTCGGAATTCTAGTATAATCCTAGCTATATAATAATCCTTAACGATCACACAACAAACATTATTAAATTTATCATTTTATATATCCTATACTGGCATAATTATTTGTAAGTATATTTTGTAATGTAATAAAAGCTGTTGGAATAGAAATAAATAAATATCAAAATCAATAATGAAATAAATAAATTAAATAGATCGTTTAGGATAAATCAATATTTCTGTTCAAATTCATTTATTACATGTCCGTTTTGAATCTGTTGGTGCAAAGTTGGGTTGAGACACATCGTTGTTTGTATACTGGTATCAGCAGTCTATGGACAATAGTACATACATAACATATATTCTCAGTTTATCACCTAAAACAGCATCACACAACAATCATATTACGTTTTCTATATGAATTTGGTGCTATAAACGTAATTAAATGAATTACAATAACCGAGTTCATTGTTAAGGATGCAACCTTTTTCAGAAAAACATATTCTAATATATAAAATTTCCATGTCACAATGTTAGTTACCGTACTCCTCCGTAACGGCTTTACCGATTATTATCAAATTTTATATGCGTATTCAGTAGGTCTGAGAATCGGCTACTATCTACATTTTCACTCTTCTATTACCAACCCCTGCTCTTTTTTGTCAAAAAATCTAGACCTGTGCGAAGCCGGGGCGGGTCGCTAGTACTTATATAGTATTATTATATGTAGGTATAGAATAGAAGTTCTAAAGTTATAATGAGAAGAAAAATTACAATATTTACTTTCATTTCCAAGACTTAGAAAAAAAAGCGAGATGCATAAATTTGGCTTGTTTTATTTTGTAAATATAACTAACAAGTTTTTATTATCAAGTAACGAACATCTCACTATAACATACGTCAAACCAAAAAAAAGTAATTTCAATGCACTGCAGTGAGCAGTCAACAAACGTTCGATATGAATAAACACTATCTATATCAACGTTTGTGATTATTGTACATAATATTATATACAATATACATATATAATATATTCAAGCCGGCATAATGATGCCGGTTGCGTCGGCGAGGTGGGGAGGCAATCGGTCACACACGGCACAAGGCTTCTCACGCGGCCTCTACACGTTGGATGCAACGTGACCCGTTCCAGTGCTACCAACGTAACCGCGCGAAACGTCACTGTTTACATCGCACCATGGTTGTGTGCGTGATATGACAGTACACAGTAAGACATATAAACACAACCAAATATACATCAATCTTCAATCATCAAATAAAGGCGGCATGCAATCGAACATTTTCATTGTGTAACTAACTAGCCGTCCCCGCCCGCCCGCTTCGCTAGGCGAATTGTAAAGGATAGACGAATATGAACTATCCACATAAATTTGAAAAAAAATGGTAAAGGGTTGATGGAATTCAAAAAATGAATAGCCTAAAACCTTCTACAATTAATTCCGCGTCGAATGGTCATGGTATCATGCCGATCGGTCCAGTAGTTTTCAAGTTTATCGATAACAAAGAAAAAAAAAGTTGTTTATATATATATATAGATAAACTATATATCGCTCCTAAAACTTACCAAATTTACAATTCATATAGAACTATAAACCGTTCCACTAGAATAGCTATTTATTACAAACTTGACTTGTAAATAAATTGATTTTATTAGGATAAACAAGTGATTCTTTTAAAAAATTTTTAATAATTAAAAAGAATTGAATGTTAAAGGTAAATTATAGCAAAACACTTACCCCTAATAGTGTGTTTGTGTCTAATGAATAGGAATCATTTCTGAGTAACTCTCGCAATGATTCCAGATCTGTTTGCATAGAATCTAAATGGTCATCAATATCATTCCTGAAAATAAAATATTCACTGGATTCTTTTAATCTGTATGTCACCACGACTAACAATTATCAAAATCAAAAGTTTTTTATTTCAAATAGGCCTTTGCAGGCTCTTATGAAACGTCTAGTTGCACGGTTCCAAAAAGTGGGTCTCATGGAGAAGAACCGGCAATTATAATATAATAACCTATAAATACTATTATTACCTACTCTGCTATAGTTATTTATTTAAATAAATATATAGATAGTTTGCTTCTGAAAATATTGATTGTATATTTTAAAGCATAATTATATATTTTATTATTACATTTATATACCTAACAAGCGTTATATGTTAGAGCAGTCTATTATACATACTTATCGATCTGTTTTAACTCGATGCAAATACTACAAACTGATTTCAAATTCAATATTCACAATAAATATTTATAGTAGGCTACTACTTCTTTAAATAATTATCATTTATTTCACATACTTGTTTGAATTTGATCCCAAAGGGGAACAATCCTCTCGATTTTGATTGATGTTATCTCTTCTACACCTGAATATTAAAAATGACATTGCCATTACTTAATGTTAACAACGAGAAATTCTATTGTTATTTCTGGGGATTATTTGCAAATTGTCATTGACAGATAATTAAATATATAATTTATTATGATAATGACAAATGGGAGGTCCATCTAATGTTAAGTGACTCAGCGAGAGGACATCAATGTGCTGTCCATCTTTTTTTTTAATATCTTAAACATCCACATCATATTAACTATTGATGCAATAATATTAAAGAAACAAAATATACTAACATAGACTGTAACTTATTTAAGTTTTGATTGTTGTTAACTGTAGCCAAAGTCATGTTATTCCAGTCAAAATCATCTTGAAGTTCAGTCTTAATATCAGCCAAATTAAAATTAGAGAAATTCTCTTTTGATTTCTTAGTCTTCTTTGCAGTATTCTTATTAACATGTTCAGATGTTTTCTCCAATTTAATATTAATTCCCCCAAGCATTTTGTCCTTGGATGTTGAAACTGGTTCATTCACATTTAAAACATCATGGAGTCCATTTATATCCAGACCAGCATCGCTTACTGAATCGTCACTAGCGAATATTTCAGCAGGAAGTTTATAATCGGCTGATGGATTCATTGTATTGAAGTTGTTTGTTGATAATGAATTCTTTGTTACGTTTTTCTTTCCACTTTTTGTTTTAGATTTTGATGTGCTGGGTATAGTAATAACATTCTCCTCCGTTGCAGACTGACCTGTTGGAGATGTAGGAGCTATTGTAGGGGATGTAATAATGGTCTGTCCATTGCGACATCTTAACAGTCCACCGCTACAACTGATTGGATATTTTGTTGTTGGAATATCTAAAGACATTTATCCAATATTAAAACGAAATAGAGTATTGAAAAAGAATTAGAATCTGAATACAAAAACTAAAAAAATTGTTATACTGAACAATTTTAAGAAGAATAAAAAAATTGCTAATAAGGTTTACAAACAATTTTAACGAACCATGAATTAATTTAAATTAAATTAATTAAAGATTTTTTTTACGAAATATAATGAGGTTTAAAAAAATATATACCTGTCTCATTGTCATCTCCATCTTCCATAGTAACATGATACTGTGTCGATAATGTTGTAGGATCAGAATTGTTAGTGTTTATAAGTGGTGATAAATTTATTGTTACAAATTCAGTAGGGATTAAATCATCTTGAGACACATCATTGTGTAGAATATCATCATGTGCCAATTCATGTATGGTGGGCCCATCCTCCTAAAACAATCATAATCATACAATATTAAACATAAATTTATTATTGCTTTTATTAACATAAGTAACACATATATGAAAGAAATAACTTTTGCCAGATTACAATGCTAATTATTTATTATAATATTTCTCTCTTCTCTTATTTCTGCCTTGTTTGCTGTAAAGCACTTGAAATGTCAGGATTTATAATACTAAAATGATCAAACTGTGTTAAATTCTGGAAATTATTATTTCATTTGAACAATTATTTTCTATATAAAATTCACCGATTCCGATCACTGATTATAATGATAACTTATTTGTTGGATTCGTCTATGTCCCGAATAACAGAATAACTAGGACTATTAAAATATGGGAAAGAATCAGGAATAAAATATATACAGCAAATTATTTTTAAAATATAATTTATTTTTCGAAACTCTGCCATCTTCTGCAATTGACATCTCACATACGCTAACTTATAGCTTTTTGCTACTGAAAATCTACATACATAAAAGTGGAAAAATAGCATATTCAAATCTCGAAATATTATTTTTAAAGCCAACATTCTGGCATCATATAAAAACAAAGTTGTGTTTGTAACATCATTTAACTCAAGAACAGCTACACCAATTTGAATATCTTATTTGTTGGATTTGTCTATGTCCCGAATAACCGAATAACTAATAAAATATCAGAAAATTTCAGGAAAAAATATATTCAGAAAATAAATTGGGTTCAGAACTCTGCCATCTTCCACAATTGACGTCAGGCATGCTTATAGCTTTTTGTAATTATTTATGTTCACAGCAAATCAGTGACATACAAGACGTTATAGAAAAGAAGTGGGAAAATAGCATATTCAAATCTAGAATTTATTTTTTATTTTTGAACCCAACATTCTGGCAGGAAATTGTATGTTGGTTCTGCTAGTTATATCATAAAATAACGTAACATATTATTTTATTGAATTCTAATATAAAAAAACAAACCACATTATCTTCATTTATATCTTCCAAAATGTTATCCTTATCAAGTTTAATATTTTTAATTCGCCCTGGATATGCATCATTTGTATTGTGTGCTGCATTGTTTATCATTAACTGGTAGGGTCTCTTTACGCCAACATTGTTACCACTAGAAGCAGGTGCTCTAGATGGTTGAACAAGTGACATTAAGAACTGTATCAACTGTAAGAAAAATAAAATTTGTATCATAGGTAATTTGTTTTTACATTAATTGCTAAAATATATTAATATTATACTGACATTGTTTACAATCTGTTGTTGTTTGATATGCTTCTGTCTGAGTATGGCTACCTCTCTCCATAATGCTTCATTCTCCTGTTTCATTGCACTGAACTTTGCATCAAGACTTTCCTGCTTGCCTTTCATTTGTTTAACATCGGCTAACACTTTATTCATTAGCTCTGGCTTCAGGATAATTTTCTCACCACCTTCACTACTTGCAACAATTGACTTGGGATTTGCAATTTTTCTTTTAATATGCTCAAGCAAATATGCATGACCTCTCATGAAGCAAGGATGGGAAAACTCAATTTCATCTTTTTCATATCTCAGGCCCCCATTTTCAACAGATGTTATTTTATGAAAGCCATACATATTTAGTTGTCTAATGAAGCTAGCCATATTATTATGTTTGTAGTACAGTGGTAACAACTCTCTGGCAAAATCTGCTTGATTTTTTATAACAAATGTTTTTCCTCCCTAAAACAATTGAATTGAAGGTGTTAAGAGATTTATCTATTACCTTTTTTCTGTTTAATGATTATCAAAATCTTCTAAGGACAAATCTAAATTCAAAAAGTTTTCCACTCTGAAATTTAAATTTTGTACATTATAATTTTACATAAGCCTAAACCAATTGTTAGATTGTCCCATTTTTTATTCTCTACTATGTTTTCTTATTGCAGATATATTTTAGTGATATATGACTGAAATCCTCAATGAATAACAGCTTTTTTAAAATTCATAATTAAAATTATATTTACTATTATAAATCAGGTAAGGCCTCTACATTCATTGTAATCCATTTTATGCTATCAATAAACATCATTTCTAGCTGACATAAAAACCATATTATTGTGTAAATACTAAATACAAATTAAATAATTAATATTTAATACTTATACTATATATTTATTACTACAAGCCCTAAGAAAGTGATTTTTTATTTCATCATAAGTAATCTGTTCATCTATACATATAATATATGTTGTTTGGTGAAATTTATAATTTAAGATACCTAAGTACCCTTTGACAGAGTTAAAGGAATCAAAGAAAAATATAATCAAATAGTACAAAATACCGACAAAAATTGAACCCCAAAGCATGGTATAAAACGTGACATAACTATTTATTTATTTAATACTGAATGACGTTTCGTCTTCATCAAAATTAAAGGTTGTATTATTGACTTTCTAAAAGTTATTACGCAAAATATATGTTATTTCATAATGATTTTTAGTCACATATAGGCCTTACTCTGAATATTAACATCGAAAATATACTCACTGGGCTCCATGAAATCAGATGATTGGTTTCAGAATCATTAACCAATTTCCATAACTTTCCCAAAAACGCTGGGACACTAGCTCCTATTTCTACTACCGACCGCATTTTTAAAACTTTCAATGTTAATATCACACAATCTTTTAGGACGTTCACTAATATTAAAAGTCTAAATGATTTATTATGGTGAAATACGCATCTATTCTCAAATCGCCATTAATTTCAGTCATAAAGAAATGTACTCTGTGAATCCACTAACACAAGTGTAAATTGTAATTTGTAAACGAACGACGAATTGAATACACATATATCGCACACTAATATAATTTTACGCAAAAAAGTAATACCAACTAAGAGTAATTTATGGCTGCGTTCAGAATTTAAAAAGAATACGACCCATATATTCTAAATGGAAAAAAATATGTATTTCAAAAAAGCTTTAAATGAATACCTACCTAACAGTTTCAAATGTAAATAACACAAAATGGAATTATTAGACCAGTGCCGAAGCCTTTAAAAATGGTAAAAAGTGAAAAAAAATAATAGTAGAATGAATCCCATTGGAAAAGGAAGAGAATATAAATAAAATAAATAATTTAAACAATATAAATAATAAATCGCGTTTTAATCCGGTATACAGTATTTTATTTAAAGGAAGAGAATCTTATCTTCTTACTAATACTAATATTATAAATGCGAAAGTTTGTGAGGATGGATGGATGTTTGTTACTCTTTCACGTAAAAACTACTGAACGGATTTTGATGAAACTTTACAGTAATATAGCTTATATTATATCAGAATAACACAGGCTATAATTTATAAACAGGTTTTGTATATTGGCCATAATATATTACGATAAGTATCAAGTAACTCGGGAAAATTAAGGGTAAAAAACAGTTTATCTCGTTTTCCAGCAAAACTACAAGTCCAATGGAAAAATATCAAATGGCAAAGTTGTAGGTAATAAAAAGATCTACAACTTTTGCATTTACTTTTTTTTCACATAACCTCAAAATGTATGTGAAAAATTGAAATAACCAAGTTTTTGGTTTTTTTATTTTTATCTTTTACAATATAAAATTTTTTCAACGAAATTTGGTGAAAACTTACCTTTTTAACCGACTTCAAAAAAGGAGGAGGTTCTCAATTCGTCTGTATGTTGTTTTTTTATGTCCCAAATACACTGTAATTTATTTGATTTGAAATATTAATTTTTTCACCTTATTTTGACTAAATATCGAAAAACCCCCCTTATTTTCAATCGAAAATTCTCGCCTCAAAATATGAGCTTTTTAAAAAAGTCGGTGCGCTTTTTGTTCGTTGAAATCTCTACTAATATTTGTCTTCAAAACCAAAACAAAAAACTTAAAACACATAAAACCTCCTTAGGCCACATTAACGTTAATAATTATAGCATGTATTTATACCCAACAGATTACGACGAAGTGCAAAACACTATTAAATCATTAAATAATACAACTTCAGTGGGATTTGATGGCATACCCACCATGCTGATTAAGAATTGCTCTCACTTACTCACCCCAATTATAACTCATCTAATAAATATCTCACTCTCAGAAGGTGTCTTTCCTGAACGTCTTAAAACAACGGTTATTAAGCCTATTTTTAAAAAAGGAGATAGAAAAAATATTAGCAATTATCGTCCCATCGCTCTAATACCTGTTATCTCAAAAATCTTTGAAAAAATTGTTCATGTCCGAATAACTTCATTTTTAGATAGATATAAAATACTTAACAACAACCAATATGGCTTTCAGAAGGGAAAATCCACTACGTTAGCAATGTATACAATAGTTAATGACATCGTAATGAGTCTTAATAGTAATAATAAAACAACAGCCATCTTTTTTGATTTAAGTAAAGCATTCGACTCCGTTTCACATAAATTGCTTCTGATGAAATGCGAATCCTACGGTTTACGTGGAAAAATAAGTCAATGGCTTGAAAGTTATCTTGCTAATAGGTTGCAATACACTGAGCTGCTATCTATAAGTGAAGATATGGAAGAAATGCCAATTAAATCTCTCTATAAACACATCGTTGTCGGCGTACCTCAAGGCAGCATACTAGGCCCTTTGTTATTCTTACTCTATATCAATGATCTTCCAGCAGCCACAAATCAAAACTGTGTCCTTTTTGCTGACGACATATCAATAGTCATATCTAGAAACAAAGCAATAAACAACCAGCAATATTCTTTAGATATTAATAGCGCAGTACTTTCGATTCTGAACTGGTTTGATGACAATTACTTAAAAGCTAATATTAACAAAACAAAATTTATTCAATTCACACATAAGGGTGGCAAGAAGGAAAATCTAATAGTAACCTATGAAAATGAACTAATAACGGAGCAATCAGAAACCCTATTCTTAGGCATATTATTAGATGATAAATGTAATTGGAAATCACAAATAGACAGAGTCTGTTCGAAAATTAATCGATTTTCATATGTTTTATGGCGCCTTTCAAGACTGTCTAATAGAAAAACTGCCTTAATGGCTTATCATGGGCATGTGGCATCAAATCTTCGATACGGAGTGGTAATATGGGGTAATTCGGTTGAAGTCCATCAAGCATTTAAAGCACAAAAAAGATGTGTTCGTGCTATTTTTAATGTCGATCGAATGACCTCATGTAAGCCATTATTTAAACAAGCTAATATTTTGACTCTCCCGTGTATTTATATATATGAAGCCTGTATTTTTGTTAAACTTCACCCAAACTTATTTAAATTAAAAAAAGATGTATGTAAAACGTTCCACTCCAGATTTCCAAATAATCTTGTATTACCAAATATAAAGACAGAAATTTGTAAAAAAAATGCTTATACTATGTGTGTGAAAATATATAACCACCTTCCTGAATTCCTAAAAACATTAACAGTACCTAAATTCAAAAAACAACTTTACAAGTTCTTAATAAATAAAGTATATTACCTAACCAAAGATTACCTTGAGGAAAAATTTTAATAGAAGAAGGAAAGTGGTATGATATATAAGTTGGAAGTAGTAGATAAGGTATAGATATAAAAATTAAATATATACTTTATAACTTAATGTATTATAGATTCAAGCACAGAACGGAAGCTTTTGTTCCGTATATTCAAGCTTATATCGATGAACTTATATGATAGAAGAAACGATTAGGAATTTTAATTATAATGACATTTTAATTTTATTATGACAACATGATGTATTTAATAATAGTGTAATTTGATATATCTTTCTTATAATTTAAGTATATAGGACCTAAACATTTGCATGCCAAATATTGGCGAATTGTATCGGACTATAAATAACAACAGCTGTACATACGACGATTCATGCTAATAAATATTTCATTTCATTTCATTTCATTTCATTTACTTTCTGATGGTGTAAAAAACAGTTAATAATGCACAAGCTGCTTCGGATGATGTTAGTGACTACGCGTTGAATGTTCGTTGAGCAAAGCCGCGCGTTGCGTTCGAAAATCGTTGAATGAAAGTTACTAAATTAATGGCTTTTTCGGTAAACGAAAAGCAGCTAATTCGTTAATATTAGAAAAGTGGTTTAAAAAAGCTGCTTGTTGAATTAACGCCCACTCCCAGGTCTCAGTAGTCTTTGCCATGCTCTTTGGCAGTGTTGCCGTTTTAGCGGATTTATCGCTAGTGAAATTCTAGAGTCTCTAGTGCTTTTTTTCTCATAACTATGCGTTAAAAAATATCTAGCGGAATCTGGCGCATGATGCGCAAAACATACATACGCACATGACACACACCTACCAACCCCACGGCACACACCTAGACCTCATATTGTTTTATGTGTACTGTAACATATTTGTATAAAAATAAAGTCGGTTACTGGCTATAACTATCACTAACATAACAAACAAATCTTTCCTCTTTATACTTATATATTGCTATTCGTTTATGGAACTCTTTACCTGTGAAAATCAGAAAGGCTCAAACCATTTCCTGTTTTGATTCTCTTGTTAAAGATTATTATTTATCGCTTTAAATTGCCGATTTTTTATTTCATTTTATGTTTCCATTATTATGTTTGTAGTGTTGTTCGTTAATATGTTTTGACAAACAAACTTGTTTAAATATTTAAATTTAATTTTAATTTGTAATTATTGTACTTGTTCTGCACCGCCTTAATTTTTTATGTATACAGCATTTCCTCCATCTCGGGTTGTCTGGAAGAAATAGCTGTCTTAGCTATAAGACCGCCTTCTGTACACTCTCTAACGCTGATTTTTATATTTGTAACTTTTTATTTTGTGTGCAATAAAGTATTTACTTACTTACTTACTTATATTGCTGTGTGACTTAATAGATATATCAATACAATACATAATATATTCTAATCGAAAATACGAATATGAAAAGGCTAAGATATACCGCACTAGAGGATATGATTAAAACTTCGATAAACGGTATATTTATGTATACGAAATTGAATATGACAGGTTAACCTAATAACCCATAAAATAATTCAAATGATATCGTTTTAAACCTAAGCCAGGAGCTGTTCAAATTGTATATATGAAAAAAAATGGCTTCGTTTCATTTCAGAACTGCGTAAGAATAAGAAAAATTTAAATATTTAACCCTTTATATAGGTTACATTTTACTAGTATCAATCAATCTGCTTCTTGCCTTAAAGGCCGGTAAGAGTCGTGAGAGTGTTTCCGTCCTTTTAGGTGAGAGTACGCTCGCTTCTTGAAAGTAACGGTCGTATCGGCCAATTTGAATAGGTTTCATCTAGACAGACGTGCCCCTTTTTAGATCGCAACATTTCTCGTCAGTTGCGATCGCGGTCAAACTTTGTACCAAAAAAAAATTTATGACCGTCAGGAATAGTATCACTTAGCATGCAACCGTGGCCCCAGCGCTTTATACTATCTACCTTATCTCAGGCTGATCGATAACCATCAATGACCTGTTCTTCTTCTTCCTGCCTTTTTTATTTGGGGTCGGCGCAGTATGATCTCTTTTTCCATTCTTAACAAATCTTTTAGCGGAAACTAGGGCATTCAGAAGATTAGATATTCGCAAGATATAGCGCATTTTTGATAGGGGGTTTGCGTATTTTAGTTTCGTTCAGCGGAAAAACTGCTCTTTGGTCTTTGCTCTAGTCTCAGATTAAGTACCTATAGATTTAACACTAAAATATTAAAGTGCGATAGCAAATTACAGTGTGTATGTAAAAAAGAAGGACAAAACACAGATTTTTTTGTCCCCGTCGGCGTGGCCACTTTTTCTTATTTGGCAAAAGTGATTTTTGCCAAACATCTTCGGCGACATTTCATCATATGCGATTTTTGGTGTTTGTAGTGATTTCAAGTGAATGTTGATTATTTTTGAGACATATACTCTGTTAATTAAGGTTTCTTAAATGTGATAACAATGGTAGGTTGTTGTACTAAAGGCTGCAAAAGTGCAAACAATTCATTCGTAAGTATATGATTATCTGTTTAATTTGGCAAAATATTACAATGTAATGGTTTATTATGTTTTCCTATAGTCGTGTTTAATTCTTTTTGGGTAACTAATGCTTATTTTTCAATATTTAAAATAAATTAAGAAAATATAACCTAAAATTTGACAGATTCTGTGTTGCCACTTTACACTTTTTATTTTCCCAAATTTTCTTAGGTAACTAATTAATCAAATTCAAAATAAAAAAATAGATAAGTAATCATTTCACAGATCTTAACATTTAAATATCAAGTAAATAAATAATTTTTATTTTTAGATGGTTTTCAATAACATTCAAAATATTACACTACTAGAACAGTCAGATTCTTCCAAAATAATATGTAATGAAACCAATAAAAAACATGGGTGAAGAACAAATAAAAGCATTATTAAATCAGAAAAGATCAAATCGACTCGAAGATTGAAAAATATACAATGCGTGAATGTAAACGCATATTATTTAAATAATTTGTCTCTTAAAAATATCATATCAGAGCTGAAGTTAATAATATAAAAAAAATTCTAGGACATTGATTTACTATAAAACATAGAAACGGATAACTCTAGTTTTTTTAAACATGTCTTAACAAAGAAATTTGCCTCCGGAAGTATTCAGAATCACTTATATGTTTGCATTATATAAGTCTATGGTTTGTGAGGAAGCAATTTGATTCATGCTTACCGAATACTAAAATACTGACTAAAATACTAAAAGACTGTGGAGGTAATATAGAAGTAGAGTACCGAAATAAATATGCACTATTTAAAAAAATGTTTACTCACAAATTTTCACAGAATTAAAGGATCATATTAAAGATTATAGTCCACTGGACAACCATACCTCACTTTTAATTAAAGTATTTCTGCTTTTAATTTGAAGTTTGAATTCATTTTATGAGTTCACTCACGCAAAGTGACCAAGGGGAACGAAATATTTTAACAAACTAATTCTATTTAAAGGACAAAAGGCGATTACTGACTGTAAATAAATGTCTGTTAACTATGATGGTAATATGTTTTCGTCAGAAACAGAACAGACGGCATAAAAAGTAAGGTTTAAAGAAATTTATTTTCATAAGAACCTAAAACTTTATATATAAATAAATAAAGCACACATCAACTTATCACGCACTTAATTTGTTATTACAAAGTGTTTTGGTGCAATGTTAATTTATTATTAAAAATCTATCCGCAAATGGATTCATAATAATTATTTAAGCATTACACCTAATCACACGACAATTTTACCCAGATATGGGTAATTCTTTCTTATATGACAACACGGTCTACAACTATGTCTGTCTCATGTGCGGCCACGCCAATGTTCTATCTATAGGTACTTAATCTGAGGCTCTAGTATTAGTCTGTGCTAGTAGTATATTTGTTCTGTGTCGGTGTGGAGGCTGTGGCCAATCTATGCTGTGGGCTAGGTACTTAATCTGAGCTGTGGGCTGTGGCCTGTCGCCTTTAGTCGGTAACTTTTCAACATTACGTATAGACTATAGTGTTAATAATTGTTGAAGGTTTCACTTTTCTATAAAACTGAAATAAATAATAAAATTAATCACCAAGTCAGCAATTGATTATCTCGGTGGGTATGTTATAATAATAATAACATAAATGTGAATTATATTCTGCTAGATAAGCGAGTGATCAGAAATATAATTCTTTATTTCTTCAATGACTTGATATATTTGTTCACAGTTTGATTAAAACCAGTAATTCATGTTGATTAATAAGACATACTAACATTTGGTGAATATTATACGACTGGAATGGAGGTAAGTCTCATATCTTATATTAGATACCTACTTATTACTAAAGAAAGATTAATTATCCATATATTAAATATTCTATTTTTGTATATTTTAAGATCGAGATTTTAAGTGTCGCTGGTTCAAAGCCAATTGGAAAAGTAAATGTAAGTGAAACTGCGACAATAAAAGATGTAAAAGAAAGAATTTATAAAAATATTAAAAAATCTCTTTACCCTGAGAGACAATCTATAAAACTAGAAGTGAAGGGCAGGTCTTTAAAAGACGATGCCACCTTAAAGTCCTTGAACATAGATAATGGTGCAAAACTTTATCTTCAAGACCTTGGCCCTCAAATCTCTTGGAAAAATGTGTTCTTGGCTGAATATGCAGGACCTTTATTTGTCTATCTTTGGGCATACCAAAGACCATGGATCCTTTATGGAGAACAAACTACCTCACCAGGAAGTGTTGCTACGTATGTATTTATAATATTTTTGTAACCATTTAAATAATCTTTATCAAGTATATAATTTAACTGCCTTATACAAATTATTCAGATTCACATGAATATTTAGAGATAAACGAAAACGGTCATTTAAATTATTTTTAAATGTGATTGCTCTGATTAAAAAATTATGGAAATAAAAATTGTTCATTGTGAGAGCACTTGCCATTTGGTCTAATAATTTTATTAAGTATCTTTGTTTATTATGGTTGATGCCCTTATTTTAATGGTTGATGATGTCTGTATTGGAAATTAACCAGTTGTTCCTTTATTGATAGGCTTTAGGATTATATACTCTGAAGAAAAAGTTGGGGCTATTTTTGAATGATAAAATTATAATATCTAAGGACATCAATTAGTTAATTATAGAGACTAATGTATCTGAGTCCATGTGTTTGATGAGTTCATATACTTATTTTAATTTTTAAGCAAACCATCAGTTAACCTGTATGTAATGCATATGCATTAAAGCCAAAGGTCGCACAAATCAAACATGTCCGACTTTTGAATTTGTAAATAGTGTGATTAATTTAGTATTGGTGATCCAACAGTATGCTTAATGGAACTTATTTAAATTTTAAGTAAAGTAGTAGAAAATTTTAGGATAGTTTTCCTGACTATTTATTTCTTTCAGGATTGCTGCTATTTGCTGGTCAATCCACTATGCTAAGAGAATACTTGAGACATTATTTGTTCACCGTTTCTCACATGGTACTATGCCATTGAGAAACTTGTTTAAAAACTGCTCATATTATTGGATGTTTGCATTGTATATTGCATACCACATTAACCATCCACTCTACACACCTCCGTGTGACACCTGTGTGTATGTTGGACTGACTGGATTTATTGTAAGCATTTATTTTTATTACTCTTATGTCTACTATTTGCACACTCCATGTTGAAGTACTCATAGTAAAAGTACTTATTAAAATATTTCAATGTACAGTACAGTTTTTATGTTAGATATTGACAGACGAGCATGAGGTTCACTTGATCTTAGGTGATACCTCAGCCATAGAACATCAGTGAATGATGCGCTGTCGAACATTCGGAAATCCGTAGACTGAAATCGAAACGCGCAATGTGCACTTAACGATTTTTCCATCTATGAACGGTGGTTACCAGACGTGGGGAAAACATTTTTACAGAAAATTATAAACATGTCGTCTGGGTGGGATTCAAACCCATGACTCATCGATGCGCACGTCAGGTGTTCTACCGAACGCGCCAACGAGCCCGTCAAAACTCATACTCATAGTAATTGATATAAATAATATAACTGGGAAGTTACCCAAAACACCCATAGCTTTGCATAAATCTTCCACCCTGCAGTTACTAGCCATCCTGCAGTTTTAAAACACACATTCCAAATGTAAACTAAAATTAATCAGTAAAGGTATGAATGGCAGTCATTACTTATCAATGGTTCAACCATAATTCTTGAACTGCTTATCAATTTTTATGAAGCATGCACTACTATGTTATACCTACTCAATTCTACAAAACCTTGATGATAATGATATCATAATTCATCCAGTTTTTGCATATTTCCCTAGCAAACAATTGCAAATTCCATAATTCTCCCAATAGTTATGGTATACATGAGTGTATTTTCAGTTTACAGGTGACATTATATTATAATAATTGAAAGACATAACTTCTTTTTAGTATGGTCTTATCAGAACACAGTAATTGGTATTTTCCATAATCTTGAATCTTATGATTTTTTTATTATTTATTATCTATAATTTTTTTTGAATAAATAAATAATAAAAATGCCGCTTACGCAATACTGCATTTTAAAAGTTGTCTTTATTAAGTTTCAGGATGTAATTAATTTCTGAAGGTAATATAAATTTAAATGTATTATTGTTTTTTTTGTATCAAGTAGGTAGTGAATATAAAAGTAAAACACGGAAATATAACGTAAAACGGACTAGGATTTGTTTCGAAAGCAGTACTCAACTCAAAATATACATTATTATTGATATGGAGAAAAATGGTTTGACAAGTCTTAGAACTAGATTCAAAGACTTGTCAATATTTTGGGTTGTTAGTTATAATATACCAAAACAAATTAGAAATAAAATACTTGACAAAGATCTTGAACCTTGAAATCACAGGATGAAATGAGTTATTCATCTTCAACATACTTTTAGGTTTCGGTTCTAAATTTTAATATTTGTAAATGAAGTGTAATGAAATAATCGGCGGCTTTAAACGGCCGCGGTGTGCGACAACTTCATTATATCTATTGTACATCCTACAGTATTATTCTGACATACACCTAAGGAATAGGCTACGATGTTAAATATTGTCGGTTCAAAAATAAAACTCACTAAGTGTAAATTTTGAATAAAAATATTGTTTATTACTTATTTTAAGCTCAAACCTTCTGCAAGAACAAAGCACTAATTGCGTATTGTGGTCCATAACAAAACTATGAAGCGCAATACGCACTTAGTAATTGGTTCTTATCGTAGATGTACGTTTAAAATAAGCAATAACAGACTAATTTAATTTTATTCTAAATTACACTTAGTGATTACCTTTGAACGAACGATATTGTATAGGTATATTGAATATTGAAACCGCTGTAGAGGTATATAATAATATGTAATTTGTTTGAACCGAAACCGGTATTTCGATGATAAAATATTCGTATATCAATGAACTTCAGATCTGTGAGTTGGGCAACCTGAGCATCCACATTTTGTTGAAGAATCTCCGTCCGCCAGGCACTAAAGTGAGACGTATACCTGTCCCTGACAGCAACCCCTTCTCTAAACTCTTCAACTTTGTGTCATGCCCTAACTACACGTACGAGTTTGGTTCATGGCTTTTCTTCACTATTCTTACAAAATGCGCTCCAGGTATGTAAAATCCTAGCATAATTATTTTAATAATTAACTTAGTATTCATTTGCACTTTATGTGAAATTAAAAATTAAAAAAAAAAAATTAAAATTAAAAATAATGAATATTACGAGGCATACCGTGTAACACGCCAACTTTGCCCGCTTTTTTGATAAAAAGTAATATATCTCATGTTTTTTCTACAGGCGCCTAGACATTTTGTTTATTTTCTGCAAATCTGTGACCGTGTGCGGAGATTGGATCAGTAAAATATATAAAAAACCGACATTTATTCCACCATTTCATTGATTTTGATGACGGGCAAAGTTATCTAGACTTTTAGCCAACATTGTCCATGACGATTTTCTACAAAAATGTAGCCTTTACGTCAATGAGAAAAGAACTAGTAATAATACTAGGGCAATGAAAGCGTTCATGTCAAAAATCTGATCGATACCGATAAAACTATTTGCTTGAAATGACTTGGCAATGTTACCCTGTTATTTTTTCACTTTTCCATACAAACTGAAAGTTGTGATTTCAATATGCTAGGGTTGCCACATTTGTAACACACGCACAAAAATGTTTCGGTAGCTACAGAAAATAAAAATATCAAATAAAACATCATTATAAGTTTTACGTTTATTTTTAATCAAAAAATAAGAAAAATTAACAAAAAGCTTAAACTCTGATAGATTTGTTATATCAAAATTGAGATCAATCAACGTTTTAAAACTATTCAAAACTTAAAAGTAGGAAGAGTGATAAAAGTCTTTTTTACCTTCAATCGGTGAAGAACTAGTTAGTGGTAGTTGTACGATAATTTTAGTAGGTCGGTTTGGTACTATTTTATTAAAGTTTGTTTCCTAGTCATTCACTGACTCACAAATTAAGTCTGATCTAGTTTAATTCAGTATTCGTAGTTTCCATGCTTTCTTTTAGTCTAAAATAACTCGCAATTGCTAGTAATTAAGTAGGCTTTTTATAAAATCAAGTTACAATTTAAAAATAGAACCTAACTTAATGATCGCTGACTAAATGTTTTCTGGGAACAGACTACACAGTGATTGCTGTAACGTTACTTCGCAGAATCAATTTTATTTTATTTCTATTGTAATAATATGAATCAACAATGTAAAAATTATAAGTTTTCCGATGACAAAATTTGGTGGTTAATTTATTTATTACAAATTATTTTAGCTTTCTCTTTTTATACCTAATCAACATTATGATCTTTTCACATCGTGATATCATGCATACAAACTGATTCAGTTGTCATCCTTGCCAGAAAATGTAATTTAATCACCTTACATGTCGCGAATTGCGCATTGTTTTAACTTAAAAACTCTTTTGCAATAGTTCCGATCATAAAAATTATTATGGAAAGCTTATGGAATCTATAAAATAGAAAAAATGCATTCTTCAAATTATGTTAACAATCAGAAAATCCTTAAAAGACTAAAAACCTATCGATATGCTTATTTCTTTTCACAATCACGTACACCACACGGTTAAATAACTTGTTCTTTGAAAGAACAGTCTTATTTTTTAAAATCTAGAAATTATATTAAAACGTAACACAAAAAATAATTCACAGTTACACTACCAATAATTTCTCGTATTTCAATTATATTGTTCTTTGGAAAACAGTCTTTGTTTAATTAATACTGAAATACTGAAATCAAATAAAGTAATTACTTTTTAAAGTATAGTTGCTGGATTTATTTAACTCTATTGTATGTTAAAATTATTAAAATTAAAATGAAATATGATGTGACCACGTCTAGTTATTTCGGGCTCAGGCAATACTGTGATAACATCTTCTAAGTGTTGGACGGTGGAAATGTCGTCAATTCTTGGATATGTAAAAGTGGTTCCTTTTTCACAGTTAGATTGTTTAACTTTGCGAACAAATTTAACTGTAGGGTTTGAATCATTGACGTACAAAATCTTACCTACAAAATGTTTTATACTCTTCTTTGTACTGAACCGAGCTATTATCCAATCACTTTCTTTTAATAATTTATAGTTTTCAGTGTAGTATTCAATATTATGTAAACCAAATGGGATATTATCGAATTCTAAATTTTCTTTTTCCTCTTCTTGATCTAGTAAACATTCGGCTATATAACAATCCTGCACTGTCTCATAGTCTGAGTTATCTGTGTCAATAACAACTACTTCAGTATCCGTCGATGTCGAGCTCGACTCGCTATATGATCGATTCTTCCTTCTTTTCACTGAAGTATAGCCTCTAGCTGGCTTTCTTGTTTTCGAATTACTTTTAGCATTTATTTTTCTACTAACTTTCTTTCTCTTTCTTGAATTTTCCGCGCTTAATATTTTCTTTGCTTTAGTATTGTTCTCTTGCAAGCATTCTGGTAATTCACTTTTATGAGTGGCCACGAATGACATGTTCTCAATTTTATTTGAAATTTCACTTAAAGTGCGGATTTCTGATGTTTGCGTTCCTGGTTTAATAATTACATTGGATAGTATAGTTATTTTACTAGGCCCTTTTTTCAATGACCTTTGAGTGTATTTATTGCTGGTACTGGTGGAAGCTTTCAAAAATAAATGAGTTTGCGCAGATGTTAATGACGTTGTTACTTTTGGTTCTAATTGAACCAAATAAAAGTTAATTAAATTTACACAAATTTTGCTGAGACTCTCAGGAATGAAACTATCTTGATACTCAGAATTCCGAACAGCGTTTTTCGAACTGTCTTTATTATCATTTGTAGCATTATCTATATCAGGTTTAATAAAAATGCCGGAACGTTCGTCCAAAACCAAGGCATTTTCGGTTTTATTCACTTTGACCACACCAGATGATTTCTTTTTTGATTTAATTTTCTTTTTTGTACTACCCACAAGAGCATTTTTACAAGAATCAATATTCAAATCCAAAACTGTGACTGATTTTCCTGGCTCGTAACTAACTTTTTTATTTCTTCTTGCTTCTAATGGCTTTGGCGCTCTGGTTTCTTTCAAATAATCGATTAGTGTTTGGTCTATCCCGTATGACAATATTTCTTCTTGCAAATCTGGTATCTTTTTTATAACTTCTCGCGGATTAATTGGAAATATTCCAGATGCTTTAAAACCACTTTTGATGTTCTGTTCCTCCTTCAGCTCAATGGCTTCAATTAACTCGGTAAGCAATTTAGGAAAGTGCTTTTTGTTCAATGCTGTTTGGTTTGGGTTCCTAAGCTTGTATTCGTACAAAATTTTACGCCATGCTTTTTTTAAAGGCGCAAAAAATGCCACGTCTAGAGGTTGGGTGAGATGTGTTGACCTTGGAGGGATGAACACCAAGCTGATGTTATTTCGCTCACACAACTCTACAACTTTAACGCTCAAATGACTAGACAGATTGTCGCAAATTATAACTTTAGTACCTGGTGTCTCTTGTGCCCATGGAAGTATTAATTTTTCAAAGTAGTCTTCAAACATGGCACTGTCAAACCACCCTGATTTCGTGCAATTATATCTGGTTCCTGGTGGCCCTCCACTGATCCACTCGCTGTACAAGTTGGTTGCTTTATAAACAACATACAAAGGCAAACATTTACCGCTGGCAGTAGCAGTAAACATCAGCGATATGTTTCCTTTGGTTGAATTGACTACTCTTTCCGGATACTTTACCCCCCTCCGAAAAATGCACTTAGAAGAACCAGGATTATCTGACAGGTTTGTTTCATCAAAATTTATTATATTTTCTGCAGGTATGTCTTTCAACGTTGTGCTTAAATTGTCAAAATATTCTGAAATTTCTTGAGGTCCTTTTTCAGCTCTTGCCTTTGATATGTTTTGAGTAGTTCTTACAGTCAATTCATTACTATGCCTAGCTAAAAAGCCCTGGACCCAAGCATCACCAGGAATTTGATTTTTGAATTTATTCTCTTTAGAATTTTTTTTCATGTATTCGTGGACCAATAGTTTTAGGTCCACTTTAGTAAGCGGAGATCCGTATTCAGCAGAAACTTGCAAAACTCTTAATATTTTTTTTTCTTCTTCAGCGGTTAGAACGGTGGGATGTCCAACAGACTTCGTATGTTCTTTTTTTATTTTATTCATTATCGTCCGTCTTGGGATACCAAACTGTTGCTCAGCATCTCTGGAAGTGATTTTTTTCAACTCAACTGCTTCGCATGCTATTATCAGCATTTCATCGGAGTAATTTTTATACATTCTGGAACCTACTTTACGTCTTGACTTTCTTTGTCGGATTCGAGATTTGTTTTTGTTTATCTGAAATTAAAAATAATAAATTGAAGAAAACTAGATTTAATGACATATATTTTATAATCACTTTGAATGTCATAACAATAACTAGCTTCAGTTAACAACGTTTTTTTTTGTGCCCGGGGATAGAAATTAGCTTAAGTTACCTTCAAATATTTAATATATCAAAAAATATATACACAACTATTATAACGTGACAACCCTAAGGCTTTTTTGAAGTCGGGCAAAGTTGTCATTCTTAGGTGGCAATATTACTAGGTAACTTTACCCATCATCATAACTTTTGTTTGGTAAGTAATTTTAATCACCGAAACTGTTTAAAATACTCTGTTATTCATTTCCTATGACATAAAATAATACAAACTAACCTTTGCTTTCGCCATCAGTCACAATTCACTTTGCAACTTCACTAAAAATTTGCCCGCAAAATTATGCACCTCACCGAACAAGTCGCCACACGATACTGAACGAAGTTGGATACAAACGCGACACTCAGTGATGCCACACGTAAAACTTACTTTCCATTAAAGTTGTCAATGTTGCCATAATTTAATGCTATTTTTCTTCATAAACGGATTTCCTTGTGAGTTGTGTTTTGGGCAAAGAAACCCCTGGAAGCAAAGTTGGCATATTTCACGGTACGTGATATAACTAGTAATAATATAGTGTATTTTATTATAACACGTGAATAAATTCTGATATATTATTCTGTCTCCAACGGTCATAGTTTGTAGTCACAATGAATCGGCAAAATATTTTATTTATAGTATTCGGCGTTTCACTTCAATTAAAGAATAGGTGAAACGCCTAATACTTCCGATTATTTAATTTAAAGTATTGCTGAAAAATATTAAAAAGGCATTGGACTCATAAGTAATAGGTAAATAAATTATAAAACTGTATTCGATTATATTATGTTGTGTAACTTGAATAAGGGCCTGTACACAAAACTACGAATCAGTGCGATTTTAATTCGCAACGCAGAAAACTGCTACTCGAATTGCTGCAATGCGATTTTGTGCGGCAAGGTCTCCCTTCCACGATACGGGTCACCATTCCTTTGACGACCATATTATTGAGTAACATGGATCGGAAAAATAGATGCGCACTTCTGTTATTTATAAGAATAAGAAGCTAGGAAATTTTTGGACTTATTTATGTAGCCGCACGAAATCGCATTACAGCAATTAGCGTCGCAGATTTCTGCATTGCAAATTCGCATTGCACCGAGTACATGTTCGCCGTGTTTCTTTCCAGTTGGTATATTCGCTGTCGTCGGTTTGTATCAGATGTCAGTATGGGCGCTCGGCAAACACCGCAACTACAAGAAGGAATTCCCCGACTATCCCAAAGGACGTAAAGCAATCATACCCTTTATTCTTTAAAATAATTGCAATATTATAACATTTAATATATTGGGCTATTATTAGTTAACTTCACGTCTTAATTATTCCTTAAAGCACCGTTGAAGGTTAACAAGTTCTGGGTGTTTATTCCAATCATGACGTTAACATAAATTAATATTATAATACGGTAGGTGATGGACTGTATGTGCGTTACGTTTAAATGGTGTATGTTTTCTTTATTTGGGATATTTTGTTATATTTGTTTTTAGCGAATGTTCGACTGAGTTATTACATTTACGCTCACTTAATTAGTTGATGAATTTAGAATTAACTGTATGAGCTGTGCAAGAAAAAAATAATTTTGTCATTAAATTATTATTTATTATATTAAATATCTTTATAATTATAATAATACTTTATTTTGCCGAATCTCCCCGGACGCCTTGTTCTGTGTCCATCTCAGGTTCCTCCAAGCATCGCATTTTCCCAAGTAACCGCTCATTCTCTTCTTTCAGAGCTACAATTATTTCTTCCCTCTCCTAAAATATATGAACATGGAAACAACATTGATCATAAAGATCTTACAAAATAAAACAGACAATACCTTTATAGGTATTGTATGTTTTATTTCATAAGAATTTTCTCAAGATTATTCTTGTATTATGTTTTTTAACGATAAAGAATACTCAATATGAATAATAATAAAAAATAACATTCACACATCCGTGAAGGAAACGTCATAAATTCACTAAAAAATATACTCAATTTTATTCAACTGTTTTATTACAAAATTATATGGTGTGCATCAAATTTATTAAACAAGTACTACATCAAATATAACCACCTCTGTGGCTCTTTGGTTAGGACGATGCGTTTAGCACCGGTTCCGGGGGTACAGGAGCACATAAAGCTGGTTACCTATTTGCCTTAAAACAACACTGGTTTAGACACAAAAATGTGTCTACCCAAGCCCCAGGGAATTCATTTTAAATCAAATAAACCCAATAGTAAGCCTTGAAGGAGTAGGTAAGTTGTGGTCGCATCGAGCCCTTGAAATATAAAATAATGATCGTTTCACGTTACATTTTTACATTTAAATCATACGAAAACATAATGTATACATAAGTGTATATGTATAAATGTTTATGCAATCGATTGTAACGTTGATTCGAAAATATTTCAATTGTTAGGTATCGGGCATAGGTAATTAAAGAGTTATAGCGATAGCCTTTGGCATAATACCGCTTATACTTAAGCATTTATAAACTTCGTGGAATTATTATTGTTAGTAGAATGTTCATAATTATTGGTCGCACGTATGATAAGTTACGCCTGAACAAAACTTTATTCAGATAATACATGAGTGTTTTTAGGGTTCAGTACCTACTCAGTACCAAAAACGGAACCCATTTAGGATCACTTCGTTGTCCGTCCGTCTGTCAAGACCCTTTTCCTCAGGAACGCGTGGAGGTATTGAATTATATCAAATACTTAGATCTGCAATCCCTTGCAGCAGTTAAAAAAACAAACTTCTAAGTCGACACAATCAAAAGTTACCGCATTTTATGATCCATTTATGCCGCATTTTGAGACTCGCAAGGCAATCAAAACCTATAGGGTATTTCCCGTTGACCTTGAATCATGAATTTGGTATGAAGCAATGTCATAAGGAGGAAAAAGTCCGAAAACCGTAAAGTAGTTTGTTTATTTTATTGGGAAAATATTTAACTATGAAAGTTTGTACGGAACCCTCGTTGCGTGAGTCCGATTCGTACTTGGACAGTTTTTTTTTATAATTTATTATTTAAACGAATAGTACCTCTATCTTCTGTTTAAACTTCTCATCAAGTTTCTCCCTATCTTCGGTGACTTCCTTGAGTTTAGCACGGGCCGTGGCGGGCGGGACATAGCGAGCTGATAATCCTAGTACTGACTCCATTTGGAAACATCGCGTGCGGGTGGATTTCAGTTCGGTACGCAAGTTGTTGATCTCAGTAAGGAGGGTGCAGTTCTCCTAAAACATAACCATTTCCGTTATTTTTCTAAAGCCGTCCTAGCATGACAACCACGACAAAATTTTGTCGTCCGTTTTCTCGTGTTTTAATCGATTATCTCTGTCTCCCGGGTCTAACACGACACTTATACTTAAAACTCGACTTCTAGTGTCAAAAGTAGAGATATTTGTGGACCGAGATAATATCTTGTGTATCAAAATTTTCGATGTCGAGATATATTATATCTCAGTTTGTCTTCACTCGTCCGCGAGATATCTCTTGATGGTCATGCTAGGCCGACAGAAGAGAGAATAAAATAAGTCTGTCTTTCACGTAAGATGTGGTAACCAACAAAATTAGTATTTTTTTTTAAACTATACCAACTGTTTAAAAAATAACGGATTAAAATGTGATTTATCAATATTTTATTATTTAAATGTGTAATACCTGCTTAGTCTATAATAAATAATAATATTATTATAAACCAACTAACTGTGTGAAGGAATCAAAAAATATCACTATTTTTTTTACATATAAGACGTAAGTACCTACTATAGTAAATTTTTACAATAAAAAAGATATTAGATTAAAAACAAAAATTTTGTTGGTAACCGCAACTAACGTGGAAGGTATAAAAGTAGTAGGTACTTGTAATTAAAAATTAATGTGTTTTGTGGGTAATTTTAAATATTATTGCTGAAATAATAAACTTAACATTATTTACACCTAAAATTATTTTTTATTAACGCATCACACATTTAAATAAAATATTTAAACCAGATTAAAATGTGATTTATTATTATATAATATCAACTCCGTAGGAATAGATGGCGTTAATATGGCAACTATATATACCACGGTTGCTGAAAGCATCCGAAACATCGGGATAAACAATGTAAATAATATATCGGGTAAAGTATTTTATTTAAATTATTTACAAAACTATTACGTCAGCTTAGCGCGCACGACCTATCGGTGAACAAAAGATATTAAGTATCGTAATTAATATTACTAACGTCCATTATTCTTCCAATATCACTCTTGGAGCCGTCCAAAGATTTAGAAAGCTGCGTTTTCAGTGCAGCCACTTGCTTTTCCAAATGATCTCGTTGTCGATTGAATTCCCTGATCGCTTCATCTTCAGCTATGCGACTGCGAACGAAGTCTATATCTTCCACATATTTTTGAAATAACTCCTAAAATATAGACCATTAATGATAAATGTTATACGACTAATAAGTAGGTATAAAAAGAATATCATAATTCGCGCTTTTGAACCTGACCTTTACACTCAATTTTAATTTCATGGGATCTTGAAAGTTAGCAGTCATATTGTGAAGATCGATTTTAATTTTCTTGAGAGTATTTTTCAAAGTTAAATTCCTCTCGGCTTCAGTCGTAAAATCTTTCTTAGCTGATGATAGTTTTTCATTTAGTTGAGATATCTTGAGTTCTGAAATAATAAAAAAAAATACGTGTAAAAAGTGCTCAAGATGACAAAAAGTAGTGCCTTAGTCAGTAGGTACTAATATTATAAAAAGGAAAGATTTGTTTGTTGTTGATTTAACTAAAAAATCACCAATAGAAAGCTACACTATCAGCGAGTACCATCATTATTTTTGTGTATAGTTGAGAATGTTCATCAAATGTTTTGCGCAAACGTTCAAAATATGATATTAATTTTGTGTTAACATGCCATGCGGAGAATTAATCAGAAAACAAAAATACAGTATTTTCCACAAAACCGTCCTCTAAATTTTCAAAATTAAAATAACTAGTTTACGTGATAGTCTAAAGAAAATAAAATCTACTAATATAAGAACCACTGAATAAGTGAATAGTGATATTATACCTACTAAATTATATCATAATGCCTTGATAATACGCGTGGAAAAAATTAAATAGCGAAATAAGTAAATGGATGAAAAAAAAATTACAACTGAAATGTTTTTTTAATTACCACGAAAAGCCTTTTGCTTTAGTAGAGTTTCTAACGATATCTCCAAATCTAGAATACGCAACTTTTTTTCTTTGATATCACGTTCTAACGGGGCTATCTAAAGAAATAATTAAATTGTTATTTTATTTATTCCAACAGCTGTAATTTTTTTAAATCTATATAATCTAGTGACGAAGCTATGTGACAATAACTGTCTTGATCGTATCACCATACCAAGGTCATGTTTAACATTAAGTAATTTTGATTCTTCGTTCTCCATATCATCAATTTGCACCCTTAATTCTCGTATTGCGCGCTCTTTGGGCTCAATCTATTAGATATAGGTAGGTTAACAATAACATAACACACAATGGAGTAGCTAGGCGGACAAGGGCCCCGGTGCATAGAGAAAAAACAGACATCAATCGATCCTCTTTCCAAAGCCCAGGGGCTTTTCTTTTCTCATCTTCGGGGCCCTGGTGCACTTTGCCCTATGATAGCTACGCCATTGATAACACAATAAGGTTTATAGCCTCTTCAACGATATAATGAATACTTGTCTTTATGTTAACAAATATAAGCTGGTTATTAAAAAAGCAAATTGACCCACCTGATTTTTCAGTTCGGTAATCTTAAAGTTTAATACGAATTTATACTTTTCCAGTTCCTGTTTCTTGCGTTTTAGCTCGTAAATCCTCTTTTCTTTATCTTGAATAGTATTATCTCTTTCAGCTATTTCTTTCTTCAAATCGGCAACATCCCTCTCGAGCGTCGAAATGACTTTTTGAAACTGTTTATGTTCAGCTAAAAAATATTAGTGTTATCACCATTTTTGTAATTTTCTTATCAAGACAATGAAAATCTAAACTAACTTTTGAGTTGCAATACTTGATATTTGAAGTCGTCTATTTCCTTATGAGCAGTTATCAATTTCTTTTTCATGAGTCCTGTTTCTCCTTTCAGTCTTACATTAGCGTCTTTTTCTTCTTTAAGTTGCACTTCATAGGCAGTTCGTATTTCTATTATTTCACGATCGGCGTCCTCTTCAATAGAATTTTTGATGGTTTCGTGTTCCTTTTTTTCCATGTCCGCTTGTTCTTGTAACTAACAATATGCATGATTAAATAAAAGTCAATATCAACCGGAAATGATTATTACTGGTTCGTCTATACCTCCTGTAAGAGCAAGTCTTTCTCCTCTAGTTTTGCTTCAAACATATTATTAATTTCGCGTAGCGCTTGGCGTTTGCTTTCAGCCAAGTTTTCTAGCCTTTCTTCGTAATCTTTTCGCATCCTCGCAGTTTTATCTTCTAGACTCTATAATTAAGTTATATTACACATTAAATATACTTGCACGCATAATTTGACTTACATCATCGAAATGTAAATAATAGACCTACCTGGTATCTGTCATATTCGCTAATAAGTCTGATATTAAAGTCCGCTTCCAGAGCTTGTAAGGTTCTCTCATGACCAGAACGCAGCTTAGCAATATCTTGTTGTATCATACCAATCTCGTGAGTGTGTTCATTTTCCATTTGCTAAAAACAAAATAAATAAAGTTGTGAAAATTTCGTCGAGGATTATTATCTATAATTATTAATTAATAAGTTGTTACCTCGTTTTTCTCTTTGAGTTCCTCTATTGCAGCACAGTAACCTTCATGCACTTCCTTAAGTTTTTCTGCTTGAGTAGCTTCAGCTTGTCGTAGCTGATAAGTGTGCTCAGTCTCTAATTCGCTCATTCGAGTACTGAGCAGCTGAAATATTCTTAAATTAAATAATAAAACGATAAAATATGAGCAATAAATACCAATATGTTAATACTGACATTTATACTATTAATCTTTTCTTGCAAATCCTTTTTACTGATGAGTATCTCTTTAGAGTAAGCATAATCTTTGTCTAGGGCAATCGCTCTACCATCGGCGTTTGTTAATCTCCATACACAAATAGACGAGTCTTCAGCTACTGAGACCAACGTTTGATCGTCATACGATAGCGCTATTCCGGTTATCTTTTTATTATGCATGTGAAACTCATTGAATATTGCTTTATCAAGTAGTGGTAGTTGTACTGCAGTCACGCCACCTGCCCCACCAGTAATAAATAACATTAGGTCGGAGCGAGACAAAATTATTGTATCGAGGCCGCATCCTATAAGACTCAGGTTTCTTCTGATTGTATTTGCACCAATTTCTTTAAGTTCCCCGTCACTTCCAACTCCATACGTCGTTTTCCCATTACTGAAATAAAAATGTACATCATATATTAACTGTGTGGAAATTTTATGCCATTTTATGTATGTACTACCTGTTTACGGCACAGGCGCTAAATTGATTAGTTTTCAATATGACTTCTCCAACTCTTTGCCCATTGGACATATTCCACTCATAGACAGCACCTTCAGAACCGCATGAAACTAGTGTTAAATCATTTGCAGACCACGCCAGACATGTAATCTATGTGAAAAGGTTGAATTAATAAAAATACGACGCCGAAATATTTAAAAAAATGTTATGAAACATACTTTCCCATTATGTCCTTTCAAATTGTACACATTTTGAAAAGAAACTGATGAAAAAACTTGAATGACCTGAACGTTAACGGCTGCAAATAGATGCCCGTTGGTACTGAATTTAGCCCGCTTGCAATTGCGAATTGGAAACTCTCGTACCACTTCGAAATCGTCAATCAGTACAACCATAAATCTAAGTTTGTCTGAGAATCCTACTATTGCGAAAAGTCCTGAATATCAATAATACCAATTAATAATCTATAACATAATAATAAACATCAGTTAACTAATGCTAAGAGTATATAAAATACCAGTGGGATGTAATGAGACGCAGTGAATCTCCTCTTGATAAAGTTTAATTAATTCAACGTCATCCGTCATGTAGTTCCATATTCGAATACTTTTATCTTGCTCTCCAGAAGTCATGAAAATTGGTTTCCAAGCGCACATTGAAAGTGAATTGATACTTCCGTAATGCATGGCTGGACCAAGCTCGATGAACGGTATTTCTGGATGCTTAAAGCAAAATAATTAAGTCGTTATTTTAAACTAGCTGACCCGGCAAACGTTGATTTGCCATGTAAATAATTTCTAAAAAGCAGGGGTTGGTGATAAAAAAGTAAAATTTAGGGTTGTATTTATTTTTTAATTCCACATTATAAAAAAATATAAAACAAAAATTTCGTCCAAAAATTAAAAAAAAATTAAGGGTGAACAATCCTTATCACTTAGGGGTATGAAAACTAGATAGTAGCCGATTCTCCGACCTACTGAATACGCATATAAAATTTGGTAAAAATCGGTAAAGCCGTTTCGGAGGAGTACGGTAACTAACATTGTGACGTGGAAATTTTATTATTTTAAATTATAAACAATTTTTTAAAATCACATACCTGTAACATATGCAGCCCAAACAATTTTACGTAATAAAGTTGTATTCTCAACGTTGTTATTAATAGTGTCTCCTGATTAGGATCTATGGCTATGTGTTGAATGGCGTCAAGTGGAGACCATATCGGATGTTCTCGAGTATGTCTGCGATACAGTACGATATTTATATTATATACGTATAAATTATTTCTAGGAATTTATTATTTATTACTACATCATATTTTATAGGTAATGTTATTACAAGAATCCCAAAAAATAACGTTATACATAGAAACACGTATCTGTCAATAAGTAAATATATTGTTGCCGACAATGGTCCTTTCTTATGCTTTAACTACAATAGTACTTATATTTAAAAGTACTAAAAAATATATCACATACTTATAAGAGTTCCTAGATATACGGAAGAGATTCCTTTTTCGCCAATGATGAGGAGTTTCCTTTTCAAACATGTGAACGTAACCCTGCCCACACGCGTAAACGAATCCTGTAAAATTAAAGGTAAGGTGTGGTTTGAAAAATTCCGAATAAAAATTCATGATACTGCTAATCGTTTCTATTTCACCAATAGTCACATTTTAGAGCAATTTATTAGGGAAGAAGAAAATCCTTAGGACTTCTGTTAGAGCGAACCTAGTTCCACCGATTTCAAAGAAACACCATAGAAAATAAAATCCTCCGTAGTCGGTCCAACGCAAAGCAATATTTTCGATATGCAACGCCACATGTTGTAGCAAGCAAGTAGCAAGTAAAAATGATTAAGAATACAATTTTGTAAACGATATCCGTCCGTTTTGGCATTTAGCAAAATAGGGAGCATTTATAAACAAGCGTCGTCGTTTGTGAAATCATACTACCAACATTTATAGGTATTCCAGACAGATGAAGCTGGGTAGGACAAAGAAAAAAATCACGTGTTAGTCAATTATGGCATTAATAAGAGTAACTATCGAGGTTATTTTAAACTTTTCAGTATATGCAACTCTCTATAGCTTATAAAAAAATCGATTGAAATCTATATGTAAAATTTTATTGGAATCTTTAAATCACATCAAAATGATATAGATACATACATGCATACTGTGTCACAACACATGACATAATTCATAGTATAGGTAAACTCTATATTACTCTTATCTCTAAATTATCGACGATCACTTGAAGTTATTTTCTGCCATTAAAATACGTGCTTTTAATAACCACGTAAAATATTTTATATTATTATTCAAGTATCTACAAGTCTTCAATACAGACTCTGCACTTACAAGGAGACGAAAAGGGTGTGGGGTATTCGTTCTAGATGAGTTTTGGCTTACTGTTTGAAAATATATGTAAATTGAAAAAAATATTAGGTAGTGTTTTTTTTTAATATTAGCACCTAGCTGAGAGGTGTGGCTTAGCTCTTGAGGATACATTTACTACGTATAAAGACAGTGTGACACTGATTATTTTTTAGTTTCTGTGCATTGCTCGACGGATACGATTTTAAAAAAAAAAAATTCCCGGGATTCGAATGCGGGACCTCCAGTGCTAAACGCAACCACGCACCACTGAGCCACGAAGGTTCTGAGTTCATACTATAGCCAAAAACTCTTCTCGATTTAAATACCCCAGAGCCTTACCGTCTCTATGATATATGAGATATGCGATAGTAAGTCATAATACCTTTAGGAAAATTAACTAAACAAGTTACAGGAGCAATGGACGCGTCAGCGGAGCTGTGCTCACTGCTCGCCTCTTGTTTACTCGACACACTGGCCTTGTCACCTTCCTCAGCGCTGTAATATTTTTATTAATATCTCAGTGTTAATGTGTTGTACCTACCTACGATTTGCCTTTAGGTATTAAAATTATTCCGTGACTCATTTTTCATTTATTTAAAGTATAAATCACATCGTTTCACAAAAAAAATACACAATACTATAATTCTTAAGTAAATATTTGTCTCTTTAGTGTTGAGACGAAACTATTGAATGGTTTAATAGTAAAAAAATAAAAGTATTTAAAGTAAGTATTCATCCATTTTATTATAGTATATACCGATGCTTCAAAAGACTGATGGCAAGTCACCGTTATAATACTAAGTTGTCGTGATGAAGTTTTTTCATTTCAAAGTATGGTACTCGCCAAAAGACAGAACATATAGTATGTATTGTTAATAACAGTAATCAAACTGAATATTCTATGTATGAATCCAAAAGGATGGATCTTATGCGATCCATAGTCGTGAGTATAATTAATTATCATTTCCCGAAATGTAGGTATACTCAACAATGTTTGCTTCTTCCCTAGTTAGATAAATGGTGTTAAAAAAACTTACTCGGCTTCCACTTTTTTAAGAGACATTTCAGTGACTTCATTTGCTCGGAAAATGCAATTTTGCCTCAACTCGCCATTTTCTACAACCATAATGGTTCCAGTGTCTGTCCCAAACATTATGCGATCCGGAGTTAACCACATGCAGCTAGTTATATTTATCTGTTTATGTAAAGACATCAGTTTTTAAGAAATATAAGGAAGAGCGAGAAATCAGATATTATAAAATAGCATCTTTTCAGGCACCTATCTTACTAGGCCCAATATGCTTTTTCTTACTCTTCACCAGCCGTCATCACTGTATTTACAACTTTCATACACATCCTTTTTCACTCAATCCATTCATAAAGTATTTTTAACATGACCTTCATCTCTCACTAATTTTGATTGCCGTTTTAGTATTCAGCCGTAGCATCTGCCTCATAGCATAAGTAACTAGGTCCTAGCGAACCTCATAAAGTTTCAAGACCAAGTGACTATTACCACTACTTCAAATTGCCCTTTTTCGAAGGATATAGTTATAACGTAGGTACTGAAATATATTTTTGTGTTTTTTCTTTATACTCCTAATATAGTTCAAAAAAATATGACACGTCACCTCTATACTCTTGTTACTTGAATGAACTTAAAAATCAGAAAAAAGAATGACAAAATATTTTGTACAAAAGGCAGCCTTATTACTAACAGTAATTTCTTAAAAACTATTATATGAGATTGCTAGGCGGAAAAACTGATAGGTGCACTAATCTTATAACACTAAAAACTATAAACTTTATATTAATCATGTATTTACCTGCTAATAGAAACCAGTCATAAAATAAATAAGTATATAATGGACGAGTTCGTATTTTCTTATACTTTTACTTACATTCTCTGCTTTACACCAACCCCATTGTCGCCACACAGTTTCAGATACGTTCATGATACGAAACGTATATGGACCAGTTATTACTACGAGGGTGGCATCAGCCGGATTACATTGAACCTATAAACATACACATAAACTATTGTTTAAAATATAATTATGTTCTACTCATAATCTTAAAAATTAGATACTTATTACAAGTGGATTTTATTTTGTCCGTAAAAAATTAGCGTTGCAGGCAAGATTCTGGAGCTGGTGGTGCAGAATAATTTCTGTCCTATTTATTTGTATGTATCTACATTTTAGAAATTGAGCCGCTATTTCTAACTACACAATATATATTTATGTTTCCATTATCATTTAGATTTTAGAGGATCTCTGGAAGGTTTATATGTAACTAGTATATAATAGGTATACTGTATACGCACACTTTCAACAATGCCTTGACCGCTAGGGTTTTGCGCTTTCGCATGACTTTCCACTTTACCCTTATCCCAGTTGTAATAATACAAATACCAATCCGGCTCACCGGTGATTGCTACTAGATATTTGGAATCAAACGTAAACTGTACACATGCGAATTCCTTAGCTGTGGAGTTCTCAAATGGGACAGTCAGAATCTTACGTCTCTTGTACGTTGTTAAGTCATATATTGTTATATAGGGCTTTTGGCCCTCTTCAGCTATTTCGTTTAGAGCCAGCCAACGCCTGTAAAATTAAAGTAACTAATTAAATAGATTGCCTGCACAAGAAATGCTTTATAAATTTATTTCAAAGAAGGTTACCTATTAGGGGATAATACAAGGGATTTAATAGGTTTATGTTTATCCTGGAGTCTGATAAACTTCTGTTTCTTTTGAAGATGATTATGTATTACGATAACACCGCCCGCTGGATAAATTATCTCCGAATCTGTTAGATAGTGCGCATTGTATCTGTAAAAAACAGTAGCATAATTAAATAATTTTATGCCTAATATAACAGTCCTATATTTATTATAAGATAATTATTTGTAAATGTTTTTGTTAGTAAAAATTTGAAAGAATAGTCAAGTCAAAAACGTACTGAATATCTGTGCGTAATCCATAATAAATCCTCGCGGAAATATGTGGTGGTGTACTTATTGCCATTACTTTTTATTAAATTGTAATATTCATGAAAAATACTACTATATTAACTTTTATTTTGAGTTGTTTTTAAAGTCATTGAAGTGACCATGGTAACCGTAACTATTGTTCCAAGAAAGTAGGCCAGTGACAGGCTTTGATAAGTTATTATGCCACACCCTATTGGAACCCTTGGTGTTCACCTATTCAATAGGGATGGAATCAACTTTTTAAATACTGAAATAAACTTTTCTAAGTAGTAACTTAGTTAAAGGAAATGTAAACACAATGTTCCTTTTTTTTAACCTAAGTGGCAATCACACATTTATATGGAGCTTCTAACAGATTAAAACGTTTGAATATCCCCGTGTACATGTCTCCAACGTTTCGTTAACATAAACGTATCCGTTTGAGGGTTTAGCGCTTCCGTACTTTAGGCTACCGGTGGCGGCCACAGCGCAGCAACAGCCGCGGGCATTATATTGCATATATGTATATTATATGGCAACGGTGGTCTAGTGTGCAACAAGACGTTGTTGCTAGAGTTCCGTAGCAACGAGGACTTGGGCTACTCTCAGCTCTGGCCCAGCATCTTAAGTCATTTGTGGTTTTACATAGACGCTTAAGGGTAAGGTATGTGAAGCTCCAATACACACGCACCAAGTGTTGGTGGTTTGCCAATAATTTCCATTTACCCAGGTTTGTCGACGTGCATCAGAGTTTATTCCTGCTGGTTTTTTTGTGAAGACGCGACGTTTCGAACTAGATGTTAAAAATAAATACGCAAAACTGCTTATAAAAGTCATATTAATCTCGACTTTATTATATTTTTTATTTATATAAATTATATCTAATATAACTACTTGCTAAAAATCTTATTTATTTATTTAAATGCAAAAAATCTAGATTTAATAACTTTATTTTGATTTTTCTTAAAGGTTTCTTATAAACATAAACACTAAAAACAAGCTTTATTTAATGTCCTTATAATATTCTTTTGTGAAATAGTAATGAAAAATATTCTCCTAATTTTACAACTAAGTAATATTATATCTGCAAGGATCAAAAATATGCGCATGCGGCAAAATGCGCGTCATTTTACACAATGTTTGCCATTTAACTCGAGTCTCCATGATTGGTGCTCAATGTCATCTGTAGTAGAGCATCCTATTTGCAATTTCCGAGGTAAGTCACAGCTTCCTTTGCATACGTCGTCTTCATAATACTTGAGATACCATTTTCTCAAATTGCAGAGGAAAAATTATTCTTGGTGGTTTGTGGAGGTTCTTAATAAAGAAGGTGAGGATTGGCATTCTACATTTCCCTCGGTGGTCATTGGTCAGTGGTTTTATCAATTGGTAATTACCAGTAAGATGCTTCGCACGGCTTCAATGTACATGTATAGGTATGCAAAAAATAGCCTATGTCAACTCGCTTTCTATTTGTGAAATCATTTTTAAAGTCGGTCAAGTAATTTTTGAGTTAAATAGCCTAGCTAAATAGCCCTTAGCCGTAGATTTTTAACAGTAGGTACTAGGTAGGCTCGTCACAAAATCTTTATCAACAGATCAAAATCTTGTGTTAAACAAATTTATACTTGACTGATTTTTTTAAAACAACGAATCTTTGATTAATGATTTGAATTGCTTTATATGTACAGCCCGCCTAGCATGACCATCAAGAGATATCTCACGGAGTAGTGAAAACAAAGTTGCCGATGTGGGATATAGGTTGTCCCATTAAAAAATAATAAAAACACAATGTGGGAACAATATTTCTACGAGAAAGTTGTTTATCGTGCTCATCTTACATTTTACTCAGAAGACATAAAGAGATAATCAATTAAAACACGAGAAAAAGGTCGACAAAATTTTGTCGTGGTTGTCATGCTAGGCCGGCTGGAGTGAGTGGCTTCCTAGTATATTTATACAGTAAAGTTTACAATTTTTTTTTATTTTTTACTACAATTTCTACTTATTTTAACCTGTTTATTTATACCGGATATAGGAACTAATAAATAATAATCATCATAGATAAAATTTATGATGAAAAGCCGCGACTGTTAGGTACAGGTCTCTGTAAAATAATTAAGGTCATGGCAATTAGTAACGCTGGCTGTAATCGATGAATAATTTGAACAGACGAGAATCTAGACTTTGATACCGGTGCTCCGGTTTTGCTCATTACTTTCATTTATACAGCATTTTGCGATCATTTTTAATTTATCTTATTAGTTGCATGAAGCAAAATAATGCCTCATCCATCCATTAACGCAATATTTTTTTTATCGACAGACGAGTAATGGCAGGTGATACCTCAGCCACAGAACATCAGTCAATAATACTAATTTTATAAAAAGGAACAATTTGTTTGTTTGTTACGATTTAATCCAAAAACAAGTCTACCGATTTTAAAAATTATTTCATCAATAGAAAGGTTATTTGCAATTTTTCTACATTGCACTCGTTGGAAGCCCGGGCGTGTTACTTATTTATTATGTCTCTCATAAAGGGAAATCTATGAACTCAAACCGAAACGCACAATATGAACTTCATTATCATCGGGTAAATTATCGAATTTCGATATATTTCCCACCAATTTAATGCCCGAAGTGACCGAAGAAAATATGTTTACAGAAAATGTGTAAACTTGTCGCCCTGGCAGGATTTGAACCCGCGAACCCATATAGGATAGGTGTAATACCCAACGAACCCGCCAATTTTCTTTTATTTCTTGTCAATTATCGTATGATATTTATGTAGGTACTTATTCGCGCAACTCGATTACTAAGAAATAAGCGTAATAGGTACGCAATGCCTATATGTACATAATTATAATAAAGAAATAAATTTATTATAATAGGTTAGATGTGTTTAGTACTTCTTGACATGGACAATACTAAATTAACAATGATGAATATAGTTACTAATATTGATAGCGTTTATTAAACTGGTGACCCAGTCAATGAATTTGCGATATCTAGTGCAATTAACAATGCAGCTCAACAGGGTTTCTACGCAGTGTAATCAACCAAATTCTGACTAACACTTTGGTCCCTAACATAAAGACTTCATAAATATTGTTGCCCGGTTGAACACGATACACGAGGTCACTGACCTATTCATTTATTGATTACTTGAATAATAATATAGTAGCTACGTACATTCTAATAAAACGCAAGTATTATTCCACTGCAGTGAGAATGTGCCGATGATTGTCATAAGACAACATACAACAGAAGCAGAACAATGTCTTTGACAGAGTTAATTAAATGAACAACAGAACTAAAACAAAGAATGAGTCAGATGTTTATCTGTGTCGCGATAATAATAACTTTCACACATTCAATTATTATCCCTACTTCACTCTATTCCCGATCCTTTCATTTTATTTCGTTTAATTTCTTCACGAATTTCGATGTAGCTATAGAGACCATTTAGACACAATACTAGGTATTATTAGGTACATATAATGTTTAAAGCATAACTAAGTTTGAACTGCAATGCCATCACACATTTGAGTAATTTCTTGAATGCTGAATGCTTTGCTTATATAAACGTCTATAACCAAAAGCTGAATGAAAGAGTGCGTGATAATATATCGTACTGTCTAGCAACACGCCCCGGGTTCGCACGGGTGCAATGTAGATGAACCATATAAAATGTTAGTCGCTGATAATGTAGCTTTCTATTGCTGAAAGAATTTTCAAAATCGGTCCAGTAGTTTTTGAGTTTATTCATAACATAAAAAAATACAAATCTTTCCTCTTTATACTATTAGTATACGAGTAGATTATATATAACTTATAGGCTACAATTCAATCGGAGGAATACAATTGGATCTGGAGTCTTTCAGTTCATATTTTAGTGGCATTTGAATTCAACATACCTAAAGGATATATTAGGACCTAGAGGAAACTATTGCCGAATTACTGATAGCTGATTCCGTTGAGGTGTTTTAGTTTTCCTCGAATACATCAGATAATGCCAGAACACATATGTTTGTTCATGTCCCTTTAAATAGAATTAACGATTGGATGGTTTAAATAGAATTTATTCCATCATTCTAATCCGTGACATAACTACTATAGACTTTGTAATTTGTATAAAGCAAATCGATGCTAGGATGACATACATTATAAGGTATTTGTTCAGCTTCTAGACTTGTTTAAGTAATGAAGTTTTAAATAAAAATAATATAAGTGAACGAAAGAACAAAGCGGTAAGTATACTTGTTAAAAAATCATTAAAGTATTTTATAATAACGTCTAAAGGTCACCTGAACAGTTTACAGTTATAGCTATACCAAAGATTTGTATTAATCAGCCATAAATTGAATTGCTCTATTTTCTTGTTTCCTCAGGATTCGAACCCAGAACCTCCGGTGCTAACCGCATCGCGCTTACCACTGAGTCACTGAGGTGTTCTTTCTTCCATCATAGTTACTAACTGTAGGCATAAATCACTAAAATAACTAAGTATATAAAAGTTTTTTTTAGACCAAGGTATTCCATTCCACCTTTAACTTGACCTTTGGCTTTTGGAAGGTGACGTTATTTAGTCGCGTCGAATGTGCCTTCGCTGCTGACGTCATGAAAATCGTGAATTAACAACATCGGTGGCTAACTGCAAACACATCGTGTCTGTTTACACAATACTTACCGTCTAACCTAATTTCTCCTTATATTAGTTTTGTGGTAACCGCGTACCCAATAAAGATCTAATAGCAAAGCAATAAGAAATCGTGTTCTAATGGCTTTTACGGATATTAATTTGATATAGATAATTATCGTCATTTAGTAATCTCTGTTAAATGTGTAAAAATGTGCATTTTCCGTTAGGTTTCGATTAAATGATTGCTTGCACATTGCACAGCAGTTAGGTGCATTGACGTGAGCTGATATGATAGTGATAGGATGTGTGCAGTGTGAGCATGGTTGCGCGACCACGGCTCCGACTCCTGACTAATGTAGTGACAGCTAAATGCTGAGTTCGAGTAGTGTGCCTCCGACCGCGACGAGGAACGCCGTACATCGATCTTATTTTCCGCCGCGAAAACAAACTAACGCAATTATCTTGAAGTGATAACACGATAGAACCCGCTATCAGTTTGTGATAACTAACCAGTGTGATATCAGATAAAAAACGAAGTGGTCGACGCCTGTTTTCTGTGTTTGCAAGTATTATGTAAAAAAAATTGTGACTGTCTGGTGAAGAAAATATGACTACCATGGCGACATCAAGGAAGACCATCTCCGTCTACGATTACCCGGAGCATTTGAATCCGTTCCGAGAAGAAGATAACCACAATAAAATCAGATTTTGGACAACAGGACGAAGGAGTAGATCTAATAGCATTAATTTCTCTGGAATTAAGGATTTAAAAAATTCTTGGTAAGTGTCTGAGTAACTCCTATTTGTAGAGGATAGATAAGAGCAGTGTTAGATAGCTATGAACACATGACTTTGTATAGATTTAAGATAGCGTAATACAAATATTTAAACAATAAATATTGCACAAACCAGAAGTTCTCTTTTGGAATTTTTTGCGGTTGGCTCTAGATTTAACCACACAACGTGAGGTAACTTTGTCGTTCTATACAATGATCGATGAAAGTCATTATTTGTAAAGATTTGTCATTTATTAACAGTAATACATGACAGTATACATCATATTATATCCGGTTAATAATAACTGCAGTAAATACGTCATGTACCTATATTAAATGCTGTTTTATGTACAACCTTGAATGTTAAATAATTTCAGATGACGTTAAGAAAACATAAAGTTTTATATCTTTCTTAATAGCCTGATATGTAGGTACCAATATATGTACTCGTTTTATACTGTATTCTTTAAAAAAGTCGGTGACGAAACTTTGCTCTACATAGAGACAATACAATTATTTGTACCTTTGAACCTTCTGATTTCCAAAGGTTTATTGTAAATAACAAAATACAAATGAGTCATTAAATGTATATTATGAAGCCGGCGATTGTGTCACACTCTAATAAATCATAATATTACAACAAAAATAGAACTTCGTCATACCTACTCATACTACTCTACATAACATGCAGGTTGCACTGCACCTTCATGCAATGTTGTATCATCATTGAAGAGTATCATTTTTTTTTTATGGAACTTATCTCCATGAACTACGAGAATTTGATTTCAAAAACAGAATTGGGTTTTCTCGTGATAAAAATGCATGAAGTCGAGTTTTTATAAAAATCAGTTCTGCGGTTGGCCGTGAGACTGGCAAAGACCCTCAATTAATTTTTCATTTACATTTAATATAATTAAGGACTAAAAGCTTGGAGGGTATTTACCTGCTAACAGTGAACAGACTTAACGATGTCTAAAAATAAGACTTTATTATTCTTGTACCTACCTTATAACAATTTAACTTAATAATAACAGCTAATTATTATTTTTTGATGAAGTTCAATTAAATGTCGGGATAAATAATATAAATAATGAATCGCGTTTTAATCTATGCTAATATAATATTATAAAGAGAAAAGATTTGTTTGTTTGTTTGTTTATTACGATTTAACTCGAAAACTACTGGAACTATTATCAGCGAGTAACATAGGTTTTTTGTTCCTTTTTTGTGTATCTATCATCTACATTTCACCCGTGCGAAGTCGGGGCGGCGTGTTACTAGTCTGGTATAAAGTATTTTATTTAAAAGTTCAATAAACTCAAACCTAGCTAGTAGCCATGTGCTAGTCCGACTTGAAACGTGTTACGTATTCCAAAAAATGTGTTTTAAGATTCCTGTGAGAATTACAACATAGGTTTTTATCTTTCCATTTATATAAATTGTTGTACCTTTAAAATTAGAATTTATTGTATAGGCTAAGAAACTCAAACATTAAATTAGGCTGAAACAGACGGACAAACAAACGAATACTTTATAAGGGGCAAGATTTTTCATCGGATTTAAAAGTTAGCAATCTTATTTAAATTAATGTAACTGCATAAAGTATGGTCTTGAATAATGTTAGTGTTCAATGTTCCGATATTTATAGTGTTGATGTCATTTTATAAACTAAGGAGTTAGGTACACACTACACATGTCGCATTTATATTTTATACAAACATACAAATTCTACTGCCGATATTTTTAAATACAAAATTCAATTAAATTAGTAAATTCAGAATTCGTATGGTCAATAATAAATAATTATTAATTATGGTACTTATTGTTATAATATTCAATGACGATGATGCGATAGTAAGTTCGAGATGTTGAAAGAAAAATTACTCATAAAGCAAATAAGATTGTTCACATTCTTGAGTGAAGCAGATAATAAATAATTTGTCAAAATTACCTACTATTTTACCCATATAGGACTAAAACATTGCTAAACCAGGACTACATAATTTATATAAAAAAATTACTTACTTAGTAACATCAAACGATAATGGCTATCGTTGTTCTTGAACGTGTCTTGGCAAACGGCCAGACATTTCATAAGTTTAGGATTCTGTTTATTTGATTATTCAATTGATGCATTTAAATTTTTAAATAAACATACTTTGTTATTTATTTATTTTTACCTAGTATAACTACTTCCACTTCCATTAAATGGTAAAATTAATTTAAAGTTTTTTTTTTTATTTTTATATGCATTCTTTCTACACCTTCTATGCTATTTCATACTTATGTTTCCTTTACTGAGATTATTCATATTGAGATAATGCCATCCTCTTCTACAATATTAAGCTTCATTTTCTTTATTTGCATGTTTACTTTTGTGTACAAAAAGTATGTCCCATCTTTTATCTATTACACTTTTTGACACTACATTAACAAAATAGAACTTAAATACTAATATTCAGATAGAATATGGTGCAAGTGCAAGTAAGTGATTTCTTCCAGGCAACCATTTGTTATACAATAAAAAGAGGGCGCATCATTGACTGACGTACTGTGTTTAAATAAAATACTGTATACCGGATTAAAACGCGATTTATTATTTATATTGTTTAAATTATTTATCCCGACGTTTCGGGGAGCGGGGAGACAGCATCGACAGCGGGGAGACCACGGTTGCTGAAAAGCATCCGAAACGTCGGGATAAATAATTTAAACAATATAAATAATAAATCACGTTTTAATCCGGTATACAGTATTTTATTTAAATGTGTTATACTCGCGTTAATAAAAGACAATATTATGACGTACTGTGGCTAAGGTATTACTTACCATCAAGTTAACCTCATCTTTATTGACGGAACTTCTATAGCTAAGGTTACCTATCATCAAGTGAACCTCATGCATGTTTGTGTATCTAATATAAAACATACACATAATATCGTGTAATTCAGAGCAAAAAAACAGCTATTGTTGTAGTAATAAGTTGATAGAGGTATAAAACATTTAAGTAAAATAATACCTACGTTTTAATTATCATCAATCAGACGCAGTAAAATAACGTCACGTTCACTTTTTATTTTTGTTTCGAATGAGTTTTTGTAACCGACTGTAGAATTTATACGATACGACGCATTTTATACCCATTTATATACTACATTAATTAATACTGAAGAAAGTTATAAAATATTTCGAATAATTCCTAATTTATTGAATTTCCTCATTAGAGATTTGGAGACAAGCAAGGACGGACACTGTGATAGTGGGATCCTAAGCTTATATTAGGTAATTGGGGGCCTGCCTAATTAAGGGGCTACCTTGCGCTCGAGTTAATAGGCGTAAAATAAAAGTTTTTATCACGCAACAATATACAATAGAAAATCTCAGGATCGCTAATCTTATGCTAGGAATTTTTAAAATATTGTCATAATATTGGCTCAATGAGCTGCAGCTCAGGGCCCCCTAATCCGCGGGGCTTTGAGCTGCAGCCCATAAAGCTCTTATTTAGATCCACCCATTGTTAGACAAAAGGGCCTCGCACGAACGATTGCAAGAAAGTATTCTTATCGTCAATCTGTAATTTGTATGCAATTTACACTAATTTCTCATAAAACTGACAGTTTGACACTACGAATACCTTCTCGCAAGTGATTCGTGATAGACCCCAGGCCAGGTTATACAACAGGCATCTATCTCAATATTTACAATACGATGTGGTCCGTTCATGCAAATATTTGCATCTAAACTATTGATTTCAATGTTCAGAGTTCAGGTTACGGAAAATGTTTCCTTTAATTAAAATGTTATTATGTTGTGACCTTCATATTAATTTATATAGTATGTACTATGTATGTATAATATCTTATAATATGTACCAACTAATTAATCTAAGTGATAGTATATTAGTATTAATTGAGTGTGTCCACCGCAATTCGATACACAATAAACACTTGCCTTGGACATATTATTGTAGTGTACTATGAACCTAGTATTATTTTCTATTAGTTACGTATCCCTCATATAAGTGTCTTCAGAGTCTACCTGTTTTTTTGTTACTAAAAATACATTTTCATCAACTTACCTCAGTATATCATAAAATTGACTTCCCATGTAGTTCTAACATGGGGCAGACTTTTAGCGAATATTTTTCTTAAAAGGCAAGTAGGTGTTCTGTGCTCATTTGTTTTTAAATCTTGTTTCCCCAAGAATCCAACCCGGAACCTCCGGTATTCAACACAATGCACTCACCACTGTGGCACGGAGGTGGTATATTATACCTTATAATATATTTAAGTCTGATAAAAATTTGAATGAATATAAAGTTTTATTATTAAAATCCTTGTTTATGATGATTCATCGAAAATTTCTAAGTACTCTAAAGTAGGTCATTGTTTGGTTAGAGCTGCTTCAGGCATTCATTATCACTACCTACATTCAGAAGGTCCCAGCCTCGCATGTTACTGCAGTAAGGCCCGTAATCCAAGACGAAACCCAAGTCGAAATCTATTCTTTAGAACTGACAAAATGTCAAAAAATGGTTTTAGAAGTCTCAAAAACAGATTCAAACCGATTAACTACCTGAAATAAGAGCCTAAAATGGATGTATCTACTTAATTTTTGGTAAACTTTATATTTTTTATTGAAAAATGTGCTCAATAGTCGGTACAGTCCCATCACATCCACGTTTATACTATTATAATATTATAAAGAGGAAAGATTTGTTTGTTTGTTTGTTACGATTTAACTCAAAAACTACTGGACCGATTTTCACCAATAGAAAGCTACATTATCAGCGAGTAACATAGGCTATTGTATAGTAGATACATACATATATTGCATCCGTGCGAAGCCGGGGAGGATCGCTAGTTATAATTCAAACTGTTACGAATAGCCAGAACAAACGTCATTCTCGGATAACAGAAGATAATTTTTAGTTATATAATTCATCAAAATTTGTAATTGTATCTTAGTTGCTTCAGTTGGAAACTGTAGATAATTATTGTATTTATTATTTCCTTATCAACCTTATTGCAAGTGTGAAGGGTAATAGCGCAGCTTCAAGAACAGGTCAAATCGCGTATTATCGTGTGACCTTGTTTGATTTAGTGTCGTTCTTCTTCATGCACATATCATTTAAGACATAATATACTTTATTATACACCTACATAAGATATAATATACTTTATTATCCTCTGAAAGATATTTGCAAATTACGTAGGAAAATATTGACTGCCTCGCATATGCTGCGAATTGTCTGTTAGAATATGTTTAGGTTTGTGATTGCTTATTCTATTACAATTTTATTGCACATAGACAAGACTGGACACCATATGTTTTAATAAGGTACGTAATAGCTTCTTCGGTCTGGAAAGTCAATGAAATGTATCCAGGCGGGGCCAATAATTTTACCTAGTATTAGTAGAATAGTATTGGTAATATTTATCATTTGTTTTCACTTTTCCTTTATTTCATTCAATTACTGCGGGATATAAGGAAATAATAATAAGAAAATCGAGGTTTGTTCGGTTAACTCTCGAATTACCTAAAAAATACTACCTTATAATATGTATTATAATTACATTCGACTTGTTTGAAAAATCTAAGACTTGATTTTTTTTTTCATTTTTGGAATCGGGCACGAGCCGGAGTTAAAATTTTAATTTTTATAAGTATTAGACATTTTTATTTTTAACTACTTAAGTAATGCAATTAAACCGCTTTATATATCTGTGTTATTTTTATTAAGAACATTAAAACGGATTTCATTTGTAATCATTTAGTAGTAATGTAATTACTGATATATTCTAATGCTATTCTTAAAACTAGAAGGAATTAAATAGAAAAGTAGGTAAAACACGTTCATTGTTTTATATCGTTTCTTGCATTCATACACGCAATCAATTTGGTCACGGACACAACGACCGAGGACATATAGATATTTTAATATTCAAACTACAAAAAGAAGGACCAACATTTCCTAATAATTGATAAAGTCATGACATTTTCAAAATAATACCCATTGTCCTGTCGTTAACAATATTCAACTTATTTTATTTTCTAGTTAATTGCATACTTTAGTGAATTAGCTATAACTAATACCAGGTTAAGGTCAAAAGAAATACTTAGTTCAAAATTTATACCTACGAGTACTGTACCACAGGTGTTTATTAAAGAATGCACTAAGTATTTTCTAATTGATTACATCACATAATATTAAACTCATAAGCATCGATACAAGGGCTCTTCTAGCATCCATTTCTCGATAATTCGTCTATATTCTAGCAGTAGCATTTTATGAACATTTTGCAGTAATTTTGATAGATACATCCCGATTTGCTATCGGATAACTGATCCAAGTTATCAGGACAGTAGAAAATTTGAATTAAGAAAGCAGCACCCAAGAGCAGACGGATCAACCGGCAGTTCATCTGTCGATCGGTTACGGCACAATTGTGACCGCTCAAGTGGAATCAAGTGCACTAAACTTCCATTACTTTTGTCAGAGTAACGCCTACAGACATCCGCTCACCGGACTGTGCGATCTCTTTCACAACAATGAAAATTGGACGCTCAAATAACAGTGCAATTTTCTCATTTATGGCATCGCATATTTTATTGTATTTGGTATTATGATTGTGCCAGAAATAATTTATGTAGGTACCTTTACAAAAATTGTATGCAGAATCATTGAAAATAAGAACAAAGTTTAATTAAAATTTCTGAGAAATGTTAACAGCATTTGAAACGAGTTTCGCTCATTTTATTTTGATGCTACGTTTACACGCTTGCCAAGCCTTGGCAAACGGCAAACAGCCACAAGCCTCCACAACTCTTGTTTGGCGTTTGGAAGGCGTTTACACGCTTGCGAATGGGTCAGTCTGCAACATACATCCAAGCATGGCGGACACCGAACTTGTGGCTGCTATTGCATTTGGTTTAACATACTTTTATTTGAAATGCAAGCAAAGTGAAACAAAAAATAGGAAAGCTCGACGGCCACGAAGATGGTGGATGAAAAAGACTAATTTGATAACTTATTTATTTTTATTTATTTATTTGGCTATCGCTACAGAAGACAATACAATATAAGTCAAAGTTACAGAACACAGATGCGGAGTCTTACTGTCCTCCTTTATTACGACTTCACTGAGTGTTTACATGCATTTTAATTATGGCTCTCACTAATTGAACATTAACATTAAGTTATCATTAAAATAATTTATAATTTATATCGTCATAATATTTTAAAAAAAGAAAAATTAAAAAATAACATTACGTAGAGCTAGAGGATTGTTAATGCTCCAGAAACGAAAGAGTTTCCTCATTTGACCAGCTACTCATTTTTTTATTTTTTTAGTATAAGCAAGAAGTGTAGTCGCCGCGAGATCACAATGGCTACTAAATGCGGACCAACGTGTAAATGCGTCGCAAACGCTTGCCGCAAACGCCCTTTGATTTGCGTCAAAAAACCGACACTCGTTCGGATCCGAAGCAAGCGCCCACAAGCTCACGCAAGCCAAGCCAAATGCCCTCTTTAAACGCTTGTGATTGTCGAGGCTTGCCAAGGCTTGGCAAGCGTGTAAACGTACCATGAAACCTTTTTTCCGCGTAATAGTCTGAGACAAATTCATTTATTAAATCTTTGAATTTTCACTTCCATGAATATTTAAATATAATTCACAATTTTACACAAATCGCCAAAAGGTACTTGTATTATTTAAAAATCGAATAGTGAACCCTTTGGGATTATACAAAGCATGGACCTAAAAATGATACAAAGACTATAAATTCAATTCGATTCGAATCGAATGTGATATATCGAATTCTAAATAATAATACAACATATTGGAATTGCAGGTCTTTACGGTCGTTCATGAAAAAAGGAAAAAGAGGCGAGCCAGCACCAACTCCTGTGCCGACACCAAGCAAGCCCAGTAATCATGTCCATGGCGAAAGCAGTCCTATAGTGTTCAGGAGAGCTTTGCAGTGTAAGTTGGAATTAGCATTGATGTAAACTCACAAAAACAAATACTGCTTAATTACAGTAGAATCCGATTGAAAAAGTAGGTATATTTAATTTATTATATTCTGGAGCTTTTTTGGAATTTATTACAAAGGTCTCAAGCTCTAATTTATTGTTGACATTTTTATTATATTATTAAAAAAGACTCATTTGTTTATTTAATGTGAGTGCTCATGAATCGTCATTTCGATCAGAGTAATGATCTCAGATAAAAAAAGTAAAGTGCTGATTATGCTTCTCGGCTTTAGACTATATATTTTCGAATGCTCAAAATAAAAATAGAATGACTCGACAGTGAATCGGTGTCTTGCAAATAGTTAATCTATCAACAATAAAAAGTAAACCTTATTTTTCGGTCAATATTTCAGGTAAAAGTAACGTATACTATAATACGCATCTATTTTGTTTTTGTCTCAGTCAGTTTGACTCTTTTTTTCAGACTCTTCAATGTCCCGAAGTACGATTGGTTCCCCGGGAGCGGACCGCTACGTATACGGCGGCTCCGTTACACCATTACCTCGGTCACGGTTTCAAGAACGCTTGCGAAGCTCACAACAAGATATCAATAAATCACCAAGGTTATTATGTATACTGACTGATTTTGTTTTGGAAAAAAGTTTTTTAGTTTTGGGTCGTCCATGATTTTTTTAGGCAACTTTTTAACCCCCTCCCCCCTGGTGATATGTGGTTAGGTTTTAGATTACCCCCCTTACCTCCATGCCAAAAATCACATGTTTTTTTTTAGTACAAAGTAGGTACCTATATTGAAATTTTCAGTAGGTATATTATCTTTAAATACAAGGTCACGCGCTACAAATACACGCGAAAAATAAATAAACGTGAACGTCTACCAGTACCGTCCTTGTAATATTATTTAAGAAATAAGAAATAAGAAAAATTTATTCGTGATTTTTTTCAGAAATCCTCCCTCCCCTTTCGACCCTCACGTGATTATTGGACGATCCCTATTATTTACATTGTACACAAATTATTTTGCCGAAATCTTTCTAATATTTTAAATGCGAAAATATAAATGCCAATTACTCAATCACATCTAACCCAGTATATGCATTTTGTACAGGGACTATACCACGATCTCTAAGAACATAATATTGTTGCAGCCATTACTTGACGAGAATACGTGACAGCGCATTAATAGCTCTGCCTCTTCGCCAAGGACTCCTATAACATGTAATTCTGCTTTAAGAGATGGTGGTACTTTTTATAGAAGGCAATTTATATTATATTTATATAACCCCTATTTCCACAACAAAAGACTTAATAAATAATTAATTTCGCAGCCCCAAATTTTTCAATACAGTTAATATTCTACCGGAATGTTTGAATATAAAATACGATTACTATTTCTTCCAGCGCAACACCACGCATGGCCCGAAGTGATATAATGGGGTCCAGGTTAAGTGTAGCTAGCACAAATCCTTTCGACGAGCCTCCAATTCCTCCGGTTCGGGCATCACGACGAAAGAAAAACCGAGCTCCACCTCCCCCGCCCGTTATTTCTAGTACCGTCACCGAAGATTCGGTAAATATGCTACCTCTATTTACGCTAATGCTATTACAATTCACGTCACTTAATGACAGTTCGTCACGAACTTTGACCTAGCGATTACCGTAACTTCCGATAAATCTAGTAGAAGTTGAAACAGAAAAATATTTTAACATTATCTACAAACTTGGCAGGTCATCTTAAACTGTTCATCTACTTGCTTGTAAAGATAAGTGAAACGGATACAGAAATGTATCTGCCCCATGCCTAACTAGGGAAGTCGGGAATTCAGTATTTTCATCTACAAATTTTATGAAGATCAGATAACGATACTCAAGTTATGGATAAATAAGTTCTAAACATGAACGCGTCGCAGTCGACTCTGAAACTTAGTTTCTTAAATTATTTTAATAAATACTTAACTCCAAATTGTCACTTTATCAATTCGTAAAAACGTCTATTCATTAATTAAATACTTTTCTCTACTTTGCATTTTTTTTTACATTTAAGTAGCGTAAGATTCAAACTAATTTATATTATTATAAATTACAGGCTAATACGTCTGTGAATTCAGAACTGTGCATTACTGAAAATTACAATGGAAAAGCAGACGGCGTTTATGATCTAGATGAATTAAACCTTAAAGTGGAACTTAAAATAGTAGAAGATGAAGATAGTAATGATAAAACAGAGAGTTGTGTCGTTACTACCGATAAATGTGATGAAAAAGCAATAGAAACCTCCCCGACACCTAGTCATAGTCATAATGAAAGCACAGAAATAGAGGAAGTAGACAAAAATGATCAAACTACAGAAATTTCAGAAGAGTTAAAAAGTGCCGATTCCGAAGATGACATACTTAATAAGGTTTCATTCTCAAAAGTAAATATCAACCGGTATCGAAGAAACTCTAGTGTTAATGAAGATGACATAAGACTACGACGAGGAAATTTGGAGGACTTCAACCTTTCGAACAAAAGGAGTAAGAGTTTAACAAATACAATAGATGGAAGCTACACAGTCTACAATATCAATTTAAATGACAACAATAATATTGACGAAAATAGCAACGAAGAACCAAAAAAAGTAATATGTAAGATTTACGAAGAAAGAAAGCAAAGTATCGATAATTCAGTATCGAGTACAGAAAAAGAGTTTATAGAAATAGATAAGGCTACAAGAGAGCTAGAAAGAGAAATCAGTAAATTAAATTCTGCTCTTAACGATGATGACTTAACGATAAACGAAGGCAGACTTTCCGTTTCCGATATTAAACGTAAATTCGATAGAAGTGACATGTCTTCACCCAACCCTATACCAAAACCCAGAAGAAGTCACTATGGTGGATCCAGTTCACCTATAAGTAATAATTCTGAATCATAATGTTAATAAATATGTTTTGTGAAAGAAACTTATATAACTTGTTTTGTCACACAAAATAATGTGGGTCTAAAATCCCAATTTTGCTAACGAAAAGGAAATTTAAAATTATATAGACTACACAATAATTTATGTTAACTATCTCTTGTAGTTGAATTTGGTGCTTATTAACCACTAAATAAATAGTATCAATATTTTGAGGTAACTTTACATATAATAATTATTGTAAAAAAAATTGAAAGTATGGCTATAACGTGAAATATACATTATAACCATAATTTCTAGAACATTTTTCTAGACCAGTATTATTGTTATCTTACTTTATGAGAAAGAGAACGTGTCACAACGGCGTGGCACTATTTGTAGCTCTATCTCTTTCTAACGTCAAGGATCCCATGCAATAATACTGTTTTAGAGACAGCCGCGGCGGTTACGAAACTAACCACTATGAGATATAGCTTTTAATCCTGTACAGATTAAGCTCACTCATTATCATTACAAAAAGCAGGAAACACTCGACATCCGACATCCCTAATTTCTTCGGTTTATTCATAAAAATATTCTAGCTCACATCATGCTTCTCTTCTCAATCATGGTCATCTCTTTAACAAATAATTAATTAAAATAAATCACGGCCTAAGGTAGTAGGTAACAGTGGTTTCTAAATAAACTAAATTCTATTCTCTTTGAATAATTCAAACGTTAATAAAATACTACCTATTAGTGAGAAACAGATTACCGGCATTTCACTCCTCTATTTTAAGTTACCTAAGCCTTCTCATAAGATCATAAGACAAGTTATACAAAATAGTTTAAGATCATTGTGATAACTACTAATTTTTAATTGTCTATTGTTGCTTATTGGTTACAAGAATACCAAAAATTTAATTAATTGGCCTTTTAAAATATTTATTAATCTATCAATAAAATGCATGTTGTAATATAGTAAATATTAACACGTCCGTGTGATATAAAGATTCCTATTTATATTTATACTATGTTGGGTTTTATTGTATGTTAATTAATAAATTATATTTTGCAATTTAAATGATTTTTTCTTACTATGCCTTGGATTACTTTAAAAATCGAATAAAAAACATGGTATGTATAAAATAATTTTAATGTATAAAGATATACATATTAAATAATAATGCTTTTATAGAACAGCACCAATTCTTATAAACTACTAATTCTTGCTTTTTTATACTTAATGAACCTGGGCAGGTTGGAACTAGCTGTAGAGACCAATACTTTGTATTCCTTCGGGAGCTTCCTTTGTTGTCTTGCCTGAAAAATTATTACATTATTTACCATCATATCCTTGGTCTAGTGGACCAGAAAAAGCCAGTGTTGCCAACTTGGGGGTTTTTCCCCCAAATTTAGGGGTAATCAAGATGTCCAGGGGGTTTTTAGGGTGAACTTTATTCAATACTAGCAATTGCCCCCGCAACCCCCCTTGTGGGTTGAATTTCGTAAAATCCGTTCTTAGCTGACCTCTACTCGGCGAAAGGAATATTCCTACCATATTTCAAGTCGCTACGCCTTATGGTTCCAGAGATATCGTGATGAGTGACTATATAGGTGGAAATCTCTTTTATATATATAGATTTTTTTAGAAAAATCGCACGATTCTATACAATTTATATTAAGCCTTGGTCCTAGGGGGAACATTTTGTAGGAGTTGGCATCACTGGGAAACGCCCGGACACCGTTAATGTCAAAGGAGATGGGATATTCCTCACCCAGCTTTCTGATTAGCAGTCCCGGAGTAAAGTTATGTCTCAGAAGGTCTTAGATACTTAAATTAAACCCAGTATGTGCATCTTCTACCTTGTGTTCTTTAAATCTTTAATTCGATCCCGTGCTTACAATATGCAACTTAAAGATAAAACTTTTCAATTCGCAATAATATAAAAGAAAATTGAATGGCTTCCCTTTCTGTAAGTATGTCGCGACGACAATTTTTTTTTATCGTTGTTATAACTAGGGATTTAATGGATATTAAATTTCGTAAGGGGATATGGATATAGGAATAATATTATACTGGTTTCAGATATGAAATTATTTTGGTTCATATATTAGTTTCGGGTTAGTTTCGGTTACGAATATTAGATATTACAACGTAATCCTTTAATGACTGACTAGTTTTGACTAAGCAATAAAAATAATAATGACAAGGGATTATAGAGCATTCGTTTATGAATAGCTTTTTATATCAGATATCCGATAGTTTTGATGTTTGTATGGTTACTGAACATCTTAACAATCTGAAAATTATAAATGACTTACTTTGTTCTTCAATATCGGAGCTATAATAGCCAGTTTCTCTACCAGCTTCACTTTAGCAGCTATGACGTCTGTTTCGTCTTCAGAGAACAAATCAACGAGCGTATCTACAGCTTCCGCTAACACCCACACTTCATTCTCCTTATGAGCCTGCTCCAATATAAATTCCGTGATCGTACATATCACAGTCGTAGTTGTTTCATTTAAATTGTTTACCAACAATAGCGCTAATATACCAATCATTCGTATGAGGTTTGATCTTATTTCTGGTACTTGACATTCCTTTATTCCTGTTAGCATGATCTGAAACATTTCCATGTTTTTATAAATTACTTTTTTTATAATCTTTCTTATACATCATTGAAATGAAGACAAAGCAGTTGATTGTAAGTAGATAAGTTATAGTCAATTCCCGTGTCCCTTAGTGGGGTATGGGGCAGACCCATTTCTGAGTCTGTTTCACTGATTATTTTCTTTACAGGCAAGTAGATGATCAGCCTTCTATGCCCTGCCCAATTAAAACATTTTTTTAAAAACTTGTTGCCCCGGGATTTGAACCCAGAACTTCAGTTTCACGCTTACCACTGAGCCACGGAGGCGGTCAAGTATGGCCGATAATAATTTATGGTAACCAATTAAGTAAATGTTTTACATTTTTAAACTGTATCTTTTTATAAAAAATATTGTATAAACTTGTAAATACAGATTTTTCTTTTATTGCGAAAACAAAATATATGAAAAAAGTAGGTATATCATAGTACATTATAGGGATGTTACGGAAGTGGTTTTACCGGAACCGAATTCGGAATCGGAGTTTTTAAATTTGGTTTATCGGAGCCGGAATCGGAACCGAAATCGGAATCGGAGGTAGACACAAAAGAGAGATGTTTAATAAAATAAAATTACAAACATTATTAATCAGTTTCATTCATATCAGTTCAAAAAAGTAAACATCTTCCTGCCTCCTGGGTGTGATATATAGACTAATCTTCTTAAATTTTAAACAGAAGTTAATTAAATCAAATGGCGCTGACCGCGGCCACCGCCGCCGATGTGTTTCGACCTCCGATTCTAATTTATCGGAACCGAAATCGGAATCGGAGGTGCAAAATCAATCGGAAGTTCCGCCTTTTCGGAACCGAAATCGAAGCTCCGTAACATCCCTGGTACATTATAGTGTCTTACCTCAATATCAGACAAAGCTAAGTCACTAAAGAGTGCACTATCTGTTATATTGCTATTTTCTCTGAATTTGATTTTATCTAACGCAGCTCTCATCACAGCTGTGGCTGACTCCAATAAGTTGAGATTATCTGAGTTTTGTTTAAAAACCAATTTTCCAGCATCCACCCAGATCTTATAAACACCATTAACACCACCAAGCTTATCTATTGGTAATGTCATTAGCATATTATTCACACATAATAATGCTCGAGTTTGAAGATTGTGAAGTCTAAAACAAATTATATATTTATAATTCTGATGACTATCCACCAATATACATAGAATTAGAAACATAAATTAATTCCCCATAGAAGTAGGGAGAAACTAGACCTTTTAGCTTAAAGTATTCTCTTACAGGTTTTCATACCCAATGGTTTTGAGAGTTTTTTAACTGACATTTCTTCATATACTATGTATGTATGTTAAAATATACTCAAATCTCCGCAACTTTCATGAATATAAATATAACAAGCTAAGTAATACTAAAAGTGTCTCTGTTATTAATTATAATAGTTATTATTAACTGTTAGTTAGATAGTGATTATATTTATAACCACAAACAGTACTCAAGTTGTCTCAAAGTGTCTATCATTGTGGCCATACTTCAGGTTAAATAATGCCTGTTACTCAAAATTGCCTACATAGTACATATATATCTACGGGTCCCAAGAACAAAATCGTATCTGTGGAATTGTTTATTTGCAGATACAATTTTGTTCTTAGGCCCCATTGATATGCACTTTATAGTATTTGTATTAAAAAATCAATTTCTTGATGTTATAAACATTTTAAAAATTGTTTCATTAATATAAAATAAACTTACTTTTTAAAAATCAGCAATGACTCTTCATATTCTTTTAATATTAACATAACATTTTCTGCTGGCAACTGTGTCCGTGACCACACTTTGTTAAACACCTCTAAGGATATCATAGCTTCAAGAACTTCAGGAGGTAATTTGTCTTCTGCATGGACTACTGATTCACCATTGGTGTAATTATCTTCTTCACCATTTTCTTCACTCTCTGATGATACATCACCTTCCACTTCATCATCATCATCTGTAAATAATTTGTAAAAGAAATGTAACATTTTGTGATCGCATTACATTTTTAAGAACCAGACATAATATTTTTAAAAAACATTAGTATTATATTAATTTTTGTCAATGAAATATCTCATAAATAACATATATTTTTTTTTATGGTAGATATCGACTGACGAGCATGAGGTTCACTTGATGGTAGGTGATACCTCAGCCTCAGAACATCAGTCAATGATGCGCTGTCACCCTACTTTTTAATACTAGCATTTATTCAAAAGAATAAGTTAATATGTTGTTTAACTTACCATCACATGAGCAAATATTAGCGAGAATTTCAATAGCACTTTGTTGCGCATCAAGCATATGTGTGACAGATTTCATTTGATTCTGTAAAACTTGTGCATCTTTTCCTTTTGGAGGTTCAACTTTTCCAGAGCCATTTTTTAAAGGAACTGAACTTGATAGTTGATTACATACCATTCTATGATCCAGAGATAATGTCTTTGCTAAAATCTGCATAACTTGACTGATAACATCAATAGGTAAAGATGCAATATTACCATGACAAATATTAATAACAATTCCTGCAGCTAATGTTTTAATAAATAGCATTGGTGGCTCATTACTTTCCAATAACAAAAACCCCTTTAAATGTTGTTCTGAAGATGACTGAATTTTCTTTAAAGCTATGTTATTATCTTCAACTACTACAAACAGGCATTGCATAACTGCTATTACAATGTCATCCCCGAAAGTAGCTAGATCTAAATACCTTGGAAAGATGTCTAGTATTCTTGACTCTGTTAAATATTTTACTGCTAGATCTGTAAAAATTAAATAATGTAAAAACCATAATAATATTATATTTAAACAGAAATCAGACATAGTGATATAATTTACCTGAACTTTCACATAAATTCAATAATAGATTAACACACTGTATAAATGTATCAATTTCTTCATCCTTTGTCTTTAAATTTGACTCCGGTGTCCACGTTTCTGTAAACTGAACCATCAAATTATATTAGATACTGAGCCCAAGTAAGTAGTACAAGTTTTTTAATGACCCAATTAAATTACTTATGTTTACGCTTAATGCAGCTTTTAAATAGTCTTAGTAATAAATGATTTAGGCCTAATTAAGATAATACTATTGTTTCAATTAAATTATTACGCCAACAATGCACCTATAGCCTGTGTATCTTTTGTATAATCAATTGTTGATAAAACCAAATGAAAACTTACCTGGTGAAAATAGCAAACTAGAGGTGTCATAACATCTTGTTCCATAAGAGCATCACATATGTCTAGCCGTAACACTGATAGGTTTCTGAGAGAACCAGCGGCTGCATTTCTTACAGAAGCAACCGGATCAAGGAGCAGAGGTGCAATCATTTTAATTAATCCCTTTTCAATAACTTGCACTACATTTTCTGGGCTTTCTATTAGCAAAGCAAACGTTTGCAGTGCACAATACTTTTCCTCTACATTAATTGCCTAAAATATTAATAAAAACACGCTGTTATTACGAATTTTACACTATATAATATAGAAAACTGTAAAATTGTGATACACAGAACTAACCTGTAACTGATCAATTATTGTTTGAATAACATTCTCTTTTGAATCAATTGGTATTTCTTCTTCTATCGTTTCTACTAATTCTTGAATCTGACTTTTATTTGCTTTACGTTTCTTTATTTTCCCCATTTTTAGAAAATTAACCTAAAAATAACACGTTTTATTTATCAATTACAATTGTCAAATGTCAATGTGTTTGTGTTGCCAACTCCTACAAAATGTTCCCCCTAGAACCAACTTCAAGTACCTCTAAATATCGATTAACCTTTACTTTAACCCTTAAATTGTTGTACACTTGGTTTGAGAGGTAATTTCAAATATGAATTAAATAAAAATATATTCAAGTAGTGTAAAATAGCTGTTGTATGTATATGGGTACATTTTACATACATTAATAATTGAACCATGAACAATGAAATTCGAGGTTCGAGGCTTAATATAAATTGTATAGAATCGTGAGGTTTTTTTTTAAATCTTAAATAAAGTACCCCCTAAAAATCCTGCTAAATAAATGGACCAACTAAAAAAGCCCCTGGACTTCTTTATTCCCCCTAAAATGGGGAAAACACAAACATACAACAGGGAATATTCATATAAAACTAGACAGTGACAACTGACAAGTTGACAACTACATAATAAGTTAATAACAGATGTAAATTACTAAATTGGCAGAATCCATTGTAATTTGTAAATAGGAATTGCCAAAAAAAATAAAAGAAACTTTACTCACAATCATTTACGAACATTAACAACTTTTTAGGCACTACAATCTTTTCAATAATATTGTTTAACGTGTCTGAATAAATGATGAATAAATAAATAATGTTAATCAAACATTATTTATTTATTAATTATATTCTAAAACGAATGACTGAAAGATAGATTATTATACACTTATACTGGTAATAGAGAGATAAATTAGAATTTCATAAAGTTGCTACACGAAAGCCATCTATTTGTAAGGAGATAGCAACTTACTTACATACTTACTACTTAGCTGTAGTCTGTAATTCTCTTTATGTTATTTTGTCTTGTATTAACGCGAGTATCACACATTTAAATAAAAATTGTATATCGGATTAAAAATCCTATATATTTATTTCAAAAATCAGACAACTGTCATCTTTCTGTCTGCCCGTGACCACGTTTGTTGCAAAGCATCCGAAACGTCGGGAAAAAAATTTAAACAATATAAATAATAAATCTCGTTTTAATCCGGTATACAGTATCTCTTTATGTTGTATCGTCAAACTACCCTACTGTTATTTTGGATGATTTTGCATTTCAATAGTCTCGCGTACCCTTTTTTGAAGGAAGAATAGTAAATAGAACCTATTACAAATAACTGAGCAAAGTGTGCAAACACTTAGGTAGGTAGGTATTAATTATTTAAAAAATAAAATTACGCCATAACAACAGATTGCGACCGCATGATAAATGCGCGTGTTACCTAAATTGTTACAATCCCTGGACTCTGCAATGAGTGATATAAAAGATAATTATTATCAATGTTGAATTAAGATTCTAGATGGTAAAAGTTTTAATAATCCTGTAAACTTTCCAGAATTATTAATTGTCTCTTGCGTCTAAAATCTAAATTAATGCAATTATAGTAAAACCACCAGTGTACAGTATCCAAACGTATATTTGCATCTTCAATACAGATTTTACTTCTCGGACATGAATATATTCAACTACCAACACGTGTACAATTTCTTAAAATATCGATATTCACTTTGTATAGACGTTAATACATCACGAGATTACGAACAGTATAACTAGGACTTTACTGGAGCACGACTGTAGACAGAATGCCCGTTTTCTAATAATTTTGCTTAACAGCTTGACATTAGACGACACTCTCTCAATATTGAATGAATGAAAGGAACGAATGACGTGAGTGAACACGTGACGAGTGAACTGTCAAATAAATTGAATGACTGATATTACTTCCACAGTAAGAACAATTGAACATCTGAATTAAATATACTTTAAAGTATCGATACAATATGTAAACTCATTATAATTAATATAAATTATTTCAATTTTTAATACTAAATTTGATTACAATATACAATTTTGCCTTTTAAATTAACGAATCACAACACTCGGCCATCCACAAGCGTGCTATCTCCGGAGCACGCAAAATCACAACACTCATTGAGCACATTTTATCAAAATCAAAAGTTTTGTATTTATCTTATGAAACGTCTAGTTGCACGGTTCCAAAAAGTGGGTCTCATGGAGAAGAACCGGCAAGAAACTCCATGGATACTCTTTTCAATAATGGTTTAGCTTACAAAGTCTCGGTTACAATAGTAATAATCGGCTGAGAATTTTATATAATGCAAGGTATACAGAGATTCTATACAATGCAAAAGAAATCTTATACGATTTACCATCTTATCCTCTATAATTACAATGAAATCTAGATAAGTATCTACTAATGGTTAAATACATTTATTTCTCTCAAAAAATAATACAATTTCACTTACACGAGAAATAATTAATTAAATAACTTCTTTTTTTTATTTTTTTAACTTGGAAACTAGAACATACAAACGCTATCAATATAATCAATACACAATTAATATTCACAATATCAATCTCAAAGATACTTTGTTACATAAAATTATTTATTATTATAACATAGAAAGTTAGACGATACTTCAAAAATTGCTTATAATACATAAATTGGAATACATTATTTATTAAAAATGACATTATAATATGGTAAATAAATAATGTTACAGTACTACTTATAACTACATTAAACATTCTAGCATTTCTATTTATGCATTTGTAATCGCGCAATGGACGTATTAAAGATAATTATTTACTTTAATTAACAAATATTAATCACATCTTACAATTTTGAACACTGATTTAACCACAATTAAATAATTGCCCACGAAAGTATATCGATTGTCTCTGAAATAAGTGATTCGTCGTATTCTTGGTGCATGTGTGACTTTCTTAAGAAAAGTCCTGATGTATGATGGCCGCTCCGCCACCATCGTTTTGACGCTTCACTAGAGTGCCGTCAAAGTCAACTACTTGATACTCTTTTCCGACTTGAAAGTAGGGTACCAATTGATTCTTAATTAACCTAGATGGCGCAACATGCACCGACACATTTATTATCTTATGCATTTACAGTCTGTAACCGAATGGTTAAGGTCTGTTTTTTTATTTTCACTTTTCCATGCGAGATTAAGTATAGTTAGGGCCAGATTTAGTTTAGTTTTACATTATTGCTTAGATATATGTCAAGGTCTTCAAAGATCTCATCTTATCTAACCTGTTTGAGTTTTGTTTGGTTTTAATAACTTGATTATCGATCGTAACCTAAACATTCTGATATTTCATAAGGTGAAAATCACTCAACTTTTTGATTATTACTGAGAAAAATCTTTAAATACACTGGCCATAATTGTAGTCCTAGCCATAACGATTCGCAACGGTATATTGTAGCGGAGTTATGGTATACATAATATATTTTTTTTTTTACTATTAATAAATTGAAACAAAAATAAAATGTATTGAGCAACAAAATATTGACCCCACATATTTGATCTTGATTTGAGGCTAAAACTTTACTGTTTCATGTGCATTCAACACTTCTTCAACTTAATTGTATTTTTTTTTTTATTACCATATGGTTTTAAATACATCTGTCGCTTTTTAATAAGCAAATGTTCATCGAGTGTACGAAGAATCAAAACAGGAACTTTAAAGATAATTTTCTGTTTCTTGTGCAACCCCTTAGAAACTGAATTGATTTTTGGTGTGTCAAACCAATAACTTGGAACAAATTTTCAATCTAACATTTTAATGATTCATTTCATAAGAAGAACTAACAAAATCTGTTAAAGAAACAAAGCTCGTACATAATTTTCCCATAGACTTAAAATTACCAAAGTTTACAAACATTTCATAAAATAAAATAAATTTGTAAAATAAAAATTCATCCTTCGACAAAACCTTAGTAAATTGCAAAAAGTTTATTTAGACACATTCTTTGTTTAATCGCTCCATGGAATCTCCAGTAAGCTACTTTGTTTTTATTAAATGTGATTGAAATTCAGGAAACCAATATTGACTTCTTATTTGATCAACACATTACGCGAATGTCTAAATAATAATTATCAATGAACTTGAATATTTCGAATAACCAATTAACATGGCCATATTTGTTTTCTCAGTAGAGTTGACTAACTAACAAAATCCTGACTCTAATATATGTACTATCTATTAATATTAATGCAGACACAAATAAAATACTTTTCTATAACTAATTTTATAACAGTAAAATATTATGTAAATGATTAGTTTGTGGTAAAAAAGGTTTTTTTTTTATTTTAAAATCCTTTCTTGACTATCACTAGGTCTTATTCCACAAAATGATTATCTATAATAACAAAATTTCATATAGGTATCTGGTATATATATCAAAATATATATATGTATATATTCATAAATATATATCATATTTCATAAATAATTCAATAAATGGTAAATCGTTGTGAATTGTATTCAAGTCAGTAAATAAATATTAGTCACTGATAATATAATTGAATATTACGATAGCTACTGAAATTATGAGTGCTTTTACTTAAGACATTAAAAATATTTTATTTTATCAAATGCTGATTCGTTTTAAAGGATTTTTTTTTTAAACAATTTATATCGGAAATTAATATCTCTATTAAATATCTTAAAAACTTTTGTCAATTCGTTTGTACTATTACTTCCATGCACATGAAGAGAGGTTTCTGGTACAGTCATAAAGGTTATGACTTATTCTATCACATTTACTACATTTAATAATTGGCTTTTGGCAATAATAATTATATATATGCCAACATTCCTGATAACTGAAACATGTAGAATAATTTCCTCTAATTGTATTGACTTGCAAACATTAACTATGATAACAGAACCAGTCCTTAAATTGAGTTTTTCTAAAATAATTAGTATTTATTAGTAGTAGTATTTATCCTAGAATTATCTCTAATTTGATAGAATTGCTGAGAAGCTAAATGTTAACAAATCTTTTGGTTCGCTAAATTAAAGATCTTTTGCTCCATTACCTATTGAACTATAAATAATTCTATAAATACTGCAGTAAACTACTTTTACATAGTAATATTCCCTTAAAATTTACCAAATGTTCATCAGCCGCAAATGGCTTTTTTTTTTAGTTTTTGATCCCAATCTTTCCCAAATAAATAAATCGTAGATACCATAGTTTTGTTGTATACCACTTAACGCCGCTTTCATTTTTAGCAGGTATCCAGCCTTCCGATATTCTCTTAGTTACATCTGGTACTTCTGTGTCCTGCGTCCTTCGCTTACTTAGCTTCCGGGGTGAACCCGTATTCTTCTCTGGTTGGCTGAAATACATATTTTCACACGCTTTATATCATTTTATAATAACTTATAAACTCTATACTGCCGTGTTACCACCTTACAATACACTGTAAGTAAACTTTATAAACTTTATGCCATCTGCTTTATCTTTATCATCTTGAAACTAATTTCAAATATTTCTGTTCATTCAATACATGTCGTAAACAGTATACATAATACTATTATGTTACTCATATAAAAGCTATATATATCTATACGTAGATAATATAATGTCACACATTAAGAAAATATACTAGCAGAAATTTTATATTATTACTACTACACTTTGATTGACAATTGTACACCTACATGACTATAATCATACACTTAAGTATCTGATACTTATAAACTTTGTCATGGCAACTATGACACACTTAAATAGATGTTACAGCACAACTACCTGCATTGTTGTTAATAACTTAAGGATATTCATGGCTATTTCATCACAACTATATGACTATTTCAGTATGTTTATACGGCTATTCTATCACAACTACAACGTCAACATGGCTATCATTTATAATTACTGACCTTTACAGCATACCTACATAGCTGATCATAATAGCACACCTACATAGCTATTGTGTCGTTTCTGGTCTCTACAGCACACCTACATGGCTGATCATAATAGCACATCTACACGGCTATTGTGTCATTTCCGGTCTCTACAGCACACCTACATGGCTGATCATAATAGCATATCTACATCGCTATTGTGTCATTACTGATATCTACAGCACACCTACACGGCTGATCATAATAGTACACCTACATGGCTACTGTGTCATTACTGATCTCTACAGCACACCTACATGGCTGATCATAAAAGCACACCTACATGGCTATTGCTTCATTACTGATCTCTTCAGCACACCTACATGGCTGATCATAATAGCACACCTACATGGCTATTGTATCATCAGTGACCTTTACAGCGCACCTACATGGCTGATCATAATAGCACACCTACATGGCTATTGGGTCAATACTGATATCTACAGCACACCTACATGGCTGATCATAATAGCACACCTACATGGCTATTGTATCATCAGTGACCTTTACAGCACACCTACATGGCTGATCATAATAGCACACCTACATGGCTATTGGGTCAATACTGATATCTACAGCACACCTACATGGCTGATCATAATAGCACACCTACATGGCTATTGTATCATCAGTGACTTTTACAGCACACCTACATGGCTGACAATAGCACACCTACATGGCTATTGTGTCATTACTGATCTCCACAGCACACATACATGGCTGATCTCTACAGCACACATACACGGCTGATATCTACAGCACACATACATGGCTGATCTCTACAGCACACATACATGGCTGATCATAATAGCACACCTACATGGCTATTGTATAATTACTAACTGATCTTTACAGTACATCTCCATGGCTCATATAGTTCACTTTCATGACTACTATATCTAGCATGACCATAAATACTGTTACATAAAATCTATTCTTTTTTCTTTTCAACTCAATTATTTTAAATTGTTATTATGTTAAAAACTTATTTCGATTTCCCACCATTTCACATACATTTTTTTTTTTTATTCATATCAACTTACAATATGGAATGTCGAAAGTAGAATGGACGAAGTGGGTATCGAGTCGTTGCGTCCGCGTCGGTCATATTCAAGACACTTGAAAAGTTTAGTATCAGCTGTATGTTTGTATATCGTACTATCGACAGATATACTAAGAAGGGAAGATAGCACATACAGGTTCTAAGTAGCCAAAACTCTACTAGGAAACAAAATACTTATTGCGAAAAATGAAAATTCCTGTTGTCGCATATTTATAACAAAAATAAAACCTGAAGCTGAGTTCTTATCATCGATATACAGGACATGTTCTAAATCAATCCCTATAATTAAGAGTGGATCGATCAAACGCCTTCTGTCCCGATACACAGGTCCACTGATCTTATCAATTAATTATTGTCAATTAAATATCTTCTATACTGATGAAAAAATTCTCACGATTGAAGAGCACTACAATAAGTGGTTGAAAAGGTATAACGTGGTCATCATATTTTTCTAAAAATGTACTGTGGACTTTCCACCTACTTACTGATCAGTTCAAAACCTGGTCATTTTTAGAGAATATAGTCTGCTCTAAACGACACGTCAACATTAATCTGTTGAAGTATCTTAAGAAATCTCTGGAGCATAATGGCTAAATTTCCGATGTGTTTATGCATAAATCCAAATTCAAAGCCAAGAGTGGCGAATTCGAGTAGAATAATTTTCTAATACTACGATAAATATAAGTTTTAATAAGATTACTACTTCACAAAAAATGCATTTTCATTTGTAACAGAACTTATGGCTGGACCAGGTTACTTAGATCTAGTCAAATTTACACTTTTTTTTTTTTAATATTGTCCAATATAACTCAAATTCGTACTTACTAAAATGTCCTTTGACGTGGCTCGCGGGTCGTTACACTTCTGATTTATAGTAAAACCACCAGTGTACAGTATCCAAACGTATATTTGCATCTTCAATACAGATTTTACTTCTCGGACATGAATATATTCAACTACCAACACGTGTACAATTTCTTAAAATATCGATATTCACTTTGTATAGACGTTAATACATCACGAGATTACGAACAGTATAACTAGGACTTTACTGGAGCACGACTGTAGACAGAATGCCCGTTTTCTAATAATTTTGCTTAACAGCTTGACATTAGACGACACTCTCTCAATATTGAATGAATGAAAGGAACGAATGACGTGAGTGAACACGTGACGAGTGAACTGTCAAATAAATTGAATGACTGATATTACTTCCACAGTAAGAACAATTGAACATCTGAATTAAATATACTTTAAAGTATCGATACAATATGTAAACTCATTATAATTAATATAAATTATTTCAATTTTTAATACTAAATTTGATTACAATATACAATTTTGCCTTTTAAATTAACGAATCACAACACAATTTTGAACCCGATGACCAGTAGTCGGTGTTAGACATAAATCAATGTTGTTTTTTACTTTACCGCCCAATTTCGAAGGCGTCGCGGTCGCGGCGGTAGTTACCGCCATTACGTGATTCGTCTCCCTTGACTCGACTAATCGACATGACTCCGAAATATAATATTTTTTTATGAAACTGGACATGTTTCACCTTTTAGTATTCCAGCGGTCTCATCTATTATATATTCTGCTTTATAAAAGAAGAGTATTTTACTCGTTTCTATAATTTTAATTTCATACTCTATAATAATGATTCTTACTTCGTCGGGCGTCGCACTAATTCTAGTGTTTTAGCATTTGAACATCATCTACGTCTACATAGGTAGATGGAAATGCCGCACATTTCAACTTCAGTCTTTAGATTTCCGAATTAATGATATAAAAATAAAATAGATTTGCAGCGCTAATCGCTCATTATTTGGTATTTATTGTAGTTAATTTACTACCTAGCAATAAGATAATCCCAAATCAGTCTATCGGCATATCATAAACCGTTTAACATAAATGTACCTACTCTGGTTTTTTAAAAGCTATTAAACTAACAATAATAGTTCACAGAGCTTACAGCAGATAACTTACCTGCTAACTTCATAAATATTAATTTTATAATTAGTCAAAATTCAGGAGACGGTGAGCTGGCGTGCATGTATGAAAGTCGGCGCGGCGGCGCGCGGCGTGTCAGCACATATACTTCATCTAATTGCACCCCTGTAGCGTGATGGATGGCCCGAGCCCCTCCCCATGCACATTGCACCCTCTCGGCTCTCGCACACAGCGCGGCGAGCCGGGCCCCAATACACAAGGGTTGTTCTCAGAAATTCCATTATCGTTCGCTTCGTTTCATTTGACAATGCACCGACTGTTACGATTCGTTTTAAGGTTCTTCAATATCCCTGAACAACACAGATTAAAAAAAACAGAATATCTTATTGTTCTAAAGAATTATAAGAAATTGGTATATTGTATTGATACCTGCCGTCCCGTGAGTGACGAAATATTGTTTTTTTTTTCCTGTAAATCTTCTGAAGACTTGAGAGGAAATTTCTCCTATTTTGAACATAAAAGCTAGATTAGTACCTAACGTGCATATTTATTAGGTACTAGCTGATGCCCGCAACTTCGTTCGCGTGGGGATCACTTTATGCTGAACTTTTGAGCAAGCTTTCTTCATATTATATAATTATCCTACATCCTCTGTACTTGGTGATTTCTTTTCGGAAAGAGCTATCAGAGTAGTCATTGACGGTTGCTTTTGCATCATATTATCGACATGTTTAATGGTGGTTGAGGTTGGGGTTCAAATGATGATTTGAAATTCAAAAGAAATGCCATAGTAATTGAAAAAATGAACCTGACTTTAAAGAAACTTTAGGGAGATGCATATCAATCAAATTTTACGTCACCAAAATGCAGATATGTGTCTTTTTTCCACAAATCAGAGTTCAGTCGAAGATTGGATTCAATGCATTTTCCGTCTTAAATATACCTATGCACGAAAATTGTACGGGGGTTTGAAAATACTTGCGACACATGGAAAAAAACGCCAAGAAAATGTCTAAATACGAATAAAATGAAGGTATGGAGAAATGCAACGTAAAATGAATGAAAGAAATAGTATGGCCATATTGGCCAAACTTATTTTTTTATAAATTTAATTAGTGTGGAAGATAATATATCCACCTCTATATTTATTTCATTTAATTGATCACTTTTAATTTCAGATATTTTTGTTTAATTCCCTTGGAAAGGAAAGGATTGATGAAAATAGCGAAATAAACGATCTCATAAGAAATACATTTTTATATAATAGAATAGTTCAATAATACATTTTCTATTTTCAATATTAGTTCTTTTAAAAATATAAAAAAATAAAAACAAAAAATATTTCCCTGAGTGATGATTCGAACTCTCATCTGAAGTTACGGTAGTACGACCGTATATCCACTATGCCACGAACACATATTGAAATTGGCGAAATAATCAAACTATTTCATTTACATATCAAACTGTGATTGACATCTGACAATTCGAAAAAATTCAACGCGAGTCAGTTTTCATTGTAATTTGTTGAAATGGTGCCTTTAAAATAATATTTAAATGATGATAACTTTTTTTTCCGACAACCGATTTCGATGAAACAAAGCCTATATGTTGCCCTGGACTTTGCTTAATATATTTGTATAAATTACGGAGATTAGCGTGAACAAACAGACAGACAGACAGACAGACAGACAAGAATCTTAAAAATTGCATTTATGCATTCTGCTACCCTTCTTTTATCACCCCTCTTAATTTCTGGTAAAAATATTTAGTGAAGCGTAATTTCGATCCTACTCTTTTATTATATGTATATATAGATTTAAAAATGATTTATATGTTGCATAGGCTTCTCTATCGATAATAATATATCTTATAATTTTTTATATATTACTAACATTTGTTTAATTATTACTTTATTTAAAACATAACACGCCCCGGCTTCGCACGGGTGCAATGTAGATGCACTATAGCCTTTGTTTCTCGCTAATAATGTAGCTTTCTATTGGTGAAAGATTTTTTTAAATCGGTCGAGTTATTTTTGAGTAAAGTCGTAACTAACAAACAAAAAATCTTTCCACTTTATAATATTAGTATAGAAGTACAGATGAAGTAAACTGCATTTTGTAATTGTTGATCGAAGGCACTTTGGGACCTGGTAGTGAGGCCTCCAATATATGAAATAAGTGTTCAGATTAAACGTCGACAGAAGTCTGATTCTTTTGTACTATGATATAATGAAAAGGAAATGTAAAAAAGATCAATATTTAGACAGAATTGATTATAGAGCGCACGACCGGACGCGAATACGCTCACCGGCGGCGTTCGGCGCTAATAAATGTAAGAACAGGATGAGATTTTCGACGGAATCATGTTAACTCGTCCGTTCTCAGCATTCTCCTGTCAAAATACCAATAAAAAGTGCGATTATTCCCTTTTAACTCACGTACCTACGTTGTATTATTTTGAATCGGAAATCGAGACCTTTCTTGCTGAATGGCGCTTTGATTTCGCATCATGATTGGGTATCAAGCTCACTTCCGTAGTTAAATAGTGTTTCGTGGTAAAAAATATACAAAAATGAAAACCAATTACAAAACGGCACGTTGATGCTAAGTAAAAACAAGAAGTAATAAACGTTGATAGAATACTAGAGTTTGTCGATAGATTTGCTAACTTGAAAAATATTTTTGGGATAAAATGTCCCTATGGCGTGCTTTCCTAGGGTTCAAGAGTTTGTCTGTATCACCTATCATTACAATCTGTTCTGTGGCTTAGTCTTGAAAACGTAACAAACAGAGAAAGTTACTTTCGAATGCAAAACATTTCATTTGGAGAGATAAGTAGAACCTGTACCTACATTAGAAACAATATTTCAATATTTTCGGTGGCAAATAATTTTTTTTTTGGAATATAACCTATATTGTAGTTGCAAGTTTAAACATAGAACATTTTTTGTGTTTTTTTTTGATGTATATCACTTCCATAAAACAATGGAAAGTAGATGACAATAAAATACCTGTCTAGGGACAGCCCTCATAATTGCATTTTCTGCCCTAATGGAAAAGTTAGGTAAATACAATTATTATTATTCTCCGCGGTCCTTTTCCCCTATGGCGCCATTACGTCGCCTTCAAGTCCTGGTAAGTATCCTCTTGAGTAAACCAAATCGGAAGTGAAATAAACTAGAACCTGCTTTCATATTAGGTACCTTTTTCGCATATTAATTTTGCGACAACCATCAGAATTCAGTTTAATGAAATAATTAATAAATAACTTAAAACTTATAAACGGCTGATTAAGATGATATTTTTTTAACCATGCGGTCAATTTTTAACCTTGATTTTTTATAGTATGGGGGCAAAGCAAACGACTGCCTTCGGCTCACTTGACGAAAAGCAACCGCACCCATGATCATCCGCAACACCAGAGGGCTTGCAGTTGCGTTGCCGGCTGTTATACCTTGCTCATATATTCAAATTCTTCCACGTAGGCAGGCGAAAGCTACCCTTCAATATTTTGATAAATTTTCTTTTTGAAATACTCCGTATTATAAAGACTGGTTCATTCAGCTATAATTCTTTCAGTTCGTTTCAGTATTTTACATATGTCGGCAATAATTCCTCTCGAGTTTACCTTAACCCGATAATATTTATTCTTTTATTTACACTATAGCAATGATTCTCGGCTTTATTTACACAAGTTGATAGATGAAGAGCGATACCAAAGCGGCGCTCTTGTCAAGATAGAAAAAAACAAAATAAATAGAAAGATCCGGGTTCTGAGCTCGGCTGTGTAACACCGGGGGAAGCTTTGATAAAGTAAACAATAAGGACATTCTAAAATAGATAACGACTGACATCATTTTCTTTTATTCCGAACCATTGACATAGTATTATGATCGAAGTTCCGAACACATAATATACTACAATTTTAATCGAATGTCTTATAAATGAATCCTTCAAGACTCTAGTAAAGTTATACCTTCTTTGTCATTGCTTTTCTATTGAATTGTTGATAGGTATTTTAGTATTTTATGTTCAGTTTATATGTATATTAACAATGTTTTATTTTTTATTCGTTGTGCCTAAGATCGCAGGCTTAGCTAATAGTTATTTTTTTAATTAATCCAAGCATGTACATGTGTAGCATACATGTACATGTACATATGTACATACTTGCAAATAAAGATTTTGAATTTGAATCCCTAACTAATATACTATATGATTTTTTTCCTATGATTTATGGTTTGCCTGGAAGAAACCGCTGCCTAGCGATAAGGCCACCAATACTGTTTATTTTTTTTTGATACAATAAAGAATAGTGAATTGAATCCAAGACGTTAGAATTGGATCTAGTTTAAGTATTTATCAAAACATTTTTTTCTTTATAGTTTAGATTATACATAGTTTAGTTTAGACAGGTGTCAAGAACAGATTTCGACTTGAGTAACGAATATTTTTACATCCAGATCGTTGCCATTAATTAAAGCAGGGGTCGGCAACCGGCGGCCCGCGGGCCGCATGCGGCCCGTGCTCTATCTCGTTGCGGCCCGCAAGCCTCAGGTCCTTAAGAAAAAAATACCAAAGCAATAGGCCATATTACTAGAATCACTAGAATTTATACGGCCATGCTGCTGGGCCATGAGAGTATTCTTGAAAGCTCGCTCCCACGCGGGGTGATAAAAATGTACCTATTTCATTTTTTAAGAACTGTTATGTTATGTATTGTTTCTACCGAAAATAAATATTTGCTGTACTTATTCAATTCTTGGCAATTTTTTTTGCGTTTATACGCTGCACCTGGCCGTCGGTGGCGGGCGGCTCCTTTGAGACAATAGGCGGCGGCAGTCTTTGATTAGACGCAGGTGTGCGGCGGCGAAAAAATTCAAAGCGACCGACTTTAGTTAAAATCACAGCCGCGCGCAGCTATCGCCTCATTCGGTTGTGGAAATTCGCCGGAAACTCACGTCTCATCTGGTTGCTGGCTACGCGTTTCGTTTCACCTTTCTTCCCTTCGATGATAGCTTCTCACGCACGACGTATGAGGTAAGTACGTTGTATGCACTCGCGAGCAATTTGTATTATTTTATTTACTGATTGTTTATGTGAACCTTCAGATTGATGGGTAAATGTTATAAGGACGTGGATAGTAGTTACATGACATGAAGTCAGTTACGAGTATGTCATGTTTTAATTATTTTTTGAATGTGGAGTTGAATTTGTAGGTGCTAACTGGAACATATAATTTTACAACGAATTTAATTTTTTTCATTATTGTTACAGAATATTTATATAAACATGGCTTCAAGAAAAAGGAAGATAGAAGAAGAAAAAAGAGTTTTTAACAAATTATGGACAGAATTATACTTTTTTATCGAGTTTAAAGGAAAACCGTTATGCTTGATTCTTACTTTTATGTTAGTATAGTAATTCAATTAAAATAGACATGATTGTATTAATATATATGCGTTTTATTTCAAATATTAAAAATACATACCCGAACATATAAATATAAAAATAAGTGCGGCCCGCACTGATACTCTGGCAACATATGTGGCCCTGCTATAGCAAAAGGTTGCCGACCCCTGAATTAAAGGAAGAAGAAAGAGTCCAGTACCCGGCCTAGCATGACAACGGCGACAAAATTTTGTCGACCGTTTTCTCTTCTTTTAATCGATTATTATCTCTTTATTTCTTCCGGGTCTAACAAGACAATTACACTTAAAACTCGACTTTTAATATCAAAAATAGATATATTTGTCGATCGAGCTACTTTTCTATCAAAATTGTCGATGTCGAGATATAATATATCGAGTTATTATATTATAATAACATCTTAGTTTGTCTTCTCTCGTCCGCGAGATATCTCGTGGCGGTCATGCTAGGCCGGCAGATCGTAAACGGCATTAGTATTTACACTATCTATACTTCTATACAAATATTATAAAGAGGAAAGATTTGTTTTTTTTGTATGTATCGAATAAACTTAAAAACTACTGGACCGATTTCAAAAATTCTTTCACTAATAGAAAGCAGCATTATCAGCGAGTAACATAGGCTATATATGTTTTATGTATAGTACATCTTTATTGCACCCGTGTGAAGCCGGGGCGCATTGCTAGTCGCTAATAAAAACATTCATAGCCAATATCAGCAATGTGTCCCGAATCTCGATTTTATTTTTAACCGATCAATACTCGCCTTAAGAGTGCCTAGATAAAACATGCTTCAGAGAAATAAGAGGAATCTTATCGTTAATAAAATTTGTCCCACAAGAAATGAGGTTTTGATATTTGATGTCGAACGCAGAATTTGCCGATTTCCAATTTAGGAGTCGAGGATATTGGAAGGAGATTGATTTATTGAATTGACTATGATTAAAATAACGTATTATTGATGTTTTTATTATTATACTTTTTCTAATGAAAAAAGAATTAATGAATTCATAGCTAGAAAAAAACAATTATTGGCAGTGGCGTAGCTAGGTAGAGAAGGGCCCCGGTGCAGAGAGAAAAGAATCGCAACATCACCAACCTTATAGCACAAAATTAATTATTTGCAAATTATTACTTATAAAGGACGTTCGGTATTTCTATTGTTATAATTTTTTCTAGCTTCAAGTGCTGCCTCCCCCTCTTTCTTAAGCCCAGGAGGCCCTTTCTGTTTCAGGGCCGGGGCCACCGGGGTGCACTTTGCCCTATGATAGCTACACCACTGATTATTGGTGTAGATGGATATACATACACTGCAGTTAAGTACCTACACCTACTCGTATAAATAAATAAAGCGTTTTAGTTTATAAGGTTTTGCCTTAGATTATGTAAATAAGGTTTTGCTTTTTTTAATGGACTTCCGAGAAAAGAGAAGGTTTTCAATTTATCATTCGGAATTTCGGATTAAGAAATACGCAGAGGAAAACGCACTGAAAGTGTATTTCTTCATGTTGGTCCGACATAATTTTATGTAAAATATTTAAGATTAAAAAGCGAAACTTCTAAACTTACCTGCTCACTGAGCAATTGTAAAGCTACAACTCAAGTAGATTACTTTTTGGATTTTTATATAATACTAATTAATAAGCGTTCCAGAGCTGTATCATTTGGGACCCCAAAAAAAACTTTAATTTGTAGGTATGTAAAGTAAAATTCTTGTAGTAAACACAATACTTTCACGTGAAATCAACCATTTAGCCAATGAACACCGATAAAGCTGCCCGTGCATAATAACACGTGTTGTACCGTCTAATTTAAAAAAAAATTAACTGTTAATAAAATTCTGCCAAATACATATATGTATAATCTTATAAATAATCTAAGTGTATAATAATAATATTTGGTACCAAGTTTAAACCAATGTGCCTAGATCTGAAATTTGCTAGCTTCACAATCATAATCACTATCATAATTATTATCAAAGACGTGAGATTAAACATTACAACTAATTTTAAATATATTTATGATATAATAATCAAAAAACCAAATCATTATAGAAACAACATACTATAGAACAGCTTGCAAATTATAGATATTGATATAGGTAACAATTACTGAATACTACATTTAACATACATACAATGATACAAAGTTTTGTTCTCATCAACAACGGACTTTTATTAATTATTATTATTTAATACTTTTCCAGAAACATTATACTTTGTAATATAAGTACCTACGATACTATTTGGTATTTTCGTCTGTCACTTCTGAATTCAAATAAGTTGCATCTTCTCAGAATGTCGGAAATAGCGCTTCTGAGTACTCTTGACTCCGATTTCTTGTCGCTCGTCTCGTATTTATTTATACCTGCTTCTAATCTGATGGCTGTTACGTTCACAAATCACAAACAGTAATTCAATTATTTCTTAAGCTTAACACCGAGAAGATAAAAACTTGTTTTTTTTCTAACTTAATAGATCAAGCTACATATTATAACGAAATAGAAAACGAGTAATACTGAAAATGTTCAATATTCGAAAGATTCCTCTTTTTAATATTCATATAAACTTAGTTTACCTACTCTAAATTACATAAAAATACCGATTTTTTTGTATTGCGCGCTAAAGAGTTAAAGTAACTTGAAAGTCAAAAAAATAAATAATTGCGTGCCAAATGGATAATATCCTTTTTTGAAGTAACAAAATAAATCAAAACTGGCACAACATTAATTTGGAATTTATATTTAAACAATACACAAAATATGATGTACCAGCGTACTAGCGGGTAGGAATCATTTAGCGCTTTCAATTGTTTTTTGCTAACTATAATAGGTATATTGTGGTGTTGAGTGTGGAGTTCGTTGCAAAGGGCAGGTGTGAGTGGTAACTGGAGAGCGGCATCCTCGGACCTTTGCGGCACCGACAGGCGCGCCGCGTCGCGTAGGCAACGGCGCACACGGCGACTTCAAAGCAGCGAGGGTCGACGCACGCGGCTCTCGATTCTCAATCCTCCCGCACGCCGCACCCTTTCACAATAACGATATCTATGGTTCGTTCCGTGTGGCCGGCTATGCACCGGTCGGAACGGCAACTTGTGAGCCGTGGCAGCAGTGCATCGTGCGTCGGCGCGCAAAATACGCTCAAAGAGAACGTACCTCTTTGAACCGGTTATTGTTTACAAACGACCAGTGTATAATGACCATAAATTGCCCGAACAAAATTCGTTGCTCTTGTCTCGTTCCTCTGAATGTATTTCTTCTGTTTAATTCAATAACATTGCGTAACAGCATTTGGAATAGACATGGCGTCGGCACACACACTCATTCCTAAGCAGTAATCATACACACAAACCACATTATAATTTTATATAATTTACATTGATTAAATTTTAATGTGAAAAAAAAATATTAAGACGTCTGCGGCTTAAAAACGAAACAACAGTATTTTTGATAATATTCAAAATGATGACTGAATTGAATAAGTTAGGAATATGCTATATTGTATTGAATTAATTACCAGGGTACCGTTTGGCGGGCGCGCCACTCACTGTCTTTACAACATAATTTGCACTTCGTGCGGCGAGATCAAAGCGGCGGCTATTCACTGTCGGCGCTTTGATCACGATGAAGCCTTTGACTGCTGCCGCCTCCGCAGGGCACGCCTTAAAATAGTCAATTTGGACACTTTTTATACACGCTTACAAAAAATTAAGTTGATATTACCATTTTCAAGGCAAATATCTATCCATCGAAGATCCATCACTTTGTTATGAAATCATAGCTTATTTGTTATGAATCTTATAGATGAACTCTTATTTATTATTGCTAACTGATCATTATAATTGCTTTATATTTTACTCATTTTGTTTGAGAGTTTGGCTATTTTTTAATCAATTAAATACCTATTTGGGCGGTATACGATACAAAAAGTTATCTTACTAGTTATTGTCGTAGTTTAGTCCGTAGGTTCTTATGAGATTAGAATGCCTTAATCTTTAGAAAGTCTATACCGAGAAACGTGTTTCTCAAACATCATATTTAATAGCAACAGAGTGCTAACTACTTATCTTAAAACCTCATATTACCTATTTCAAATCTGAATAGAATCAATATATTATGTACATCTTTAGAATAAAAGTTACTTAATCTAAAATTCTTGTTTTTTTAAGATTTGGACATTTCCAATGGTTGATAATGATACCACAATAGTCGTAATTGAATGTAAGGATATTGTTTTTAAAGTTAGAAAGTGTTGTTAAGCGGTTAAATGAAGAAATATAATTTTGCTTAAATTATAAAGGTGCGATGCGTAGGTATAGGTACATATGTAATTGACAATTGTATATAATTGTTAATCTACTATGCTATATATACACATATCGCTTTATAAAAATAGATCAGCCTTCTGCTCCCTGCCTAACCGAACTTGTTTCCCGGGATTCGAACTCAGACTGTCCTACGCATTGCGCTCACCACTGAGCCTCGGAGGCGGTCCAGTCCATCGGTGATATACTCATACATAATTATCCTTTTTTATTATAAAAATAATCTTAACTTTTAAACGAATTCAATAATTGTTTTTATTTTGCCTTAATGAGCCATTTAGAGAACGCTAACCTAAAATTTGTGTAGAAAACGTTGGCTACTTGCGAGCGGTAGCCGACAAAGGATAAAATATAGACGTAATTAATTTGATGGCGCGCTGCACGCAGTATGGATGTTGCGAGTCGCGCCCAGCGGCCAGCGTATCCACTCAGTTAATCGCGATATAATCTGCGTACAGCCAGAGTTAAAATACAACGGCCTTTGAATGTTCATGGTTACAAAACTTACACAAATACTACAACAAACAATGACAACAATAACTTTTAATATTCCGGAGACAAACGCCGCATCGTTGAACGAACATTGTTGATGTCTAAATTAAACCGTTGTATATGCAAAAAAGGAAACTGCATAGAATTTAAATTACGTATTGCACAATGCACAGCTTTAATATTTTCTATATTCCTTTTAAATATTGAATATTAGTATACCTACGTATAGAATTGTCAACTTCTGAGAGGTTGATTATCTAATCCGAAAGCATAGCTATTTATTGCTACAAACGTCAAAATCTTTTTATAAAGTTAAGCAAATAAGATTTTACCTTAGACGTGTTTCAAACACAAAACAATGTTGTGTAGGCGGTCTCGCCATAATAGCGGCAAGATCAAAAGGCTCGAGATAAGTATCACCGCTCCGCGTAGCCGCGGAGAGCCCACGCCCCTATTTTTGGATACATTTAACAGTTTGTTTCTTATCTGTTTTATAGATGTACTGTACTTTTATGGCCGCTAACAGAAAAAGGAAAAATATATTCAACCCTCTTAATGAAAAGAATCCAATTAAAAATTATTATCTTTATGTTTAAATTCAAAATCATTTGGTTTTTTTATAAGTTCATACTCATTCTTATGATTTTTCTTAAATTTTACTTGAACATTGGTCAATACTATGTTTTCTTTTACTTTTCATGTTCATAATTGGAATCTGTAGCAAATGTTACATAGCATGCTCACAGCGCAAGGAATATTGATGAATCGTGTCCCAAATTTTAGTTTCGCCTTATGACAGTTTGATGAGAGCTTTTATTCGTATCGGTAACGTTATCATTGTTGTGGACTTCGTACTCACGATCCATATTCCTTGGATACAACCGTACGCCGACAAAGGGTCGCGCGGTAGCACAAAGCTATTGATATCATTTAAATCCCTTTGATACTTGCCGACACATTGCATCCCTATGGGAATAGCTTGGAAACAGAATCAACCCCCGTACGATTTAATGCACCATAAAACTTGTTGATTTGTGAACTTCTAGAGTAGATTTGTTATTCATTGAAAAAAATCGATAGCAAAAAATATATTTTTCTTTTCTTTTATTTAACTTTGTTCATAAATTTTGTCAATATAAAAGCTCACTGTCACTAATTATTATTTACAACGTAGGTTTGATAAGGATGATTTCTAAATATGCTGTTAGTTATGCAGTATCTATGTATATGTATAATAATATTTGACTCAAACACCCATACCATGCTAGAATTTCATAACGTAGTTAATAGAAATAATCACACTTGGCAGTCATTAAAGCGGAATCACTTTTGAGATAGTCCGATACGTAAAGAACTGGTTTTGATGTAAAACGAAACATTCTCGCCGCAAAGTGTGTACCTACTACACTACCTACCTAAGGCGATCAAGGGAGAAACGTAATCGTACATTATTACAGCTTTGAAGTACCGACGCACCTTACCATGCATGGATTTAGTAATAATTATGGCTTTGAGATTATGCTTGAATAATTTGAATGTAAGTGAATAAAAAATGCTTCTCCGTAACATTGAAGCAGTTCTGTTTTTATGTTTAATATTATTCATGTAAATTGTGTAAATAATGTCTATCGTCCAGTGGCGGATTTACATATTTTTGGCGTATAGGCTATTAAAATTTTGCCGCCCTAGCCTCTATAAATGTAAGTTCCTAAATTTTCTAAAATACAATGATTGGAATTGTCTTGTAGGTCCACTTCTCTCAGTAAGTGTTACTTTTAGACTATTCTCGGTAAGGTATCTTAAAAGTAAGACTCGATTTCTATAAGTCGGTCCTCAAATTTGCCGCCCCTAAAATCTGCCGCCCTAGGCTGAAGCCTACTCAGCCTGCTGGTAAATCCGCCACTGCTATCGTCAGAATAACTTTCGATATCTAAAATAGATTAAACAGCGTGTTTGAGAGAAACTCAAAACTACACTAACAACGAACTTAACAAAGTTTACCTTGCCTTTCAATATAACATAAGTATCGGTAAGTACCATAGTATTCTCACCGGCAATTCCATGCAAATATTGCTCGCACTTTAGATTGCACGTATTACTTCATATTCTTATATTATATTAAAACCAAAGTTCAATACCTAGTATTTAACAAGAAAACATTAACATTGCCTGCTAGACACAGACGATTTCTTTGAATGAGTGTGAGTTTAAATTCCTAACATTTTCATAGAGAACGTGTTAAAATAATAGGCTTAATAATTTTATGTAATTTATGAAGTGTTCTGATTATGTGCCAATTATGTGAGTATACTCAAATATTCCACCATTTAATGTTATATATATATCAAAACAAAAAGATAATCGTATGGAATGGCCTGGAATGTTGATAGTTTAGCGTTTTATTTCTGCTATTCAGTTAGCTGGCGTGTGGCCAGCTGTTGCGGTCGCTCTACTTCTGCGTGGGCATTGCCCACTCACATATTTATACAGAATACATGAAAATTATTTAATATAAATACTTTTTTACTTTTACTTAATTGTTCTTTTGTAGGAAAAATATCTTAATTGCTCAAAAATAAAAATACTATCTATACCCACTTGAAAGACCTTTTATTTTCACCATTTAGTACATACATATTACATTATGCCTGTGCAATGATACATAATAAAATAAGCATAAATGAGAAGAAAAAGTTATCTTGTAACTGAGAGAATATTGGATTCTTCAAGCAACGTGAAAAAAGATATAAATATAAAAACCTTGTTAGCTCATGGTCAGGTATACATGGACTTTGAAAGTTCATAGACTAAAAGTAGAAAGTAACTGTTGTTGTTGTACAAGAGTAAAAATAAAAATAATACTGATGCATTAATAAAAAATGGAGAAAAGAGATATGTATATCAATATATTTATCATACGTGAGTCTATATGCTACATAGTAATTCAATAAAAGAATATCAAATATTCGTGGATAATATTAATAATGGCGGCAACATAATCCTTCGAGGAAGGACCGCGCAATTTGATGACAGATGTAAACGACAGATCCAATTACAATGGCTTACGGTTATAATACGCGTTTAGCAGAATAGATACTGAGTTACTGACGATGAAAACTGAGTATTCACGGATGTTTATCGGTTGTACGCAGGCTGGCAGCCACAGCGGTATTGCCCGAACTTTGAAATGCCACCCAAGTTGAACCCACTAGTCGAATAACACGAATATATTCTTTAATTCTTACCTAGGAAGCTGAGTGGATTAATCACCACCAGTCTCCTGTAATTTACGTTTATAAATTCAAATTCAAATTCAAATTCAAAAATCATTTATTCATTTAGGTAACACAATGTACACTTATGAACGTCAATAAAAAATACATATTAAATGCTTCTAGTTTTACATTTACTGCCAGTTCACAAATCAAGGGCGTAGAGCGGACGAGAAGAACTGGCAAGAAACTCGCCGCCACTCTTTTTTAATCGCCAAGTTTTTGTTTTACAAATGTTTTGTAAGGAGCTGCAACCATTACACCATGTTCCACATGACATCTTTAAGTAATTAACTATAATAATCGAAAAAATATACGAGTATATATAAACGAAAAAAATAAAAATAAATAAAAACAAAGATTTGTCCTCTATCAGCAGAATGTATGGTGAAGTAGGAGCACTCACTTACATTCTCGTGGGAACAACACGCAAATACATAGACGAAATAACTAATATCACCGCATACACGAATTCAAGTATATTCTCATAGTCTCTCAAGACTAGGTTATTGTAAGTTCTTATAATTTATAAAAATAAATTAAATGTTACATTATCGAAGTCTTAAATTCCCATGTCTACAAAAATTTTATAAGCTAACTTAATATATTTTTTAAGATAGACGAGGTCCGAGCATGAGGCTTACAGCCACAGGACTCAATAATGAGCTGTTTTTTTACTTCGAAAATTCAGATACATAGACGATGACTGAAACATGCAACCTGCACTTTTGGACTTTTTGTATCTGGGAATGATAATTTGAATTTTAATACTTTTATTGCAGAAATAACGAATAGTTCGAGAGTCAGTTAAATGAAAATATGTGATAACAAAACAAGCCTTTAAAAATATATTACGCCCATGTTTGTTGCAAGTCATTTTTGGAATACGACCTCATCTCGGTCGCAGATAAATCGTCGACAATAAACCTAACACGAAGAGATCGTAAAATTCTAATTTGAAAGCGAGCGTAGCGTCTTTTCGTTTCTCGACGCGAATGGACCGGCGAGGCGCCTATAGTCTGTATAATCTATATTTTTTACATCCCGTCCATTATTTTTATTACATGTAGGTACTAGCTAGGCAACATGTGAACTGTTTGTCACCGAGTCTATACTCGTAATTGTAAAATCATATTTATACAAGGAGAAACAATGTGACTGACCAACGCTGAACCTTGTTGGCGTTAGAAATTTGATAATTATTATACCGCAAGGAATGGTTTTTGGTAATTCCATCATAAAACATTGGATAAAAGATCCGACGTCCGTGAATGAAGGCAAAAGCTAATACTATATAAGCCTCACGTTTTAAATGTTAAGGATAAAGGATATATTAAAAAAAGTAAAATTTAATGAGATTAAGTAGATTTCTATTTTCTACTAATAATGATTCACTTTTTAAATACCAACTGTTCTCGTATCCATACAAAACTTAGTGTTGTTTACTGAAACGATTAGCTGGAGACTTAGATTTGTTAGGGTAAATGTGTTTACTGTTTTCTCACTCCGATGTAAATAAGGCAACAGCTACCTGAATCTATCCGGTTGTACGTTTTAGACCTTTTATCTACAAAGTGAATACTTAAACGTACAAAAATTTGAATTCTAGTCTAAATATAAATAAAGAAGTCTGATGGAGATGTGTTATTCTAGAATTTTTGTCGACGGCAGGTTTTCCGTTTATTATAACCACACTAAGCATTAAGGAACTATTTTTTTATAATAATATAACTTACTTTATTGATAGGATTACCCAGTGAACGGGGACGTACCGTTTGAAAAGCAATCTAATGTATAAAATTCTCGTGTCACAGTATTTTTAACAAATCTCCTCCGAAACGGCTTGACCGATTCTTATGAAATTTTGTGTGTATATTCAGTTGGTCTGAGAATAGGACGTAAAGTATTTTTAATACCCTTACGTGATAAGGGTGGTCAACCCCTTTTTTTGTATGAATTATATCCAAATAAAACTGAAAGTATCTTCATTGTATCCGTGCGAAGCCGGAGCGGATCGCTAGTAAATTTATAAAATTGTGTGGTATTTAGAATAGTATTTTTTATTATTTTAGTATCAACAGTCACTTCATAGCCTTTAGTTGAATCTGCCTTCAATGTAATCTTTTTTATAATGGTCGTACCTGGGTCGTCGACCGGAGACTGCCAGTGTAGCGGACCTATGCGCGTATGCCCTCTCTATCTCTGCCCTATACATACTTACTGCTTTCTTTGGCCTAGAAAAGGTTGCACAATTGCATAAAAGTAAGAAGAGTTAAATTATAATACAATATTTTTTAAGTCAGAAAGCTTCGGAACTTGAAGTTAATGTAATCATCAACATAGCTTTTCCGTGGTTTTTCTTTCCTGTCTTTCGAGCGGATATTTTCTGCTCCTATGTGCTGAGTGCTGAATATTATTGTATTTTAAAAGTGCGAGGAATATTAGCTGATCGCTCACAATTAAAAAAAATTGTCGTTTAACTTAGTAGGTATAATAAAGATGACAATGGAGGTTTCAAGTGATTTTAAATTAAAAAGTAGGTTTTAAGAAAATCAACAGTTTAAAGTTAATTGTGATGGAATCAATTTATAAATACTGGGCAAAGAAACCAACTTTATAATTATTATTTACTAGCGATACGCCCCGGCTTCGTATGGGTAAAATGTATGTATATTTATTATACTCAAAAGCCTAAGTTCTTACTCGCTGATACTGTAGCTTTCTACTGGTGAAAGAATTTTTAAAATCGGTCGTGTAGTTTTTGTGTTAAATCGTAACAAACAAACAAATCTTTCCTCTTTATAATATTAGTATAGAAGTATAGATATAAATTTAATATTAAATTATTGTTTGTCTACATAACCATTACATCCAAAAAAAAAAAAAAAATTTGATTACCTCAGTAATTTTTACATTATATTCATAATAACATTATATACGATAGCGTATCAACGATGGATTACACAAGTCTGCAAAATAAAAAAAATTGAGAGCTGTTTTAGTTTTTTTGCGTAATTCTTATAAATTTGGGTGTGCTGAATCCGAAAATGACTTTCATTTTGTCATAGAACGTCACGTTTTCTGACAATGTGGGTATCTGTGTTAAACAATTTAACATCTTAAAATAACAGATAATAGACTAAATGTTTTTATTTATTTATAATTGCGTAACAAAACTTATTTTTTTATCTAAAATACATTTATTAGTAAGCACTAAACACGTATATTTTTCCCAATGAGACTTATTTTGGTTCTTTTGGTCATCGGTAAAGCACAATCTTCGTCAGAACTTTGAATCTCTTCCAAGGTCGCAGGCGCCTTGGGCAATGGTATTTGGGTCCCATGGGACGAATAGCTGATTGCAGATTGGAGTATGAAATTGACTGCTTCCGTTTTGAATTATATACTTTCACAATACACGAACAAAAGTAACAATCATCACTATGGTTCTTTTGTTCGCGCCTTACCTAGGAATCGCATATCGGAAGGCTTTTTTTGACCCTTAAACCAATTCCGAAGGTCTTCAACACATCGTTTGCAGACTTTACGAGGTGTCCAAACTTTATTCTGATCTCTAAGTTTCAAGCCAAAATACGCGAAGTACCTATACTTTTTTTACAAAGTCCGTACTATTAAGTTGTTGCTTTAGTACCATATATTCGCTACAAATATAACAGAAACTGAATTCACACACTTCTGCACAGACGACATTGCACTATATTGAACCAAGATCTATAAAAAAGCGACGATTTAATTCGTAATTGTACTGCGCCACTACACTATCAGAGCGCGCACGTTCAGGTTACAATATGTTTAATATTTTTTAATTTAGCTCACAGAGGACGTTCTTTATTTAGAAATTTTAGAAATTTAGAAAAAGTAATGGCCTGTATACGGTAAAAACAGAAATCAAAATAAAATTATACCTATTATTTATGACTTTAAGTTAGCCCTAAAACAGCATTTTCATAATATTTTTTTAATTTTTGTAAAATAACCTGACGTTCTGGATTTTTTTTAGTATTTTTTTAGTTTTCAGAATACCTAAATACATAGAAATCAGTTGAAAACATCCAGACAGCATTTTTGTTGTAGACCTGTGTTATCTATTCAATATTCCCGAATTAAATTTACAGAAAAGGTACCAATTCCGGTAAAATTGCAGCCGGCAAAATGTTTTTGCTTACTACGTTTACCTAATACAAAGCATAAATATAAGCACAATACGAGAAGCAATCACGGGTACGGAACCGCCGCGGCCGCTCCGATCGCACCGCGCCTGCCCGCGCTATTCCGTGGTTGCCCCTTCCCTTCTTCCATCCATCAGTCAGTCACTTAATAAACAGTGTGAGAGGCGGTTGTGCTCTCGTTGCGCGTGCCCGACATTCACGCGTACAACTGGGTCACGAGGTCTGTTTACGTGTTGACAAGGAAATCTGATTTACTTAGTGTTTGTGAATGATCGTAGTGGCAGTGGCACTGAGTATTTAGTGTTATATAAAACAGCGGCGCTTTTGATGTGTACGTGATGTGTGCGTGAGCGCAGCGCATGACGTGCTACGAAACGTTGAGAGCTTCGGCACCCGCGGCGGACGCCCCCATGGCGCACCACTTCGTCAAGTGGTGGCGCAACAAGTTTAGGAATGGATATAAGAAATTTAGCAGTAAGTAACTAAATATTTCTAAAATTATGTCCCAAAATAATCCCACATATTTAAGGAAATAATTTATTTAAAGGTTTTGTTGTTGTTTTACGGCACCTTAATCTGTTACAAATTCTTTCAGTACTTTTTACTACTAGTAAGTGATAGTTTTATATTTTGCTGACTAAAATTATAATCACGTATGCTTATATCTTTAACAAATAGAATCAACATAACTTTAAAATTGTATCACTGCTACCTCCGATGAAAATTATGGTATCTATCTTCATTTTGAAGAAGTCTGAACCCTTTTAACTGAATGAAGAGTACCTATCTAGTTAACCTGGTTGCGGAAATGTAATTTAAGCATGCAAAATATTTGATTATTTTAAATATAACCGTTTATATACGCCTGTAACACAAAACAAACCTATTTAGTGTTGACAAATAGCAAATTCAATTTCATTTAATATTTTATTAACTCACTATTGTAATAGTTTAGCTTTGTACTCTGTGATCTACTAGTCGCAACTCTCAAGTCGCTGTTAAATTATAGGTAAATTATTCAAATGCGAAAACTGAGTCTTCAAATAGAAAATAAATATAGGAAAATTAAGTAATTATTAAAGAAAAGAGATTTTATAAACACTATTGATAAAATCAACAAAATTATAGACTCAACTCAACGTTCAGTGATAAAGTGTATAAATATAAGTTGTTTCAATAGAAACGATTATTTTATTCCATTGAAAGCTCAAAGTTTAAGAGCCTTTTATTATAATATTATCTATCTTTAATCCTCTTTCTAAAAAACTATAATTGAACTAGCTTTAGTTTATCTTGCATAGTTTAGCATTTACTTCATACGAAACTATGACTTAGGGTACTTTGATCTTTTTATAAATATACAATAACGAAATTGCACTTCAAACATACCAAAAAGTAAGCAATATGTAAAAATAATGAAACATCCGCTCTCGAAACACTTCTTCGTCTATTACATCAAAGTGATCTAATTCTAATATCCTTTTGATCTTTTCTATTTAGTTACAATTTCAATTAAAAGTCTACCCGTTTCTCGTTTCATACATACGTCAAACCCTTGGAGTGAAGTTTGTAATATAGTTTTAAATTCGAGTCGCGCTCATTTGATTAACTTCAAAGAGAAAAGTTGAAAGCACTCGCCGAAGCGGAGACAATGATACCTTTTATTTGACATCAAAGAATTCTCCGCCACACGCTCGAAACTTTTCTTTTATAATATTATATATAAGTAAATGTATAGCCAGCACAATTTATAGTAACCGGCAGACACAAAGCGCTTTTTCAGAGATGTTGGGCTTTTGTTGCATAATTTTAACGTGCCCTTAGCGAGCAGTTATTGTCTCTTTACGAAGGCCTTACTATTAAGGAGCACCGTAAATCTTTCTCATAATTTGTTTAATAAAATGTGTTTAGTTTTATTATCGAAGTAATTTAAATTAATAAAATATTGTTAGACATAACAAATGATATTTAGTAATTAACTATTTTTTTAAATATTTAGTTTATTTGCAAATATGTACTTTAAACCATACGATTCAATACTTCAGCGTTTGGTTCGCGTAACGGATATAATGAGGACATGAATAAAAATGTTTAACGCCTTATACATTCATCGAGTTTGTTAGTCATTTAAGGCATGTGTTATTCAAATTAATTAAATCCTAAAATAATGACATTCTTCAATTCTACAAAAAAGTATTTATTGCAATACTTTAAGTACTAAATAATCACAAAGCATCATTTAAGGTATGCTTTTCTATTTTTACCGAACACCCGTTACTCCAAATGTGTAGTTTTTAGTCTGAATGATTATTAATTTAGTTTGAAAGGGTGTGTCGGCTATTTGATCCTGTTCAGTATGTATGAGTATTTTAGTTCCACTATATCACTGGTTTTTTTATATACTCTTACTGTAGTAAGAACACAATTATTTCTTACCTAGATTACATGCCGTTTCAAACATTGTATTATTTTTTGTTCAAAGAAGTCCGTTCTATTAATCGAAAATTATATTCTTGGACTGTGGAAACGCCAAAAAAAATCGTGTGTTGTTTTTAAAATTACTTCTATGATATTTAATTGGCGGCTTGAAGGGGGTTTTCAGATGATTCCAATATTTCAATAGTATCATAAACACTAGAGGGTTTAAACACTTCAACATTCTGTTTAAAATATACCATAAAAAGCGGTAATATATTCGGTAAACATGCATTTTTTTTCTAAGTTTCAAAAAGATAATACTTTAGGTTATTAACATAAATACAACTATTATCAAGCTACAGTGATTTAGGGATTACGCTCTTGGTAATTTAGTTCATTTTGCCCTGTTATACATAGGCAACCAGCGTATGAACTCTTTATTTAAAAATGAGGAAAATTTATTAAATGTAATGTATAAGTTTCTTTGAATCCCAACACAAAGTATTAATCTTGAAAATACACTGTGTTCTGATGATATAGCATGCAAATCATATCACGGCTAATTCAAGAAACTAATTAAACAATCAGAGCGCGGGTAGAGGTCGGGTGGCTTGCAACATGCAAGTGAACAATAGTAGTTAATATAATCGGCATAGTCACTGCTAAGGACGTATCTGTTTACAGGAGTAACGTTACTCTTGATAAAGTCATTCATTCATAGCGAAGAAACACGAGTACTTCACAACGTTATTTATTCTATTACCTTACACCAATATAATGGCCCTATTGTTTGAAAACAAATATTTAAATAAGTTCTAAACGTAACTGTCCAAAATATGTAGATGTACGTTTTTTAACGTAACTAAGATGACAAAATATCTCTTAGAAACCATAAAAAACCTCCAAGAAATAACATAACTGCTGTAAAGGCACGATAGGAATGCGGACACTTTTATTTCCAATCTTTTCTGATGATCCAGAGTTGTACTTGATACCGTTGATACATTATATAAATGTAATTTTATATTATGCTAATGTTCTTATCAAAGCGATGTTATTTAGCAAAAAAGCCTGAATGCATGTATTTAATATTAACAAAAATCTTCATACGTCAGTTAAACAACCCAGCAAAAACTTTCGGTGAGAGTTAAGATTTAATAATAAATAAGTTGTTTTTCTTAGTATTTTTTAATATCTACATTTTACCGTCCGTAAAAACTGAAACAGTTCCCCTTATCCATGCTAACATCACATAATTTTGAACCTCACTATCATCATCCTTACCGACAATTAAGCTTTAATGAATATCGTTCTTGCTATGTTTCATATTACACATTAGTTTGCATTGTCTTTCATAAGCTAGCTTAAAAGTAATACGTTCTGAATACACGCACAAAAACCAAGCGTATTTGGAGAAAAATAAAATCAGTGGCAGATGTTCGTTGGCAAACTCGGGTATTAAGGCATTGGACCGACCGATGTCGATCCGGGCTCTCGAGGCCTTCCGGGAAATAACTAAGCCCGCCCTGTGAGCCCCTGGGCCTGCCGACTTTAAAGCACGTCCCGCTTGCTTTATAAAAATCGTTTGTATTTCGCCGACCGTTTTTCTCTTAAATTTAGTACGATTTTTAACTCTAGCGGTAACTGTATAGGAATATATTGACGGTTATATCGCGGTATATATTTCAAATGAATTGATCATTATTATTTTCATCAATATTGTAATGAGACAAAACAGATACGATATTGTTCTCGAGACCCGTTTATATAATATAGTATAATATAATATTATAGATACATACATGGTTTTGGTATTTTATTTATAATATCAGTTCCTGTGCAATCATTTTAATAAGACGTCTAAAATCTTTTTTTTTTTTTCAGTTGGAACTGAGAGCGAAAGAACGGATACTGAAGAATTGGTAGGCCGTGCAGCTTCTCAGTGTTCGGCACCACCTGACTTACTACCGAGCGAAGCACGAGCCCTACTTCAGCCTACCGTTCCACCAGTTCCTCTGCGAACATCTGAACCTTGCGCTAAAAGATTACCATCGCCTGTGCAAAATTCAGATTGCAATGAAAACAAACAGCCTCGATTGCGGTTCGAGGTAAATATTTTCATCTCTTTATCTGTAGTAACATTGTAGTTTTATGCCCCGCCCGGAAATATTCTAAGGATGATATTTTACCCGAGAAAAATAACAGAAATAGAAGTTTGCCAGTAAACGCATAAAGATTCACGTTTTTTAATTTTAAAGCTTTGTAGTAATTTGTAGGTATATACCAAAAGTTATAGTTATTTGTATACATAAAATAAACTACACACGTTATTTCATATGCTACAAATGCATATTAAACAATAAAAGTAATGAGTTTAATATAATCGCCATTCATTATGAAGCATCGACTTTATTGAATGTGAGATGAATCATCTATTTACGTCCTATCAATCTCAAAGCAAGCGGCTCGCTTTCGTCTTTATAATCAAAGATCGTAAAGGCGTGACTAGTTTCCTTTTAAAGTAAAAGATAAGGGCGCCGGTCCTCATAAGCCGACATGCGGCCGTATCTCGGCGCCGCGTCTGCATCGGTGTTTATCTACATTTTAAACATACCTAGTTGAAACAATTATCCTTACAAATAGACAATCCAGTGAAGTTAGCTATAGTTATAAACCGTCCACTTTATTTCTAGGAGTTAACGTGTGATGTTGAGCTGCAGCATCCAGAGTCGTCTAAGCAACAGCCCCTTCAATTCTCATTTACTCTTTATGACCTCGATGGACATGGTAGAATGACTAAGGACGTAAGTTGAAATTTTTATCAATTTTGACTAATTTTTCAGAAAAATATTAAATTAACATTTATTTTGTAAGCAATGCATTAAATTTTCAAAGTATCCACACTTAGTTTATATTTATATTTAAACTATAATTCATATTGAAACTATGGGTATTTTATTGCAGGACATAGCTGGAATCGTATCAACGATCTACGAATCTATAGGAAAGTCAGTCACAGTACCGCACTACGGTTCTAAGACTATACAAGTACGATTAACAGTAGTTCCAGAAAATGGCCAGACGCGAAGTCAAAGAGAAAAGGCTAGAAGAAGACGCCGAAGGGAACAGGCAGAGGTAAACGCTACTTCACCTCCTAAGTGTGCAGACAATAGTGATAATGAGCAACATGAGAGATTATCTCAAGAGGATGATGCATCTTCGAAATCATCATGTTCAGATCGAAAACCTCCCCCGCAGAGGCCTCCACCAATTTTACGGCAAAGGCCACATCGTCACCCTCGTAGAGATCATCGCGAACGTAAATATACTAAGAAACGTTCAGGCAGTCTACAAAGACGAGAATTACTTGAGATTATTCAGGCCAACATGGAGAAAAATCATCTGAGCTTTCAAGCTTCTAGGTAAATATATATTGTAGTTTTAAATGTATGAAAAAATTTGACCGAAACCGTAATTATTTCAATACGGTTTATAAAAAAACCCAGTCCGACGGATAAATTAAATTTTGTAACTATGTATATTCACTTATAAATGATTTCTTATTTTCCAGAAAGCCCAGAGATCCTGTTGCCAATGAAGAAGAGCTCACGAATAAATATCATAAGATTAGAAACAGATCTCACACTGTGAATGAGAAACCCAATTCTTACCACAAAGTAAAAACGGAAGCATCAGAGAATGGATATTTGGATCTTGCCAGTGGTGGTGATTCTAATTTATGCCGATATGATAGATACCTACATGCTGTAATATGCTCCTCAGCAAAACATGCTCATACTGGCTATCATCAGAAACAGAATGCTCCACCACGGTATGCCCGTGCATCGCACCCACCTAATTCCCGATCTCGCTCACATGACTTTGCCTCTCAAACACAACCAAGGGTACTACAAATTATATTTTTATAAAATTCAAGTAGGGGCGGGCATAGATTATGCAAGTGAATAAAATGGATTTTTGTTACCAAGTACTTTATAAGTTTAATAAGTTACGCGTGTGAATATTGCGATACCTAAGTGTATAATTGTCAAAGTAAAGAATGCATTTAGAGGTTTAATAAAGTAATATTTAATTTTAGAAAGTCAGCATTCCACATGAAGTAGGTACCTTGTAGTTGTATCAGTATTTATTTAACTCGCAGACTTAAACAAGATCTGTATTTATTAGCAATTAGTGTTGTGTAACGGTGTAATACATAATGAATATTTATTGAAAGTTACACACTAGGATTTTAGCGGAACTATTTATTTAGAGCATTAATTATTAAAAGTGCCTTAACTGTCTTAGTTTTAACATTGTAATCGTCACTGTTGTATATTATTGTTAATTGGTACATAAATTTAGGCATGTTACGGAGGTGGTTTTATCGGAACCGAATACGTAATCGGACAAATTCGGTTTGTCGGAGCCGGAATCGAAACAAGAGGCAAAGGAGAAAATTACAAACATTGTTCATCAGTTTCATTAATATCAGTTCAAAAAATAAAACACCTTCCTGGGTGTTGAAAATAAAATAGAACTAATTTTCTTAATTTTAAACAGTAGTAAATTAAATACAATAAAGCTGACCGAGTCCACCGCGCCGTCGCTGTGCTTCAACCTTCGATTATAACCTCCCATTCAAAATTATCGAAGGTGAAAATAAATCGGAAGTTCCGACCATTCAGAACCCAATTCAAAGCTCCGTAACATCCCTACCCAAATTGCACAAATTGAAAATGCTCATTAGATTGATGTATACGTACCTATTTGTATACATGTACAAGACTCGTTAAAGAGTTAGAGACTGACTTTAGTAATAAGTGTTAGGTGCTTCGTAAGATAAGTGTATATTTTTGTTAAAAATTGTTGCATTGCTACATGTACTTAAACGCTGCTTCAATATCTTACTAATTTCAAAAGCAAACGAAAAGGAGCAGCATATTTTTTTAAACTATTATTACCATTATCAGTATTCAGTCTTATAATAGGAATCTCAGGACTAAAACTTTTTCATCTACCTCTGATTTAGTAGAAATAAGTTTAATTTATTGCAATATTTTTTTGTATTTGTGACGTAAAATCGTTGTCAAGTGAAAAAAATATTATTGTGCTTTATGAGTAAGGAAATCAGTCATGAGTCGCAACAAAATTGAAATGTACAGTGTAAAAAGCGCTTGATCTTGTCAAAAATATTTATTACCAAAATATAACATGAATTTAATTTATTGAATTTCATTTGAACACTTATCTCCCTATGGTTTTTGATGTAAATACATATACTAATAAAATTAAAAACATTATCACAGCCGTTGATATTAAAGCTACTTCCATTGGAAGTCCACATTTATTGACGGCATACTCATCTGGAGTTATTGATACCTGAAAGTAAAATGTATGCCACATAAATATTCCATAGTAATGGACAATGCTATAGGTATTTGTAATTTCATTTTAAGATCTGAACAAAACCACACATAAAGTCTACAGAGAAATCATTCAAGCAAGAAGCAATTAGTTTGAAGCATCCATTGGTCATTCACATGATTCATAATTTGAAATAGTATTTACTTATCTTATTAGTTGAAGAAATACTTATCTTATTAGTTGAAATAAATTAAGCAAAACATTTATATAATTTCATACATTCAATGAAGCAAGGCATAAATACATATTAAGAAAGCAGGCAATACTAGCAAAGGCACTAAGCATTTCAAAGCAGGCAATATGCATAAAGCATGCAGTAATCAAATGGAAATGTTTTAGTAATTATATCTTGGCAAGACAAATGTGGATTGTCACTTAACTCACATCTCAGCTTTGCTTCTGTATCAGTTCACATATAATAAAATATATTTAAGTAAGTCATGCAGAAATTAACATAAAAAAGAATAAGTCAAAAAGCATACAATATTTTCATCATAGAGAGCAATTTTTTAGACGCATATCAAAAGCAGTAATGGTTGGATGGTTTTAACACATGGAAGATAAGGGATAAGTTTAGTTTACATAGTGAGATAATTTTTAATTAGGTGGCACTTTTAAGCATTAACCTAAAAAAACAGCTATAATAAACATTAATTATATTATAAAATTTCCAACTTACCAACATATACTTAGGATCAGGTCTATTGCGCCATGAAAATGATGGTACGGAATATTCCAAAAATTCAATATTTTTATGTGAATGTTTCACTAGGCAACCATGATGAGTGTGACCACCAAAAACAGCTCTGGGTTGGATTTTACTAATTAAGTATTCTGTTGCTTCTTTTGATAATGAATCAATTTTCAACCGAAATAATTTATTTCTTTCTGGTATCGGAGGCGCGTCAACTTCTGTGCATATAGAGTCTGATACACGATAGAGAGGAAAATGCTGAAAGCCATATTATATTCATTAATTGTTAATAAACAGTAGTACTATAGAATACATGAAGGATAACAGGAAGTGGAATCATACCTGCATAAGTATAGGTTGTGAGTAATTATAGATTGATCCCATGCCTTCACAATTTTGAGCTTTCTGCGAACAGTTCATAAGTTTATCTGAAACATTTTAAATTTAAACTTTACGCATTTTTTAATCTATAACAAGTTTTATAGAGTCTTAACTGGAGTGCAAATGGTTAATATGTAACAAAATTTTGACACATAGAACATCCAAATGATTTATGATTGACAGTGCGTTGAATGTTTGGACCAATGATGACCCACAATATAACTTACCTGATAAATTTGATATCTGTCTCCTAGCTTCAGTACACATATTGCAAGAATCGCCATCCAGTGCCATAGAATTTATTAGAACAAAGTGATTATTTTTTAACACCAAGTGTTGCACAGATGGAGCATTTAAAAGATTAGTAAATCTTTGTAGAGCTCTTCTCCTTATCCTAAACAGAATTTATTGATATATTTAGAAAAATCTCATCAAATCCTCCTATCCAATAAAAAAATTGCTTTAATAATAATTGCATCTACAGATTTTTCATTGTTTCACAAAAAAGTTTTCATTTAGATGTTATATTGGAAATACTATATATTCAAATCTGCACAAACATCAATTGTTGCCGCTGACCACAAACATAAAATAATATTTACTTCAAAGATTCAGACTGTAGTTGAAATGTTTTTTTATGTTTTTATTTAAATAATATAATACATTTAAGTTAAATTTCTTTTACTGGATTAAAATGTGATTTATTATTTATCCTAATGTTGCAAAGCTTTTCAGCAAATGTGATAATTTGGAGACATAAATAATAAATTGCGTTTTAATCCAGTAACTCATTTTATTTAAATTGTTTATATCACATTACATATTTTATGAGTTACCTGTTATGAAAACCAACATCATGATTTCCTACTACTACATACATCTTTACTTCTTCTGGTAATGAGAATAATCTGTGAAATCGATCAACATATTCATGGAATTGATTATCATCAGTCCACTCTCCTTCATCAAAAAGATCCCCTGTAGAAATATTAGATGTGTTCAGTTTTTTGATAATGTTTATTATTCAATAATTAATCGGAGATAAAAGTTAATATTCGAAATGTCTTCAACAATTACTGAGGTAGTAAACATACCTAATATGAACACAACATCTGCCCCATGCATATTAATGATTGCTTTGAACGCCTGGGACATTTGCCATTCTCTTCTTAATTTATCCAACCAGTGTCCTCTGTACGGTCCTAATAGATGAGTATCAGCTAAAATAAATGCCCGTACAAATTGTCCATCCTTAGTGTGTGTCAACTTTGGCCAACTACACTGGAATAGGTTTAAAATAACATAATATTTAAAAAAATCTTGTATGTTTATACAGTAAAAATAACTGTACTACCTGAGCAACAACTACATAGTAAATGAGGAACTCGCAATAAAAGCCGATACAAAGCAAACCAAAAAATATATACAAACATTTTTTGGTAATCCGTCGCATTATTATAAAGAAAGTTAAGTTATTAATATTATACTAATACGTACTGAGACGTGAAATCCATAATTATTTATTAAGATTTAAAGTTTAACAAAATTATATAAATATTACATTTGTTAGATAATAATACCTCTATTCGTTATCAACTTATCAACCATTATCAATATCAACATTTGATTTTTGAAGTTTTGAACATTTGAATTTTGAAATTAGATTAGAACCACAGACTACTAAGAGTCAAGAGAACTAAATATTTCTTCACAGTTTTAACACAGAAAATATATTTTATCTATATAATAGGATATACAAAACAACATAGTACCATTGTATTATCTATATTTCTAACTTTATTTTTTCCGAATGCTCGAAGTAAAAAGTAGGTCGATAGCACATAATTGACTGAAGTTCTGTGGCTGAGGTATCACCTACAATCAAGTGAACCTCATGCTCGTCTGTCGATATCTAAACTAATACAGAAGTATTAAAGCAATTGTCAAATGATAAACTGATATTATTACAACTGTCCCGTATCAAAGAACATAGATTTACATGGAAGTACAAGGCTTATGGACGCACTTGGGATGGCTTCTCTGGGATAAGAGTAGTTCTTATCCCAGCCACTGCGGCGCTGCTATGTATCCGTGTCAACTGTGAACGAACACTCTGACGCTGGCGGCTAGAGTCATAGCGCGCACTCTCTCGCACCCAGCCGCTTTTCCGTGCTTGGGGTAATAGTGCGTTCTCGCTCGTTTGCTGTGGGGGTGCTTCGGAATCGGGTCCGATGCCTATACTGCGAGAGAGCGTTTTTGCCGTTCGCCCGTAAGAGCGGTTAGCTGACTGCTCAGATGTATATGGCACATCCTCAGATAAAGAAACCAATAGATTTAACATCAGCATATACCCGTAAGGGAGAGCAAGCAGCATTTTCCCAACATTGCTTTCGAAGTTTTCCCCAATAGCAACTTCAGTATGATCCAATGGAGGCAACGAATAGAATCGAGTGTGAAATGAATGAATACTTCGTACAACAAATTAATAATTATTTATTATTAATTTTAAATCTGATTTGTTTATGAAAATTGAAATACTTTTCTATATTAAAAAAAACAGACGTTCACAAACGTCAGCAAACTTCCTTCTTTAATTATCTGGAAATTCTGTACTAAGTACCCAACATTTTGAGGTTCCCTACCCATACCACTCCTACCCATAAAATATTGGGATTGGTTCGACCATGCGATATACCGATATAAACACTGTACCAACAAAATAAAGGGTGTTAGGAACCAGTTAGTTAGTCAGCTTTTGTTTTCCCGTTATAATATCGTAGGAAGGGCATTAGAATATACAAGTGTTCAACTAAGTTTGATTTTAGTAAACTAAAAATATGATTTGTTATAATGCTCTAACTAAATAGAAATCTGCAAAAATTAAGGTCTAAAACTCAAAATCTAGTTGGTGATAAATGTCAGTAAAACTAAAATTTTTAAAAGTAGCCTCATTTATTGTAAAAAAACTAATTATGTTTATCACAGTTCCGTATATCTAAAACCGTGTGTCTTAAATCTAAAATATTACATAGATGATTGATTTTTATTACAAAAAATAATAATAAAACGAATGCATAGGTACCTGACAAAAAAAAGTAGCGTTAGGTATTACACAATAATTTACCGTCAAAAATAGACTTACAAGACAAAATCATAATACTTTTCGGTAAAAAACCTTCTAATTTAAAAAATTTTGGTGTATAAAGGTACAGAGTTATTACTTTATTTTAACAATAATTAAATGTAAAAAAATAATCTAATCCTTACTTTAAATAATCAAAAAAACACTTTCATACAGATCTAGGACTGTAGAGTTGTCACTAACAAACGGTCAAAACGTACCTTTAACCATACTCAGAGAAGCGTCAAACGCGCTTTGAGCTGCTACTGAAATGTAGTCTTTAGAAGAGAGATACATTGAAGTATAATATTAAAAGTAACTTATGGTTATGTTAAAATTATCACTTTTAAAATTCGCAATTTACTCGCGTTTAGTACGAATTTAAGCAGGTATTTTAATTTTTTCAGTGGTAAAACAATTTCGATCGATTAATCGAAATTAAAAAGCCTTATCTTATATCAAAAAGCCATAGATTAAAGCATTTTGGAAAATGTTTTTCTACTTCTGATGTCAGTCTTCACTTGAAGGCCTTGAAACACATATAGCCAACAAGACGTTTTTTGGAGCATGATCTTTAAATAATTAATTTCAGAACTAATCCGAAAAATAGAACTAGAACACCTCCAAACAAGACAACTTCGCAGAGTATCTACTCAATCATTAAAACAGAATAAACAATTATTATTTATAGAACTTACTGTTAAGTAAAAATATTAATAAGTTAACGTTAATTTTAGCTTTACCGAACATATCCATTATAGCACTACCCTCATACTGCTTTTGTAAAAGATCTTGTATGTCGATGTCTACAGACTCCATTTCCACACCCATGAACTTTCCTTTTATGGTGAATATACCATTATGATTCGTTGGGGCAATTTCGAACTGAACGTTTTTGAACTGCGATGTCGAAAGCCCATCTATCTCTAGAAGAATGCCTCTCTCTAAAAGTTTAGCACCAGTATACTTTACTGTTAATTTGGATTTTAGTTTTTTTATATCCTTTCCTGATCTTAAGCAAGCATGAACACTCCTGAAAACAATAGTAAAACAGTTATTTAAAATCCTGTATCCCAATCAAAAAAATTGTATGTTGCCAAAAGCCAGATGTACTTTATAAAGAACTAGCAATACGCCCCAACTTCACACCGGTGCAATCGGTCTCGTTTAATTACACTGATAATCTAGCTTTCTACTGGTGAAAGAATTTTTAAAATTGGCCCAGTAGTTTTTGAGATTATTCGTTACAAACATACATAAATACAAATCTTTCCTCTTTATAATATAGTGTAGATTAGTCCTGAATCTTGTCTTGTGTGTATATGATCGTTGGAGCAAAGTTTATTGTATACTCTATAAGGAGTACATAAAGCTTACTTTCATTTATAGAATATTTGTACTTTATTAAATGGCCTTTAAGTTCTGTATGAAGTACGTTCGGTAATTTAGACTTAGTTTATTTATATATCCTATAGTATCAGGAGTTATAGCGGGTGTCCATAAGGTTCTTTCTATAGGAGACAGGGATCCAGGAGGATATAACTTGATGATGCATTGTTGCCCATTTGAAAGAGATCAACTAAGTTTAAGTAGGTAACATTTACGAAGTACGTCACTCTTACTACATACAAGCGTACACTGTCTAAACGACAAAAATACCTTTTCCCAGCGTGAAGATTAGCGAGGCACGACTTTATATACTGATCATACGATTTGCATTTCTCCTCGTAATACTTTGTCTTCTCGGTTAGGCTTTGCTTCGTGCGCGTGAGTGTCGCCAGAGCACGCCTTTGCGCTTGTCTGTACTTCCCTTTATTACAAAGATCTAAAGCAATAGATGTGATTAAGGCTTGGTATCCATCCTCTCTTGTGACGTAGCCTTCGTCTTCCAGCATTTGCAAATTACGTCTTAATTTAGCGATATGTTCCCGAAGAGACATCGCCTCGTCTGGCCGTGCTTGACCCGAATATATTCGTCTTTGTACCTTTTCAGTGTACGTCTCTTGCTGTTCTTTAGTAGTTCCGATGCATATTGCTTCTAATAAATGTTCACCTGAAAGTCATAGTATTTTTTATTCAGAGTTTTGCAAAATATAATTCTTCCAGACTACTTCTAGTCAGAAATAAATTCCGGAATTCCGCCTAATGGGAAAGAGCCGTGAAATGTACGTATTTACTCTAGTCAGTCTGCTTTGTCATTTATTCTTGCCCTATGAGTTATTAGTAATTATAGAACACTTAAGAATAAGATGATATAAAATAAAGAAGTTATAAAGAAATACATATCCGCTATAAGCTTAATATAGTTAAAATATGTTTTGTTTCTTTCGTTTTGTATTCAATAGAGCGAGACAAAACATATTTTAACTATATCAAGCTTATAATACGTTTATGAATAAGGCCGATAATATTTATCATAACATAATAGAGTGCTGGTACTGGTGCTCTCCACACTAGAATACATAGACAGAAAATTTATTCAGAAAGAACATCACTGAAATGTATTACAATATTGTGAAATCATTCCTAATTGAAATTTAATACTAAGAGCAAGTTAAGAAATATTACTACGAATTGGGTATCTATGAAATCGCAGGATAATACCAAGTTAATCTAAGTAGAAAAGTTATGAATATTTACTCACCATTTAGAAAAGGTATTATAGCGACGCAAAGCTCCTTTGTTTTGATAAAGAGCTTATTCAAATCCGTCATGTCATCGGCGGGTGTTTGAAATTTATTGACGAGCGCTAAACATACTTCGAGTCGAGCGTTCTCTTCAGAATCACCGGTCTGATAGAAAAAAATATATTTAGAAAATGATAAATAATGTTCACTTTGGTTAATTGTAATAGTGTGGTTAAACCTTAAGTACCTACCCTAACCGTGATACACAAGTAATTTTTCGTTCACCCGCATTATTGTTTTAGTTTAGTTTAACGTCACAAAGATACTTCAGAGGGGCTAGCACGAACAACTATCGAAAAAGTATTTGTATAGTCGAATTTGTGTGAAATTGATGATTTCTCATACAACTGAGTTGCACTAAGGGCGGGAAGTAACGTAAGACATAATTAAGGAGGGTATAAGGAAATTACAACATAAGACTAAAACGGTATGGTCGAAAATAATAATAATAATCATACAACTGACAGTTTGACGATTCGAATACTTTGTAGATAGTAGTTCGTGCTAGGCCCTCAGACGCCCTCTTTTTGACGTGACTATTTACCATGAAAATGTCAGGAAAAAAAAATATCAACTATTTCAAGGGTGCTATACAATTTCCACATTCGAAATTCAAATCACACATAAAATTCGACTTCTAATGTCAAAAGTAGACGAGTCGATTGTCGATGTCGAGATATAATATCTAATATATAAAATTCTCGTGTCACAGTTTTCGTTGCCATACTCCTCCGAAACGGCTCGACCGATTCTTACCAAATTTTATATGCGTATTCAGTAGGTCTGAGAATCGGCTACTATCTATTTTTCATACCCCTAAGTGATAAGGGTTGTTCACCCTTAAAAATTTTTATTTTTATTTTTGGACGATTTTTTTGTTTTTATTTTTTTATTATGTGGCATTAAAAAATACATACAACCCCTGCTTTTTTGTCAAAAAAATCTAGACCCGTGCGAAGCCGGGGCGGGTCGCTAGTATCTTATATTTTAGTTTGTCTTTACTCGTCCGCGAGATATCTCATGATGGTCATGCTAGGCCGGCAGGTGTCGACACGTCACATCGCGTAGCGTTTTAGTAGTATGTTACCACCTTAAAATTATTTTTGAATTTGAATTTGGAAAAGTCCACCTACCGTAGTGACCTCCCTGGAGGCGAGGCGCGCCACGCTGGGCACGTCCCCCAGCTCGTCCAGTAACTCGCTCAGCCGGTCCTCTGGCTCCGGGGCTATCACGTCTTGGTACTCTATGAGGAGCGCGTGCGTGTCCACTATCTCCTACTCTCACCGAGAACATACTTATAAGATACCAAGCACAATTGTTCACATTCAAATTTAACTTTATTAATTACTTCACAAATATTAACCTTTTAAGCGCTTGGGTAAATATCAATTGACGTACAGCTAGCGCCATCTAGGGCTTGAAACCGGTTAATTTTTATTTTCCAAAATACGTGTCTGACTGAGATACCATGTTATTAGTTGGTTGGTTGGTTGATAATTATCCTTTTGACCTCTTGTGCCGTATTTATGCGACAAGTATGTGTCCTTTGAGGCAATGAACTGCGTTCTATGGCTAAAATGTTCAATAATTCGTACTTCGTAGTCGGGCCAGGGCTCGGAAACCGGTTAATTTACTATGGGAGCTTAACCGAAATAATAAAGGTTTTTGTTAATATTATTTTGTTTTTAGTTATATTTACTGAAAAAAAATAGTGTGGTTAGTTTAGTGTATGTGTCATAGTATCTCAGTCAGACATGTATTTTGCAAAATAATAATTAACCGGTTCCGAGCCCTGACTATACATAGGCTAGTAGGAGAAATATCAAATTCCATACAACATGTTTGTTTTTAGTACATACTTGAACAGTGATATAGATGTGAGGGTGATGCAGCAGCGTGGCCTCCGTGTACTCGTCAACCGCGAAGTACTCCTCCAGCGTGGGCCCGCGGCAACACCGCCGGAACAACTCCTTCATCTTCTCGTGGCACTCCACTATGAATGGGTTCAAGCAACGCAGGTGACTCGACTCCTCGCCAAACTGTTAAAAAACATTTTTTTTATAGAATAGGGGTCAAATGGGCAGGTGGCTCACTTGATGGTAAGTCGTCGCCGCCCATAGACATCTGCAACACCAGAGGGCATGCTAGTGCGTTGCCGGCCTTTATAATTTTTGCATTCAATACTACAGCCGGCCGTAAATAATTCTCCGAATATGACTGAATATCAGTAAAAGGATACACGTACCGGTATCATTCATCTACGTTAAAATTTTAAGCAGAATCGTATTTTTCTTATGACGTCAATATAATATATGTAGTTTTCAAAAGGTTAAATGCTTTTTGGTCAGAATTATTGGTTATTTTCTTGATTCATACCACACAACTTATATTAATCAATTCTTACATTAAATAAAATTTAGAGAACCTTAACATTTTAGAGAATTAAATTTCTTGTTCATAAGTTATCTAAAGTAACAAATATATAATTCAAAAACTATTACTATACTTTTGTGATGCCTTTCCTCTTAAACAATTAAATTATCATGTTTGTGAAAACCACTATTACCCCTTTTTTCGCTGCAGAAAAGTGTAATATTTTGGCTATTGATGCGAGATTCTTGCGTTGATCTGTAGTAAGGCTGCTTCCATTTGTCATGTTGATTATATGAAAGGCATCCGGCGCCACTATCGCGGCGTTGAAGAACTGATAGTATACTAAGTTTCCAATAACCTGTAAATTAGTCGGAAACATAATTATGTATGTAAGATATCAATATAAGTCGATCGTTACAATAAATCTTAATCTTATTTTGCACTTAGTTTTTGTTATTCATAACAATAGTACAATTACTGGACACCCCCAACTGGATATCATGGGCAGTAGTTTACTACGGTTTCGTAAACTTCTCCGCGACAAATGCTACGCTAATTCCATCAATCAAGTATAATCTTAGTTTTATATTTTTTTCTTTTTCAAGTTTTATATTATCATAGTTATTTTTCAATGAACACTTTGTCAACACTACTGTCGCTAACAATGAGTTAAATTCTTTCATTGTAAGTTAATTTTTAAGTTTATGTATTGTTGTTTTGCTGAATAAAATAAAACGAATAATATTTATTTTCCGTTAAATAAGTGTCTTTAAATCCTGGTTTATTAATATTAATAAACCAATTATTATTAATGTTTTTTCTAATATTCCTAAAAAAAATCATATAATTCCAGTGTATACATTACATAAAGTTATTATCAATTATTAGGTTTGAAGACATGATTAATTTTTAACCATTCAGTTGATAGATCATATTAACTTATGTATAATATATAGTAAGATCAATAAAAAGTAGCAAAGTATTCTATACAATGATATATTATACCTTCAATATATCTTTTTCGGGTGTGTGAGGAAACTTCGATGTCAACGACCGGTGTAAGACTCTCGCCATGTATGTGATACAAAACGGCAATAAGTCCGTGGATGAAGTTATTTTATCCAAAAACATGATCACAACACTTTTCAGTTGCGTTAATGCTTTTTCTAAACGCGACTTTACTTCCGGATAAGTAAGAGCTTCTTCTTGAGTTACTGTGTATGGAAGTTTCCTGTGAACATTTTTATGTTATAGAAAGTGTTTGTGATCAATCTACTGCTAGCGACTTCATGTTGTGTGAATAAAAATTAAGATAACCATTTAAAAGTAGTATGATAAAGTAAGAATTTGGCCACATGTTCTTACTTCAGAATGACGTAAAAGTTATAACAGGTTGCCTAGAAGAAATTGCTTTGAGCAATAAGGCCGCCTTACTATACTTTCTGTTTTTTTATATTAATTCTTTAGGTTAAGTTTTTGATGTAAAAGCTTCGATCAACAATACACTAGATATCGGGTCGACGCAAAAAATCCGTGCCGGTAAATATCGGCTCACTTGAAATGTGAGAGGCTATTTTATTTAGTTAGCTTCAAGCACCGCCAACGTTAACACGTCTCACAGTGACGCAATGTGTCTTCAAAAGTTGCAAAAAAATGCCCGAAAAAATAATGTGACGGACGGAGTTTTACTTTCGGTAATACATATAAAATAAAATATATTTTAAGCTTTAAAACTAACAAATAATTCAAAATTTGAACAAAATTATCTGTATTAAACCAACGCTACAAATGTTTGGTCAAGATTGACCAACACATGCGCAAACTTTTGTGTAACAGAATAGTGGATGCATGGAGTAGATTTGTACTGAAATAATCCTTACTATCCTTACTTCTTTACTAATATTATAAATGCGAAAGTGAGTTTTTTTGTTTGTTACGCTTTCACGCTAAAACGGAAAAGAAAAGATTCCAATCTATATATTTGGAAATTTTTGCGGATATTATTTAACATACGAATTACTATTAATAAAAAATATTATATTGTTGTTTATCAAATATATTATAGATTACGCTTCGTGTTGATATATTATTTTATACCCCATTAGATAAATAATAATTTACAACTACCAAGTTCCAATTAGAAGCATTTAATATGTATTTTTCATTGACGTTCATAAGTGTACATTGTGTTACCTAAATTAATATGTAAATTATTTTTGAATTGAATTGAATTAAATATGGCAACTTTGTGACATTTCAAATATCAGACAACTGTCATCTTTCTGTCTCCCCGCGACCACGATTGCTGAAAAGCATCCGAAACGTCGGGATAAATAATTTAAACAATATAAATAATAAATCGCGTTTTAATCCGGTATACAGTATTTTATTTAAATGTGTGATACTCGCGTTAATAAAAGACAATATTAACTTAGAAAATCATATTTCGACTTCACTCTTTTCTTTGTTCCCATTGAGCAGTGTCATTTTTCAAAATTTGACAAGAGGCGTGTCTTAAATAATCGGGATACTTTTTTCGTGAATTTTGTATGCGACCTGAAGTCTATTTAATACTATGTCAATGTGTAAAAGTGTAAATAAATAAATAAAATAAATAAACTTGGTAGAAAAACAGCTTTAATATCAAGCTTAAAAATTAACCTTACTTACGAAATTTGTCCCGTTTTCATTTCAGTCTCGTTTCTCCAGGCCTTGTAAATCTCAACAGGACCCGTTTCAATGTTTAAGTCTCTATCTCTGATAATTTTCTCAACTAGAGGCCCTATGATAGTCTGCAGGCTATTCAAACCAGAGAGCTGTCGAGATAAACTAACCGCCATCTTAAGTACCAACGGCGTACACGCGATAATATCAAACGGTTTCGCAACTTTGCAACTGATTTCCTCTTCTAAAGTGAACCTAAACAACTTTAACAGCAAGTATTCGTCTCTTGTATAAGCACCGAAATTATAAAGACTCAAAACGACGTTTTGTAGAAAAGAATTAGTCTTATTTTGCGGTATACAAAACAGAAGTTTGGATAGGTAGGTGGGATTGGTTTGGAGTTCATAGAACAAATGTTGGTATCCATCCAACAGTAGCTTGCTCTCCTTAGTTAGAGATTTCAACCCTTTAACTGCAGATGAGATAGTCACAAGAGTTCCTTTCACGTCTTTATTTACCGCTAATTTAGTCATAGAATTGTGTTTAACTAAATTATTGAGTTTCAAGCCGTGCGCCGCTACTTCCTGTAGAGCGATACGATTTTGAACGAGCAGACCGATCTTTAAGTCCATGTCGTCGATTTGTTTGGACAGTTCTTGGTTCTTTCGTATAGAATGTACCACTTCTGATTTTAACGTTTGTAGTTCTATTTCTCTGTCATAGTCTTCAGTGGTGAAATCAAGCATGTGTATAAATTTTTTGACAACCCTTAAGGGTGGGTTGGGTGAGTGAAACAAAGATGTGAAAGCTTCCCGCGCGCGTCGGCCGCGCCATAATGCTTGTATTTTGATTATTTTTTGCTCCTGTAATTATAAGACAGCCATATAAATTTTTCATTGAACTTTAATCCAATCTCATCTCGTCCTGTGATTTTTAATAAGTGCCATTGTAATGATTTTTAATAAGTACTTTAAAAAAATACTGGTTGTCATAAACAATTTATCGTATGTTTTACATCCTACTCATACTAAATATAGTACAGCGTTTTTTTTCATAATAATGAAAAAAAACCGCTGTACATAATTTTAAGTATGTTAGCTTTTTATACATTGAAATACTAGTATTAACACAAGATCTTTTAATGAAGGAATTAACCTGACTGTCAAAAAATTTTTTAATTTCCTAGCTAAAGGATCACCCTTACTTAGTTAGATTAAAAAACCATGTCTAAGGCCTATTTTCCAGAATGAGATTCAAGTTTGACAAATTAGTTCTGACAGGTGTTATTCTGATTCCCTTTTAATTGGACGATATGCTCAAAAATATGTTCAGAAGTAAGTCATATATTGGAATACAGACCTTAGACAATTGCTCTTTTATTTGTATAGTATGACTTTTTTACATTTTTTTTTTATATTAGAGGAGGCAAACGGGCAGGCGGCTCACCTGATGGTAAGTGACTGCCGCCGCCCATGGACATCCGCAACACCAGGGGTCTTGAGGATGCGTTGCCGCCCTTTAAGATGAGTATATGCTCGTTTCTTGAAGGTTGAAGGTTAGCAAGCCCATATTAATTAAAATAATAAATATTATATACCTGTACTTTGTACCAAGCCAAAGGATTCAGTTTTCTCTCTTGTTTCAACTTTGCTTCAATAGCTTTCATTTTAATAAGAGTTCCATACTTCCTTTGAATAAGAATTAGTCTCCACCATGACTGAATTTTGACAATAGATTCAATATTATCTTTAAAATACTGGTGTCTTCTAACTCTTTGCCTTATCAAATAACCTTTGCAATAAGCCTGAAACCTCATTATTGTTTTTTCGATATGCTTCTGTTTATATGCATTAATATGGTGTTTGTTAGTTTTTTCTACAATAGACTGGATATCTTTTTTAGTTAAATAACGCGCATATGGTACAAAGTCTTTCGGTGTGGTCCAGCTGTATGTAAATGATTCCATATCTATGTACACTGTGTTCCCAGCTTCTGTGTGACAAACTATCCACGGACATATATTGTGTCCCTTCTTCTTCAGAGCCTTGGAAAACATTTGGAAATACATATCTCTGCAGGAACTTTCGATTAAACTTGAATCATATAAGAGCGGATAAGTTAACAAATGCCAGAATGAAGAAACATCATTTCTTAAAATCGACAAATTAAATTCAACAATAGCTTCAGTGAACTCTTTCACTTTCAAGGATTCATCGTTGACGTCATTAATAGCTTGTATAATGTCATCCAACCAAAGGTTTTCAGCTTCTTTTAGTAATAATCTTTTCTTCAATGTCCTCAGGTACAAATGGTTCTCCTCCTTGTGGAGAGGTAAAGGAAGCTTTAAGCACGGACTTTTTAATAGACTTATTAACAGATCAACATTCTCATCACAGACAGCCTTATTTATACTATCGACCACTTGGACCACTGAAAAAAAAAAGATAGAATTGATAACTTCTAATTGTATTTGTTTAAGGGTTACATCAAGTCAAGAGTTTTCGGAAAAATTGTTTTTTTGTTTTCGACGGACTCTAAAATTTAAGAGGGAATTACGTCTGCAAAAGGATTGGTGTATCGGCCAGGCATGGATAAATGTTTTTCTCGAAACAGCTTTTTCAAAATCGGTAACTACGATATCACAAAAACGAGAGGACCGATTTACTTGAAATTATGCATACTTTTTTTATATCAGAAGGCAGTCCTTAATCGCAGGATTTTTTTTCGATGAATACTATTTTTTTATTTCAAGGAAAACACAAGCCTTTTTTCGGCTTCCGACCATATATAACCCCTTTATTACTTTGATAAAAAAACATAATAACATCAATATGAATTTAAAATTAAGGACAACATAAAATGGCATCTATCAATACCAGCCAGTAAATGCCGACTACCCAATTTTTATATTTCCCAAGAAAAAGGGTCATGCAATACATACATTCATCATTATTATCATCTTTCATATTGACCATTTCAATAGTATCTCTAATATCCTCAAGAGTCAGGAGGGGACATTCACACTGCTCTCGGAATTTCACTTCAAGAGCCGTCACTAAAGCTGAAAAATAACGTCGTCGGCAATGCGAGCGCAACATTTCTAAATGGATTTGATTGGAATTCAAGGTGTTCCATACAGCGTTTTCATCACCCCTTTCGATAGCCTCGGAAATAGAAGCTATCGATGTTAGATACGAAACTGAAGCGGCGATTTCACTTTCATTAAGGTTTTTTTCTAGTTCACATTTCTCCAATCTCATCTCTTCATATAAGAGTGGCAAAGAAAACTTGTTTATTTTAAACTTCAAACCTAATTGAGGATTTGTCAATGTTCTGTATAAATCATCTGGACTTCCATCGTCCAATGCTCTATTAACATCTGCTATAGCTGTTTTATGGTCAACATGTTCAAGATATTTGCTGTTACCATCTATGATTATGTTTTGGAAAATTTTGTGCCAATTAGTAATACTTTCAACATCGATGTCTTTACTATTTTCTGTTAACTCTTTAACAACGTCACAATAAAAATCAAGATTATTAGGGCTATAGTTTTTTAATTTAATCCAATCCTCAGTAAATATTTTATGCAAACTGTTAATGTCATTTTTTTCACAGACAGTACATAGGGATTTCCATAAATATTTGAAGTTAGTTGCTGTAATGTATCCTTGGATCTCAACTAATGTTAATATTTCATCATATTCATCAGGTACATAACTATCATTTAATGAATGATTATGGGCCACTTGTACTTTTTGATATTTAGCATTTTTTAATGCATTCTTGTATGCATCAATTAATTTATTCTGAACATGCTTTAATTTTAATTGGGGATTTAACAAAGCAGCTGTAATAGGTTTTTCAGAGTCCAAAATATTATTGAGTTCAAGCAGAGCTTTGTGAATATTATCACTATCATCTAAATTGTTTCTGGACAGAAGCCCACTGATTTTTTGGAATGCTGGCAGAGGATGTTTACACTTTTGCAAGTCTTTGGATACAGAATCAAGTTGTTCATCTGAAATATTAAACATAATTATTACAAGATAAAATATTATTGATTTATAAAAATTATGTGAGAAGTACAATATCCCTGTTATCTTACCTGTAAAAACAACTTTACCGAATACATCATGAATTAATGGAGCTTTACCTAATTTAAACAAATGAGAACTTAAGGCATGGAGACAATAAATTACCCGTGGCATATTCTTGTTATCATAAATATCTGTTGTTTCTGGTTGAAAAGTCTGAAAAATATGTCAACCAATTGTTTATTATAACCATATCTTGTAGAATTAATTAACCAGTTACATGTAATGATTAAAAAAAAGATAAGATTGGAGACTGCTAAGCTGAACATGACTTCCACAATACATTTATTTTATCCACTGATGATAAAGTACAAACTCACCAGAGGCAGTTCTGTTATCTTCAGTATTTGCAAAAATATATTTATATTATCAGTATGTTTAAACTGGAGGCCCATTATCTGAAAGAAATAATTTAAAAATATAAATATACTATTAAAAAATGAAAGGAAAACATACTGTTCCAACCCTAAATTTCTCTACGCCCTTGATTTGAGAACTGGCAGTAAATGTAAAATTAGAAGCATTTAATATGTATTTTTTTATTGACGTTCATAAGTGTACATTGTGTTACCTAAATGAATAAATGATTTTTGAATTTGAATTAAATAAACATTGAATAGGTTGAAAAGAAGTTTTTACCTTGTATCTACGTTGATCAATATCATAAATTTTATTAAGGGGAAGTAAATCTGGGGCAATAAAATGTCCGAGTTTAGCTAAATAAACCCCATTCCTCAAACACTCTTCAAATTCCACAGCAGGAGGCAATGTTTCTTTTAAACATGCTTCCATCCAAGTTTTCGCTTCTTCCAGACGACACAAGTATTCATATGCAATCGTTCTTTGCCGAATAATATCCATTTCCTGTGCCGTTTTGCGTATCTCTGTATCCCCTGATTAATAAAAAAAGTACACTTTATTTTAAAGTAAAAACAATATCAAGTTATTACTATTGTTAGAGAGAAAATTCATCGCCTTAAATTAAATAAAAAAAACAATTGGGAAAACTCTCACCATCGTCTATTTTTCCTATAAGGGTTTCGTTATGATCCTTAACCATATTTAACGTCTACATCCACCACTAATTACATCGAACTAATATTTACTTCAGATCTATAAGTGACTTCTATTTGAATAATTACAGCTTAATTCACAATTCCCAAGAAAGATAACAAGATAAATTTATTACTTTCTTCGCGCTGAATGGCACTGAAAGTTCAAAACAATAGTATACAACGGTTACAATACAAATTGAAATCAAAGAGTATATAACTATAAGTTGAAATTATGAAAGATAAAAATAAGAAAAACCACAGATAAAGTTAAAGCCTACGCGCAGACTAGAGCCACCGGTGGCCGCCACTAGAAGCGGCCTCTAGACGCGGCCACCGGTGGCCGCGTTTCAGCCACTGTAAAATGTATGAAATTTCTAGAGAAAGAGTCTAAAAACTGTAACGTCTGACCGCGATCTAATATACAACCAATTATATAACCACTTTAAATCCTTAAGATAGATTATTTTACTTAAAGGAACATTCCTTTATTTTTGAAAAGAAATAAAACTGCATTCAAAGATTTTCTAAAATTTGCTTGTCTCATCCGGAAATCGAACCAGCTAAAAAATTAAAATTTAAACATTCGCTATTTTATTCCACTTATCGATGTGCAGCATGACCACTTTTGTAACCTAAAACCTTACTTCCCTGATAAAATAAGTTAGGTATTGATTTATTATAGCTACAATAATAAAACATACGGCAGAAAAGATGAAAACACAGATTTAAAAAGGTTATCTTATTAATAGATTCGATACTAAAGTCTTAGATTATTTATATAAATAATCAAAGACTAAAGTATTGAAACATACGCTATCAGATCGAAGGCTATCAGTAAAAAATAATAATCTAATTTGACTTACTAAAGCACATTTCACACTAAATTTATATATATTGTGGAGGAAGGGAGGTGTGGTCTTCCTCCAACCTAAAGGGAGGATCCTCGACCAGTCGAACCACTGACTGGGCGGCCCTAAGGCCCCAGTGGTTGATGTCGAGATGTTGTATATATATACTCAACGCTCGGAAACATTTATATAGCGCGATTCAGGATTAGACGTCTTTATATTGATTCTTGTAGCTGATCATAGATGTCGCTACAATATACAAAATACCTAGACGACTATATTAAATATTATTATACATAATATTATAACTGCTACTACAAAGCGGATAAAAATATAATATGCCTTAATTGATATTATGGAAGTTAGTGCATTACAAATTATTAACTTCCATTTTAATATGATATATAAATGAAACTATTGTATAGCTTGTCCAAGTTTTAATGCTTTCTCCAGTAATAACAATTGCTATATTTTAAAGTGATGTTCGTTGTCAATTCTTTTTCGTCTGATCAACGACTTGATCGAAAGAGGTTGATACTGGCGAAGTATTTATTCGCCACATCACCCCCCTACGGAGAAAATAAATCTAAACTTAACATAGAAAGAAACAACTGTACAATACTACTTATTCTAAATTAAAAATAATAATAATAATAAACTTTTAAATCTAAAACATCTCTAAACCTAACCCGTCTACCAGATCTAGTGGTGACAATAGGTGGTGCGGTATTAGAAACGTCTGACGAAGGAATGGGTGAACATACTGGAAATTGAACTGAGGTAGAAGGAGAAAAAGATACGTCTGAATCTAGATGTGCAGGCTTAACACGATCTATGCTGACTGTAGACTCTCTTCCATTCAAATCCAAGGTAAGTGTTTTATCTCTTCGTCTTAAAATGCGAAATGGGCCAGTATATGGAGGTTGTAAAGGACGACGTACAGTATCATCACGCAGCATAACATGAGTCGCCGTTGACAAATCCTTAAAAACAAAAGAAGACTGTCGAGCATGACTTGAGGCAGGCACTGGACGTAAGGATTCCATGTGTCTCTTTAGCTGAGCTACGAAGTCTGCGACGTCGGTGGAACTCCTCGGTTCTTCTGGTGGCATTATAAGTTCTCCGGGTAAACGAAGAGGTTCGCCATAAACCAACTCAGCGGACGAAGTATTTAAGTCCTCCTTGAGTACAGTTCGCATACCAAGAAGTACGAGAGGAAGGGCTTTGCTCCACGATTCTGCGTGGCACATCAAAGAAGATTTAATTTGGCGATGCATGCGTTCTACCATGCCATTTGCACACGGATGGTAACTTGTTGTTCGTACTCTCTTTGCTGCGCATACGTTCATGAGACGCTGAAACAAATCTGATTCAAATTGACGTCCTTGATCGGTCGTCACAGTACTAGGTACTCCATAACGAGATACCCAACCAGTAACAAGTGTATCCGCCACTTCTTCAGCAGTAATTGAAGACATGGGCCAGGCTTCTGGCCAACGAGTAAATCTGTCCACTGCGGTTAAACAATATTTAAATCCGTTAGAATATGGAAGTGGTCCAATGATATCTATGTGAATGTGGCGAAATCTACATGATGGTGTTTGAAATGAAATGAGAGGTGAATTTATATGTCTGATCACCTTACTGCGCTGACATTCTAAGCATGACCGAGCCCAGGATCGACAGTCCTTATTAATATTCGGCCATACATAGCGCTCTGCTACCAGACGGATGGTAGCTTTCACACCGGGGTGACTAAGATTGTGTAATCGGTCAAAAGCTGCACGACGATAAGGTAAAGTTAGAAATGGTCGTGGTCGCCCCGTTGAGATGTCACAAACAACAAAAGTTGTAGTTCCGGGAATCATTATCTTCTCCAACTTCATGGATGAAGACAAATGACAATCGTTAAGTTCCGAATCATTCTCCTGAGATTCGGCAAGTGCTTGAAAGTCTGCCTCCAATGAAATGGACTCAACCCGCGACATAGTATCAGCAACTACGTTGTCATCACCTTTAATGTAACGAATATCAGTTGTAAATTGACTAATAAAGGTAAGCTGATTCAGCTGGGTTGGCGGCAGTTTCTCACGACGCTGTACAAAGGCATAAATGAGAGGCTTATGATCTGTGAAAATGGTCACATGTTGCGCTTCTAATATGTGTCGAAAGTGTTGCACGCTCTCGTACACTGCTAGAAGCTCTCTATAATAAGTAGGCCACTCTGCCTGTTTTGCTGTCAGCTTTTTGCTGAAAAATGCGATTGGTTGCCAATCGTTACTAATTTTCTGTTGTAAGCAGGCACCTAAATGAGTGATTGAAGCGTCAGTGAACAAACCTAAAGAAGCGTTCGCATTAGGATGCGATAAGGCTGTGACGTCTGTCAAACTCTTCTTGCAATCAATAAAGCATTGTTCAAGCTCGGGCGTCCATGGAAATGGTTTAGCGCCTTTGCTGTTGGTTGCAGCGACTGCATCGATTAAAGGAGCCTGGTATTTGGCAGCGTTGGGCAAGAACCTACGGTAAAAGTTAAGCATGCCAAGAAATCTACGCATACCTTGCACTGTCTTAGGAAGAGGAAAATCCATAAGAGCGCGGATACGGTCTTCAGGTACTTCTTGTGTACCTGCTGCATTAATGCGGTATCCTAAAAAGGTTACTTCTTGAGCACCAATAATGCATTTCGCTGGGTTTATGACTACTCCGTATTCGTCCAGTCGACGGAACAATAGCCTGAGATGTTCAGCATGTTCAACGGCATCTTTGGAGTAAATAAGAATGTCATCTATATAAGCAAAACAAAAATCTAAACCACGAACCACTTCGTCTATGAACCTCTGAAAAGTTTGTCCGGCGTTTCTTAGACCAAATGACATATAAGGGAATTCATAGAGACCAAAGGGTGTAATAATCGCAGTTTTGCAAATATCGTCAGGATTGACAGGTATTTGTTGATAAGCTTTTACTAAGTCCAGAGTACTGAATACTGAGCAACCGGAAAGATTTTGTGAAAAATCTCCTATATGACGGACTGGATAACGGTCCGGAATAGTGCGGGCATTCAAAGCTCTGTAATCACCACAAGGGCGATAAGTGTCATCCTTTTTAGGCACAAGATGAAGTGCAGAATACCATGGACTACTGGATGGTCTAGCTGTGCCAACCTTCAACATCTCATCAAACTCTTTCTTCGCTGCACGAAGCTTTTGTTGAGCGAGACGGCGTGGTCGAGCTGAAACTGGTGGTCCATCAGTAGTGTTGATGAAATGCACCGTTGTATGTTTGGGAAATTTAGGAGCACCTGGGGGACGAGTAATGCTGGAAAATTCTTTTAAAATGTGTGAGAAAGGAGAGTCCGGTATCTGAATAAACTTAATACTTTGTTGAGTAATCGAAGATACCACGGTGTTACAAGTTAAACCTGTTTTGTCGTCACGCAATATTCCGTGAGCACAATCCGGTAATAATTGATAGTAAGCTAGAAAATCTGAGCCTATTATTGAAGTCCCCACATCTGCAATAATAAAATTCCAAACAAAATCGCGTCTAAGTCCTAAATTTAATTTAATTTTTACTGTACCAAAAGTATTAATTTTTGAACCATTTGCTGCAATAACCTCATATGGTAGCGGCTTAGTATTTGAACTTGGTAAAAAAAATTTAGGTACGCAAGAAATGTCGGATCCGGTGTCGATCAAAAATCGACGGCCCGAATGCCGATCGGTCACAAAAAGACGGCGACATTTCAACGAGCAATCTGAAGTCGCCTTTACAGACTGCTGCTTGAGTTTCCCTGCTGAGAAACGTTCCAGGAACAGGGTTTAAAACATTTAGTTGCGTTGTTACCGAATCGTTTATGATAACAACATAATCTGTTGCGAGAGCAGGAGCGTGACCGACTCCGACTACGATCTCGGAAATTCGGACCTGCACGCGCACGATCTGTGGTGAGACTCGCGACCAAACGTGTGAGTTCCGTTACTTGTTTTTGAAGAATTTTTAATTGTCCTTCGGTTGTTGTATCGACGGAAACTGGTATAGACGTGTTAGCATTAACTAGCATGGGTCTTACAATGACCTCTTGGAGTCTATCTGCTAAATCACCTAATTCCTCAAGAGATTGCTGTTTTTGTGCAGTTAAGATACCTTGTATTTCGTGCGGCAACCTACTCATCCAAATGGTCTTCAATAATTCTGACGGAAAAGATCCACCGGCCAGAACTTTAAGGTGGCGAAGAAAGAACGATGGTTTTCTATCACCAATATGTTCTTTTTCAAGGAGCCTCCGCATCTTTTCTTCATACGACTCTGAAAATACAGCAATAAGAGCATCTTTTAACTTAGTATAGGGATGTTCTGATGGTGGAGTAGTTATTAGATCTTCTACCTCAGCCGCAGACTTAGTATCCAGCTGACTAATTGCATGGTAGAATTTGGTCAACTCTTGTGAGATGCCATTAATGTGGAACTGTGCCTCCAAGCTGGCGAACCACAAACCAGGCCGATCAGGCCAGAAAGGTGGAACACGAATGGACACTCTGTCTACCATGATCTGAGAAGCAGAAGTACTAGCCTTAGGTTCACCAATACCTTCATCAGCCATCATGTTAAATACTAAACAAACAACAAAAACAATAGAAATAAAATTAAACTATAACATAGATGTAAAAAAAAAAACCTTAACTAACCTACCTAGTACATATTAATTAATATAAAATAAAAATAACACTTTGACAAAAAAGAAAAAAAAAAACTGTGGCACAAAATTGTACGGAAAATACCAAGATTAGTTCCGAATTAGTTCCGTAGCGTAGCAGTTGCAGTGTGCTGTGCTGAAGGTGGGTGCCGACCAGGCACACGCGCTCGCCGCATGCCAGAGGTCAGGATACCCGTTGTAGTCTTGTTGGCTGTGACTATTACTCAATATTTCAAGAAACACATTTTATGTTGAGAAATTATTGTTGAAAGGACGGCATCCAAAATACAGAGCGTTGCTGCGGATGACGTCAGGCTTCTCGATGTTCAGAGAAGTAGGTGTCCTTCTGCGGGGTCACCTTTGCATTTTTTTGATTTACTTTTCTTCCGTTTTTATGTTTGTGAGAGTAATCGCTACCAGAGTCACTACCAGAACTGCGACTGCGTTTTTTCTTTTCTTTTGTCGGGGTCACCAATTATGGAAGTTAGTGCATTACAAATTATTAACTTCCATTTTAATATGATATATAAATGAAACTATATTTAGCGATTTATGCACTAAAACATTAAAAAAAAAGAATATAAATTTACACAAAATACTTTTTAATCAAAATAACTAATTTTATATAGAACATTTTCATCGATCAAATATCATCATCAAATAAGTAAATAAAGAATCACTTTTAACACAATAACAACGTAACAACGTTTAACAATCGTTTAACAACGTCCGTCTATCCCTAGTGCTTTGTTGAAGAGAAACTGGGCTCTGCTGGAGCGCGCACGTGGTTTTATAACCTGTCTCCCACTCCAATTATGTCATCATGACGTCAGCCCTAGGTCACGCCCCTTCTCACATAGTAGACATCTAATTCGGCCTCTCCTGGCAACGGTGCGTCCTCGCCCGTATAATCTTCAAGTGAGGTTGACTGCTGCAGACTCTCTGTGCTATGAGATGTCGATGCCGAGTCGTGTGTGTCGAAGCTAAGCTCTAAGCTTCGGCGCCTTGTTTCACAGGAAATATCATTGTCATCATCGTTCTCGCTACCTGGAACGTCATATTGCTTTCATTAATGTTTGAAATACAGGTAAATCAATGCAAATAATTGCATTGAAAATACAAGAAGTAATCTTTTACTTCTTTCTCAAAAGCAAGAGCGAATCCATTGCTTTGAACAATCACAAAGCGAAAACAATTCCATCGCTTTAAACAGACACCGGAAGTAAGAGCGAATCCATTACTTCGTAAAGTCTACGAAAGCAAGAGCGAATCCATTGCTTTAAAACAGACACCAGAAGAGAGAGCGAATCCATATCTTCGTAAAGTCTACATAAGCAAGAGCAAGTCCATTGCTTGAACACATACACCAGAAGTGAGAGCGAATCCATCACTTCGTAAAGTCTCCAAAAGCAAGAGCAAGTCCATTGCTTAAAAACAGACACCAGAAGTGAGAGCGAATCCATCACTTCGTAAAGTCTAGCAAGCAAGAGCAAGTCCATTGCTTGAAAACAGACACCAGAAGTGAGAACGAATCCATCACTTCGTAAAGTCTAGCAAGCAAGAGCAAGTCCATTGCTTGAAAACAGACACCAGAAGTGAGAGGGAATCCATCACTTCGTAAAGTCTACAGAAGCAAGAGCAAGTCCATTGCTTCTAACTGTGACTCTCAGGAACAAGAGCACGTCCATTGCTCCAAGATTTACTATCGAAAGTAAGAGCGCATCCATTACTTTCATAGCCTTAAATTTTAACATGTCACAGCATATCACAATACAAGTAAGAAAAATAGCTTACTCTCAAAGAACGTGGCACAAACATCAGGGGTCCATTCCCCGCGCCATAATATAATATGTTCCTCAACAGCTTGCGTAGCCTTCCCGTATAAACCAGTGACTAATTTCAGTCCATAATGACCACGGGTAAACGTTTGCAGGACAATCTAAGGTCCACGCATACAGGAGTCTAACTTTCCAGTGGCTTAGCTCGTCTTACGTACCAACACGCTGTCTCCAACTTGGAATAACTGTGGGACTTTTCGTTGTTTATTAACTCGCATGTCTTGGCGAGTACGAGTCTCTTCTAGAGACTCTGAGGCACGTTGGCGGGCTCACACAACGACTCACGATTCGGACTCTATGCCAAATCTATCACCGAAATCGAACGCAACGAAAGAACAAAAAACTTCGTACATTAACTCATTAAGAAAACATTTTCCTTTCTATTTACGATCAAGGTAATGTCAAACAAAAGACACAATGTCCAATTGTGAACAACAGATCAGTCATCGGAATTTTAATAGGGAAATGTACCGTCAGCCGAAACTTCGTATTTTGTTCTGGTAATAGGCCAGGAATCGTATGACGGGCGTCACACCATTACTCTTTAACTTTGCTCGGCACTATTGATTATACTAAAGCTGCTACCTTGTGTGCGCTCGGCCTCACCTGACCATTACTAATCGTGCGACCCAAGTATTCTATGTCAGTGACGAGAAACTTGCATTTTTACATTAATTGAAATCCAAATCTTTTGGTTCGCCAAATTAAAGATCTTTTGCTCCATTACCTATTGAACCACAAATAATTCCATAAATAATGCACTCAACTACCTTTCCATAGTAATATTCCCTTAAAATTTACCAAATGTTCATCGGCCGAAATATTTTTTTTTGCTTTTGATGCCAATCTTTCCCAGATAAATAAATCGTAGATACCATAGTCTTGTTGTATACCACTTAACGGTGCTATCATTTTTAGCATCCAGTAGTATCCAGCCTTCCAATATTCTCTTAGTTACAGCTGGTACATCTTCTGTCCCACTAGATAACAATCTGCGTCCTGCGCTTACTTAACTTCCGGGGTGAACCCCTCTTTTCTTCACTGGTTGGCTGAAATACATATTTTCACACGCTTTATACGTATATCATTTCATAGTAACTTAGAGCACTGTAAGTAAACTTTATAAACTTTATACCATCTGCTTTAATCTTGAAACTAATTTCAAAAATTCAAATATTTCTGTTCATTCAATACATGTCTTAAATACATGTTTACAGACATAATACTATTATGTTATTCATATAAAAACATGTATCTTAATGTCGCACATCAAGAAAAACTAATAGCAGGAATTTTATATTATTACTACTACACTTCGATTGACAATAGCATACCTACAGAACTACACTTAAGTATCTGATACTTATAAAACTTCGTCATGGCAACTATGACACACTTAAATAGATGACACACATCTACATAGCTATTACATGTAATTATATTACAACTGCAGCACACCTGCATGGTTATTAATAATTTAACAATATTTATGGCTATTTCGTCACAACTGAATTTACAACCTCAGTATGTTTATACGGTTATTCTATCACAACCACATATATGACTATTGCAGCACGCCTACATTGCTATTCCATCACAACTATGTGACAATAGCAGTAGAACTACATGGCTGATAATTATAATACGCCTACATGGCTATTCCATCACAACTATGTGACTATAGCAGTAGAACTACATGGCTGATAATTATAATACGCCTACATGGCTATTTTATCATTACTGACCTTTACAGCATATCTACATAGCTGATCATAATAGCACACCTACAAGCTTTTGTATAATCTCGGACCGTCATTTAAGATATGTAAGCCTTCCTGAATCGTGCTGTTGGGCAGCAAAAATGTCATTGAGAAAGACACAAGCCTTACCTTCGTCTATGAAGGGTGGCAGCATATTTGATATTATACGCTGATAGACAACTGCTGCATTGGCTAACCCATAAGGATCTTTATATACTCGTAGTGCCCTTCAGGAATAACGAATCCGGTGAGGGATATAGATTTCTCATCCAACCGTATCCTAATGAATCTATATGATCGTCTATTAACGGCAATGGGTAGTGATCTTTGACAGTATTCGCGTTAAGGGCACGAAAGTCTACACAAAGTCTGTCGGTGCCGTCTTTCTTCTTCACAAGCAAAATAGGACGCGAAAACTCTGACTCAAATTCAAAATCATTTATTCATTTAGGCAACACAATGTACGTCATTAAAAAGTACATATTAAATGCTTCCATTCTACATTTACCGCCAGTAAAGTTCAGATTCTCTAATTATATTTTTTTGTAGTAGGTCTTTTATTATTTCTCTAACACGTAATTTTTCGTCATGAGACATCTTGTACATCGATAGACAACCGGTGTGTTGTTATGTAATCGAATGTGCATCGAACCAGTACGTACGGTAGTACACGCAGTACCCACAACTAAATAATCTGAGTATTTATTAATTAAATGCATCAAATTCTGCCTATCTTCACCCCGCAATTGTGTATCAATAGAGAGGGTCGCGTCTGATTTAATAGAAAGGACTGATTTACTACAAGTTAATCTCTGTATACCACGCGCTCGTGTGTAAATTATGCCTTCTCTATTTAAAACGTCGCCGTCGGTGCCAACAATAACAGGCGTATTCATCAACTTATCCGAAATAACATGAAACTAGATTTCCAACGTTATATCCGAAAATTCTACACTTTTACAAAAAGAGCACGGGTTATTACAGGGTAGATTTTTATTTACATTTTATTTAAAGTCGAATTTTTCGTCTCTATTCTCAGATTTATGTCTCTTTGGGCAAAACGACTGCCTATGACCGATATTACTGCAAACTTTTATGCAAGGATTGTTTAATATTTTCGTAAGATATATCACGTGTTCGGGATTGCGAAACAGAGTCGAGTTTTACATAAATAGATAAAAATTTCACTGAGTCTTGGGGTAATAGATTAGCATTCGTAGCTGCAGCCCTGACTTGGGGGTCGGTAATGCCACGTATCACAATAGCCGCAATTAGTTCTTCACTGAGACCCTTCACTATACGTAAACGCAGTAAAGTCTGCCTAGCATATTCTGCGTAGGTGATGTAATTATTGGAATGAGTTTTCATCGTTTCGAACAAAATATTGGCAATATCTTCGCGTTGGGGACACAATGATTTAAATTCCCTTTTGAAATTAGACCACCCACGGTCATTAGTAACCTACTCGTTAAGCCATAAACGCGCGTCATCCCTAAGACAGTTCCCAATCCGTGATAGACACTCATGATCGCTCCAGCGGTTCGTAGCTTGAGCATCATCGACTTCACTACACCATGTGTCAAAATCGTTATAAGACGGATCAAAGTTTGAAATAAATATATTGGAGCTTACCGGAATGGCGTTTATCACACTCACAAGTCTATCGGTTACCTGACCCATCACTGCCTCAGTACCAATCTGAGACATACTCGAGCACGGTACAGATACGTCGATACTGGCTGCGCGTGACCCCGCACTCAGCGACATGTCCCCGGCAATAGCGCTCGGCTGCGCAGGCAGCGGCGGTGACAACGGCCGCGGGGTAGACACTACCCGGGCTGGCAGCTGAGCCTCCAGGGCCGGCGACCTAGACCGCACTAGGTGGCCCATCTGACGTGGCCGGTGTCGATGTTTGTGTCGACAAATCGGCAGGAACCACGGCGTCACTCACACACACACTATTTTCACCGCGAGAACTAGCCGCACTATTTTTACCGCGAGAACTACCCGCACTATTTTTACCGCGAGAACTACCCGCACTATTTTCACACGTATTTGAAATACTAACACCACTTTCTAAAGCACCCAGGCGATTTAATATCACCTGAAGTGTCTGATCGAGCCCAGGGGTAGACGGACTCGCCTTCTTAAGGCTTTTACGCTTATTGGACATTTCTTTTTTTAAATACAAAAAGGTTAGTTTATGTGGGCTTTAAATTACCAAAAGTGAGATAGGAATCCCACTTCTGAATTTAGCGATTTATGCACTAAAACATTAAAAAAAAAGAATATAAATTTACACAAAATACTTTTTAATCAAAATAACTAATTTTATATAGAACATTTTCATCGATCAAATATCATCATCAAATAAGTAAATAAAGAATCACTTTTAACACAATAACAACGTAACAACGTTTAACAATCGTTTAACAACGTCCGTCTATCCCTAGTGCTTTGTTGAAGAGAAACTGGGCTCTGCTGGAGCGCGCACGTGGTTTTATAACCTGTCTCCCACTCCAATTATGTCATCATGACGTCAGCCCTAGGTCACGCCCCTTCTCACATAGTAGACATCTAATTCTATTGTATAGCTTGTCCAAGTTTTAATGCTTTCTCCAGTAATAACAATTGCTATATTTTAAAGTGATGTTCGTTGTCAATTCTTTTTCGTCTGATCAACGACTTGATCGAAAGAGGTTGATACTGGCGAAGTATTTATTCGCCACAATATTAACACCCAATTTTTAATTTGATCGGTCAAACGCCTGTAGTATAATGATTTCATAATATAAAGCAGGGGTCAGCAACCGGCGGCCCGCGGGCCGCATGCGGCCCGTGCTCTATCTCGTTGCGGCCCGCAAGCCTCAGGTCCTTAAGAAAAAAATACCAAAGCAATAGGCCATATTACTAGAATCACTAGAATTTATACGGCCATGCTGCTGGGCCATGAGAGTATTCTTGAAAGCTCGCTCCCACGCGGGGTGATAAAAATGTACCTATTTCATTTTTTAAGAACTGTTATGTTATGTATTGTTTCTACCGAAAATAAATATTTGCTGTACTTATTCAATTCTTGGCAATTTTTTTTGCGTTTATACGCTGCACCTGGCCGTCGGTGGCGGGCGGCTCCTTTGAGACAATAGGCGGCGGCAGTCTTTGATTAGACGCAGGTGTGCGGCGGCGAAAAAATTCAAAGCGACCGACTTTAGTTAAAATCACAGCCGCGCGCAGCTATCGCCTCATTCTAGCCATGCGCAGAATGTGTCACTGAAATGAAAAGATATGTATATATCTTTTCATCACCGTGAACTATATCACTCTTTTAGTTCAGTAGTTCAGTCTAGTTCAGTTGCTCACTATTACCGGTGTGTACTGTTGAACTAAAATGTCTCATATCATTTCACTAAATGTATGACCGGGAGTTAGAATCAGAGTGAGTGAAACAGAAAATTATTTCAGTACAACGGAGCTCGAGCGTGAGAAGTGATCATAACATAACGCGCACGTGCTAATTCGTGTTTTGTCGGGAAAGTTCGGTTCCACCCATTCTGCGTCGTTCGCAGAATTAGTGAACTAACTGAACTACTGAACTAGATGAATTGTAACTGAACTAGAGAAAGAAGGATAGATATAAATGAACTAGTCCAATTGAAGGATTCATTCGTGAACGACACATGGCTACCTCATTCGGTTGTGGAAATTCGCCGGAAACTCACGTCTCATCTGGTTGCTGGCTACGCGTTTCGTTTCACCTTTCTTCCCTTCGATGATAGCTTCTCACGCACGACGTATGAGGTAAGTACGTTGTATGCACTCGCGAGCAATTTGTATTATTTTATTTACTGATTGTTTATGTGAACCTTCAGATTGATGGGTAAATGTTATAAGGACGTGGATAGTAGTTACATGACATGAAGTCAGTTACGAGTATGTCATGTTTTAATTATTTTTTGAATGTGGAGTTGAATTTGTAGGTGCTAACTGGAACATATAATTTTACAACGAATTTAATTTTTTTCATTATTGTTACAGAATATTTATATAAACATGGCTTCAAGAAAAAGGAAGATAGAAGAAGAAAAAAGAGTTTTTAACAAATTATGGACAGAATTATACTTTTTTATCGAGTTTAAAGGAAAACCGTTATGCTTGATTTGTCAAAAGAGTATTTCTGTAGTAAAGGAATATAACCTGAAGCGACATTACGACACTGAGCACAAAGCTAAATTTGACTGTCTTGAAGGAGAAATACGACAAAGGAAAATTTCCACTTTGAAATCGTCATTACAAAATCAACAAAACATATTTAAGGTTGTGGCAGACAACAGCGAATCGAATGTTCGTGCCAGTTACAGGGTAGCAGAGATTCTAGCAAAAAGTGGACGTCCGTTTACCGATAGTGAATTAGTAAAAGAGTGTGTCTTAGCTATCGCAGAAGAAATATGCCCAGAGCAAAAAAAAATGTTTGAAAGTCTTAGTCTCTCTGCGAGAACTTGCACCCGACGTACTGAAGACTTGGGTGCTAATTTGTGTGAACAACTCAGGGATAAGGCGCAGTCTTTTGACTGCTTCTCTTTAGCGATGGATGAAAGTACGGACGTGTCGGATACAGCACAGCTACTCATATTTGTACGCGGCATTGACGAAAACTTTACTGTTTACGAAGAGCTTGTGAAAATGTGCAGTTTGAAAGGTACAACTACGGGAGAAGATTTATTTCACCATGTGGAACAAGCTCTGGATTCATTGCAGTTAAGCTGGGAAAAGTTAACAAGTGTCACTACCGATGGAGGCAAGAACATGAGCGGTCAAAACAAAGGTGTTGTTGGGAGAATCATCAGCAAAGTGAAAGATTCTGGATCTACTGTGCCATTGATTTTTCACTGTATTGTCCATCAAGAGGCATTGTGCTCCAAGGTTATATCCTGGAAAGAAATAATGGATACTGTAACATCCACTGTTAATTTTATAAGAAGAAATGGGCTGACACACCGTCAGTTCCAAAAGTTTTTGGAAGATCTGGAAGCTGATCATGGTGACGTGGTTTACTACTGTGAAGTGAGGTGGCTCAGTCGAGGTGCCGTTTTGGAACGGTTTTTTGATTTGAGGAAAGAAATTGGCAACTTCATGGAGATGAAAGGAAAGCCAGTCGAAGAGCTTACTAACAAACAGTGGATTATCGATCTTGGTTTTTTGACTGATTTGACTAAGGAACTGAATCAGCTCAACAAACGCTTGCAGGGAAAAAATAAATTGATTTGCGATATGTATTCAGATGTTAAGTCATTTGAGATGAAACTGAAACTGTTTATCGAGCATATTGATGAAAAAAAGCTTGACCATTTTCCTAATTGCAAGAAAGCCGTGGAAGAAGCTGGAGATAATTTTGTGTGGCAAAATATTACAATGAGAAACGTGTTAACACAACTACAAACTGAGTTTGTAAATCGATTCACCGACTTTAAAAAGAGCTCCCTTAACCTGGAAATATTCCAAAACCCTTTTGCAATTGATATTAGTGAGGTACCAAGCAATTTGCAAATGAACATAGTAGATTTGCAAAGTAATAGCACACTTAAAACGGCATTTAAGGAAAGCACTGACTTGATACTGTTCTACGGAGGTTTGAGTTCTGAAAACTTCAAAGAATTGAAAAAGTTTGCTCAGCAGATAATAACTATGTTTGGTAGTACATATTTGTGTGAGCAGACTTTTTCAATTCTCAACTACCGCAAAAATAAGAATTGTTCGCGGTTAACGGATGAACATTTGGACGCGATTCTACGCGTGTCTACTACTAAAATGAAAGCAGACGTTAAAAAACTTGCAAGTCAAATGCAGCCGCAAAAATCTCACTAGTTCTTACTTTTTTTTTATGTTAGTATAGTAATTCAATTAAAATAGACATGATTGTATTAATATATATGCGTTTTATTTCAAATATTAAAAATACATACACGAACATATAAATATAAAAATAAGTGCGGCCCGCACTGATACTCTGGCAACATATGTGGCCCTGCTATAGCAAAAGGTTGCCGACCCCTGATATAAAGTATAAACAAACGTTTACTTTTATATACACAGGTTAATATTATTAAATGAACTCCTTGGTTGCACATGGATTTCCAATGAGTTTTTAGTTAATCCGTCAACTGCCACTCATTTCTGACTTCAGCGGCGACCGAATAAAACCGTGTTCGTAGTTTCAATATTATTTATAACTGATATAATTCAAATTGCAACTATATAGAAATATTCCAAATACGAATAATGGAGGAAGAAAATTCATACGAAAAAGAATTAGATTATACTTTGCACCCTGTTTGTCAATGTTTTCTTGAGCCTGCTGTTACCTCTGAACATGAGTATATTTCAGCTCGAAAAGAACACATGCTTAATACTGTAGTTACAACGGAAACATATTTAAGAGAACGTCGTATTCCAGAACTGATTCGATTTTTGCTTACTATGTTGATATCCCATTCTCCAAAAAAACCCATGGCATTCCTAGAGAAGTTAATCGATGATTGTATGTTATTTCGAGCTGGCCATGGATCTGCTCCAGTTTTATTCGAAACGAGGTGAAAATATGTTTTTTTCTAAGTTATTTTCACATTAAAATTTAATATAATACTACACATTATAATTTTAAAAATTTCAGGCATTTAGAAGCTGTGATAAAAAGTTTTGATCCATGTCAACGTGGATGGTTAAGTACAGGGCAAGTACGTAGACTCTTCACTACATTAGGATTATCAATGGAAGAGAATCTAGAATTCATTGAAGAAAAAATATCATGTAATGAAATATTGGAAAAAATAAAAAAATGTCAAGAAGAAGAGTTATACGATCTATTATCCGCTGGAATGATTTCAGATATTATTAGTGATTACCTAAAATCTGACGAAGTTAATTGAACTGACTTAAAAATATTTTAAAAGCAGTTATTTCCAATTGTTTATGTTTTAATATATCGCCGTCCCCACCGAATAGTATCGTAATCGACTATTACTATAGAAGTGCTTTTATTGGGAATTATAGTTCTGGAGGGTCGATTACACCTTGTGAATTTTTTTCAGAATATTCGTACGAGCACTTCTCGAGATAGTCATTTTGTAATAACTTTACCTCTACTGTTCGCCTAAAAATAAAACACGTTTTTAATGTCGAATATCATCATAATAGATTATTACCTACTTCTTTGTGTCTCGCCTTTTACAGTAAACTGTTATTACAATCTTATTCGGGTACAAAAAATTTGACTAATTTCGGTGATGTATATTACCATTTTTTGTTTCATTTCCTTATAAATTAATATTATATTACGATATTGACTTTACAAAAGTTGCAATCGTTATATTGAATACTGTTTATCGCGTGGCAACAAAGATAATGCAATCTATTTAACGACAATACTTTGCGAAGATTTTAACATGTATTGACAGGTTGCGATGTATCATCTATTTATTCCTTCAAGTATCATACATTGCTCTCGCCTTGTCGGCATGTGAAAGAAAGTGATAGCCTTAGCCCCGCCTCTAGCACGTGCTATAAGGATCAAGTGATGATTGTTTACATTATTTAGTCACAAATTTGTAGACATGGGTAACTCAGCGAAATTCCCTGCGCCAACTCAGCAACTCAGGCGCAGTGGAGTGCGTCGGCTCCTTGAGTCAACTCAAAATTGCGCCACGACCGCGACGCAGTAAAAATGGGACGCGCAAAGCGAGCAGTGAAACCTCCGAAACGCACGCAACCCCATGCTCGTAGTTCACTCAGTGAGTGAGTACTGCGCCGTGCGCCAACACATTATGAATGTGTGAGCTGACTCACCCTGCGCACTGAAGCGTGCCGGCGCAATTGCGCGGCGCAGCGCAGTGTTACCCATGTCTACAAATTTGTTTTCATGGAGCGTGCGTACGCGTTAGATTGCAAATAAAAATAATTTAATATCGCGAAAAAAATTGTTTTTGTGTGTTAATTGTTCTTTCCTAGTTATTAAGATGAAAAAAACATTTTTTAAAAATTCTCGCACCAGAAGAATGTTAAATTTGTTATCACCGAATGTTGGCGATCAGGATGATGGTAATAATGTTGAATAATGTTGAAAAAAATAATGTTTTTCTGTAATGAAAATAAATTATATTAAAAAAAACAAACTATGTAAAAAATACTTTTAGGTAACAATTTATACATAATATTAGAGTTGTCTTTTAGATGGTGATGTTGGTTGTTCTCACCAAGAGCAAGAAAAAGAAACAGATTTAGTAGAAACATTTAAATCACTTGGCGAAGGACTTATATCAGAAACTGATACTGTAAAAAAGTACAATACACGAGGTAAACATTTTGTAATTTTATTTTCTTTATGTAGTATTTTTGGTCATACAAAATTAATATAAACATTTTTGATTCTCATGGTATTTATTATTGTTACAGAGAATTTATCAAACAAAAATTACGATGAACGTGATAACGATCATTGTGATTTCTCGCCAGAATCTTCAGAATATATACCAAGCCCTTGCCGTGAAGTTACATCTGACACTCTTAGTGCAACCTCCAGTATAGGAGGAGATACTTTTTTTATAGATAAATTAATAAATTCCAACATTATTCGTAGTCCATCAACGATATCTAATTTATCTCTAGTATTTGATAATGTAGACTTTGTAGCATCTCCGTCTGCCATTTACAAAATTTCAAACAAAAGAGTTAACCAAGAATTTCCGCAACATGATAAAAACATAACTAGAAATGATGTTCAGAACTGCTCTCTTGAATTACATAGTGTAGAACAACAAGAGCAACAGTCTACATATCTATCCACAATCTATCAAGATAATATTTTTTTGGACAGTGATATAACATTAACACCTAATAGTATGAACAAGACTCTGAAAGCGGATAATACTACAATAGAATATAGCGCAATAGATGGTACCCAAACTATGAATTCCTGTACTGATGATTTGCATAAAAGAAATAGTTTTATAAGCAGCTGTAATAATATAGCACATGAATCTAATCAGACAAATGTAAATATCAATGAAGGAATATCACCAGAAAGATTAAACAATGCAAAAACTGTGCAGGCTCCTCAATTGAATCACGAAAATCATGAAGAAATATTACAAGAATTTGATAATATTTTAGAGCAAAATAAGCCCTCAACTTCAGAAAATAAAAAACTTTGCAGAAAGCGAAAATGTAATACAGACGAATGGAACGATGTAAAAAATAAACGTTTAAAAAACTCTGGTTAAGCTTATACAGGATGTCGCTCCAAGAAAAGCTATCCAGCAAAGACCATAGGTCCAGTGTGTTCATGTAAAAAACAATGCTACAATTTTTTTACCACTGAGCAAAGACAACATTTCTTTGACACTTTTTACAGGCTTAAAAGCCACGAATTACAGTGGCAATACATCACTAGACGTATAATTTCTAAACCTATTAAAAAATTAACATTGGGGCGCAAAAATAATAGAACCCAAACACTTATATACAGTTTTCCGTTAGATGGGTGCGATATATCTGTATGCAAAACATATTTCCTTAATACCTTAAGAATATCAGAACAGTTTGTCTACACAGCCTTAGAAAAAAATAATAAAGATCAAAGCTTAACAGATGATAGAGGAACACATTTAAATAGGCCTCATAAAACTAATGTTACTACAAAGGAAATTATTATGAAGCATATTAATCTATTTCCTATTGTAGAATCTCACTATGTTAGGAAGGAGTCAACACGGCTATATTTATCAGAGCAGCTCAATATTTCAAAAATGTATCGATTGTACCAATCTTGGTTCACAAATCAAAATTATGCCATAGATAATTGTGCTACAAAGCGGCAGTACGAAACTATTTTTAATACGGAATACAACTATTCCTTTTTTAAACCAAAAAAGGATTTGTGCGCAATTTGTTCTCTGTATGAACAAGCTGAAGATACCAAAAAGGTACCTTTAGAAGAAAGTTATAGGAGACACCTGGAGCGTAAAAATAAAGCACGTGAAATGAAAAGAGAGGAAAAAGCCACGGTAGATCCAAGAAATACTACAGTCGCTGTTTTTGACTTAGAAAAAGTCCTCAATGTGCCTCAATCTGAGGTGGGTATTTTCCATTATAAACGCAAATATCCCATTTATAATTTCACAATTTATAACACACTTAATAAGTCAGGATTTTGCTATGTCTGGCACCTCTCTATTGCAAAAAGAGGCTCAAACGAAATTGGGAGCTGTTTATTACAATTTTTAAAACAGGAAGCACAAAAAGATATAAAGCATGTTTCATTTTATTCTGATGGCTGTGCCGGGCAGAACAAAAATAGATTTATTTATGCCATGTACCTTTATGCTTTAAAAACTTACGGGCTGGAAAGCATAACCCATCGTTTTTTTGAGACTGGTCATAGTCAAAGTGAGGGTGACAGCATGCATTCATGTGTAGAACGTGCAATGAAGAATAAATTATTATTCACACCTGACCAAGTTTACAGTGTTATAATGAACGCAAAAGTAAAAGGTGAGAAGTATAACGTAAAAGAAATGGAGCAAAGTGATTTTTACGATTTAAAATGTCTCATCTCTGGAAAAAACTGGCTTAAGGATACACAAGGTAGAAAAATTTTGTGGTCAAAGGTTATGGAAGTTAGAGTATCTCATGAAAGACCTCGTGTTCTAAAATTAAAATACAATATTGGGGAAGAATATTTTGACTTAGACACGGACTCTGATATTATAAAATCAAAATGTGGGCGGCGACCGAAAAATCCTGTGGAAATTACAACAGTCGATAATTTGACACAGATTTACCACCAACCTATCCCCATACCTAAACCTTTATATGATGATTTACTTGGATTGTGTGCTAGTGAAGCTATACCAAAACATTACCATGGGTTTTACAACTCTCTAGTATGCTCTGGGAATTCGGAACAGCAAAACACAGACAATCTGGATGGGTCAGACCTAGATGATGCCTAGGTGGCAAGAAAAACATGAATATAAATATATATTTATGAGTCTAACATTACTAAATTTTTTTTTGTTGTTTTTTTTATACTTTGATTAAAATACTTTAACAAAAACACGTAAATTATGTTTTTTTTAGAAATTAGATTGATTTTTACCTTATATTTTGCAATACGGTCTCTCCGGTATTATAATTTTACAATTGTGAAACTTGTTTTATTTGCCATGTAATAAAAACGTAATTAAATTTTACAAGTATCATCTCACTTTGTTTAATCACCGAATATTATGGTAAGAATCAATTACCAAGTCAATTAACATTTCTTTAGAACAGGGAATAAGATCGCATTCAACTATTACTGAGTAGATCACTGTCGATAATTTACCCGAATAAAATCGTATTGTTGGTTTACGGATGAATATTTAGTTTCAATTACAGTAATATAAATTTTTGCTTCTAACTTCAATTTAGTACATAAATATTTTTTTTTAATTATACCACTTTATCGGCGAAAAAATCAGCTTTCTTTTGGTATGCAAATTATTTCTCTAAGTAAATACAGTAATCAGTTATTAGCAAAAAATCTTATTTCTTTTTTCCTGTAAAAAAATGATTTTCCGATTATGGTATTATTCGGTGGGGGCGGCGATATGTCCTACATTGTACATCCTAATAATAATAATTTAACACATATATTTTTTTCAATGCGAAAGTAATTGCTTGTATATATACATATTCATCTGTCAAGCGTTAGCGTGAACGTACGCGTGTTGAATTTAATTAGTGCAATTGTGCTACATTTATTAAGTCATTGTGAAAAATAATAAACTATCCGTAAAAATTGAGTATAACCCTTTGAGAAGTATTAAAAAGTTTAAATACGTTAAATAGTGAAAAAAACGAAGAAAATAAAAAAAGTTTCTACTCGTGCATTTTTATAAAATGAGTGTACAAAGAAGTCCACCTGGCTACGGAGGCTCAGGTTCTCAACCAGACCTCTCTAAGTTACGTGATGATACAAATGCAATTATGGACTCTCATATTTCGCAACGAAAAAAGAAAAGAATGCCGGACTGCCATTGTAATTACGAAGATACATTGCAAGATTTTCAAACTAAACTTATGGGGTCAATAAAATTATCACTTGAAGTTCATAATGAGAGTATTAAAGGTACTCTTGAGGTGCTGAGACAAGACTTTAATGACTTTAAGAACGAAATGCGGGATACCCACATCGCGATTCAAGAACTGAAATCGACAAACGCTGAATGCAACAGAAAATTAGATTCTTTGGCAAAGGAAAATACACATTTAAAACTCGAGTATGAAAATCTGTTACAACAATCAAAAATAAAAGACCAGCAGTCCAGGATGAACAATGTAGAAATATCTGGAATACCGTTTTTAAAAGGAGAAAATTTAAATAACATATTCCAAAACTTAGCCACCAAAATAGGTTTTGTTTCAATGCCAACTGATATTGATTATATCCATCGTGTGCGTCGATTTACTCCAAAACCCAGCAATAACGTTGCTCCAGGCCATAGTGAATCATCTACCATCCCTAATATTATCATCAGATTTACACAGAGAAGGCGAAAGAGAGATATGCTAGCGGCTGTGAAAGCACGACGCGGTTTGACTACGGCTGATGCCGGTTTAGATGGCCCTTCTGCTCCTATTTATATTAGTGAACACCTAACACCCCATAATAAACTGTTGTATAAGCGTGCCCGTGCTTTAGCGAAAGAAAAAAATTATAAATATGTATGGTTGTCCGATTGTAAAATCTTTCTACGTAAAAACGACACTTCCAAAGCGTTATTTATATCTGATGAGACCGATCTGTCAAAAATCCTGTGACTAAATGTCTATCCAGGTAATAATTCATTCTTCAGTTTATATAATTTACTAGTTTTATTACTTTTATATCTAATCATACATCTCATACTATTAATGTACTTATATTCAGAAATAATAATTAGAATTACGTATATATGTACTCTAATCAGCGAAATCTTGGTAACATTCTATATTGTTCTTACTGTATTTGTTGGTGGAAAAAATATATCAAATTGTTTAACTTTTAAAATTCGATAACAACACGACATTTTCTATTTATTATCAAAACGTAAGGGGCTTACGAACCAAATCGCATTCATTCCTGAACGCCGTTTTGTGCAATAATTTTGATGCAATATGTATCACTGAAACTTGGCTTAACAATAACTTCTATAACTCAGAATATTTTGACAGTAGATATGTGACATTTAGATGCGATCGTAACACAGCTGCAAGCGGTGTTGATCGCGGTGGCGGAGTAGCGATAGCAGTGAGAAGTGATTTGTCTCCATGGCAGCGCGCCGACTTGCATGCGCCTCCGCAGGCTGACGAGTACCCAATATATAAAGTACTCTTTGCTGACGAGGTATGGGTATCGGTGCCGCTCCGTGCCGCTGACTGCCCTGCCCCCCTCCGTCGCACTTCCAACACCGCTCCTCGTAACCTGCATCTTATAACTACGTATATCGCACACGGTAATAATCATGAATCATTATTAAATTCTTTCTATGACCGGGTGACCGAATTCATTATAGATAATCCTGATGACATTTTTCTTATTCTCGGTGATTTTAATATTTCGCACGCTCAATGGTCCTATATTACAGAAACTAAATCCATGGACATACAAACTAATAACAATAAATTAGCTTGCTTTACAGCTGACTTTATGAACATATCCTCACTATTACAATACAACGACCAATTTAACATAAATGGTAGGCTCCTGGATTTAATTTTTAGTAATCAACATTGTCTGGTAACGTCTTGCAAAAACCCCTTAGTTATTGAAGATTCTCATCACAAATCACTTGTAATCGATTTAAAATTAAATTATACTACTGCCCTTAAGCCTCCAGGCACTATGAAAAAACAGTTCTATAAAGCCGATTTTGATTCAATTAAAACAACACTCAACTCGGTCGATTGGGAAAATATTTTTAGCACTATGTCCGACGTTCAATCCATGACAACTTACTTTTATAATGTACTCGACTCTATTATAGATAAGTATGTTCCGTCTTATAATTTAAAAACTAAATACAGATATCCACCCTGGTATAATAGACCACTAATAAAACTATCAAATGAAAAATGTAAATATCATAAAAAATGGAAACAATATGGCAATCTGGCCGACTATCACACTTTTTCGATCCTGAGACGTAGATTCAAAAAAATGGCATATAACTGTTATAATAACTACATTGAACTCTCTGAAGATAAAATTAAGTCTAATCCTAATTTGTTTTGGTCATTTGTAAAATCAAAGAGATCTAATAATGACATTCCTGATAAAATGTTGTATAAGGGTAAAATCTTATCTAGTGGTCATGAAATTTGTAACTCTTTCAATCAATATTTTAACTCCGTTTTTGTACCTTCTAGTAATCATATTTTATTAAATTCCTATAATACTGATAATCGATTTTCTAACCTTTGTAATATCAATACATTGAATATTAGTTTTGATCTTGTATTGAAAGAACTTAAACATGTTAACATTAAAAAGGGAGCTGGTTCAGATAACATTCATCCAATTCTTCTCTCTAAATGCGCTGAAGAGCTTATGATACCTGTCACAATAATCTTTCGTACCTCTATTGAAACTGGAGTATTTCCTATTCCTAAAACTATTAGACGAGATATTCTCACCGAATATAGACCCATCTCAAAGCTATGTGTCTTAGGAAAGATCCTTGAGAAGATCGTTACTAATCACATATTTATAACTGTTCGTAGACATATATCGCCACATCAACACGGTTTTTTCAAACAGCGTAGCGTAGATTCAAATATGATAACGTTTACAGCATATTTAGCAAAGGCTCTGGATGATAATCTTCAGGTTGATGTTCTGTACACCGATTTTTCTAAAGCATTTGACAAAATCAATCACGATCTTCTTCTTGAAAAGTTAACTAGGGCGGGTATGCATGGCAGCCTCCTCAGATGGATGGAGTCTTACATTAAAAATAGAAGCCAAGCAGTTTGTATTAAGGGGTACTCTTCACAATTTCTTCCTGTTTCTTCTGGTGTTCCTCAGGGTTCACATTTAGGACCTTTGCTTTTTACCCTGTATATAAATGATATAGGACTATCATTTAACCACAGTAACCATCTATTATACGCTGATGATACTAAGTTATTTAGAATAATAAAGTCAATTGAAGATTGTAAATATTTGCAACAAGATTTACAGCACTTATATCATTATTGTGAGACTAACCAATTATACCTTAACATCGACAAGTGTAAGGTAATATCATTTACACGTAAAATAAATTATCTTAATTTTGACTATAAAATTAATAATATTATCCTTGAACGTGTAACTACTATTAGAGACCTCGGCTTAATAATGGACTCAAAGTTATCATTTAATCCTCATATTGATCATATTTTATGTAAAGCATTTCGTAATCTAGGATTTGTCCTAAGAACTTGTAAGCCGTTCAGAAAAACTACAACACTTAAAATTCTATACTTTTTTTCGTCCGTTCGATCTTAGATTTCTGTAGCGTTACTTGGAACCCCTGTTATAATATTCATATTGAAAGAATTGAAAAAGTTCAAAAAAAATTCATTAAATCACTCAACTATCTTCAGGAACAGGTAGAAGAATCATACATTGATAACCTCAAGAGACATAATTTATTAAGCCTATCTAATAGACGAAAAATGTTCGATATTGTTTTTCTTTTTAAACTTTTAAACTCCTTCATCGATTCTTCTGAACTGCTTGGTATGATATCCTTCTCAGCTCGGGCTCGTCTCCCCGTACGCCCCTCACGAACCTTACCACTATTTGTGCCTCCACGGTTTAACAAAAATTATACTCGTAATTCATTTCTTTATCGTTCCACCAACACATATAATAAGGAATTTAATAACATAGATCTTTTTAACACCTCTCTCAACTGCCTTAAACGTACTCTTACGCAATTATTGTCTGAAAAAAGTACTTAATTCTATAGAAATAGTTTAGTTTAATTAAGTATAATTTAATTTAATGACATACTTTATAGTTAAAATATCATGTACTAATCAACACGTTTCACGCGATTCTATTCATAGTTTTGTATCTTTCTTTTTTGGGCACTGTAGGTCTGTAGTTTTTAAGAAATATATATTGTTATTATTATTTATATGTATGTACATGACTGTTTGCTGCCAAAATAAATAAAAAAAAAAAAAAAAAAAAAATATACGATAAAAAAATGATATTATGTTAAATACAATAATAAAAACTAATAACGCATTCCTTAAAATTGGTAAGTGTGGTTGGTTGTGGTAATCTCCTAAGCAAATTTCAAATATTAGATAAGTTTGTTATATCTAATATTTGAAATTCATAGTTTTAATGTTTTATTCATTAGATAGGTATATGAATAAAAGCTTAAGACAATCATAATTTATTTAAAAAAATGCTACCAACATAATACATACCTAATTTCTCTTTCAAACTGTCCAAACCATTGTTCATGACCTTACTATCCATTCATTTCAAGATTGCTGTTACCTCCCGCCCTGCTTCCTCATACCACTCCTCAAGCTTCGCCCGGTTTGTACGGATAGTATAGTCCGATGCAAACTTTATGGCGGCTCGGAAATTAGTATTCTAGCAAGTACAAATTATCAAAGATTCTCATTATAGCATTCTGCGAATCGAAACGTATACTACGTTCGGAGCCGCCCAAAAAGTTTGAATTCAACTAAAACACTGCCGTTTTCGACTTTGTTGTGATTTTTGTTTTCGTAGAATTTTTGTTTCTGTTGCTGAAAAACATCCGAAACATCAGGATAAATAATAAATCGCGTTTTAATCCGGTATAAAGTATTTTATTTAAATTATTTCGATGAATTAATGGGTATTGCAGTTGCAGGATACATAAATAAACCTAAAATTTTTTGTTAGCACAATATTTTTCGAATGTTCAAATAGTAAAATAAAGCAGTAAATTTTTTAGATAATTTAATCTTTCTCTATTCTATTAATTTTTTGTTTAGAAGGACATCATAACGGTCGATGGCGGCATTCTCGAAGTGAACGAAAAGTATACCATAATTTCTTACGTCTGTCTAGCTACCTACCTACTTTTTCTCTTAAGTCATCTGTCAGTTTCAATTACAAGTGTCAATAATCAAATACATAATAGGTATATAAAATATAAATAAAATAAATACAAAATAGATAAATGATAATAAGCATTGATAAATGATAATGTACTCAATAATCATAAAATCAATAGAAGTTAGCTCAACAATTTAGTAGACCGATAATTTTATTTTTTAAATGGATCTCGAAGTGTGTTCTCAATAAATTGTTATGATGTTACTTTTCGAAAGGACATGACATGTTTATTAAGCTCATTATTATATTAACTAACGATAATTTCTTGAAGTTGCAACATAAGAATGTTCTTATTCGGTATTTTCATTCATATCGTTTTTTTGTTCTCTATTTTTGATATATATTTTAAATCTCCAATTGTAAACAATGTGAGACCTTATGAACCAATACATGAAATTCTTGCTGATCGGCTAGTTTTGTTTGTTGTGGATGGATTGAGGGCTGAATCTTTTCTCAATTATACAACAATGTCCTATTTAAGGTAAGTTTATTATTTAACATTAGTTTTCGTGTTTTGTGTGTGTCTAATATCTAATGAAATAAATAAAGAAACATTTTTTTCTTTTCAGGTCAGTTGGTAATACACATGGGCGGTGGGGAGTATCACATACCAGAGTACCTACAGAAAGTCGCCCTGGCCATGTAGCAATAATTGCTGGTTTTTATGAAGATCCTTCAGCAGTAGCGAAAGGATGGAAAGAAAATCCTGTTGATTTTGATTCTTTATTCAACCAAAGTTCCTTTACCTGGTGTTGGGGTACATATGATATTGTGGATATATTTACAAAAGACCAAAAATTAGATGACCACATATTTGTTCAGAAGTTTGATCCTTATGATCAGACTTATAGCTCAGATAAAAATACTACACTGTTAGATGAGTGGGTTTTTGTTTCTGTAAAAGATTTTTTTCAAAAAGCAAAGCATGATTCAAATCTGAAAGAACAATTACAGAGTAGAAAGATAGTATTTTTTTTACATTTATTGGGTACTGACACAGCTGGTCATACACATAAACCAAAGACACAGTAAGTATTTAACAAATGAGTTCTTATATAAATAACGGAAGTTTTTTTTTTGGTATTTACTTAATATTATATCTACAGGAACTTTTTAACTACTCTAAAACATGTAGATGAAGGCATTAAGGAGATAGAAAAAGTAATTAGAGATTTCTATAATGATGATGGGAAAACAACATTTTTGATGACTGCTGATCATGGCATGACTGATTGGGGTAACTGTTTTATAATTGATTGATATTCATAAATTTAAATCAAATCTCAACTAGATGTATGAAGATATCTGAACATTGCTTTTATATTTTACACAGGTTCTCATGGCACTGGATATGAGCATGAAACAAAAACACCTTATGTGCTCTGGGGATCTGGAGTGCAACAGATACACAATGAAAAGAAAAAAATAGATCCTGAAACATATTTAATGTTTCACGAACATAGATTTGATTTGAATCAAGCTGACTTGACTCCTTTGATGGCAACATTTCTGTCTATTCCTGTTCCAGTTAATTCTATAGTAATTATATAAAATGATCATGTTTTTATTTATAGCAAACAAACTTGTGTATTAATGGCACTTTCAGTTATATCTCTTTAACATTGAAAAAGTTAAGTATCTGATTTTATAGGCAAAAGTCTTCTATAATTTCTATCTCTTAGAAAGATACAATGAGTGAAACAGATATTTCATGTCAAAATCAGATGATGAACTGATTGATATTTTGGTGAATGATTAATTGTGGTAATTTTATGTAAATTTTACTCTTTCTATATTTCAGGGTCAACTAAAAACAAATCTACTAGACTCTTCAGTACCCAATAAAGCTAAAGCTATTTACAGTAATAGCAGACAACTTCTTGCACAGTATAATCAAAAGAGAGTTGATGTTGAAGCTAATGCTTTATCATTTTTATATTATCCATTCAAGCCCTTAGATGGAAGGAAAGTTGAGGAATTGATACATTTTACAGAAATGCTTCTACAAAATAATGATTATGAACAATTAATTATTTTTAGTGAAGAAATTATGAACCTGAGCTTGTCTGGTCTTATATATTACCATAACTATTATCAGCATCCATTACTGTACACAATAACACTTACATTTTTAGGTTGGATAGCTTATTTGTTAAGAATTTTAATGGAACAGTCTGTACATTCACAAATAGATGTATCTAATAAGAAACATCAAACATCTTCCAAAATTTATGAGATGGTTGATAAAACTATCTTTGCCGTATCCTTATTTTTAGGGACTCTATCGAGTATTTTAATTTATGGTATGTATGTTTATATTTTCTCCAAATAGATATAATTATATAAAATATCTAAGATTTATTTTGAAAATTCATCAACTTTATTTTTGTGTATCTTTCTATGTTATAATATTTATTCCTGTACTAATATTAACTTTTTGTCCTGCTGTCGTAAATAAATAGATTTCAGTTTTTTTGTTAGATATCGACAGACCGAAACTCACAATGTAGACTTCACGGATTTTCCATCTATGAACTGAAACTCGATATTCCTTCCGCCCGTTCAATGCCCGAATGACCAGACATGGGGAAAACATGCTTATAGAAAATGATAAATATGTTGTCCCGGCGGAATTCGAATCCGCGACCCATCGTTCTGCAAGGTAGCTGTTCAACCTAACGCGCCAACGAGCGTGTCAAAATACAATAGATTGCCCCAGTTCATTATACGATTGATTGGTACCTATAGCATACAAGACTAATAAATAGATGTTGATGATTTTTTTTGAGAATTCCTAATGATATTGCTGTAGTTTGGCATAAGTTTTTATTTTATGGAACATTGTTTATATAAGTTATGCAGATGAGATCTAAGATTCTTGATTGTCTATTTTTACTATTTCCAGCACAAAACCTACCTACACAGTATTATATTTATTTCATACTCCCCATCTTTCTTTGGATGTATTCTGTGTCACCTATTAAATTATGGGTGCAAACATTAAATACGATATATCAGAGACAGAGAATTAGTATCGTGGCTGTAGAAGTATTCTTTTATACCTTTGGTTCGATTGCAATAGTGAGTATTTAATTTTGTTATTATTTCAATATGTACCTATATAATATGACGGTGCACGGGCCGTAAAGGTTAGCACTATAGATGTCACCATTTTCTAGTACAGGTTCCATGTTAATATTCAAAAACAATAGTAGATAAACTTTAGGAAAAACTTTCGGAAATAATTCCATAGGTCCGACGCGACGGCTCGAACAAGAGCTATTTTTTGTATGGTATCTCGCTGTTTGTCCTATAGGTCCAGTGGCGAGAACTGTGACTCAGTTTTGCAGTTTGGGGTTTTGCTACGACACGCCTGGGAGCAGGACATGTACCGAGGTCACTCCTACAGCAGCACAAGCCTTGTGCTGCTGTAGGAGTGACGGTAGCTTACCCGGTTGAGGGATGCGTGGAAAAATTGTCCACGCCTACGAAGGCGATGTACGTGGGTCTGGGGAAAAAACTACGTACTGACCATCCATGGCAACCACATTTATACTAGTTTAATAAATCGTTTTAGCAGCACGAACAACACCTAAATAAAATAGCATATTTTAAAATATATTTCTAGCATATGGCATATGGTAAAATATGTCTCAGACTGAGAGCAAAATACAAACAATTTGTTTTGTGTACTAATTGCAATCTGTTATTTTCTAGGCAATTTCATTTTCCTACCGATGGGTCCTCAGCATTCCACTACTGGGCATGAGTTTATGGCCGACTTTTTCGCGATCTAAACAACACCTCAGTGCCTCACTACATCTTTCTTGGCTAGCTGGATGCTTACTATTAAGTTTTTTTTCTTTTACACCTGTTGTAGGCAAGGATGTATTCATTGAATTAGTGTAAGTTTACACTATGAAAATGTTTGGTTAGTTTGTAATACCTATAGGTTACCCTATAGTTCCTATGATTTTCTTCACAGATTTGCAGGTGGATTCATATGGCTTTTAGTTATATTGTATCATGTATTGTTTATATTCAGTGCTAATTGCGATAACGAACATGGTATGAGAGACATAATACTCAGTGTAGTCCATATGGTGATACTTACTATAGCACTGCAAATAATTTATGTGCAGTCGAAGAGGTTTGAAAGTGGCGCGCCTATTTCACAAGTTTTGCAAACTGTATGTTGGTTAATTACTGGTAAGACTTCATTCGTACAGAATATCTCATCAGCATTTTTGTAAATCGGAAAGAAATGCCAAAGCTTTTTGATTTTTGGTCCATATTCAACTTAATTATTTATTTTCTAGCTCTTCTGATGTTACTGCCTCTTTTGTATTCAAGGAAAATAAATAATCGCATCCTTGGGATCAACTCTTCAACCATCATATTTTATTTGCTGATGTCTGTTGCACATGAAGGGCTTTTTATAGTTGCATTAATTTTTAATATTACTTGTTGGATGTACATAGAATTTAAGTTTCTTGAAGTAAGAAATAAAGAGGTTAGTAAACAAATAATTTGAACTTGGAATTTGCTGAGAGCATGCAGCTGAAAAGCATCCGAAACGTCGGGATAAATAATTCAAACACTATAAATAATAAATCGCGTTTTAATCCGGTATACAGTATTTTATTTAAATGTGTGATACTCGCGTTAATAAAAGACAATATTAAATCAACACTATTAGTTTAGCTATATACTAACAAATATATTTTTATGCAGATCACAGACTGTTACTTTGATGCAGACGAAACTGCAAAACAGAAGAGCTTTACGTCATTTGAAAGAAGTATTAGCAGTAACGATTTCCGAAGAGCTTTCTTTTTTGTATCCTTTGTAATATTATAATTTGTTGTTATATTAAATATAGGTATTATACTATATAATTATATGGGGGAAGACAGTCTGATAATTGATAGTGGTCAAATTATTTGGATGCATTTTGGCGAAATTTATCTCAATATCTATCACTTGAAATTCTAGTTGTGATCCACTAATTTTCTTTATTTAACAGCCTAAAGCCCATGTTATTTGGCAAGAATAACCTCTAAAATCCCAATAAATACTAGCTGGATTTAATGAGGAACATTAGATACATTTCAAAGAAACAAAGCTTTCATTTTAGCTCAATTACATAAGTGCCTACATATGTTGCTTATTTTTTTTTGTCAAAATATAAATATAATAAAAAGGATGAATCTAACGATGATTCATGAGATGACAAAGCTACCAAGTACCAACCAATTGTTCACTTGCGTATATAATGATTTATAATTTTCTTAATATTGAAACAGTTATTATATGTTGTTTTATCATATTTTGGGACAGGAAACATAGATTCTTTGAATTCTTATGAAGTAAGATGGGTTTTATGTTTTACTACATCATTTAAACCATTCATTATCATGACTTTAATAATTATGAAAACCCTGTCAACGCAGCTTAGCATTGCATGCTGCTTCAGAGCGATACAAAATTTAACAAAGGTACGTAGAATACAATATTATTTTTGATTATTGGTATCGGGACGTAATTATACGATAGTTGAATCATCTTCAAAAGAATTTAAAAAATGTACCTACATTAAATGATCGTAGCAGAGCTTACAAAGATATTAAAGCTGGATAAACATCCTGTCCGATCCAAATAGTGATTTATTCGGAAAAAGAAATCCAAAAAAAGTTTAGACATTTTTCTTTTGTTGCTTGAACTTTTTTTTGACCCAAGATCTTGAAATAAGGGACTTCAAGCTTCAAATTGTTTTTTTTTTTATGACTCCGATAGTGCATTTTTAACAAAAAACTATTAGAAAATGTGCAAAAAAATTTTGCACATTTTCTAATAGTTTTTTGTTGATGATGAGTGCATCATGTATAACGTACAATACATCTGTTTCAGGCCCCAACAGGATATACGCATATAATTGTGCTGATATACTCAAATATTATGGGTTTGCTGTTGTTGTATTGTGTGACAAACATTGGAAGTTGGCTAGAAATTGGAACATCCATATCACAATTTGTTATAGTACAAGTATTAACATTAATCATCGTACTAATAAATCAACTAGCTAAAGTGTTAACTGATGTTGATTTTATTCAATTACTTATTAAACTATTCAAAAATAGAAAAAAACACGTGTAGAATAAAATTATGATATAATAACATTATAGTGTTTTCTTTTTACATTTAAGATTTCGTTTTTACCATGTATATCAAAATGAACCCAAACAAAATGCATTGAGGTTAGATACCTACCTATTCGATTTCATCAAATCTAGCTACAGAACAGAAACTGTTCTTCTGTTCTGTGTTTCTAGTTCCAAGTTCCAACTGCCCCTTTTAAAAAAACCATGGTGGCAACACTGGTTTGGACATTGACACTTGACATAGGAGTGTATATTATTTGCTTGACATATTATGTATAGGTTTTTATTTATTTATGAGTGATTAGAAATTATTTTATAATTTATTGAATTACTACTGCTATCTAATTTAGAGGTTTTGTATAAAAAGTGGACTACACTGACTATGTTAATAATATTTCATATACTACACTAGCATACTTTGTAACTTATGTACTTTATTACTTTTTACTTCCTAAATATAAGTTTGATTTATTAGATATTTCTTTAGGTTTTTTTTCTGGTGATATTAGATAATCTCACAATAACTTAACTTGATACAGTTAAATATACAAAAATTTATCTTAAGAGAGTGCTAAAGCCCTGTTTTTGGGCCATTCTGAAACCAATGTCAAAAAATAGGGATTTTTCTTCCAACTTTCATCAAAATTATGGGTAAGTCAAATATCATTTAAATGCTTGTTTTAACACTATAATTATTTATCCTGATATGATCACAGTATTGTATTTTAATGTTTGTTGTAGGTATACTGGTGAAAAATTGGTTTATCCAGCAGCAACTCGAAATAAAGATCCAATACTCCAGGTTCTAAAGAGATTTATCCTGTCTGATGACCAAATTGAAGATGAAAGTCCATTATTTTTGGAAATAGCATCAGGATCTGGACAACACTTGGCACACTTTGCACCTTGTTTTGCAAGTGTCAAATTCCAGCCTAGTGATATTGATACCGATTTATTTGGAAGCATTTCTTATTATGCCACAAATTGTTCAACAAAGAATATTTTGCAACCAATTCTAATAGACATAAGAAACAATCTGTCAAATTATGGTTTTACAGAAGATTCTATTGATTATTTGTATACTGCCAATTTAATCCATATAAGCCCCTATGAATGTACTATAGGCTTGTTTCAAAATGCTGGAACATACTTGAAATCTGAAGCTCTAATGATTACTTACGGTCCTTTTAGCAGAGATGGTATTATAACGCCTCAAAGTAATGTTGAGTTTGATGCTTCTCTTAAAGCAAGAAACCCACTGTGGGGTATTAGAGATATAAATGATTTAATCAAGCTAGGTGAGGATAATAATTTATCCCTTATTGATACAGTTGAGATGCCAGCAAATAATTTGACTTTAATATGGAAAAAAGATTAGTTCATATTCACTCATTCTGATTTAGTCACATACACAAAATACAAACTAAAAGAAAGTTATTATGTAACAATGTTCTTTATATTTTTTTGGTAGCTTTGCAATAATTTTTAATAATATTATCACAATATAATTTCTACATAGTAAGTGTAGATTTAATGGTGCTTTCACATATTTTAAAACCTATACTGCATTTATAGTATCTATAATATTATCAAACTTGAGTCTGACTTGTATTTATATTCTGCAATATACTACATCTACTTATGTGAATATTTTAATATAACAAATGTAAATATACTACTATGTATTAAGAAATTATTTACAATGTCTTGTTTATTAAATCCTTTATTATATATTGTATCTGAGGCACTATTCTTGAATGAATTATGATATTTAAACAAAAAGCTAATAGTTGAAAAGGCAAAGAGAATAATAATAACCAAGGTGTGTAAATTTCAGATTAGATTTTATAGACTGGATTTTTATTTTATAAAAAATGGTAAGTATTTTAGGTGATAGTGATCACCAAAGGATATTTTCCTGATAAATTTTAATAATCAATTGAATGGCCACAGTTTATTATTGGCAAACACATGAAATAGATCATCACAGATTCATAGTAATTTAGAGATTGTGTATCTCTAATAGAATGTTGCTACCGAGGACTCAGTGAGTCTGCTACCCGATTGGTCGCTGTTATCGACGTGAACCTATTGTTCCTGCAGGTGTCGATGAGGATTTGCGAGTTGAGGTTTGTAACCTTGGTTGCCATTGTCGGCTGCCATCGTCGCCAACTATTGTAGTACGCTACAGGAACTTCAATTCAGCTACGCATATTCACTGAAGGCCATGGTTTTATTGCGAGAATTTATTGACTGTGAAGCCCTAACATTATAATAGTTCAAAGAAAGGGAAAGAACATGAAACCCTTAAAGTACGTTCGTTAGGTGATAAATAACAGACGAGTAATAGAGCTTCGCAGCAGTCGTGAACCATAATAATCTACACTAATAAAGAGGAAAGATTTTTGTATGTTAGTAACAAGTAAACTCAAAAACTACTGAACCGATTCTAAAATTCTTACACCAGTTAGTTAAATTATTAATGTATAAATAATATTATTTTTTGTATAAAACATCTACATTTCCAACTTGATTTTTAAGGGGCAGTAGGTTAAGCTAGAAAGGACTAGATATAACAAATTTTGCCGGTATAGCGATAATTCAACAAGTAAAGACAACACAAGACGACATTTTAACTCGAAGACGATTATTTTAAAAAAGTTACAGGACTTTTGTTCTTAAGTTCTTTAACCCTAGATACATAACGTGAGTCAAAACGACTCACGCGCGAGACGTTTTCATTTGTTTCTTAGCAACCATTTCATATATCGCGTTGTCTGTTGATACTAACTCAGCACACGACCAAAGGTCTCGAATGGTGCACTTTGGTCGCAGGTAAGTTTTGTATATACGTAGATATAGGACAATCGTGAGTCAAAATGACTCCACGTTATGTTATTTGTAACATTTGGGACATAACCATCCTAATGTTTTTTCTATTGTTTTAGTTTATTTTGAACATTTGTTTTAGGTTTTATTTTTTTTGAGGTTTTAAGTGCTCGAAATAAATGGGAAATACATGAAGTGCTGAAAAATACGAGGTCCAAGCTGTAGAACTTCTACATTGACATAGTTACGATGGTCTACTGACTTTGCTGTCTCATAAACCCGAATCTACTAAGATGGTGTACATAAATATCAGCCTGTGATGAGGACGGTGCCGTTAAATTTAGCCCCGGAAAAAGAAAGACACAGGCAGAGTGCAAAAATTTAAAAATAACTCTCTGTGGAGAGCATATAGTATTAACTTGTTCAGACTGTATGCATTACTTATTTTGAGACTGATATGCTAATATTTTGTTTTTTTTATGTTTTATTTTTATTTAAATTTATAAAAAAAACATTAATTTGTTGCTAGATAAGTGATTTGTACCCAAAGAAAAAGAAATACTCGCTTTATGTTTAATATTCCAAAGAATTGTACTTTTCGTTTGTTTTTAACTAAAATAATAATAATACAAATTAATAGTGATTTTTATTTAATTTCTAAGACTAGTGTAGAAACATTAGTCCATAAAATGTATTATAAAATCAAATAAGAGCAACGCAATCGGGTAGAAATCAGGTGTGAGTCGTATTGACCTCACGTTATGCTGTCAGGGGTAACACAGAACGTTATGTATCTAGGGTTAAGTATGATCAGGACAAAATATACATATTTCCTGGCACAGGGAATGTGTTAATGTACAAATGGTGATTACATCCTAAATAACTCGGTTTATACAAGAAAAGTAAACATTTGGGGGGGTTCCCCAGTAAATAGGGTTAACATAATAAAACTCGACATTCGGCATTTTTTTGCCGATAGAGTGAATGATTATGAGTAGGATTGAACAAAATGTATGCTTCATGGCGTGCATTATTTCATAACTTAGTCAGCGCGGAAAAAGGGTTAGATTGCACTTTCCGGACTAAAAAATAAAAAAAAACGACAAATAAAAAGTGCTAGATAGCCGAAAAGTGCTAAGTAGGGTTATTCACGATCATTCGAAAACTTTCCGTTCCGATATTACAAGATTTCGTACCGATATATCAAGCTTTCTATCATTTTATACTAAGATTCTAATCGGAAACTCCCGAAGAATGCCGATGCTCAATCCTATGGGAATTGTGAATACCATTTTCATATCCGGTAAATACGAAAAATCTTTCAGTGGGAGAGCGTAGCTTTCCGGGCGGATTGATTTCGCGAACATAGAGCAACACGGGCCACCGGCGAACCGGTCCCGTGTTGCTCTATGATTTCGAATGATCGTGAATAGCCCTACTGGTCATATACTGATCCGTGCGAAGCTGAGGCGTGTTGTTATTATTTAAATAAAGTCATCATATTATGAAATAGGTTGTTTTCATTTATTATTTACCACTGGGACTCGAGCGCAACCTCTAGCGCATGGCAATTCTTTGCAGATTAGCCTCAAGCAGAAGGAAGCCTCGGAGCCGCTCTCCACTCTGTTACAGTCCTAGACCGAAGGCACGGCCGAAACCTTCTGCTAGCCTTGGAGGCCGGCCATCCCACTTCAAAGACGCCAAGCGCCTTGCCGCTTCCCATGTCCCCTCTTAAGAAAGAGGGAAAGCGGCCTCACTCGGTCAAATTGGCTTCACCAGTGTGCTGGCTTGCACTCCGGCTACTAAACCCCCCGCCACGGCAAGGCTTAGATCCAAAAAAAGGTCTCTACGGTTTTATTCAATTTCACATTTAAATATAATAGCATTCCGAACAATAATTTGGAAAATAGGATTGTAAATTAAAAACTAAAAAAAGACGTGTGGCACTAAGAGACTGCCGCAGCTATTGCATAGCTGTTTTTATCAACTTACTAGCTTCTGCCCGCGACTTCGTCTGCGTAGAATTAGTACTAAGGGTAGCTTATTTTTTAACCGAACTCTTTTTTCATCAATCTCCGCTTAATGGCGATGCACTACAGTCAATCTTACCGTGATATTTTTTAAACTATTCATCCAAATTACTAAGTGTAAAAGACAAAGTTCATCTATATTAAATATTGAAAGCGAAAAATGTATTAATTTTGATAAGAATTAGCTAAATACTCTAAAAAGTGCAATTGAAAAAAATAATCAAATTTAAATGTATTTATGGCTCATAGTTTAGCGCTTCCACATAAAAGGTAGATATATGCTATCGCGGACTTTTATTTAGAACTCTTTAAAACCAACAATCCCACATACATTTTATTCTTGTAACTCCAACGGTTTAGGCAGCGCACGCCAAGATAGCTCTCAGAAGGCAGGAATTTTTCCGAGTTACTTGATATTTATCGTAATATTATGGCCAATATACAAAAACTGTTTATAAATTATAGCCTATGTGTTATTCTGATATATAAGTTCTCAAGTTCTAAGTCATTAAAAGTTCTGCTATTCATCGATAGATGTTAAAACTAAAAAGTATCACCTCTGTGCCGGTCGGAGTGGAGGGTGTTATGTTATTTTCGATACGGAATTTCTGGATTTGGTCTCCACGCTCAAGGCCCGCGATAGAAGCTATGCAATAGCTTAAAAATGGTATAATGTTTTTAAAATAGTAGGTAGGTACCTATTTCAAATTAAGTTCTAAAATTTAAATTAACGGTAGAAACTAGAAAGCTAAATAATGTATTAAATGGATCGGTTGCATTATAGATAACACAATGAAAAAAAATATTCAACAAATATATGCATTTAATTTTAATTTAAAACTCGTGTACTAAGATTTGGCTTAACTTTGAATTATGTACTTAACTCCGTATACTGAAACGCGCCTCCATATAAATTGTTTACTATCAAAACTGTCAAAATACAGATGCAGTCTTGCACCTATTTTACTTCAAGAATCTCAATTACTTACATATTTTCAGTAGTTAACTAGCACAGAGTACATTTTTATATATTAACTAGTCAATTGTTCCTGATATACAGTATAACTAACAATATTTTAAATAATTAAAGCTAGTTATTTTATACAATTGGTTTTTAATTTTGAAATTATCTAGTCCAAAAGCACTATTTAGAAATGATGAAATTTGACAAGGAATTTTTAATGGAGTTATTCTTAGATGACAATGTTTCAAATATAAACAGATTAATAGTGGCAACAGCTAATGTTGTCAATGAGAACAATGAAAATATTTCATATATTAATGATATAATTATGAAAGAAGATGCCAATCAAATAATTACTCCTGAGTGTAAAGAAATTTACAAAGAAACACAACATCTATGTAGCAGTAAGAACTTTTATGAAACTATAGTTGTAAAATATACCGATGAAGATTATGCTGCAAAATTTAAAATGAAAAAGTCAACAGTACAGGTAAATAATAGGCATATATAAATATTTCAAATCTACTATATAGTCCTAAATTAGGATAAGTATTAACTATTTCTGTATATGTTTTGTGGTTGAAATTTCTTATAAAATAAATTCCAATAATACATTTTTTTTGTTAGGCTCTTATCAACCATCTACAAGAGTATATGAAACCATGCACATCTGTTATTCCATTGGATAAAAAGGTTCATATCTTCCTATGGCTTCTTACCAGCGATTCTTCCTACAGTGATGTTGCTGAAATATTTAGTTTGCATAAATCATCTGTGAGTTACATTTTTCATGAAATTGCCACATTACTGTCAGAACAAAAATACCACTTTATAAATTGGCCATCTCTAGAAGAACAACATGTAACGAGGATCAAAGTAAATAGCAGATATGGATTCCCAAATTGTGTTGGATTTATAGATTCTTGCCGTCTCAGAGTTAGATCCAAACATAATCGGAAGGGAAAACCTGAAATTGTTTTATTGCAAGCAGTGTGTGATGAGACACTCATGTTCTTTGATATCCATATAGGAGAAATTGGAAATACACATAAAAGCAGAGTATATCGAGAGAGCTCATTAGGTCAAGAGATTAAAAATTTTATTGATATTGATAATCACATATTAGGTAATTCTGAATACAAGCTGAGAAAAAATTTAATCACACCCTTTACTAGTGATGAGGTATTAACCAGTGAAGAAATGAAATTTAATGAAATCCATTGGAAAGCATGTACATATATTGGCCATGCCTTTGAAGTACTTAAAGATAGATTCAAAAAACTGAATTATATTGATATTAATAAGCCAGAAGCCATAAAAACATTAATTTGTGCCGCTTGTGTGTTACACAATTTTGTACTATTACATGAAGGTAGTTCTTATTTGAAGGAAGAGTCAGTGATTAATGATGACGGAGTTACCATAGACCCAAGCATTGTAAAAACAGCTACAGAAAAACGTCAGTTTCTCTGTAATTATATCAATTACATGGATGGTTCATAAAAATGTGCTTTCTCTATGTTATAGTTTCAATTTGGGACTGATTTTGAGACTAATTCAAAGTTTTGAGTCTTAAGTGACCTTTCTATGGATTTTGGTTATTCAAACCTGTCATTAGTGCCATTCAAACAGAATTTTGCTTTAGTACAAGAAGTGAATAAGGCTACAGCTTAATAATTCTCGTGACTTGAATGAGTAACTAATCCAAACTAACATTATAAAATGCGACAATTTTTGAAAGAAAGTATCATTATTAAATGGCAAGCAAGTAGGTGGTCAGCCTTTTGTGCTATGCCCGACCGAGATGATTTTTCGCCCAGGATTCAATCTCGCAACTTCCGGTTATATAATATAAATATATATAAATAGGTATTATTTCCCGGCAATGTATGGGTGTACTATTGCTTGGCCATCTGGAAACATTTTAATCTATGTCTGGGCTATGAAATTGCAATATATCGTCGTTGCGCCTGCCAAATTCCATATGTGCATTTTTTTGATTTTTGGTTTTTGCACAAAAAATAATATTCGTTTTATTCCCTATGTGTTATTAAAATCCTTTTTGTGATATTCGAACTGGAAACGAGTTTAACTAATTCCAAATGTGTTTTGCCCGTTAAAAAAAACTCCGTTTGTGAATCAATAATACGTTTTTCGTTGTTTCCCAAAACTATACAAAAATGCACATATGGAATTTGGCAGGCGCAACGACGATATCTGCAACTATATGGCCCATGATTTGAGATCGTAAACGGGCTATACAGTACACAATCAGACAATAATGGCTAATGAAATGAAACTCAAACATTTACTAACTTTATTAGAATTTCGAAGACAACTACAAAAAAGCGTTAGAAAGGGATGCACTTATATCAGAAAACGAACCAACAATAGAACTGGCCCGGCAATATTTCAGTATATTCGACTGTCAAGCGATCATTCAGCAATAGCAACGGCTTCACCTGAAAATGCTTGGTCATACCAATTATGTGTAGCTATATAGCCGGAACATTACTTCAATATTGCATAAACTGGCTGGAATTTCTGCCAATATTGCCGGGCACTGAATTGCAGTACAATATAACGAAGGCAAGTCAAGAACGAGTGAGAGTCTGCTTACTGTGTGTGGGTGTGTGTACAACTAGAAATAAATAAAAGACAAGTTTCAATTGATTTATTTAATACAAAGAATATAAATAATACATATTCTTGGAGTATGCAATTATTTCAACTTATATAAAAAATGTCAAAAATGCATGTTGATAAGAAAATCTGTAAAATAATATCATTTAAAATTTTCTAAAGACCGTCCTAAATTAATCTAATTCAATAAAAATAATAAAAGAAAAATCTTTCCATAGCGTTACTCAGAAACTGTGTATAATTAAATAACCTTTGATAGATTTACGGTGGGAACACTTCTTTATTTTAATAGAGCTCTGATTTTTTCAGGTGGTATATATTTAGCCTTGTAATTTATCATCAAAATATAAAGGTACAATTTACACATAGGTACTATTATGTTCGTAATATATAAATAATAAAATATTTAACATCGAGACCCTACTTTTAGTAGGTAGTAGTAATTGATGGAAAAAATGTATTCAATATTCAGGATAAAAGTTGCTACAAGTTAAGTATGCGTGAATAAATACAAGTTAAAAAAACATGAGGACTTCTAAAGTAATAAAAGCTTATAAATTCACAATCTTTAAAACTTATTAACAGGTTACTAAACATATTATATTCATTTAATGCACCCTAAAATATATTAGGCACTAAATTGGCAACCTACAAGGCACTATGCACTTAGCACAGCAATTTCATCTATAGTAACAATAACATGTTTGTTTTCCATGAAATAAATTTATATTTTATAACATGCGTTGCTTATAGCTTGTTACGTGTCTTTATGTTGACGAAGACGTATAAATATTTACTACGTATTTTATCTCTATTACCTACACATCATTTTGATACATTTTCCAACTACTTTCTTTCAAATTCTTATTTTACGAAGTCCTCTATGTTTCTAGAGACCATTCTTATTATTTTAGCATTATATACATATTTATATTTACAAAAATAACTGCTCATCGAAATTATGTCTAAGTAATTATAATGTGGAATGTGATAATATGATTTTTAAAAATATACTTAATACTGAAAAGATAATATCAATCACCTCCGAAATGGTAGATGCAATTCGAAACTTTAGGTATAAAATATTCTTACATTACTTATTTATTTATACAATCTCAATTATTGATATCTTTCTGCAATATTTAAACAAAAAAAAAGTTATTTTCGCATGACCATTTCTCTTTTTTCTTAATTGATTCGTTTTTATACAAGTTTATTTATGTGTCAACTTCTTTTCTGTGCATTAAATGTGTGGACCAAGTCTTTTTTTGTTTAAAAGGGCGTCCGTGATATTTGGTCCCATAGAAATTTACTGAGAATCTGAAAATCTTCAGACAAAGAGAAAGAAACGTTAGCTTGATTCGGAAGATTTCTTGCCTACAACTTTTAGTATGTGAATCGATAATTGCGCGATTTTTTTCTTATCATACCATTATACTTTACTCATATTTAAGGGGAGTCTTCTAGACCAGCGTGATCACATTAGATAGTACTCCACTTCTTATCAACAGGCCGAAAGCGGTCATAATAATAAAAACTGTTTACAGACTTGAGAAATACCTATAGTATACATGAGTACGTGAAGATATTTCTGTCCTTTTTAGTAGTTACTGAACGTTTTGTCAGTTGTGTTGTTTAAATTATTTAATAATATATTAAATTATTCATATACCACTCCAGCATTTTAAGATCATAATTATTTCTCAACTTATATACTATACATACTGTACAACATTTTAAAATATAAGTATTATTTACATAAAAAAGAGTATCTATCACTGCGATCAACGCGAACTTCACTCTCGCTGTCCTAACCGATCTACTCGGAAGACTTGGCACAAGCACATAATATCATAATCATCACTTTGAAATAGTTCCGTACACTGTCTTTCGAGGTATATTTCATATGTAAGTCTTTTTTACTTTTTGTAGAGTGCCACACTTAAGGTCCTTGTCAAGAGATTCCGTAGAATTTCGAAGATCGAGTGCTCGTTCCTTACCAAGTTCAATGTGCAAATTATCTTGCTTAGCAAGTGGGCACACATTCGCTACCATATTCACGTTTTTTGACCTCGGGGGCATATATCCAGAGTTAACATTCAGCGGTGTCTCCAAGGGATTTAACCTGTAAAAGTTAAAGTTTAATTAAAAAAATAGCTCACTAATTTTAAATTTTAACAGTATTTTATATTTCTTTATTAAACAACAAGAATATAATATTTTTATTCCTTAATTTATGCAATTTTAATAGTTTTAATTTATATTTATAAAAAATATGGTCATATTAAACAAAAAATTAAGTACCTATTTAAATGATTATGTTGTTCATTGAACGGCGAGGTGTCTGCGAAGAATGGGTGACGAAATCGCCGAGAAAATAGGTATCCAATGACAAATCCGACCATTAGTGTTACTAAACACGATGCCACTACGGCAGTAAGAAGCGCCTGAGCGCTGTAGATGTTACCCTCAGCGGCTTCCACAGTTAACAAATCTATTAAAACACACAATACATTAATAAGATATGCCTTTTTATTTAGATTAATTTTGTGCATATATTCCGTTCCTACCTGTTTCGTGTTTATTATTGTTAAAGTTTTTCTCTTCCGATAATACGTTCGTTTCGACGACTTCTATTAGAATTTCATTTTGAATGTCATCCGGTTTATGGCGCAGGTTGGGCTCGGATTGCATTGGTTTCTTTGTAGCCGGATTTCTGTTGCTATGCCTATCGTTAGGCAAAAGAGCGGGCAGTTTATTACATATATCGGTCTTCCCGTACTCTACATTTTGTAGGAATCTCTCCGGATTAGGAAATTGTCTGTTTCCGACCCAGGAACACTGTTGTTGTTTGGAATCCCACGCACAATGCGGATCTTGTAATGCCACACATTCCCTGCAAAACATGTTTTTTTTTAATATACGATACCTACACATTAATAAAAAAAAATAAGAGTCCTAAGAAAGTTCTTACCTGCATGATTGCACATTTGTACATTGCGATAAGCTTACTGCCCTTATAATATCCCCAGACGAGACGATTAATTTTTCCGTAGTAAGAGCGACATGCATTTGTCTAATAGGAACGCCTGGGGGTAATACTTGCACTTCAGATATTACGGCGGTTCTTACTGGATTTTTGCTATACTCCTCTACACTAGCGTCGAACACTCCTTCATTGGATGCCACATTTACAGCTTTAATAACTCTCCCATCGTCCGTCCCAACGTACATAACATCGTATTTATTTCCATTCATAGATTGAACTTGTGGATGTATGGCAATAGCTGAGAACCTATACTGAAGGCTTACTCTTATTAGGATTGGTCGTGCCAAAAATGATGAAACAGCTTTATTCATTAGTGGATGCGTCTTAATGAAATTCACGGCAGAGTCAGAGAGAGTACGACTGTCTTCAACGCAAGAACCCGGTTGTGGTTGCGGTATTTTTTCTTTTTCGAGCTGTAGCCAGTTTGAGTTCATACTTTCTTGGCCTTTAAATGTTCCCTCGAACGCATCTAAAATATCTCTCATGGCAAAGGCACATACGGCTGAGCCTCCTATCGCATTTTGTGGCGTAGTAAAAACTGCGTACACTATGTCATTTCTGTTTCCCCCGTTACCATAAATTCCATTAATAATTTCAGTGGTTGCTTCTGCAATATAAGTATTATTTTAATAAATACCACGATATTTCAAACGAAATAGCTTAAAATGTCAATATGTATTATACTTACGTATTTCGTCAAAGTAGAATGGATACTCTCCAGGAATTGAGCAATTCAAGCGAGTTTTAAGAAATGAAGTCCATCGATCGCTGAATGTGTGTGGTCCGCCTTTATCGTTTAAGCAAACTCTCGCTACTCTTGAATATACGGCCTGTAAGAAATAAAAAATGTTACTTTATATGTATCAAAGTCAATAACAAAAATCAGGAGTAATATTTAGTGATCTTACTTTGCCACAATTCATATACTCGACAGCCGTCTCCCGGTAAAAGAAGTAGACATGGCTAGTTGAAGCCACCGCTCCAACGAAGGAGGGATCATTCAATAATCGTAAGTCGGAATGTTCAGTCCGTACTGGTTCTCTATATATTAATGGATCAGTCCCTGAGAAATCTGCCGCTGTTGCTGTATATAGCTGACCATCTGCAGAGTAAAATATAATTAAAAAGATGCTAAAAACAGATTTGAGGAGTTGCGTAATAATGTTCTAATATACTATACTTAACATCAAGTGAAATTCAACATAAGTGAAATATAGTAAAATTAAAAAAGATCGTGCGTATTGTCGTGCTTGGCATAACTTCTGAATTAAGTATGTATAATTTGTTCTGTGATTGGATGAGATTTGTTTTAGAGACTAGATTTTAGATAATTTAATCAATGTACCTAACGTATAGTGGACAGTTATTCATAAAAAAGTATATACATGTTAACTCTGTTAATTTATAATATAAATATAATACTTAAGATGTACTAGTATTATACCTGTAAATATAGCAGTGGAGTTGTGTTGGGGGCTGTAAGGACAGCGGCCAGTTCCATCGAACTCTTCGAGGTGATGGTTCGGTGGATGGCGAGCATATCGTCGACACATCGGCTTAAAAGCATTGGTGCCACAAACTAGCAGCCTACCCTGCGCCCTTGCTGCAACACGTAGATAGTTCTGGCACTCATCTGCCGATTTTCCTTTTAACTGACACAGTTCTCTGTGTGCGTCCGTCGACTGCCACTCTAACCGCTGTAAATGAAAATATGCATAACTTATAATACCTACAGTCATCTACAACGTTGATATAAAAAAGCTAATTTTCGCGTGGATTAATCAAGTAAATTATGTTTTCGTTATTAAAGCTTCGAATGAAATGGGCGCTTTTACAGCATATTATTAAAAATGAAATAATCGTGACACAGAAGTTTTAAAATAATGTTATTAATATAATAATTATTAGATTAAAAAAACTGTTTATGCATTAAAATTGCTGTTAGATAGAGAACGAATAGTTATTAAAAATATAAACTTATGATGGAGAGCAATTATCACTATTTTTTGCTTAATAAAGTGTTTTAAGTGCCATAACGTTTTATAGGGTAGGTACGACGTATGAAAGTATGAGTATATCATAGCAAATTCTATTATAAAATATACTATATAATAACAATTGTGGGTATTGGGCTTCGATCAACAATTTAATACTATGTCAATGGTATTGGGTAATGGAACTATGCCAAATGTGTTTACCAATATTTACATAACAAGCGTGAAATATTGTATGCTGGTGTAAATACAAATTGTGCGAATTCGAAATTCCAATATGTAGGTATTATTGCGACAAATAGATAAGAACGGCTGAGCTATTTGATCGCGTGTGCATCAATCATGGGTTCATAACGTGACTACGATAATTTCATCAAATCACTGCGCATGCATGATGGTGATATCGCTATTTTAGACAACTTCACAACAATACATATTGAGAATATAAATAAAATATTGCATGCGCTGCTAAGATCTACGTGTGGAACGCTAAAGAATGTAGCTACTAAAGTACATTGCTACTTTGTTAAAGGCATGAACTCCGGGTTATGCCCATTATGCCGCATAGTTATGGTTTTGAATATTAAGAAAGTAAACTACGATATGCTTTCCCATTTATAAAAAATATAGCTCAGCAAAAATATAGACCTTTTTAAGTAAATCTAATATATAAAATTTCCATGTCACAATGTTAGTTACCGTACTCCTCAGAAACGGCTTTACCGATTTTTACCAAATTTTATATGCGTATGCAGTAGGTCTGAGAATCGGCTACTATCTATTTTTCATACCCCTAACGCCCGAACCCAATAACCTATCTCAATCCATTGTTGACCATCTGAGATAGAAATCTTAATCCATATGTTACAACAAGTGTGCCAATAACCAATCGATGGATTGTAATAACCATCTGTCGATACAAGATATCCATCGGAGGTTGGATCGGAGTCTGTGGATAGACCTCTCTATGAAAATGACAGTTCAACTGTGCCAATATCCTATCTTAAAATTTTTACAGATTGTTTGACGGGTGAAACAATCTGTATTTGCAATCCCCCAATTGTCTCGGATTACTGATGATAAAATGGTTTGTTTTGTTGCGGGGTACGCTGAGTTGTAGATACTGTGGCGTTAAATTTTTAGTAGTTGTAGATACGGTAGCGTTTGTTGTCTTATTATTAATTATCTTGCTGTTCTCAATAAAGGCAAGCAACGTCTCGTCCTTTGATAAAGGTTTACCTTTAGAATAAAACAAGGAAAAAGCAAAATACAATTACTTAATAGAGTAAAAACAAAAAACCCGCGAAATGTTTATGTGAATTGACTCGTTATTACTTATAACACGCTTCAAAATCCATATTGAAATTATTACAATATTATAATAACAATCTTTCAATTCCCTTTTATAACTGTTTGCAAGTTCCACTGTTATGGACGCAAACAATGCAAAACAAACATCTGTTAATTATTATTATTTTCGCCCACAGGGCAGACTAAAGTCTTTCGACCATACCGCGACCGCCTAGTCTTACGTTATATTTTACAAACATCTGTTAAACATTTAGTTTTTTTGTTAGATTGTCAGTTGGCGTTACGTTTTACGATAATGCTAAACGAAAGGTTCCAACACTTAATTATTTTAACAGATTTTAACTTTCACTAGTTTTTAAAATAATTAAAAAACTACTTTTTATGTTTTAAACATTGACATGTATATATTAATGTTATTTGTACGGTTATCTTAACTTTATTTGGTTTACATTGATTATCAAATATGAGTGTAAACTCGGTAAAATGGAACGACAGAGAGGGAAGAGATTGCATTCTATCCGTCGACAAAAATGGATTGTCTTCGTAGGGTTTGGTTATTGGGATTCAGATAGGAGATCGATCGACTGTCACTGTCTGATCTCAGATTGTTTTCAATCTGAGATTGTGGATTCATTATTGGGTTCGGGCGTAAGTGATAAGGGTTGTTCACCCTTAAATTTTATTTTTTATTTTTGGAATTTCGTCCAAAAATAAAAAATGTTGTTTTTATTTTTTTATAATGTGGCATTAAAAATACATACAACCCTAAATTTTCACTCTTCTATTACCAACCCCTGCTTTTTTTGTCAAAAAATCTAGACCCGTGCGAAGCTGGGGCGGGTCGCTAGTATTTATGAATATAATAACCATCGTTTTAATTAAAATTTTTCATTATCTTTCGTATTTTTAACTAAGTATATAGTTTTAATGTAAATAATATTTTGAAGACAAAATATTATAAAAGTGTTTTAAAGAATATTTTGTTATTAAATTATCATAGTTATAATTATTGCGTCTTATATTCTGAAACAAACATATCTCGATGCTAACATGAGAATTTACGCAAAATAACTTGACATGTGAATATACTGAGTGATATCAGGATACACAGAGTTGCTGTTTATATTTGCACAAGATTAGAGACATAAACCAGGAGCTAAGTGCCGGCTTTACTTGTCACCCAGATTGCAAACTGAGTAAAATTAATGTCAGCCTTTAGATCATAATTATTATGATATATTATTTGGTCAGCTATTTTGTACTTTTTCTTTATGTTTTTTTGCAGTAATATGTATATAATATTGTCATTTATTAAAAAGAGTATGACACGTGTAAAATAAATAGATTTTACTGGATTAAAAGGCGTATGTTGTTATTAAAAACTGTATCTAGTATCCTATAGTAGCACTTTACAGCGTGGTCATTGGGAGACTGAAAGGTGACAGCTGTCTGAACTCTGAATTGAAATTTCACACAGTTGGAAGGTACGCTAACTATCGGAGTTGAGAAAATCACTCGAACTGTCGGTATTAATTGTATGAAGAATAAATGGTGTTTTAATCGGGAAAAGTTACTTCATTAGAATACATAGATACATTTTACTTATTTAAAGTAGTCTTTCGTAAAATGTACATACCTGGTCAGTATTTTCGGAGAGATCATATAAGCTGAGATTGTAGACCGTACTCCTGTGGAAAAATATTATGTATGAAAATGATTTATTTAATTATAAGTAAAGTAAGTTAATAATTAAGTAAGTAATGTTCAATGACTGAACACGGTATATTAATATGTGATACACACACTGTAGGCAAACTCCATTATTATAATTATATTTTTAATAGTTTTTTTGCAACAATAATATCGAAACCCCAAAAAAAACAAACTTGCAAGCAATAAAGATAAAACTACTAAAGTCAAACGTGACTATTCAACAAAACACCAGAAAAACAATAAATGGGTGTCAAAGAACTATGGAGTGAACTTTTTTAAATATTAAATATAAAGATAGGGAACATTGCCATAAGAAAAAAAATGATGCTAAATGCAGAGAGAGGGAACGCTCGCGTGTGCGAAGGCAGATGGTTTTTAATTTTTTACGGTCCATTAGGCAAAAGGAGAAGAACAAGGCATACAGAGAAATGGAAGGAATAAATTGGCAACAAAAGGCAAAAGATCAAAATTGATTATTGATTTATAAAAGGATTTATATTTTATTTTAATATCGAAACTACTATCGTTTACTCATAGCAACAGTTGTTTCGGTACTCTTAATAAATTTCCAAACGATAGCGATTAGAAATACCCTTGAACAAATTGATTTCGTTGCATTTTAAAATTTCTGAATAGAAATTCCAATAAAGGCTATTCGATATAGGCAATTATGTAAAAACAACGACAGCATTTCAATACAGATGCACAAGAGTGGATTCGCGCAGCTGCTCAGTAAGAATAATATTTAGTCTTTTGAATAGAGACATTGGTATTCGAAATATTTGTAGGCACAATGAAAAGATCTCGATTGCTTTACTCAAATATAAATTTACCATATATAATAGAAAATAATTCAAGTCTTATATTCCAACTTCTGCAGCGGATGAAAAAGGGGAAACATTATGTATGTAGGTAGGTACTAGAGTTTACCAGATTCGTTCATATAGAAAACTTGTTGTCATTCCTCAGGATTAACCTATCAGAATACCAAAACTTATCAAAAGTGATGTAACGGTTTTGCCGTTAGAACTTAAATGACATACGGACGAAAAGCGCTCTTAATACGCTCCATTCTATAGAAAACCAACGAGCCTATGCTTCACCTAATGACGGTTCCGGTAGACATGGACATTTACAATACCAAACGTCTTGCATTTTATACTGTTATGGATCTGTCATTGTTTAATTATTTTATAAGTTATAATATCAGTTTATATACTCTTACCTTCCTCCTACTAATATTGAGAAGTCATCTTTATCTAGAATGCGGAAGTGATTTGGTCCTGTTGTATTTCCCACAAACTGCTCAGAAGTTTCATCGCCTGCAACAATGAAATCTAGCATTACTTTCAGACAAGCCACTAAAACGTGTTTCTAAGGTTTATGAATTATTTGCTCCGTAAATGAACGAGCTAATAGACCATGTGTGTACAGTTGGTCTGCATCACTCGTTTAACTACATTAGGATTCAGTTACAATATTGCATGTTTCGCTTAGGGTTGCCAATGTTACGCCTCACTGATTTTGGCACGTACACCTAGTCTAGATACGGTATAAATTATGTCTAGATATTTGGTATATGGGTGAAGTTAAAATTCATAAACTAACTACCTATTTAAGGATAATATGTAAGAAATATGTATATAGGTAAAAAATAAAAAAAATATTAGCAAAATTGGAAAAAAAATTCAGAGCTAATATTACAATAATGTAATAAAGTGGTAATTTATCCGTTTATCTGTAGATTGTTATACGTGGAAGTAGTGATTTGATTAAAAAAAATATATTTGTATACGAATAGATAGGCTATATATATTTTTTTATGTTAGATATCGACAGACGAGCATGAGGTTCACTTGATGGTAGATGATATCTCAGCCACAGAACATCAGTCAATGATGCGCTGTCGACCTAATTTTTACATCGAGCATTCGGAAATCCATAGACTGAAACCGAAATGCGCAATGTGCACTTCACGGTGGTTCGTTACCCGGTCGGAATTTAGATATTTTTCCCACCCGATCAATGCCCGAAGTTACCAGACGTGGGGAAAACATGCTATCAGAAAATTATAAACATGTGGTCCCGGTGGGATTCGAACCCACGACCGACCCACTACCGAACGCGCCAATGAGCCCGTTGAAAAATTAAGTTAAAGCCAAAATAAAATTCGATATTAATTGTAAATGATTTATTATTATAATAGTATGTCTTCTAGATCTGTAAACAGGCCACGACATAATAATCTTTAATCATGCATAATATTATTTAAAAGCAAAAGTTTTTATTTGAGCGAAAGACATCGCTCGATTTGCTAGTGGCATTATAAAGTTTTAAAAACAAAAACCACACTTATCCAAGTCTCCACTGTAACAATGCTGCTATTGTATGGTATTAATATAACAATGAAATTTTTCGATTTCATAACAATTGGGTAGCTGTTCCCACATGTCAATCTATAATAATGTCATTCAATTTTTTTGTACTACTTTTTCTTTCGTTACTATATTATATTTAAAGTAATATAAGTTATGAATTAAAAACTGACTTGGTTTTGCTATATTTTATTGTTTTAGCTTGACAGCACCACAGATTAATTATATTATTAATTTCCGGTACCGGTTAAATAATCTGTGGAACACAACGATTAGACGGGCTCATTGGTGCGTTCGGTAGAAGACCTGCCGTGCGCATCGATGGGTCGTGGGTTCGAATCCCACCGGGACGACATATTTATAGTCTTCTGAAAGCATATTTTCCCCACGTCTGGTAACTTCGGGCATTGATCGGGTGGGAGAAATATCGAAATTCTGACCAGGTAACGAACCATTGTTCATAGATGGAAAAGTGCTCATTGCGCGTTTCCGTTTCAGTCTATGGATTGACAGGTCGACAGCGCATCTTTGACTGATGTTCTGAGGCTGAGGAATCACCTACAATCAAGTAAACCTCATGCTCGTCTGTCGATATCTAACATTAAAAAAACCTTAATTTTCGTTCCAAAAAATAAGGATGTACTTAGTCTATGGTACATTTAAATTGCATCTGTATATATTTATTTATCAACTAGTATCTAATCTTAATAATAACGCTACTAGTATTTGCATACTGTTATTACGTGTTGATGATTACTTGATGATCCTAATGTCCAGCGAGGAGACTTTCGTCTTAATAGAATGTCAATAGCGTAATTACTATTATTTATTAATATAATATTATCAAGTACCAGTTTACTGGTTTCAATGGCAACCACTCATTAATATTTACGACAAGAACTTAAATAAAGCTGTATGTAAGTGGTTTAAGTTACCAAACTACTTTTTAATTTAAAAGTACCTAGTAGTTCTTACGTGTATTGTGAAAGGTGACATGACATGAATTTTGAAATTGGGCCGGTTTTGATTTGAAAGAAAACTACTTTATTGCTGAAATATAGACCTGAATGTGTTCATTATACTGTCGTCATAAGCCAAAATCGTTTTCTCAACTGACGAGATAATTGATATTTTGTAAATGTCTAAGCAGAATTTATTAATATTTAAGGCAAGTTAGCGTCTTTAGGCTTTTAACTTGAATTGGTGTAAATTGGTATTTTAACTATCAGGAGATAAAAAAATATACTCTCATTTATCTAACATGAATCTCAATAATACAGCACTTTTAAAAACCAGAAGTGCCGGCTTAGTGAGATTCTACTGTATATATGTATATCTTTTTGTTTTATGGCGGTAGTGTTTTATACATAACTTTTGAATGTTGTTCTTACCATATTTGACATAGATTCGGGCATTGGCATCGGGCATCCATGCTTGAGCAGTAGACGCCAAAAGAACCAATATTGCGCGGGCAACGGCCATGTTGGCTTAGTAAAGATTTCTTCTTATTAGCTCCATCCTGTGCATCCTGAAACAAATGTATCACCTTTTTAACATCTGAAGGTTTAATCATGAAATTGTCTAATAAATAATTCAAAAGAGTCTGCTTCTGATGTTTCGTGGATAGGGTTATCCTCCGCTGAATGTATTAAGCTTCATTCGATCGAGCCTCACATACATTATGCAGTTTTTAGAATTATAATACTAAGCAGCTAACGTGAAAGAATTGGTATTGCAATTCTGAAAATTCAGATTCATTTTTCTTTGAAAATAGTCCTAAAATGAATGTGCAATCTTTTCACTATAAAATTACTAACTTATCATAATATAACAAGTACCTATGTGATAAGCATTTATCATTAGCAAACCACATGCAGTATAGATACTGAAGCTATATCACATATAATAACAATCATTTTATCTGCATAGGTAAGTAACTATCATTACCGCCACACCCATCCAAATTAAAACCTTTATGGCGCATATAATATGAAATAAAGATCTATACAGAGCTAATTATGGGCTACTTTACAGATTTTTAAACTTAATTGGACATTTAGGAAAAAGGACACAACTCCCAGTGAGTTATTTGGGGTAGGTACTCAACAAGTCTCCTATCGCCAATAAATCAATCATTAAAACTTAATATTTTCATATAATATGGCTTATGTATGTAAAATTATAGTTTCTATACTCTCTAGAATTTCTAGAAACTTTATTAGTATAGGAGTATAGAGTAGATGAGAAATATACCTATGTATACTCATTTGAATCTATTCTTGTTGTATTTTCGCGCGTCCGTTGTCTTTTTTTAAAATTTAAACTTAATTAGGGGAATCTTAAGCATATTTAATATATGAAGCATGTGAAATTAGCTCACTGAGATGATAATTCTCATCAAACGTCCATATGAGGCACGCAGTATGCGTCCGGGCACGTCAGTAAGGATTCGCATTATAGTTTTTTACATAAACTATTCTTGCAGTCGTGAGAACGCTATCCTGTTTTTTCTGAATGAGAATGTGAATATTATTATACCTACCTGCTACTGCATACGCTTTGTAAAATTACTGTGCGCATCGTTCGCAGTTTCGACGTAATACAATTAAGCGTGGTGATTGGAGGCCTTATATGTAATGTTATGACGTCAGATAAGTATGTTCTCATGTACGTGACTATAGTTACCTATATATTTAATATTGTTTTCGATAATAATTGTCGATTCAGACTTAACAACGACGTTGCGCACAACATTAATGCACAGTCATACATACACATATTATAAGCAATGTGCACGGTTTAAATTTATCGTCATTTAATATCACGTATTCCCTAATGCAATAATGTAATTTAAAACGTTTGTTATGAATAGAAAGGGTAGGAAAGTTCAATGTAACAGAAGGCGTTCGTTTGGGCTGGAATGGCTATAGCGCACAGATGTTATAACCAAAATTGTGTAAGGGCATTGGGTTTGCTGATTGCTACTGTACATTCATAACTAGTATAAGCCAACATGAATAAGCTTGAATAGAATGAAGACGCATAGAAGTAATCTGAAAATATATTCATCCCACAGGTTTAAGATGCAATCCCATAGATAGGTATACAAAATAGGTGTTTCCAATGCTTTACCGGTGTGGTCACTCTTATTACAAAGGCATTAGGTTGTTATTATTATTACCCACAATTATTATTATATTATAAATACTAGCTGATGCCCGCGACTTCGTTCGCGTGGGGTTCACTTTAAGCTGAGCTTTTGAGCAAGCTTTCTTCAAATGACATATCCTCCATCCTCTGTACTTGGTGATTTCTTTTGGGAAAGAGCTATCAAATTAGTCATTGACGGTTGCTTTTGCATCATGTTATCGGCATGTTTAATTGTGATTGAGATTGGGGTTGAAGGATGATTTGATATTCAATAGTTGAAATAATTAACCTGACTTTAAAGAAACATTAGGGAAATTCATATTAATTAAATTTTCAATACATTTTCTGTCTTAAATAGATGCGTGCGTTCATTTAATTGGTTATTCTCATTTTCGGACATTTTTTTGTATTCCCGGGATTCCTGCCCGGGTTTCCGGTGCTAAATGCGGAAACCTCTAAGATACGGAAGCAAAAAAGCAATGTCGAATAATCGTAATTCTGTTTAAGAGAAAGGATTGATGAAAAGGTGAAATAAATTATCTCATAAGAAATACTTTTTCATATATTATTTCAATAATACATTTTCTATTTTTTTTATATTATAGTTCTTTCAAAAAATAATAATATAAATAAATAAATACAAAAAAATATTTCTTTCATTTCAACTTCAGATTCGAACTCGCATCAAAAGCTACGCTATGGGACTGCATATCCACTATTCTATCCACTATTCTACGAATACATATTGCAAATGGCGAAATAATCAAACTATTTCATTTACATTTCAGACTGTGATTGACATCTGACAATTCGAAAAAGTTCAACGCGAGTCAGTTTGCATTGAAATTTGGTGATATGGTGCCTTTAAAATAATATTTAAATGATGATAACTTTTCTTTCCGATAACCGATTTCGATAAAACCTAGCCTATATGTTGCCCCGGGCTTTCCTTAATATATTTGTGTAAATTGCATGATAATCGGTTCAGTATCTTCGGAGATTAGCGTGAACAAACAGACAGACAGACAGACAGACGGACAGACAGACAGACAGACAAGAATCTTAAAAATTGCATTTATGCATTCTGCTACCCTTCTTTTATCACCCCTCTTAATTTCTGGTAAAAATATTTAGTGAAGCGTAATTTCGATCCTACTCTTTTATTATATGTATAGATTACAATTTAGATAGGTATATATTTTTTTTTATGAACCTATAAGTCTTATCCTATAATAATATTAGATATGTCCTAAAATAGATACGCATAAAAATTGCCGTTTTGTATCTATACTAATATTTTAAAGAGGAAAGATTAGTATTTTTGGATTTTTGTATGTTATGAATAACCTCAAAAACTACTGGACGGGGCGCGTTGTTAGTAGCTTATAAATTCAAATCCTTATGCTTAAACTTTTAGATAATATTAAACGCAGATAAATCTTGTATTTGATTTCATTATATCTAAGAAGAAAAATATTACGAATCTATGTATTTTGTTCACTCGGTTAATATTCAACGAGAGCGTAGGTGTTAACGAGCTGATTATAATTTAGCCAGTATATATTGGAAGTATTTAGGTATAGTCACCGACAATACATTACGACCACGAACTTGTAATTTATCGAACTTGGATCTGGCAGCACAAATTACTGGGCTAAACAAACGAGTGGTTATCGAACATTTACCCACACAGATACATAGGTAGGTGTCTAATTGTTATAATATATGTAATACAAAAACCTATATATTATCGCACATAACGAACTAAATAAGTGCCTAATGTATTGGTATATTTAGGTCAAATCTTCTTTTAAAATATTTTTTTTGTTCTACTTACTGTCATGTTATTTTTATTATACGTATATTACTTATAGACAATGCCATATTCTTTGTTAATGTAAGAGACGATAGACGAGCGCTAAATTCACTGAATTATATGTATGTAAAGCCTTAATTCCAGGACTTCAAGAATAAACAATGATGCGCTCTTGACTAACTTGATTGTTGTTCTTTTTACCACGTGTATTCGAAAATATATAGACTGAAGTCGAATTTAAAATGTCTATTCGATTTAATATTATTTATCTATACTAATAGGTATTATAAAGAGGAAAGATTAACTACATTATCAATGAGTTTTTTTTAGTACATCTGCATTGCACCCGTGCGAAGTAAAATATAATTTTAAAAAAGAATAGCTATTTATAGTATATAGTAGAGTACCTAGTACATAAAGGTACAAAATATCTAAAAAATGAAGCATTTTATTCATATGACAGTTGTTTGTTATCCGGAATGGCATTGCGGTATTTTTAACACCGATTTAATGTGAATTGGCAAACGTCAAAAAGAAGTGTTTTAGTATAAATATCCGATCTGGCGGAAATTGAACGTGACCCCAGGGCTTGGATGTAACTTGCAACCATTGTTGTAACGAGTGTGTATTATGGATAGCTTATGGATATGTATGTCTATTGTCTCCAACTTTGTCCATGTAAATAATGAAATCTCTAAGTTTAATACTTGGTTTTGCTTGTCATAATAAATTAATCGCATGACAGGAATTCTATTGTTAGAACCATCCGTGTCTGCAGTTAACGACATTTGCTGCTAAGCGATATTTTATAGCAAAAATAATCAATATATTTGACATCCCGCCATCCCGGGTATCGAATACAAAATATATTATTTTAAATCGTAAAGAAGCTATTTAGATGAATATTTAATATAACGCAATGGCGTCAGAAGTAAATATGTGTAAGTTTTTTGTTAAATAGGTATGGCTTTTTCTGACAACACGTTTTATGACTTCTTTTTTGAAAGTATCCATTTATTAATTATTCGCAAATTGCTTCAATCGAAGTTATTTGCGAATAATTATAATAATAGGATATAAAAATGAGTCTTCTTTTAGTGTTAAAATCAGAACACGGCTTAAAACAAGGGCTTCATCATTAATTAATTATCTAAAAAGAAAAATTGAATTTTATGTTCGTTTTAATACATTATGGTGGCTTCTTAACCGGATTACCCAAGTTGCGTGTGGCGGTATTTAGATAGGGCTGTGATTATGTAGATGCGGTTGACATCGGAGCCTCAGGCGGTCCGCAGTGGTCGTCGCTAAAATCCCACGATACTCGGGAAGCTGCGGTTACTTTCATATTTTCTTTTATTTTCCATAAATTGTGAACTCAAACAAACTATATCAACAATAGGTTTTATAGCTCTACATACGTTAATTTAAGAAAAAAGGACGGAGAAAATTTGCGTTAACAATAATGAAAGCGATTATGTCAAAATTATCAATATTATATGTACGTATACCAGTTACTACTAATACATTATGCAATAAATATAGCTGATAGAGTTCAGTTAGTTGCAATAATCGTTCATTCATTAAACTCAACTGTTGGCCTTCAAATGAATAAAATTATTTTAAAATTCATAAATTAGTTAAAACTAATCATTAAGTTTATTAATGATTTAATCATTTGCATTATAACATCAGAATTCGTAATTTTACGATTTTTTTAACATTATTATACTTTTGAATACAATTTAAAAATATTTTTCATAATGTAACTCCAATTAGACTTTAATAAATTAATACTTACCGACTTGATAATAATAGTTATCATTTTGATTCTATAATTAGTATAGTGTTTTCGGAAGGAACTTGAAATTATTAAAACATAAAATATGTTATCTAATGTGCAGTGTGAACTGTATGACGCATGCGGTGCGTGGGACATTGAGATAATGTCATTCATTCATTAAAATCTAAGTTAGTTAATAATACAATGACTGTACAACTGTTTCTTCCATTTATAAAGAGGAACTTGTATGGCTTGATTTATCGTCATTGAATCTATGAATAGATTTCTACTATAAACATTAGCTGCAGATATGTATAATGTATAAGACATCGAAAATTAATTAATTCACCGATATTATACAGAAAAATTGATACTGCTAGCTTAGATGGATAAACCACTTTTCACTGCTGGAAAAAAGTAATAAGATAAAACCAAAATATCTGTAGGATTGAAAGCTAGTCTAAAAAAATCCTTTTATCTATATATATATAGATAAAAGGATAAAGAAAAAGATAAAGGATTTTGTTTTCAAAGTGCGATATAATATGTTAAATATGGTTGCCAAATTAGATCAAATGAGATATTTATAGTCTGACCTAATGGTCTAACTACTAAGTAGCTAGTAGAAATAGTTCATAATGACTTTTTACGAGTAAATAAATACATTTTTAAATCTATAGGTATTTAAATATGTTCATGTAATTAACTGAGTTTTTAAGTGAAATAAGTTGGTCCAATTGTAAAGTTCTATACGAGGTTAAGTTGTTATTTAACCTTTATAACTAGAGCAACGGCAACGCCTGAAAAGAGTATAATTACAGTTCCAGCAGCTTATTTCGGATAAAGAACAAAAACTGTGGAATATTAAATGAGGTATTTATTATAGACATGAAATTGTGTATACATTTTGTAAGATATGACATTTATTGCAACCTTTTTTAAGGTCGTGTGCGGTGCTTACGATATTTTTGTAACATTTTTCAAGTAAACTTTTGTAAGAGAAATGTTTACAGCTATCATTTTTTAAGTTTAGGTTAAACGTATACATTTGTATATAATAGAAAATTACGCTTGAATAGTAACCGCCTAAAATTAATATCGGTCATGTATACTATTTTGATTTTACAGCAAAACGACAAAGATAATTTTTAGAAATAGAGAAAAAGCGCAAAAACGCAGCAAACACAAGAGACTCTTCTAGAAGTATATAAAAATGTTCTGAGAATTATATATCATTACTTAATTAATAAATTACTAGCTTCTAATCAATTTTATTTTGAAAATTGCTTACAATATGGGAAAGTCTAATTAAAAAAGTTTTAAGTCTTTTCTTGGTTGTGATTATGTCTTTGCGGTTAAAAAACTAAGTACCTATCCATATCTCAAAGGAAAGTCGTTTTATGAGCTCAAAAATAATTAAGGGCATTTTAATTATAATTACACTAGGTATTATAACAATATAATTAGTATTACTCATTAGTTTAATTAAATAACCAACACAATCTGTTAGCGTGTAAGGTTCTCAGAAATACTCAATAGTATTACTCCCTAAGCCTTAGTGTTTATTAAATGGTTTTTGTATGATTAAGGTTAAAATAAATAAATAAATTGCAATACAACTACTAACAATAAGCCAATTTTCACATCAATAATTTCACCGTAAATGTTAGGACTATATATAATATATTCTATATCACGAAGTCCAATTGGCTGTGAATGTTGTCAGGCGTGCAGAAATATATTATATTATATTCTTTTAGTGTGCGTAATCTCGGGATCGCACGCTTTACATTACGCACACTAAAACAATGTATATGTGCACGCTTGACAACATTCACAGTCAAACGGGCTTCGTGAGATATCTATACCACGATATCTAAGAGCATTATTATTGCTTTTTTAATTTACGAGACGTCGCGTGATAAATTTTCTATAGCTCTGTCTCCTTATATCGTGAAGGACTTCTGCAAAAAAAACTGATTTAAGGCCCCTAAGATGAGCTCAGTTGGCCATTAGTTAAAACTTGTACAATTTAAACTTGGTACATCATTCCATGTATTATTGTTTATAAGCTGTGTGAGTATATAAATAAATTATTAATATTTTGATACAATTACGGCGCATATCAGTGCATTCTGATGCCACGTGATTGCCTTGAAAGTTTAAAAGGTTCAAGATGAATAAATTGTCGATATGATTCCTCTCGGGATCTCTACATTTTTCACGAAAGTTCTGCGAAATTGCATGATTTTTTGAAGGAATGTTTTTAATGGGTTTAATTTAGTGAGAAGTACTAGCAACACGTCCCGACTTCGCACGGGTTTATTGTAGATGTACTTTACACAAACATAGCCTATGTAATTCGCTGATAGCTTTCTATAGGTGAAATATTTTTTAAACTCGGTATAGTGGTTTTTGAGTTTATTCGTTACAAACATACAAAAGTTTCCTCTTTATAATATTAGTTTAGATAAAGACTACTGGTTCTATAATGTAACCTGTAGGTCATAACCCAGCAATGACAATTTTAACACATTAAACATTGCTTTATTATTAGTGTTAGTTAGTGGCGTTATAATTTTTTAGTATGGAAAAGTATTAATTATCTAATATATAAAATTCTCGTGTCACAGTTTTCGTTGCCATACTCCTCCGAAACGGCTCGACCGATTCTTACCAAATTTTATATGCGTAATCAGTAGGTCTGAGAATCGGCTACTTCATACCCCTAAGTGATAAGGGTTGCTCACCCTTAAATTTTTTATTTTTGGACGATTTTTTTTGTTTTTATTTTTTTATTATGTGGCATTAAAAAATACATACAACCCCTGCTTTTTTGTCAAAAAAATCTAGACCCGTGCGAAGCCGGGGCGGGTCGCTAGTTTTCTGTATTATTCTTCGATTAACTTTCGATTCAATTTACAGCTTCGATTTTCAAAATTTGACAAGAGGCGTGTCTCAAATAATTGGGACACTTTTTTCGTGAAAGTATGTTATGCGACACGAAGTCTATTTAATACTATGTCAATGATATTATAAGTTTATAATTTCACTAGCAATTGCCCCCGCAACCCCCCTTGTGGGTTGAATTTCGTAAAATCCGTTCTTAGCTGACCTCTACTCGGCGAAAGGCCTTATGGTTCCAGAGATATCGTGATGAGTATCTATATAGGTGGGAATCTCTTATATATATATAGATTAGCAAGCATTTTGGGTAGAGTAAACACAAAATGCTAAAATCTCTGTTTTGTCATTTATTAGAACAGAATCGCGATTCACATAATATTACACATCTCATTTTTTTATAACTTGAAAGCAATGGCTTAAATAAAATGTCAATGTTTGAAAGCGTTTCTTTCCTAACCTAATGCATCGTAAAATGTCTGTAATGATATGATAATTAATTAATTCCCTGTGGTGTGAGCATTGTCAAGTGAGCCACATGCTATCCATATCTTAAATAAAAAATGCTACAACAAGGCGAGCTATAAACAATGAAACGCTAAAGTTATGACCGAAGGCTTATAGTTTGAAGACCGACGTAGCTTATAATAGTTAAAGTCGAATAAAAACTTTTGTGAGTTAAGCTCGGTGGTGTTCGGTTTACCCCGTGGAGCGTTGACTTTCCTGTCCCTCGCTGCGTGATCTTCCCCGTCTGTGCAACGGGCCCAATAGGTGTTGTAGGGAGACCATACTTTTTGTATCGCTTAATTCTTGGGTCTTCAGGAACAATGGCTTTTACGACATTTTTATGACACTCTTTGTACTCTTGCTTTTTTTATAAATTACAAAGTAAGCCCTATAAACATTTAGTTTGTCCCATTGTATTTGTCATGTAACTGTCAAAGTAACTTATCGAATAGTTTTATGATAGGGTTTTTAAAGAATATTGCATGGCATCACAAAATAAAACAATAAAAGTGCATCGGGATTTTTATTGATACCTAAGATGGCGATTGTCTGCCATCCCATCTCATATTCTTAGGTGATTTTTTGATTTTCCCATTAACACTTAACTTGAAGAGCTCAACGTTTTAGTGTTAAGAAAACACGATGTGTATTTATTATCTTAAAGTATTATCAAGAAAATATGTATCTATATACAATTGCGCGCTTAAAAATAAGAGACTTTTAACATTTATAAACCTTAATTCAAAAATAAAATTTTAAAGTTTATAACTTTGAAAAAGTAAGTAAATAGTAATTATTTGTTGTCCGTTCAAAAACGTAAAGCGTGGCGAGCCTACATGTGTGTCAACAATGCCCGCTCTCCTTCGCTACCCTAGCTAGGGCTTTTTGTAGTAACGTGTCTTGCTGTATGCAATATTTATGCCGAACTCCAACGTGGACACTCACCCGCTTAAATTATTTATTCACCACTGTAAGTAATCCAAAGGCATCGGTATCACTGTTTTTAGCTCACAGGTCATCGCATCGTTAGTATAATTTTCACTCGCACAAATTACCACTGTTTTCTTTTCAAATAAACGGGTCACCGACCACATCAATATCACAAGTCGCGTATTACTTCGAGATCACAAAGTTGTAACCGGTTCCTAAGTAGGTGTAGACGTAGCTTGTGGCGTTGTTTACAGTGAACGCGCTGTCGACGTGGTTCGAACTACGGACACACCAACGTACACTCGCGACGCACTCGACACCGGCACTGGCCTGGCAGCGACTACTCTACGAGCGCTAGTTGTCTACGCCTACAGCAGAAAAAGCGCTAAGAAGTCGTACATGTCTGCGTATGCGTTATAAACTCTACAGTCTACACGATTAACGGTCGTTTTGAATAAGTTAAGCAAAAGTTGTGGGTAAAAAGTTATATTTATATTTCATATTTTTTTCTTGAATGCTGAATTGAAATATTACTAGGATCTATAATAAACTGCCATCGCGGACAAACAATGTTTAGGTTATATTGTCTTTTATTAACGCGAGTATCACACAATTAAATAAAATACTGTATACCGGATTAAAACGCGATTTATTATTTATCATCATCTTTCTGTCTCCCCGCGACCATGGTTGCTGAAAAGCATCCGAAACGTCGGGATAAATAATTTAAACAATATAAATAATAAATCGCGTTTTAATCCGGTATACAGTATTTTATAAATAGATTAGGTAGAGCATACGAGGCAGACCAAAATACGTACTTTAGATGCTTGTTTATAAAACACACAGAAAATCTCAACTTACAGAACGAGAAATTTATATTTTCTATAGGATCTCAAGTGATTATTAATTAAAAACATAAAATTGATAGGTATTTGATGGTAAAGATATACAGTCCTATATTATTTGCAAAAATCGTGAATGGTTTTATTTAAGTTTTTGGTAAGTCGATTTAAAGCTATAAAAATAACTATTTATGAAAATTTATAGATAGTGATGCCAAATGCCGCTTAATGTAAAAAAATGATAGATTAAGCGATGAAAGCGCTAAGTTTATGAAATTCCCGAGGGGCGCGGGCGGCCCGCTCGCTCCTGTGAAACTTTGTAACTCGAATCTCAACTCGCCCAACTAGCTTTTCTATCTCTTTTATTCTTTAACAACATGCGCGTGCGTCGTTGCCACGTTCACCTCTTAACGCGTTGCCAGTTTTCCATTATTTTTTGTTTTGTATTGACGCTTCTAAATGAGGGACCATAAAATAGAAACGTATTTCGTCGAATAGTTTAAGAAACAAACAATATGTAGAGGCTTTTTTATATTAATAGAAGTTAATAATTACTGTATGTCAGATTTCGAGTACTACTGTGTCAGATGATGTTCATATAGATAAAAAAGCTTTTATGGGTAAATCGTCGAGCTTAATTGATGCTCTACCGGTTGACCTGCCTCAAACTTTCTAGGGTAAGGGGAGTCGGTTTAACCGTTGATAATTAATATATTAGTTTTGAGTATGACAACATTTAGTATTTGTACGAAAAATATCGATTGGAAGTAAAATATACATCTACGCAAGTTCTGTAGAATATGTAGAGAGCATAATATACATTTCGAATCCCTTATCATTTAGAGGTAGACGGGACGCTTTATCTCAGCTCCGATATTGGGGAACGTGTCAGGTGCTACCACATGGGCCGATACCTGCTCCTTTACTATTATTATTAGATTTATTAAAATGAACCTTTTTTATACTGGTACCTACGTAGTTTTCTAAACTTACATCAGTTTTGAATATTTTTCGACACGTAAAATATTTTACCAGAATTTTGTAGAGTCGTTATTTTATTTTCGCAATATCTTTTTTCAGATTTATTTGCATACTACTGATACCGTGTATTTATTTATTGATAACATTGTTATTTCTATGTACATAAGATAATATTCCTGCCATGTTACAGACGCATCTGTTCGATCTTAATGTTACTTTTATGAGATGCCAGATTTAGATTATTTATTGAACCCGATAAAAATAGGCGATCGGTTGTGTAAAGTTGGTTCACGAACGAATTAATAAAATATATAATGTACACAAATGTGTTGTTAACCTACACATAACGTAAAATCTTATGAAAATATTTATCTGAAATAATTTGATAAACAATTTATTTGGCATACGATTGATAACTTGGTCTAATGTATACGGTAAGGTGATAATGAGTTTAATCCCCTTTAGTGATGTTCATAAAACATATTGATTTCTTGGGCCAATTTGCGTTCATGGGCATTACCCTCCTAAGGACACAGTAATTGTATATTTTTTGTTTATTTTAAACATTGACTTATATTATTTCAATAATAACGTTCAAGTCTTACCTAAATTATAAATTTTTGTTTTATGTTATTTAGACTACTGTGTAATTATTAAGAACTAGCAACGCGCCCCGGCTTCACACGGGTGCAATAAAGATGTACTATACACAAAACATAGCCCATATTACTCGCTGATAATGCAGCTTTCTATTGATGAAAGAATTTTCAAACTCAGTCCAGTAGTTTTTGAGTTTATTCATAACATACAAAAATACACAAATTCAAAAATACAAATCTTTCCTCTTTATAATATTAGTATAGATAACAATAAGAATGATTTATTTGTAAATAATATTTGTAAAGAACTATTGCTATTAAAAATGGGGGTAAGAAATTATTTTTGAGAAAAAGACGCATTTTCAAATTTCATCAATATCGGTTCAGTGATTTAGGAGTGATAAATAAAAATTATATAATTACAACGTTATTTGGGCATATAAGGTAAGGTTCTAAGAATATGTTTCTAAAAAGATGCTATTTATAATTCATAATTATCCATAATCACTTATACTCGTAACTAATATATTATATTCTACACAAAAGTATTTTCTCCTCTTCACTTAGTATAAAATTAGTTTTATCTACATGTATTTGAAATGTCGACAAGCCGTAGATGGGTTCGATCGGAAAGAACTATGGATGTGGGTCAGAACCAGTTTTTGTTTGAACTCATATGTAACAACGCACTCTTTTAAACGTAAAACGAACGTCTATTTGGTAATTAGATACATTAAGACTTGTAAGTGAACTTCTAGTAAGCTGAATATTTTCTATATTTGGATGTTGCCGTAAGTGTAAGTCATGTCGCTTGTAAGAAGTAAGAAAAAATTGCAACGAGTCTAACTTATCTTGTAACCATCTTGGACTTTGACTAAATATAAAAGAATGAATGGAAACTTTTGAAAAATCTTTAAATAAGGGTATTGTAAATACAGATATGTGTACTATATCTATTTATCATAATTATCATCTAGGTATAAAAAAATATCCGGGAATTATTAAATATGTATTAGTATTACTACTATATATTATACAGAATGTTATGTTTAAAATCAATCCATAACTATACTTTCTATACATGGAAAGTACGTGTCAGGAGTAACTTCGACATTTAAAAAAATATTTATTAGCGCCAAAATATAAATGAATTTAAATAATATAAAATAATCCGTATTTTCTACCCAATATTTTTATACCTTGCAACAATAATAATTGTATAAGATATAATTAAGTAAGATAAGAGTACTGTTATAATGAAGTGTTAAAAACAATTTGTTCTTAATGAGTTATGAAAAACAAAATATTAACAAGATTGTTGTATCTAGTTAATTAGAATTAGCTTTACTGTCTCGTGATAACGCCCCTTATCAGACAACGACATTAAAAAGCAACTCATGTTCGATGTGTATACATCGTTTATGAGACAAAGTAAAATATTACCGAAACGCAACGGTTCTACGGAAGTAACTTCATATCATCTTTCTTTGGAATAATATTTTATAACGATAAGGCCTACATTAACAGAGGGGTGTTTTATAGTCCGAGCAGGTACACAGACAGAGTAAGGTGCATGTCAATATTTGTCAGTCCTAATATGACTGTCTTCGGCGGTGTCTCGATTCCTCTGATACATAGCACAGGATGGCCTTTATCAGTATGAAATATTACCCGTTATTAATTTTTCGGGTGTAACAAAAAAAATTTGAAAGTTTACCACATTTTGTATTTTTTAATGAATATGGACTTCAAAAGTAAGTACATATTACATACTTACCTATCTATACTCTATACTATCTATGCTTATCTATTACACTAATATTATAAAGAGGTAAAGTTTGTGGATCTACCGAACCGATTTTAAAAATTATTCCAAAAATAGAAAGCTACATAATCAGCGAGTAACATAGGCTATTTTTTTTATTATAAAGGCAATTTAACGATGTTTCGAATGCCTACCTACATACTTTTATAGTCATTTCCCGGGTCCTTAGTAGGGTATGGAGCAAACCTTTATGTGTTTGTTTCACTGATGATGTAGGTGATCAGTCTTATATGCTCTGTCCGACGGAAACAATTTTTTTATTGATTTACCGGGATTCGAATCCGGGACCTCCGTCCGCGCTAAAGGCAACGCGCTTATCACTAAGCTTCTGAGGTAGTCTAGTACGTATAGGTTGAAATAGTGTGCGCGATTAAGTGGGACTGTTCGTCAAACCTAGCCCCACATGGAGTATTGTTCACACTTCTGGACGGAGGCTTCCAAGTTGATCCACTTCGTCGTTTGTCTTCGACTGGTTTGAACTTTTGAGAAGAGATGTTTGATTTCTCTGTATCTTTCATCTTCTACAGAGAAGGTTCACAGTTAATGTTCGGATTCTCGGCTGTTAAATTGCATCATCAGACAGAACAATTCACCGCACATAATTCGCCTATCCCTATTAATGTTGTCGGAAGTGAAAATCGATTGTAATTAATTTGGTACGTTTAAAAAAGAGATTTCTGATTTTTAACATACTTATGAAATCATAAGGGTAATCTATTACCGAGTCTTTAAATGTAAAATAAAGAGAAAATGGCTCAAAATGCAATTCATCCAAAAATTTTAATAGGGATAGGACAGGAATGATCGTTAGCGATTTTTCTGTATTTACTGAGATTATGTAAGAAAAAAGCGTTCGATCATTACTTAAAAAAATGGCAAACGAGTGTTGTGTGCTTGAACCGCAGTAATCAAGTATTTTCATCGGATTTATCAGCTTCTCTTTTGACTTTCATTAATCAAAAATATATCTATTTCGAAGAACGTAAACTTTAAAGGTTTCTTTAGGGTAAATCCATTAAATAAAGGAAATAACACTTAAAAAATATATCGTAGTTTACCCAGGATTACGTTAAATAAAATTACTAAATCGTATCTTAATTTTTTTATGTCAGAAATCGACAGACGAGCATGAGGTTCACTTGAACATCAGTCAATGATGTGCTGTCGACCTAATTTTTACTTCGACCATTCGGAAATCCATATATGAACGTGTATATCTACTTTAATAAACATTTGGTAAATAAATCAAACTAAAAGTCCATTTCGAAGTTTTGACAGATACAGGCTTTAACCATCGTAACTTCAGGTCAAAATTATGTTATCTGATATGATACGTTTTACGATCTATGCGGAGCCTATTTGCATATCAGTGGCGGGTGTGGTTTCAGAGCGCGCTACAAGTTAAAGGGGACAATATATTTCAGAGGAAGACGGAGCCATCTCCTCCAGAACAAAATAACTCTAAGAACGGTACAAAGTACTGGCGAATTGCCATTATATCTTAGATATCTCGCGGATTGCTATCAGCGCTATTGTAACATTTAACTAATAGTTAAATTTATATTAATATTTAACTTTCTTAAAATATTCTTGTTGTTTATGCAAATTAACTGAAAGTTACTTGATACTTTTATTTTAAATTTCTTTCATAGAAATAAAATTTATTCAGCTTAAACATTTCCACAGTAGGTAGGTATATAGTCATGAGAATATTTTTCTTAATAATATATGTAGTTATATAAATAAACCGATTTTTTAAGAGGACATTTACCATACTAAAGTCATCACAGACTTATCGGTTTTGCATTTTATACTGAAGCTTATTTTATGTGACGGCTAGTTAGTGTTGACTTCGATAAGCTAAAAATAGTTATCTGTGGCCGCCGGGTTGACATCTTAGGTTGGAGGAAAGATATCGGTTAGATGGGGTTACCTAACGACGTCGTCCGCGATTTAAGCGAGCCAGGAACCCTCGGTTACATCTTTTCTCAAGCGTCCCGATAAGACGCCTAGTGCGCCATTTGTCATTACCATCCCGCGACGCCATTGCGCGTAGCACCGTTCGTTGTGCTCAAATTATTATCTTTCTTCTAAATGAAAATGGCAAGGATTAAATCCCTGCTAACTTTATTTCTATTATAAATGACAAAGACAAAAAAAAGTTTTTTTGTTTTGTTATGGGATGCGGCAACAGTTTTATTTAATTTTAGCCACTTTAATATGAAATTAATGTCCAAATATTTTCTAAAGACGGAGATTTATATTAAATTTTACGTAATCTATACATAGGTATATGCAAAAAATGCGCATACTGTACGTAGTAATTTACTAACGTTTTGTCATAGCAGACCGTAATGACAGTCAGCAATTCGAGGTCATGCTCATAGTTAACATTGTTTTTACAATTTTGGCAATGGCCTAATTGTATGCGAATTGCGCGTGGTATGAAATAGAGCGTTATGATGATCCCCTATCTGAGGTCAGTTAAGCGGATCAAAGCATTATACTGGGAGATATTACAGGTGGCACAAAGCGCGCTCGTGTCCGCTGCTGCTGACGGTCTAGTTCCAAACAAATGCAAATTGAGCGGGTGCGGGAGCTGGCTGGACATCCGCTTAATAGCGAAGCATTGTGTTCGTTTCGCTAATGGCCGGGTAATTGTTCCGAGGTCACAAACGGTCATCCGTCTCACCTGGATTTTAATAATCTTTCATCCCGCGTCAGAAAGATCACGATTATCGAATCACATTTTGTTTATTCATCCGAAAGTACATGGTGTACCTATTAGTACCATTTACTAAAAACCAATTAGGTTTGTTATTTTGCTGACTCTAAGCGTATATGAAAATCCATACAAGAACAGTGAAAAGATGTCATGATTCTAAGTCTGTACGGATTGTTCTCAGCGTTTTGATAATAGATTTATATATTGAAATGACTGCAAGGCAGAATTATTTGTGCATTAATTTGGTATTTTTCTTAATGAATGGTACAAATTGTAAAGCAACAACTAAATTGTACCTACTGCATAAAGCTGTATTTTGAATGAAAAAGTATGACGTAACATATTGTTTATAGTTTGATGTATTGTCATTTAAACATTCGCCGGATAACATGTACAGTTAAGTGTATCAGATAGGTACGAATATTATCATCAGTAGGTACACGTCCTTGTACCCGCGCTGGTTGATGTCCACAGGAAATGGCTCATTGTATGTCGCGGTGACCCGTGCCCATCGCGATATTACACTCTGGCTTAGACATGGGTAACACTGCGCTGCGCCGCGCAATTGCGCCGGCACGCTTCACTGCGCAGGGTGAATCAGCTCACATTTTCATAATGTGTTGGCGCACGGCGCAGTACCCACTCACTGAGTGAACTATGAGCGTGGCGTTGCGTGCGTTTCAGAGGTTTCACTGCTCGCTTTGCGCGTCCCATTTTGTTGCGTCGTGGCGCAATTTTGAGTTGACTCAAGGAGCCGACGCACTATACTGCGCCTGAGTTGCTGAGTTGGCGCGGGGAATATCGCTGAGTTACCCATGTCTACTCTGGCTACTGGTACTTACCACATTGCCGCTCGGAAATACCATCGTATCCTATTTATCGGCCAATTTTATTTTCGGCATCGCTCTACTGTGACGCACTAACATGCGTTGAAAATTATTAAAGTAATATCGTCATTTCAAGTTTTATTACGTTTATTGAATTGATTTTAAAATGTATATTAATTACGGACTTTGTACATAGTATTTTGTAGATTTTTAAGTCCGGATGTGAACAAAAATTTATAATTACTAGTTTCGATGACGCCATACTTCTAGATCTTCCCACATAAAATGTGACTCTTATTACATCAATTAAATCGCATTAACCCGCTCTGACCGGACCTTTTGTCGCCTTCTTTATTCATTCAGACAGGTCACAGACAAAACACTTCTAAATGTCAAGAATTTGAAGTAGGTAGTTTTGTAGACCACAATTTTAGTATAAAAGAAGGCAGGCTTTTCTTTTTGCTAGAAAAGGAAGCATAGTTAACATTAGGTTGTTTAAACTTATTATGTATAATAAATTATTATTGATAAGAAACTATCAATTACTTACAAATAACTTAACAACTTGACAGACTTGATAAGTATAATTAATTACACTTCAATTTTTTTTTATTTTGGTGCCAGAATTGCGTTTGGAGTATAGCAGGTTTCAATCCCGTTTATCCTGAATCGTTTATAATTTTCTGTAAATATATTTTGGCGGATGGCAAATAATATCAAAGTTCGGAGACCCGAGTAAAGAACCTCCGTCACAAATACGCGCAATCCATACGCGCCTTTCGGCTTCATTCTAACATTTCCGAATGCTTGAAGTAAAAATACAGAAGGTCAACAGTGCATCACTGATTGACTGATGAGTGATTACTAAGGTATCATTGACCCTGAAGTACCTAAGTGTCACGCTCGTATGTCAATAATTGACATAAAACTACAATGTTAAATATTTAATATATATGTATTTATATTTTATACCTCGATCAGATCGGAAACGTTCTTCAAAGGGGCACGGTCAAAAGTACTCGAAACTAACGAGTATGAAAGCATTGATGAAAGTGGAAGAAGCGAAAGTGGTATGTAAGGATCGAAGCATATGGAATTCCGTGATCTCTGCCTACTGTGCATATATATGTTAAATTGAAACCCTAATTATTACTTTTAATACCTAATTATACGTTTCAGCTTCCGTTTGCACAGGAACAACCGCGTGTAATCAATCTTAAACAGTGAGCGTGAGAAAAAACTAAAGAGTCAATGGCCGTGAGATCGCAATAACAAAAGTAGCTTCAAACTCGCTAAATGCATTTTCCCACAACTCATTAATATTTGTTGGGAAATTCTGTGTCAAATACATTGTATTAGGTAATAATCAGCCAGGACGGGGGCGATAAGGACAATGGCATGCTCGTTCCCACATGATACAATAGTCTAAGGTTTTTTAGCTTACATACGCAGGATTTCACATGAAAGAGGTATTTAGGATATACTACAATATTAATAAAATACTTGAACGAGTATCTAGATGCTAGATGAAACTTCGACTTGCATACAAAAAAAAAAAATTATATAAGAACTTCAAAATTCTAAATAATAAACTAAGTGAAATATCAAGTCTTTTAAGAAGTGGCAGATTTACCAGCAAGCTGAGTAGGCTTTGGGACCAATTTTATTTTTATATGTCTTATAGAAATTAAAAAGAATTCTGTAAAACATTTTTATGTTGTCTTACAGAGATCTTGCCGATGACATTTCCTTATTCCCTTCATTGACAATCAACGGTTTATCAAACTTCTATAACCTATAGCAAAATCGCCGCCCTGAAACAGTATTTAGACTCTATATTATATAATACATATATAAATTTAAGAATAGACAATTATAAAGGGGGGGGGGAGTTGCCAGCCTTTACCTCGGAAATGTGTAAATCCGCACCGCTTTTAAGTAAAGATAAACAGTCCTATTGGTAATCTATTGCGAATCTTTGTTAGCAACTAGTGACATCATTATGCACTAAGGATTCTATAACACTAAATATGCAATATGTAAATAAATCCTGTAATTATGTATGCGTGAACGTGTAGTTATTTAGTCATTCATTGTAATTATAATAGGCGTTGAATACTTCCATAATATGTAACATCAAATGATACCTTCGATGTGTTGACATCAATAAAAATTATTGTTAGAAAGGTGTTACATAAATGGAAAGTGCTAGTGTAACTAGAAATACACTAATAGTGTAACTAGAAATTTAATTAGTATTATTATTTGAGAAGATTTCGTTTGGTATTGGTATATCTTTAACATTCAACCAAATCTTAGATATGTAATGTCTCAGTATGGAACAAACGTCTTTCTGTGTTTTAAAAAACCTTTTTCCTTTACTTCTGTGGTATTTTTTGGCACTTCCTCTGGAATAATTGTTCTTCAGATTTTAAACGAACGCATATTCCATTGAGCCATGTACATTTTTAAGAAGTGAAAGTCTACGTATTCGCTCATAATAAGTATATGTTAAGTAAATAACGACGCGATACGCAGGTTCAACAATCGCGAAATTAAATTGAAAGTGTGTTAACTCGCTACAACGATCTCACGCACGCGACTAATTACCTACATACTGGTAATGTGGAGTGTGGACATCCGTTCTACAACGTGGTCCTTTTGTGGTGTTTCGTGATGTTTCGTATTTGTGTCGAGTGACAAACGACGGAAGTCCGTAATGGGATACGTCACTGCAACTGCATATTCAAATCCGTGGAAATAGGCACAAAACATTTTCCGAACATTTATTTTCATTGTGCAAAAAATAGCGGCCCATTTCCATTAATGATATCGTCCTGCAGTATAAATGTGGTATAACAATTGTACCGCAGTAGAGCACAGTGCGCTATTAGGTGCTGGTCTAGTGATTCTCTATAGAAATAGAACAGCGAAGTCATATAAGAAAAACCCGCAATGGACATCGTAAAAATATTGAACCTATTGTTTGTTTACTCTTAGTCTAGCATTATAGATTTAGTTAGTTTTATGTGGCATAAACTTATAACTTTTGCTTTTAATTACATGCTCTACTTCCGTTTACAGTGGCGGATATTGCGTGTATTTGTATAAATTTTTGTACACCATTAAAAATGAAACGAAGCGAAATATTAAACGTGTATCAAATAATACCTACATCTGATTATATGAAAAACCAGACACTTGTAAAAGTTCAACATACAATTAAAATATTATTAACTTAACGAAAATAAACGAAGTTATATTTTATTTTAAAAAATACAAGAAAACTTTCTTTATTGAATTTTTTATTTTATTTTAGTGAATATATTTTTTATTATAGTACGTCTACATTGCACCCGTGCGAAGCCGGGCGTGTTACTAGTAAAGAAAGATGTTACAATTTTTGTTAATATCATAATAATGAGTTTATATTTTCTTTAAGAGTGTTTTGTTGATTCAACTTTATAATTGTTATCAATTATGCCATCTATGAATATCGATTACTACTTAACTATAAATAACCATTAGACAAGCGTTCGAGTAATAAATATCTCGTACTTCTCGAATAAACAACAATCAGCTGAAAATTATTAAAACATATTCTTGGAACAAAGATGTTAGTAGGTATCTATGATGAAATAAGAAATTTCTAGGAGCTCTTTACGGCGCTCTGTTTCAAGCTTGTTTAAATTTAACTAAGTAATATTGTAATAAATTGTAATCGTGTTAGTTCGCGGAATATAGTGAGCTTAGAGGAGTTGAGCTTCCTTATGGCTTAAACTCGTAGACTGCATTCGCCAGTACATGCATCTACTTTCCGGGACAAAAATAATCCACAATCGACTGCATCCGCTATCGAACAGTCTGCAGTCTACACTAGTAAAACTCCAGCCGGCCTAGCATGACAAGCGCGACAAAATTTTGTCTACCGTTTTCTCGTGTTTTAATCGACTATCGCTTTATTTCTTTCGGGTCTAACATGACAATTACACTTAAAACTCGACTTTTAATATCAAAAATAGATATATTTGTCGATCGAGATATCTTTTCTGTCAAAATAGTCGATGTCGAGATATAATAATATATCTCAATATCTTATATTTTAGTTTGTCTTCTCTCGTCCGCGACATATCTCGTGGCGGTCATGCTAGCCCGGCTGATCAAAATATCCATCAAAGTGTCGGCTTCATCGCTGAAAATTAAACTTTAACTACATAGTGATTGCTATCATAGTAGATATTAAGGACAAAATACAACGCTATATGAAAGATATTTTTAAAATACACTCGGGCCGTGTTTTGAAAACATTGTCATTATAAAGCTATGTTAAACAAATTTTGTTATATAACAGTAATGACTAGTCCAAGAAGATGTTTTTACTGTAGATCAAGTACTTTTTTGTATTTTAAATTTCTTTCATTATGAGGAAAATGTTCGACCGAAGCTCTCGAGTGACGCATAATCTTGGCACAGCAACCGCTGCTTCTGCTATCGGAAGTAAGGACCGGTTCTGAGCATTCCTATAAATCCTCCAACGCACTATCCCTAGCAGTTCACTGACACCATAATCCCTTCAGTGAAGGGAAATCGTTCTGAATTAAAATGGAACAAAACGTATAAGGTGTATCCAATCAATTGTGTTCCGTAAAATGTGAAAATTCTCCCCATTGTTGACGCTTATTAAATTTAGTAAATTATTGAGTGTGAAATACTAGTGATCGGTGTGTTGTATAAATTTTGAAAACCGAAACATAATACTTTTGCATAACTTCTATATCACACATTATACAAATATTGAATAAACTAGCCAAAAAAAATCTATGTTAATCGTTGATAATGTTAATTTTCATTTATTGAAATATTTTGATTAAATTCGTCGAGTAGTTTTTGAGTTAAATCGGAGCAAACAAACAAACAAATGTTTCCTCTTTTTTATAATATTAGTTTAGACAAGTCATTCCTTTTTCCGAAAAAAAACTCTAAATTTTGATTCATCTCTTGATTCTAGTACATAAAATAACTCTTTAGTATCTGCATTGCTTATTAACACCTACAAACAAAGTCCAAAGTGATATGGAAACATGATAGAAAAGCAACAACCAAAAGGAAAGGTTCGAAGTACTTTTTTATCGAAGTACTTGTCTGAGCCCAGTTCACAGCACGTGTGGCGTGATTAGTGTTGCCAGGTCCGATTTGTTTTCAGTCGGTACATGAGGTCAAGAAAATCGGGATTTAGGGTTGCAGATCGGGACAAACAAAAAAACAAGGTGTTTTTAAATTAGGGTTTAATTTATTGCATTCTATATTAATAGTGCAAGTTTAGTTTTATATTATATATATCAAATATGTCTTTATTCTAAAACAAGTAGTCAGTCTTGCTTGCTGTACTAGTGAAAATTAAAAAATAAAGTCGTATTTAAAGTGTACTTAAAGTAATTATATTATTTTTTATTAAAATTATATTTTTCATTGGACTTTGCCGCCTTTAAAATGGCCTTTTTTTTTAAAGCATATTTATAAAATTCATTAATTCATTACAAGTCATACTGAAGTTAGTTTTTATCCATTACATTACGCTCTCTCGTTCATGCAATGCGAAGTGACGTGAAGCTGATGCCATTTTGAATTTGAAATAGTGACGTGATGAGTAAAAAATTAAAAACTACGCACCTACCTACTTAAAAAAAAAATTTATGATTTTCTTTTTCACTTTTTGATTTATCGGGACATTTGGCGTCCCGATTAGGTATAAATCGGGACGCGTCCCCAGACCCTTGAAAATCGGGACGTCCCGCGCAAATCGGGACACCTGGCAACACTAGGCGTGATCGATCTATCGAAGTTGCGTGACCTATCAACATTTCGTTCCCGTCAACCGTGATATTTATAATTACTCCATAAAATAATTATTATTATGCATTGTTATACTTTACATTGTTACAAGAAAGCCTTCTTCAATGAAAAGTACAAAAAATGTATATTCTGAAGGGGCCGTCCATTAATCACGTGAGGTCGTTTTTCTCATTTTTTGACCCCCCCTCCCCCCTGATGATATTTGGTGAGGTTTGGGACCACTCCCCCCCCTCCCCCTGGATCACGTGTATTTGGAAGTCTATGTAAAGGCTATTTTTGACTGGAAAAAAATATTTAACAAATGGCGTTTTGATTCGAAAAACATTTATATGTATTTGCAATAAAATTAATGAATAATTAATTAATTAATAATAATTAGCCTAGCAACGGCGGGCGAGTCAATCAAGGTCATACTAAAAATCGTTCTCACGCCGTTCAAAATTTCGGTTCATAAATAGCGCTTTTTGACAAAAAATAAATAAAATTAATACACGTGATATCTAACGAGACCCCCCCCTCCCCCCTCGTGATGTTTCGTGATGTTTTCCGTACCCCCTCCCCCCCCCCCTTTTGAGCCTCACGTGATTAATGGACGGCCCCGAAGTTGCATTCGTAGCAATGTTATTCGGTCGTGTGAACTCTATAAAAAGGTTGTGTGTGTGTGTGTACTATTTAAAACGCATTGTAATAATTGATACAGATACGGAGTGTAAATTCATTGAATAAACTCTATTATGTTTTTTATTTTCCGTCCATGTTTTATTCTGATGAGCTGAGCTAAGATTAAGCTTATTCAATAACAGTCATAATTCGTTCCTTTAGTGGCCTAATTCAAAATTCTTGTGTTTTTGGTAAACATAAAACATAATCTAAGTTTTGTACAAATCTTAATATTTCGATTATATAATTTTAAAACTATAATATTTATTTATTCAATTAAAACGGACATACCTACATCCAATTTATTAATTAAAAATTATCACAATAATTACAATAGTAACATATGAAATTACATAATGAGAGTAAAATTATTTCAAATCCCTACTAATATTATAAATGCGAAAGTAACTCTGTCTGTCTGTCTGTTACGCTTTCACGCCTAAACCACTGTACCGATTTTGTTGAAATTTGGTACAGAAGTAGACTAGAGCTTGAGAAAGGACATAGGCTTTTTATCGCGAAATATAGGATTGGAGGGGTGAAAGGGGGGATGACAAATTGTATGGAAGTTCGTTAAATATCGAAGATGACACCATGAAACGTTGTATTAAGGCACTTGATAAGATATAAATAAATATTTGTTCTTGCATTTTTGAAATTTCAACCTATGTGGGGATGAAATAAAGGATGAAAGTTCGCAGGGAAGTCCAACCAAATCTATTAATATATTTACTTAATATATTGGTACTATATTTATTTGAATCATTTATACATATGATTAGTAAAAATGCCGTACAATCAAAGATATCAAAATAACCAGGGTATCATGAGAGGGATGGTGGTAGTTTTAGAAACAAAAAACGTAGTTACAGTTATTCACAGCGGTTTGTATGTGTATTATTTGCAAAGTAAGCATCCTAAAAAATAATATAATAATATAGCCGCGATCAGAATATTAAAATAGTAAGGAGATTGATGAAAAAATAGGTCGGATAATAAATAAGCTACCCGTAATACTAATTCTACGCAGACGAAGTCGCGGGCAGAAGCTAGTACCATAATAAATCTAATATAGCATATATTGGTTATTACCCATTTTTTCATATTTTTTTAGTCTCTAGAATCTAGATGCTTCCACTTAGGATGTCATCATTCGATCATGAACTCAACCCACTCAGTGTAATCACACACAGCATTATTAGGATTAAAATTTTCGTATTGCTCGAGACTCATATTTCAATCACTTAACAAGCAGTGTTTTGTACTCGCTTAAATAGAATTTAATGCACTTTTAATGTTTGTTACGAAGTGGGAACCTATTAGTCGCGCAATCGTTCGTGTTACCGCGGTTGCAATTTTTTGGTATAAATTGCTACGTACAACAATAGAGTACATAGTTACGTACGTACACACTTATGCGATATATCTTGAAGTTCTCTTATATCATAATCCAATAAGTATTAAATTAAAAGTTGTAAGTTAAATTCGATTCAAAAAGTTTATGGACAAAATTACCTTATATTATGCAAATAACATATCACATCACAAATATTATTTACGTCGACTTTCTTTGTATTTCTTGGTAATTTTGTCCATAAACTTTTAAAATCGATTAACTTTCAACTTTTAATTTCATACTTATTGGGTTTTAGCAATATCGATATTAATTAATATAGATAAAATTTATTGGACCATTCGTAATAACCGATTCCGACGTATAGAGGTTTGATTGTTTGTCAAAATTAATCTCTAGAAATGCTGATCAAAAAAATATTTCGCTAAAAGAAAGTTACATTATATTTTATTTATTATATATTAATACATGATATTAATGTCAATTAGTTTCTGGTCCCAATTGTAATACTAGAAAATGAAGTCGGAATAAAATTCACTGTTTGGCAACTTTATTGACTTACATTCACTAGAGACTACAACAAGATTATTATTAAATAGACTTATACAAAAGTCTAAGGAGGTATTGAGATCTTATATTGAGCATTTATTAGGTATTAAATTCATATATTATGTAGCAATCGACATAGTATCCGCTAATTAGTAATCCCGCGCGATATAACTAGTCACTACTAAAAAGTCATTTCGTATTTTTGATAAACACAAACCGTCTTGAGAAACTCTGATTAAATACTTTATTTCATATTCTTAAAGTGGCAGGTGACTACTATCTCCTTTGTTGAATATACCTAGGTAGAACTATGCGATTCGATTTCATAATCACAATACGCAACATGGGATCTAAAATAGCAAGGAATTCAATCACGTTGTTATTGAATGTGTGCGAGGACGGAAGCTTTTCTTCGAGTGCCCGATGCCTGCACAAATAGATGATTGCAAAAGAGCAGCAATTGAGATGTCAGAAATACAGGATATGCTTAAATTGAAACTTATGATTATTGCATACCTCTAGATGTATCCATTCGGTTGTCTAATTTTTTCTACTGATACGCTGTCACTATATACTTTTTTCGAATTGTGTTAATATTTCAACAAAATATTCATTTGCAGCTTAGAGAAAGTACAAAGAATTATACCAATTGTTTCCGGTGCAATACAATGCAAACAATAGTTTGCAAATCATTCATCAACGTTACGACTGTGATGGTATTACAAGAATACATAACATCTTGCTTTATTGTTCGGTATACTTGTGTTGTGCACGCGGTGTGCATGCGGCTTCGTTCACATCGAATTGGATATAAATTACTAGCAACGTGCCCCGGCTTCACACGAGTGCAATGTGGATGTACTTTACACAAAAAATAGCTTATGTCACTCGCTGATAATGTAACTTTCTATTGGTGAAAGAATTAGAAAATAAAAAATAGGTCGAATAGTTTTTGTGTGAAGCCCATAGAATACAAATCTTTCCTCTATAATATTAGTATAGGTATAGATAAAAGTTGCTTCACTCACTCTCCTACTCCTATACTATCTCTATATAAGAAAAAATGTAACTCCATTATGTAGTGGCGGATTTACCAGCAAGCTGCGTATGCCTAAGCTTACTAGGCGACTTAAGGGGCGGGGCAAAGGGATTCGATTTTTTTTTCTTTTAAATGTCTTATAGAAAATAGAAACCAAGGAAAATTAGTAAGACTATTTTCTGATGTCTACAAAGTTGCCGATAACTTTTCTTCTTTGCCTTTTATTGTACATTCAACGGTACAACAAACTTCTATGTTCTGTAGTAACACACAATTCGCCTCCCTAAACCAGTAATCGCTGCAATATATAATAATTTAGGAATTCATAATTGTACAGGCAGCGAAAATGCCACTGTTGTCATAAGGATATGCCCACTATATTGGAACGAATTTTATGCTTTACGAGTTCAATGTTTTTTTATAAAGTTACTAAAAATATTTTTCGTATACAGGAAAATATAATGGTATAAATGTTTACGGTTGGCGCGTTGATGTCGATGACGTATGGTGTATTGCGAGAGTGGATGAAAGCTGTAGTAACATATAGGACACTACAGTACCATACCTTCAGCTGATTACGATCACGAAATGTTTGGACACTTTTTTTACTTTGACGATACATGATTTATCCAAGATCGGGTTAATCGGGTTAAAATTATGGCACAACGGGTGGTCTAGTTGTTTGTTGTGATTCGAATAGACATAGACATAGACATAACATTTATTACTAACGAAACACACACACAAAAACACACAGAATAATAATAATAATAATCAAAAAAGAAAAATAACAAAAAACAAAAAAATATGGAAAAAGGGAATAAGGTACATTTTAAGTGTGTGTGTGTTGTGGTTGTAATTTGCCCTGGCTCAGCATTGTGCTATGGAGCAAACATGTTCCACAGCGCTGGTCATTCTGCCAGAGACCACAACAGTTTCTGAATCTCGCAATTGATTTCATTCTATGTATTTACGAATTACGAATGCTCAAAGTAAAACTAAATTGGCGGGGGATCATTGATAGAATTATGTCCCGTGGCTGTGTTATCATACAAACCACAAGTTTTTTTATTGAAAATTTCATCAGTCATATCATTAAAAGAAAACGACGATATGGGATAATAAGTTTTGAGAATGCTCAAGTAGACCGTTGGGTATGAATATAAAAACTCTTTAATGCATGGGGCAGACCCATTGTGTTTTATTTCAATAATCATTTTTCATACAGAGAAGTTAGTGATTAGCGAGATTATGTGCCGTGCTTGACCGAATTATAAAACTTATTTTCCCCGGAAACGAACCCGGGACCTCAGTTGCTAAACGGAGGCGGTCCAACAAGTAAAAGTTAACGAAATATTAAAGTGAAGGCACTGACGGACATGAGGTTGCAGCATTTCATTAGCTAGAGGCAACGAGGCACAAATTGGTGAACGCAATCGCCGCGCCGGGCTTGAATGTCATTAACGGCCCAGATTGATAGCCGCTGGAAAAGGCTTCAAATTATTTCACGCTACATTGATATCGAATATTATTATCAACGTCAGACTTATAATAAACTAAGTACATATAATGTTTACCGTAATACACGTAGTTACAACAGTAAAACTTTTGTATAGTCATTTTGGTTTTTCTTGATATCGCGTTATGTTTTGACAATTATCTTATATATAAAATTCTCGTGTCACAATGTTAGTCTGCATACTCCTCCGAAACGGCTTGACCGATTCCTCTGAAATTTGGTAAGCATATTGGGTAGGTCTGAGAATCGGCTAACATCTATTTTTCACACCCCTAAATAATAAGGGTGGTCCACCCCTCAATTTTTTTTTTTTCATTTTTTTGACAAAATTTTTTTTTTTATTTTTTTATAATGTGGCATTAAAAAATACATACAACCCTAAATTTTTACTTTTTTATCATCAACCCCTGCTTTTTAGAAATTATTTACATGGCAAATCAACGTTTGCCGTTGCCGTTAGTAAGATATAGTATAATAATGACAATCGTAAAGTTGGCTGTGGAAGGAGAATATCTATCATAGAATCTTCATATTATCTGCAACGTGCTTTTAAAATATTCTCATTAATTTTGTGTCACATAGTAGACCTGTTAGTAACAACCATTGACGTAGATATTATGTCAATCGTAACAACCGTTTTGTCCAAAAATATAGTTTTTAAAAACAACTATATAACAACAAAGTATGTATTTAAATAAAATACTGTATACCGGATTAAACTCGATTTATTATTTATATTGTTTAAATCATTTATCCCGACGTTTCGGAATTCGGATGCTGTTCAGCAACCGTGGTCATGGGGAGACAGAAACGTCGGGATAAATAGATAATTTAAACAATATAAATTATAAATCGCGTTTGAATCCGGTATACAGTATTTTTTTTAAATGTGCAATTTAGATATACAAAAAATGCCTATGTTACTCGCTGATAATGTAGCTTTCTATTGGTGAAAGAAATCGGTTCAGTAGTTTTTGAGTTTATTCCTTACATACAAAAATACAAATCTTTCCTCTTAATAATGTTATATTAAAAATAGATATGTTATTTACATACATACAACGTATTGAATATCATTCAATTGTAAGTACATATTTAAGAAAGCAACTCGTTTCCAATTTAAATAGATAGGTAACGGTTTGTTACGCAACAGAACGTCGACCCGCAACGAATACAGCTCATTCGATCACTTATGCATCAAACGAGTTCTGATATTCCCCTCGCATCTAACACCATAGCGGCTCTCGAGGTTTGATTTGTTGTAAGCATCTTATAGAATACTAGTGTGATTTCATCCGCAGTTTCTCTTTTTATTATTGAGGCAAGCTTTAATTGTTAAAGTGTTAAAATTCCGAAGGATTTATTTATTAAAAATTTTGACGGGCTCATTGGCGCGTTTGGTAGAACACCTACTGTGGAATCCGATGGGACGCGCGTTCGAATTCCACAAAGTTTGATATGTTAATAAATTTCTGTATGCATGTCTTACCCACGTCTGGTCACTTCGGGCAATAAACGGGTGGGAGGAATATCTAAGTTCCGACCGGTTAACGAATCACATGGAAAATCCGTGAAGTGAACCTTGCGCATTTCAGTCTCATTGAATTTCGGATCGAATGCTCGAAGTAAACAAAAAATAGGTCGACAACGCATCATGTGATGTTCTGTGGCTGAGTTATCACTTACCATCAAGTGAATTTCATGCTCGTCTGTCAATATCTATAATTTTAAAAAAATAGGAAGTTGCCCGGAGGTACTTTACACTCACTGTAGGTATGATATCGAGTCCGAGATTTAATGAAGGTAACATTAGTAGGTACTATGTAGTAGCTACTCATATAACTAAAATCGAACGGATCGAAACGAAAGAACAAACACCTTCGTATTTTAACATTTTCAATTCTATTTACGATCATATTAAATGTTAATCGATCATCGGATTCGTAATAGGAAAATGTACGATCCGTCAGCCGAAACTTCGTATTTTGTTTTGGTAATAGGCATCCTAATTCTAAGTGGTTTGAGGGATACATTTAATGAAAGTGTTGGAAAGTATATAAGATAAAACATACATACCTACATAATTATATATTTAAATAAACTACAAAATAAACAAAATTATCAAATTCAAAATAAGAACGTTCCATAAGTACTAAAGCAAAAGTTTCCATGTTGAACAAACAGTCAGTGGAATTAAGAACAAACAATTCGTGGAATTATGAAACTTATTAAAAATATATTTTCATATGTCCGTATATAATTTGTGTAGTTTATTGTTCAATATATTTAATCGAAATTGCCAGAACTTACTTTCACAATAATCAATGGCCTTGCAAATACGCGCAAAAATGTCGTCCTAGCAGATTAAAATTACTATTACCTGTTCATTGTTTGTAGACTACCTTTTATAATTCCTTTCGTGGTATTTTATGGTCAAAATGCACGTATTTGAGTCAAAATAGAGTCGGATAACAGGAAATCGGTTCGTATATAATTATTGTATAAAACCAACCAGTTTTGGTAGATTTTGCCATTTAAGACTACGACGAAAATATAGATATATATAATAAGATGGATTTATGATAGATAGCCGAAGTTTTTTTACAATATATGCAATATACCTACTAAAGTAGTATTTACTTAAAGATGCCACAGCGCTTTATATGAATACAATATCTGCTTATGTGATAAGCGTAATGGGCCATGAGCGATGTATATGCTCTATATCTAAAGATATGTACTCTAGGAGTATTCAGAAATATGAGATTGGTAAATTAGTAAGTTTAGTAGTATTAGTTTTATAATAATTACTTAATAAGTGTTTCGGGACTCTTTTTCCACTAATTTTTTATACATACATTTCAAAAAAATCAATATTAAATCCCTGAAATTCCAAAAGAACCTTTTTGTGAATTTACATTCAATTCTGTGAAATCAAAAAGGATCAACTATGATTCCGAGTCCCTTTGGGAAATAGCCAATATTAAGTACACATGGTTGTTTTCACGCACGTACACAGCAAATGGATTCCAAATTTTCTAAGGATACGTGAGGTCACGGTGCTAACGATCTCTATACTTACCTTATTCAGTGACGTCCTTTTTTGGGGAAATTGCCTTTCTTCTTTTACAATAGGATCCTAAGAAACTAAAAGAGCTTTCATTCATCAAACTTCTTTTCAAATATTGAAGATTTTTTTATGATTAGTACGTACATATATATAGTTGTTCTATATCAAACTACAGTTTGAATGTATCGCAATACATATTTAAAGATACCTATGCAGTGTCAGCGTGGGGAATACGGATCACGTAAAAGCATACACCATTTAAGTGCTTGACACTATACTATATTACTTAGAATAACAAGAAATGCTTAAAGTTCTCTGTTCTTTGACTTTAGAAAGTTACACGCATAGAGATAATGAACACTTACGTACTAGTTATGAGTCAAGCCCATAGTTACGTTGGTATACATGAAAATTTGATATGAATTGTTATTAAATATGTGGTACGCTTTATAGTAAGTGTGATATGAATAAATTATAATAATTATGAACGGCCGAAGACTAACATTAAACTATACGCTCGTATTTGTTATTCACAACTGGATGTTATTCAGAGAATTGCCGTTCACGAGTATTGTTTATTCGAGGTTTGTTTGACTTTGGTTTGTTATGCTGCTTGTGTGGAGTTCAACTTACGAATGATGTAGGAACATACCCTAATTCATATAGTGTAGCTTTCTTTGAAGAAAACAAGTTTACGCTAAACTTAAATTCAGCTGAAATCCATCCAGTTAAGATAGAAACTGATTCGATTTTGTTTATAAATTTTAATTTTTCTTAAGATAGGTAAGACACCAAAAAATCATGATGCGAGGAGATTTGAGTAAAAAATGTATATGTACTATATACACAAATATATAAAAATATAGAGAACACACAGTCAAAGGAAAAATACAACTGGCCGCCTTAACGCTAAGCAGCGATTTCATCCAGGCTGTTGCCTATTGTACAAGTCAAATAAAAAAGAAGGGAAAGGAAGGTAGGCATTTCAATTGAACAATATCTACTTGTTATTCTGTTAATTTAAGGCAGGGTTGTAGCCTATGAAACGGCCGTTCCAGAACTCCCGCCCTGGCTGCTTGTGACTGAGCTAGCCTAACGCCCTACTGCGGAAACCATTACTCAATGTACAAATTCTTTTTCATCGGATATCAGTAACGTCGCGATCACTCAACCGACCATTATTTATCAGTCGCTTTTCCTTCCTCCATTATTCGGCAGATTACGGTTCATCTTCGTCCTATTAAAGAGAATGTCCATTCATCTTCAAGTAAACTTTTTTAAAAGGCATTAAGGTTGAGAATTGATGTGAGATAAATAATTGCAATGTAGTAATATTTCGGTGGATATTTTGTACTTATAAGAGAAGATAATTTGAAGTTTATTTTATTAACTAAATATCCACTTAATTGGTATACATAGACAACTTTTTTTATAATTTTTTTAAGTTTTAAATAAACCATGATTATTTTAATCCTTTAGCAAGAAAAGTAACTTATGTAAAAATCCGACAAAAATCACGCAAGATTTTTATTTATTCTGAAAGCGAATGCGTCAAAGGGTTTATACGACACGAACAGGCGCTCTATTTTCGTTTACTCCTAATCTTGGCTAACTCTATCGCGAACGTGGAGAGTTTGAGACTTAAGATTGGAGAGCGCGTGAGCCCGCGGCTGCCTCGGACGTGAATTGCATGACGACATCATACTCCCAATGAAGATGTTACCACTCCGTTTGCATCATAACCAGTTTACGTAACGCTCTATTGCATCCACTCTGAATGTCAACTTCGAGGCCGAGACCTCTTTAATAGATGTCTATTCGAATCATTCACCGAGATTTTATTGTATGAATGCACCCGAGACTTTATTGCTATGATTGTGAAAATTAATCATAATTGCTATTGATGTTCACACTCTGACATTTCATGTGCTATTGTTTTCGAATGCGATACGTAGCTTTTGTACTATATGTGCATTTGTTTCTACACCCAGAAGATCTGCTGCCGGTACTTACAGGGTTCGAATGACTAGGGAGCTCATTCAGTGGCGTAGCTATCGTAGGGCAAAGTGGTGCAGTGCACCAGGGCCCTGAAGCTGAGAGGGACCCCTGAGCTTTGGAAAGAGGGGGAGGCAGCTCTTGAAGCTAGAAAAATTCTCACAAGAATTTTAATTTTTTTTAAAGATTTTAAATGATAATTTATAACGCCGACAATGGAAACGTCCTTGATTAGTAATCATTTGCAATTAATTTTGTGTAGTTACTGAAAAAAAATTTCGGAGGGGAGGGGATTGCGATTATTTCTTTGCACCGGGGCCCTTGTCCACCTAACTACGCCACTGAGCTCATTGTCTTTTATCTGAAACTGAGGGGCAACTACAACTATCGAAAAAGTATTCGTATCGTCATCGTCAACTGTCATTTGTATGAAATTTTAAATGGACGCTGTTAATGCAATACAGTGTCAACCCACAAAATGATAAAAATTTAAATTTTAACACGAATCGCTTCCTTATTAAAACCTTCGGAGTACATATTTCAAAAAATATTGAAAAAACTAGTGGGCTCGAAACCCTAAAATGTTTAGAATATTCAACAATAATGCACTAAAATTCTATTACTTTGCATGCTACCAAGAAAAACTATATATATTAAGTGTAATAATAATAATTACAAATAAAAAAAATCTATTATTTAAAAGGAATTTAATAAAACCTAATTAAAACTTCAAACTCAATTTTCTCAAAATGGCAAAGCAACAGCGTCCAAATGATTTCTCATACAACTGACAGTTTGACGATTCGAATACTTTCTCGATAGTCGTCCGTGCTAGGTCCTCTGGTGAGATATGTATGATAAGGAAAGGGTTACTTTTCGAAACAAGAATGGTGATTAATTGTATATGAATCATGGTTAAGCCTGAGCCTGACTCACAACCGGCGCTAAAAGATGTTCTGAGAATAGCAAATAGCCTTGACAATCAGAAGTAGATCGCTTACTCGTTCACTTGTTTTCTTGTACTTATTTCATTGCAGAGTACCAAAAATATCTGTGAGTCTTATCGTAAGGTATCCGCTATTTGAATTGAATCAGCAGACACAATAATGTTTAAAGTTGTCAACTGAATTAATTACTCGTGTGTAAATAGTAAATACATATGTCGCGTAAGAAACATAAAGTACTCACCTACGCCGTTATTTGCGAAGCTATTATTTATTTACTTTATTTAAGTTTTCCAAAATATTTTTAAACTTTAGCTGACAAGCACTCGAAACTTGAATGTGTGATACTCGTGTTAATACAATAAAATACAATATTAGGTTTTTAAACTTTTATGAAGGTACAAGAAATCAAATCACTTCGTGTGTAAATAATGTGTGTGTGTTCGTAGTAACCCCCGTCAATTTCACCATAAATCCCCCTGCAATAACTTATAATAATTTATGAGCCATTACTGTTCTATACGTTGAAAAATTTAATGATCTGTCTCTTTAATTGACCATATTTCAATAGGCGTTATTCAACCGCACTTGGAAATGTCTTTGGCACTTGTAAAGTCCTATGTTTATAAGCTATATGAGGATCAATCGGTATCGGTGCTAGAAAGGATCAAGAGCGTCAGATGTGTAGGGCGATTCTGTCGAATAAAGATAAATGGGTCCATGAGTGCGGGTTAGAGGGGTATGAGGTGCGGGCTAAGGGCTGCGGGTTAATTGGCTGTCAGCGACGAGACCAGTTGCGAGTGCCGTGCTTATAGCTCCGAGCACACACCGAGTAGTCGACGACTTATTGACATTGGCACCGTTTTTTGTAACAGGCACACAATACAAGGTAAAATAGAAACAATCGTTTGACTAGTAGGATGTAAGGCGTATCGGGGCCAAAAGACATTGGGCTGACAGGTAGGCGGACGGATCAGTGTGAATATTTGACGCTGAGGACAATATGAATTTGTCTCAGAGTTGTACCATGTTATTCGATCACGAATGTTGCAATAGTAGGCTTCATTAGCATTATGCGCTCATTAACGGTTCAACCTCAATCTGGATCCTCATGAATACTGTGCGATACTCGTAAAACGTGTTGCTTTTTTGATGAAGAATATGGAATCAAATTTGTTTGTGTCAGTAATAGATTTCGAAACAGCTCTGTGATTTATGGTAAAGTTTCACAAGAGTTTAATTAGTAGTCGTCGAAAGACAGAATTTTTTTATGTAGATCATGTGAGAGGAAAAGTCGCTTTAGTAAGAGCACACATTGCCTATGCTTTAATGACTATAACACGATTAGAGCTAAGACAAGGTCATTTATTTGGATCAAGATCATGAATGATTTGTTCTTTCGATTATCAAGTCCAGCTCGTTTTTACATTTGAATGGTTCGAGTTATATTATTTTTCGTGATTATGTAGCTGATGTTATTATAAAAAAATAATGTACAGAGGGACACAATGTTTTTTCTTCTCCTGTAATATACGTTGTAACCACAAAATACTTATAAAAGAGTTATTTTAACTTAATGTGCGGTAAGCACTGTGAGAATTGTATACTGTGTTGTATTGTTGGCTGTTGCGACTCAAAGCTCTGAGTATTCTGATGCAAGCATTTCTAATCTAATTATTCGTTGTTATATCATTCAGATTAAAAATAATGTTATCATCATTTACATATATATGTTTTCAAAGAACAGAGGAAGTAGGAAAAAGAATCAACATTATATGTAGAAGTGGAAAAAGTAGCTCTATTATTCGAATATTTAATTTGCAGACGAGGTGGACACTAAAGCCCCTAATAAATACAAGAATTCTAAAAATATAACACCTAATGAGTAAAAATAATTAAATACCTCATGCACTCATCGATTAGTCGCCTCTCGATTTGCAAGTTCAAGCTTTTTTATAGTCAATCATCAATTATTCGTATAGAATAATATTACGATGAATAAATTTTATTTAAAAGCGAGTGGGCTCGTTTTTTGTAAGACCGGTGTAGGGTACCTTTTTGTAATCAATTTTAGATTTGAGTGTAGTCGTGACTTGAACGCTTGCGTCTCAACTGAACGCCCAACGAGCTTCCGAGCAGTTTATATTTTATTTTTAATAAACAACCTCGTAAAAAGATTATTGTCAAGTCGTGATATAATTTTAAAAGTATATATTGAAATAGTTATACTATGGTATCTATAGGTAGGTTCTTTCGATTTAAAATACCACTAACTATATTTGAATGTACACACTACACATATTTACTGTATGTATGCGCGCAGTGTAGTCATAAGGTAGAAAGACAGTCTGACTCGACTCCTGTGTTGTAAGAAACCTACATTTATATTGTAGGAACTGTATAGCCGAATAATATGAAAAATAATTAAGTACAGAGAGCCGAACGACTTACGAGAAAGTATTCGTATTGTCAATCTGTCAGTTGTATAAGAAGTTATTTGAAATTGCATGCAAATGACAGATCGTAAGTACCTACTTCGTACTAGATTCTCAGTAAACTAAACATGGCGTACTCTACGTGTATATGTGACATATTTACGCTCTTTGACACTGGTTGTTTTGACGGTCTCAAGCATTTGTTTATTTATCCGTTAAATAAATGAATGGAGATTTACTTCTAGTCCTGATGAATGATGATACCTTCGGCCTTCGCTTCGGGAGTACGATCTTAACTATTAATGAATTAAAGCACAGTATTACGTGTTTATATACATAATTCTTCTGTATGTTATGTTATTGAACTCCTTCTAAACCATTGAATAGATTTGATGAAATTAATTGTGTGTGTGCTACTACTTAGACACAAACGACTTCCTGGATGGTTTAGATTTGGACTCATGTGGTGAGTTCCAACGTGGAACCTAATATTTGGGCAAGACCACGTCTGTCGGGTAGGCTAGTAAGCGGTTTTTTCTGCAGATTTATCGTACTCAACGTACATGTAAGTTTTTCACGAGAGTTTCCCTATGATTTAATATTTGTAGACATATCATTGGAGCTTGAAAAGCGAGAACATGTAATAGAACTTGATATTTTCTGTGAGCTTGATCAAGCGTGCTGGACACGCTTAGCCAACCAGAGATGTTTAGAAAATATTATAGAGAATTGGTAATTCCATATGGTGGGAAATTACTCCTGCTGATGATTTCTTATATTTTTTAATTGAATTTTTAGATTTTATTAAATTATTCATAATGCTTGGGTTGTAGTATCTACGCCAATTATAATGAAAATTCTTAACTAGTATTAAACTTTTATCTTCAATAAATAGGTGCTGCATATTATTCTTACATCTCATTTATTTACAGATAACACCAATTCATTCAACATGCATACAGAGACTAAGACTGGTTTAATAATGAGCGCCGTAACCATTTTACACAAAACAAGATTTCGAAACTGGTTACGATCATTTATTAATGCTATTATCATGTTTAAAGTTTATGATTTCCTGCAGAAAATGTCACCAATATTATGTTGTATTTTATAACATACTCATCAAATTAAGCGTCTTATGGTTAGGGATTAACAAGTGAAGCGTCGGGCTTCACACGGGTCTATATTATTTAGATCACAGCTTCTACTTGGTAGTGATAATGGCCGATACATAAGTACCTACCTAATTGAATTCCCGAGTCTCCTAGTAGATCATGGAGTAGACCCATTTCTGTGTCTGATTCACTGATTATTTTTATTTACAGGCAAGTAAGTGGCTTCTGTGGCCTGCCCGACCTAAGATTTTTTTTTGTTAAATATTGTTCCTCGGGAATCGAACCCAGGTCCTCTGGTGCTAAAACCTTCGCGCTACAATACGCGATTTATCATATTAGGTACTTATACGGTACATGAATATAAAATTAGTAAAAACCGAGTAGTGTGAAGAGTTTCAAAAATAGTATCAAAGTATCAAAAATTTATATAATACGTCTCAGCGGCACTTGCTCTGTCAAATGACTCGTATCGGAGTCTCTCAATTATTCCACCGACAATATCCAGGAATGTCTAATTTCCTCACGTAATTTGGTCGGAATTTGTCCCCAACCAGCGGATGTCGTGAACTATTTTTATTGTTTTTGGTTATTTTCCATTTACTTCACTCCCCGGGGAATAATATAACTTGAAGCGCAAACTAACCAACTTTTCTCGAAACAAGTGTATTGTGAATTGCACGTCTCTTTGCCGGTGGAACAATGTCTTATTTGATAACTTCTGCTATGACATGTTTCATATTATTTGATATTAACGGTGATTATGGCTGCAAAACTGTCCTTATTAAAATACCTAGGTTGTTGAAGGAAAATAAGATACATGGTGGTTAGGGTTTCAGGAAATAATGTATGGGTTAACGACTCCTACTTATGTCAATGTAATCTTAAATAATATTATGAAGAGGTAAAGTTTTTGAGGTTGTAGGGATCTCTGGATCTACTAAATCTAAATTTAAAAATTATTTCACCAATAGAAAGCTACAGCTATTTTTTTGTGAATAGTTCATCTACATTGCACCCGTGCGAAGTCTGGGAGTGTTGTACTAGCAATTATAATTTTAATGTCAAGAGAAAGAAAGAACTTTGATATTGACATTTATACACATAGATTTTTTTAAATATTTACTCAAAATCTAGTCTTTAATTTTTAAATTTGCTATATATCTTCTTCATACTTAATATGAAAGTTGAAAAGTTTTAATACTTTATTTAAAGTTTCAATCACAATCTTATTAATTATTTATAAATATACAATAACTTAATAAACTTGTGGGGCAAATAAATTACAAGTTGAATTTTCCTTAACACTTCTTTTAACAGGGAACGTAGGTAACAAATTTTATTTTAAAGTAGGTACCTTCGTAGAGAGTGGAAGCCATTCACTCGTAGATCTCATTTATGTTTAGAGGACAATCCCACTCGCGATACCAAAAATATAAATGTAGAATAAGGACTTTTAATTGTAATAAGGCAACAAAACATCAAAAATCTTAAATTTCATGCTTCGGCTACCCAATTGGTTTTACCTATTTCATATATTATTCTACCATATTATTTATACCTATTATTCTACAATACTTCTATATATGACACTGACTATTAAGTCTAGGTATTTCACGCTATTTGTGAGACTACGTTCGCAGAAATTGTTAATCCTACCCACCTTTGTTGAAAGCGCGCTCCAGATGTTCTGTAACAATAAGAAATAAACATTTATCGAATGATGCAAATCTTTTTCATACTAACAACAAGGCACAGCTTCTATTATAATAAAAAAACTACTGTATTTTATCAGTCGTTTGTGATGAATAATAAACATAACACTGTAAAAAAGTTGAATGTAATGTTTTATTTTGTTAACATGAGTATAACAAATTTAAATAAAAAAATATTTAATGAAATAATACGCGATATATTAATTTTATCATTTAACTCAACGTTTAAAAGTATCCGTAAAAGTATATTTCTCTGCAAAGTACACGAAGAATTGTATTAATTGAAAAAATATAAATCGAAATGTTGACTCAGCATTAGCTACAGTTTATGTTTGGAAGCGAAATAAAGGGAGACAAGTGATTTTGGAATGATGCCAAGATGGGGCCTGTCGAGCCCCACTCCATTTGCGCTTTACATAACTTCGCATTCAAGGGATCATTAATCTTCCTAGTTCCACGCCATACTAACTTTAATTTTAATAAACGGCTTTGTCAATTAATTAATCTACATATGCTAATTAAAACAACTATTGTTCTGATTCTAAACGTATAATTATTTTATAATAACATGCAAAGAGATCTCGCTTTACCCGACGGCTAAAGAATGAGCGAAATGTTATAGGGGTATTTGTTTATCTCTTCTGTGGGAATCTAATATGACTTTTTTTAAATATTTTTGACTTTAATTATGACTGTATGTCGATATCATTCTAATAGTCATTTATAATAATTCATGGCCGATGAAATATACTCTCACGACGCCGCGCCGCGGCCGCCTGCATGACCGTGTAGTATGCGCCTGCCTATGTCTTATACTACTTGAGGTATTGTGTAATCTAAGGCCTGATAAGGATTAGATAGTATGCTTGTTTGACCTCTCTTGTGCGATAATTAAGCTCCGGTGATACGGTTACAATCAAAAGATTGTCAATATTAAATCGCGTCACAAAATACGGGCCTTAAAGTGGCTACTTAAAAACAATATGGTTGCATTTCATCAATTTAATAAAATTCTACCATAGTCATCGCACGCATTTAGAGTCGCGTCTCGCGATACAACGCATTTCCATCCGACTTAATTTGTAAATATTAATACTATAAAGAATAGTTAATATTTCTAATAATAATTTCAAAAATATATAAATTGGTTTGATATAATCAACCCATAGTTTAAGACTATGGTTTGGGTAAACTTCAAGCATATGTGATTCTACCATGACAATAAATATTTTAACTTAAGATAACTTCTATATATATCTACACATTTTTCAAAAAAGTTGATAAATAATGTTAAGATAAAAATCTAATTAAACGATTGAGATATGGCAATTAATAAAAATCATTATTATATTTTTTACACAACTTCATATTGAAAATAAGTACTTCTCTAAGAAATATAATATTATAAGATCAAACAAAAAAATATTTTGTCAACAGATTGTATTGGATAATGCCCATTATTGCCCTACTATTGTTTGTTTTTTTTTTTCAAACCAAGACATATATTTTACATTTAAAAATAAGATATAAAGTAGAATTGTTTCACAATATCTTCAAGACAGTCGGTGTTGTACATTACTGCATATCTACGTGACAGTCTCGACGCTGTTTGTTACCGATGTGGTTATACAATGCCTGATTTAGCTGTCTCTCGGGAAATGCCCCGCAATAGAGCTTCCATTGCGATGCGGGTAATATCCTTAATTCGGCTAATCTCGGTCCTGACTTGAACGCTGCGGTTATTTGGTGTAAGTCGATATGCGTCGGGCGTCCCACACTCCCGTAGCCCGCTCCCCAAACAATATGATCTTATCTTTCAGACGTTCCAATACTTCGAGGAAATTGCGTTTATTGTTAGAAAATACATAAATGTTCTATTCAACAAAATTTTTGATAAGTGTAAGAAAAAACGTTAATGTTTAGCGTTGTGGATTACTCGCAAGACTTAAAATATTATCACCTGCTGCCGGGCTAGCATGACAAGCGTGACAAAATTTTGTCTACCGTTTTCTCGTGTTTAACGCCCGAACCCAATAACCTATCTCAATCCATTTTTGACCATCTGAGATAGAAATCTTAATCCATATGTTACAACAAGTGTGCCAATAACCAATCGATGGATTGTAATAGCCATCTGTCGATACAAGATATCCATGGGAGGTCGGATCGGAATCTGTGGATAGGCCTCTCTATGAAAATGACAGTTCAACTGTGCCAATATCCTATCTTAAAATTTTTACAGATTGTTTGATGGGTGAAACAATCTGTATTTGCAATCCCCCAATTGTCTCGGATTACTGATGATAAAATGGTTTGTTTTGTTGCGGGGTACGCCGAGTTGTAGATGTAGATACTGTGGCGTTAAATTTTTAGTAGTTGTAGGTACGGTAGCGTTTGTTGTCTTACTATTAATTATCTTGCTGTTCTCAATAAAGGCAAGCAATGTCTCGTCTTTTGATAAAGGTTTACCTTTAGACTAAAACAAAAAACCCGCGAAATGTTTATGTAAATTGACTTGTTATTACTTATAACACGATTTTATAAAAAATATATTTCCTTACCGCTTCAAAATCCATAGTGAAATTATAACAATATTATAATAACAATCTTTCAATTCCCTTTTATAACTGTTTGCAAGTTCCACTATTATGGACGCAAACAATGCAAAACAAACATCTGTTAATTATTATTATTATTATTTTCGCCCATAGGGCAGGCTAAACTCTTTCGACCATACCGTGACCGCCTAGTCTTACGTTATATTTTACAAACATCTGTTAAACATTTAGTTTTTTTGTTAGATTGTCAGTTGGCGTTACGTTTTACGATAATGCTAAACGAAAGGTTCCAACACTTAATTATTTTAACAGATTTTAACTTTCACTAGTTTTTAAAATAATTAAAAAACTATTTTTTATGTTTTAAACATTAACATGTATATATTAATGTTATTTGTACGGTTATCTTAACTTTATTTGGTTTACATTGATTATCAAATATGAGTGTAAACTCGGTAAAATGGAACGACAGAGAGGGAAGAGATTGCATTCTATCCGTCGACAAAAATGGATTGTCTTCGTAGGGTTTGGTTATTGGGATTCAGATAGGAGATCGATCGACTGTCACTGTCTGATCTCAGATTGTTTTCAATCTGAGATTGTGGATTCATTATTGGGTTCGGGCGTTAATCGACTATCGCTTTATTTCTTTCGGGTCTAACATGACAATTACACTTAAAACTCGACTTTTAATATCAAAAATAGATATATTTGTCGATCGAGATATCTTTTCTGTCAAAATTGTCGATGTCGAGATATAATATATCGAGATATCTTACATCTTAGTTTGTCTTCTCTCGTCCGCGACATATCTCGTGGCGGTCATGCTAGCCCGGCTGCTCTCATGCAATTGTAGATTTTTTTAGGTCTGTTAGGTGAATTTTAGTTTTAGACTATCGACTACATAAGAGTGGTGTTAGATAATAATTATCGGGCTATTAAAAATGGCGGGCACAATCGCGTTATTGTCGGCCATTTCATATTTCACAATTCATGGAGGTCCTGATTATTTTATCCAACCGAGGGCATAACATGAACAACTTGCGAGAAAATATTCTCTGTCATCGAAATACAACGCGTAATTAGTCTAAGGTCTCTGTAATCTGTCTCTTGTATACAATTACAAATGATTTCTCATTTGTGTTGGTTTAGGTGATTAGCACTCTGGCTCTGAATTAACAACAGTCAGTTTCCAAGTATAGGTCTTGCTCGACGTGTCTAAATATTTTTTTATATAAATACTAGCAACGCGCACCGGGTTCACACGGGCGCAATGTACATGTACTAAACACTAAAATGCCTATGTTACTCGCTGATAATGAAGCTTTGCTCTTTATAATATTAGTGTAGATAACCAATTTTCTAAGACAAAACTCTGTTCTCTATGACTTCCCACACAAAGCCTGTCTACAAGAATGTTGATCTCTATCAATCTCTAAAACCGTGCCCAGGAGCAGACGGGGTCGGTGGCTATCTCTGAGCTATTTTTATTATCACAAGTCTTTATCGACATGCAAATCTCCATCACGAAACTTGCTAGCATTTAAACCAGTTTGAAACTACTTGAAACTTACTGTCTGAAGATTATTTTATGATTTATATAAAATGTAGTTTAAAGTTCTTACATTTTTCGATATCCGCTACTTTTGTTGGACATAACACGTCAGTATTATTATAGAATTGAAAACTATTTAATCATTATTACAAAATCCTTTTTTTTTACGCAAGACTAAAGATAAAATTAAAAACTTTAAGATAAATTAGTAGAAGCTCTACAAAATTCTGAGTTGTTTCCGCAATCTAACAATTCAAAGGAAGTATGAAAGTACAAGAGAAAAAAAACAAGAAAATCTACAGTTACGTTATTACAACATGCAAAAATTCTTCGTAACAACAGTAGCTGGTTACTTTTATTATGGGTAATAATATTATGTTACATATAGCCATATATCACACTAACAATTCAAACTGGACGTTTTTACTCGCTCTGTTCTCTAAAAGCGTGATTTAAATATTCCTTGCATTTGTAGAATTTAAATTTTGAACTGTTTTCTTGAAAACGAGCGCTGAAAACGCGAAAATGTTTATTGGCCTAGATATACTTACATGTATGTATTTCTTAAATAGAACTCTAGGTATATGTACATACTTAATACAATTTCTTTAATGTTTTAACAAATCCTGTAGAAATAATAATTTTTGAGTACCTACTGCTATATTTATGACATATTTTGATAACTTATAATTTAAAATATTCGATTCATATTTTACTGACGTAGTAAACGTGTCTGGTAGGTATAAACTGAGCGAATATGTTATAGTTAATATATGCATTTTATAAATCATAAAGATAGCATATATTCAAGTAAATTCATGTTCATATCATGCTTATTTATTATTTCATATAATTTAACAAACAAATTATTAATACAATATTATTGTATGACGGGTTTTGTAAAAAGAGAAAATTCTACGTTGATACGTTATTTCTTCGAGAAAATTGCTAAACATCTCCAAGGAAATATCACGGGTAAGGAAACCGTTTTGCTGGTTACACCTATTCATATAAAGAAATATAACTTCATGAAAGTAAGTTTTTTCCTTATTCTCGTTCACACATCATTATAGCCCTTGACTCTCGAGCATACACGTTAGATAAAGCCCTGCATTTATAACAGTTAAATGCTAATAAGCTTATACTATGTAGTTAAAACATTATATTAGTAATAATATTATGTATATACTACTAGCTTCTGCCCGCGACTTCGTCTGCGTAGAATTAGTACCTATCTCCTTACTATTTAATATTCTGATCGCGGCTATGTAATATATCATTTACATAATAATCTCTCAGTGGTATTAGAGTTAGGTATTAGACGGTAATAGTTCTTAAATTAATTTAAATAAAAAAACCTAAAATAAATGAAATCACCTCTAATTAATCTGATTGGTCGAAAATGCAGAAACACTCATCGTTATAATTTGGCCAATTTTATAGCATAAATATTATTCTGATGAAAATCCGTTCAGAAGTTTTTGCGTGAAAGATTAACAAACATACATAATTCTCACAAAGTTTCACATTTATAATATTATATTATTTTTTAGGATGATTACTTTGCAAATAATACACATACAAACTGCTGTGATTGTAAATTGCTTATTTTAATACATTTTTATAAACTACGTTTTTTTGTTTCTAAAAGTACCACCATCCCTCTCATGATACCCTGCTTAATTTTGATATCTTTAATTGTACGGCATTTTTACTAATCATATACATGTTTCCGATTAATATACGTAGGTATAGTAAATATAGACAGATTTGTTTGGCCTTCCCTGCAAACTTTCATCCCCTTTTTCAACCCCACACAGATCGAAATTTCAAAAACGCAAGAACAAATATTTATTTATATCTTATCAAGTGCCTAAATACAACATTTCATGATGTCATCTTCGATATTTAACGAACTTCCATACAATTTTTCATCCTCTATTTCAACCCCTCCAAGCCTATATTTCGTGATAAAAGCCTATGTCCTTTCGCAAGTTCTAGCCTACTTCTGTACCAAATTTCAACAAAATCGGTTCAGTGGTTTAGGCGTGAAAGCGTAACAGACAGACAGACAGACAGACAGAGTTATTTTCGCATTTATAATATTAGTAGGGAGTAGGGATTAGATATTTTTCGATTATCATGCCAGTTAGATCAAGTGTGTAGTAGACAGATGCTATTATTTCTCGTTGCTTTGATGCTTGTACCTATTTTAGTCGAGCGCCTGACAATCTCAGTTTGAATGTTGAAGTTCTCTCCTACAATATAACTCTCATACTTATGAAATACTAGTATATAACTTTATATTATGTCACTGAATCCTATCATTTCTGGTAACAATTAGTTACGCAAGACAAATCGCGGTCAATATGCCAGAATTAATGTTTCACTACATGGATGGAAGGCTCGAGAATTTCACAAAAAATCAAGAATATTTTCATAGAAAATATAAAAGGAAAAATCTAATGTCACTATCGATGGCATTTTAAAAATAAAAAAAAATATTCGTCAAACATAGTTTAAGGTCAAACATCGTTTATAGTCTGAACTACATAGGTACCTATTAGGTATTATAAAAAGCGGTAACCCCGAGGAATGGCGTGCAGAATGCGAAACTTTCGTTTGTAAAGGCAATTATGCGCCGCATACAAATAACTGTTAAATTTACAAGTAAATGTTACCATTTATATTTGTTTGAATATAGCTATTGTTTTTCTCTGAGCAACTCGATTTCGAACAGCGTCAAGCTGCGGCAGCTACAAGTTACAGTTAAGGTAGAATAGTTTTATTTTTATATGAAAAAATGGCATTCGTTAAGCAAAATCAATCTGCCAACGGCCTCGCTTGGCCACGAATAGTTTGAGAATAGCATACCTGGGACGATAATCAGCAGATCTTATTGTTAATCGTTAGCAATACTTTTTTGTATTGACTTTACTTCTTCTGATAGTGACAGGTTACTATAAGTTATGTACGACCTACGTGCTCACAACATTATTCACATCACCGCTGTACTTTACAGATGTCGAGAGCCATAATTGTCTTTAAAAATATTCATTGTCGTAACATCTAATTAACAATAAGACAAATTCTTTTAGTAACGCATAATCTTAAACTAATGAATGTCAGATGGGCAGGTGATGTAGATATTTATAATGTAAGTTTTTGTACAAAACACCTTATGGCGCTGACATCTCTCACAAGCCAGACTTGTTTTGAGTTTTAGATCCATAAAGACAACATGTAGAATAAATTATATTCTATACAAATTTATTTTCTCGATATATATAAAAATACACTGTGGCGACAAAACTTCAATTAAAATATATGTCAAATATCTAAAAAAATAGATAACAATACATCATAAAATTAAATTAAGGAAGAAATAAAATATTTACATAATTTAAATAATTATTGTCTAAATAGTATGCTGTATTATAAATGGCTTTGCAATTTGAAATACAATATTGTCAATATAAGAAGAAGCTCTTTTAGTATCGATATTATATTGAAATATTAGTAACAGAATAGTAGAGCAATATTGAACACAGACGATTAAATTACATTTTGTATCTACGCATTTTAGAATATTATTATATTATGAGGATAGAATACTACTTACTGACGGAGTAATTAATTGAGAATTCAAATCTGCTTGCGTGTAAGGCCGGAGGGGTACGTCACGCAAATACCCATGATAGCTAGCTACCCTTATAGTTAGGTGTATGTAGCTTAAATTAATTATAATATTTTTCAAGACAAAACATTTCAGTAGAGTACCTACTGATTTTTTTTTAATTATTTCTTTTTTAAATTTTTTTAGGAGTTTCACTGATAATTTTTCTTAACAAGCACATAGGTGAGCAGTATTCGGTGCCCTGCCCTACCGATAACTACAAGTTTTTTATACTTGTTTCACCGAGATCGAACCCGGAGTCTCTAGTGCAACCGCCGGCAACGAGCATACGACTAACACGAGGGCGGTCAAAAATGTACTATATACATAATGTAAGCATGCGTCATATACATTTTTATAAAAATCCACCCAAACTCGTGATTTTAAGATTTAAAACGTTACTGTAATCACCCTATTTACCTTGAGACAAATTGCAATGTTAGCGCTTGCACAATTTGGTATTGTTTTAGCCTGGAGAAACGTTTTGTTTATCTGTGCACGAAATCGATAACTACGTTACATAAACTAGGGTAGATATACGTATGTGTGGGTACTAATTATGGGGTAAATTGTAAAACGAAAGGGGAGCTCGGCAGTGGCATGGCAGCAGCGTAGAGTCCAGTGAGTCACTCAACGACCAGACGGCGCCGCTTTGTTAGCCACGCACTATCTTACATACCCTTTCTCACTTTAAAATGCAACAGTGAGTGAAGCAATAAGTCGTTCAGCAAAAACATTTGCGCCTATAACAATCTTGTTGAGCATGCAAAGGGTTTTACGGTCGGATGTGTAACGTAAATATCTTATGAGATTCTCTTTTTAGGCAGCTCAATAAACTTTTACGATATGTATCTTCTGATAACTGCAAATCAACAAAGGGTACATTTCAGTACATTTTACACAATATTCAATTACTTACGTGGGACAATTATATTCAAACTCGTGCACTAAATGCCGATCAATTTGATGCTACGATTGCGGCCTACTTTATCGTGTACTGCCCCAAAAATCTACTCTCTATAGTAATAGAATATGTTATTATGAAAGTACCTAACTCGTAACTGTTCCGTACCTATGAGATGATGCACGCCACCCGGAATATGTTAAATCTGAGAACAAACGGATACACAAATCCGTTTGCGGTCGGGATTTCGGTGCTAGGCACTCAGTGCGTTCTACATTAGGTAAGCTGCGATTGAATCATCTGGGTCTGGATGCATGTAAAATGCTAAGCTGCCCCTGAATTACAAAGAAGTCTTTAATGGTTCGATTAATTAGGAAAAATTGGGCATCATCGAATAATTTTAATGAAATACTTAACTTATTTAAATAAAACACTTTATACAGGATTAAAACGCGGCTTATTATTTATAATATTTATCCCGATATTGAGTGCTTTTCACCAAGCTGCCATATTAACGCGATCTATTCCTACGGAGTTGATATTTGCTATATTATGGCAATATTGACTAACAGTGTCCTCTTGTTTTTTAGTAGGTACGTTTGACTTGAGGTTTTAGGTTTTTAATTATTTGATCCCAGGTGTCGGAAAGTATCAAACCATCTTCTATAATGATATTGAAGTAATACTCGTTTAAATCCGGTATAAAGTAGAAGTTATTTAAAAGTGTGATACTCGCATTAATAAAAGAAAATACCGAACTTACTACATAGTAAAAGGCGATTAGTATTTCGATTTATAACCTCATCTCCGAAAAGATTAGCTGATTATAGGATTGAATTTTACATGTCAGCGTGCGTAGTGCTTAAAATATAAATTATTGACGTGTCGCCAGTAAAGAAAATAGAAACGATAGGAAGGCGATGGTAGACACCGCTGTAGACTAGACATTAACGATCTTTTTATAGATAGTGTTCAGACGCACGTTATACGCGTTGCGACAGCGACTGAAATCAAATGAAATAAGATGAAGAGTTTTGTATGATACGACTGGTAGTATTTATTCAAACGTATGGGATGGATGTTAGCGTATATTATGTCATTTACGCATGACATTTTTCCCTTATATGAAACAATGAAAGCAGCAAATGTACTTTAACAATTTAGAGCTAGATCTCGGTTGTTTTTTCTGTGTAGTGTAAGTTATGAAAGTACTGGGATCGAATTTAATTATTTGACTTATAGGAATCCCTACATTTTCCCTTATTTCCGATTTTATTTACATACATTATTAAATTTAACTGAAAACTAAAATTTTATTTAAATAACAGGTGTTTGGCGAGTTTATCGGTAACTTAACTGTTCACTTTATATGAAAGTGTTGTACGACAATAATATTACTCTTTCCTTTAAAATTTTCACACCACGTATACTATTGAAGTCGCTGTGAGTTCATTTGGGCTATAATAAATCTTCTATCAATTGTTTAATTGATATTCTTCTTTATATTGATGTAAGTAAATAACACAAAAAAATAATATTGAAGAAGAGAAAGTGGTATGTAAGGATCGGAGCATATGGAATTCCGTGATCTCTGCCTACCCCAATGGGAAAGAGGCGTGATGTATATGTATGTAAGTAAATAATATTAATGAAAGCTAAAATAACAATGATGGAGTTGCTGTTGGAGCAAGCCCGCGACATACATATCTGTAGGTATATACGCGAACTGCAAATATACCTTGAGAAACTTTCTCCCGTTCAATGCTCTCGTACAATATAAACTGTAACATTGTTTTAAACGTTGTTTCACCTTTATTCTTGCTCTGCGATTTTATGAGAGAAAATAAACAATTTATTTATATTTAATTTATAAAGCAAATAAATATCTATGAAACAGCGTTTTGTTTGTTTTTCTTTGTAGAAGATACCTTTAAACTTCACAAATAATGCTTATTTGTTCTAGAATAAAAATAAAACTAAAATGCATTAAAATTATAAGGGTAGCGGTATAAATATACAGTTTTCATGAAAGAAAATATGCAGTTATTATTCTAAAATTTCACAAATAATTTTACACCGAATGGATAAATTCATAGATGGAAAAACCGTGAAGTGCACATTGTGCGTTTCGGTTTCAGTCTATGGATTTCCGCATGCTCGAAGTAAAAAGTAGGTCGACAGCGCATCATCAAGTGAATCTCATGCTCGTCTGTCGATATCTGACATAAAAAACACACAATATAGGTATACCTAATTTATTTGAAGTGGGCTAGTCTTTAGTCAATTTTTTTTTCTTAAAGTCGTAAAATTGACTCTCTTTTCCCACGAAACATCAAAAGTAAAGTAACTGTAATGGTTGAACAATAAAGACACGTTACTGAAAGCTAATAATAATAAAATATGCTTCGACCTCAACAGTTTAATGTCACCAGCCATTACCTTACCTTCTAATGGATATTTTCACTCGCAAGAAATAAAATGTTATATCATACAGAGAAGGTGATAGTTCTAAAGACGTAATGGTCATTGTTAATAGCATTAGTGGAAGTAGGTATCTCAGCTTTAATGTGTTGTTTTGCTTTTCTTTCGTCTGCTCGAAATAGATCAAGCACTTGTTAGAATCCAGAGTACAACAAGAAAAAGGAAAATGAGATGAATGTAGCAAGCAATTTCGAATCAAATTAGACTACTGATCTAAATTCTACGTAATTATATTGAATAAATCCGTGACATATTGAAGTGATAACTGAATAATGAAGTGTTTACAATAATAATAAGTAATGGTTATTGAATGAACTATTGTTAAATTGTTGTGAGTTAATTGGAACCAATTTAGGGATATGATGTGATATTTAAAATGGAAACTAAATTAATAACTTGCTAATAATTAGTATGTAGTACTATTGATTTTTCAATGACAGCGCGGGCTTCGATATCATTTCCCATTACATCAGATACACCTTTCGACCCATCAGTTCAGATATTAAGTAGTTCAATGATTTTTTGATTCATCGAATCTGAGAACTTCCGGAAACGTTAAGTCCGTATTCCAAGATGTGACTCAGGCTTGAATATAGTTTTGAGACTTCTCAAACCATTTTTTCTTTTAGAGAGATTTAAATGTAATGTAGATTTCGACTTGAGTCTCCTCACCTCACGGAATACTGGCCTTAAATTGACTTCACCGATTTGTACTTATAAGGTGCGGATTGACGAATATGATTTGACAAGTATGAAAACTATGTATTATATTCAAACCTGAGTCACGTCTTGTTGAAAAACGTTTCTGTGTTCATAACATTCAATATTACAATTTCTACCTATGATTATAGAAACTGTATAAGTCTCTTGCCCTTGAAATAATCGGCATCTATTCCTAGGATATTTGTTAAACAAGTCGGAAATAACTTCGCGAATATGCATTTTCACGAACGTTTTACGATTTTATTGACGTCAAACTTCGTCTGGTTTATTTAACATATGGTATATATTAGTAGATGTAGTACATATGGTTACGAGTTACGACTACATACATCATAATATGATATATCAGCACGTTTTAACGTTTAAGACACGCATGTTTGATAAGTTTTTGCAAAATTTTGACATTCGTCCATTTGTATTTACTGATGTACATGATATAACAGAAGTGACAGTAAGCTATATAGACTAAAAACTTATATGAACTAAAGTTTAGGGAATAGCGAAAAATCAATCTCGACACCGATTATAATTTGGAATTTGGTAACAATTAAAAAATAATCAGCAAAAAAACATGCTCTCTTTTTTTTTTTTCATATGTAGGTATAATTGCATCGCCAAAGTTTTTATAACATTTGTTAAAGTAACTATAAAATATACATGTAATTTTTTCATCAGTAAACTAACGGGAGAGTAAGTATGTAAATAAAATTTCTATACGTTTTATATACAACAGGTTATTATTATGAAAGTATTTTAAACTATAACAGTAAAGGATCAGAAGCGCTTTGCAACATTAGGTATTTTTAGTTGTAAAAAATACAGTATATAGACCTTTCATTCTATAGGGAATATCAGTTATGTTGAAGACGCTAGTCGTGTGTCAGAATATATACAAATTATAAGGAGGTCACATAACTAAGGCCGGAGAGAATCAAGGAGTGTATGAGTAGGGTCAACCTTTGGGAAAAGAAATGACGAGTTTCTCAAATGGTTTTACGCTAACATATTACCTAATAAGTTTTACTCCGAAGAAGCAGAGTCATTCAGCATTTTTGTAACCCCAATGAATTAAGAAGAACAAAATCAAAATTCTGGCAGTTATAGACTGACGATACCCAATAATGCGCTCTTGACTTATTTTTAACTACAATCATTTGGAAATCCATTGACTGAAACTGAAATGCGCAATATGCACTTCACGGTTTTTCACTGTTATGAGCGCGCGATGATTCGTTATCGAACGCAAATAATTATGAAAGAAACGTATCTACATTCATTTGATAATAATATTATAGTACATATTCACAATCCATACTGTCTATACTCATTGAGCGCAGTAGAGAGAAAGGTAATTGAATTTACCTTGTTGCTGCCTGTGTAATTATAAAAGAAGTACAGTATTTTCAAAAGATTTTCTTTACATTCTAAATTCTATATATTACATATTTAGTAAATACAAATTGTATCTATTAGTAAATATGTTTGTATGTGTGGGGTTTTTCTGTTCTAAAATTAAATTTACATTCATTCCGACCGCGCACACATGACCACTGGTGGCGACCACAGCACAGCCATCGGTGGCTGCCACAAGCTACGGGCGTGATATTTCATACATTTTAGGGTATCCGCGCAAACACGGCGCTCGAGAGGCCGCTGCTAGCTGCTAGTGGCTCTAGTCTGCGCATAGGCTCAGACCTTGGTCAAAAAACCTTATATATTATATACTTATGTTATCCCGTTTTAGAATATTCATCGCACAATGCCAGGTGGACCTGCATAAACAGAAAGGTCGCGTGCGTTCGTTTTTTCCGATACGGCAGGTGCTATAGCCAATATTGCTCGCATTTTTAAGAATAAATTACCTATATACCTACCATAATATATATCAGACAGTGAATGTATGTATCTATTCGTGAACGGGTGCTACTTGTGGTGACAGGTCGAACTTGAATTTGTGTATGCGGTGATATTAGTTATTTCGTCTATGTATTTGCGTGTTGTTCCCACGAGAATGTAAGTGAGTGCTCCTATTTCACCATACTTACTGCTGATAGAGGACAAATCTTTGTTTTTTTATTTTTTTCGTTTATATATTATATATTTTTTATTATTATAGTTAATTACTAAAAGATGTCATGTGGAACATGGTGTAATGGTTGCAGCTCCTTACAAAACATTGTAAAACAAAAACTTGGCGATTGAAAAGAGTGGCGGCGAGTTTCTTGCCAGTTCTTCTCGTCCGCTCTACGCCCTTGATTTGAGAACTGGCAGTAAATGTAAAATTAGAAGCATTTAATATGTACTTTTTATTGACGTTCATAAGTGTACATTGTGTTACCTAAATGAATAAATGATTTTTGAATTTGAATTAATAGAAATAAGTATGTGTAAATTACACATAACGTACGTAATAAGGGGAAAAAGAAGTAAAAATCGATTTGGAACAGTTTTAGAAAAAGCCAAATCAAGATTTTTTTAAATTTAAATGTTAATTTGCTGTAGGTTAATTATATGGTTTAAAAGACACTAAATGTGGTGCAATTGAAACACGTTAAATTTTAGTACGATGCAATGTTTTGATTAAGTGAAGGCGAGGGACGCTCGTCAGTAAACTCGTCATTAACAGCTCTATAAAGTAGCTAGGAATACAACTGGACTGAAAATTGAGTGCAATGAACGTTTTGTTTCTGTTTGAAATATAGTCGCCTACTTAGATATTATATTTTTATGTATGTTACATATCGAAAGATGAGCTGGTAGGTCATATCTTAGCCACAGAACCTCAGTCTATGATGCTGCGGATCTATTTTTTTACTAAAACTGTTCTGGTCGAATTCGAACACGCGAAACGTGCCAACGAGCCTGACAAATTATACCTATGCAGTATGCACTTTACTTTGACGACATATTGGGAAACACGAGACAATTGGCTATTTTTGTATATACTTTGCCAGTGACTGATAATTTTTGAGCTCCTTCACCGTCTCTGGCAATAATAATGTTCTAGGATGTCAATGAAGTTATTAAACCTTAAACAAAAGAGAAAGAGTTATTGGCAAGGAGATGCGCCCAGTAACTGGGAAGAGAATAGATGAGCGCCCCGAGACGCTACAGTAATGAATGGGTTAAGGCTAAACCTATCCAAATGCGTGCATAGATTCGATGTCGTGGGACTCTACTGAGCTTAATGTTTGATATCAGCTATTTTATCATAATCAACTACATATTATTTTTCTTAAGAACCAAAATAAACTATAATTCATATTACAGTAGAGTTCTCAAACCACGACCGCATGTTGCGGCAACCACTAATTATATCTCCTAACCTTAAACAATGACAACAAACAAAAACGTTGATGATATTTTAATTGGTACTTTATATATAAATAATATGTTGAGAAGTCAGATATAAAATCAAATATATAAAAGATAACACAAATACCTTTTACTGTATAATGTGACTTTATATTAGCTAACGGCATTGCAAAATTTCAGTAATTTACATAAATAACTAAAACTAACAGTTAATATTACATACAATTAGCTTGTTAACAGATATTCATGTGTATTGCGATTCGAAAACGCCCTGCGGGGACAATATTCCTACGTAAGATCTACTTCCATAATTCGATTACGACAAGTGCCTCTGAGTCTGCACAGCTCACCCAGCGATAAATTTCATACATTTTCCTCAAAGTATTAGATTAGACTGTAATATTCTCTAAAAACGATGATGTCAGCAAGCTACCTTGAAACATTCCGATTTAAACTTAACATTGCACGTGGAAACATTCTATGTACGTAATTATAGACGTATTGCAATCCAACATTAATCAACATTAATAGATTACGGCACGAGTGACCCGAATGCGCAATTCATTTTGCAAATTGTCTGTCTCTAAGAGGTCTAACTCATTTGCCGTTTTCCAACATACGAGTATCTTTTGTATTGGTTACGTACACCTGTGAACGTAAGTGGACATTGAGAGGCTCCAAGTAAAATTTTTTGCCTATATAATATGCCTAAAATGTAAATTTTATTTGTCACCTGCAATTGTCTATTCTTAAATTAATATTTACTAGCGACCCGCCCCGGCTTCGCACGGGTGCAATCCTGATACTAAATACACTACAGAAAAACTGTTATTATTATACATATTTAAGGTGGTTCGTTTTCCATACAAAAAGTCATGATTATTAACGAAGTCAGTTTAGAGCTTCGATACTAAATATTTGTGCAACTATTTACTTTCCGGGAGTTCTATGCGCGGAGTTAATAAAATAATGTTATTTTATACAGAAATCATGCATATAACAATATTCTTAATAAATATTTGTATTTGTATGGAAAACGAACCACCTTAAACCTTCCTCTTCAATCACTCTATCTATTAAAAAAAACCGCATCAAAATCCGTTGCGTAGTTTTAAAGATTTAAGCATATACAGGGTGTCCCAAGAAGTAGTGTCAAGCGGTAGTCCCGAGATAGAACACCCCTTGGAGCATCCGAAACACCCCCATGTATGTTCCGCGATTTTTTATAGTTTTCGAGTTATGAATTTTTTACTAAAATTTTGAGAATTGTTGACCTCAATAACTTAAAAATTAATTTAAAAAAATGGATAAGACTTTTTCGAGATATTTTTTTTGCAACTCAATTTGCATGAATTGTACTTTTATAATTAAAACATTAGTCTTCGTAACTTTGATTGAAGTTAAAAAAATGATGGCACAAAGTGAAAAAATTACGGTCAGTGAATTATGTCTTAAAATTTATCTTTAAATTTAAAATATTAATAGGTAGTTTCATGGCTCTTAAGTAAGTTTAAAAACTGCGCCGGACTCTCAGCTTTTATAATTATTAAAAAAAAAATGTACTTAAGGGGCTACTTTTGCTAAAATCAGACTTCAAAGACAGAAGGATGAAAAAAATCTTCAAATTAGCCATGTGGCATTGAAGTTTTTTTTTGGCATTTTATCATTCCTAAAGTTAATTAGATTGTTAATTAACTAAAATTTACTGCGGGAACGCTAGGAACGCTCCTCATTTGTAATCGCTTGACGAACTTTGCTTTCACTTTGTGCCATCATTTTTTTAACTTCCATCAAAGTTACGAATACAAATGTTTTAATTATAAAAGTACAATTCGTGCAAATTGAGTTGCAAAAAAAATATCTCGAAAAAATCTTATCCATTTTTTTAAATTAATTTTTAAGTTATTTAGGTCAACAATTCTCAAAAATTTAGTAAAAAATTCATAACTCGAAAACTATAAAAAATCGCGGAACATACATGGGGGTGTTTCGGATGCTCAAAGGGGTGTTCTATCTCGGGACTACCGCTTGACACTACTTCTTGGGACACCCTGTATAGGGACACAGAAAGCGACTTTGTTTTATACTATGTAGTGATATAGATATTACCGGTTCGGAGCGTCGCGGGCGAACTGGGTGTTTTGCTAAACTACATTATATAGAAGTTCAATATACCGTTGAATGTACAAAGAAAAGTAAGAGGGAAAAGTAATTGGCAAAATCTCTATAAGACATCATAAAAACGTTTTACAGAATTATTTTTGATTTCTATTAGACATGTAAAAAGAGAATTGGTCTCCAAATTTGACGCCCCTAAAATCTGCCGCCCTAGGCTCAAGCCTGCTCAACCTGCTGGTAAATCCGCCACTGGTTGTACATATGTACGTGCGAAATATCAAACAATACTAGGTACTTCACCTATTGTGATTCCAGTCAAATTGTTTCCAAAAAAAATTGAAGAATATAGTCTGCCCGTGTCCACGGTTGCTGAAAAGCATCCGAAACGTCGGGATAAATAATTTAAACAATATAAATAATAAATCGCGTTTTAATCCGGTATTTTATTTAAATGTGTGATACTCGCGTTAATAAAAGACAATATTAAATAAATTGAAATCAATAGAAATTATATAAATAGACTTCCTTATTTACATGTTTGATAATGAAAGTAATCGTGAAGAAGTCTTCTTTAAGACGCCTACAACGTCCGGCGGGTCTAATACAGTATAAATTTTATTGGCATTGGTCGGGACTTGGGTTGAAGCTGCGCGTGGGCTCTCATGATGTATATATAAATGAGCAGGTGTTTCTCCACCTACACGACAATTACATTCATTTAAGGATATATATTTTATAAGTATTTAGTATACTAAACCAGGGGCCGTATTGCAATGTTTTAAAAAATTCTTATTGCAGGAGGATTTGGGAATTGAAAGAGACAGATGTAGAGCGCACATAGTATCTCTCTTCAAGTATGGTGGCAATAATACAACTTTGAGAGATTGTAGGAACAATAATTATAGCCATAGGTCTTACTTGGTAATTTTTATAAGTTGTGGTTGTGTTATGTTAATGTATTATGATGATTATGTATAGACAAATGATGAAAAATATTTAATTAATTTATTGAGAATTGAGTTTACAAGTCCAGTATAACCGGTATTCAAAATTAGAATTGATTCCGAATTAAACCATTTGTGCATTTTGTTAATACAATGATTATATCTATTATATTCAAGCAAAATACAAATAAAACGTGTTCAGTCTATCACGATTATTACCAGATGTTATATTATCAGTCTATCAGATATATTACCAGATGATTTACACATTATTCGTTGTTGTATTTCCGCTATATTTCATCTTTGCAAGTGAATATAATATTATGAATATGCTCATGATATTCACGTAATATACCATCGAGGAATATGAGAAATAACGTGTGTCGTAGTTGCACGCAACTGTCGTTTTCATTTCAACGCGCTTTGTAATCGGTAATCGAGTTTCACGGTTATTGAAGTCAGTAAAAACTTTGGCTGAGTTGTGACAAACTAGTGAACCGCAGTCAGGTCAGATAAATACATCACGATTATGAACCACGGAAAGTTTTTACGTAATCGTCATTCGCAATCTTGAACATTACCTACTTTTTACTTTTGTATTATAACATCTGACATTTAAAGAATTCTTAAAAAATCCTTTTAATAAGTAACTAAATATTATAATTTTGTTCTACATTTGCATTGACTAATGTCTTAAGCGCGCACTAGAAATTAAATGCGATTGCTAGTGGAATACAAGAAATGAAAATGAGAAATTAATGTGGCTAATTAGTTATTACTTAAGACTAAAAGAAATAATTTTGAAAATAAATGTGAAAGTTACTTGTGTATTTTTGACTTATCTTTATTTTTCAAGGAAATGTGAGCGCTTAGTATGACCATTTATGAATGAGAATTTATGGCCGAAAGTTATTTTTGAAACGTTTCGAAATTTGAAAACACAGTTTTTAAATTTAGAATGATCCAACTAGCACACTATGACATTTTTTAGTTATGAGTATTAAACTCAGATTAAGTACCTATATTAAAGCATTTGGCTTTGTATTAAAAAAGGTAGAATTTTCCCAGTTAGTCATTTATGACAATCACATTTATAAGTACCACAGATATAATATTAGTAGGATTAGGCGAAGTAGATCAAATACGTTAATTTTAATACTATATTGTAGTCAGGCGTTAATCAACATTTATCATAGAGATGTGCACGTCTAACAGATTAATTGTGAACATTACATTTAACTAATGACTTTCCCACTAAAGTATAAGGCAAAGGGTTACGATAAATCACTATGAATATAAAAACGTAATTAATGTACGGTGCGTGTTAAATCATGACTAAATACATATTAAAGTATTTCTGAGCCTCTTCTAGATACATATATACTTAATATTGAGGACATTATTTACTAGGATTTCCCCTATATTTTAATATCAAATTCAAATTCAAAAATCATTTATTCATTTAGGTAACACAATGTACACTTATCAACGTCAATAAAAAATACATATTAAATGCTTCTAATTTTACATTTACTGCCAGTTCACAAATCAAGGGCGTAAAGCGGACGAGAAGAACTGGCAAGAAACTCGCCGCCACTCTTTTTAATCGCCAAGTTTTTGTTTTACAAATGTTTTATAAGGGGCTGCAACCATTACACCATGTTCCACATCGATGGCTCCTACGTATACAGGCCTAAGTGAAAAAAGTGAATTTTACAGGAGAGCGGTTTGAAGTTGCCAGAACTATATTTTGGGTCATATCTTTTAAACTACTGATTCGATTTTCATGTAATTTTGCAGTTAGTGTTAACGTATGGTGGTTTTTATACATATGTACATAAATTTTATGTATTTTTTATATATTTCGAGATTTTGCACATTCGTCTTTTTACTTTGTTGGTTTCTTACGATTTCAGTTTTATTGTTCAACGTAAAAAGGCTTAAATGACTTTCAGCCTATTTGCAAGGGTAATTTCCATACAAACAGCCTGCCTGCACAATGTGATGTTTCGCCTTTATACGAGGTTTTGAGTAAACTTACAGTTATAATAAAAATATTTTACAATAACTTAATAGTGATTACTTTACTAGTGCAACATAATATGTATTAAAAGGTATAATAAATTAATATTGTCTTACCTGGACATACCGTTATATTATTTTCGTTTTGATTCTCAGTTTTGAAACCTAAATCATCATGGTACTGTTACTTTGATTAATACATTTATTTATAATTTTTTGAGCGTAAACGGCATACTTTTTTTGGTGTAATTTTCGTTAAAACTATTTAACCAATAAATTAGCTTACGCTATAGTCGCGCGAGTGCAACAAATACTTCGGACACGGAGTAAAAGGACTGAAACGGTACATTCGCCCTCTCACCGCGCCCCCGACGCGATCACACGACGCCGTAAATCAACCAAAGGTTTGATCGGGTTTTGTACGCGACCGATTTGTGTACATACGCCTATGTGCCTAAAATTTTATTTTGTATCTATTAAATAAAATAAAATTTTTGTTTGTGAATTTCATAGAATAGGATACAAAGAACTCAATGCACTCATAATTGGAAAAAGGCTTAAGCGGCAGTTTCGCCCCTATACGTAGGAGCCATCGACATGACATCACACAATTAACTATACATAATTATCAAAAAATATATATAAACGAAAAAATAATATCACCGCATGCACGAATTCAAGTTCGACCTGTTCGACCCTATAATATACAATTAAAAAACTTCTACAGTGTACCTATATATAACACTATTTTAAAACTTTAACCCAACATAGCGTCATAGATCTACATATCCACATACCAGTATGTTTATTGTATTTTTTATAAATTCACATCTCTGTGTAGCAACTAAAAACTTTTGCATAGTTTTCATTTTATTTGTAACAAAACTATTTTCAACTTTTTTTAAACTAGTTTCCGATAGCAATTAGACAGTTTAATTATTTATCTGTGACAATTTTCATTGCTGGCGCGCTATCCGTAATCCGAGTATAATAAATTCATTTCGGCTGGTGTTACGAATTACGATTATTTTATAAAAAGTATTAAAAATTGTGTCCTAATAGAAACAAGGTATTAGTAATTAATTTTTTTTTTCTATTGTGCATCAGTAAAGTATTCTCATGAATTATTTAAGTGTAGCTTTTTTGTTATAAACAATGTTTTTGAAAATGAAGTTTTTTTTTTTGTATTTTCCCCATTAACTACAATCATTTCCCGATTGATTTAAATAAAATATTTATTAATCATGTATTTAAGGGTTGACTGAGTTATCCAGCTTACCCACCGAAATAACGTCAAATTCACTTTTCGATTATTTTATTCGTTCAAAGTTCCGTAGCATGCTGCGTTTAGGGTTACCATATCTCAGGATTTGTCCTGAGATTTCAGGATTTTTGGACTCTTCTCAGGATTGCGGCTGGATTTTGCAAATCCCAGGAAATGTCAGGAATAGAATTTTTAATAAACCACAGCTTACATTCCAATAAAAAGTTAAATAATCTTCCTTTGGTAATAATTGCACAATTAAAATCAATACTAATTATTAAGAAGATCCGCAGTAAAGAAAATATTACTACGTTTTATAAATTGTTAAGTAGGTACGTCTGAGAGAAAATTCTGAAACTGTAAAAAAATCTCAGGATTTTTCAATGGAAATCAGGCCTTTCCTCCGGACTTTTAATTTTTTCATCTGGTAACCCTAGCTGCGTTAAATTACGGCTATGAGCATTTTACAAAGTCAGTAAAGGAGGTAAGTAAGTAAGTATTTGACATGCAGAAACTTCAATACGAATATTATAAGTTTGAATGAAGCCTATCGTTTACTGTACCTACAACTCACATTCCAGCTGACCAAGTAAGTTTGGTGGTCGCTCAGCTAGACGTGATTTGAATTTACATCACTTTACAAATATTTTTATATGAAATAATTATAAAATATTAATTTTATTCCTGGCTATTAGTCTTTACAGAAAGGGCTTCTTACTTCGTTAAACTTTTTTTTTAAATTTATAGCATTAGGAGAGAACTTATACACCCGTATCTTAAGCCTCAACTCCTTCGTGATACCACTGCACCAGGGCTGTTACGGAGCTTCGATTTCGGTTCCGAAAAGTCGGAAATTCCGATTGATTTTGCACCTCCGATTCCGATTTCGGTTCCGATAGATTTAAATCGGAGGTTATAATTAGAGGTGGATGATAAATAAAGTCACGGTGAAAAAATAACAGTGATCTGAAGTTAAATCGTATCACTGTTATTTGTCTCAAAGTAACAACGTTACGTATGTTGTTCCTTTCGTGCGCTGTCTTGCTGCCGTCGCTCGCCGTGACTCGTCACGGCGGTGTAGGAAGAAACGACTTACGTACGTTACGTATAGTAACGTATATCGTTCCGCTGTTCCGCAGCGAAGCGAGCGCAGCGGGCCGGCTTCGCCACGCCCGCGCCATTATTTCGGTTAGTTTCGCGCCTGCTCGGCCGTGTTCGTGTTCAATCTATTTCACTTTTCTCTACGAACAAATAGTTAAAGATACCTGTTTTCTAGAAATGGCATATGAGAACATTGATTAAACTTTTACGTTATACCTACAATCTTTATCGTATCTATTTTATATTAGTTGGGATAAGGGGCTCGAAAATATGACAATAATGTGTATTTTCTATTAATACTTAGATATCTATAGATATATATAGATTTAGCCTATGATCAAAGTAATCTACCTACCTAAGTATAAATCACAGCTAAAATCATACTTAATAATATTTATTTAATATATGTACTACCTATATAAAATCACGCCTTTTTCCCGTAGGGGTAGGCAGATATCAAAGATCTCCATTTGCTACTATCTTGACATACTTCTTTCGCTTCATTCACTTTCTTATCATTCATTTATTTAAATATTTAGATAAAGAATAATATATAGAGTACCGATTGAAATAGGTAACTACATACAGATTATATTATAATGTTTGTGAAACAGTGCCAATAGTGTTCAACTTGTCTTGTTCCTTGTGACGCGTGAGTGATCGACGTGACAAAAGAACGTTGGTTTTTCACTGTGATTTTTTATTAACTGGAACGACAGTCACGGTGATTTCAATATAACGCTTTTATCCACCTCTAGTTATAATCGGAGGTTGAAGCACATCGGCGGCAGTGGCCGCGGTCAGCGCCATTTTATTTAATTAACTTCTGTTTGAAATTTAAGAAAATTAGTTTAGTTTTATATATCACACCCAGGAAGGTATATACTTTTATGAACTGATATGAATGGAACTGATGAATAATGTTTGTAATTTTATTTTATTACACAATTCTCTTATGTGTCTGCCTCCGATTCCGGTTTCGGTTCCGATTCCGGTTCCGATAAACCAAATTTAAAAACTCCGATTCCGAATTCGGTTCCGTTGAAACCACTTCCGTAACATCCCTACACTGCACCCACAGATTATAAACAATAAAAGGAAATTTCTGTATCTATTATATTTAAATATTTCTTAAATGTTATATGAAGTTAGTGATGTTTTCGTTTGTTTCCAAGAATAAAATAATTATGTTGTCAATAAAGTATATTTTAAAAAAGATTACTCCAAGAAAATTAAACTGCATTGAATGTCATATGCAGTTTCAATACGTAAAAAATATAAAACACAGCCATTTTCTAAGTGGCATTCACGTATCGGAAAGGGTCCAATAGTCTTGGTGCCAGGCTACTGGTGTCTCGGAGAGCTCGTCGCTGTCATGTCCTGAGTCACGCTACCGTACAAGATTGTATATCATGCCACCTCACCCTCGATAGTAGCTGCTTCGCGAAATATACGCTCCACCGGTCAATTAGACGGGTTCCCTAGCTTGTCTAATTGCTTGTTAAGAGATCTGATAAATCTTAACGACTCGTTCTAATTATTATCTATTTCAGCTTATCAGCGCAAGAACGACTTGAATTTCTTGTATGGTGTGTTTATAGATGTAATTATTAAAATCGTATATAGAAATACATCTCGAGGAATTTTGCGACTGGATGAAGTAATATTGTATTTGGATATTAAACCTAAACTAGAAATTATTACCTACTTTCGAAACTAAATAGCATTGAATTTAAACGAAGATTTCTAATTATCAGCAGTTTGAAATGGAGCGGCTATAAGAACTAAGATAATATTATGAGGATAAATAATTCATAAAAAATAACTTATTTCCGTTCCTTTTTCAAACTATATACCTAGTACTTATCAATTATTTATTCCCCAGATTGTGTTCTTAGAAAAAATATGTTTACTTTTTGACATAAAGAGAAAAATAAACAATGTAAAAATTATCAAGAGGAAGGTGTTTCATTTCTTGAATATTTTTACAGTTATCTAAATAACAACTTCCTCGATAAAGGCGATGTGGCTGCATCGCCTATGCACGGGAGTAGCAGCTGCACGATGTCTGTAAATCAGCGTATGCGCATCCCGAGTGCAGCTAGCCAATAGGAGAACTCGAAACACACGCCGCGTTTGCACCTGCCGTTAAAGGAAGTTCTAATGGATCTACGTGCCATCTTTACACGGTACGCTTAATGCATTCAGTTAATTCTTTTATATTCTAATAACGTCACGCATATATTTTTAAAATGTAAGTTCATAACTTTTTCTGATTACCAGTGTTTCTATATTTAAAAGAAATATCAGCATTACTGTATAAAAAAGGTTAAAAAACAATGGAATGGGGAAAAAGATTGTAGTTGAAATATTTAAACAACCTGTTTAAATATTTTAACTACAATGAATGACTGACTGACTTTTACAGTCAATTACCTACGTTTTATGTAGTTTATACATCACAAATCTTAGAAAATCAAATTTTAAATAAAATGTAAGTTTATTATTATTATTTTTTGATCATATTAAACTCAAAGTCATGTCACTATATATCAATGCTTGAATTCTATAGATGCATTCAGTCAACTATCATATCGTGTGTTCATTGTATCAGCTTTAAACATTGAAATATAATAGAAATCTTTCTTTCTTCATATTACTTGTTTCAGTTGGCACAGGTGTTCAGAGTGCACAATCAGCAGTAAAAAGATATTATGACTCCGCCGCGGTTAAATTCGAGAAGCCGCGTGATAAGTTTTAACACATCCAAACTACAATTTGTTTATTTCTATTTTATACACAGGCATAAGAGCCTGTTTAAATCTCTTAAGATGCAGATACTTGTATCTTACAAGAGGCAAAAAAAGAGACTTTACCATAAACGTAAACGCTTAATCTAAAATAGCTTAATTTTTTATCTCTTACACAATATCTCACTGTATTCTTGATATAAGAGTTACACCTGGTTTAAATCAGCTAATGCATAAGCTTAACAGCTGCTGCAATCTAATAGCATTAAAGTTACGTGCTATTTTGATCAGCTAGAAACTAACGAATATTACCTTTTATCGTTAAGGGATGAATTCGGGGTAATTATTTCACTTCGGGTACTTAATTATTATATTTAATTTATAATCAAATCAAAATGCAATGTCTTATAGGTACATTTTATGTTATACCTGATAAATGTAGGTACTCGTTGTACTAGAAATTTTCTTACGATTTCATTCGGTCTGTTATTGTGATTGCAGAATATGTAAATGATTTGAGTTATCTTTGAATTATTACTTCTCATCAACTATCTCCATTTTCGTACAGAACTTCTATCAAAAGCTTGAACTTTCGAATAAATTGCTAATATTTAAAAGCAAGTTTCGAATAGGATTTCTTTGTAATTTTATGATATTTTTTAAGGTCCTAAAATAAAGTGATATTCATAAATGTGATACAAGCTTGAAATAGTTAAAGTATGATTTGTCTCACTCTATCAAATACTAATGTATTTTACAATAAAAGAAACAAAACAGAGTTTAACTACTCCTAAAACATTTATGATAACATGTTTAAAAACAAATATTCTTACATAAACTGAGGTTCAATCATAATTTATAATATGAGCAATTTGATCAGGAGCTCTAACACGAACAATTTGCGAGAATGTATTCGTAATCTGATATCTGCATGCAATTTCAACTGATTTTTCGTACTGACCGATTGACGATACGAGAATTTTCTCGCAAGGCCTCAGAAAACTATTAACTTTAAATTCCATGCAAGGGTGGGGTAGGGTAGGTTAGGGTGGTTTGAAAAGGACTATACAACACGGAGTTAGCGTAAATTGCTATTTAAAATTTATAAATTATTCATAGCAATTAAAATGTTTTAATTGCTAAGATTGATGACGCGAAACATCTTTCTGATGATACGACACGGGAGTGTTATTAGCTGAAGCAGTGTTAAATCAAACTACATAATATTATTGAAATCCGATTCAGTTCATAGCGCAACCAGTTATTTACTACATCGCTCTTTGTTGTTGGATTGCTATTATATAACACAGAACACGATAAATCCAGCAATACTTGCACTTTAATAGAATAGCAATTGTAGATAACCAATCGATTTATTTAAGAACTAAATAAATGTATAATTTATTAATTTCCTTAAATAAATATATATTTTTTTAATTTTAGAAAATAACTGACAAAAGTTATATATTTCCGTACGTCGTGAATTGAATTTGTATTAGGTTTATTTTGAGTTGACTTTTAATAAAAATTTACAGGAAATGAATGAAAATGGAATTGTCATTGATACATACAGCTTATGGACTTACCATTTCTATGATTAATTCCTAGTTATACTATAGTTTAAATTCCAAAATGGAATTCTAGCTATGATACTAATTGCCGTTAGAAGACCGCGTGGCGTCGCATGCGCAGGTGTCCAGTTGCATCAGCCAACGCATTCCACATCAAAGCCCATTATATTATTATTGATATCTTGTAAGTCGGACGTACTGACACACTGTACTTATCATTCTCAAGTGATGTTAATAATTTGCCGTGACACAACCTGCATTATATACCTACCTACATACCTAACTAGTAATCACGAGCGCTGTCATAACGCCAAAGTATAACCTTTTTAGCTTCTTCAATATAATATATAATAAATAATTATATATAGATATATTTAAAATCACTTTTTTATTGATTTAATTTCATTATAGAAGATCACTCTCACGTCAACTTAATTGTTTTGTCACCGCAGTTTAAATTAATAAACTTTAAAAAAAATTGCCCTTTTTGGATTTCATTTTATAATATTAATATGCGATTGGATAGTTAATTAATAGGTATACTTAGTCGAAATAAAATTTGTATAGTTTTCGTTAAAATGAGCTTTTTATTAGAAATATATTAATAATTTTTGAAATAGTTTCAACAGAAGAGTAATTAGATGGATCAACTGGAATTTATAATCAGTTTCTTAATCAACTATATAATGATATAAAAAACCACGGTTCGAGAATATCAAGATGAGACCTGATAACCTACTAAAAACAAGTTTTCCCGCCGTGATGTATGCTTATGACCTTATGAATTCAAGTTACAGGTAGCCAACGTTTTTATCTTGAAGACGATTAGAAAATCATTGAAACTATTATTTATTGAAGCAATGAACCTTGAATCGCTTTTTATTACAATTCTTTGTGTAACTTAGTTATGATTTATCAATTATCTGCGTGTAATCTATCGGAACGCAAAATGTATAAAAATATTTGGCTAGCACGTTTGACTGAATAATCGATTATATGCAGTCGTTTTAAATTACGAAACAATCTTATGCTTTAAATACTCACTATAGCGCATCTAAACCGTTATTTTGTGCACGGACTAAATACTTCGTTACTGTTTAAACTCCAAAGCCACAAAATTAATTATCGTTGGGCTTAATAATTGTCATTAGCCTGAATCAAAGTGAAAGGCTTTTAGATGACCAGCTATTAAGGAAGTAATCTTGTATATAGACTGTGATAGACAAGGGACGGGATGGCCTGTGGTCATTTACTACATCAAGGAAACCGCGACTATTAAAGAGGCCATACCCATTACACTATTTTATAGTGTTTTTATGTAATATCAAGTAAAGTCCTGATCGTTAATCAGTACTTTATCAAAAACATCCTCAAATAAATTCGTTTTTATTCCGCTTAATTTGAAAGAGTGCTTTTAGGAATAAATAAGGATTATGTCTCATTACTAAACAAATGGTTAAAAACAAATTCTCAGAATTTGATTTAGAATGTGGAAAAATAAACAAAGGTTAAAACTCATTCATTTGGGACACGGATGATTTATTGCGTTGTTGGTCCTTTATGTCCTGAGTGTTGTGAAAATCTGTTTTAAAACTTTACGTTATGTTTTGCATTTCCAGTTACAAATTACGGGCAATGACCACCAACGTGCGCTAGTTAATCGCTTCACTAAACACGGAGCTGAAAGGTCTACTTTGTTATCTAGTGTTTAGCACCTACGAAACCAGCAATACAAAAAGGGTGTTATATCAAACCTGTACTGGAAACTTGCATGTAGTAAGGTAACTCCAGTTATAAGCAACGGTTCATGTTTGACCTTATTTCATCTAGTTGATGTTTACTTTCATTCGATGATCATTATGCAAGTTTATTAAAATAAAAAAGCTCGCAGCTCTCCTGCGCTTATCCAGAATGCGATTTGTTTTTGTAGATGGTTGCTTGGGAATTCTGTTACAATGTCGACTCTGTGAATGTTATTTATTTTTTTTGTATTATTTTAAGTATAATATTATTTTTTTATAATATATATTTTTGTTTAATTTAATTGACATTTTACCCTTTTTAACTGAATTGAATTGGTAAAATAAATAAAATATAATGTTTGTATTTTATTATTAATTATAATCTGAAGATAATTCAATATAGAATATTCAGGAATAGAATTTTGGAATATAATGATAGCATAACTTATTATACAATTTCGACTTATTTAGATCACGAAGATCCAACGGTAAGCGTTGAATAATTATTAATAGTTAATTCTGCCGATGCAGATGTTATTTAGTATTATATTATAATACCAATAAAGTCAATTAAAATGGAATCTCGATTATTACACACACGTCATCGTTAATCTGCAGCTAGATAGTGAAATTTAATTGTGAGGAGAATTTATTAAAACACGGATTACAACAGACTACGGAAAAATACTTGCACTTATCACTTTAAATGATAAATGTGTAATAATATTGGGATAGTAAAAACATAGCACATTTGCATTGCCTAAATAATCGTCAATGATTTATATATAATTATATTTACAATTTAGTATATTTTCAAAAATCTATTTTCATTATAGAGTGTTAAAATTGCCTCCGCTTTCATTCCGAATCGCCTCACTACAGCACGAGACATTAATTACTTATAACAATACAACTCTGCCAAACCCTTCTAATGTAAGGTTATTCAATAAAAATTGAAACCAGGCAGTCCCGAACTCGATTTATGATCTCATTTAGACATTCGCTTAATATTGTTCGACAGTTGCAACATTCATACAGTCCCAACCGGTCCACCGAAGGCTGCGGGCACCTATAGCTCCTACTAGAACTGATATATAAACAATGCTGCAGACACTGGACACAATAAACATGAAGTTTTATTACTTGGCCGGCTTCCACGCACGGACGTTAAACCCGCGTATTTACAGGATAGTTTGTTGTTAGATAGTGTTGTGCGTTTATAGTCCGGACCGGACGTTGGCTCGCTTCTTCTACGTACAGAGAGAGACTTTATGCCTACATTAATAGCTTGTCACTGAGGGGTTTACTCTTAAACTTGTATTATAGCCACATATTAACATTTATTCCTAAGTTAAGTAAAAAACAAATCTTTATTTCACTAAATAAGTAAACCCAGACTCTTGATATAGTTATAAACTGTGTTGCAGGAGACTGTTTTCCCAGTATTTTGTATCGTAAATAAAGTGTAATCAATTTAGGGACGTATATGAATATAGTACTAAATATTAAAGTCAAAAATGAAAAAAAAGTCCTAAAATATTTAATTAAAATTGCAATTATATGAAATAAAATATTTTCAATAACGCTAAATTATATAAATTTTAATTACATCAAATGGTATTAGACTAATTTAATAAAAAAGAAGCTTTAAAGACGTAATTATAATTTAAAAAGATATTTCCAGCAATTACCTGTTCTATAATTATTATTGACAAGATCTTCAACCACGTCAGAGTTCATATCCGAAAGCCATTATCTAATGTTGCTTCTAACTCTAAAGTTATTGAAGCTTATAATATTCTTAAAATCATTACTAATTATTTTATAAAGTAGAGGTACAGTACAACGGGTATTCGTGGAATATTCGAGTTGGAAGCATTTATCGTCAAGTCAGTGTATTAGGTACGTGTCCGAGTTCCCTAGGTGTTCAAAACGTTACCTAGGAGTTCGATATTGGTCGGCGGCTCTTTAGTTTGTCTTCATTACAAATGGACGTCTGCCAACTTCACTTGCAAATGCAACGTTCGAACATTATTAGTTTTGTTTCATACAAATGTTCATACTCCTGGTAATAAATTCAGTCTAAGTTTTAACGTACCTTTGTGAAAAACTATAATAAACATTTTTGATGGTACCACCAGCTCGGTGCCACATGTCTATGCATTTTAATACTAAAATTTACATTTATTTTTAACACATTATGTAGTTAGGTACATTAATCAGTGATGCGATGTTGACTTATTATTGGTTTTTCTGTATTCTGATACTGAGTATTCTGAAACACTTCACGATATTTCTATCTATGAACGGCAATTTGTTACTTGGTTTAAATTGCGATATTCCTAATCATTTAGTGCCTAAAGTTAACAGACATAGAGAAAAATATTTATACGTTTACGTTACACTATAACTCAACAACAAGTTTAAAAATATACATACTATTAAATTACTTCGGTTTCGTTCTTGAATTTTGATTATACTTGATTGTCCTAATCTATACATATAATAAAAGAGTAGGATCGAAATTACGCTTCACTAAATATTTTTACCAGAAATTAAGAGGGGTGATAAAAGAAGGGTAGCAGAATGCATAAATGCAATTTTTAAGATTCTTGTCTGTCTGTCTGTCTGTCTGTCTGTCTGTCTGTCTGTCTGTCTGTTTGTTCACGCTAATCTCCGAAGATACTGAACCGATTTTAATGCAATTTACACAAATATATTAAGGAAAGCCCGGGGCAACATATAGGCTTTGTTTCATCGAAATCGGTTATCGGAAAGAAAAGTTATCATCATTTAAATATTATTTTAAAGGCACCATATCACCAAATTTCAATGCAAACTGACTCGCGTTGAACTTTTTCGAATTGTCAGATGTCAATCACAGTCTGATATGTAAATGAAATAGTTTGATTATTTCGCCATTTTCAATATGTATTCGTAGAATAGTGGATATGCAGTCCTATAGCGTAGCTTTTGATGCGAGTTCGAATCTGAAGTTGAAATGAAAGAAATATTTTTTTGTATTTATTTATTTATTTTTTGAAAGAACTATATTATAACAAAAATAGAAAACGTATTATTGAAATATTATATGAAAAAGGATTTCTTATGAGATCATTTATTTCATCTTTTCATCAATCCTTTCTCTTAAACAGAATTACGATTATTCGACATTGCTTTTTTGCTTCCGTATCTTAAGAGGTTTCCGCATTAAGCACCGGAAACCCGAGCAAGAATCCCGGGAATTTTAAAAAAATGTCCGAAAATGAAAATGACCAATTAAATGAACGCACGCATCTATTTAAGACAGAAAATGCATTGAATCCAATCTTCGATTGAACTATAATTAGAAGAAAAAAGACACATATCTGGATTTTGGTCACGTAAAATTTAATTAATATGAATCTCCCTAAAGTCAGGTTAATTATTTCAACTATTGAATTTCAAATAATCCTTCGAACCCCAATCTCAACCACCATTAAACATGTCGATAACATGATGCAAAAGAAACCGTCAATGGCTAATTTGATAGCTCTTTCCCAAAAGAAATCACCAAGTACAGAGGGTGGAGGAGGATATGTCATTTGAAGAAAGCTTGCTCAAAAGCTCAGCTTAAAGTGAACCCCACGCGAACGAAGTCGCGGGCATCAGCTAGTACTCTATAAATGAGAAAATATTTGTTTAGAATGGTTTTACTTTTGTTAGTACTAAATTGTTTTTTATTAGTACTAAACTTTAGATGGTAAAAACTAAGAAAGAAGCATCATATTTTAGTCATGAAATTATGTCAAGTGAACTCAAGCGACAGAATTTAAGTCAGTCATGTGAATAATGTGGAAACTCAAACGGTAATTTTATACCAAATATTTCGGACTATTCAAATTATATGATACGCAACGCAAACACTGACTGAAGTATATTTAGTACTTGGATATTATAACAATTATTATAGTTGATTTGTTTTGATTTGCTCTATATTAATTACTCAGCTGGAGGTAAGCTATTAAACAGTCATGCGCTACGTTGGCGGCACTCTGACATAGTTTAAATAAAATACTGTATACCGGATTAAAACGCGATTTATTATTTAAATTATTTATTTATCCCGTTTTAATCCGGTATACAGTATTTTATTTAAATGTGTGATACTCGCGTTAATAAAAGACAATATTACTCTGACATAGTTTCTATTTAATTCAACAAGCTGTAATCGCAATGGTCGCTAAATATAATTACACATTGGCATTCTCCCCACGCAGCCGGCCCTCTGACGACGAACACTATCCTCGTACGCATCCCAATAAGCGTCAGGCACCCCTCTAGCGTACGGATGAGCCTTTAATTTTATGTTCTGGATGTTAATATGTTCTAAAACAATGACGTTGATCGGTGCTGCATACTTATGAAAGATAGTTTACCTCCTAACCTGCTAAGAATGGGTAAATTGTTTTTAAAGCAGCGACTATACATTTGTGCCTATAAAATATTTATATAAACGCATACGTGACCTACCGTGTTGATTCCTATCACCATAATAAATCTTTCATATGTTACAGTAGATTTCCATTCGGAATCTTATTAAAGGTCGGTTAAATTCAAAGTATAGTATAGGTAAATAGGACACGAGGGACAGTTGGTGTCACGTTACGCCTACCGGAGCTAGAATGGATTCGGCAAGTTCAGTGTCAATGTAACAGGACGCCATAGATAACAAGAGTTGTTGATACGGACTACAGAGCACTGAGCTATAATGTAAACAACGGGATAAACCGCTAGAGGCGCGCCTTCACCGACTAGTTTAATGAAGAGATTTGGCACGGCGCGGCACGAGCTTTAACGGTTTTCTGACTGCAGATAAATGCATACCACTGTAGCACTACTAGCTATTATGCCAAATTGTGATGTACTCCTTAATTCTTTACAACTTAGTACTAATAGATTACTAAATATCTAAAATGTTTTATTATGTTTTCAATCCTATTGTACTTAATAAATGGCAAAAATACTACATCTTTTAGAAGTGGATCTCTAGCAATGAGATCATCACGATCGTGAGATTCAGGAATAGTTTGCAAGTCGCAAAGATTTACAATCATAAAATTATTACCTCGGTTGCAAAGAAATAAGCAGATTCATCAATGTTAGAAGTGCGCTTCAATACAAGATACCTACGTTTATAACAGAATATTTATAAGGGTGTGGATCTACCAGTTATTACTACCACTGTTCATATTGACCAAACATTCGTTTCCATAGTTAAGCCCTATTCATGTTGACACCAATATCCATTTTAGTTTTAAAAATAGCTTCTACGATGTAGGGATTGAGCTGCTTCGATACTTGAGGTAGTGGTTAAAATATTGACCTAAATAAGTTTGTTTATGGCATCTTCTTATTTATATACCCTAGTGATAGTTTCAGCTATTTTCTATATAAATTTTTTGAACCGTAATATGATGCTTGATTGTTCCTTGATTTCTTATAAGAGTTCTAGTGAATTTAATAAAATTATAAGAACTAGAAAAGAAATAGTTAATACAGAAATATTTTCAGCGCAATTCTTTAAACAGACAGTCTGGCTTTTGAAGTGGTTTTCCTAATTTTGGGAGGTTCTGAACAACACAAGGGGTGACAACCCTAACGTTGACAATAGCACGCCCGACGCAGTCTCACTCCCAATTCTACTTCATTTGCATACTCCACTCGGTGCTACCTTGTACCTAACACCGTCTTTATATGACGCTCGTAATATTGGAATATACCACTGTTTAGGCAAACACTACGTATGTGTTTAGGGATGTGTATATATCAACCGCCTCGGTGACTCAGGAACCAATATCATAAGAGAAACAAAATATTTTTACTGGGCAGGGCAAAGAAGATTAATCACCTACTAATGCCTGTGAAGTAAATAACCAGTGCAGTAGATAAATATGTTTGCCTTATATGTCATGTGGTGACTCGGGAGATCGCTTTATATATAAAAAAAATGAAATGTTTCCTTCCATCTCAATTAAAAAGAAATAATCTATTTTGTAGCATTATATCCCAACGTATGAAAATTCATAATTACCTTGTTTTTCTTTATTCAGAAAGAAATACAATGCAAGCTCATCGCTATCTCAAGATTTGTAATATCACAAAACAACACGTAAGATGCAATTTTATATTTTTTAATTATATATTTGATTACAATACCGTTCGAAGCTAAAGAACAGATAACAAAGACATACGCCGGTCGCAACGATATCGCGATGTACTATAAAAAAAAAGTATGAGAAGACAATTAGAAAAACGACAAAACGCTGGAAGCATTCCAGCTAGCTCTTAATTGGATGAGAGGAGTTCCTCTAAACGACAACCCACAGTAACACTCGCCCTCACTTTCACCGTGCCTAAGATAAGGTAAATTTGTTCAGTTCACTGAAATACAGCTGAATTTAATTAAAGTTTATTCTATTATTTTTTGGTCGCGTGTAGTAGCGTGGCCACCTATTGGACTACGAGTATTTATCTTCTATACATATAATAATATACATATAATAAAAGAGTAGGATCGAAATTACGCTTCACTAAATATTTTTACCAGAAATTAAGAGGGGTGATAAAAGAAGGGTAGCAGAATGCATAAATGCAATTTTTAAGATTCTTGTCTGTCTGTCTGTCTGTCCGTCTGTCTGTCTGTCTGTCTGTTTGTTCACGCTAATCTCCGAAGATACTGAACGGATTTTTATGCAATTTACACAAATATATTAAGTAAAGCCCGGGGCAACATATAGGCTTTGTTTCATCGAAATCGGTTCTCAGAAAGAAAAGTTATCATCATTTAAAAATAATTTTAAAGGCACCATATTATCACCAAATTGCAATGCAAACTGACTCGCGTTGAACTTTTTCGAATTGTCAGATGTCAATCACAGTTTGATATGTAAATGAAATACTTTGATTATTTCACCATTTTCGATATGTAATCGTAGAATAGTGGATAAGCAGTCCCATTGCGTAAATTCAGATGCGGGTTCGAATCTGAAGTTGAACGGAAAAAAAATTTTTTTGTATTTTTTCTTTTAAAGAACTATATTATAACAACAACAATAGAAAATGTATTATTGAAATATTATATGAAAAAGTTTTTCTTATGAGATCGTTTATTTCACCTTTTCATCCATCCTTTCTCTACAGAATTACGATTATTCGACATTGCTTTTATTGCTTCTTAAGGACTGCCTTCGTATCTTAGAGGTTTCCGCATTTAGCACCGGAAACCCGAGTAGGAATCCCGGGAAAAGGGAATTTAAAAAAATGTCTTAAATTGAAAATGATCAATTAAATGAAATAAATATGGTGGATACTGGATACAGTATCTTCACCACTAATTAAATTTATAAAAAAATAAGTAATTTTCTTTAAAGTCAGGTTCATTTTTTCAACAATGGTATTTCTATTGAATTTCAAATCATACTTCGAACCCCAATCTCAACCACCATTAAACGTGTCGATAATATGATGCAAAAGCAACCGTCGTAATTGCCGTAATTTGATAGCTCTTTCCCAAAAGAAATCACCAAGTACAGAGGATGGAGGATATGTCATTTGAAGAAAGCTTGCTCAAAAGCTAAGCTTAAAGTGAACCCCACGCGAACGAAGTCGCGGGCATCGGCTAGTCATAAATAAGTAAACGCGTTGCGTATACCACTTGTCGTCGGATTCGAATTCCAGGCAGATAAGATAGAAAAAAGTGTTTCGGTCGGAAGACTTATCTGTAAAGAAAAATGAAATGGACACAGAAATTAATTTGCCCCACTATATATTTATATATGGGAATTACCGTTTATCGGGGAATACATATTTATCTATTATGAAATGTGTATAAAAGCATTTGTGAAAGTGAAGGAAGTGGTATGTTAGGAATCCTAACTTAGGATATGGAAATCTCTGATCTTTGTCTTTACCAAAGAGAAAGAAGTGTACAATATTTATATGTATGTGTGTGTGCTGAATTTAATCTAATTCCGTTTATTGGATTAAGTTACAAACAAACTTTCATACTTTTTACATTTATGAGGTTGCTTACTTTGTAGTAATTGGTAAAGACTAAATGTCTAATTCTCATAAATAATTATTACCTTCTCGAAAAGATTTACAGGAGTTTTCTCCAACACATATTCATTTTGTAATGTTTGCTGGTCAGAAAGATTTTTTTGAATGAACAACAAAATATGATAATTAATTTAGAACAATTACAATCAACTTTTAAATGGATAAAAATAATAGTAAAACTAACAATTCTAAAATTAATTAAAAAGCCTATGACATATTTTATCTTTTACTGCAAAATACATATTTAAACGTATCATATTTTGCTAAAAGCTCCAAGAAATGATAAGCCGCTTAGGTAAGAAACTACGGTTTATTTAGCGTAATAGCAAAAAGCCATTTTATATTTAATTTAAAAGTTTCTCAGGTAGGTTTATAGCTAGCACGATAAATCATGGTAAATCGCAACGAGTTCTATTTTCTTGTGCGCGGTGTGTCACGCGAGCGCTCATTGTTCCCAAGTTACAGTTGACAAAACGCGGCGAATGGCAGCTAAGACTTTGCTGAGCTCCCGCCACGGCCAATTTACTAAAATACGGCTTAAATGTTTCAAATAAGTATCTAATTAACCTAGATATAGGTAAGTACTGAGTATCCTTGTCAATAATCATGGGGCAGACATGGGCATAAATATATAACTTTTCCTTACCATGAGACCAGTCTTCTAAACCTTGCCTACCAGTTTTTTTTAACTTGTTACTTAACCGAGTACCGAACACAATTCGCGTAGCTCTGAGGCCTACAACCTAGATTTATAAAGTATGTATTCTGTCTCCTAATTGCCCACAGGCAAGGCGCTTTTGTACGCGTTTAATCAGTCCCTTTTGCCACGCCATAAATAAGTCGACTCCTTATATGGGCAAAGTACATTTTTGTATCTGTTTCATCAGTTATTTGAGCCCCGTGCCGCCATAAGTCTTTAGTGGGTGTAAAACTCATGAGGCCTTGGCACAGTAGAAACGATTACGAATACGCCAAGGGGCGGTTTTATTTACCTAATTTAATTGTAGACGCTTATAAATATTCATAATCTCTTTACAAAACAAGTATAAAGGCTTTCGGGGAACTGGTTAAAATTATTATTTATATGTACAGTAAATTACCCCCTTATTACAATAAGTACATGGCTACAATATATTTTAATCTAGAACTTTATCAGTAAAATAAAAGTATTAAGTTATAAAAAAACTCAATATAAAGCCCTCAAGTCTCAAGTCCAAGGGAGCTTCTGCGTAAAAAAAGGAGGCATTGTGTTATTCAAAAGCAAAACAGATTGTTTGTAGCTAATAAAACCCCGAGGTTATTACAAAATCTACGCACATTTATATTTAAGTACGTATATAAAGTTAAAATTTATTCCATCATGTAAGTGATTACGTGACTTTTATTAGACTTGGGCTAGACGTGTTTTGTAATTGAACAAAAAGCTTTAAGATACATATAGATTATATAGTGTTACCACGGCAATGGTACTTAAAATGTGTACAGGTGGATATAAGCCATTATCAAGCTTTAGATTACTTCAGAAACTTGTTTGTAGGTGTAATTAATATACAGTATCAATTCTAATTTGATGGCCACGCCAAGAGAATATGGAAATATTGATATATTTGATAATGTTTTATAATTATTATTATTTTTTCTTGAACCAAATTCAATTATATTGGGTTAGCAACGTAAGTATCAACTTATGTTGCTAACCGTACAATATATGATGGACCGGATGATTCCCAGAATCTAATTATTCACGTAAATATTTTTTTTGGTATTTTTAATGGTTGTCACAAACGAGTTACAACTATAAAGATTATATTTATAAATCTTGGAAATGTTAAGATACTTTTATTGTTGATTGTACTTACACATACAAAGATACCACCCATAAAAATATAATAAGCATTAATTATCATAATCAAATAATCCATGTTGATAATTTAATCATACTGAATATTGAATATTGAAGTGTGTTGGTTGGAAACAAAGCGCGTAACGAATAAGCAGGCGGCATCAGGGCAAGGGTGACCACGACAAGTCAAACCAAGGATGTGATAAAACAGTGATTGAAATTAATTCGTGATTGGAAAATTATTGATTCGGTGAGAATGAGGAGGAATTGAAAATTACTTGATGATAACTAAAAAAAGTTTTGTACTTTTATATAACTGTTTTAGTCTTGTGCTTTGGTTTATTTCATTGACACATTTAACTATGTAATGGTTTATTTTGTGTTTTCATTTTATAGTAGACCGAAAAGCGGGCAGAAAAGTATTTTACTCAAAATACACTATTATAAAAAAATCTTAAAAATTTGCGACAAAATAATATTACAATCCACTGCTTTCGTAATTCTGAAGTAAATTTATAGAGGACGGTATCTTTTCTACTTTGCTAACCACGAAGTCAAGCAATAATTCTTCTCCTTTGTGTAATGTCCCCTGTTTAATGTCTAGATACACCTGACTAAAGTAAAGACAAAAGGCTGCAAGGCAAGTGAACTTAGGAATAATGCAGCAGCGTAATACAAAAGAAAAACACTGAAGGACCCTTTACATGCGCCTTGTCTAAAGAATGATTAGATTAGCTTAATATTATGTAGCTGGATTATGAAGATTTATTTAGCAATTATTTTTTCTTACATACGAGATTATTTTTAGAAGTACATCTTATACATCTTCTGATAGACCTATCCCCACGACCGTGGGTGTATCCTGCCTAGATAAATAATACATATTATCGTATCTTTTGATTGCGTCGACTTAGATGTTTGATATTTTCACTGCAGTTGCAAGAATTGCAGACCTGAGTATTTAATGTTAATTTCAAAATGACACCTGCACTGCACGAAAGACAGATGGACGGTTTTAGTATGGAGTACGGAATCCTAAAAAAATCATAACTCCTCTGTGTCTGGTTTCTCTATATCATCTGTTGTATATTTATGTAGGTACATATTTATCATTCATTTCATCATGAAAATTACGTTTTGGTATGTATTCATCGCAATGTAGGAAATAGATTGGATATAAACGGCTTTTTCGTAACAAGGATTTACCATGGGAACGTGTAGATCCAATTGTATATTCGGCGTGACAGTCCTAGGGCTTCCTGTGTCAGAGGATATTAATAAATCGGCATTGACCATTGCTGTAAGTATAATAATGTAAAGTATACTCGTATTTATTGTATTGTAAGATCTAAGAAGTTCTCTATTTACTTTTCGACGAATTGTTTATTTGGAAGAAATACATTTTTAATATTGTATTTTGTTTATGTAAATGATGTAAAATAACATATATTATTCCAATAAAAATATTCTAAAGGGCGCAGACAGAAAATGAATAATTTATTTGACCAAGTATAAATAAAATGAATTGCTGTGCATTGCAGCAGATTTTAGAAAGGCAGCCGCTTTCAAGTTCAACTGCTATTATCATTATAATTATAATCCAATGGAACGACAGCTTATTTCTCATAAATAAACAATTAATAAGACTTTGTAATGTGAAGATATTTGTTTTAAGGACTCAATCTGTTACATAAAACCCTAAAAGCGTAATAATAAAGAAGGTTTTAAATTTTATCAGTTATAAAATTGTACTATATTATGAATTCAAAAATTCAAAATAAAAGGATTTTTTGTACACCTTTAAGCACAATATACTTAACCTGTTAAATACCAACAGTAAACATCTTATCATAATACTTATAATAGATTTTAAATTACAAAATCCTTGTACTTGGATTTAATTCCAGCAGAATCTGATGTCTTCATATATTTCTATAAAAAATATTGGAATAACGAAATTGAGGAACAAACCATTGTTGATGTATGTAAAATTTCTATTTGAGTCTAAAAATTTCCGAATATCGACGTAGATGATGACGAGCTCAGGCTAACAATAACAAACAATGATTTTCATATTTATACGTCATAATATCATCTTCAAACCCTGAGTCTATAAAAGATTTTAAATAATCTATAAATAAAATGAAGGCTAGGTTAGAGGTTAATAATATTTTTTTAATAATCCGAGGCAAAGTCGAATTTTAACTACTTATTTACTAATAATAAGATTTAGTAGAATTTGAAATGCATTATGTATTACCCTCCGAGCTTGACTTAGCTTTTATCTGTTTTTAATATTTTAACGAATAAGCAAAAATTTATCGCTACACTGGTAAACATAACTTTTTGTCGAGTCAATTGGACATCCAAAGCCTTATCACAAAGTCATAAAATATTGCAATCTGAATTTGGATCCATTTGGGCTTGAATTTTGCTGGAAATGTAGTCCCAAAGCGATTGGCGTCTCCTCGACCACACTATTCTAAAATGTTCATGTCCCTTATCTCAGTGGTTGAGCCGTATCTACATTTACGAATCGCACTAACTGCAGCGCTGTGCATGTATTCTTCATTATTATATCGTGTTACATGAACCAAATACCAACTGTCATAAGTATCGCTAAACGTCAAGTCAACGTCATGTCAATGTCAAATCATTGATGTAAACACCGTGTTGGTCTTATAAAAGTCGGTGGCAGTGACTGGTGGGCATCTTTCGAGAACGAGCTCCCGTCGTGGTTAGACTAAGGTCAGTACTGGTGATAATTAGTGTTGAATTTATGTGAACTGTGTACTAACTGTGTGTACAAATGAATGTATTATGAGATATGTGAGTTGCGAGTCGTTTGGTTTAACTACTTTTGAGGGGTAGTTAACATCTCAGAAGCGGGATTTGGACCATGAAATTGGAAAATTTCGTATCATGCACCACGCCACGTGCTCGACTATCTTATGGCATACAGTGTAAAATACTTTAAGACGTAAAATATAGGATTCCGTTTGTAAATCAACCTCTTATAAGTGCAGTTTATCCTTCATTTTTACTTATTGTTCCGACATTGTGCTGATGGAAGCAGATTAAAAAGGACAAAAATTATGTTGAAAATAAAGATGTTATTCCAATCAGGTGCATTGACAACAGAAATGAATAGCAATTAATGAGTAATTGTCCAGCTACCCTTTAAGATGCAAAACGATTAATTATCGAACGATTACATTGATGCTTTCGTTTTCTCTTTTTCTACTTTTATACAATACAAAGTGTAAGTTTCAGAGAATGAGTGACCGCAACCTTGCACAACTTCACGTGAAGTGATACCGAGACTGCACAAATGCGACGTATGAGGAGTGTCACCCGCGGCAGCCATTGGAGCGAATGGCCCAGAAAATTGAGCACCACAGTTGAAACGTAGTCGACAGTGACGACGAGACTCCACGAAGACGATGAGCGCCGAGTAACAACCGATTTGAGTCTCCGCACGCGCCGCCAGCGGAGTAGAGAGCCCGTTATGAGTTCACTACAGCGATTCAATTAAAAGGGAAAAAGTGATGTGATTCAGTGAGGATGTCTTCAAGCCGGGCGGTATGCATATGAATGCACCGCCCATGAGTGGCGCGAAGCATCGCGATTGAGTGATGTGAGAGTGAAGGAAGTAACTCTCATATCATGAAATCATATGTAAGAGTGAAGGTGTCTTCAAGCCGGGCGGTTAGCATATGAATGCACCGCCCATGAGTGGCGCGAAGCATCGCGATTGAGTGATGTGGGAGTGAAGGAAGTAACTCTCATATCATGAAATCATATGTAAGAGTGAGCGTGTCTTCAAGTCGAGCTGATAGAAAGTGATAACTACGCCCATGAGTGACGTGAAGCACCGCGACTGATTGACATGAATTAAGGAAGTAACCTCTCGTATCATGAAATCATATTATGTTAGAGTGAGTGTGTCTTCAAGTCGAGCTGATAGAAAGTGATAACTACGCCCATGAGTGACGTGAAGCACCGCGACTGATTGACATGAATTAAGGAAGTAACCTCTCGTATCATGAAATCATATTATGTTAGAGTGAGTGTGTCTTCAAGTCGAGCTGATAGAAAGTGATAACTACGCCCATGAGTGACGTGAAGCACCGCGACTGATTGACATGAATTAAGGAAGTAACCTCTCGTATCATGAAATCATATTATGTAAGAGTGAGTGTGTCTTCAAGTCGAGCTGATAGAAAGTGATAACTACGCCCATGAGTGACGTGAAGCATCGCGACTGATTGACATAAGTGAAGGAAGTAACCTCTCGTATCATGAAATCATATGTAAGAGTGAGGGTGTCTTCAAGCCAGGCGGTTAGCATATGATTGCATTGCCCAGGAGTGGCGCGAAGCATCGCGATTGAGAGACATGATAGTGAAGGAAGTAGCTCTTATGTCACGCAAAGATACATATTATAAAAGTGAGTGGAGTGCCTATTTATGTTTTGTGAAATAGATGATGCACATATTATTTGATCATAACCAGTGAGTGACTGAAATTATCTCGAGTGACAGTAGTAGTCGAAGATACTCGTTCCTGAAAGATGGCCGACTGTTACTCGAATTTAATACCAACAGTCATGAAGAAGCAATAAGGCAAATGTCAAAGGTGATTTAGTGTGAAAAGCAACGGCTATAGTCACGGCGCCAGTGTCTTAAATCATCTCGAGTGACAGTAATATACTATACATATGTGATTCTGTTAGTATAATGAGTATAAAAGATTAAAAGCTATTGTAAAGAAGGATGTATTCGATAGGAGGTTATCTGATGATTTCCGGGCCAATGCAATCTTTTGGAATTCCATAAGAACAGCAAGAGGAAAAACAACAACTACGGAACTTAAAACCGTCAGGGACGAGGTTGGAAATATTGTGAAAGGAGAAGATTGTGTGTTGAAAAGATGGAAAGGGTACTTTGAGAGTTTATTTGAAAGAGATGAAAACCCTGACTCATTATCCCGAGGAAATTAGTGTGACAGACGATATAAGCGTGACCGAGATTATAAAAGCTATGAGTAGGATGAAAGTAGGGAAACGAAAAAGATTTATGAAACTGGTGTGAGTGGTAGAATCTGGAGTGGTCGACCTATGCGAACGTACCTTGATCAAATCGGGGACGTTCTGCAAAAGGGCCAGGTCAAAAGTACTCGTAACCGACGAGTGTGTAGGAAAGCATTGATGAAAGTAGAAGAAGCGAAAGTGGTATGTAAGGATCGGAGCATATGGAGGTCCGTGATCTCTGCCTGCCCCGGTGGGAGGGAGGCGTGATGTATGTGTATGTATGTATGTATGTGATTCAGCTATTATATGCTAATAAGAACGAAGAGACTCGTTCCTGAAGGATGGCCGACTGTTACATGAACCAAATACCAACTGTCATAAGTATCGCTAAACGTCAAGTCAACGTCATGTCAATGTCAAATCATTGATGTAAACACCGTGTTGGTCTTATAAAAGTCGGTGGCAGTGACTGGTGGGCATCTTTCGAGAACGAGCTCCCGTCGTGGTTAGACTAAGGTCAGTACTGGTGATAATTAGTGTTGAATTTATGTGAACTGTGTGTACAAATGAATGTATTATGAGATATGTGAGTTGCGAGTCGTTTGGTTTAACTACTTTTGAGGGGTAGTTAACAATCGTCACGTACGCCAAAGATGCTGTTATACAGTGAGGTCAGATCTCCGATACTATGCGGCGTGTATCGTTAATGCATGTTTTTGATACGACTGAATCATGTTTACTAAACTTTTAATGCGGTAGGTTTGGGTTTTTTTCCATATATATTAAGTACATATGTTTATTTCTATTAACTTTGGCTGACATGTAAAAGTTGGTTTTTAAAGCGGACCAAAATATTCCCCGTGTATAATTATTCTAAAATTAATTGTTAGTGTAAAAATAAGTATTTGTCCGTTTATATCCGTAATTAACGTTTTTGTCAGTGAAGCGTTTTTGATATTTTTATCGTGGGGACTTGATTCAAATCTTGTTTTTATCTCGTCTCACAACCAATCTTATGATTGCGTACGCATTGACTCCACATTATTTTGTATTTTCGAGAGAAATACTATGCGGAACTATAGTTTATTCAGCGTGTTTCTGCCTCAGTCGCGATTCCCAACATCGACATTTGCAAGAACAACTTGAACAAAATGTATGTTGCATTTCACGGACGGTGAGTACTTAAATGTCAGCATAAAAGCTTGTATGCAAAGAATTTAAACAACGAGCTTACAAGTATAACTTTTTCAGCTTAGCCGTAAATTTTTCTATCCCTGAATTTTGTTGCTAGGACTTTCTTAAATTGTTGCATTTAATGGGTAATTTAACCAACATGAACAGCTCCGTGGTTTTGTGAAATAATCATAGTAATATTTTTTAAAGAAAGACTTAGGATTATGTTATTAAATAAATTAATCTTCTATGGATCACTTCTGTTATTTTCCCTTATCTAATGACTCTGTAGTTATCTATTCTATACAAAGCTTAAATAGTTTGATATGGACATTTTATAATCGTAAACTTTACGCAACAAAATAATGGAAAGTTTAAAATATGTGTATACTTGTTAGTATAGAATACATGTTGATCAATCGTATGAATAAATATTCGAGATAATTACCTACGAGCTTGTATTGGAAATGTCAAGATGGCAAGGTTTAGTAGGTGGGGGGTCGCGGGTCACAGCGCATCTTCCCCGTTCTATTCTGCTGGGCTCCTCACGTAACTAAAAACCATTGAAGTAAACTTCGAGGTATAAATGTCTAACTTCCTGCATAATTATGCAATAACAAATGTTGCAGTGCTTTGGAAGTACATTGACTTTTTATATTTAATTGACATTTTATTTTATCGAAATACATATTTAATTATGTTACTTAATCAATCTTAACTTTGGGAAATATTGGGTAGTGTCTTATTGACAGAAGTAACTGCGCATGCCGCAGCAGGCGACAACAATTTTTATCGGCTCGATTCGCGTACGGGATAATAAATGTAAGTATCAATTACAAAGCGATGGCAGGAGACAGGATGCGGGAGACATTTTTATAGGTTCGATTCTCGTAAGGGAATATATTTGTAATTTAATATATTGTATGCTATATGTATAAGGTATGTTAAGTAAGCGATATACATAGTACGTACAAACATCAACATTCAAAACAGTTTTTAATTAAAAACTACACCTACTCCCGTCGTGACCGTCCGACGCAAACTTCTAATAATACTCGTATGTACAGAATATTATATACACTGTCGGCGACTGTAAAAATTAAGTTAATTGGACCTCACCTTCAGGCTTCACGTTCAATGTTAGTCGTGTATGGCGTGCAACCTTTAAATTCCCCTTTGAGTCTAACGGTCACTTTTTTCATACCATTGATTCACATTGCACAAAAATATATTATGTTTTAGTGTACTAAAGTTAAAAAAAGTTGTGGGTATTTGTATTTCATAAGCCCTTGAAGAAGGTCATTAGCATTGCAGCTCATTAAGCGCACAGTTTATATTATAATCGACACGTTTCAACAGAATACATAGTTTCTTCACCATCAATGAATCCACGTCACGACTCCGGACTCACAAGATCATAACATTCGTCATAGTAGATTTGATAAAACCGGCGCAGGCGGTTCGTGTACCATCGTCTCTCTTCGTTGTCGTTAATATATTTTGTCCTTTTCTATCCCATATGACAGACGATACTTTTGATCGGATCACTGAACCGAAAAGAAACAGAAAGACTTTTCATCCGGTGGTCTAAGTGGTAAGAAACCGGTTTAGAGTTGTTACTTTTTAGTCCTTACAAACAGAAACTCATGCATACATTATTTTGTAAGAGCGCTCGATTCGAGCTTTACGTAAGGGGTCGAGCTTATAGCTTTGGAAGGAAACTGTTACTGAACGGAAATGGACACGGTTGATGCGGCCATTAGAATAGGGAGAGGGCGCTAACGTCAACCAATTAAGGAAAATTACAAGTTAATTGCTTGAAATTAAAATTTCAGTGTAGAAGAATAGTAAGATCTTTTTATTTAACATATTCTTATTTTATTTTAAATAGATGATCTAAAATAAAGTTCTCATAGAAATATGTTTACATTAAAATTTACCGAAATAGAATCTTTTAAGATGAAACGATTCTATGAAGGTGTCTTAGATCTCCAATTATTTATACGCATTTTTCCTTATCCATAAATAGACAGTTTTCAACTTATTTAAGTTTTTCTTAATATACATTAATGATGTAAATAAGTATGTTTTTATAGATCTATTTAAAATATTTAATTGGCTTTTAATGGAATGTAATACAAAAATATAGACAGGGTCATACGTATCTCTCGACACTAATTTACGTGAGAATTTAAGTACATAGAAGGACACATTACAATGCCTCTTTCTCAAATAAATAACGACTTAGATTCAAGGTCAAATACTTGACCTTACTTTATTTAAGAGTGCTCGGAACCTTAAAGAATGTGATATTAAACATATTATAGGGTTGTTAGGGAGGTTTTGGTTACTTTAGCAAGTCTGCCGGGGACAAGTGGTCGTTAACGAGAATCGTTGTTTGTTTTCCCACGACTCTTGAGTCTCGAGAGTGAACTCAGCGCTATTGAGCATTGGACTACTGAAATCCGTACTGCGGCTGATTTACTATTTCGATTATTAAGAATGTTGAATAAAATCTTATTTCTAATAGACATATTTTATTAATACTAACGATCCTCCCTGGCTTTGCACGGGTTTCATGTACACATTTTTTTTAATCGGTGAAGTAGTTTTTACGTTAAATCGTAACAAAAAAAAACAAATCTTTCCTTTTTATAATATTAGTATAGACTAGAGTACACATTTAGATTCAAAGAAACTTTAAGTCACGGTACTTTCTGTTTCAGTTAACTGTTTAACATTAATTAATAACGTTGTGCAAAACCGATTAAAAATGCAATAAACTTACCTTGGGTTCCGATTCATATGGTAATCTTTTTAATTATAGTAATTAATTTTAACCAATTTAAATGTATTATACGTTTACTGGAAAATTGTTCTCAGTCCAAAAACTATTTTACAAGTTATCGTAACTTGGAATAATTTGTAAATCTTATCTACATATAATTATGAATTTAAATGCCACTTTATTGAAAACAGTATGCACGTTTTCTTCACTTGTTAATTATATTCGATACATTCACGGAGCAGAACAAAGCCCATTCCAGTGCACGTCAGTCAGGCAGGGCGGCTTACACGTTACTGGGCGGGCGGCTATTGTTACCGCCCGCCCTTGGACAAAGTTCATAGCAACTTAAAGTGACTTTCTGTTGGCAGCAAAATCTTATTTCTTCATGATGCAATTTAAACTTGTAGGCACCATATTCAAAGAACATTTTAAACTTTTGGGCAAAGAAATAAATTTTTCGTAGGACTTGTTAAAATATGTTTATTTATGACTTCCTTTTAATCTTTACAATTCTTATAACCACAACGATATTTAAAAGTTATACTTTTCCAACAGTACTCGCTCACAGCTTTCAGTAATAAATTGTTGGTTTCGATTACTTTTTTCATCGCTCAGCGTGTTTGTGGAAAAAAGTGATTTATCTTCGAAGGGAATTGAGTCACTCGCTTCCGAACTACTTCAAATAAAATAACATTTTCGTTGCAATATCGATAGGAAAACTCATGAGTCATTCTAGCAACTGTTAAAAATAAACGTACATATATATTTTTAGCCGTGAATATTTATTAATATAATTTATAAAGTATTATAGCTTTTTATTTTTAATATACTCCTTCAGAACCGCCGTACCAACTACTAATGTTCACCTATACGAATGACCTATATTTATTATTTTTATACCAAAGTTTTACTTTAAAAAATATATGGAATCACCTTAACATGGTGGAAATTCTGGGCTTCCAAAGAGGTATTGAAATCAAAATTACGATAAAACTAAAATAAGGACATACGCCCTTTAGAAAGGAGCGTCCTTAGGCTCCGGTTCATATACAAACAAAGATGTGGCGACATCAAGAAAAAAACCAGGTTATAGACGCAGCCTATACCCTCACTTCAGGTGCAGCACGCACAGCACCTGAAGTGAGGGTGGGATGAAGAAACACAACACTCGTTGTAAGTAACAAGTTGGAAGGGTTCGAAAGGAGAGAGAGCCAGAGGAAGGCCAGTGGATCGTTGGGTCGATGACCTTAAAAAAAATGGGAGGAAACTGGCAAGTGGCAAGAGACTGAGAGAAGTGGCCGAAATTGGAGGCCTATACCTACCTGAGAGGGAATAATGAAGTTTTGGTCTGATAATTAAGAATTCTAAAATAATATTTATATTATTTAAGATGTCCATTTTTTTGATTGATATAAAGAGGCTTAATAAATAAATAAAATACAAAATTGTTATTCGCACCCAAGAAAAATTTGTATAGTCTAGTTTTTTAAACATCTAATAAAGAGTCATATTGTATTTGTACATAACATTCAGGTATTCTCGACTGTTCAATCAGCGAATGTCGATAAAACCGTCGAACAGTGCATTTTTATACGGACTTCATTTATAATTATTTAAGTTTCGAACTGAAGTATACTCGTAAACTCAGAATATAGCTATGCTAATTAGAGATAGTGTTGTGCCTTCTTTGAGTTAAATTAATTTTAATCGTTTTATTAGCTCAAGAGGTTACCCTTTACGATGAAACGTAGTCGTAAGATCTTTACTCTAAATTGCAATTTTGAACCCTCTATTCGTGTTTCTATATAAAATATCGAAAAGACAAATATTTATGAGTACTTTCAATGAACAGTTATTTTGCCGTTCCGCTCTGTAGAGTATAAAAGCATTCGTTATGAATCTCATCACGTAAACAGATACCCATTTATTGTTTGTGTTCGGTTCAGGAAATGTAAACAAGGTCGCCACTATTCAGGGCAATACTGCTTGTAAAGTTATTTCAGTTATCTGCGGATCGACATCGACAAAACCAGTTTGGAATTTGAGATTCACGTTTTACACGGCCTCGGACATTAATGGATGCAAACAATATAATTTCTGAGGAACAATACCCATAATTTCAATTTGAGGGAAATCTTTTGATGGATTTCAATAGATGATGCAGTTACGCAGGTACCATTTCAATGCGATACTAATTACACTTTGGGTTTGAGTCTATATATTTTCGTTTAACCAGAAACTCAAAAAAAGTTATGTAACATAATTGTGCCTTAAGAACCGTTATGAGTGAGATAAAACAGTCAAAATAAAAGCAATAACCTTGAATTCATTGAATATTTCTAAATTAGTGCCTTTGATTATTTAATAATCTAAGATTAGTGCATTACTCCAATAGAGTTCATTAAAAAAATTATATTTATTTGTACTTATAACGTAGGGATATTTTTACTGTAGAGTATTCAATACGCAGAGAAAGCGGGTTTGTGTCAATAGTAATAAACACACGGGTATAAGCCGATGTCGTATTAAATTTATTTCACATTGGAGTGTAACAAACCTATATGAAATACCTCTATAACAAATTCAACTTTACTTTGATTAAAATACAATTTCAGCCAGAAGGACTTGTTTATTATTTAAAAATTGTTATTATATTAAAAATTGTCAACGCTATAATTTTGGAGATGTTATTATGGAATCAAGACGCTGCGCTGATGCGCTGTCGACCTATTTTTTACTTTGAGCATTCGGAAATCCATAGACTGAAATCGAAACGCGCACTTCACCGTATTTTCCATCTATGAACGGTGGTTCGTTACCTGGTTGGAATTTCGATATTCCTCCCACCCGTTCAATGTCCGAAGTAACCAGACGTAGGGAAAACATGCTTACAGAAAATTATAATCGTCCCGGTGGGATTCGAACTCACGTTCCAGCGATGCGCAAGGCAGGTAGAACACCGAACGCGCCAACGAGCCCGTCAAGTTTAACTTGATAATTTGATGACAATAATTTAAGCTGTATTCATAAAATAATTAATAAGCTTTAATATGTTTTCTTTTATGCTTGTATTCTGTATAGTCAAAAATAAATAATTTCATTTAATTTGCAAATTTTATCATTGGGAACATTGATATTGTTAAGTGGGAATGATGCTTTACACAACTCCTACTTAGGAAACTCAAAACCACTGCTGTAAAAGGATAGTAGCACCAGACAAAATTTAAAAGCATATAAACAGTGGGTTAAAAAGTATTCAGCAGTATGGATATATATGATAAAAACTGGATACTGAGAGGCCAACGGATGTCAGCACTCGCAGGTAAGTCAATATAATTGATTCCATGTAATCTCTAGCGGGTTTGTTGTGGCAACTGCCTTTAGACGACATACCTAATGAGTAATGTATATGGTGCATCCGCGAAAAAACTGACTCTAGTTCAAGTTTAATTACGGAGAACTAAGATACGAGTAGCTTAACATGTTTGAAGCGATTATTTATTAACAAGTTTCTGTAGTGATGGAGTGGCTTATGCACCATTACTGCAGAATTATTGGACACATTGTCGTCTCTTGTACTGAACAATTGTGACTTTTACAAATAATATGTTTGTGATGGGATCGTCGGCATGATTAAATGGGTTGCGCTGTAATGGGTCACGGGTTCGAATCCCACCGCGTCAAACATCTTCATAATTTTCTGTGAATTTGTTTTGCATTAAACTATTGGGAAAGATATCGAAATTCTGTCCACGTCACGAGCCGCCATACATAAATGGATGAAACCTGCAATGAAGATTGTCAAAGCATTTCCGAATGTTCGAAGCGATAAAATGTTGAAAGTGCATCATTGATTGATATCCTGTGTTACTTCAAGTGAGCCTCAAGCCCGTCTGTCGAGAGCTAATAGTAATAAACTCTAATAAGTTAAGATCAACAAGTACCACTAGATCAAAGTAACTTTCAGGATATTTTATTTATGCAATGCCACGAAAAGTTAATGTATTTTCGAACCTTCGCTGGCGTAAGCAGCAACTTAACAAAGTTTCATCGTAATCGGATGAATAGTTTTTGACGGGCTCGTTGGCGCGTTCGGTAGAACACCTGCCGTTCGCATCGATGGGTCGTGGGTTCGAATCCCACCCGGGACAACATGATTATAGTTTTCTGTAAACATGTTTTCCCCACGTCTGGTAACTTCGGGCATTGATCGGGTGGGAGGAATATCGAAATTCCGACCGGGCAACGAACCACCGTTCATAGATGGAAACGCCGTGAAGTGCACATTGCGCGTTTCGGTTTCAGTCTATGGATTTCCGAATGCTCGACGTAAAAATTAGGGTCGACAGCGCATCATTGACTGATGTTCTGTGGCTGAGGTATCACCTACCATCAAGTGAACCTCATGCTCGTTTGTCGATATCTGACATAAAAAAAACATAGTTTAGAAATATAGAGGACAAACATACTTACATTGATTCTTATTTATATTGATATAGCAGATAGAAATAGAGAAATAGAAATAGTAATCTAATCTACTTAACTAACGCATTGGGTTCCTGTAATGTTAGATATAAGTATTATGAATAAATAAATAAATAAATAATAAAAAAAGTACTTAATCATAGTGGTCGCAGTGCTAGCCATAACGCTTTGCATTGGAACGGAGTTAACAATTACCTACTTCTACCACCAAACTACTTACTATCACCAAAGTTTATGAATTTTTATAAAAGTCTGTGGGGCAAAAATGAATAATGCAAATGGTAATTTGCTAATGTTTATTTGGACACAAAAAAAATCAAATTAGCCAAGCGGTTGCTGAGATCTGTTCACAAACACAAATGTCCTTGAGTTGCTCCATGGAAGTTTCGTTCATTCCAATTGAAAAGAGCCTTGTATCTTGGACCGCCCAAAATACAGCACAAGATGTGGATTGACCTATATTTACATTAACATTATTATAGTAACTAGCATATTGTTCTTTAATGTATATGCATGCATGATATTTTTTTTAATGTTTGATATCGACAGACGAGCATGAGGTTCACTTGATTGTGATACCTCAGCCACAGAACATCAGTCAATGATTTTTTTTTTTTTTTTATGTCAGATATCGACAGACGAGCATGAGGTTCACTTGATGGTAGGTGATACCTCAGCCACAGAACATCAGTCAATGATGCGCTGTCGACCTAATTTTACTTCGAGCATTCGGAAATCCATAGACTGAAACCGAAACGCGCAATATGCACTTCATGGTTTTTCCATCTATCAACGGTGTTTCGTTACCCGGTCGGAATTTCGATATTCCTTCCGTCCCGGTGGGATTCGAACCCATGACCCATCGATGCGCACGGCAGGTCTTCTACCGAACGCGCCAACGAGCCCGTCAAAAACTATTCATCCGATTACGATGAAACTTTGTTAAATAGAGCCCGTCATGATATAAATGTTCCGTTGTATGTTTGCGATGGGGTGTTGTTGTACCATATGAAGATAATATCATTTCCATAACAGTTTTGGACAGAAGCAAACAAGACCAGACTTTAGTTAATTACCTCATAAAACAGAGTACTCTATTGAATCTTAATGTGATAGACATCGCTTTATAAGTTCTTACATCGTACCTGTGCTACTGCCGCCTAAATTATTCGATTCACGTCACATTACAGTACGTACACATCTTCCCGTACCGCTAGCTTACAGCCGCGGCCCTCAATGAATGCCAAATTACTCCATCATGTTCAATAACCCATTGTCTAATACAACGTTTACCATTCACATGGCGCTAGACTCTGTTAAAGATATGACAATTTTACATTTCGCCAGGAAGCAGACAAAGGAGAGACAAATGGCAAGGGGATATGCAAATTTGCTGTATTATCTCTTGGACGCTTCAGTGGATTTACATAGGAATGGAGGATTCTATGGTCTACGTAGTTAGGTGCTTCCGAGTCATGTTGAGGTCGCGGGCGCCGCCCCAGTCGACTGTCGCTTTGCATCGTGTACTTCGCACAACTTGATTATAGACCATAATTTACAATTTCATTCGAAGTCGAATAAAATTTAGCATAAACGCTCCGTTATTACTCTGTAACTAAAATGTTGAGTTAGCAGTAGTATAAATGTCCTAATTGGTTTAGTTCTATGAAATATAAAAAGATATAGGTAACACCACTTAATGTAAAAAATACGTTTAATATTTATTGTTTGAAAGTAATATAATAGCAATAGTATTCATTTTTTAGCTTTTACTCTAATGGTTAATGACTCATATATTAGTATAATATATCAATGGCAATTATCGTTACTAAAATATAAACGTTAAACAATAGGTAAATGCGAAATTAATGAAGATACTATTATGTTATTATTCTTGTTCGCATTATAATAGATCGATTGATCAATATATTGAAGTTTGGTTTCATCACGTTGCTTTTACGATCTTGGTCACTAATTAATTAAGGTGGGTCATTTAGTTTGACATCGGTTGTGTAACCAACGGCGTGTTGTGCAGTGCACCTCTCTAGGGTTGTCGATTAACTAAAGAAAGGATTATATTTTTTTTTCACCCATACTTTTTTACCATAAATTGCCTGTTGCAAATTGTTTTGTGATGCTTCATTTTTCTTATGCTTATTTTTTTTTAGTTCCGAGTGTTCAAAGTAAAAATGAGGTCGAAAGCGCATCATCGACTTATGTTCTGTGGCTGGGGTATCACCTACCATCAAGTGAACCTCATGCTCGTCTGTCGATATCTGACATTAAAAAGAAATCTATATATATAAAAGAGATTTCCACCTATATAGTCACTCATCACGATATCTCTGGAACCATAAGGCGTAGGGACTTGAAATATGGTAGGAATATTCCTTTCGCCGAGTAGAGGTCAGCTAAGAACGGATTTTACGAAATTCCACCCACAAGGGGGGTGGGGGGGCAATTGCTAGTATTATATATAATAAAAATAGGTCCACTTAAAAAAAAGTAATAAATATCTCGAACGTACTTAAAAAAAGCCTTAATAATTAGAAAAAGGATATCAATTTCATATGGTTCAAATTATTGTTTTTTAACTTACATACTAACATAGAAAATAAAATATTCATTTAATCTAGAAGACAATTTTTGAAATAACGCATTTTCTGATCGATGAACTTTATATATATATATCCATATTGATAAGGAGTCAATCCATTTATATGCGGACGCGACTCTATAATGTCAAATACAATTTAACATTGTAGCCTCAAAATATTCTACCTGAATAAAAAGAAGTGTATAACAATGAGCAGTTTTGTCCCCATATTGTGCGTGTAAGGTACAATACATACTATAAAATGCATGACTGACGACAAATCCATAGAGAATTCATATGCAATTCGACGATCGCAGATTGTTTCGTGTTAACTATATGAATATTAATTAATTGCGGTAAGGACACCCTTCAATCGTACATTCCAATTAAGTTGGTTCACTCCTTTTGTTTTCTGTCCTTTGTTGTAAGAACTCGTTCGATACTTCCTGGCCTAGAAAATGTAACAAAAATGCAAATCAAAGTATTTGCTTATTAATAGTCCTCTCGAGCCAGATCTTTTAGGAAGGAACTATAATTTAAGTAAATATAAAGATAAGTTTTGTTCCGCAACTTGACCTCCGAGAAGATTAAAAGGAGCAAATTTAAAGTGCTTTAAAGCAAATTTAAACTTTTTCCTCTTAAAATTAATTAGTATGGCAAAATGTTAAACTCAAATACCGTTTTTGAACATTTTTGCTAGAAGCTCTATTTTAAAACGGTTTTGGTTTTATTTTATGTCCCAATGAGATTTGAAATATAATAATAATATTTAAACATAGATATAGCCATATATTTTCGAAATTTCAGAATTCAATGGTACTAATTTAATGGGACATACATCTATGTCAATGGGTACATATCATAATAAAATTTAAATTAAAAGTAGGTACCTACTGGTGTTTTGGATGGTTTAGACTTTAGAGAGACAAACATCATGAATAGATGAACAAAAATGTATAATTACTATTTTACGAATATATTTAATATAATATTGTCTTTTATTAACGCGAGTATCACACATTTAAATAAAATACTGTATATCGGATTAAAACGCGATTTATTATTTATCCCGACGTTTCGGATGCTTTTCAGCAACCGTGGTCGCGGGAGACTGAAAGATGACAGTTGTCTTATATTTGAAATGTCACAAAGTTGCCATATTTAATTCAATTAAATTAAAAAATAATCTATTAATTTAGGTAACACAATGTACATCTATGAACGTCATTAAAAAAAATAATAATACATATTAAATTATTAATATTACTAATATTAAATGCTTCTAATTTTACATTTACTTTACGCCCTTGATTTGTGAACTGGTAAAAAAATGCTCAAATGTCCCCAATACGTGGCAATGTGAAAGGCGTAAATCGCCGATACATGGCTGTATCCAGCCCAATTAACTTCGTAATCTACATGCTGGGAAGAAGGAAGTGCCGATCTCTTGAAGCGACTCACGGTTAACCCTTTCAACGCTATGTCGATCGTTATGTGGGTGTCGGTCGAAACCGTCGTAAAATCTAAAGCACTTCATGAAATTTTTCGAAGTATATAACCATATAATATATATATAATCAAATAAGTTAGGAACATAAATATTTTTTCTACAACATGGTGAAATGATTATATTAAAAGCATTGGATCTTTTTATTATTTTTATTATACGGTGGAGTATCTTAAAAATATATTATATCGAGTACTTCGCTAAGTTTAGTATTGATTAGATATAGCCTGCGAACACTGAAAACATTCAGTCGCCGGATATAGCATTATGTGTAGTATTGATCCAAATTCCTAAAAAGTTTCTTCACGGTAAATAACACGTGGATAATTACAAGTTGGGCAGACTTTAACCAAGTTAAAAGGAGGGGTAAACGCTAAAGTGACCACACACCACACACCATGGGCGATGCAATGCGAATTGCAAAGCGTAGGAAACAGCTCTTTACTACCCCTCACCGCAAACAAACTAAATTGTCTACATACGACTTTAACCAAGCAATTAATTCGTTCCCTAACGTATATTATACAAGTTTGTCTGTCTGTCTGTCCTACAAGTTACAGTACTACTATAAGTTTATTTTAGATAATATTTATAAAATTATTATAATATAGCGATTCACCCTGGCTTCCTATGGGTGTAAATCCCAACTATACACAAATAATCTATGGTAGGTACTCGCTGATAATATAGATTCCTATTGGTGAAAGAATTTTTAAAATCAGTCGAATGTTTTTGAGTTAAATATTGTAGTAACAACAAATCTTTCCTCTTTATAATATTACTATAGATTTAAAGTAATTCGTATTTTCAAACTCACACTTTAATTTGATGATTTTATCCTCTCCTCTTCCATCCCTGTCCCCTAGAAGATTATGTGCTATTCCACTATAATACCACATTTCAAACTGTCCGTATAAGTATTTTCTTCTCAATTCACATAAACTTTCTCAATTATAAATGTATAATATTAGTAGTACCTTGAGATCTAGATGTGTTTTCAAATGAAAAATCTTTTTCATATAAATATTGTGCCAATCAAAACACAGCACATGAAACTAAATCAGTATATCACAGTAGAAAGTAATTTCCTCGCCTAGGAAAACCAATGGAACAAATTTTCAAATTCATATGAATAACTAGGTCGTATAACAGACGGGAGACGGGAATGCAACTCGTTATTTCTGTTTAGACGATAAGTAATTCACGACGTGCGACTTACCCAGATTGTCACGGGCTGCGAGGAAATGTGAAAAGTTAGCAACTTAACCGATATCTTGGTCGCACATCTGCTTAAGCACGTGCCTAAGCCCCTATTGTAAAGGGGATTAGATAGACGCCACGTAATGTATTAATTATATTTTAATTCAAGAATCATTTACCGATTTCGTTCTTGTATAAGTGTTGAAAGTGACATTGTTCACTATTTCACCAAAATAACAATACATAAGTGACAGTATCCCACAAAAAATCATATTTTAAGCTCTCAGTATATTTTGCTTACTATTTTTGATTAGTTTCGTTTAGAAAAATCAAAATTCAGTTTATTATTTCTTGTAAAAAAAAATTAAGCAATGGTCTTCCAAGTCCTAAGTTTTAAGGGAAAATTGTTTAAAATTACCATTATGGACCCTTTTTTTAAATTTTAAAAGTTTTCTTTTAGTATACATAATATATTGACAAATAAATTCGAAGTTGTCACCAATTACAATTAACACTAATTTTTTTTGCGATTCACGAAAATGTGAGTCACTTTCGCCCTAAAGATGCCACATGTAGCGATAAGTGTATTTTTTATCAAATAATAGATATTTATTACATCCGTCAGATCCTTGACGAATTAAATTACTACTTACAATTCGAATAGGACTAGTAATAAGTATAACGAAAATAATATTCCTTACGTGAATTACCTACACAAACAAATATAATGCTTTATTTTTTCCAACCATTTTATGATAAAAGCAATAACAAACTTACTATTTGTTATTCATGAGTGTATAGACGTTACGTAAAGAGATATTAGTTATTATTTCAGGCTGATAAAAGTTCCAAATATCACTTCTAGTCGTAAAGAGGTAGATAGATGTAAGTAACCCAATAGATTGGTCCAGTAGAAATAATGTTGATTTTGCTAAATTAATCTTGGTCCGTATTTCTGAGTCAACACCAATTTGTCCACCCACGGGACATATTTTGCAATTGAATAGATTATACGTTTGTTTCCTATTTAAGAGGATTACTTACGTATACAATATATGTATGTATGCGACTTGAGTTATGTACAAAATAATTCAATGTTACTACTATTTAAATTTGTTAGTTTCAAACTATTATTATAATATTATAACAAATAGTTATAATATGTCAAAAGAATCTCAATGTAATAATTATCACTTTATTTTTGCTGCGCTTTCAACTTGGTTTCTAAAGTACCTTTTTGTAACAATTTGCGAGTTTCGAAAAAAATCATCGATTCAGCTTTTTTAGGAAAATTTTAATGTCATACACACGTGCTGAAGAATTATATTTACATATAAAGATTGGATAATTAATAGTAATATCCAGATTAATATAGGGCATAGGCTGTATTAGAGGTACCGAATAAAATCCTAATCTGTATGTATGTTTGTATTTATGAAATCGCTAAAGACCATCAGAATTTGACCGATCACTATGAAAATAAGCTCGTATATTTTTTTATTTGACATGGAGAAGATTTTTATGCTCTCCGCTTTGTTGTTATTCACCAGCCAGATATGTAGTTCTATTATAAAATGTGAAATTGTAATATGAGTTATAATTTATCAATTGAAGTTCTCCATAACAACATTTTGAAATACATATAAGCCTCATAATTAAATACTTTACTAATATTCTAACTAGACTACCGTTTTATTTTTACCTTTTTTTTTAAAAGAGTGTACATGGAGTTTCTTGCCGGTTCTTCTCCATGAGACGTTTCATAAGAGCCTGCAAAGGCCTATTTGAAATAAAAAACTTTTGATTTTGATTTTGATTAATAGGTAAATATTGCAATTAACTCGTTCATCAATACGTGCGCTTAGAATACTATTAGAATTATGTATCGTTTATACAGAAAAGAGGTTTAATCTGATGAGAACACAATGTAACAAATAAAAATTCTCAGTCAAATTAAATTTTAAGAAAGGTGGAAAATATTTGATATCACCTCATGTATAAACCAACACCTAACTCTCGATGGTCTGTAGATTTTGTGCCGGAGCCTGGAAAGCTTTTATAATAATTTACAGCTTCAGCCAAAGACTCACGATTTCTTCTGAATTTATTGTAAAATAATATACTTTACTGTAAAAATATTTTACTCCAACTTTAGGATGACATATCGAGGGTATAGTACTAAAACCCAATAAGTATGTAAGTTTTGACTTCAGTGCCGCCGTGCGCATCAATGGGTCATGGGTTCGAATCCCACCGGGACAACTTTCTAATTTTCTGTAAGCATGTTTTACCCACGTCTGGTAACTTCGGACATTGATCGGGTGGGAGGTATATCGAAATTCCGACCGGGTAACGAACCACCGTTCATAGATGGAAAACCCGCGAAGTGCACATTGCGAGTTTCGGTTTCAGTCTATGGATTTCCGAATGCTCGAAGTATAAAGTAGGTCGACGGCGCATCATTGACTGATGTTCTGTAGCTGAGTGAACCTCATGCTCGTCTGTCGATATCTAACATAAAAAAAAGTAATTAAGATTTGTGATGAAGTAGGTATATTCTTTTTCTTTTATGTCAGTTCATATTAGAAAACTCAGAAATAACATCTCAGGCAAATGGTCTCCTATTATGAGGTACTCATTAAAACCTTTGGTCTTACTCTTTGCAATATTTTTCTAGATCGGCCTTTTCTTTTTTTGCATTGCATAGCTTCTTTATTGACATAACGTTCTAGGGTACACTTAGGAACACCGAAATCTTTTGACGCTTTCCTCGAATTGGGAAAAAGTACCTACATGTTTCGATCTGTTACCACACGGCTTCTATAGGACAATAGCGACAAATAGCTGCAGTAATTAGTTTCTCAAAAATATTACCATCTCATATTTGGCGACTATCTCATATTCAGCATCCCTATATCTAAGTATGTATTCATTTTTCTTTTCGTTTACCATTCGCAATTGACACATCGTTTAATTTCGCGTTTATGTGAGGGATTGTGCTGATAAAAGGGTCTATAAAAAATCCGTCCGCTTTTCTACGACTTATTTTATGAGTTCAGTTAAGGGTTTGCGACGATTGCATCGTTGTTCATAAAAAAAGTCATAGAGATTTAAATGGGCCTCTCGATAATATGCTTAGAACAACAAATCGAATACTATGCAAAGCTGTATCGAGCAATATTTTACAACGACAATTTTAGCTCGGTTTAAAATATAAACGCCCTGGAGTAGCGACTGGGCAGATTTACGGGGAGATAACTTTATTAGACGGGGTTCATCGTCGATTCGTCGTCTAGATTTAGCAAGCAAGCATCGGCACTGTAATTCATTATCCGCAACAAGCGCCGAGCGTCCGATCATTTGTGCTCTGCGCCGCTTCGTGATTACTGGAACCCTCAATGGGAATGCACCAATTGTAGTCTGCACTACACTCTCATTGAACATCATTTTACAGACATATTATGGCACGTAAGTGTGGGCTCGGTAAATGCAGGAGAGCCGCTCTTCCAATTTTAACCATACCTGCAACAGTTTTATCATGTTAAAGTATTGTTATTTTGCATCTTGAAACACATATTGATGGTTAAGTTTTAAGAAACCTGTTTATGAAATTGTCAGGGTTATCAAATCTCTGTTAAAAACCACCACCTAAATCCTTATGATCGTGAAAAATCCCATTTATTTATCTTTTTTATGATGAAGTAATGTAAATCTTATCTATATAAAACAAAGTCGTGTACACTATTTATAACCCAAGAACGGCAGCACCATTTTTAATGATATCTTATTTGTTGGATACGTCTATGTCCCGAATAACAGAATAACATATCGGAAAAATCAGGAAAAGCGTATTCTACGCAGCAAATTAATTTTATAACAAATTAGGTTCGGAGCTTCACCATCTATCTTATTTGCTTATAGCTTATTTGTAATAATTGATGTCCACCGTCAAATCAGTGACATATTAGACATTATAGAGTTATGGGAAAATAGCATTATTCAAATATAGAAATATTTTATTATTTTTGAAGCCAAAATTCGGGCAGTACAACGATTGTACCCGACAGTATTAAATAATAAGCTTTATTTAGACTGAAAACAGAGTAGTTAAAATGCGCATCGATTTGCGGTACGATACGCAATCAGTCGCATTGACGGCGGCCAGCGGAAGGCTCCGATGCAGGGACGCGACGCGCCACTGTCGCGACTACATTTTTCATCCCCTTGACATCCGTTCTGTTAGCGTCAGCGAACTCGTAAATTCATTCGGATGCAACTCATGCGATGGATGGAAATAGTATTTTGTGTATTGCGTAGGTCCATCGTATCGATATAAAGCTAGTTAGCCCGCTAACGCATCCATCAAACGGGCAGCGAGTATGTCAAGCTTTAATTGATTCACATATAACGGGCTGTTTTGGCAGGCTGCACAGAGTTTTGCTAACGAAAATATAATGTGTTGTTTAATTTCTACTACAGATAAAAATACTTTTCTGAACACTTGAATTTGCTACCTGTTCGACTTCTAGTAAATGCTATCATAATACGACGTTATAGTTATCACTTAATTAGCTCTTAAGATGCACACTAAGCGTATTCACGTCTACGATGCCGTGACCCATTAAATTTCCATATTTTTTGTCGATAACGTCAATTTTCTATTTAATTTTCGTGATGAACTCTTTTTTTACGCATTATAAATTTTAATATTGTGTATTTGCTAGCGACATGACATTACGCGCTAGTTCAACTCGAGTTAAATACGGTTCATTTCACATGTACTCAAGATCAACATCGCACTTTATTTTAAACTTATAATCGAAATTCGTATTTAACATAAACATGAATCCGTAACATCAAATACTTCAATGTTGTATTAACAAACTCATTAAAATTAAATAAATACATCGACGAAGTTTGAAATTGATTTGCTAGTTTTCAAGTTCATATTCTCGATATTATATGTACGTTCTAATTACTAACTGACGCGCTCAGTCACCCAAAAGTCTCAGAGGTTGTACCACGACCTCTAAGATTGCCTTACTTCTATACTTATTCTTGTGAAATACATTTCATAGCACCTAAAAAATAACACAGAAGTTACAGAGTGGATTCTCGAGTCCCTTAAGTATAGGCCATACACATTTCTGTGTCTGCCTCACTGATCATTTTTCTTTTCAGGTAAATAGGTGACCTTCTAGTCTTCTGCGACAATTGAAATACTTTCTCCGGGATTCGAACCCGGGACCTCCAGTGCTAAACACAATCCACACCACTGAGCCATGGAGGCGGTATACAGATCGTAGGTACATAACATAAACTAAAACTTTTCAATTATATACCTATGTCTTGACTGCTGAATATATCTATTATTTACTAGCTGACCCGGCAATCCGGATGTTTTGCCATGTAAATAATTTCTAAAAAGCGGGGGTTGGTAATAGAAGAGTGAAAATATAGGGTTGTGTGTATTTTTTAATTCCCTTTATAAAAAAATAAAAACGAAAAAAAAATCGTTAAAAATTAAAAAAAAAAATGAAGGGTGAATAACCCTTATCACTTAGGGGTATGAAAAATAGGGGTATGAAAAATAGGGGTATGATAGTAGCCGATTCTCAGACCTACTGAATACGTATATAAAATTTGCTAAAAATCGGTAAAGCCGTTTCGGAGGAGTCACGTCATAGAATACGGGCCGTAGAGTTTTAGGGAGGACTGGTCTAGACAATTCGAATATAAATAATTAATAAATCGTATCAATCGGAATAAGTACTTTTATTTTGGATGTCTAATTACACACACATCGTAATAAAATTGTTACTCTTCTGCAAACGAGGAAGAACATAAATATATTTTAATAGTGGGTTTCTATGTTAATTATCACCAAGACGGATGTATTTTGTTTAATGCTGATTTGATTGTTCTTCTTGGTTCGTTTAAGGCTATAAAACGATCATATAATACCTATAAATTGTTTTGTAAACATTTATATGAATAGTTTGTCAAATATTTGGATAATTGCACATAAAATAAATGGTTGCTAACTTTAGGGTCAAATCAGGATATTAAGTATTCTTCTAAAGAAAGAAATTATATGTTTTTGTGTTAGTGACAGACGAGCGTATTATTTATTTTAACTACAGGACGTCAACAAACCCTTCAATTATGGGACTGAATACCGGTTAATTTACTGAAAAAAATTACTATGGTAAGTTTAGTTTGTATTACTCTTTAAAACTAATATCATAGTATCTCAGTCAAACACGTATTATGGAAAATAAAAATTAACCGGTTTCAGTCTCTGCCTCAATTCAATAAATATCAGTATATGTATGTAGCAAATTATATTATTCCGAAACGCGCACCGTCGCGCTTCGTAATGTCGCGTCCGCGTCGCGTCGCGTCGTAGATATCAAGTAAGTTTGTAAATAATTATTGAGTAGAAAATAATTACTCTATAAGTTGAGGCCTTGACAAAGACCGGAGTATATGAAAGTCCGGGATGGACCTTCCCCAATGGAAAGGAGGCGTGAAATATATGTAACATGTATTTACATGTTACATTTTTACAGTTATATTATACAATTCGATATAATGTATGTATCTTGGTTTGTCCTCTATTTACACCCAAGAACCAGAGGACAATGTCCTCGTTAAACGCATGATAATAAAAACGCAAGTACGTACTGATTAGCGTCATACATGTAATCAGAAAAATCCATAATAAGGTACATAGCGGCGTAACGGTCTTAATACTGAGAACATATTATTTCATATGTGGTAGTTAGAACTAACGGCTCTGGTAACTTCTATTTACACTAGCCGCTTGTCCCGTTTGAAATGAAATACCACCGTTTTTCTTCTTCAAATAATTAAACCAGCTTCTAGTTATCATTGAAGTGTTATGTCACAACTCACAAGACATACCTATACGAGAGGTAATAAAATATACGATAGAATTGTTTAATGTTGCAAAGTGATAGTTTTGAAATTTAGAGAGGTGTATTAGCAGAACTTTAATGATTTATTTATTTTTAGGCATTATTTACAAAACATACAAGACCAAGGCGAGCTTAATGCCGTGTGCCATTTTCTGACAGTTGTAAGTATAAAAGTAAAATATTTAACAACATTATTGCAACACACACATTACACATAAATCTTGCGATAACGTAATCTTATTATAATCTATTTAGGTAATTTTGCTGTATTGTATTAATTCTATTAAAATATAAGGAAATAATATTAAAGAAAGATATTCAAGAATTTCACTCGTATAGTTTAGGTTTAGTGATATTGAAGTATCCGTGAAGGAACCTAAACTAATTACTATAAACAGGACGGAGATTTTTATACTGAGGGTCGCAAGGTGTAAGACGGGGTATTGTGGAGAATGCTATACAAAGTATGGGAATGTGTGCATTTTTACAGGAGCGTATATTTAAGCAAAACCGTGTATTTATTTAACCTTTACTTCTTAAATCCTTTGAAAGCCAGAAAGGAATTGATCATTTTGGAGGAGGCCTTTGAAGGAATGGTGTCAAATAACGGTGTCGAATATTAAAATTGATTAAAAAAGTATACATATTATGTAAGTATGTACATGTCTGAAATAATTTTATTATGAGGCTTTTATTATTATTATATGTTACACAGTTGCACTGTACACAAAAATATATTTAATTTATTCCTCCTATTCCAATGGCCATGTAACTCTTAGTATACAGCAAAATAGACTATAATACCTACATAGTACCGTGAATAAATTATTATATTATAATCACTATCATTTAATCTGGACATTTACACAGTTGGTTGGCTGGTTGGTACAGGAGCATACAATCCAGTTTTTCTAGCGTCTTGGAATGTGGTCCACTTTGCACCTGCTACCACTGAGTTAAATCCATGTTATTAAATGTTGCCGTAACAAAAGGACTGAAGTTTTCAATGCTAATAGTAATACATTCCTAGCATTGTCTACAGTAGGCAGTCTATCTCAGTGATAAGTGGATTAGACAATAATCAATTTGAGAATAATGATTTTACAGATCCTTGTCATCTTCGAAAGACTAATTGTGGGTACGCGTTGCAATTAAAACATCGATTAAATACGAATGTTCTATGCAAATGATGGACGGCCGGAACTGCGTAGGAGTTTAGACGATGAAATACATATAATTCCGGATTAAGGAAGGTGGCACATACCTTTATATGATGCTGGAGAGCCTTTAATCCTCACTCACCACTTGCACAAGACCACAATGAGAGCACGGGGTTTTCTACTTTAAGTTTTAACATATATAGGAGATGCACGACAACGATCACTCACGGCGCCATATATTTTTCGACACTTCCTAAGTCAATGCGATAGGTGGCGCTGGCAGATTGCAGCGCATTCGACGTCATAGCTATAAGGTATGTGCGGGAGAAGGATGGGTAATAGGATTTTACATAGACCATTAAACTAAAAAGGCGCAACCAAATTGTAAGACCTATTAACATACCTACTCATATATTTATATATTACTAGCTGACCCAGCAATCGTTGTTTTGCCATTTAAATAATTTCTAAAAAGCAGGGGTTGGTAATAGAAGAGTGAAAATTTAGGGTTGTAAGTATTTTTTAATGCCACATTATAAAAAAATTAAAACAAAAAATTTCGTCCAAAAATCAACTGGACTAACGGGTGGACTACCCCTAACATTTAGGGGGATGAAAAATAGATGTTGGCCGATTCTCATAGATACCGGATAAGCACAAAAAATTTCATCAAAATCGGTCAAGCCGTTTCGGAGGAGTATGGCAACGAAAACTGTGACACGAGAATTTTATATATTAGATGTATAACATTTGTTAACGTGAGTACTAAGTATTTATATGAAATAACATTTATCAGGAAGATTAATTATTATATTATTTATTCCAATGCTTTGAGTACGTTACAGCAAGTATGGTCTCAGAAAGGTTGACAGGACGCACTTTCAAAACAAAAATGACATTATGCAAATGTTAATATTTTTTAATATGGCTATTTGAAGTCAGGGATATTGTAGAGGTTCGTAAATCGTAATCAATATTAGAAATTACTACCTAAACTCAACAATTTAGACTATTTAACTTTAAAGTACTCTGAATAAAGTGGCGTTTTTAGAATAAAAATAAGTTTATAAAAAATTGGCAGTGTCACTTTTGTTTTCAAAGTGCGAGGAGATTATCATAGGGTTCGAATCCCAGGAAAACAAGATTAAAAAAATTGTTTCGGTCGGGCAGGGCACAGAAGGTTGCTCACCTACTTGCCTGTAAATAAAAATGATCAGTGAAACAGACCCAGAAATGTGGCACTCGGGAATTCAAATTTTATGTTTCCTATTATATACATAGGTATGTATTTGTAACTACATTGATGTAAAAGGAAACCACTACCTTACTGAAGCTCATTGATTCAATATTCGAATTATTATAGCTACCCAATAGTTTACGTAACTAATTTGAAACCTCTTTGAAACGAGAACCCGAAGCCCCGGACGTAAGCTTAATTTATATCGCTTAACACAATAAATAATTCATACAATAGACCTAAATACATAATATTGTCAAAAGCTAAGATTTAGCTTCTACCCACGTTTCCCACCCGCTTAATCGTAATTAAATAACTGTGTGTATGTGCACTTGAGTGTATTGAAGTGTTGTTTTATTGTATTACCATTATGTATATTGGATCCTAATGGAATATATGGTTTAGTTTTGTATTAACGTGGTAGGTATATTGTTTATGCATTTTTCTATCTCTCTCATCTCTATTTGAAATATTGCTCAGACAATATACACGGTATCTTGGTGACCGATAACTCGCCGACCGCCGTCCGAATGAAATCCTCCATTCAAGCGAATAGAATAAATAAATAGCCCTACATGTAGGATAAATTTGGATATGATTATAGTATCAAATCGCTTTTTTTATATTTGTAAGAAGACTGAATTGACATATATTATAGTTTAATAGTTAAATCAATACTTACTAATAGGTAATGATGTTTTCGAAGATAGCAGTTGAATGTTAACATTATACTTATTTTAGTTCTACTTTAGTAGAAGTGACTTTGTTCGACGGATTGATCGATATAATTAAATTAACCTATTGTTATGGAAACCTTTTCCTAGTGTATTATTTTATTCACTACTATATTATATGACTAGGAGCGTTAAAAGATTTTAAAAATCATGCCTCGTGTCCTATATGAAGTAATAAGTAAATTAAAATAATTATCCTACTAAAAATCAATTCGCTTAAATTGCATACAAATGATTTCACGTTTTAAAATACTCTAGCAGAATCAGCGGAAAGATTAATTATAATAGCCATTACCGCGGTGATGTTAATTAATAGTGAATTTAATTATTGCGACTGCAAGCGACCACGAATGTCTACGCAGGTCGCAGACGCAAGCTGGCACATAAATTAGGGGTGCTGCAGCTTGGTTGGTTGCGAGGTTTGGGACCATCACTCACTTTCAGGCTTTCAATTGGACCATTAAATATAACTGGTATTCGCCGAGCATATATCATTTCACGCATCGTTCATCTTATTCCTATATAATACTAGCGACCCGCCCCGGCTTCGCACGGGTCAAGATTTTTTGACAAAAAAAGCAGGGGTTGTATGTATTTTTTAATGCCACATTATAAAAAAATAAAAACAAAAAATTCCGTCCAAAAATTAAGAAAATTTTTTTAAGGGTGAACCCTTATCACTTAGGGGGATGAAAAATAAATGTTGTCCGATTCTCAGACCTATCCAATATGCACAGAAAATTTCATGAGAATCGGGAAAGCCGTTTCGGAGGAGTTTAACCACAAACACCGCGACACGAGAATTTTATATATTAGAGAGATACTAGCGACCCGCCCCGGCTTCGCACGGGTCAAGATTTTTTGATAAAAAAAGCCGGGGTTGTATGTATTTTTAATGCCACATTATAAAAAAATAAAAACAAAAAAAATCGTCCAAAAATTAAAAAAAAAAAATTTAGGGGTTGATTACCCTTAACATTTAGGGGGATGAAAAATAGATGTTGTCCGATTCTCAGACCTACCCAATATGCACACAAAATTTCATGAGAATCGGTCAAGCCGTTTCGGAGGAGTATGGCAACGAAAACTGTGACACGAGAATTTTATATATTAAGATAGGTACATGATAGAGTACGTATAATTGTTAATTATTACAAAATATCATAAAATCAAGTTAGCCGGGATTTCGTTTTTTGGAAATGTATTAATAATTAAGGTTTTTTAAAAAAGATCCATGTTCAAGTGAGTCAAACATGCAGTGGCGGAACTGCGCAATGAACTGAGTGTTCCACTATACAATAAAAATTTGCTGTATCGTTGAATGTACAATGAAAAGGAAGTGGGAAATGTCATCGACAAGAAGTCTTAAATTCTATAAGAGCAAAAAGAAAATGAAAAATTCCGTCCCCAAATATGCCGCTTCTAAAATCTGCCGCCCTTGAGTTGAGCCTACTGGTAAATCCGCCACTGCAAACATGGAATATACAAAAAAACCTTCCCTTAGGCAACCATGCCTTCGCTGCGGTGTAAACGGTGACAAATCTTAGTGATATATGTTTTGGAGTTGTGGGCTTTTATAATTACTAACTACAGTGAAACTTAGCTAAAATTAAATGAGTTACTAATTTTATATATAGAGTGAAAATAGAAAAGAGTAAAAAATAATTGACAAAATAAAACTATCCAGAACATAGTAATTGATATTTCAGACAATTTGAATTTAGTTTACTTAATACTTCCGCTGAAGAGATATTATGGATGATGAAGTTCATGCAAATCAACAAACATTACAGGTACAGTGGGGGGGTGGGTGGATAAAATATAATCATTAGCCAGTATTTTTTATCGGTTACAGGGTTTATCTTAGGATATTTTTCCATAGTTACTTTTGTATGTGGGTGTGTTTGCTGTAAATAAACATGTCTATATCTATAAAAAATAAAAATAGACCACGGTATTTTAATCATCTTAACACATAATTATATTCAAATAAATCTAATTGGATTAGTTTAATATACTATGTCAATGAGCTCTTATAGTCTGTACTCATAGACAATAAGTTTCAATGTTAAAAACACACTAACGGCATCTATAACATTGACGGTAAATCATAGTCAGCAAGTTAAACAACAATATACATGTCAGAGCTTTCTGTTCGATGCCAGTACAGTTAGTTTGTCTATTAACGCAAAGATGGCGCTGTAATAAAAGCATACCATTTTGAATCTTTTATTATTAACTTCGAAGTATATGTTATATTATGATATATCGTCTACAGTGGCGTAGCTAAGTGGAGAACGGCCCCGGTGCAGAGAAAAAAATCGCAACCCCACCCACTATTATTACGAATCAAGGAGGCTCGGCGCTTCCATTGTTATGATTTTTTCTAGCTTCAAGAGCTGCCTCCCCCTTTTCTAAAGCCCAGGAGGCCCTCTCAACTTTAGGGCCCCGGTGCACTTTGCCCTATGATAGCTACGCCACTGATCGTCTACCAGTTTATATACAAAATATACAATACTGAAAATATCGATTACGTATTCAAAATACGAAAAGACTAAGAAGTTGGTAGACATAAAACTTTATCGACCCCCCCTGGCTTCATATACCTATAATTTGATTCATGAAACTTGGGGTGTAAAGAAACCTGATACGTACGGAAGCCAATGATAAGTTAAATGACCCACTTTATCTTTATTGTACCTACCAATAAGTATGATCATTTCACAGTAAAACACCTGAACAACAATTATAGATTAAAGTAACTAAATAAAAAATATATTTTCTTGTAGGTACCTATGCAGTAAAAGTATTATCAGATCATATATGTATTAGCATTTAGGTCACAAACAATATCTAAGTATGTATGCTTGTATCGGAGAACAGTTTTGTGGTTAGTAAGATCGTGACTAAATATTGTATAAAAGGTGCCTTACGGCCTTAGATTCTAAGTAGATATAATAATATATAGATAGCTACTACTTTACCTATTATAATATTTATGTGATAAACAGTCGCGAATGTTTAATTCTTCATTTTAATGCCGTTCAAATTTCTATTAACAATAATATGACAAGTATTTATTGTTTTCAGTGAAATTACCTTTAGATAATCCGACAACTACCTTGTCTTTGTGATAAAGTTATCCTGCGATATCCTATAAGACTTTCGTCAATGTCAATGAAACAGGTAATATTATCCATAGTACCTACTTGATAAAATTGAAAAAGAACGTTAATTTCTTTGCTGTTATTTACGTTTGTAAGTATATATGGAACACAACTTCCAAAATAATCCTAGTTATTCCACACAAGGGCTCTCGTTAGAGAAATATAGAGCGTACGGACACAGTCAAATTGTATTAGGATATTCCTCTATCAAACGAAGTCACAAAGTTGTAGGAATCCCTTCAAGATACACGCGTCTATTCTGATTTCGTTAAAAAAATTGTGTATACTATTATTCAGCAATAAAATGAAAAATAAAATTATTTTATAAACTTATCTGTGAAAGTGATAAAAAAGTGATTAATTAAAAATATTTTAAAATGCCTATAAATTACGGAGCTACAGATGAAAACGAAAATGGGGTGAATAGTGAGAAGAAATACTGTAACAAAGATGAATTTGATATAAGGTAATCGAGTATTTTTGCAATTTAGTACCTAAGTAATCTTCAATTCAGCCAATTTGCAACACTCAGTGGATAAATAGGACACAGAATGAGACTATCCTCGTAGTTAAGATACATTGACGCTTCCTTTATGATTGACTTCTTGATTATTGACTGAAATGTGAATAATAAAAATAAAAATAATATTAGATATGAATATAGCCTTTGGTAGCGATTCCGATAGTAGATTAATCTGGCTCCTGACTTGCTAAACATAATATATCTTTTGTTATCAATATGGGATTAGTTTTTTACTTTTACATAAGTATGTAGGCTTTACCTAACAGGCGTTTTCAGGCGCGAAAATCCTTTGAAATTTTGCGTTTACTTCAGTAGCCAAAATTATACAGAAATACTCGTATAGTAATAAATATCTACGGCGGACGGCCTAAAAAGTTTGGTAGTTCTTTACCCACCTTAGTTACGTTACACCTCGATATTTTGCATTCCATTCCGAGTATTTTTATCTTTTTATTTACTTTAGTGATAAATTGTTATTAATATAATATTCGTAGGTAAACGCCAAAAAGCGCCAAAAACACTGTTTTATTTTCGGATAAAATCATTTTCCAAGTATCTATCTAAGAGAAAATATGTAATTTAAAATTTAGTTTGAGTGGGTTTTTGGCGTCACTGATTACGAAACCGATATCAATTTTTTTTAATTCAAGATGGCGTATCCAATATGGCGAACAAATAATACAAAAAGTTGTTTGAAGACATTTAAAGTTAGTATTAAAGGGTTTTTGCGAAACTGAGGTCAAATTTTTGGAATCCGAAATTCGCCATCTTGAATTTCCTAATTTCATATTCGTAATCAGAGACCCGGAAAACCTCTGGGTAAAAAGTTTCAAGCCAATTGAAAGTAAAGAAAAATGTATGCACTTCTAAAGTTCTAAGGTTTAAGGACTTGCTGTTGTCTTCATTCGTTATCAATTGAATTTTTACATACTGAATAAATCCTTGTATATAATTAAAACTTTACGTGTAGGGATTATGTACATATTTTATTTTGAATTAATTACGTATAGGTACAATAATTATTATAATATAGAGTGGACTCTCCTTAGATCCCCATTTTATTACCTTAGTACATATTTCATTTAATATTAGCTGTCTCGTGCGGGTGCCCACTCAAACATGTTTACAAAAATATATTTAAAAGATAGATGTGTAGTGGCGCGTGTAATTATTACATAAAATTCGTAGTAGCATAGTAGCAGTATTTTAAAATATATTCAAGCCTTAAATATTGTTTAATAATATTTTATATTTCAGTGCTCCCGTAAAACGGCGAAGCTGGTGGATAGTAAATCAAAAGTTTCTTTATGGATTGGGACATGTTTACAATGACCTATGCGCCGCAATGTGGTTTTCCTACATGATGCTATTCTTCCAAGCAGTACTTGAAATGAGAGCTGTGGTTGCTGGTGGCATGTTACTTTTAGGTTGGTCAATTTTACGTATGGTTGTTATCATTTTTATGAGGAGACTAGCGATAATTATAATTATGTATTTTCAGGACAAGTTATAGATGCTTTAGCTACTCCAGTTGTAGGTGTATTAGCTGACAAGTACAGCACAAAGAAAATATGGCATTTAACAGGTCAGTAAATATAATTATTTATTTTTATTTTGGCGTAAATAGTAATTTTAAATTAATATTATTTTAGCAAAGCATTTTCTAATTTAAAGTTACTTTCATATAAGTAAAATATAAAAGAATAATCAGGCTTAAGGAAAATCATTGAAAGAAAGTTTAAGAAGGAATCTTATAGGAGGTAGGCTCGACGGCACACATATTTAGATAACACTAGGATTCACGCAGAAGACAATACGCAATTATTATAAGAGAGAGTGTGTTAGGTTAGTGCATGTAGAGCGTATACCTAAGAGCTTGGCTCTCCAAAAGATCTGATAACTTTTTACAGTGCAAGCAATATAATTATGTATCTTACTTTACATCAAAATGTTTTTGGTGGGCATTTTTGTTGAAAGTCCATTTTATAATAGTTTCAGTTTTAAAGTTTCCAGAGGACAAAGTCGCTAGTAATGCATATTTTATCACATTATATCTATTAGGTAGAACATAATATCTACGATAAAGAATGTAGCGTCAGGTAGCGCTCAATAAACGCTTAACCTATTAATAAATCTTGTATATAATTCTAGGTACTTGAGTAATGAGATAGGCTTAAAAAAATAATAGTAAGTACACAGCATTATTTAATTATAGATATCTCTTCCAGGTTCCGCTCTAGTGGTCTGCACATTCCCCTTATTATTTGTACGTTGCTGGGGTTGCTCGGTTCAGAACGACCTGGAGTATTTATCTTGGTGGATGCCGTTTTATTATGCTGTTCTGATTTCAATATTTCAAATAGGCTGGGCTGTCGTACAAATATCACACTTAGCGATGATACCTGCAATATCCGACAGCTTACAAGTTCGCTCTGAATTAACCTCCATACGGTATGATATTATCTAATTAAAAATAATAAGTATCGCTTGACCCGAGAAAATCTACACCGTACATAGTGTTAAAAATACAATATATTCATGGTATTGTTCTTTTTTATTTATAATCAAACATGCTCGCTCTACCATGACAGCTCGTTCCACTTTTTTTGGTCCTTGGTAGCGGAAAGATAGAATAAAAAGTTGTAGAGAAAACAAACCTCTAACGGAAATCGACGAGCGATTCTATGCACTGAAGATGTCATGCCAGATATTTATTCCCAATGGCCTCTACTCGCAAGTTTTATCCGCTGGTCTGGCATGTTTATGAATTTCAATAAACAATCGTTTCCCTACTTTGAAAAATCAAGGAGAGAAGGGAATATCGAGATTTTGTCCGAAAACGAACTGTATAAATGAATGGTCATATTATATGAAAAAATAATGAAATACAGATTGCTCAATTTAGTCTATTAATTTAGGATTAAATTGTTACAAAGATAGGCCGACAGCGCATCTTTGATACACTTGATGTCTGTAGCTGACGTATCACCTACCATCAAATGAGCCTCACGCCTGTGTCAATATAAAAATAGCACTCCAAATCAGCATAAATTTCCTATTTCCCAATCTTTTCTGCTTCATCTAACCTCACACCGAAACATAAGTGTAATTGCGGTCACCAACTCTATCGAGTCACTAACTACGACGGCTAAGTATTACTTCCACTTAATATGAATCCAACGAGAGAACAGGCGAAAGGAAACGAGTGTTAAATCCTATGAACACAAAAACCATTATTTCCCAAAACCTATTTTCATCCATCATTTTTTTTACCACTCGTCTAGAATAAGTTGTGACAGTGTCTTCGCATTTCAAAGTAATCTTCTCCGACTATAAGGGTATAAGAACTAATTTTCCAAAAGAATTATATCAGTAGGTAGGTAATATGAGTCGGTATATTCGGGCGTACATGATCTACATATTAAACCAAATATATTCTCTTGGTTTCCAGTTATATGGCTTCTGTGATATCGAGTTTGACCGTATATTTTATTACATGGATCGTTTTAAGAGCTACAAAATACAGTAAATATATTGGACCAACGGATGATTATAAATTCCGGGTAAATAATGATTAATAATAAACTCCTCAAAATATATCATCATTAGGTAGGTATATACAGTAATAATGAAGTGTATGTTTATTTTCAGAATGTATCATTAATAATTTCTATAATTGGAATCATGTGTTTTACTTCGTTTCATATATTTTTTAAACTTCAATCTAAAAAGGATAGTAAAATTATCATTACGGATACGGAAACTGCAGAGGAAAATATATTGATAAACACGAATTGGAAAATTTGGTATTTTTTGAAAATGCCTCTACTATATCAAACTAGTTTGTTGTAAGTCTTTGTTATAATCATATCATACTACATATTATTAAAAATAAATTTAATTTAAAAAAATTGAGTCTGTTTAAAACACTTTCGCATTTACACCACCTTATTTACAGATACGTGTTTTCACGTCTGTACTGGGCGCTGAGTCTTGTATACGTACCCTTATTTCTAGAAGAACGGTTATCTGTAAATCGTAACGAAGGATCAGAGCTGGTAGCCAGTGTACCTCTAGTGCTCTACATTTCTTCATTATTATTTTCATTTCTTCTAAAGAGCAACATTAACAGAATTGGCAACCAGGTAAAGTATATAAATAAATAAAATAAAATAAATATTATGTAGACTTTAAAAAAAATGACCTTCTAGTGAATTATTTAAAATAAATCGTAAGAAAATAAGAATATTTTTCTTTAAATTTAAAGTCTAATATTTTAGCAAGAAATTGTTTGAATAATAAAAATATTATTTGATTTATTTTTATGTCAGATATCAACAGACGAGCATGAGGTTCACTGGATGGTCAGCACAGCCACAGCCACAGAACATCAGTCAATGATGTACTGTCCACTTACTTTTTACTCAGAGCATTCGGAAATCGATAGACTGAAACCGAAACGCACAATATGCACTTCACGTTTTTATCTATGAACGGTAACCCGGTCGATATTCCTCCCATCCGTTCAATGCCCGAAGTTACCAGACGTGGGGAAGACATGCTTACAGAAAATTATAAGCATGTTGTCCCGGTGGGATTCGAACTCACGAACCATCGATGCCCACGACACTTGTTCTACCGAACACGCCAAAGAGACCGTCAAAAGCCCGTTATTTGATAATAATATTTGAGGATTTATTTTGTAGTTAAAACCAAAATTTTGAGAGACTAAATTAAGATAAGGGTGATTTTTTTGGTGGATTATTGTACTAAAATTACTTTTTTTTGTTTCTTTCAGGTAGCTTATTTAGTGGGAAGTTTATTCAGCCTAATCAGCTGCGTTTGGATAGCTGTTACTATAGATCCGGAAGCTAATGTTATTCAAATATATCTGGTGGCTACACTAATTGGTAAGAAAGCAAATTAAGCTTCTTTTGCATTTAAATTAATAAAATAACTATAAATATACAATAGTATTAAAAACTATATTAATCCCTTAAACAATACGAAAATCGTGATCATGTTTTTACCAATACAAATCATTGTTTATGCATATGCATTAGTGAGATAACAAAAGAAAATCATTAACATAACGTCCTTTATAGCAGCTGCTATGTAGGTAACTATTTGCACTATATGCGATCGTCACATAAATCAGTTATCTCATTTGCCCAGTAGGTCATTTATCGGGCTCATTGGCACAATAGTTAATGCAACAACCTGGCATTAGGTGACAGTGGGTTCAGTATAAAATATGTATTTTATCTAAAAAAAATTACGCTAGTCTGTTTCAAGAAAGAAGTCAATACGTCTATGATTTTGAAAATTCTTAAATAAAAATTCGTAGAAAAATTTAATAACGTACCTAAATCCTAATTTCGTGCCCCTACAATATTACATTAGTAAATTAATCAATATTAGAGAAAGTCTGGAAATCTCTTTGATTTGCTTATTTTTGATCACACGGGGCTGGAAGGTGATTACGTCAGCAATAAGCTAGTAGTAGTAATAGTAAACATTGCTTACTTTTGATGAGGACGTGTGTAGGGGGGTAATAAGTAAAAAATAATTCATATGTAATACTTGAAGGGCTCCTTAATTATATTAATAATGCCTGGAAAAGGCGAAAATATTACCTATATGTATGATAAGCCTGGAGCTAAATTAATTTATTAGGGCCGGCGCACATATGGCTGAGCGCAGCGCAGAGCATGCCCGCGAAGTTTTCTAAACGCGTAACACATTAGGCGAATTTCACACATGAGATTGAGGATATTGGATATTATTTCAATGAGGACTACGTCGCTAAGTTTGACAGTGAAAAATGCTCTGCTCTGCATTACGCTATATGTGCGTCGGCCTTCAAAATAGTTTTCATTGCAGGTGCTGGTAGTGCAATTACCCTCGTGTCCAGTCTTTGTGTAACAGCTGATCTCATCGGACCACATTCCCATCAAGGAGCATCAATTTATTCTATTGTCACATTTGCTGATAAACTAGTGACTGGAATCGCTGTTGTAGCTATTGAAAACTAGTAAGAGAATATTCTACTTTCCGAAATAACCAAAGCTTTTGCCTGATATTTACACTTTATTGAAGTATCATAACGTCGTTGCGCCTGCCAAATTCCATGTGTATAGTTTTGGGAAACAACGAAAAACGTATTATTGATTCACATACGGAGTTTTTCTTAACGGTCAAAACACATATGGAATTAGTTAAACTCATTTCCAGTTCGAATATCACAAAAAGGATTTTAGTAACACATAGAGAATAAAACGAAGATTATTTTTTGTGCAAAAACCAAAAAAATGCGCATATGGAATTTGGCAGGCGCAACGACTATAAGATATTATTATATTATGTAGGTAGCCACTATACACGTCTTATGTCAGATTGTATCTTACGTTCGTGGTTCTATGGGTCGTGGGTTCGTATCCCACCGGGACGACATGTTTATAATTTTCTGGAAGCATGTTTTCACCACGTCTGGTAACTTCGGGTATTGAACGAGTGGGAGGAATATCGAAATTTTGACCGGGTAACGAACCACCGTTCATAGATGGAAAAACCGTAAAGTGCATATTGCGCGTTTCGGTTTCAGTTTATGGATTTCCGAATGCTCGAAGTACAAAATTGGTCGACAGTGCATCATTGACTGATGTTCTATGACTGGGGTATCACCTATCATCAAGTTAACCTCATGCTCGTCTATCGATATCTAACATAAAAAAAAGTTGTTCTTGCTTACTGATGCTTGGAAAATGAGTATTATAATCTTCGGTACTTATAAAGCCCTATTATGGCTCTTGTCAAGAAGTCGAGGTTTGATGTTCTGATTGACGCACTTTGTTCGTTCGTTGAGCGTTCCGATTGGTTGCGGATTTGAACACCGCCGGGATTACGTTTATATTTTTTCTGTAAACATTTTTCGTATATCTTGTCACTTCCGTTAAACGGATGAGAGGAATATCTAAATTAAGAACCACCGTCCATAGATGGAAAAATCTTCGAAGTAAGAAATAGGTAAACAGCGCATCATTGAGTGATCTCCTGTGACTGCGGTGTCACCTACCATATTGTAAACCTCACACTCGCCTATTGATTTCTGATATAAAATAGGCTTGACATTGCAACTTTCAATGACTTGACAAAGCAGATCATAGGGAAATACTTTTTTATAGTATAGGGGAGCAAAAAAGAAACACCGCCGCTCATAAACATCCACAACACCAGAAGAGTTGCAGATGCGTTGCTGGCCTTTTGCTATAAAAATAAATAATCACCACCGTCCATGGAAATCTGCTTGTATACCAACCGCTTATTTAAACGAGTAAATAACATGTTTAAACGAGTGCGCAAATAACCTTAGCATGAATAAAATCCGCTGAAAGTGAATCCCCTAGTGGGGCATGGGACATTTCTGTGTCTGTTTCACTGATCATTTTTCTTTACAGCCAAGATGACCTGCCCGACCGAAATTAATTTAATCTTGTTTCCCCGGGATCCGAACCCAGGACCTCCGATGCGCTGAGCTCACTGAGGCATGGAGGAGATCATGTATGAATAATAACATATCTAAATAACCTGTTACCTATTTTCAGCAAATGTGATGATGCTTTGGACTGTCCACAGTACTACAGAGGTGTTTTAACTTACGCCTGTGGAGGAAGTGCAGTTTTAGGAATATTGTCGTTATGTTTAACAGGTTTAGGGAAAAAGAAAAGAATTAATATCTAACATGAATATTGTTTTACGTTACATTTTGTACACGATAAATACAAGGATTGAATATCAAATGGATTATCGGAAAAGTACTAGAATTTATTCTCAATTTTAATAAAATAAGACAGGAACAAAATACAGCAGATATTTACCAAAAACTTAAATAATTTTGTATGAATCATTGAAATAGTTATGTCAATGGTATGAAATAAAGAAATTATGAAAATAAAATGTTTTTTATTTCATCTATTATAACATATTTTTACCTATTAAAAGTAAAGAAGAAAACAGACTGTGCTTACTTTCGTAAACATGGTATTTTATAATCAAAAGTCACAGTAATGCAGTAAGAACAACTTATATACCTATTCACATGCACCAATTACATTAAAACATTATTAAAACTCTGTATTCATGGATCTTTTAACATTATATTATTATGTAATGCACAGCATTTTCGTTTACAAATATAATTCAAAATCAATCCTATTTGAACTATAGAATGCAGAGTCTTCACCGTGCTTTCTCACCCAAACTCCAGTCTTAAAATGACCTTCATTTGACCAATTATTCATTTGATTTGTGGAATGAGGTCCGGAAACTTCAGCATTATCATCCTGGCTCCATTTGAATTCCCATTTCACCTCATTTGAGCTTTCATTTTCTTCACTGCTGTCGTTTTTACTCTCATCCCCTTTACCTAGATTCTGTTTTTCCTTCTGATCAAAATCGTCTGCATACATATCTAATTCTGCATTTTGTTTCTTTTTTTCATTTTTGCTTATATTGTTAGAAATTTTTTCATATGTCTCTTGGTAAATATCCATATTACCTGTTTTTGTCAGTATTTGATTTGCAAGCTCTGTTATTCTTATAACATCTTTATTTCCCTCTTCAACAATACCTTGCTTCTTCCTTTTCCATCGTTCTGCACTGGAAATTTTTGACTTCGAACCTGAAGGTAACAAACATATTTTCATGAATTTATAATATACTAGAAACTCGCCCCGGCTTCGCACGGGTCTAGATTTTTTGACAAAAAAAGCAGGGGTTGAATGTATTTCTTAATGCCACATTATAAAAAAATAAAAACAAAAAATTTCGTCCAAAAAATAAAAACAAAAAATTTAGGGGTGGACTACCCCTAACATTTAGGGGGATGAAAAATAGATGTTGGCCGATTCTCAGACCTACTGAATACGCATATAAAATTTGGTAAAAATCGGTCAAGCCGTTTCGGAGGAGTATGGCAACGAAAACTGTGACACGAGAATTTTATATATTAGATACTACATACATAAAAAATAGACAAATATGCTCAAAGGCATTGTTTCTCAGCCGTTTTTATGTCGCGACCTACAAAAATGCTAAGTATTTTTGATATATTTAACAATTTATTAATATTTTATACCTTCAGGTCTTATTTTTTTAACAGATGAGAAACTATGCTCATGCAATTCTAGGAAGTAACATAAAATTGGAAATTTACAGGGAGGTTTTTTAAGAAATCACAAATAATAAGTCTCGCTAATAATAATAAATAAGAACATTTTCTATATTTCAAAATTATATTGCACTAGCGTCTGCCCGCGACTTTGTCTGCGTAGAATTAGTACAAAGGGTAGCTTATTTTTGAACCGAGCTGTTTTTTAATCAATCTCCGCTTAATGACGCTGCACTCAAGTCAATAATATCGTGATATTTTTTAAACCGTTAGTCCAAATTACTTAGTGTAAAAGACAAAATTCATCTATATTAAATACTGAAAGCGATAAATGTATCAATTTTGATAAGAATTAGCTAAATACTCTAAAAATTGCAATTGAAAAAATGAATCAAATTTAAATGTATTTATGGTTCATAGTTTATATTGGCTTCCACATAAAAGGTAGATATAATATGCTATCGCGGACTTTTATTTAGAACTATTTAAAACAAACAATCCCACCATACATTTTATTCTTGTAACTCCAACGGTTAAGGCAGCGCACGCCAAGATAGCTCTCAGAAGGCAGGAATTTTTCCGAGTTACTTGATAGTTATCGTAATATTATGGCCAATATACAAAAACTGTTTATAAATTATAGCCTATGTGTTATTCTGATATATAAGCTATATTACTGTAAAGTTTCATCGAATTCCGTTCGGTAGTTTTTGCGTGAAAGAGTAACAAACATCCATCCATCCATCCTCACAAACTTTTGCATTTATAATATTAGTAAGAAGTAAGATAAGATTCTTTGAGACATGGTAATATACTTCTTATTAAACACAATATGTGAATGATGCCACATTCATTATTAAAAACTGTTGGAATGATTAAGATTCAATTTGTTCTAAGGATAGCTTTAATCTTGAACATATATAAGAAACTTACCACAGCATCATGTTTATATACATAAATACTGTTGCTAAAAATTATAGTTAACTAAACTTACCCAGCCTTTGTAAAGTTTTAGCAATTGTTTCTTTGGGTTTCATGTGTTGTAATATTTCCTTATAATTTGCAATTATATCAAACTTTTCTTCTGTTTCCTCATCGTCACTCTCACTGTCATCTAGTATCCCTTTCATGTCATCATCCTTATGGACTTTATACTTATCTTCCGGCCTCCCCTTCACTTTCACCCAATCTATGTTATCCAGCCAACCATCTCGTATCTCCTTTTCTTTCTTCCAATGATAATGTCCCTGTGCATCAAAATGTCCTTCTTCCAATTCTTCCTTCATGTTAAATGGTGTAATTGTAATCTGTAAATGAACAATAAATAAAACCACAATTTATTTGAAGTAGTTGCTGAATATCAATTACATTACAACCGGTTTCACCGGTTAATTTTCATTTTCCAAAATATGTGTCTGACTGAGATACCATGATACTAATTTTAAAGAGCAATACACACTAAATTTACAACAATAATTATTTTCAGTAAATATGAATAAAAACGAAAGAATATTAACAAAAAACTTTATTATACCAGTATAACTCCCATACTTAATTAACCAATATTAAGTCCTTGCATTACATAATAAACTGGCCAAGTTAAAGCTAAAATTCCTCTAGATTTATACAATCCATAAACTGATGCTTGTCTATAAAGTTGAGATTTCAGAGCACAAATAGTTTTTATTTATAAGAGAAAACAATTCAGTTTAAGGCAAATATAATCTTTAGTTCTGTTCTTTCAACTATGTTAATTCGTTTAGATTGAATCCCCATCCTTTCCAGTTCTCTCAAAATTATTGACTCAGTTTCTTTTGTTACAAGCGACCACATACCGTCGTTGCGCCTGCCAAATTCCATATGTGTATTTTTGTATAGTTTTGGGAAACAACTAAAAACGTATTATTGACTCACATACGGAGTTTTTCTTAATGGTCAAAACACACATGGAATTAGTTTAACTCCTTTCCAGTTCGAATATCACAAAAAGGATTTTAGTAACACAGTAGAGAATAAAACGAAGATTATTTTTTGTGCAAAAACCAAAAATCAAAAAAATGCACATATGGAATTTGGCAGGCGCAACGACGATACTTTAATAACAAATATTGTAAGAGGAATTTAGTTAAAATTTATATTGACTTACTTCACCTTCCATTCCTGCGATACCCTCCTCTTCACCCTCGATATCATCCGCATTAAGAACATTTTGTTTTTCTTCCTCTGCAGCACTGTCCTCTTCGTCAGAGTCAAGGGAATGTTTTTTACCTTCTGTAATCTTTCGCTCTTGTTCATCAAAGGCAACTGTAGCTGTTCTTTTAGCCATGTTTCGTTACTGGTAACTAATCCTCGGTCTTCACTCTAAATATTAAAATAGCAAACCTTAGCTGACTATAAATGTTAAATCAACACACAAGTCACAAACTAATAAGCCCTTGGCAGTTGGCACTTGGCAGTTAGCAGTGGTAAGCTGAGGGGTGAGCACGAACAAGTATCGAAACTCGAAAGAGTATTCGTATCGTCGAACTGTCATTTGTATGAGATTTTTCATACAACTGACAGTTTGACGATTCGAATACTTTGTCGATAGTCGTTCGTGCTCACCCTTCAGTGTTCTCAGCCAGGCAGCTATCGTACCAGGGCCGTAAAATTATCGTATATGGACATATTTGGATCAAAATTATCGTATCTATTAGAATATCGAAAACCGATACATTTCGCTGATTGGCAGACAATAGCAACCAATGCAAGGATTGCGACTTGAAGCGGCAGCAAATTTCCTAAGGAAGAAGTGTGCCAATTACAAACTCCGTACGATATCGTACATCGTGCGTAGGTATGAAATTATCGTACATGTACGATAATTATCGTACGGTTCCGAACACTGGTGGTAAGCACACTATAAGCCTACTGCCAAAGCTGAAAGCTATAAGCAGTGGAATTTGGAAATACAATTGCCATCTTTTTTTTTATTTATTGCATGACCATGGATACTTGTCCTTTAGTTGGATACAATCTAGGGTATTACCATGGACCTAAAAAAAAGAGCGGACAGAACGTCGCTGAGAAATATTTGAAGCACCACAATGGCGGCGGCGAACTATGTGTGAGTGTCAAAATTATTGCCAGATGGAAAAAAATTACCCAATTTTAAGGTGTGGTGACCTCGGAACTTGGATTTTATTACAAAAAGGCAACGTAATACTCTAAAATCTAATTGATTTTATATAAATGAGCACTTTTAAAATAAATTATGTATTTTTTGTTTAATCTTTATATTCATTATTGCGTTTGTATTATTTATAAATTAACTGCATTCAAGCTCAAGGTAACATGTTAATTACATATTTTTTAACTTATTTATACTCAATAAAATTTGGTATACCTAAATAATATTTCATCTTCTTATTTAGATATTTGTCTTTTTTGACAATTGATGGTTTTTATATCAAGTGTGCCTTTTAATATTGATCTCGTAATAAATACAATTTGATTTATATTATAATTAAAGTTTAAAAAATATTCGATCAATCTATAAATATTTTTGGTAAATATTTTTAATGTAAAAATATCTTTATTTATAATATTACAATAAATTTACACGGTGCTAAGTACATTAAGATAAAAATAATTTAACTCCTACGTTTAAGGTAATTTGCAAATTTAAATTACTGACAACACTGTTTGGTTGCGTTTTGCTAAATTATATTGAAGTATAAACAAGAATTATGGTGAATAAATAACTTGCTTACTTATGAAAAGTGATTCCCTGACTTTCTTTAATGGAACCATTATGGTTTCTACAAATTTTCACCACGTAGAATGGCATCTTTTATTTTTCGTCATATAACATCACGCGCAGGCGGTTGGGAGCGTAATGGCGAGCGATCGGCTTCCTATGGTGTGAATGTGTGCGTGCCGGCGTGTTTGTATTAGCGAGCTGGCTTCCTAGGGGTGCTTCAGTTATTGTAACGAGACGTGGTGTCCGCTCTTTTTTTTAGGTCCATGGGTATTACACCCATTTTCGAAAAGTTTCTCAATTCGATCCTAAGGTAAAATAATAAACCATTAAAAAAACATTAATTTTTTATTCAATTGATAAGTGCCATAAAAATTCGCGCATAATTTTTCAAAAACCCAAGAAGCCATTTTGTGCTGTGGTCATGCTGTCGTCACTTGGTCATGTAAATTGTAAACAAATGCGCTGTATTATATTCATGACCTACATATCTAATTTAATATCTTTCACAAATGGGTATGTGGATAAGTGTCATAACGCGCAAGTGCTAGTCTCCTCCTGAGGTACCTATGTGAGCGGCAGGGCTGAGGGCAGGCAGGGTATTTCCATACGTCAAGCTGACTCAGTCTGCCAAACACACAAAAGTTAAATATCCTAAGCTGGGACCGCCAATACCACTACATGTGAAAAATGTTATTTAGAAAATGAAATTCGAGACTGCAAACACCGCAAATTGCAAAATTTCATCATCTTCACGGAAACCTTAAGAAATAAATTATGTACACGCGTTAGAAGTTATACTTCTTAGGCGTCTGAAGAAAAATTAAAAAAAAAAACTGCAGTAAATGTCGAAGAAAAATGTTAAAATCAATCAAATTCTATTCTGTAGCCAACTTCATCAGTTTTTTTGGGACATCGTGCGCGCGCAGGTCATCTGTAGCCAACTTCATCATGTCATTTTTTTAGGACATCGTGCGCGCGCAGGTCATGAATTCACTCTCATCCAAACGTGCCAAAAGAAGTATAACTTCAAAAACAGGTTCCTGATTTCCTGAATGCGGCAACAAATACGTATTCGGCGTACCCGCACCAGACAATGACCAGCGTCGTGATAATTTTTCAAATGTTAGTTTAAGACCGAAGCAAAATGCCGGCTTGCGTAGTCAAACTATGTAAAAATAATACTACAATAAACAAGAAAGATACTGGCATCACATACCATCAGTAAGTATTGTATAAATCGTCATAAACACAGTAAAATGATATTACCCTAAAATCTTGGATCGGAGTACCGCTTGGTGTTCAGTGTTGCTGTGTACTAAAAAATATGTTTATTTGCCGAATCCGTAATTCATAAAATAGATTGTTTCCCACATAAAGTCAACTTTAATATACAAAAAAAATTGTCATAGAGGTCATGAAAAATTTATTGGTACTGGTTCTAGACAATATTTCAAGTTCGATATAAGCCATGTTAATGGTGCTATACATCAAAGATGAGGCTAGTAGTTGAGAAATATTTAGAAATTCGGCTTCATTATACAGCAAGGAGCGAAAATTTAGAGAGATGTGTAAAATCCAAAAGGCAATGTAGTCCTTAATTTATTTAAAATATGTTTTATTTAATTTGTCTTTAGTATATTTATAATAAATCGTAACGACACGATTCTAAAATAAAAAAGCTTATTGAAAATTACGCCTAATAATTATTGGTATATAACTTAAGAATCCCTATACCTCAGTAAAAATGATTATGATTTCATATTAAAGGATTTTTTGATTTACTAATATTAATCAATTACAAGACCATTAAACATTGCCCCCATTGATTGGGCACCAATCAAGTAGCTGGAAACACAATTATCGACACACACTACAATCTTTGCGCATTGTTTTACACACACTACAATATTGAGTTGCCGCATTCAGGAACCTGTTTTTTCTTTATAGAGCTGTATCTAGTCATAGCGCGCGGAGACCAATTATATTATTAATCTAAGACGAAAAACAAAATCATCAGTTTTAAATATTTTAATTTACTTATTGAGAAATGTTAATTTGTTTTTAAAACTGTTTATAATAATAATAAAATTATAAATAATAAAATTTAATTAACAATTTTAACTGTGTGTTTATTTTCGTTTAGCCCGGAAATAGAAAATATAATATAATAATTCATCTGTTACATTAATTAAGACAGATTCTAGCATAGTTTTCCGGAGATTTATCTGTTCTCAAATATCTCGTGCGTATCTTGAAAATACGCGCCCTCCCCCGTCACACCGCTCACATACCTCAAGGCTCAGGCGGAGTAGCACTTCCGCGTGGACTACGACTACAGACTTAGTTAAAATAAAAAATAAACACTAGCATTAAGGTGAAAAAACCAGGCCAATTTAGTTTACAGTCAAGCCACTAATCATGCCCGATAGCCGCGGCGCCTCGATCGCGTATCAAAATGTTGCTAGCAAAAAGTACAACTTTTCCTTACATCCCATCATCTTGATATTTCTTGACTTCCAAATATTGTTTTGTAAAACAAAGTCTCCTACTATAATATTATAAATGTGAAAGTTTGTGAGGATATATAGATGGATGTTTGTTACTCTTTAACGAAAAAGCTACTAAACAGATTTTTATGAAACTTAATAGTATTATTGTTCATACATCAGAATATCTTATGGGCTAAAGATATTGAGTTAATTAGCCATATAATAAGAAAAGAATTGCTTATTTTTTAGAGCTATTTCGGCGTGCGTTGCATATACGATTAAGAGTTATACAAAAACATGGTAGGATTTATATTCTCTCAAAAATATATTTAAAATAAAACTATTATTATTATTTAATAAATATTTTTTTGTTAAAGTTCAATATGTTAGCGTAAAACGGTAATAAATAATCGCATGATGTAGAATAAATGTGACTATGTCAAATCAAAAGCAAAACTGTTATTGAAGCAACCTAATTGTTTCAATATTCTTCGTAAATTTGTTTTCCTTCCTTGAAAATCTTCTTATAAATCCAAATGCAATTTATTAACAGTTGGTAAAAAAATATATTTTTGGCGTATAGGGCATAAATCAATATTATCCAAAATAACTTTTTTTTGCTCGCGGACGGCCTTTTTTTTAGGAGTAACCATTTTCTTTGAAGTTCTTGCAACTATTTCTCCTCCTTTCGTAATTCTCGATACCGTTTTAGCAGAAAAACCTAAAATTATAAAAAAATGATCTCAGTAGAAATATGTATATACTATTATTAATTTTTGTATGAATAAATGTCAGAATACACAATATGCTTACAGGAAAATTAAGTAAAAATGTTTAATTACAAGTTTATAAATATTAAACCATAATAAAAAAAACAATATATTTTTTTCATACGAAATACACAGACCAAATAAAAAAATGTGCCCATTAAGGCAAATATCAAACCCATGCAACCCTAAAATTTATCTGTCATAATGCAACTCGTATTTGACCATTTTGTAAAGGCATTAATACTGCTTTATTTTTCTTCTCCAAATTCAAAATTTAAAATCATTTCAGTTCACATAACTCTTGCACCTTAAGAATTATTGCTCAGGCCGCACCATTTACTATTTTTCGCTTCATGATCAATATGATTTTATGAAAAAACAATAAGAATCTTATGACAATGACAAACAAAATGAAGGAACTGTCACGTTTAGTTCTAGACTTCTTCGTAAGTCTTGACTCGTGGCGCCGACTCTACATACAATATTTTGGTAACTTTTAAAATGATATTTCGACTTCACTCTTTTCTTTGTTCCGATTGCTGTCACATTACCATAATTTTACATGAGTCGTGACTTAAATAATCGTGACACTTTTTTCGTGAATTTTGTATGTGTCCATTTTATACGAAGTCAATGCCTTTAGGCATTTTTTTTTTGAAGATTTACTTTAGGCTATAAAATCTTTTAAAAAAAAATCCTTAAAATATTGTTCTTAAAACGGAAATGCGTACATAAATAATATATTATTTTAGTATGGCTACATTTTTTTCTTTTTTCATTAATTTCCACCAGTGTGGCACTGCTAGCAATATGCAATATGGCTGTAGCTTTCGAGTGTCGCTGGTAGTGCGCGGTATTCACGTCCAATATCGTAGAGAACAGTGTAATTCTGACGACTTGTAAAGTTTCATTTTTGATTTTTTAGTGATAACCATCATTATTTACCAATATTTTACCTAAGTTCAATAGCAGAATTACTGAATTTTTACTTCCGTCGTCACCATTATTCAAGCCACGACAAAATGGCGTCGCTTGACAAGATTTTCGCAAAAATTTTAATTTACAATTTTCCTAGTATTGAGTAAAGAAATTTAAAAAAATATATTTTCTTGTGTTTACTATGATTTAAATTGAGTGATTTAAATCCTTTCTATTAATTTTATGCCACGCGTATTCATGTCACAACGTATTCCTTAATATTTC